>OX276454.1:15007332-17507332 GCA_946251905.1 Cryptocephalus moraei
GCTGGCCGATTCCCCTCACCACTTGCTAAATATAAAAATGCGTTGTATCACGCTTTCCCAATCGTTGTTTATCATAAGAAAAAAATTTTTTTTCAACATTTATGATTGTCATTGTACAGTTGAAGAAACAATTTATTCATACGTGCAGTTTCTAGTCTTAATGTTGGTAAATAAACAAATGGTGAGTTTTTTAAATAAAACGGTTATCTATAACATAGAAAATGATCCTAGTTCAACTTTTTCTTATTTAAAATTCGTGAAAAATTACTAGGAACACGAATATCAAAACAGCATTGAAATAAATTTATTCATCGCAATGTTATTAACGAAAAACCTTATAAACAAATCAGACCATAATGTCAAATTCATTTTGAGGGGGAGGATCTTTGAAATCCCAATTTCGAATTATATGTATTGTATGTATATGTATTGAAAATATAGATCAAAATGAATAAATGAGCCCTTGTAAAGTTGCATACAATGACAATAAAAAAAGCCACTTTCTAATAAACAAATACAAAAAATCTGAAACTAATTAATATTTTTTAACCAAATTTTAAGGATAGCAAACTTTGTCTGCGAGTTTCCAGATAATTTATGTTTGTTTTCTCTGTTTATTGTAAATTGGAATTTCGACGAGTTTTTGCAATTATTTATAGAAGTTATATATAATTTTTTTTTGTAAGTCTAAAATGAAGCTCTTTTCAAATATTTATAAAAGGAAAAAAGTTTAATCCTCCTTTTTGTACGTGCTCTCAATTCATCAATTCATGTAAAAAACTAATTTTTTCAGTTTTCGCCATTTAATCGATGTTTAAACAATGATCTAGTCATTTTAAATTGACAATTTTTCACAAATATCGTTTCTTTTGGCCTTTAATTTGATTTTGAAAAGGTTTCAACCTGAAACGAATTAGTGTATATCGTTATTTTATTTGACTAGGCTAATGTACGCTAAAAAAATGATATGAGAAAAGGTTTATGTACTTATGTCCTATTTCCATTAACCGGTGGCACCTTTGACAAATAATGTTAGAACAAATCGAATTCGCATAAATATTCCGCAATGTAACGTTCCATGCTTTTCCCCAAAACGCTTCTCGAGTTCTGTGTTGATTGTCATTCAATAAATATGGCTGTGTATGGATGTAGTTGTAAGTGGAGAATATTCCCAGGGGAAAATTCGGAAAGCCCCCCAGGAAAAATTCTCGTGAGAAAAAGAAGCGCAGGAAGAAAATTCCAAAAAGTTGCGCATAATATTTACAATATAGCTTTAATAATGCCTATATAGTTGTTGTCTGGATCTGAAACAGCTGAAATTGAAAGCACATAGTTCGCTCCCCGACTACCCAAAACTTAGCTAATTCGGTAACCAGAATCACGTTTCCTCCCAATGAGTTTACTGGGATTATAACGTCTTCACCTTAAATAAATATTTAACAAACATATACTCCTTCTTAATAAATCGATGAAGTATTAATATAATTCTAAGTTAGTTACTACTTTTCATTACTGTTAGTTTGCCCATTTGGATCGATTTTAAAATTACCATTAAACTGATCAGTCTTATTTCAAAGTATTCGTTTGTCTAAAATATAATTGATTAATAAATACAAGGAATTTATTCCAAATATTAAAGGTAAGTGTTCGAATTTGTCCTTTGAAGGATATACATACGTGCAACTTACATACTTACATACTAAATATCTATGTACTTTGTCTATAGAAAACAATATTTTTGTGTAAATGTGCATTCGTTGAAATTATGTTCTAAATTATACTGTAAATTCTATGTTCTATGTGCTAAAATACAATTTTCTGTCAATTTTTTTTGACAAAATATTTACAGCAATAATGTTTTTGAACACATAAATTTTAGTAAAATTTTTTCAGTTCTTCGATAAAAATGAAGCTGATTTCAGAAAAAGCCCAAAAAGTGAGAAAAAATATAATTCTTTAAGAAATTCTCCATTTTTCGTAAGGTACTATAGAGCTGTTAACGAAGCAAGAATTCCTTTTTTTATTTTTTAAAATGCTGTATGTACTTAGTACATTTGTGTAGGAAAACTTTTACCAGGCCACATTTTCCTGGCATATTTTCTTCTGGAGAATTTTGTTCCTGGGGGAGTTTATTAAAGGGATAGTATTAATAGTGATCATTATGCAGCGACACCTGGCATCAAAATTGTAAGATAACCGCAAAAAATATAAGAGAAAATATAAGAAATATATAACCGTAAAAATAATATAATTAATATAAGACGACAAGACTTTTTATGTCATTGTATGTATCATTGTTATAAATAAACAGAAGACGTCCAATATTTTTGAAAATGCATCAGTTGCAAAGTTAAGGCACAGTTACGACAGAGAAAATGTATTTCCAAAAACTACATATATATTTACAAATTTTATGTTGATTCGGAATTTTGTTGGGTATAGTTCTCCGGAATTTCCAATTCGAATATTCGATTTTTTTGAGTCTAGGAAATCTCCTTCCATCGTTAGATACCCCAATTTTAAAAAGCTCTGGTGGATCTCAATTTCGAAAAATCTTGGAATATCGTAATGGGACTTTCTTCCTTCTTTGACAAAAATTTTAAACTGATGAATTTCGAAACGCAACACGCAGAGTACGGTCTCTTTAAGATCGCTGGCTCAATTTCAACCACCCAGCTCCAATTTTTCCATTTGATAAAATTTTTGTGGAAACCAATATCCTAAATTTCAAAATAACGTAGGTATGTAAATCGAAATAAAAATGTACCAGGGAGAAACGGCGTCCGATTTTGTTCTCAGGAATTCCCCTTCTATCGCTAGATATCTAAGTTTTAAAAATCTGGTATGGATTTAATTTTTGGCAAAGTCCCGGAAAGCCGCTATGGATTAATCCATTTCATTTTCGACCAAAAATTCGAATTTTTCAATTTCGAAATCGGTTCCAAAATTCAAAAATTTGAGATTGCCCCTTATATTGCTTACAATATGCAACACAACTTTATAAAATCTATGGGAGTAGATGGAAAGCATTTTGTATAAATAAAAGACAACGAAATCTTGAAAGTTGAAAGTTTCGAAAAATAACTTTGATCACTTACCGCTGGTGAAGCGACATAATCCAAATAGCACTTACCTAGAACAAAAGAATGCATATTTTAAAATTATTTATTGCTAAGTAAACCAGCATACACAAAACTCTATTTTCTTAATTAACAAATTGTATTTCCAAATCTTAAGAATAGAAGAACACCGGAAATTTTTTTGCTGTACAGAGTGTGCAAATATAATCTATCTATATCATATATATTCTGACCCATAATGAAGTCATTAAGAAATTAGGTAACGTTCTTAATTATGGAAAAATTAAATCTGTCTGCTAAATAACAATTTACTATTTCAGTGATTTATAAATTTGCTTAAAGTTATATTAGCCTCATAACTACTTTAAACAAGCAGTACAAGATGTTCTAGGGCTCTTTAATTGTGACAAAATAAACATAATATACACTAAAGCTGGTACAACTGGGCGCAATATTTTTACCTAATTCTCAAAAGGTACGTAAATACGCAGAAAGGACAAAATAATTAAATATGTGAAAATTTGCTAAAAAAGTAAAAACGAATCGATAATTTGATATATGCTTTAAAGCAACATATCAACATCTTAAACAAAATTTAACATTTCAATTTAATTGGCAATATTTAATAGTATAAATGAGTACATGTATGTGTTGTAAAATTAGAAGTATTTTTAGGAGGTAAGAGAATATTATTAACTTGATAACAGAATAGTAGTCGAAGATTTGACTGCAGCTTTCTTGGTACGCCTCAATTTATTTCCTTAAGCAGTTGTCGTTTTATCCCACATACTAAAATACTATCACAGATATCAAATTTGTTTAATACTTAGAAAATTTCAATTTTCGAAAACAAATTGAAAACAAATCCCGTCTGTCAATATCATGTATCGTCCTTAAAAAAAGCAATCACAAATTGCTGCTAAAATGGCATTTTTCCTCCAAAGAAGGCAGAACGATGAGAACAATCACTGGAAATATACAATTTATTAAAAGATTAAGTTGAAAGCCAAAGCAACTAAAATGGATGTCGAAATATAACGATGACTGATGATCATGATTATATATAGAGGTGGAGACGAATTGAGAATAGCCACAGGAGAAGTAGAAACAACCAAGATGCGGAGAATCACAATTGCAATAAATAAACAATAAAATAACAGTAATAAATGTTATGTTTTTAACTGCTTATACCCTGAAATGGATTTTCAATTAAGCTTGGTTTAATCCCCCAACGTACCCTCATAACAAAACCTTAATAACAACTACAATAATCGTATAACGTTTCCATTTTAACATGCAATAAAATGTTGAAGATTTTTTATTATGACGTGGTTAGTGTTGTTTCGTAGAACCATTTCGAAACTATGTCACATTAAAATTCTTCGTTTTTATAAAGATAATATCAATGCTCCATTTAGACTACATTTGTACGAGTTTAACGGGAATATTCCCAACGCTGAAACTGCAACTGCCGCCTCTTTTAACATTTCATTCATTCGAGTAGGTGTGTTACTAGCGGAATACAAGTGAAATTGCATTTTAGAACTCTGTTCAATTTAGGAGTGGTTGCATGTTAATCCAGAAATAATTGTGTTGTGATTTGCATTCGCTATTAGGCCGAGCTAAAATGTGTATGCCTGTATATCATTAAGTATAATAATGTTTTAATGCTAATAAGTATTATGCTACAGTATTTATGCTACAGGAGAAAAATTCTACGTTAAAGAATTCTCTTTAAGGAAATATATCGTAACGTTCATACTAATTTATTTATACTGTTCTAAACACTGCTTAATTTATCTAGACTATTTCCTAACTAATTAATTTATATCACACTCTTAACTGCTAATTTATTTATACAATTTCACTTGTCCGTTTACTGCACTGTTTTCACTCACGCGGCGGCTTCTCGTCTAATCTCTCTTCGACCGCAACGTTCCTTTTTATAGTCCTCGATTATGTCTCGAGAACCTACTAGTATTTACTCGATGATTCTTCCCTTATTTGTTTGTTCTAGAAACGACCCGAAAGTAATAAATCATTCTTTTTTTAAATGAATATCCGCGATTATTCTGGAACTGTTTTTTATGACCCAATTAGCGGAGCGGCCTCCCTTTGAGGTAGTCCGCCTCGTCCGATAAGAGGTACGCTTACGCTGG
Organism: Cryptocephalus moraei; assembly: GCA_946251905.1. NCBI lineage: Eukaryota > Metazoa > Arthropoda > Insecta > Coleoptera > Chrysomelidae > Cryptocephalus > Cryptocephalus moraei. Next base: position 15,012,572 of record OX276454.1, read on the forward strand.
TTGTTTACATTTCGGGTTACAATATTGACTATTATAAAACAAAAAGCTGTTTTTTAAGATTGCGGAAGTTAGTTAATTGTAAGAAACACGTTAAATTTTTATGTATATTGCAAATTTCCCTCTAGGAAGAATAAGAGTCCAATGAAAGTATTGAGGAATCTTCGGTAGACGTTTCTAAAGAAATTTAAAAAAAATGTAAGGTTTGTTGGTAAGTTCGCGTTTATTTGAAATATAGTATCAATTTCAGTTGTAGAGTGTACATAAATTTATTTATTTGTTCACCTTTGTACAATTTTAGGACAAACTCTGTTGAACGTATAAAACTACAGTGTCTATGTCACAATAAATTTAAAATGTTTTATGAAATATATGTTCGTGGTATTGTAGTAAGGTATTGTAGTTAATATTTACAATTAACTTGGGATGCCTGATCCATGAAGTATGAAATGGCATAACATCACAAGTCATTTTTTTAATTACTAATCATTAATAATTACAGTGCAACAAGCCACAAATTTTCTGAAGAAATCCACACTTATATGTTTTGTGAATTCATTTTGAAATAGGAAAAATCAATAATTTACCTACTTGTTGCCTTAGATTTTGTAAACTTATGACATATTTTAATAAATCACTATTGAGGAAAAATATTCATTAAAATTCCTGAAAAGCAGTTTAACAAAATTGTGACACACATAAATAGTCATCCTGTTAATTCGCAAGTAGTATCCATTCGATTTGAAGCAATTTTAATAAACCTGAATGCTCATATAACCTATATGAAATATTATCACAAGAAAGTTTATTATGAGCTCCCTCGTTTAGAGACTTTTTAATCCAATCCTGTGATTTTATCTGAGCAATAATCCTAACACGATACTTTAAATCAATATATTTTTTGATATAGACTAATCCTGCTTAAATACATTGTAATTTCCAAGGGCGAGTACTTGTTTTCAATATTGGATATTTGTAATAGCATTTTGTAATTTTGTTACCGTTTGCTGGACGACTCTATACAAATTTGAAATAAAACATGTAACTGTGCTTCGATTTCATTAAAAAAAAATTGATTGTCTGTAAAGTCCGTTTACGGATGATAATTTTACGTGATAACGTCATAAGAAAACATTGATGAAAAATTGCATATGTTTATGAATTACATTGAATTATTATCACTAAATTATCATTGATGTTTTATATTATAAAAGATATTTTCGCACTGCGGTTGGCCGGTCCAACTTGTCATTTTAGACATATTGTTATGACATGTGTGAACTTGAACATTAATCCTGAACCTTACATGAATTGCTACGCAGGTAATTATTTTCATTGAATACTAAATGAAAGGAGTCGACAGTTTATACGATTAATTATATCATTCATCAATTTTTTAGTCGAAATCGTAACATAACCTATTATTACTGCCCACGTTGACCGATGCTACTTTGTCTTAATGATCCAAGAACAAATATATGAGATTATATAACTAATAAAACTCATAGAATGCAAGAAGTAATGAAATTATTGCCGCAACTGTTATTGTAATAGTAATAAGCAATGGTATGCACAACAAATATTCAGATAAGTTTATCTAACGTGCTCTCGCCGTCGTCGCCGCCGTCGGAGCGCAACGTGGAACGCGCACCCCTTCCATCGCGCTCGCGAACCGAGCCGATCGCCAAATCGAGCTTTCACTCGGACGCTGTAGTGGAAGAGAGATAAATGCGTCGCAAGGCAACCGCTAAGGTCGATCTTTGTCTATTCTTGTCGCTCTCAGTCTAGCTTGCATGCATGGGTCTGGTGTAACGTTACAATGTTTTCTGAAAATTGTAGGTTGCCTGCATATCGATTTATAAGACGTTTATCACGTCAATAATTTGATTTATGTTTGATAATTGACACAAAATGTAACAATTCATGTAACAGGTAACCAGTTATGAAAAATGCAATGTATTTAAGTAACTTAGATCAAAGCTCAACATTTATACGTAATTATAAATAATATATATTATGTTTCTAAAAAACTTTTACATCAAGTACCTACTATTATACACGCAAAATTAAAATGCAAAATAATAAGTCGTCCGCTAGTACATATACATTTTCCGAATATTCCAGAATGTGTTTACGTCTTTATTGCTCCATCTGTTCCATAATTCTAGTATAGTATTGCCTCACAGTCTATGCTGAGATGAACCTGTTAGATTGAAAAATTGAGTGGCATTTGGTTATACGGTAAAGTCTTTGTAAATCATGTCAATTAAATTCGTCATTTTAGGACTTGCATTATAAAGACTAGATGTAATCATCGCCACAATTCAAAAGCAGCGCGAAACGTGTTTACCCTTATCGGACGGCGGCTTACCTCAAGGGAACTCCGCTACGCTTAATTGAGCAATAAAAACCGCCTCTAACGTCCCGGCAACATCTTAGTAAAGAAAGAATGAGTTATTACCTTCGGGGCGTTTCTAGATAAACATTATTAGGAAAGAATACACGAGAAGGTTCCCGAATAAAATTGAGATATGTATATAATGACGGGCTTGCGGTCGGAGAGACAGATTAGACGTGAAGCCGCAACAGAGTGGTAAAGAGTGCGAAAAACGGACAAGCGAATGGTACAAATAAATTAAAAAGTTGAGTGTGTTATATAAATTAATTAGTTTAGTAATAGTGTAAATAAATTAAGTAGTGTGTAGTGTATAATTAAGAACAGTGTAAATAAACTAGAAATAAACGTTACACTACATTGAAGAGATTCAAATTTATTAGTGTGTATCTGATAGAACATGTGATCTTAAAAGTGACAAATGTCTAACATCTACTAACAAATAGAGTCAAGTTTTGAAAATGTCTACACTTCAACGTATTTTTCATCAAATTCTCTTAATTCGCCGAAATCAAAGTAACGTTTCGAATTTCCATCTAAACCGCGTTGTCGCCAATTAAAAGCCCCGTTGCCTTAACAGAAAATTAAGGCCGCCTACGAGGATTAGACTTATAAACGTCGGGCACCGCGGAAGATTATCTCGAACGTTGTCCGATAAGTGAAACGTCGAGCGAGCCCGAACAAAAAGCGCGGCGGACGCGCATTATAGGCGGACCGTTCAAACTTTGTGTAATATCCGATTAAACTTTAATCCCCGGCGTCATACATCAAAAGGGACGCCGGCTGCCCGGGTTACCTGCAACTATTAGCGGGAATTCCCCCCCACCGCCGTTCGTTTCAGGAAATTAGGATAAAATGTGTCACCGTATGAGGAACAATGCCTGGTGTAATCTTCAAGATAAAAGCCGATCCTTGGGCGCATTTCGCTATAACCGACATAGAAGTGGACATTTTGGCTCTCGCAAACTTCGCTGGATTTAATGGCATAATTTTGGCATTGAGTGCTGTCATCATTAGAAGGCAAACTGATGTACCGGCATGCAGCTAAGTCGCCCATTTAATAAAGAGAGGAAAGCTAATAGGAACCAAGCAGGTAAGCTTATTGGGGTCTACTTTAAATTCTGACAATGCTAGTAAAATCCAATCATGCAGCTCTGACATTATGCCAGATGAATATTTTAATATTTCTTATACTGCGCGATCGAATAAAAAAATAGTCAAAGCAGGCCATGAGCTAAATTACGCATGTCTTTTCCTAAAATTCTTCTTTAGGTTAATAATTACAAATGTCAAGTTGACGTACATTGACACGAGACGATGTTGTCGAAGCAAATCAAAAGTTTTCTTTTCGAATCCTATTTTAGAAATGGAGTGAAGCTGGAAAACGGTGAATGGCAATATTCGTATGTTGCCTGTTACGAAGAATTCCAGAAACATTTTCCCGCCGAAGCTGACGTCAAAAATTAACTTCAAGTTTGACTTTGTCAGTGTCAAGTAGTAGTTTCCCTTGTCTGTATTTTTAAATTTAGGAACTAATTAAAGGCATGCGGCTTTTTTTCATGGCCTTCTTTGACTATTTTTTTATTCGATCGCGCTGTATGACCAATTCATCTGTGGCCGACACTTCTGTCGGTACTGACAATAATTCCACACAACACACTACCCGTCAGTCAAACGTGACTATTGTTTCCCTTATATAACTTTTGCTGAAATAAAAGCAATCAAATTACGAACCCAAAGAAATCCCTAACAAACGAATTTTTTCAACAATCAGAGATGTCACTGAATTAAATTTCTTTCCACATACCTATTGTGGCTAAGACAAAATACAAGCATCAAAAACAACCAGCTAGAGTGTTAAACACAATAATAAAAAGAAAGCGAGAGAAAAACAAACGGAAGTTTCCAGAAAAACCGTAAAAAAAATAAAACGGAAAGAGAAAAGGTAGGAATCACAATGAACAAATTAGCAGCGTAGATAGAGTTAAAGCAAGGTTTTGATAATGCCATAGTATTATTTCAATAGTTTTTGGAAGCATAGCTTTCTTATGGCGGGTTTCGCTCGAAGCGCTGAATCGGTGAGAGGGGTAAACGCCGAAAAACAGTCACGATCGCAACGGCCAATTATCGCGCCGCGCTAACTGTTTAGTAGCAACCGTGTTACAATTGTTTTTTTTTTGTATTGGTTACCTGCTCCATGGTGACGCTAGCTACCAATAGTTTGTACCGCGATCGGCGCGATCCAAACAATCGAAGGCGACCGTCACTTGTCTGTCCGTCATTGGCGTCATTGCATTGCGCATTCACTACTTCCTTATAAATATCCGCGATAGAGCCCCGGCGGAGTGCTCACAATTCGATCGACAATCGACATAAGGAAGGGAAGCCACCACACATTGCCAACCAGCAATTGGGAGACAGTATAAATACGTGCTTTCTTTGGAAGCATAGCTTTCTTATGGCGGGCTTCGCTCGAAGCGCTGAATCGGCGAGAGGTGTTATTGCCGAAAAACCGTACGACCCGGACGGCCAATTATCGCGCGGCGCTAGCTGTTTATCGACAACGTGTTACAATTGTTTTTGTATTGTCGGTTGCTTTCTCCGTGGTGACGCTAGCTATCAATCGTTTTGGACACAAAATGCTTTAACTGTACAATAACAAAAATTATATCAACAGAATCAGCGTCTAAAGAAGAACCTACCTTAGTGTGGAAATTACTTTGTTTTGTCTATCAACCGAGATATTTCATTATAAAATTTGATCTTAAACGTAAAAACAGACAGTAGACATCTTGGATTGAGATCTACACGGAACGAGAAAATCCTTCACGGAAACGTTCCTGGGTCTACGACTACGGTCAGGAAGGTTAAGTTTGTTTGGTTTGGCTTGGATAAAAGTATAAAGAAGAATAAATAGTACATTATATTATACTAGATTAATAAGACGGAGTATCGTCACACGAGAGTTTTAAAGTACGACGAGCGAAGCGAGGAGTGCTTTAATAGAACGAGTGTGACAAATACGTCTTATTAAACGAGTGTAAAATACTATTTTATCTACTTTGCTTTATTAATTCATTATATTTTGGCTGTTCAAGTTTTCGTATTACACTAGGGAATTTGGCGTGGGTTGGTTATACTAACGTCACTGACACCGACGTTTCGTATTTGAATTTGAAAATCTATAGCCCATGAACAAATTCAATAACAACTTACTTACGTGAGCGGAATGGAAGACACGAATGTAGATTCATGAAATTTTGAAAGTTATGTTTATTGAAATACTAATAATTTAACCTTGACGTCTACGCAAGTCTACGTGACAGGCTGATGTACCAATTTAACAAAACTAAAAGTTACCAAAAGTAGTGTAATAATATGCATATTATTACACTACTTTCCATGTAATAATGAGATCATTAGTAATGCAAAGTAGATAAAAGTGATTTATTTCGGAGTCGCGCTAACTGTTTGGTGGCAACTCGTGTTACAATTGTTTGTATTGTCGATTGCCTGCTCTAGGGGTGGCGATCGTGGGCTGAATCTGAGAGTAGCTAGAGCGGCGCGATATGATACCATATTATATTATAATATTATATATGATATTATGATACCATAAGCTATGAATATAAAGAACATGTAGATCCATAATCGTAGATGGACTATATCTACGCACTGTAGGGTCTTGTATTTCATACAAGAATCAAAACTAGAGTGAAGTTCACTGGTACAGTTTGCGTGTTGCTGAATCCACGCCTCTGGTCACTTTGTTCATTGTACAACATCATTTTTCCTCATAACAGAAAATAATATTATCCATTATCTTCTACAACTTTCTACTCCTTACTGAATCTGCCACTTCGTAAACGAATAAAAACTAAACTGAATGTAAAATTCATCACGAACGTTTTTATTACTGCAGTTCCCCCATTAAACTCAATTGTAAAAAAATAATCTAAAAACCATCTCCCGAATGATTTCTTATCTGCAATATTACTCCCTAATCATTTTTTGAAACGGTGACTCACCCACATATCAAATAACTTTCCATTTCATAACATTTCCATGCCCTTCTGGTGAGTTCTTCAAAAGGTGTTTTGCGGCAAACACGAAAAATGATCCGAACGTCTTGCGAGTCGAACCCATCTCCTAAATGATATATTTTGTTTAGTCGATTTTTATGAATTTAATTTCGGTTCCGGCGTTTTAACCCCAAATGACGACAGTTGTTGTATTAAGTTAAAACAGTCGAGTGTAAGCGGGACAAATGTTTTCTAATTTTTCTTTTCCACGCGAGCTGGCAAACATGACACGGAAATTGGAGATTATGGTACGACAAACGGAAAGGCCAAAATATCAAATTGGTTTATGTTTGCTACATACGTACACAATTTGTACAGTTGTATAAATTATGAATATTCAAGCTATCCTGTTTATCTCGTCCACAAATAGTAATAACGATAATACGGAAAAGCCGAAAGTGGTCAATATTGTGTTGATGTTAATTTTGAAATTGAATAGCAAATATTGCCTTGGAATACGGTTTACAATTACAAAACCGACAGATGCATTTTTCGTGGGATGAATCATCCGTCACATTCAATTATCACGAATTAATGTAAAATTGTTGAAGGGTAATCGAAACATTTGGCTATGTTATTTGTATCAACACATCATTAATAATAATACAATTTTAAGTACACATTCTACCGACGACTCATCTAGTTTGTTGTTACTGTTTAAATACCATATTTTATTGTAGTATTTAGTATTAGTTTAGTTTAGTGTTTTGTATTAACTTAATACATAGTATGATTTAATCCAAACTTTATTGAATCTACATGTAAATAATATCTTACACAAAAATTTACCAAAGCATAAGGAAATCGCTTCTCAACACAACTAGCATGCAAAGAAAATTTTTGACCACCCTCTATTTATAATTCTAAACTTGTAAACTGTAAGTTGGCCATTAAAAGTTTGATAGATTGTTCCCATAATGAAATATGTACACCGGCTAGGTTAGGATTAGCCAATTTAAAAGCCAATTAGGAATTTAAAAGCACACAAATCTACGCAAAAAACCGACAAAGGCAATGCGGTGTTCATTCCACTCTGGTGTTGTGAGATAACAATTTCCCATCACCTAATTGAATAAGTTCATTATTTGTGTTACATACCAACGTAACGAATTATCGTTACCGTCTTATTTAAATGGTTAAAAGGTGCGCCAAACGAGGTGAAATAAACCCCATAACAATCATTTCAATAATAACCCCAAAAACAGTCTAGAGTGAAGGAAAAGGTATGCTATGAGACTATCCTCAATATTGTGGTATGTAGCAACTGCGTAATTAAGGACTTGAGTAAAATTTAACTTGAGTTTAGACGAAAAATCATTAAAATTTCGTATCTCTCGGTTAAGAAGCTAACATGGGATGGTTACTCGAAATGTGAATGATACGTGACTAATGAAAGTAAGCTAGAATTGGTTTGAGTAAGGGACGAACGGGCTTTGTAAAGCCTCAAGGCTATTAATTGTATTACGTAGATTGATCTGGTCATCAATATGTTCAACACGGAAAGTAGAATTCTTTGTAGTTTTACTACAGTTATATTGATCTACATGTTTTCCTATTCCGTTACGTTAACGCCATAAAGCAAATGTACTTCCCCTTGCGATTAAATGCTTATTTCTATCCGCAATTGACGAGGGAATATATCGTGCAACGTATATTCCGAATGTTCCAATTTTCGGTTTATTAATTCTGATCTGACTAATTATCGATCCATGTTCGTATTTTTTGGAAAATTACTAGACCGCTTAATCAAATTGGACGTAACTTATTATCTCCGCTACACCTCAATCATTAATTTAATCAGTAAAACGTGACTTGTTTTCGAGCTAGCGGGATAGAAAACACTAATTTCCAAAAGTAAAATTATTTTTCAAATAGAGGAGTGCCGTTATATCTTGTAGTATATCTTAGATTGACCCTGGAAAGTGTACCTATACCCAAAATAGACCAACCAATAGAGATTTCTCTCCACACTAAAATTTAGATCAAAATCGATAGTACCGTTTAAGAGACAGTATAAGCAAAATAAACGAAAAATGCACGTTTTAAATTTTTGCGAATATTGCGAAAGGTAATGAAGTGATCGTTATATGATCACTAGAAATTTTATATAGAATTAAAAACCTACATAATGATTTTTTATACAACCATATCGGCCCATTTTCACAGCGAAAATCTGGAAAAATCCCCAAAAATTAAGTATTTATTAAAAATTCGTAGTTTTGGTAAATATGAAGCTGGAAAAGCAATCTTGCGGAAAATGGTACATTATAATGTGTAATTTAAATGTGAGGAAGGTCTCTGTTTGATACATAGTTTGTGTATAATCGCGTTAAAAACGATGTAACGCGCTTTGTGCGGTTACTTGTCAGATTTGGCGCTGGGACGGATTTCTGGAGTTCGGAAAAGGATTTTAAGAGTCGGTTTTACGGTTTTGCTCGGGCGCCAGATTTTTAATGGTTTTCTCCCTCGGGAATATGCCTGGGTAATTTAAGAACTCAGGAAATTACCAGGGTTGTCTGTAAAAGTGAAACACACGCTCAAAAATAGAAAATCCAAAATTATTTTATTCCTAATCGGCAGTGAAAACAATAATTCGTACGACTAACACCTGCTAGGTCGTCGAACGGAGACCGGCAAAAACTTATTTACAATTATTTATGTATTTCGGAAAGGAAACACACAAATGCGAAAATACTATTATCACAGTTGGAGAGAAATAAAATATATTCTAAATAACAGTGAGAAGAGAAGAAATTATTTTAACAAATCGAAAATGCGAAAACGGAAAGTAGACATACTCGTACAAATATTTAGAACCTGAGATATGAAAAACCCTCTTAATACTGAAAATGCGAAAACGGAAAATTATCCTAACAATTTCACAATGAAAGAGAAATAGCTAAATACGGAGACGATAGCAAAACGTGCAGCGTCTATTATCCGGTAAACCGGCCTTTTTACATTATGAGAGAGCAAGAGCGAGAGAGCGAGCGGAAGATTGTGGTGAATTAATTTTTCCTTAATACGACGATGGAGAAATTAATTCAAATCGGTTCCGAGAGACGGACATTTTCACGGTGCTACAGATCACTCACATATATCGGTCAGTAACGGACAATTACATAACATATAACGGCGGAACGATCACACATACATATAACAAAGAATTCGGCGGCCTAAAAATTAACGGCGGTGACGATCACAGTTGACGGATATCGGCGGTACGTTCACAGTTACATATAATAAAGAATTCGGCGGTCTTAAAATTAACGCCGGTGACAAGCACAGTTTAGGGACAATTACGTAACAGATAACGGATAGTTCGGTCGGTCTATATCTACGGTCGGTAACGTACACATATAGAATTACATATATCGATCGGTAGAACGGAAAACGGATATCAGACGCAACGGAAAAATACGGATAACGTACGGCTTGTCACAGACAAGTATTGGTTCTGACCTGGATTAACTCAGGTACAGGACAGCTGGAGGGGCCGGTTGGCTTAGCTAATTTTAGTCTGGATGTTTAAGCAATGGTAGATTGAACAGTGCCTTATCGGCCGCCATCTATCCGAGATAGGTTTGATTTCGCTATTAACTGTATAGTGGGTGGTCTACTATCGACTTCCGAAAATCGGCTTCGTTACAACGATATTCGCCCTTTTTCGCAAAATGCGCGAATTTATGGGAAATTAGATTTCCCAATTCTGCAAGCGACATTTTAAAGTAGAAAACTTGCGCAAAACGATACATAACAATGTGTAATTTAAGTGTGAGGAAGATGGTTTCTGTTCGATACATAGTTTGTGCATAATCGCGTTATAAACGATTTTCGCCCTTTTTCGCAAAATGCGCGAATTTATGGGAAATTAGTTCCCAGTTCCCAAATTCCCAATTCTGCAAGCGACATTTTAAACTAGAAATCACAGTGTTTAAAACGTATATCTTGGATCTTCACGTAGGTAGTAGGAAATGCGAGAAATGGTCCGATCAGCTTGTGCAAAAAAAACATTTTGCAGGTTATGTAATTCTCTACAAAAGTCCTATTGATCCTATAAAGATCCTTTCATTACTTTTCGCAATATTCGTAAAAAACAAAAAAAATGCATTTTTTGCAATTTAATTTGTTTATAAAAATTCCAACAAAGATTTTGTAGGGGCAAACAGGTTGGTTTTCATCTATGAACTGTCCTTTAATCGATAATATAGGTTTTGGCAGCTTAAATTTTAGTGTGAAAAAATGCTTTCTATTGGTTGGCCTATAAGATGAGAAACAATTGCCATAATATCCACAGGATAGTTCCGTTATTGTTATTTTCTAATTTTGTACATAAACCGTTTTTGAATCTGATACGTATTTATGGTCTGAAGGAGTAGGAGAACGGAAGAGAAAAAACTTAAACAAATCCGCAGGGGCACGAGCACGGTAGGCATAAATCCTCCATTCTCCATTCGAGTAAATCATCCGAGAGGCAATAAAAACCCCTAAATCGTATTATTAGCTATAAATTACGTGAAGCACTTTCCTGTGAAAAGGGTGTAGCTGTACGTGTTGCCGTCACAGTTTGTGAATCTGACAAAGGAGCTAATTAAAGAATGGAGCCGAGGACCAAAGGAAACTTTTTCCGTGGAAATAGTTTGCGCAAATTTATGCTGGGGCGGGAAAAAAGCCGGGAAAGATTTATCGCGAAGCCTCGAAATAAATTAACCGGGGAAACAGATTCCCATCTATCCGTAAATCAAACAAAGCTTAGCTTTGATCCTGTACAACAAACCTACGAAACTGGATCCGTTGATACCTATTGATGTGTTCCAAATATGAAGCCAAATTTAACTCCATCAAGGCCCATAAACTAATTTAGATTTTATGTAATAAATACCCACTATCGGTGAGCTACTGCGGACCGGACGACGTTTTAATTCGTTATTTATTTGCGTTACAATTAATTTTCATTATATTCACCTCTAAAGCTTGCCACGTCATTTTGGAGTTCGCTTATGGAATTTAATTTTCACCTAGGTAATAAATTATTCATTTTTCAATTTAACAGAAAATAAAACTTGCCGGTGCCTAGTTGCAGGCACAGCCTGTTCCATGTGACTTATTAAAAATTAATAATAGCCGCATCTACAACCCGGTTAAATTTTAACCAACTGACTTCGCTTAATTAGGGCATTGTGCAAAGAGGCTAATATCTAATTAATTCTCAATTTTGGTGCAGTTTAATTCTTAAACGCTCGTGGAGATTTTAATAATTCCACACAGTTTTACAATTTGACTGGTGTACATTGAAACCTCTTCAGCTATCATTGTAAGTACGAATTCCAGCGAGGATACCTTACGTTTCATATTCGATCGAAAGTACCGCATTTAACACGTTTTACGGGGCCATTGGAATGATTAACTGCGTTCGTAAGAAGTGACTGAGCACTTGACTTGCCCTTAAGTGTCCTCGGTTGCACGTTGAGTGCTTACAGGCAAATTTTCAACGAAATGCATCGCACATACTTTATAAATTACCCCTTTAGCTAATAATCGACGACGTAATTCGTCGAATTTCAAGAATTTGCTCTTGCTTCACACTTTAAAACTTGGTAAATTTTATTAGGTGGAATCCGGACGAAAAGGGGGTGACAAAATTCTTGAGAAACGCTAACAGCAGTTTAATTAAATATCATTAGTAGTGAAAAGGATAGAATAGTAGTAAAGGAATATAAATTTTCCAATTCCAATTTTGTAATTTAAATAGAACCTACGCCGCGAGCTGCATTGAAATCAAAGATATTTCAACCACATCGCTTTATATAAGTTTATAGCGGATTTGTATGTAGACGATGTTTTATACACTTTGTCATTTTTATTTTCTATGATGAAATGGTATACTAATTCAATTAGTTAAAATTTAATTTGCACAATACCTTTCTAAAAATAAACTTGTTTGCAATAAGTCGACAAAAACGAATTTAATCATTCTGAAATTTTTAAATTATTTTTATGAAATTGATTGAAATCTTTTTCTTCGACAGTGATTTATTCAAACATATTACAAGTTTATGAAATAATATCATGGTACGAGTAAATTATTGAACTCAATTTTAATAAAATAATGTTTTATATTTCCCTGTTTGAAAATGAATTCACATGCTCTAAGAGTATACTTATTTATTGTGAATTTATTAGAAAAATTTGTACCTTGTTGACTTTAAGAAATAATTTTAAAAAATATTTAAATCAGGGATGATTAAAGTCATACAAAACTGGTTTTAATGGTATAAAGTAAATTTAAAACTGAGATATTTAAATGATTTGTAAAAACAAACTAGTCACTAACTTTTTTTTAATAAATTACTTACTAACAGATTATTTATTTAACGAGACTTAAGGCTTAACATAAGTGATCAATACAAATAAACTATAAGAGGTGTCTATTACGGTAACTGTAACGTCGCGTACGTATCAGAGATTTCGATTGTCATAGATCGTTATAACTGACCGTACACTTCACGCGCCAACTTAATATTGCGTGAACAGTTGGAAAATGATAATACGTAAGTGTATTTTTTCGGATTTACTAGAACTAAAATTGCAACAATCTTAATTACAAAAAAATACGGAATAGGTGAAGATAGATAGTGATGCTCTCGCAGTTAGACGAAGAGTTTTTCTTAAAATTAAATTACTCAAAAATTAGAGATGAGAAACGCGATCTCCGCTTATTGGCCGGTTGCATGGCACTCCTCGGTACTCGTCACCCATTGGTTGGAAATCACCCCGGTAACGAGTAAAGGGCGTTTTGACCATAGCCAAAGATGGTTGTTTCCGTTATACAGATGGTACGCATATTTTTAGAAATCGCGACGTACCCTACTTCTTCGAAATGCGGTCATAACTTGTCCGTAAAATACTCGATGACTTTCCCGGAGGGCCTTGCGGTTAAATTTTTTACTTGAACTGTGAATTATAGGAAATAAATTTTGAAGAAGTTTCGGGTACTCGAGGATGACAGCAATATCGACCACTGTAAATCAACATCGGTGCAACAATAAATTAAAAATGTCACTTATCTGAGACGAAACAGTAACATTCATACATTTTGTAAAAATTATTTACTTTGTATTACTTTCAAGTTGAAAAATATTATGCTGACGGCATTTTTTTACTATTTCGTTCAACTACTTACACGCACAATTATTTCTTTGAAATATTTAGAGCAGATATTGGTTGATCTTGTTATTTTATTAGTTGATTTAATTCCCAAAACTGAAATCCAAATATTTATCATAACGGGATCTACTGGAAACCAAAAATATTAAATCCGATAGAATGCCACTGAGACGATACATAACCTCTATAATTTCCTTAAAAATTTGTCACATTTAGCTACGAAACAATAATCGAAACACATTTTCATCTTTGCTATATACCTTGCATATTATGCACCTAATAACAATTATTTTGAATGTTATCTAAAACACTACACGAAATGCATTGTACATTAAACAAGTGTCATGTTGAAAGCATAACAATCGATGTTGCCACTCTTATAGAAAGTTAATATTATTGCAGAATTACGTACAAGGAAAACACCTAATGTAATGCAAACGCAAATCCTTAGAGAGAATTAGTCTCCTGAATTCATGCAACATTGTAAAAAATCGCATAGAATGGACTATTATCTTTGCAATATACTATTGTGTAAACAGACGGATATACATATTAATTATCGCTGATATCGTTGATATGATTTATCGCTGTAATTATTAATAATTAGTAATCAAAATTAATCGTTTGTGATATTACGATATTTAGTATTCGGTACCCCGAGTTAATTGTAAATATTAATTACAATATCTAAGTATAATACTACGAAAATTTATTTCAAAAACTTTTTAAATGTAGTTTTATACATTTAATTGAGTGTATTTCAAAATTGCACGATGCAGTAAAAATAAATAAACTTATGTACAATTTACTACTGAAATCGATATTAAATTTCAGATAAACGTGAGCGTACCTTAGATTCTTTTGAAATTTCTGTAGGAACGTTTACCGAAGCTTCTTAAATACTTTTATTGGACTCTTATTTTTCCTAGAGGGAAATTCGCTAAATACATTTATTTACACAAAAATCTAACGCAAGTTTCTTACCGATAACTAACATCAGCATTCTTAAAAATAAGCGTGATGTTTTGTATAAGGTTAATACTGGGTGATCAAGAATGACTGTTTGAGTTGGCAATCCTACCTGGAGGATTTTTTTGCCTAAGGGTTTGCAACGTTACAACCAGATATGTTTATTTGACAAAAATTTGACATAACAATTAGCGATAAGATTGTAGGTTATGTGAATAAAAATGAACGCTTAAAAAATGAAACTCGAAATACAGAACAGTGATTTAATTAAACAGCTAGAGGTAATGCTCGAAATGCCCCCCATTTTGGTTCAGACATAAATTAACCTTCCTTTTTAGGCTTTCGAAATTATTCACCAGCATATTGGGGGTAATGTTTGCCACTTCCTGAACTATTGCCTCTCGTAGCTCTTCTTCAGTGTGCAATATGTTCCTAAATACATGGTCCTTCAAGAGCCCAAATAACGAAAAATCTAATGGAGTGAGATCTTGACCTGCTTGGCCAAATGCCCTGACTAATTACTCTGTCGCCAAAATTCTCTCTTAAATATCCCATAGTAGCACGAGCCGTATGTGCCCTTGCAGAGTCTTGTTGGAAATATCCAATTTGACCAATTTGATCCAATTAATCCAAAATTAAAAAAATATTGCCCATACACCCGCCTCCTTGGGACTGCCAACCAAACACCAACTTTAACCGGGTGCAAATGTGTCTCTCTGATAGTTTAAGGATTTTAACCTGACCAAATTCTGTAATTTTGTTTATTCACATAGCCGTTGAGATGAAACCAGGCTTCGTCAGAAAAGAAGGTATTGTCAAGGATATCATTATTATTTAATAGGTATGTCATTGAAGCAATTGCAAAATAAAACTCTCTGCGGGTGATCAGAAGGGGTTAATGACTGGACGATGGAAATTTTGTAAGGGTGGTACTTTAATTTCTTTTTAAGCACAGTGGAGCAACTTCCATATGATAAACCTGTAAAACCGTGAATTAGAACAACATGGAAAAGTGGAAGTCTTATGGGTAAGAATGAAAATTGTTTGAATAGGAAGCATAAGGACCAAACCTGTTTCAAGGGAGAGCTTTCTTAAGGATTTGCGAGGAATTGTTTTCATTCAAGTTCTGATATCCTCGACAACTTCCTCGTTTAGAATAGAAGGTCTACCAGTTGATGTTTGTTCGCTTACACTCCCTGTGTTTAAATAACGTTCAACTAGTCGCATGCAATGTTGCAGAAAGACAGCAAAAGTGACCAAAGTCTCCGGAAACAACTCCTGAAATTGCTGGTATGTCGCTTCGAGAGAGTACTGCCAACCAGTAATTGGGTTATAAATCCCGCTTCGAAAGTACGTCATTCCAATGAAAATTTCGTGTTGTAACGTGAAAACCATTTTAAATAAATAAATTTGAAAAGAATACCTGAAATTTGAATTTTAAATAGCAAATTCAAATTACCAGTTGTACCATTTAAAAATGAAATTTAGCATTTGCCAACTCAAACAGTCATTCTTGATCACGTTGTATATTTCTTTAAACCTATAGATTTTTACACATACAAATTATTGCCAGTGAAGACGCTTTATGAAAAATTTCATCATCCTTGCCAGCCTTCTAACAACTAATTCATGTTTTACTAGTGGTAGAAATAACTATTTTACTGCCAACGTAGAATTTTTCTCCTGTAGCATAAATACTGGGATAATTGACGTATTAGCATTAAAACATTATTATGCTCGATGATGTGTAGGCAAATATATTCCAGGTCGGCCTAAAAGCGAATGCAAATCACAACACAATTATTTATGGATTAACATGCAAGCACTCCTAAATTGAACAGAGTTCTAAAATGCAATTTCGCTAGTAACACACCTACTCGAATGAATGAAATGTTAAAAGAGGCGGCAGCTGCAGTTTCAGCGTTGGGAATATTGCCGTTAAACTGGTACGAAAATGTAAAATAAATGGGACATTGATATCATCTTCACAAAATTGAAGACTTTTAATATGTGACATGTTCGTGATAGAGAATTCGTCAACTGAATTTATATAACAATGAAGAAATTGCTTACAATGTGGTATTATCTTCGCAATATATTATTTTGTAAATATACGGGTCCATGTATTAGTCGTATGTGATCATAACATAACTACTCACAGATCATGTTTTACAACTCTAAACCATTCGTTTCAAAGTTAATTTTAATGAAAAATCGTGATGTGTTCATCAGAGTACTTTCTCATATATAGGGTGTTTCAATATGCGTTTGGCAAATCCAAACGGGAAATAGATACGGTTAATTTAAGCAAAAAAAAAGTTTATTTTATACTAATTCAATGGTAGAATATATATTCTAAATTTAAAATAAATTCTTGTAGCAAATTTTGAGAAAAATTCAAAAACCGAAAAACCACAAGTATAAAGTGCTCTTCACAGATGATTTATCCGAACACGTTACAAACCTTTTTATACATATTTAATTGCACAATAAATTTTCATAGTTTAAAAAGAATTCTTGGAACGAATTCCGAGAATAATACAAAAAACCCAAAATCGACAAGTATAAAGTATCCTTCACAGAAGATTTAGCCAAAAACGTTAGAAAACTTTTTTATACATATTCAATAATAGACTAAATATTCAAAGTTTAAAAAAATTCGTGGAGTGGATTACGAAAAAAATTGAAAAAACCGAAAATTGACAAGTATAAAGTGCCCTTCACAGAAGATTTAGCCAAAATCGTTAGGAAACTTTTTTATAGATATTTAATCGTACAATAAATATTCAAAGTTTAAAAAAAATTCTTGGAGCGAATTTCGAGAAAAATTCAAAAAACCGAAAAATGACAAGAGTAAACAACCCTTTTATCCTGGCCGATTTTTATGAAAAGCTTATTCTCACGTCCTGGTATGGTACAAAGTCTAAATACAAAGTTTTGACCGTTTGTGGTTTTTTGTTTTTGAGAAAATCCTACCACAGACACACATACACACATACACACATACACACATACACACATACATACAGACGGTTTTCCAAAAACATGTTTTTTGGACTCAGGGGACCTCAAAACGTTCAGAAATGCTAATAACTCAATTTCGAAAAATCGACCCGATTACAATACCCTCTCATATATGAGTACCTCATATGAGAAAGTAAAAATTCTTTTTTTATGTAAGTTTCCCTGTAGTATAATACTATCTAGCAGTCGACAGTCCTAGTGACTGCTGTGCTAATATGATGCGGCCAGTACATTATAAATCCTTCTGTTGGGAAATCAAATATAGGTTTGAAAATCGCCCTATAAATGTCACTTAGTGGGTTATTTTATCGTAGCGACTTTGAAAATGTCAAGAATATTACCCCTGAATGTAACAATGAAAATGTTTCAGTTTGTACCTTCCAGACAAACTACAGTTTCAGACTAACGTTTGAACTCATCTTTTCTTTCTTTCGAAATGCAATGAAATAACTTAGAATCATCGAAAAATAACGAAATCGATGAGCGATTGCCGCAACAAAGCGTGAAATAGACTAACATCGCGAAAGAAGAGAAAAATCCTTTAAATCAAGCAAATAAAAACTACAGGCGAGCCATCTCGTTTTATTTCCTTCGTAACAACGTTGATAACGAACCGCACAAGCAATTCCGTCAGGAGTGGAACAAAACGACGGTTCTGTATCAAGATACAAAAATAAAAAGAAATAAAAGATAATGACATGCAAACCGTTTGAAAATATTTATCCAAGCCTTTTTTAAAAGCGACTCGTCCCTTATCGATTTTCCTTTGTTCTCTCGTGCAATCAAGAGGCGGAAGTCTCCGATCAATTAGCCTAAATATAATCCCAAACGACTACGTTAACTCCGGAGTGCCTCCGACACGCTAAACTGTGTCATTTCTAATCTTTATTAAGATATTCTCATTATTTCTATCACGCGGTTTCAACCTCGATACCTGACGGAATTCCACGAAAAGTCACGCACAACTCCCCTTCAACTCCCCTCCAAGCTCACCCGCTTTCGCTCTCTCCTCCCACTGAATGAGAATTCAATGTTGGAGTTTAAGAGACTAATTGGGTAGCAAATTGTTAATTAATTACTTACTTTAAATGGGCGAGTCGAGGGGAAGACGCCAGCGCGGCGACGCGGACCGAATCGGTATTAATAAGCAAACATCGGAAACGTTTTAAAAGTTATCGGCGTCGAATTGGAAAATCGATCACCGCCGGTCGCGGAGAGTTTAAAAAGCGGCGACCATATCTTTCGGACACGGGAAAAGTCTTACAATGGAACTGGCGAACGTTCATTTCCCGCAATTAGGGACGCGGACACGCCAAAGCATTTATTTGTCGCAAACTGACTTGTCGTTCGATTTTCCCGAAAAACTAATCGGTTTTAAACATTTCCCGGACGTGTGAGCGTGGACGGCAGATAGTACAATTTGATGAATTGGGATCGGACGTACGAGTGTTATAAACGAAAATTTTTGCGGTAACCCCCCGACAACGAAATTATTACGCGCGAAAATTGTGTTATTTTTGCGTCATATTTTTCGATTGGACGTTAACGACAGACAAAAAAAACCGTGCGATTTATACATATGTGGAGAAAGGTAAAATTGACGCGCTAGTCCTCGTTACGTTTACCGGACAGTAATCTATAGTGAATTTTATGGCCGCCCAATTCCATTTGTTGATTGACGATTGACAGGTGCAAATGGAAAAATCGGTTCACCAGAAAAATGTTTTATGTATTGGATATGTAGTAAACGCGTTGCGTGAATAAAAACGTGTGTATTTTCATGTTTTTGTGGGATTTGCCCTCCCTTTATAGTTCAGTCATTATAGGCTGTTCACCTAGGAAAATCGACATACCCAGTATCATCATCATCATCATCATCAGTTAACCATCTCGTGTCCACTGCTGGACGCAGGTCTCCCTCATTCTTCTCCATGCATCTCGGTCTTGTGCTGCCTGCATCCAGTTGCTGTAGCAGCGTTTCAGGTCATCGGTCCATCTTGTTGATGGGCGGCCTCGGTTTCGGTAGGCTTCTTGTCTCGGCCTCCACTCTAATATACGTTTTGTCTGGCATTCTGGCGACATGTCCTGCCCAATTCTACTTGAGGGTTGTTATCTTCTCTATCGCGTCCAGGACTCCTGTTCGGCGTCGAATTTCTGGTTTGGAATTCGTTGTCTGAGAGAGATACCCAACATGACGCGTTCCATGGCCCTTTGTGCTACGCGAATTTTATACACTGTTTTGTTCGTAAGTGTCAAGGTCTCTGCTCTATAGGTAAGAACTGGCAGCACGCACTGATGTTTTCCTTTTAAGGCTTACTGGGATATCTGATTTGAAAACATAGTTAAGTTTGTCGAAAGCTACCCAGGCCAGTCTAATGAGGTGGTTTAGTTCGATGGTTTGGTTATCTCTTCCAAGGCAAATCTCGTATCCTAGGTATTTGTAAGAAGTAGTCTGATCGATGGCTGCTCCAGCAATGTTTATGCTTTCGCTGAGTACTAAATTTGTCATAATTTGTGTTTTAGACACATTTATTTTCAGTCCTATTTCTAGGGAGGAGCGGTGGAGTCTGTTCAGTAAGTCTTTAGCTTCGTCTATACTGTCCGTTATTAGCACAATATCATCCGCAAATCGAAGGTGGTTTAGATTTTCTCCATTTATGTTGATACCTTTTTCACTCAAATTTGCCTTATTGCATGCATACTTCAACACTGTTGTGAACAGTCTTGGTGAAAAGTCCCGATCAAAATCGTAAATTATAAATCGTAAAATCGTAATATTAAGGTTATAATTTTATTGCTAAATATATAATTATTATCATTTATTATTAAATTTTACAATAAATTCAATCTTTCTTTCTAATAATTCTAAAATTTATCAATTCAATAACACTCATAATCTCTTTCTGTAATTGAAAAATTATTAAGGGACATACTTTAATTACATTTTAATTATATTCTCATTTACAC
The DNA here is from genome assembly GCA_946251905.1 of Cryptocephalus moraei. NCBI lineage: Eukaryota > Metazoa > Arthropoda > Insecta > Coleoptera > Chrysomelidae > Cryptocephalus > Cryptocephalus moraei. The sequence goes on from OX276454.1 coordinate 15,033,173, forward strand.
TAATTGCATTTAAAGTAAAACATAATTAAGTACATCTTGTTTAAAATCCGTAAACTCTTAAATATTAAGTCTATAAAATGGCACTTTTAATAAAAACATTAATAAAAAATTTTTTATCTTTTCTTCTTTATTTATTTAGAAAGTCATTACACTGATATAAATTAGATTAGAATTAAAATATAGTTTCAGTATTTTCCTCAACAATTTTTTAATTACATGGCCAGGTATGTGTTATTAAATAAATTGACACTTCATTAAAAATAGATAAGTAACCAAAAAAATGAATTTAAAGTAAAAGTTAATAACAAATGCTAATTAAATATTTAGCAATAATTTATAACCTTAATATTACGAGTTTTTGATCGGGACTACCATAACCTCACATGATTCTCTGATCGCGCGCTCTCCGCCCTCTATCTCAAAAACAGTTAGAGGTACGAAGAAATGTTAAAGACAAAAGTTGTAGACAATTTAATTCTGTACAATATTGATAATAAATACAAATAGCGTAAACCCCATGGAAAACCAGATATTTGCAAAAAATATAGAAAAAATCGATTTTTGTGACTTTTGACCCCCGACTTTAATACTTGCAGCCATCCAATTATATGTGAATTTTAAGGAAAGTTTTAGGATGCCAAAATAGAAGCTTTTACGTGTTAATATACTGGGTATGTCGATTTTCCGAGATATTCACCAAATTCAACCTAAGATGACTGGACTATTATACTTATTACGAAATACGAAAATTGTATGAAGTAATCCTCTTCTTAAAATTACATCAATTCACATCCTTCTCAATGTCTAGACATATATAAAATCAATACAATCCGCTTTAAAGCGCGTTTGACTTTAAAACAGCTGACGGGGTAAACTATACCATCGATCTTGATACAAAAGCTCAAAACTTAATACCGTAATACCAGCAAATTTCAGCACGTTTTTCAATAACTTCGTCTGAACGATGAAACAAGGAAACAACGCCACAATAGAACGAAAAATATAGTAAAGTTCCTTTCAGTGAGTTCCCGCAGAGAACTGTGAATTCACAACATCCTCTAAAACTCTTTCTCCATATGTTCTGATGAAAAATCATTACTAGTATTAAGGGCCCCATTGCACAAAAGATGGATCTACTTTTAACAAGATGGATATTACATAGTTCTAAGTAAGCTTGAGATATGGTAAAACTGGCGACACTCCCTAATGATAAAACAACCATGTGTAACCAAGTCGCACATCAGCTTCTTGTTAACGGCAAAACAAATAAACGCAAAGCCCCAAAAACACAAAGGAAACCAGAAACATAGACAGAGTTATTCAAAGGCGCGTTTACCGTTGAATAACCTGAGAAACGAATAGATAGGATGAAATAAGGGAGTCGTCGCGGAACACGTGGCAGATGTTCAAGCATCAAAAGTATATCCTTTATAATAATAAAATACAACCGTATACAACAAATTTAAAACTGTATGATTACAGATCGTTTTAAATTACTAGATGCAACATTAGATACTTTAGATCAAAGCACATACGAGAAGCGGAGACCGAAAACAGAGTAAGAAACGGTAAAGACTAAATACAAAAATAATTTTAGTTTAAAAACGATGCTCACTCAGTTGTATAGAAAGCAACGTACTACGAACAGCGTCGTTCCGTAAACGACGTAGCCATACTGCCCAAATATGACGTTTGCTTTATGTATGTGTGTACGCACAGAAACAGGATCCACTTATGCATAAATCATATACAGACCGTTTCTACAGAGTCACAGGATGCTATAAACATGAGAGCGAAAGAAAGACTATATATTTCTCGTTGGCTAAACAGAGAACGAACTTTTGCGATGTTGCTAGCTGGCGAAACATCACAGTCATCCGCTCCGCACACATCCGAAAGTGTAAAGCGATACGCGACCGCGGTGCGAGTTGACTTGGACTGCCTGCTCGACCGGCAACGTTGCAAAACATCGTTCTCTGTCATACTAACGAACTACTATAAGTTTCTCTTTTGCCCTTGTTGATTTAGAGACAGACATTTCAATAGAAAAGCTCCGTATACATATAGGATTTAATCCGTTTGATAAACACATTGTACAGTAGACAACATCTGGGGTACAACGGGTCCTAATGAACCCTGACGTACAAAGTTCCACAAAAGATACCAAAAATTCATTACAAATAACCCAATAGTTACAAAATCGCAATGGAATTCATCAATCATAACTTCACATGTCTCTAAAGAACAACTTGTTTCCTCTATTGTATTCTTCCTTGTTTCGTAATGAATCACAAAACACGGTTACAAACTGGCATGTGTGGATGATCCAATGGAGACCCTCTCTGGTTATATCTACATCGACTTCATATCGCTGCAACTAACTTCATGAGACTCGGCGCAAAGTTAGTCGCAGCCTAGGGCCAATTAGAGGCCGCGAATTTCATAAGCGAGTTCCAATGACAGGATCGCGTCAGATTGAGATACTTAAACTTCCATGGTTTAATTGAGGGTTAAATGTATTGAGGTCAATGTTACAATTTTATTGAAAAACATTGATGTTATTAAAAAGAAATTTCAATATGATATAATAACCTGTATTTGTGTAAGTCCTTTAATTTTCATGTTGATTGTGAATTTGACTTGTTTTCGAAGACAGATTTAACTTAGTAATCTGTGTGCTACTTTACAAAGTGCGGTCTTTCCTTAAGGGTGTAAACTGGGAGAAAATTGCCATTGTTGTTCTGGCGCAACTAACAACTATTAGTAACTAACTAAATCTAAACCTAATGCACTAACTAAAACTAAAAACGAATCATATTTTATAAATAAATTTTATAATTATATATTTTTATTATATATTTATTATATTTTTATAATTAAAATAATTTTATAAATCTTAATAAACTCATTAAGATATCAGAAGGAATTTTTCCCTTTTTAGCCCCTTTCAAACAATGAAACACTGTTGGAGTCCATTGGAGGTATTTATTCGAAAACTCCTACTTGTCGACGTTTCGTCCCTATGATTTGGGACATTATCAAGACGAGTTAACTCTATTTCAGGGTTCCTCTCTATTGAAACACAGACCAAACAGGACAGGAATAACAAGTTGAGTTGTATCTCTTGTACCACACAAAAGAGACCCTGTCGGATGTAATGTGCTATGGGCTGCCTCGTCAGGATATGAGAAAACTATTATGTAACATCAAAAGTAATCGTGTTGGTTTAAAAACACTCGTCAGTATTCTTATTGAACTCCCCGAACACAAATCCCCGAGAACCAACCTGATGCTCATTAAGATATCATTTTTTGGTCTCAGCCCAGTGCTGGCAGAAACTGAGAGAACAAGAATTTTTATATATGGGTCAATAGGAAATATATAGTTAAAATCAAACGCTATTTTGTTTCCTTACTCAATAAAAGTTGAACATAATTTTCTAATAACAGGAAATATGAAATTTTTAAATATAGAATTGTACCGGTGGATTTCCCTAAATGAATTGGAATTCCGTGAATAGAGGGTTACGGCGATTTTATCGAATTTATGCCTTATTTTAACAACACAGTTATACATATTGCAAAATGAGAGTGATGTTTAGATGCAACTTCTTATTTTCAATAATAATTTGCAATTTCTATCACATCTGATAGTAAGGCACTAACTATTTTTCAAAGTATTAAATAACATAAACTACCACAAAAAAAATCTAAAAGTTACAGCAAAGGTATCCATCTCAAAGTACCTGAAATTATCAGCAAGCTTAAAAGCCTCAAAACTTAACAAAATTTCTGCTATTCGAAAAATTCGTAAATTTCCTAATGAATCTTGGATTCTTCTTGGAGTCAAATGAAATCAATAGATATCAAATTGTGTCCAATTCACGTACTAAACGATGATTTTTTTGGGGCGTTTTTCACGAAATGCAAAACTTCCTCAGAAATACTGTAATACTAGTTAGCCAACTCTATCGAAACAAAATTTTCCAACTCTGATTTAACTTTAGCTTCCATGCAGTCACGGTCAAATATGCGAATGAAAATATGGCGCAACCTAATCGAGAATCGCCTTGAATACTCTTCCAAGATCTCGACTCGAGGAAGTGTGCTCTGGGATAAAGTGGCTTCGAAACGTATTTACAACTAAAGTTATTCCATTTGAACTTCTTAATAGTTAAAGTGAAATTAACGAGACAAATAATACTCCAACCAGTACTAATCCGATGTACGTACGGCAACTTTAGAGAAAACTAGGAAATAATACAGCAAGCGATCTAAATTGTAAAACTAAATTAATAGCAGAGTGGAAGTTATTTTGAAGTAGACGGAACTTGTAATGAAACAAAAGTTGCTCTAAGCGTTTAGAACTAATTAAATATTAGAGACAAATTACGAAAATCTCCACAGCCATGCTGCCTCTTTCTCCGGAGTAATTTAAATATGCAGATGTTGCATGTATTTGGGAAAACTATTCGAGATGAGGCGGTGTGCATGTGTACACGCCGCGAGTATTCAGATCATGCCTAAGTTGTACATATTAACATAATTTACTGAGTGCAGTTAACTAATATGTATACAAGCTATGGCTAAAGAGGCGTCCTTAAGTACACGAAGGGATAAAGTATTCAATGCGAGCTTTCCGATGGATTACTTAGTTTTAGAAGATGGTTAACAAACACGAAATTCTCCTACATATTCATTAGGTATTTAATACCTTGCGTCCTCTATTTACGAAAATATAATTAAAAAAGGACAAAATAATGGTTGCCATTAGGAATTCGAAGACAGTTTTCAGTATTTTTAGTAGTATCATCAACGTAGGAAAAGCTTCAGTCTGGTTAATTTCAACTCAGTTCTCATTGGGATTAATTTGGTAGATGAAAAACTTGAACTACCGAGTATGATTAAGGATATCTCGAAACTTGCTACAAGTCCCAGGAGCAAAATAAGCAAATTAAGACAATTTTAATGTTTTCATAATTTCCATTAGAAATAATAGTACATTTCATATTAAAGATCAAGACATACACCCCAATACAATCGAATTGATTAAAGATATTAACGAGAACAACTCAACAAAGGTCATAACATCAGAGGGAGAAACAGATCCAATAATTATAAAATCTGGAATTAGACAAGGAGACTTACTCAGTCCTTTACTGTTCAACCTTATCTTGGAACACATTATCCACAACGTGAAACAGGAAGAAGGCTTCAGAATGGGGTTATACAAAATAACAATAGTGGTCATCTGATAGCGGACAGTGTTGACTCTACGATCAACATAAAAGAGAGCTAAGTAGGGTTGTAGGGATTTAATAGGGAATCTAGGGAACATACTCTTCAATTAGGGATTAATAACCATTAAATAGGGAACTAGAGCAACTAGTTAATAAAACATCTTAGGTGAAATTTCCACTTGCAAATTAAGTAATCAATAATAATTTCAATAATTGATAATTTCAAAATCTTACAACAATTAATCAATCGCGTAAGCATAACACCAGTCTCGTAATATGATAATTAACGCGCTCGGTAAGGTCAAGCACACAGCTAGGTCCAGGGAAATTACAATCTAGGACGCCGAAAGATAACAAAACTTAAATTGCCATTTAACCAACGTAATTTGAAGATGTATAAAAGCTTATGAATGTTTGGTAATAAACGAGTATACGATGTATGCTCAAAACGACAGTGTGTTGTGATCTTTCTTCACGCCACCCAAACTGACAACCCCTAACTTCGAGAAATTCAACCCCGGAGAGCACGTTACGCCCTCTCTCCAAACTACTAGAACTTCAACCCGGACCTGCACGTTACGCCCTCAGGTCCACACCGGAGAGCACGTCACGCCCTCTCTCCACACAACTAGAACTTCAAGAACTTCAAGAGATCACGTCACGCCCTGATCTTCGCCTACAAGAACGTCTTCAGCCTTACAACCTGGAGACAAGATTCATCTCCGCAGCCACCCACGAGTTACGAGAGATATCTACATACAGTCCACTCTCTAAAGAGATCATTTCACACTTTCGTTCAGACAGCGAGGAAGACTTGGAAAAACAGCTTCATACTTTCACTATTGTATCGAATATTTAACATGAGACAGCCAAAATAAAATGCATGGTAATATGTAAAGAGGTAAGAAGATGTAAACTGGAATTAGAAAACAGAATAGTAGAACAAATTATGGCATTCAATTACCTGCGAGTAGAAGTGACAAGCAGGAGAAATATTAGTAAAGAAGTGATAACACAGGCAAAGAAAGCAACGAGAGTGAGAGTATGTCTTTATGGAGTAATATGGAAGAACAAATATATGACGGTGGAAAGCAAGATGAAGATACATGAAACAGTGGTGCGGCCAATTCTAACATATGAAGCAGAAACAAAAGAACAAAACGAAAAATAAATAACATTGAAATGAAAGTACTTGGAACAATAAAAGCTGTTTCACTAAGGGATTGGCAAAGAACTGAAACTATAAGATAGCAATGTAGTACACAAAGTATTAGCTGATTTGTGAAAATGAGGCAAAAGCAACGAAACCAATATTTACACAGAATGGGTATGGAAAGGCTACCAAAAATTTGTCGGGAAAACAAACCATACAGCAAAAGACCCCAATGAAGGCCACCCCAACAATGGAAGAAGAGCTGGCGAGCAACCACTACGAAAACCGAATAAAGGCGGACAAACAGGAGGAATATTCCGATTGACGTCCATTGAATGCGGGCGTAGTTTGGATCTCTATTGTTTGTAAAATGGACGTTTTTTGGGTATCAATTTAACGTCCAATGTACGTCCTCCTGGACATCCAATGGATGTCATTTGGATATCAATTTTATTGTACGTCCAATGTACGTCTTTTGGATATCAATTGACATCCTCCTGGATATCCATTGAATGTCTTTTGGATATTAATTGTACGTACAATGTACGTCCTTTGGATATCCAGTGGACGTCCATTGGATGTCCCGAAGGACGTCCATTGGATGTCCAGAAGGACGTCCGTGAAACGCCCACAGTGTTATACTCTGGCTCTCCCATGTAAGTACATTGTATATCCAACCGTTTTCGCGTGGACTTCCAATGGATGTCAGCCACGTCCAGTGAGGGACGACCAATGTAAGTCCATTGGATGTGTATGTGCTGTCTGGGATCCTAGTCAAAGAAGAAAGAAAGAAGAAGAATTTCAAATTAAATGTTTGAGGGATATTTCCCACGCATTTACAATTTTATTTAATGTTGTTTTAATTACTTTCGTTGCTGTCTTGTTGGTTTCAATGCTTCAGTTATGTACATCGAAAACAAAGCAATTTTCTAAAATTTTTGATATGCATTGAAATTTAACTTTTTAGTTCCATTTCCCGGTGATTTTCATGTTTTCCATTGCCGTTTAAACGCGGCAATGGACAAATGCGAAAGAGCGCGAATGGGTCGAACGTGGGGGCTATTGCATTAATCCAAACATGGGAACAGACGTAGTTTTTACGAGTGAAAGCGGTGCACCCATAAAATTTTCAATTTCACCCGAGCGCCAACTAATAGGGGACGGAGTCTAGTTGTAGAGAAAATTGGAAACAAAATCTATTTACTGCGCCGGATGTGATTTGTCTGAAAAAGCTGTTATCTTACTTTATACGGAAATAACGGTGAAATGAAAAATTATGGCCGGCTGAAATTCGAATTTATCATCCTGGGGAGAACAGATCCACCAACAAAAGGAAATTTACGAGATATTTGTTTCGAAAAATGCGCCGAGGGTTCCTTCGCAAAAGACGTCGGCCCGCCCGAGGAATTAGACGATTCCCAAACATTTTTTATACTACATAAATATATTATATCGCTGAGTATTGCGACTATAAATCGAAAAACCAACCCAAGTATTACCTAAAGGTTTTAACGTTTTATTCCGTCTGTATAACATGTTTCCAATTGCTTTGACCCGAATATAAAATTCAATTCAAGTTAAATTAGACATGGCTAATGTTACTGTATGAATAAATTAGTAACTAGTTAAAAAAATAACTCGGAAAGCAACGAACCCTGCATACTTCACCGTAACAAAATTTGAGTCTAATTTTCCACTCATCAATAATTCCTTTTAATTCGTCCCCATTAGTAATTTATATCACAATTTTCCTACAGAGGAAACCCCAGGTTATGTATACACAGCGTTTCCGGAATTAGCTGATATTCCGTAAAATTTCAATAACTGTAAATTATACAAGAAATGTGACAAAAATCGATACGGGAGGTGTTTAAATATTCAAGAAGGAAAAAGTGGTGGGACGGCAGAAATCAATTCGAGTTAAAAATTTTAAAAACTACAAGAAACAAAATGAGAGTAAAGAAAAGTATATTAATTAAAAATTTAGAGTTCGGTGTGTAAAAATAAGAAAATCGATCTTGAAACTTTTCTTGGATATCGAGGAAATTGAAACAAGACGATTCAATTCCATTGTGAAGCTATAGTTACCGTCATTAAACTTATAACGTCTTTTTAGTAAATATATATGTATCTATATTTGCGTAGTATGTATTTGATTAAGTCTGAAATTACGAGAAAGTATTTTATAATTATTTCAGCCTTCCAATAATTTGATAACTGGTCGCTTCTCCGATCATAAGGGCCTTCTGTTTGGATCTCAAATCACCCACTCTAACAGTGAAGTAGCATATACATATAAAAGAGATTTTAGCGAATCTAACATTCAGAACTTTATCAATGAAATGACTCCTTTGATGTTTTATACGAACTCTTTTGTTATTATTTCAATGTGCATTTTCCAATAAAAAAATTTTACTTAAGACAAAATAAGTCCTGGGTGGATGATAATGTTAAAAGATCCAGCGAGAGATTAATGGATCTATATGTTTTTATGAAAACTTTTCCCGAGTTAAAGCCCATTTACAGGGAATGTAAAGGTAAGCATGCCATATTACTGGAAAAAACGAAAAGTCATACTATGATATCAAAATAAGTTCTGCGAATAATCCTGTGAAAAGCGCTTGGAATATTGTTAATACACTGAGCAACAAGAATTCTACGAAAAACCATCAAATTAGAATAAAACAGGGCGACAAGCTCATAGCAAATGCAAGCTTATTAGCAAATAATTTTAATGCTCATTTTATAAAAGCCTAGAGAAATAATAGACCAAATACCACATGCTACTTATAATGACAATATTCGAAGGATTAAGAGTACCCTATTCTTGTCTCCATTTGTTAAAGAAGAATTTGTTACATATATTAGAGCAAAATTGAAAGCAAAGAAGTCCAGTGGTGTTGACGATTTACCAAGTTTTTTAATTAAAAAATCTCTAAGTGCAATAGCGGAACTTCTTGTTCACCTTATTAAATTGTCGTTTATTGAGGGAATATTCCCAGAACAACTAAAAGTAGGCAAAGTATTACCTATATATAAAAACGGTGATAAAGAAGTCATGAACAACTATCGTCCAATTACGTTATCCTGTTTTTTCTAAAATATTTGAGTACTGCTTTCTTGAGAGACTATTGCATTTTCTGAATTTTCAAAATGTCTTGGCTGAGAATCTTTGGTTTTCGTCCAAAACTCGGCAAGAATGATGCTGTTGATACTTTTCTGAAGGAAATAACTAAACACAATGAATCAGGAAATTGCGCTGTGTGTGTTTTCTGTGATTTAAGCAAGGATTTTGACTGCGTAAATTATCAAACACTTATAGTTAAATTGGAGAAGTACGGCATACGTGGTAATGCACTTAACTGTCTGTCCAGCTTCTTAAATTGTAGAAAGCAGCTTGTAACGATTAAGAATAATAACGGTAGTTACGCTTATTCGGATTCATTGATTAATGAAATTGGTGTTCCACAGGGTTACACTTTAGGGACACTTTTATGTATTCTATACCATCGATGAAAATCTCACTTGTGTTATGTGTCTTTACGCTGAGGATGTCACCGTTACAGTTGCTGGTAATAACAAAATTACTGTTCAAAGTCTGTTGCAGAATGATCTATTACAACAACTGTATAATTGGTTAAATATAAACTCCCTCCATGTCAATGCTACCAAAACTAACTACGCAATATTTCATAACTACAATAACAATCGTATTACAAATATTGATGTAACAATTGATCGGCATTTGCAAAATAAAGTTAGTTGTAATAAATTTCTTGGCTTAATTATAGATGAAAATCTTAACTGGAAGACTCACTGTGAAACACTCAATAGTAAATTAAACTCTACTTGTTTTTTATTAAGGAATTTGAAAGAAGCTCTCTCCTTTGAACTACTGCTGTCAGTCTACCATGCGCAAGTATCGTCAAGGCTGAGGTACGGAGTTTGTTTCTGGGGAGCCTCTCCAGCTGTCAAGACGGTATTTATATGTCAGAAGAAAATAGTCCGCTGTATAGCTGGTTTATCACAGAGTACCTCCTGTAAGGATGCATTCCGGAGGTTAAAAATTCTTACTTTACCTTGCATTGCGATGCTCGAGCTAGCTACTATGGTCTTTAAAAATCAAGATGTAACTTTGAAAAATAACGATATTCATCACTATTTCTCGCGTAATAATAACAAGTGTAGATTTCCTAATTTTAAATATAGAATTGGTCTTCAGTCACATGTTTTTTTCGGATATATTGATTTATAATAGTCTGAGTGACCATATAAAAGTTCTAAAAACTTTTATATTTTTAAAAGGAATTTGAAATCGTTCTTAATTAAAAAAATGTTACTACAGCATAGAGGAGATTCTTACGCAGTCTATGTGACTAATGTTTTTTCACTGTTTTGCCATGTATTACTAGTATTTCGTATGTATTGTTTTGTAGTGATGTAATTGTATGTAATTCTTAAGTTTTGATATCCTGTTTTTCTTTTTTTTTTTTGTATTGACATTTTCCATGATATTTCTAACATTCGCTTAGAAATAAAGGTATTTATTATTATTATTATTATTATTATTATTATTATTATTATTATTATTATTATTATTATTATTAGCTATTATTATTATTATTATTATTATTATTATTATTATTATTATTATTATTATTATCTAAAACCTACACACGTGACAAAAGCTACAACACAATTTTTTAATTATCAAACAATGTAACGGTATCAGTTTCGACGAGTAATAATGTATCGAAAATCAACCCACTTAGACAGTTCGTGTCGCAAGGGTGGTTGTCACACGCTTTTTCTAACCCTATACGGGCAATTTGTAAATTGATTAGCCCACGGGCAAGAAAAAAATAGAAACCAGACTTCGCATGGCAAACCCAATTATGTGGGGTGTAGGAAAATAGCTGCATGGAGCTGTTTACGTAATAGTGAGGTAGTATTTAAATAACAACGGTCACTTTGTTACCGCTCATTTAGAGCCATTATTTACCTCTTAATGGTTATGTAACCATGCAAAATTAATTAGAGCACCTGTGTTTCGAGAAGATAAGTATGGTATACGACGAAGGGAAGGGGAGCGGTTTAGATCACGCTAAAACATAATAAATATTCAAATATTTTGGTGAAATTGATTGTTTCACATTTTTTTCCTAGAGCGAGGGAACTGGCAGGTTTGACAAAGCATCTCGGAGTCGACACCTATTATTATATACCGACTTTATTCAAAAATATGCCAACATTATATATTTACTGATACGAATACAGCAATACATCAGTGAATTGAAAGCGCGAATGTAACAGACAGAAATGATGGAAAATAAGAGAAATTCGAAACCAGACGACCCAACAAAGTGAAATAGGTGTCACTAGAAAGGTTTAACGGTCTAGTTACAAAACGAATGAACCCTCGTCAAAACGATGAGTAATTACACAATTATTAATAAGACTGGAAATTACCTTCTCAATTTCTAAGAGAAATAAAAGCGTTTCAACATCATCACAATTGCGTTAAATTTAACAAATGATGGTGTATGTACATTGTGAGGCGAGCCGTATATTGCGGAACTAGTAGGAATTCACATATGATAAAAGACCTGTAAAATACATACATTCCTTAGGAACACTACATGAAAGGGTATATCATTCAATTAGCGTATAATGGCGATTATTAACTGCGAACAAAAATTATTATTTTGAAATTTTGATGATATACTGGTTTCAGGGCTTCAACTTGCGCAAAGTTGTGTAAGTGTATGTGATTATTATGAAGGATCCATTAAACGGTAGCTCCAGTTACATTTAAGTCTTCTCCTGCAATTGTGATGTAACCTAGGCGATATGAGTAAAAACAGTTTAACACATTCATGACAGTTTCCTTTTTTTTTTAAGTTATAAGCTTCAATAAATTTCGTTCTGCTTCTTGTTTTCATCCGCACCTGATGAAGTTATTTTGTAATGTTACAAATTTTCTTCCGTTCATTGGTTGTATAGATACCAAAATTTTATTGAATCTTCTGTATGTTCATCTTAGTGTAGATCTCAATCCAAGATGTCTACTGTTTGTTTACGTTTAAGAGCAAATTTTATAATGAAAAATCTCGGTTGATAGACGAAATAAAGTAATTGCCACTCTCAGGTAGGTTCTTCTTTAGACGCTGATTCGGTTGATATAATTTTTGTTATTGTACAGTTAAAGCATTTTTTAAAACATTTTGTAACGATTGATAGCTAGCGTCACCACGGCGACCGACAATATAAAAACAATTGTATCACGTTGTCAATAAACAGCTAGCGCGGTGCGATAATTGGCCGTTGCAATCGTGACGGTTTTTCGGCGTTTACACCTCTCACCGATTCAGCGCTTCGAGCGAAACTCGCCATAAGAAAGCTATGCTTCCAATAAAGCAAAGTTGCAATATGATACCCTATGTCGTTTTAAGATATTTATTTGTTGATTTAAGCAATTGTAAATAAGACTTAACAAAATATTTATGCTGTGTCCATCAAACTTCAATAAGATAACCAGAGCCAAAATTTGGAACAGACGGAGCGTTTCTCTTATGGTAATACTGTAAAAAGTAGTCCAAAAACTAACTTTCGTATATTATCCATTTATTTTGAAATACAGTCTATATGCACTCCACAATACTAAAAGTTGAAAAATTAATTTCCTCTAACATAATAAATATATTTTGAATATAATGAATAATTAGCCATATTAATTTACTACAACAGATATTTCAAACAATAAATTATCGAGCATTAACTCAGCTAAACGTTATCCGAACCAATCCAAATATTGCAGGAATAAAAATAAACAACCTCGATCATTAATTACCAGTCGAAATTAATAACAAAATTCGTTTATATAATTGTCCGAAGCGCAGTTACGCCGGACAATCCGTAACGGAAATATTGTTTAAATCCTCTCGTGTTTGAACGACACCATCATCCCCTCCACCAATCAAGTCGTTCGGTATTCCGTAAGCGTGGAGTTGTTTTCGGGGTGGGTCTCCTCCTCCAACATCCTCCCACGACTTGTTACAACTTTGTCTCGAAATGTCTTTTGTTTGAGTAATATACAAGGGAAACTTTTACCGCCTACATTGTACTTGACAGGTATTAAAAACGGGTTAAAATTTTTTCGGGGCACGGTAGGAGAGCTTAGGTAATAAAGCTCTCACGAGAAGAAAAAAGCAAAAGGCACGAGGTAGGGATTTTGAGGTTACAACTTTACAAATGCTGTATAATAAATGGTTAAGTAAGTAATAAAAATATATCAGCAACTAACTGGAATAAAAGTTGAAAAAATTATTTAATATTTTAGAGTGATAATTCTTGGCAAGTTATGCAGTTCCAAACATAAAAATGGCGATGTGTAACATCATAAGACTTTCTCATATGGCTGGACAAAATACCTACATTTTCTCTTATTAGTAAATATTTCTTTTGGTTGTTTAGATTTAGATGACAAAGATTTCTGAAAAATGTTTTTGAATACCAGTCACTTTAACGAAACGATAAATAAATATACTCTCATGTACTATAAGAACAACAAATTTCAATGTTCATACGTCGAGATAAGAATTCAATCATAAGAAGTGCCCTTTAGGACAATTTTATATAAAAATGTATTAAATCAAAAGATATGGACATTAAACAACTAACTCAAGTTATGAGATTTGGTATAAATCACAAAAACCGTTTTAAATAGAAATGTAAAACAAAATAAAAATTCTTAAGAATAAAATGCCCTTTAAGATTATTATGTACAAGTATGTACATGTACCTCATTTTGTTCTTAAGAAGAAAACGTTTTTAATAAAAAAAATTGTTTGCAGTATATTGGAAGCAACAGTGACAGTTTCTAATTGAAAAGAACAAAAATTTAGAATAATCTGTAAAACTTATTCATGTTGACATCTAAAAATAGACTTATTGAAAGTTTTTAAGTGTGTTATGTCCATTTCAATTAAATGAATCAATGACTTTTTATTAGCCTTACGTTAAAATTAATAAACAAGTCACTTTATTGTTTAAATATGTTACGTGCATAACTTTCCCTTCACGAACTAATTTTAAATATTTTAGATGGAATTTATTCTCGGGTTCGAATCCCGGCTGAGCCACAAATTCCATTTTCAGATTCTCTTACATTTGTTGCATTTAAAGATTTTAGATTTTTTGAATTATTGGGCTTAGATTTAGGTTATTTATTTTTAGGTATTAGGCGTTTAAAAATAATTAAAAACTTAAATCAAACGTCAATTTCCATTAAATGTGAAAAAACTTGAAAATATGCTTATCCTCTAGTACTTACCACCTACTCGTGATTTTCCAGGGCGTTCTCTCCTCTTAGTTCGCCCTTTTCTCCCTTGCCTGTCGTGGGACAATTTAAGTTGAAGTTGGATTAAGAAGACTACCAACAGGCACCTCCGGATACACTTTACAGTAGTAAAATCAAAAGGCCGAAAAATGTGACGAACGGCGCAGACGACTCGATACGGCTTCGCCCCCGAATTCCTCAAGGTAGACGTTATGTCACTCAGATAACGTTCAAGTGCGCAATTCACAGGACAGAATTGTAATTTCAAGACATTCGGGAGCCCAGGAAAGACACATCACTATGGTAACTCGCAAACTCGCGCCACAACTCTAAAAACTCACAAACTCACACACTCGCATGAACGAAGAGACCGATACGTCCGTCTCGATCGAACGATATGTTAAACTGACGGTGATTAAGGCTCGGAACGAGAGATAAATTTCGACACGTAATTGTGCTGATAAGCGGCGATGATTAAAATGTGAACCATAGGATTTCTTTGTTACCGAAATGCCCGAAATAGTACGGGTGAAGAGAGAAAAAAAAACGTTCTCGGAGAAATTGTTTATTACTAAACAAATGTATCCGATACGATTTATTACCCTAGCTGCCGTTGGGGGTTAATACATGGCGTTCATTTACAAAAAATCGAGAAAAAAAGTATTTTAACCACCTAAACTAATTTTGACACTGAAAATTTTTATCGGAAAATATCCGTTTCACATAAAGAGCGCATACGCACGCGCACACACACGCACACAGACACATTTTTCCAAAAACATATTTTTCGAACTCAGGGGACCTGAAAACGTCTAGAAATGTCAATATCTCAAATTCGAATTCATCACGATTACAATATTTTCTCTTATTATATGGGTATCCCATATGAGAAAGTACAATTAAACTACATACATTAGAAATTTCAGTTAAATTTCAAAGACTCTATAGTATAGAAATCCAACATTTCCAAACCAACTAAATATTTGCTAGATTTTTTGATAAATCGTTGAATTTTAGGTCATAGATTTTACAAATTGCAGAAGTTGAAATACATAGGTCAAAATTTCGGATCCACTATACTCTGGAATCATTCATAAATTAACAAAACGATATTAAAAATTTATTTTTTCTGAACCAATGAACCAAAAACATATAAAGAAAGCCTTGGAGGAATTCCCCAAATTGGATATTAATCCACCATTTCTTAAAATATATAAAGTTATAAAATTTACTAAATGTATTAAAATTCGTAATATGAAATATCTTCCACAATTATTTAAACAGCAATGCCGTAGATTCGTAATATTTGTTACATGCACAATTAATATTTATTAACTCCAAAAATAACACTTCTTATTTTTTTAAATCCCTGAATTTTAAGATTTCCATTTTCGAGATCACAGTAATTGTAATAATTAGGTCAAAACCTAATCCAACCACTAAGCTTCATTAACTGTGTTATCTCTGTTTCATTAACTAACACAAATATTAAAAACTTTCCTCTAACCGAATCAAGACTGAATCAAGAAAAGAAAACTGGGGTATGGAGTTCACCAAATATGATCATCATTCACAAATTATTATATTTGATACAAGAGTAACATACTATATGTATATTGACTGCATAATTTCGCAAATAATATGAACACAATTTAGAACTAAAGAATAAAAAGTTTGACTATGACATGATTTGCCCCTTCTGTTTTAAGTTGAAACTATCCAAAAAATACTTTAAGACTTTAAGTAGTTTCATCGATTATGACAAATGAGACGAATTTAAAAAAGTATGTCGTAATGTCATCATTTGAAAAACAGTGATTGCAAAGTTTATAGTTTTCACATTTTATTCAATTGTTGTTGACGCTAACGTCAACATTATTTTTAGTTAAGAAATTGTAATTTATGGTGAACTAATTTTGGGAACTTTTCAATACGTTTTGTTTTACAAACAAAAAATAATCACTCACGCAGCTTAGGTAACAAGGTTTTTGGGATATCTAATTCAACTAAAAAGCACGTCTTATTTTATTACGAAGAATAACAACAAGTCAAGTTCAAATCACAATAATAAATGAGTCAGCATAACAAAGGCGTTTACGGAACGTGATAAGAAGCGCGCTCCAGTTAAGGTCAATTTCTGCAACGCTAGGTCATTGTAAGAAAACAAATAATATCTCATTTAACCAATGTAAATTAAGATGTATAAAAGCTCTGAAAATTGGGACAATAAATCAGTATACGATGTATGCTCAAAACCACAGTGTGTTGTGATCTTTCTTCACGCCACCCAAACCGACAACCCCTAACCTCAAGAACTTCAACCCCGGAGAGCACGTTACGCCCTCTCTCCAAACTACTAGAACTTCAACCCGGACCTGCACGTTACGCCCTCAGGTCCACACCGGAGAGCACGTTACGCCCTCTCTCCAAACTACTAGAACTTCAACCCGGACCTGCACGTTACGCCCTCAGGTCCACACCGGAGAGCACGTCACGCCCTCTTTCCACAACAACTAGAACTTCAAGAAGTTCAAGAGGACACGTCACGCCCTGATCTTCGACTACAACTACAGTCTCCAACGTTACAACCTGGAGACAAGATTCATCTCCGCAGCCACCCAAGAGCTAAGAGAGATATCTACATACAGTCCACTCTCTAAAGAGATCATTCCACACTTCGTTCAATTGTTAAATATGACAAAATTGGAACAATTTGTTATAAGGGCTTTAAACCTAACCTAACAAAATTTTGACTTCTCTGTGACCCTTTAAACTGTAATCCATTGAATGGTCGAAGGATTATAGAATGATATTAAAATTGTTTCCAAGATAAGTTTTCCAAAGCAATTCCATATGTGCTGATAAAATTATGCCACACTTGAAGTATGTTACTTCCACTTCAAAGCAACTTCGATTAACCATCTTTATTAGTATACAATTCAGTTGCATTTCTGTTCAATAAACCAAAATTTTATTAACCTAATAAACAGATGTCCTCCTATAAATAAACTGTAACATTTCTGTTAAAAACTTAAAAAAGCTTAGAAAAATTAATCTCAAATGTTCCTCAAAGAAGTATCATTGATTGAGATTAAATTAAAGGCGACCTTAGACTCAACAATCAGCCAAATAGTTGACAAATTAAATGTTTTGGGTTCAGTTAGGTTGTCATTGCACTGAAATGAACTTTTTTATGGTGATAAAAGTGGATAGGGCGAATTTCGTTTTGATGTGTTAACACTGTAACTTTATGACAAAGAAATTATGAGGATTCTGTTACCAACCTTAATTTTTTAAGGCGATTTTATAAACATTTAAAAAAAGTTCAGGATCTTAAGATCAGTACAGGATCTCCGAAAAACTAAACTTCGTTATGGCAACTTAATAGATCTGTGTGACATTGTCGTTATAATACAGTTGTGATATAATATTGGGTAAGTGTAGATGATAAAAACAAGTTGGCAAAAGGTTACGTTGTTGTTCCACGGAGTTATTATTTGTAAAGCACAGCAGACAATTTGGTTAACTTGACTGTAAAAAATTCAATCATTTGTTGTGGAAAATAAATTTTTCGTATAATTATTGGTTGCGTTAAGAACAAGTACAATTTTATTACAAGAGGCGTTGGAAGTTGCCTTCTTTGACTTCAATATATACTTTGGCTAGCCTTTTACAATGTCAAGCATTGTGGGGTTACTGGAAAGTAGTCGAAGTGCACATTACCCAAACACCAGGGGCTTGCTTGGTTAAAACCTGGTATAACACTATTTCGAAAAATCATTGGAACTCAGAATTTCTCAATAAATTATCCAAAATTCCTATAAGCGATCCCACTGTCGATACCAACCAACTCATCGCCTCTCGAAGCGAATTTTTATTCATTCATTGTACTCCGAAAATTAATTACTCCTTTCGACTCGTTAAATTTCTCGGACAGAAAATCCCTGACGAGGAATTCCCCGCTCAGACCCACTCTCGGGTATAATGTAACTACTCGAAATGTTTAAAGCATTAAAAAACCATAAAGGCCGAAATGCGACACCACGGAAAGTACGAAACCAGCAAAGTGACTCTTCAAAACGCTCCGGAAAAAAATTATACGTCAACGAGGATTATTTTCGCATCGCGAACTCCGCCCGGAGAGGACCTATAGATTCGACTAATTAAAGGGAAAAGAGAGGGGCGGTACCGTACCACGGGCGTATACATCGTAAAGCTGTTCGAAACTTATCCGTACACAATGTAACGCATAAAGTAAACCCCGGATCGAAATAATTACTCCAACTTTTTGGACTCGGAAAAAGTCCACAAATTCATTAGGGTAACGGATTATTACCGAGGCTGGAACTATGGAAATTAACGATCGAAGTTGGGGGAACTTAAATTTCACCAACCCCGTATCTAAGTAGGTAGAATTAAGTAGGTAGTGATAAATTTTTGTAACGTCAGAAAGGTAACTCGATTACATATCACTTCTCAAATTGTCTCTCAAACTGTCTTCTCAAATTCTCAAAATCTATCTTTTCCTATAAAGAATTTATAAGCAGCAAGTGTAGACTTCTGTAACGTTACAAGCTGTACCCGGCATGCGTTGCAATGCCTCGTAAAGTTTAAATAAAGAAAAATAAATAAAAATTATAGATGACCCGGTGGACTTCGTATCACCTACATATATTTTTGAAAAATATGGTCAAAACTTGATAGAAAATTTTTATCTACATTAAATTAAATGCAACACAGTTATACACATAATCAATTTAAGACTTTCTGATGTACTATATTTTTGTCTTTTTTGAGGTGCGTAAATATATAAAGATGATGGTTTTCCGACTCGCGAACACGCGACGTATAATTCCCCATGCGCGAAACCGGGAATCTCCAAGTTGATTCCGCAAACTCTTCTTGTATCTACAATTGTATATTATCTTTTTAAATTTATAATAAGTAATTTATAAAAAACTATCTTGAAAGTGGGCATGAAATTTTCCTGTACAATATGTGTTGCACCAAACGACGTAATTTGAAAGCAATTATTATATTTTTGGATGTTAGCCAAGAAATGTTTAGTCATTTCCCACCCTAGAAACTAATGAGCGTAATGTATCTGGTGGTGGGAACAATTGTGGCAATTTTACTTCACCACCAGCACAACATAATCCAGTAGATTCACCGCTGTATTTTAACGCTTTACAATATTGACAAATGATTTTTGTTTGGATTTGTTTTGATTTGGAGAATGTCATTTCTCCAATCGATTGGTCGGCACAATAATCTATTTCAGGGTCGTAGTGGAATGCTACCCGTTCTAGGTTTACCGGAACACTGCGTCTGCGGAATAGGTCTATTTCATTGTGTCGTGTTCGCTGCTGTTGTATTTGATGTGCCCGAAGTCGTTCCATTCTAAGCCTATCAACTTCATAATTATTCACTGTTGAACGCAATTCTGTCATAACTCATAACAATACGAATGTTATCATTATCTCTCTTGCTGGTCGTCAGTGCGATTTGCACGTGAGGTAGCTCGTCGCACATTTGATTGACTTCGACGAGCTAAGTCAGGTCGTCTTCTTCTTGGCATTTTAAAATTAATAAAGTTCTCGCGCACTGACAAACTGATGATAGATTTGAATAATCGTCTTGATATTTATTTAATTGGCAACCAACTGACACTATACTTTTATTTGTTTGATTACAAATGTCAAATTACAAAACGTACCTTTTTGAGTATGCCGCTTAAACCTTCCCTGAACTTCCACAAATATTTTAAGATGAAAATTAGCAAAATCGGTCCAGCCAATCTAGAGTTTAAGCGAGACAAACGAACCGCAATTAATTTTTATACATATAGAGATTACTTTTGCTCATTATTATGAGTTGTGAAGCTACTTTATATATCTTGCTGTATATTACAGACTCCGATTGAGTCAGGCAGAACACATATACAGATACCTAAACTACTCGGCTTGTTCAGTTGTCACGGGTACTACAAAGTTCACTCAAAGCAATGGTGGAAGTAGCGAGAGTGTAGCAGGGAGTAAAATATAATTGTAAATCAAATTTTTGCCTTCGTATTTAACGTGAATAATTACAATTATAGAATTAATTAAAAAACTTAACCCCTGAACTTACTACAAATTACATAATCGCTACCAATGTTAAATATCATCATGAAATATTAGGAAAATAATTGAAACAGGCGAATTCAATAAGAATATGAAATCCAGAGAACTTCACAAGGAAGAGGTTTTCACGGAGTTAAGTTTGATTTAATTAGTCCTATTTGACCCATGAAAGCTCAAGTGAAGCTATTTTCCTTTAATTTCAGGACATCTTGAATACACCAGAAAATTTATAATTTAAAAACTTACCCAGAAAGCAACCAAAGCGCCTCCAAAGATTTTACCGGTTCTCAAACTGTTCTGAGTCGTACCACACTGCATACGAAATATCAAAATATGCGCCCTTACCTGAAAACATAAAGAGAAATATATGTAATCACAACTGAAAATAAATTAAAACATGTATTTATTTACAAGTGAGTATCCATAAAACGAGTAAACCGAATTAAGAAAAAAAATTTTATACAATTTATTTTATTATTTAAGTATGTTTGACGTCTCTTCAAACATTATGCAACGCAGTGCAAAGTTTTTTCGACGATTGCATGCAAACCGGTCGATTAATTTCCAAATTACTTTCGCTATTCAGCTCCTGTTTCGTAACATATTATTACTTTTTTTTTCAAAAAATTATTTATAACGTGTAACATACGATACAAGTATCTTCAATACAAATATCCTTAAAGAATAATTATAATTACACATGACAAGAGAAGTGATAACGAACCAAGGTGTCCGACAAGAGTGTAGTTTATCACCTACCACTATTAATCTATATATATATATATAGACGACTTGGTAAGAAGGTGGAAAACTAAATGCAACTACGGAATTGAAATAAACACAAGGTTGGCTTTGAATACCTTACTATATGCAGACGATAACATTATAACAGACGATACAGAAGATACTTTGCATAAAGCTATTCACAAATTAAGTCAATATGTCCTGCAATATAATTTAACAACATCAATCAATAAAACGAGAGTAATGGCCTTTAAAGGTAAGCACCCAGTTAGATCTAAAACAGCAGTATACAATAAAATAATTACAAGTACCTAGGATGTAACATTACATACCGTTTTGACGAGGACATAGAAAGAAAAATAAGAAAATTTCAGGCAATTGTTCATATGTGGAACTATTATAAAGACTCTTGAAGAACAAGCAAGGAAAGCAACAAGAAACTTTATGAAGTGACGGCTGTCCCCACTCTTTGTACTAGTCCAAAACATGCGATTTAACGAAATAAATTGAAATACAGATACAATCCCCAGAAATGAGATGTCTGCGTCATGTGCACAAGAATTGACAGGTTCAGAAATGATAAAATAAGAAATGATTTAAAAATATCAAAGACAGCCAAAACGACTACTGAACTATAAACCAAGAGGGAGTATAGAAAGTTCGCGAAAAAGATGGATTAACAGTAGAGACCGGAACAGGTGAGATTACACCTAATCCTGAAAAGAAGATGTTGATGATGATCGTGTAAAATTTTGATTGTAATAATATGACAATTTTACAACGTAATTGTCTTTTGAAAAAAGTGTAATTGTGCTGCCTTATATTACAAAGAAAGATCTGAATAGCGAAAGAACTTTGAAAGTTTGCCTTCAATCGTTCAAGAAAATTTTGCATTTCACGGCAAAGGACTATAAATAGATATCAAACACCCTTAAGAGACTCTCAAATGACCGAATATGTGAGTGCCACAAAAATGTATGTTTATTTCCAAATTTTCATTTTAAATTCAAGACGAAATTTCGAAAAAATGACGAAAATTCGCCAAAGAATCGAGCCTTTTTCATTGTACGCTCACATGAAAACGATGACTCACGACGCCTACAACTGGATTACACCAAGAAGAAGAAACTTCCAAGGTAGAGACGGAAAAATAGAAATTAGAAGAGCAAATTTGGAGGAAATTCCTGGCAATGTACGCGTTGTCTTCTTCTCCTAAACCATAATTTCTACTTCCTGGGATGAGCGTCAGAGGGCTGTTCACATTACAGACAACCCCGATCTCAATAATCGTTGCAAAACGTATTCGTAAACGTCCCCGCAGAGACCGAGGGGAAAAATCTCGAGCATAAAACAAAATCACAAATAATTCGCTCATCCATCCCACGAGCGGACCCTTAACGTATCCCTCCGCTTGCGATCCCTCCTCTTTACCACCACGCCGATCCGCTTCTAATAAGACATTTCGTATTCAAAGGCGACGGTAAGAAAATATGCGTTTCCTGGAGAACTACTTTTCTGTGCCATAACGTTAAGAATATGCCCGTGACGCGATGTTTAATCCAATTTTGTTGTCTACCATCACAGTTTCGACTGGCAACTAATTATTTCTTAATGTTCGGGGATCCAGGTCGGTGCCTCACAGAATGCCGATAAAGAGGGAACGGTAAGGAAAGTGAGATTAGCTGTAGTAATGGGAGTGAGGGAACGAGGCAGCCGAGCGTTCCTGATAGGAACTTTGAGGAGAGCGTATCGTGAAATTGTTATGTCTAATAGATATTAGGTCGCTAGATCGAGGAGGTAAACCCTGCCTCGGTGTGTGTATATACATACACGTACACATACGCATTCACGGCCTATATGATCTTTTGTAATACGTAAACATAAAGAGTCGCCCCATCCCCGAGAGCCAAATGGATGATGTCTACAGCGCAATCTTATCTCTAACGACTTCATATAAGGGATTTTGAAATAGTTGTTTCATTAGGGATTCCAGACATATTTGATAAAGAGGGCAAAAAGCCTAAACCGTTTTTCTCGCTAAAAGATTCCTCTAAATATTTGATTACATACCGGAGTTATCAAAATGTTTCCTAACTTAGATGTTTCAGCATAAAAGCCCGCGTCGCACCTACTAATTCATGCACCAGCTTTTCAAAGCCCGTTTGATTAATTTTTAAAAGCGCTCCAATCTGCATAATTGCTTTTAATAGTTTTCAAAACATTTGACGGAATGTTCAACAGTGTTAAAAAAAATTCTAATTAATTTTTTTTAATTAAAACCGACGAAGTTTTTAGTACCATTTCAAAGCTAATTCAATAAGCATCTAAAACACTAACTCCGTTGTGATTAAAAACGTTTAGAGCAATCTAATGAAACGTATTGCAGTCATAGCAAAGCTTTCTAGTTTAAAAAATTCTCATTTAAATGACCGCATCTAACTGAATCTACCATGTACAGACTTGATTCGAGTATTGGTGTAAAGTTTACATAAATCACAACTAAAACTTCATTTAAAGTTTTTGAGAACTTGGACGTGTCGTAAAGACAAAGCATATTTATCAAATTTAAGGGTGTTAAATTGAAATGCCCCGAAATGAAACAATTAATTTATATGCTCGACTTAAGCATCATGAGAAAGTTAATATAATTTCTTTCCAGAAACGTCAAAAAATAATTCAGTGTCTGAAGTACTGTGTGATATTTGATACAAAATACCGCGGTATCCAAAAAAGTATTCAATATAAAATAATTAAAATTTAAATGACCCAGGGGCAAATTTATAAACGTCCTTACACTTAATTCCTCCCTTAATTTTAAGTGGACACGCCCACTTCGGTTTCGATTCGATGGAGACATTATTAGAAATGTGATATTTCCAATGGTTTATGTAAATAATGTTGATAGAGACTATCGAGGACTACCAATCCCACCAATAGTTAAATTATGCGCTGTACTATGCAAAACATTAACGAATGCCAAACGTGGACATTAGGTTATCAGCGTACAAGTATGGAACACGTGAATAGTAGTAAACAAAACACAAAACTATTTAGAGCACCCTTCAATTTACGGTGTTGCCACAAGTTTCTTCCCTACAATTTTACGAGGACGATTTATGCATTTTAAAATACGATATTGCAGGGTTAGTGTCGCTTACCCTACAATCTAGGAATATTGTAGCGTAGGAGGATTGTAGGGTAGGGACGTTTATAAATTTGCGCCTAACACTTTCATTAATCCTTAATGTATATTTATAAGAGAGTTTAAACTCTTTCAGTGCACTCATGAATTAAAACCATTTTAAGCGATGTGTCGTAATGACATACAGCATCCCAATATAAATGCTTACTTTTCTCTTAATTTTTCTTGCAAGACTCAAATTCCTATCGAATAGCTCCTAAAAACAATTAACATTTCAGTACATTCAACACTCCTTGATACATTTAATGAAAAGAAAACAATGAAACAAGCTTCCCAATTTAATAACTGTAATTTCAAATGCCTATACCTTAATTAATCTATAAAGTAAAGGCCCCGTTATAGTGTTTCTTCAAAGGTAATCAAGTTAGTATCTAATACACTTAAAATTCTTACACTGTAAGCAACTAAGAAACTTTTGGTAATTTGATGAAATGTTCTGGAGTACCAAAATTTTTTTTAAAATTAAAAGTTTAAATGAAAGTAATCAAATGCACTTAATACTTATTAGAAATAAGTTCGATTTTAGTACTATCAAGGGCTTTCAAAACACTTAAAACTGTTTTATAATATTTCAAGAATTTTCAAATCGTCTGATGAAACATGACGTACTGCAACGATATTAAATTTTAATCCCCATATTTCATTTAATTTTTTTCAAAAACATGAAAAATATTTCAATGAGTAATATTTCAGCAAATTTAGAGCATATTTTGTTAATTATTGATGTATAGACTTGTCACAAGTGTTATTTCATACTACTTTCCAATAAAATTTAAGGCAGTTTCAGTGCATTTCAGATTTTTGAGACCACGGATACGTTAGAAAACTTTTCAAACCTATAAGATTTAAATTTAAATATCATAATTTCCCTTAAACTTTCGTGCAAGTCGTGACTTTACTAAATTTTAAAATCCCAAATATTTCACTTCTGGGAAAAACCCTCAGAACTGTTTCAGTTCCTTTATAGCTTTGGATATATCTCAAGAAATGTGTGGCAACGACAATCCAATTTGAATAATTAAATAATGTTACTTAGTTTTTTAAATGTAGGCTTTGAGTTAGTATAATTTCAAAACCAACATATTTAGTTCCTAAAACTTTAAAACATTAGGAATTGGGTATTTGCCATATATTTTAAATTAAACGTAATATATCTAAATTCATAGGGACGAACCCTCAGACAAATTTTATAATCTTAAAAAATCGTGTAATAGACCCAGTACCAAGTATTTCAGGGTATAAAAAGCAGTAAATGTGCGATAAATTAAAGGACCAGCAAAACGGCCGCTCATTGGTCGTGACGTCACTTCACGTGTAAACACGGGTCCGTTCTGCAGTCCATAAATAGATTTTTCGAAACCTAACCTAGGTAATCTGTGTTTTCGAGTATTATGGACTTTCTTGTTGTTTCCGCTGGACTGTGGGAGTTAAATTGCGACCAAATCTAGTAATTTGTATTATTCGCGTCGTAAAATAGTGTTTTTGATTAGTTTATTTAGTTATTTATGGCCGCCGTAGGATTTGTCAAAGCTTCCATGAACAATTTACGATCTGTGGATATGTTTATGGTAATGGATTACATAAAAAAGGAGGAATGTTTTAATTCAGCTGAAATCAGAGGTTTAAAAGCAGCAATGTAAGTATATATGTGCAAAATAAATATGCATTCAGTAAAAGACAATGTGACCATTGTTATAAAGAAATTAGAAGAACAGTTCAGAACAAAGCCATGCTTTATCATGCTGGTTGGCGTTTAAGATTATTATTAAGGTTATATTAAGATAATTATTGTTGCTAACAATAAAAATTAACACAGCTATTGATAGTAGTTTCTGTTACTAAAATGCTACTAAATGTTCTCTCTTCATAGGCAAAGAACGTGGGAGAACGTTAGTCCTTGTGTAGGTCACGATGGTGTGGGTTGTGTGAGGTTGGAGAGTGTTTCTATAAATTGTTATAATGGCCTCTCAACTTCTCCTTACACCGTGAGGACCCACCTTGTCGGTTCACCTGCAACACAGAATATAATATAATACAATTGTATTTTCACGTAATGATCAGTCTTACTTTCGACCTCGATTGGACCTACAAAGAACTTTCATTGCACCTTTCGTTTCGAATTGACTCATCAGCTCACTGGAAATAACCATGATTATGTCTACGATCGTAGACGAAACGTCGGTTGTATAGCCGTTGGATTAAACATCATCCACATTAGTTGATTGTTTTATTTGGGGAAATTGAGAACCTTCGTCATCTAGTTAGTCCCAGTTCTTTTCCGAGTTCGTTGGCACTCAAAAATATGTGGAACTACGTCTCGTTTCATTATTATTTTTCCACCCATCAGTTTAAAACGTACATAATTTTCCATGTCTTTTCCAACTAAATAAAAAAAATTATTACTTTTGTATAAGATACCATAACATAACCTTACTTTTAACTTACTTTAAAATGGTCTTCACAACAGAAAAATTCACTTTTGGATTTGGGCATATCACGTCTTCCTGCTGAAAACCACAGTTTCTTACGCCCATAATCTCGAGGTACACGAACAAATATTTTGTTTGGTGTACTTACAGATGTGCTTGTACAACAGGGTACAAAACAGCACTTGTTGTGAGATCCGTACATAGCCATTTATTTACCTTGTAGTCCTTCAAAAACTTGAAAAGGCTGTTCTAAACTGCTTTTATGCAAGCTTTTGTTTGTAGCCACGTAAATAAAAGCATAGATTACCCCAGGTTCAAGAAATTACAATAGGACTGAAATAGGTTAAAACAATGTTTACACGACATGTGACGTCAGATGGCTATAACCTTCAGAAAGCTAGTTTTGGCGCCAATTCCTAGCGTTTGAATTTCAAATGACTTTTTTGCTTGAATGTGTTTGATTTATTTATTTTTAATATTAACCTAAGATTTATAGGCATATAATCCCTCATTTAGCCAATTTTCAAAAAATGTGAAAATACCCAATTGTTTCGTTGAAGACTTTTAAAAAGTTTTTAATATGCACCACAGTGGTAAATTTTTTCCTAAATTTAAAGTTTAAATATGAAATGGCCACTCTCTTAGTCATCATCATATAGTATCTAATATAGAGGGAATTGATTTCAAAAAAGGTAGTTCAATAGAAATTTTTAGATGTATAAGCTTCGGCAGCTTTATAAGAATACTTATGGTTATAAACTTAAAATCATGTGATAAAAATAACAAACATCATGGAAAAGTATGTTATTTAATATTCATCGAGACTTGTGAAAAAGTTTGCGGCACAGACAAAAGAAGTTTCCAAAAATTCCAAATAAAATTCAATTTTCAATTTGTATGCTACATTATAATACAAATAACTTAAATGCTTAATTTTTGGCTTCAATAACAAGTGTTTATTATTATTTGACGTATTTGAAGAAACGTACCCTCGTGAAATATATAGGTACTTATTTTCGAAATTATTAAAATGGTTCAAAATTCTTTGCACCAATAAAGTTTCAAAAAATACTCTAAACGTCTCCTTCGGTTAAAAGCTGGTAGAATCTAATTGTCTATCGGAGCAAATCTTGCGACAATATTCCACTTGCCCCATTTGGGTATATTGTTAAAAACTCTATTAGAGTTCAAGTAGTTTGTTTCATGTCGCATATAGTTAAGTTTGACTTAGGCTTTAAGTACAATAAGTTTCGGAATTAAAATTTTGGAAAACTTTTCAGATAAAATCTGGAAAAATAATTATAAACTCGAGCATTATTTAAAGATGTTTTTCTTTAATGAAGTTGTTAAGTACATTACAGGAAAAAGTACTATAACTTCTATTAGAATCTAAGAAGTTTTGGTTCTTCTATAGCCAAGCATTAGATGTGAAAAATGATTTTGGTTTGCACTATCGAGTATACGAAATTTCAAAATTGAATTTTTTGAGACTGTTCAAAATTGAAATTTATTTTCAACTTTAAGAGGTTTTGTTCACTCAATGAAGTTGGTTGAAATTACTTTGACTTTGACTTTTAAGTACGGTAAGTCTCAAAATTAAAGTTTTTGGGAACTTAACAAGACCTCTCTCATTATCTAAGATTATGTCGGGAGAAATTATAAATTCCATTGACGTTCAAGAAGTTTTCACTTTATTAAATAATGAAGTTGTGTAAGTAATAACTTTGGAGTTAACTAAATTGGAGTACTATTTTTTGGGATTGATGCAACATGTCGGGCTTAATGAACATTCCACGGATATTCCCTACATTTGCTCTACTACAAAAATACCCCAGAATACACAACGTCAACAAATCGGGTAACATATTTTTCCTTATAGAGTAAATACAGGGGGAAAGGGTCCCGGCCGATTTAACGTTCAACGGCTAATCCGCAACGAAAACAATATTTCACGTTTGTCCGATATAATTTATTCGCCTCAAAGGTAGGGAAAAAAATGTTTAGTTTTCCCCGTCGATAAACATTGCCGAATAATTTCCACAAAAGAGGAAGCCTCCTCGCAGTTTGCACCGGTGGAAAATCTCTAAATAAAAGCAAGCAGTACCTCATGCATATGGATGCGAGCACAAAATATAGATATATCATTTCCATCGGAACGGACTCATTATTTTCGATGTTTTCGTTTGGAAAAAAAATCGACAGATGGTTTCCTTTTTAATGCGCAGAACGCTTCGAAAACTTTTACACTTTTTCGAATTAATTTCGGGTTGGGGGGGATATTCGACTGGAAAGAGGATTTTATTCGGAACGTCGCAGAGTTAAAAAATATTCTATCTAACGGTAAATATGAAAATAATTTCCCAGCTCCAAGTTTAACAAAAAGCACCGGTAGATTGATCATAAAAATTGTGCGTTCGAATTAATTTCTGTGCTAAAATTGAATTTCATAAATAACGAATAAATACATTAGTCGGTACTGTAGAACACTGCGAAGCTTCATATTATTTCTCTTCTTCATTGGGAGAGTACGTTTTTACGATAAATAATAAATAACTCAAATAAACACAATAAATCAAGTGAGAATTCACACACTACACGACATTGTGTTGCGTTACATACACACATCTTCACTTCCCAACAAAATTCGACACTTTCACAACTTTCCCATGAAAACGGCAACGCCGCCTATTTAAGGCCGATCTTACAGCTCTACGTCGGAAAAAGTTTCGACGCGACCAGGTGTTTTACGATGGGTTGATGGGCATTTTCGACGACATGACCGAAAAGGTGGTTTTATTGTACAGGTATTTTCGACGATAAAGCAATTTAATAAGCCCGTGTATTGGGTTGAATTAGGAATGAAAATAAGGGGATATATACGTCAAAACAATTTATTTGTTACTAGGTTTGGGAACAATATGACATTTCTTGTCCAAAGTTCTTTCTAAATGCATATGTACTATAATTTTTATTATTTTAAAATAGGAATTAGTATCTAAATAATACATAATAGGTATACAAACTATTATCATAAATGTTACATCTTATTATATAAAAAAACCGTTTATTTACTAACACAACACAATTTAATTGGTATAAGAATGATACGATATAGGTTTTATAAAATTCAATCTACTTATTTGTTGTGACTAAAATTAGTGTACCATTCTCTTCAAAAATTCCAATTTAGAACCAATCCAACTTGAACCGATCCTACCTACCTGTCTTAAGCCGTAGTCGAAATTTCTTGTAAGCTTATGTGACCCTTCGATTAAGCAGGTACCCTCACTATTTGTCGTCGAAAGTTCGCCCGCCGACGTCTTTAACATCAATGGCGGCAACGTCATGCTCGAGGTCAACGAGGAGCTGATCACCTGCTGTCGAATCACCGTGACGTTCCCAGAAAACAAGAGAAAGAGAGACAGTGGGAGAACTTATATTCTCCCCCCTCTATGCTCGGAATCGTAATTTTTATACAGAGCATGTACACAATACCTGCATTACACATCTTCGTGACGCCCGCTCCAGCATTTTACTCTAGAGAAAACATAATATAACACTAGTACAGAAGCTTCGCTCCAATAATGTGCAGACATTCTTTAAGCTTCTTTTATAAACTTATGGAAAAATTAATGATTTCAAGTCATTTTAGTGTCATCATAAATAAATCTATCTATCGGTTTGAGTACAATGCATTTATAACCACGCCTCTGCCATATCAAAAAAGTGATTCTACCTCGGATGCGAACAAATCGGATTGATGAAAATAAATGAAATAATATTTGAACAATGCATTGAATTTGAAATCTCAAAAGCATTTTAATACTATCACTTTTTGCAACGGTCCACTTCAATTAAACATGTACCAACTCATCGATGCAAATATTCAAAAAACAATATCAATTGCTCAATTCAATAAATTTGAAAACCAGGTATGTTCCACTTTACACGAATTACAATTTCCAGAACATAAAAGTTTATTACACTGATTTAAGCGATCACCGTGAAATAGCTAACCGTGTATATGTTATTGTGTTTTCGCCATTAATATTAAGGTTTTAATTTCAAACTTCGTAATTGTGAACCCGCCTAACTAGCCTTGGATACTTAAATTTAATTTCACCCTCATTTTTCACATTCCATCCTCATTAAACTTAATAACGTTTTAAATGGTCCGTTAAATCTTGAGATTATACCAGATGCTTTTAATGTTTAATTAAAACGCTCGGTTAGATATTCATATTTTCGCATAGGTTAGATATGAACGTAAACCTAAGGGATATCTGCATATATTATAAGAACAACCGTTAAAAATTTCATCGACTAGATTTAAGTAGAGGATATATCGCCAGGTTACGGCTCGGCTTTATTATCCTATTATTTACTATCGGAGTAAAATAAAAATGCAACCGGATATTGTCAACAACATCTGGCACAAATTTCATAGTTAAAATCGGATGCCGAATAATGTACTGGATATACATAAGGAAGGTTAAAAGGGATTACCGAAATCGAAAAATCTATTTTACTGTCTGTTTTACTTAATAGACATTATTAAACTCGATTTGGATAGGGATGAAAGTGAGTTCCATTAGTATTAGGTTATTTCATTACATTTATCAGAAGTCATTTCTTCAAATTTAAAATTTCCAAAATTAATAATTGCGTCCAAACTATATAACCAAAAAGTGAGCAAGTGGAAATTGGGCCCTGCGGATATGGAGCGAATGTTCCAGTCAGTCATATTGAAAACTAATTCTTGCTAATAGTTTCAGCCCTCAAAGGTCCTCTTATAACGACATATAATTTAAGAATTTGATTTTGATGTCTAAATTAAGAACTGCTTTGTTTCTTTCGTTATCTTAAAAACCAGTAGTAGATCAGGAAGACATTACTAATCAAAATTAGGTATTAAATGGCTAAATAAGTTGACATCCGACACTTTTGAACAAATGGTGCTTTCGAATAAGATAGATGATAGACCCTTGTTGGAATATTTTCTAAATTCGGCCAAAAAATCTACTACAATAAAAATTTTTTAGACTAACTGGACCTCCCGATCAAGCGTATTGTGTAAGTGAGACCTAAATAACGCATTTCTATTAAAAAAAAATATGTGCTATTTCTTACTGAAAATTGTATTAAAAATTTTACTAATTCTGTAACTAAGCATACCGATCTACGATTTTTTCTACAAGTTATAGATTTGAAATTTTCTATTTTTTTTAAGTGAAGTTTCTATATTGGCGTTGTATTATGTTTTTTGCAGAGTACGATTCTGGAGCGAGCGTCTCGAAAATGTGTAATGCTGTACTATATACAGTATTGAATACGTGCTCTGAATAATACATAAACAAAGAGTAAAGATAGCAAAGATGATATCTAACCTCCGATAGGAGACAGCACTTGAAGAAGAAGATACGATTCCGAGCATGGAGGGGAGAGAATATAAGTTCTAGCACTCTCTCACTTTCTTTCGTTTTCTGGGAACGTCACGGTGATTCGACAGCAGGTCATCAGCCCCACGTTAACCCCGAGCACGACGTTGCCGCAATTGATATTAAAGACGTAAAGCTGTAAGATCGGTCGTTTATTTTCATCAATCTGATTTGTACGCATCCGAAATAGAATATTTTTTTATGGCAGAGGCATGGTTCTGAAAGCATTGTATTCATATCGATAGATAGGTTTGTTTATGATGATACTAAAATTATATGAAATCATAAATTTTTCTATAAGTTGATAAGTGAAGCTTTAAGAATTTCTGCACATTATTAAAGCGAAACTTCTATACTGGCGCTAGAGTAAAATAAAGCTCTCTAAAGCGAGCCTCACGAAAATGTATGTTGCTATATATAAGTATTGTATACATGGTCTGTAGAATACATACGATTCCTAGTATGGAGGGGAGAGAATACAAGTTCTACCACTCTCTCACTTTGTCTCGTTTTCTGGGTATGTCACGGTGATTCGACAGCAGGTTATTAGTTCCACGTTGACCCCGAGCACGACGTTGCCGACATCGATGATAAAGGCGTAAAGCTGTAAGACGTTGCCGTTCTCACGGGAAAGTCGTGAAAGTGTCGAATTGTGTTGGGGTGTGAAGATCCGTGCGTAACGCACCACAATGTCGCGTAGTTTGGGAATTCTCACTTGTTATATTGTGGTTAATTCGAGTTCCATATTATTTATTGTAAAAACCTGATTTCCCAATAAGAAAGAAAATAGTAAGAAACTTTGCACTGTCCTACAGTACCAACTACTGAACCAGTCTTTTAAATATTAAAATCTGGTTTAGGCCTGGTGGCTTCAGGCAACAATTTTGTGAAAAATTGTATTTTTGACTGAAAAGTACGACGAAAGAAAGAAAATGTCAAAATGTTTGGTGCATCATTTAAAAAAAAGAAAACCGTTTTAAGTTTTTTTTGTCTAAGTCTAAGATAAAAATAATAGCACTATCAAATTTTATGCAAAAAAAATCCTACAAAAGCATATATTATATGTATATAAATATAATAATTTATTGATGAGATAACATTAAATGGGAGAAGTTTATGTAGTTGCTCAATCAAAAATACCTAAGAAATTGTTAGTGCGAAAGCCCAAAGTGGAAGAGCGCAAAAACGAAGACTACGCTTAGAAACACCAATAATTTTCTTTAGATGAAACAGGCTAAAAACTTAAAAAGCTAAAAAAACATATCTTGGGATACATCAAAGTTATCATTAAAATTTTTACTTAGCCATCATCATTTCAAAATTTAACATACGATTAATTTTTTTATGAGCAAAGTAATTTTGTTTTTTCTAATTAACAAGAAATAGAAACAAAGACTTTTAATCGTTCGACGGAATTTTCTTCAGAAAGCAGACATTCCATTAAATTTGTTAAATTCAATTAACCCACTTTAGTGTCCTGTTTAATACCAGGCACAGATTCAGAATCAAGTACTGATGGTAATTGTTATACTAGCGTAATTATATATATGTTCATATATAGCTAGTCCTCTGATCCACGACCATTAGGCTTCTCTGATTTTCCTTCGAATTAGATGGTCTTTCATGCTGAGTTGTTTCTATTATTGAGTTGTCTTCGTTCTTCCATAATTTCAAATATTTCGTCAGTCATCCATGCTTGTGTTCTATGGTGGATGGTTGTTTCATACTGCGTTTCTGTACTGATGATGCCATCTTTTATGTTGCCGCAGTCTTCTGCCACTGTTGGTATACTTGTGTGTATATTCTCAGGCGAAATATAACCCTATAGTAAATCCACTGAGAAGAAAACTTCCATGAAACACAAACGTCGAACTTCAAAGCGCGCGACCAGCTGAAGAATAAGTACAGGGTCGCATTAAGAACGATCGCCTTGACTATAATTTATCTTTTACTAAGATTTGACTAAGGATGTTCATTTCTTTCTTTTCTGTATACATTTAAAATAATGGTTTTCTCCCCGCAGCTTAAGTATGTTCCAGGTCTCTTTTTGGGAGGCGAGCAGGGAAGGTGTCTTTTTATAATTGCAATAGATCACAGAAATATGTTTATACAAATTTATATCAAAAACCCGAATAACAATAGCGATACGTTAAAATAAACCATCAACTAAAAGTCCGCTATCACCGTCAACGACTTACCTGAACGCTTGTAAACAGACAACCATAGATCAGACAACTAAACTTTTTAATTTTACTGAACCGCCAAAAGTCTTATGACTTTTCCACCAATAGCAAACGGCGTGTATTAGGTGTTGTCTAACTTTACTACCTTTTCTCGTTTCGTGGGTGTTTTCTTCTCAGTGGATTTACTATAGGCTGTAACATTTTCAGGTCGCCTGGGTGCGGGCCGAGGACCAGACCATCCTGAGCCTGCACAAGAAGGTGGTGACGCACAACAGCAGGGTGAGCGTCACGCACGACGACCCCGAGACGTGGAAACTGCGCATCCGGCCGGTCAAAGAGACCGACAGGGGATGCTATCTGTGCCAGATCAACACGCCGCTGCTCAAGTCGCAGGAGGGGTGCCTCGACGTTCTAGGTGAGTCGCCCCTAACTTTCGACCTCTCCTCGGGCGAAAACGGAACTGATAGTTCATGACGTGACAAGATAAGGTATAAGGTGGTAACAAAGGCCGAAAAGAAAATATTTATGGGACAAGTCCGATTTGAGAAACTTTACACATTCGAAGTAGGACGTTTGAATGATGATATGAAAATGATGAACGTTTGATATATCTAACAAAAAATACATATTACAATATAATCGATTAGGATATCTCAATAGGAAAGGAAGTAAGGCATTAAATCGGTTTGTCGTTATTCGAGACCACGCAGAGGGCAATTGGAGAAATCTAGGCAACTGTAAACATTTGAAAGCTATTGAATTCAGGGAAAGCAGTTAAAACCATACATAAAAGGTGAAAAGGGACGTAAAAAGTTTTGTAAAAAAATTACTTTGGCAAGTAAATGAGGACGTGTCTAATTTTCTCCTGTTTACTAAAGCACTCCGGTTTTCTTGCAGCAGTAATGGCTGATAAGTTGCTCGATATATTAATATGTAAACTAAAAAATTATAAATATTAAAAATCTGTATTGAAATGCCCTTCTTCTTCTCATGGTTACTTTATTTTATATAGAGGCTTTGTCGCAGCTGTCGCCATTTCTCGCATCCTTGTCTCCATCTTGCTCGATTTCTCCATTCACAGTCGTCTAATCCTCTACAGTTCATTGCCTCTTTTACTACATCTTGCCACATCAGTCGCGGTCTACCCATTTTCCTCTGTCTTTATTGTTTCCACTCATACTTTCCTTGGCCATATTTGACCCGACATTCTTCTGCCAAGTCCGTACTATTTTAAACCTTTCATTTCTATTGTTTCTATGACATTGATTCCAACTTCCATCAGTTCTCTCAGCTCTCTATTCCTAACTCTATTTCCTCTAGTTAAGTTAAGCGGCAGCATTTTCTCCAATAATCCATTTGCATTGATCTTAACTTGTACTTATTTTTTCGGTATATTTCCCAAAGTTCCGGTCCATTTAATCCTATACCATCTACTGTCGTTTTGTACAGTCTAATTTTTGTATATTTAGTTATTTTTGTTTGCCAGTCAGATGACTAGTTATAACCCAGTCAGAGTTAGAAGATAGCAATAAATTCCACATTGGGCAGCATTAATATGTATTAATCAAATTATATCCAATATATCCAATATATATCCAAAATGTATCCAAAATTTGGACTTACTTTTTCGGTTAATTTCGCAAAGTTCCTGTCCATATAATCTTATACCATGTACTGCCGTTTTGTACAGTCTAATTTTTGTATATTTAGTTATTTTTGTTTGTCAGTTAGACTAGTTATAAGTTATAACCCAGCCAGAGTTAGAAGATAGCAATAAATTTCACATTGGGTAGCATTAATATGTACTATTCGAAACACCAATTTCAGAAATATTTAGGATCCACAAGGAGAAAAATAGTGTCTGCAGGACATGACTTTTGAAAATAATTTTAAAACAAATACCTATTCGGAAAGGGAGAGTTCGTAAACGGGTACATCCTGGTACTTTTGAAGAATTCCTCTAGATACAAAATTGATTATTTCAATTGCCCATGTCATCTCATTAAGGCTGATTGTTAGTCCATTTTTATAATAGATGCGACATTTAATGAACGTGTAATATTTGAGGGTACTAAGTAGTACTATCTCGTAGGTTTCTCTGGGGAAATTAGGAAATGGAGTTTCAAGTACATAAAGTTAATTTTTCAAATCTGGAAACGCTCGTCACTTTTTTAGTTGTTTCACTTGTAATTTTCCAGATTTTTCAGAAACTTTGTAATGTTCACATTTGAAGGTGTCACAGTTTTAAGATAATCACGTTTCACAAAGACTTCAATAAAACAATTATCTAATGATTGTTAATTCTCTAGTTGCAATTTGACAATTTTTTAAGCAATATCACTTAAGTGGCCAAACCATCATCACTTCTACTTCCTACAAAGTTAACGAGTTTAGTAGGATTTCTAAAAGTCGGAAGCATTTCTCTGCCTTGACTAAAATTTTCTAAGTACAAAGATGGCTGACTGTGGCGTTTTAACGCGGTCCTGAAATTGCCAAGTTTTAATGAAACGTTGTCTAATTAAAGCGACATATCCTTTCTAATTAACTATCTATGTGTATGTATAAAATTAAACTAGAATGGCATTATATTAGACAGCCGCCGTTATATGTATAATTCATAACGGAATTCCTGGCAACATCTCGTGATATATTTGGGTCACCAAATGTAATAAACGACATATAACGCTCTGGCTCTCTGTAGTTTTGCTTTTGAAATATATATATATATATATATATATATATATCTCAAGAAAGAAGCCGCAGCTGTGTGAAGGTGCGTGGCAAGCAAACTTTAAAGTGTTCTCCTCTTATTGGCGAAATATTGCCATAACACTTTCTGTTCTTTTGTAAGTGAAGACCACAGCTTGCCAGAAAAGGGAAAATTCCTGAAATGCTTCGTTTAAAACTTCAATTACAGCATACGCAAATAACACAAAAGATTTCGAACGTGTCTTCGCAATGTTCAAACATGAACTTCACATTACAATTCGTTCGCTTAATAATGCGGCTTATTTATTTTTCCGGGATCCAAATAGAGTAAAATTCGTCGCTCATTACGTCCGACGTTTATAGATAAATGGAAAATAATACCATTCCAGGCTAATTTTATCTTTGTTCAAAAGCAGACAATTAAGTTAGTGGAGGGCACTGAAAATTGCCGAATAAGCCTTTTATGCCCTGGGGTATCGAAAATACGAGAGGATTTGTTATAAAGGGCGATAGAGTGGAGGAAGGTTTATTGGGTAATGTGTCAATGGTGTTGCTCAAGTTCCCTAAAAGTTAGATAGTTAGGATAAATTTTTTAAGTTGTTTCACAATTTGAAATTTTATGAGCATGTTCAGTATGTACTGTAA
Source organism: Cryptocephalus moraei (assembly GCA_946251905.1). Taxonomy (NCBI): domain Eukaryota; kingdom Metazoa; phylum Arthropoda; class Insecta; order Coleoptera; family Chrysomelidae; genus Cryptocephalus; species Cryptocephalus moraei. Next base: position 15,071,375 of record OX276454.1, read on the forward strand.
CGTTTATTTTCTAGTTTATTTACACTACCCTAAATATTCACTATACACTACTTAATTTATCTTAGACTATTACTAAACTAATTTATATAACACACTTCACTATTTCCTACTAATTAATTTATATCACTCTTAAATGTTAATTTATTTCACTGCTCCGTCATTCGCTTATTTACTATGTCGCGCTCACGTCTAATAACGATCTCCTTCGTCCGCAGCGTTCACTTTTATAGCCCCCCATAATGTATTCCTGAATTTACTAATATTTGCTCGATAATTCCAGGTCATTCCTTTCTCAAATTAATGTTTACGTAGAAAATGTCCAGAAGGTCATAAATCACTTTTCCTTAAATAATAATCCGGGAACGCTCGGCACGGTTTTTAGTGCTCGCCGCTGCGCCTAAATGCGGAAACAGACTATCGTCACGTCACGTGAGCTCACGTGCTGTCACGTTAACTCACGTCACGGATAAAAAGTGCGGAGTAATATTTCACATGGTATTTAAATGTATTAGAACCAGACTGAGGTTACGTCAAAGTGACGTGAGTTAACGTGACAGCACGTGAACTCACGTGACGTGACGATAGTCTGTTTCCGCCTTAATAAGCGTAGCCGCGTTCCCTTGAGGAAAGCCGCCGAGGTCCGACAGGAGTAAACACATTTCGCTCTGCTGTTTATATTTCGCGTTACAGTACAAAATTTGAAGTACGGAGGCAGTATTTGTTTTCAAATTTTGTTGTCTTCGTGGTATGTTGGATTATCCGAAAAATTGGCCATGCATCTTTCAAGGCGAATACAGGAATTTTTAAATATCTTTAATTCTGCAAATTAAAGAATTTTAAAAATGATTTTCTTCCAAAAAGGACCTAATAAGTTATCACTCGATACAAATACGGCAAAGATATTTTAAAATTAATTAGTATTTGACCTAAAATGGCTACAAATTTTTAAATTTATTTTCCCGCGACTATCAATTATCCCAAGTACATTTATGATCGATTCATCACCGTCGGCATCGTTATCGTCACCATCATCATCATCATCATTTCCGTCGTATTTTAAACAAATTCCAATGAATTTTCCTGCGACGGCGGCGACGACAGCCAATAAACTTTTCGAGGAATGATGTTTTTTCAATCAATCATCCCCACTAATCCTAACACGATTCCATTCCCATCGATCACTAATTGAAATTCGTCTCTAAACACTTATCGCGGTCCTCACCCTCATTCTTTCATCTCCTCATAATGAACAGATTTCGCGTTTTTCCTGAGCGACAGCTACAAGGAGCTTTTTTAAAAATCATTATGCGCCTGAAGTGACGAACGGATCGCGAAAAAAAATTTTTTCATCGATATTTCAAAAAGGACTCCCTCGCCACCAAGCGGTTCGATTGGATTAAATTCTCGGAATTATTTTATTACCATAATTACTTTTAATAAAAGAAACCCTAGTTGCGTGTTAGCGCTATGAATATACATTACCGTCGTCACTACAGTGCTTTGTATTAATGAGGTCTAAAAATAATTTTTTGTTATGAGAAACGAAACATTTTTCTTTCAATAGAACCACTTAAGACATTTTTTTATTGTAAATGTCAAATAAATAGGAAAGTGAGAGATACCGTTTAGAGCTTATTAAACCACAAAAGAAATTTTGAATCGTTTTTTACCTTCCTTCAAAACATCTTCTAAAGTGTAACCTAATAACTCATAACTAATTAAACCAAACTATCGTTTGGGAAATTGGGAAATTTTAAGATTACATAATTTCCAGTGCAACGCATATATTCTCCAAGTGTTTAACGCAGAATCATAGATTATATTCAGCATCGACCTACCCTGCTGCATGTACCTTTGGAAACACATTTTGAATTCACACTTCAATGTTCTCGCGTCAAATCTGAAGATATATTTCCCAGGATACGAAGAGCCCTACATGCCCAACGTAAATCTCGTGTGTACCTGCAACCTCCTTCCCATTAGCGTTTCTCTTATTCTCTCTCATCCATCAAGCGCTCCTCAGTGTAACAAAGAGTTGGTTGGGAAGTAGATCCGACTAATTTTCACCACGACCCACGAGGAAAATTATACATGATACGCTTAAAATTCCCGCCTTGTAAAACGATAATGTGTAAACAGTGACCGAAAAGGCTTCGAATTTCTCATTTCGTATCTATCTCTCGTTCCACGTAGGAGGGAAAGGTAATTTTGAAGGTTTGTAATTTCAACTTCGTTGTGTTAGCAATATGAGAAAGACGGAGACCGTTTTTGAGATTGTGGTATTCACAGCAGGGTTGCCACATTTAATAGCAGAAGGATAACGGTAAGGGTTGAATTATCGGCCTTGTAATGAATAATTCAATGCTAAAAGCTCAGTTCTGCGGCTCCAGTACTTTTTCAGTTTGAAAATTAGTAATAAATGTACCTATCTCATATAATACAAGTAGGTGAATAATAATCGACATATAGTCTGTACCAAATAAAAGTGGCTATACATTATTAGTTCAAGGGAACATCGTTGCCAGATTGTTATAGCTTAACCCCAAAATTATAGGAAGTATTGAAATATATTCGTGTCAAAAACGCAGATCTCGGATACAAATTTTGATAGGGTAAGGTAAAACTACACTAGATAATTACATTATTGAAGATTTGGTATTACCTTTAAAGGATTTTTCAAAAATTATCATTTTAAAAATCTGATTAATTTTGATCAACTCCTGATTTGCTTTAAAATACTGCGATAAAAATACACTCCCCTTAACCAAAATAATTGTAAGCTAATCCAATATCTGAAAGGTGATATTCTGGTTGTATTAGTTGGCGGACGTACTCTCCGTCATACGATTTTCTTGATTCATATTCAGTTGAAGCGCCCGTCTCCGTAATGAAAGTTTAGATTCCTAAACTTCATCACGTACTAGTTTCTTTATCTTTAAATTTAGAACGGAACCAGTTTCCAAATTTTTTTTCACCTACTTCTTGATACCCATGATATATGTTTGCTGCGAGAAATAGTTAGAAGGCTCGGAAAAATATGAGCGATAGCTCATTCGTCAAGAAACTCAAATCTGAAAAAGCCGTTTCGAAGATTTTTTCTGCTAAGAAAAATTGCAATTGTTATTGACAAAAAACGAAAAATAAAAACGCTCTTTTGATTTTTTAGGACAACTCAAAAACCATAAGCGATAGAAAAATTCGCAAAAAAGATCCTTAAAGAGGAGGAAATTTCCGAAAAAAAAGTCCCTACTCTCGGATTTCTATCTCTAATATTTAAAATTTTAATTTGTTGCTGAAAGTAAGGCTTCGCGCGACCGTTACGGCATGCGCTCGCCGCCTCTGAAGCGACTACGTCAGAAAAAATAATTTTTTAAGGTACCAAGTGTTAGTTTAAAAATTTAAAACAAACTTTAGTGTATTCTATACACTTGAAAGAATAAAGTCCAGTTGGAAAACAATTTTTATATGCATTTTTCAAAAAGCTAGCCTATTGATGATGAACTAGTTATTTTAGTACTTCCGTCTTCATTGAAAGCCGGCTAAATGTTTAAATAAATTCTCCATAAATATTTTGCATCTTGGAGTTCATTCTATGAGTGTACTCATTAAGGCGACTTCATAAAATTATTTAAATTTTTTTTATTTAGTTCACAACGAAATTTTAAAGTCAACAAAAAACGCAAAATCCAGAAATTGTTGTTAAATTTTTTTCTCTTATTAAATAATTGTGGTAAAAAAATTTTACAACTATTTGTTTAAGAATTGTTTATAAATAAACGGCTTAGTTTAATATTTTTGAAAATTCTTTTTTTACCATTCTATTGTTTAGGATTAATTATGATTTTTTTTAAAATAAAAATTTTGTTATATTTTATAATCGTTTTTTAAAGGTTTTCGTTATTTAAATAGTTAGTTAAGGAATAATTTTGTGTCTAAAAATCATTTTAAATGGCTCTTAATAGAATAAGAGAAAAAAAATTGATTTCATTGAAAATTTCATTGTTTATTAAGTTAACAAATCGTTATAAAAAGTTTTTGAGTGTCAATATTTTGTTCTATTACTACTAAAAATTACGAAAATAACCATATGCAACAAAGTAAAGAAAAAATATTTAAAACAAAAAAAATTTTATGCAAACAGTTTTTGTTACGTCACTTTATTGCATACGGTTGTTTTTGTAATTTTTAGTAGTGATAGAAAAAATATTGTGACACTCAAAAACGTTTTATAACAAATTGTTAACTTAATAAACAATGACATTATCAATGAAAACAATTTTCTTCTCCTATTCTATTAAGAGCCATTTATAATGATTTTTGGACACAAGATTATTCCTTAAACAATTATTTTAAACTATGAAAACATTAAAAAACGATAATAACTATAACAAAAATTTTTAAGATTTTTTTTTATTTTAAAAGTCAATTAATCCTAAACAACAGAATGGTAAAAATATAATTTTCAGAAATATGAAACTAAGCCGTTTATTTATAAACAATTCTTAAACAACTAGCTAAAAAAAAATTTCCACAATTATTTGATCCTTAGTTTGAATATAAAAACAACTATAACATAATATATAAGAGAATTTTAACAATTTATTGACGTCACCTTATTGAGTACTCTCATAGAATGGACTCCAAGAAGCAAAATATTTATGGAGAATTTATTAAATCATTTAAAATGCTCTCAATGAAGACGGAAGTACGAAAATAACTAATACATTAACAATACGTTAGCTTTTTCAAACATGTATTTAAAATCTTTTTCTAACGGGACTTTATTCTTTCAAGTTTCTAGAATACACTAAAGTTTGTTTTAAATTTTTAAACTAACACTTAGTACCTTAAAAAATTATTTTCTCTGACGTAGTCGCTTCAGAGGCGGCGAGCGCATGCCGTAACGGTCGCGCGAAGCCTTAATTTCAGCAACAAATTAAAAATATAAATATTACAGATAGAAATCCGTGAGTCGGGACTTTTTTATTGGAAATTTCCTCCTCTTTAATGGTCTTTTTGGCGAATTCCTCTATCTCTTATGGTTTTTGACTTGTCATCAAAAAATCGCAAGAGCGTTTTTACTTCTCGTTTTTTGTTAATATACAATTGCAATTTTTCTTAGCAGAAAACATCCTCAAAACGACTTTCTCAGATTTGCATTTCGCGTCCAATGAGCTATCGCTCATATTTTTTTGAGCCTTCTAACTATTTTTCGCAGCAAACACACATCTTGACTAGACTATACGGGAAACAGCGACTCCGAAAAATTTTTCATTAAATTCTTCCGCAATGCGACGGTAGCTCTTTTCCCCAATACCTTAACCGTTGTATTAAATATCTTTTTTGTGATAACGTAAACGTAACCAAAAATTACAGAATTACAGTTTGAAGTCATTGTTGACAAAGAAATTAAGCAAAGATTAATTAGCAAAGCATTAAGAAACAAGCAAAGAATGTTATTTCCTCAGCATTATTTTGTAAAATCAAAAAGAATTTTTTTCCTCTTGCAATCTCAATCCGGGGACATACTGTATCTATATATATAAGTATTGAAAACTTAAAACTTTTTAAAACCGAAAGACTTTCAATATTGAAGCTTAGGTCACCTTAAAAAACTGACCGAAGTGATTTTTAAGGAAGTTATCTTTATTTACTATTTCCGTAGAGAGGCAATCCATGTCTTTTAATTGATAGCCCAGTAGATTTAAATCATCTTGTTTCACACTGCAGTATTAACGATTAAGGTGTAACGTAACGAATAATATGTAATAATAGGAATGTTAAATAGCGAGTTAGTATAGTCAAATCCGAGGCCACTCCGTACATTAGTATTTATTTTTAAAGCAACCTTTTTCGTTTTTGTAAAACAAAGGCCGCCTAATGGATTTATGTAATTGTTTTGAATAAAACAAAAGATCGTGCTTTTTCGCATTCCCAAGCACTCTGGATCCCGGGTACCAACACGAAAATTAATTGCACTTAGATTTACAAGACGAATTCCGCCGGAATTTTAAACGGAGCCTTTCCTCCTTTTGTTTTCGGGTCTTCGGATGGAGCAAATCTCGCGCGCCGCGCCCCCGACACGACGGATGGGAACACGAATCCCCTCATTACCGAATAGACGAACAATTGAACTTGTTGAGTGGAATCTTGAGTAGTCGTTTTGGATCGCGAATTATAATTTCAATTCGGACCGACGTTTATTTTTTTGTTCTCTCTCTCTCTTTCTCTCGTTCTCTCTCTAGAGCGCGCTTCTTCTTCTTATCCTCAGCCGTGTCTTCGGAATATTAAATAAGCTTTAATTTGTGTTTCATCGCCGAGTTTGATGTTTGGAAAAATCGGAGGAGACTTGTAACGAGGGCCCATTCTTCGAGATTTAATCGCAACGAAATTAATATCGGATGCAGGCTACCCGCAGGCGACGTCAAAGGGAGGAATTAATATAACGTAAATGCTGACGGTTGGATTTACGACGATATACATGATCAATACGTTTCTCGTGCTCATTCTCTCCAAAAACTGGACCATATCCAAGGGGTATATGCATTTTAGGTAATAATTCAATATTGAATTCTATACCGAGTATTAAGATTGGGTGATTTTCTGTTCAGAAATGTCGTTTGGTTACCTAACTGTTTGATTAATAATGTCGTCGTCGTCGTCGTCTGACTTTCCAGGATTAAGCATAAAGCCTATTCCGGCTTCAACATGTAACCCTCGGTCTTCCCACACTTTTTCTGCTTTCAGGTTTGAATGGTAAGGCTTGTTTTGGGAGCCTTTCATTTGGCATTCTTACTAGGTACGTGTCTCTACATTTTTCTTTGTATGTGATTACCTGTTGCGATATTCGATCTATTCTCAATTAAAATCTGATGGTTTCGTTTCAAACTCGATCAATTCTTGTGCAAACTTTTACGAATTTGAGAATCTAGATTGTTAGATCTAGATTCTCTAGAAGAAATGTAGAATTTCGCATGTTTCTTGTGTCCATCATTCTGAGCCATATAATAGTGTGGGAACTGCCATTACGTTGTAAAATTTCAACTGCGTTTCTTGGGATGCTTTACTTTTAATTTGATTAAGTTGGTTTGATTAAGGGTTCCACATATTTGATGATATTTATTTATTCTATATGTTTATGATTAATAATGTAAAGTTAATAATGGTTGAACCAATTCTGCCAGTATATTGCTCCTACAGTACAAGGGAACCACTTACGCTAATGACAAGGCTTGACTACTCCAGAAACAAAACGTACGCATTAGAATACAAAGAAATTTTATGAAAAACCTTCATATTTGATTTAATTTAAAATTATATATATATATATATATATATATATATATATATATATATGTGCCAAAGGTAACGGCTGTAGAATTGTAAAATACAAAGTTATAGGGAAACAGCCTTGGGCTAGGTTAATAAAACACTCTTTCTATTCTCAAGTGAGAGCTTTCGACTGTATTTTCAACCTTCTTCAGTCACTGGAATAACGAGGTTATGAAAACTCACTACTCCATTCACAGGAAATAGTACCAGAAAATATTGGAATCCAGTTAAAAAATTGATAACATAAATGGCCAGTTAACAAAAAAGTACAAAAATCACTTGGACAAGATATATATATATATATATATATATATATATATATATATAGGGTGTTAGTTTAGGGGCTTGACTGCCTTTATTTTATTGGGCGATAGTATTCACCAAGATAAACAAAAAACTTTATATAACAGGGGTCCTAAAACAAACCGTTTTCGAGAAAACTTTAGCAAACTTCTAGTTTTAAGACGTAAAAATTCAGTTTTATTAAAGAATCACATAATTCACATAATTTTGTACATGAAATGATCATAAGGTGTATTATTATAATTTATTTATGTTTAATTTTAAACAAAACAATTTTTTCTTTAAAGAATAAAAAAATTCTAATCAATACAATTCGATGAAATGCCTATTCCGTGGTGTGGCAACACCGCGAATTTATCGCACGCGTCGCGAAACTATGACCCAGCATGGCTGTGTACATGTATATGGATCATTTTTTGTCGGTGTTGCCAAGTTGTGGTGAAATACCTTGATAAAATAACTCGACTTATCTCGAAAACGGTTGGTTTTATGACCCCCATTATATAAGGCTTTTTGTTTGCTTTGATGAATGCTATCACCTATTGAATTAAAGGCAGTCAAAACCCTAACACCCTGTATATATATATATATATATATATATTTATATTATTCGCTAAATTTTATTTAATACTTAACACTTATTTATTTAAACATTTAGCTTCAGCAGTACCAACGGTAGTAGTATCACCTTCATTCTTTGCCCTATCTCATCATTCCTTATTCTATCCTGCAGTGTCACTCTGCAACAGCGCCTCCAATAACCCGTTTCCATTGAGAGCAACTTCTATTATATTTGTTCAGTTATTTATTAGAGTTCGGTTCCATAGGTTGTAATGTTCTCTACAATGGTCTTATAGATTCTGATCTTACTATCTGGTCTAATTTGCGTACTTCACAAGACTCCACTTATTTGTTTTGTTTCACTTGTGTCACTTTTGGTAACATTTACCCCAAAGTATTTGTAAGAATCGACACATTTAATAGTCTCCTGTTCTAGGTCCAAATCTATATTTATGTCTCGCACTACTAGATATTCTGTTTTTTCCATATTAATTGATAAACCCTATGGCTTCTCGTCTAATCTAAATCTCTCCGACCGCAAGCCCGTGTTTATATGTCTTCAATAGTGTATTCGGGAACCATCTGGTATATTCTTTTTTTCCTAATAATGTTTGTTCTCGAAAGGAGTAGATCATTCTTCCTTTAATAAGACGTTTGCGAAACGTTCGGGAAGGTTTTTATGGCCCAATTAAACGGAGCGGCCTTCTCTCTTTGAACTGCGCCGCTTTGGTCAGATAAAAGACGCCCTGCGTGCCGATGTTTATATTTCGCGTTACAATAATATAAAACTAGAGTGAATATCAATTGGATCGGTGGTGTAATGATTTTTTTACAAATTCATATTACAAGTGCTTGAAGCCAAATTAATTAAAATTAGATTCACTAATAGAATTTTCCGGAATTGGAAAACTTGGACTAGTACAAAACATTACTAAATTTAGCGATAACTTCCCAATATAAGTTTCAGTATTTGTTACACGCATTTCCTGTAATAAATGTTACATAATTCTGCGATTTTTGTATATATTTGTATTTTGTATTTTAAATTTGTACAGAATTATGTAAATATTACCTAATTATGCGATTTTTCTTATATTTGCATGTTTGTAAATTAAATTTGTACAACTTTCATTTAATGCCTAATTAGTATTCGCCAGTACTTGTTATAAAGTAAAATAGTGTATAGTGTAAATACCAACTACTATATATATATATATATATATATATATATATATATATATATATAGTATATAATATATATATATATATATATATATATATATTCTTCTTCCAGTCATAATCTTGTCTTCAATGTAACTAATTGTTAGAAGTTATGTTGAAAAAGGCGGCAATTTTCATAAAGAGTTTTAATAATGTATTTTTCTTAAATACCTATGTAATCGTTGCTGTCACGATACTATTCATTCAACCATCCACAATACATAAAATCAGATGTTGAGTACTTCCTTGTTACTAACTTTCAGAGTGTTTCAAATTTGAAAAAAGGGGAAATGTTCAAAAAACTAAAATAAAAATGATATTTTGTTTAGTCGTAGATCTTCACCGAAACCCCATGATACCACCATTGTAATAATCGAAGTGTTATCTATTAAAGTAATTATTACAACGGTCCTCTCTTTATACGTAATAAATTCTTAAATTCTATCATTTGTGTAATTTGTACAGTGTAAATTCGGCCTAAAAATCATCGCGATTAGTGTATTTATCAACTATGACCTGAAATTGTGGAAAACAATGAGTCTTCACACCATATAGTGACATAAAAACAATTATAGAGCCATAATTACATCCACTTCGATGTAAATGCTATATCGAAGATTATAATATGACACATTATAGCTTTTGCCTATATGGAAAAAGACAAATACAGCATAGGCAAAATTATTAGATACCAAAGTCTAAACTGATTATTGACACTGGTATAGTCCTCCAAAAAATATTTGCCCTTTATGACCCTTTAGCGACGAGGAGTGCAAAACAGATAGTAAACTACATCTTCGGAATACCACCGGAGATAAATACCTAAGAACTCCCAAAGGTCCGGACTTAATAAGTTGAATGAGTAATTCTTAGTGTTTAAAAACCCAAAATGCCTTTTAAACTATTATTATTATTTTAATTAATTTATTTAATAATTATATTGTTCAATATCAAATGCTTTTATTACTCTTATTCTTTATTACTATACCTTTGACTATTCTGTATTTCTAACAGTGGTTTTGTAGTTATATGTAGGTAGTTTGTTATATATGTTTGTTTACGCCAGTTTATAAGACAGGATACATGTATACATTGTATACATTGGGAAGGAACGTGGTATCCCAGAGAATAATAGTCAGCTGAACCTCTCCAACAGACGGTTGATTTTTCTTAATTGACTTTTTTATTGAACACCATATTGATAACAATTTATAAACTTTAATAATATTTTTTTAAATAATCTATTTACTATTCTTCATTTATTTTATATAAATTTCATTTTAATTAAAAAAGATAATAATCGTTAAATATAATTTAAAGTTACATATTTTTAAATAAATTTTGTTTGTTTTTTATTTATCTATTTACAACTCATCACCTTATTAAAATTAAGTTTGGTTCGAATTAGAAAGATTCAATGTTCTAACAATAATTATTATCTCTCTATCAATCGACTTGTCACTCAAGTGTTACGGTGCACCCTGTGGCGTTAATACACGACTGGCCGTCGTGTGGCTTAAGTCATAAATTGCAAATAATTTTTGGACGAGTTTAAAAATATTAAAGCAGTCTAGATGTTGAACAAAATTTTGGAACTGTAAAGATAAGTTTTAAGATCTCATTTCAATTCTAAAAACCTTTTGTTTCAAATTTCTATCCTTGTAGCACATTTACGGGAAAATGTATACAATAGCTATAGAAACTAGACCTCCACTAGGAAGCTTCTCTCCTTTCTTGCAGTTAGATATAAAATTCATTCAGATACGTTTCAAAGAGCTATCTAGGCGCTGTCTTTGAAATTAATATCTATATTTTACCCTGGGGAGTGAAGTTACCATCGTGTTGACTTTCAACGCGTAATAACTCATGAAGTATATCTGTATTCGAGTTTAAATTTCATAAATCGATCCGTAAGTAAACGAGGGGAATACGCATTCCGTAAGGCGCAGACGATCCTGAACGGCTAATATTCCAGTTAATTTCATGGCCGTAATAAAGGCAAAGCCCCGAAAGAATAAACTGATCTTCACCCCGGCTCCTTAATTACTTTTCTTCGTCCTCTTTGGCGGCATGGCGTTATCAATCCCGGGTGCAAAAACAAATTTTCCATCATAACTCATTCTTGCCATTTGTATTTTTGTTTCCTCAGACTGTTCGTCAGATTACTTTGTTACGCTGAAAATAAATGAGTCTCAACTTGTTATTAATGGTCATTTTGTCTAGATTTCGGGTTGACGGGTCGAACACTTTGAAAAAGAGATTTCCAGAAATTTATTGTTAATTACTGCTCTCGTTTCGAAACGGGCACTCTCCTGCAGGAGACCCTTGGGTTACATTTTTGTCGTATATACGTATTCAAACGTAAAACGTGTTGTGTAACTATTGCTTGGGACGTTTTCGGTATATCTAAGTTTTCATTTTGTAAATTAGTTAATGACTTGCCACACAAAGGGCGATTAATTAGTAGAAAGCTTTCATCTATTCAGTTCGGCGTCAAAGGGGTTTCTATTTTCGGATTACAAAGAAGCGCCTCTTTCATATGGCGGAAATTTAAATTTTTTTGTCCTATGTGGTGCTAACAACATTCATTCTCTCGGCCGAGGTAATGAAAATGAAACAATAATTCAATATTACACCATCGAGCTAGTAAATAAAATCCATTACACACAGAAGTAGATACAGAAACAAACTACTCAGCAATATTCAGAATTTTGATTTTCTAGAATTTAAATACACGTTAAATTTCCATCAGAACCGAAATTTACCACGGATTGTCTAGTTTCTAAAGTATGTTTTGGTAAATACGTTTATTCTATTTTTCGGTCAAAAATCTAGGTTCACTGTGCCTATCGATAGTTTTAATAATTAACAGCACAAAGAAACTTAAATTACAAAGTAACCGGAAACATTTTCTAAATTATTAATTATTTCCTTACTGGTAGCGAATTTCAGGCTAAGAGCTTCTACGAAATCTCCAGGTAAACTTCATTAAAGGAGGTTTTAGTTTGTTTGCTCATCGAAACGTAACTCCCAAGACAAAAGGTCTAAGAAAAACCAAGTACATCGAACGGCGTAGATCCCCCGCCTTTTGTTTCGTGGAGAGGAAAATCTTAACTTCCCGTTCGACTTTTCCACATTTATCCGGGGCGAATGCAAAGTGCAACTTGTTAACACCGCCCCCCATATCGCTAAGACTATTTCTGTAAGCTCGTAACGGCTCCAAAGAAAACCTAATAACGGACCCTAAAGCGGCGTAATGGAGCAAAGCAGATAAGCTTTGAGTTGATTATGAAATGCAATTTCGAATTTTTCGAAAGGATCTTCGAGAACAATGGAGAAAAAAGTGAAGCTATTACTTGGGGGGAAAGCAATTTATTAACTGCTTGAAATTCATTAATATTTTCAAAACATGACCCTAAAAAGGGCCAACAATCTTTCAGCAAGTTGGATAGAATGTGGCAAAGTTGGCAGTTCTAGAAGGGTAGAAAATAGAAAAGGTAAAATCACATAGAGCGTAGTTTGTTTGTAAAATGGAACAATATCTAAATAAACAAAAGGAAAGCATTAGGAAAAATATTAGCAATATGAGCTGCACTTATTTAATAAACTCGTATTTATTACAAAGTAATTTTGAATACTTGTTTGCTAATATTTCCTTTTTCTTTGTCGTTGTTTACTGAACTTTGTATATCAAGTGAAACAATCGCCATCCTTTGATTTTAACTTCTCCTACATTTAATAAAAATCATGTGGCAGATATTACATTTTAATATTACTCAACGAAAATAAAATTCAATTTTATTTATGAGCTATACTGTTCGTGTATAACGCCGTTCATGAAATTAATAATTGTTACGCAAAAATTCCTCATTTCAAATCGGCAACGTACTTTCTCTAACAAATCTTTTAAAACGATGTAATAATGACATCTTATAAATCAGAGAAACAAGGACGACCAATAAAAATACCTAATAGGTTTGATATCATAATACTCTAAAAGACCTTATAGCCCAGGCTACATACAGAAAAATTATAGTTTTCACGGCATAACGTTCTACAGATATGTGAAAGCTTTAAATCGTAGGGGGGACCTATAGGAAGATCACTGTATGACCATATACAGCTAGAATGTCCCTGTTTTTTTATAAACAATGGGTTAAGGTGTGAAAATCGATTTTTTCCTCATAGAATTCTGCGGTTGCATTTGCGGTTGCAGGAAAGTTGTAGAAAATAGAAAGACGGTTAATTTGGGTTTTTTATAAATTAAATAATATATTAAAAAAATTAAATAAATATTAAATTATAAATGTTTAATTTCAATAAAATTTAAAAAACAAAGACAGCTGCAAAAATTAGCATTTAAATTGTACAAAAAATTTGATCATTGTATGTATTGAATTTTCGGTGATTTTCTAGGGCGATAAAAATATATTAATTTTATAAAAATATAAAACACAAAAATTATTGTATGTATTGAATTTTCCGGGATTTTCCAATTTTCCACGGCGACGAAAATAAGTTAGATGTTAATATTTCGTCGAGTTACCCCAAAAGAAAAAAAATGTAGGTTCTACGTTGCCTAGAAGTTCAGATATCGAAAAAAATTTAGCGCGTCCAATTAACAGTTTCGGTTTAAAAACGATGTGCTATCCCCTCCACTACGACATCGTAGACTTGAGCGAAAAACCTTAAATTTAAAGGGCTATAACTTTTTTCAAGGTGCATAGGTATTAAACCTATAAATCCTATATTAACATTTTAGGTCTTTATGTAAAATTGGTGGAAATTTCGGCTCTTAATATTTATAAATAATGACAATATGATTTTTTTTAAATGATGCTATTTCGACTTGTATTGGCAGTAGAACCTTTAAAAAAAATTAGAGGATTTAACCACCTTTTCAATGCAATTTATTAAAAAGTGTGTAACAATAGAAAAAAAAGTTATTCAATTTGTTTATCAGCAAAAAATTAGCCTCTTTTTAAAATGATTGTTTTAACAACAATTTCATTAAAAATGAGTTGATTTTCAAACTTAACTTATAGTTCAGCATTCAAAGAAACTATTCCACCTTATTAAATATCTGTAGAATTGCAGCCTGGGCAAGCTCAATTGTTTAAACATTGAGTCTCTGGGATAAACAAATAAGATATCTCGTAAATTAATAACTCGATCTGGCTGAAATATTGCACACTTATAAAGACCCCTAAAGGCTTCATAATTCGTGTATTATATTTCATTTGTCACTATTATTGCAAAAGTTATTAACATTTATAAAATATTAAAACTTGATGGTTTTTTTGCTAATAACTCAATTGTTTTTTATTGATTTTAATTTATAAAAAACCAGATTAACTGTCTTTTCATTCACTACAACTTTCCTGTTGACCACTTTACTCTAAAATGCAACCGGAAAATTCTATGAGGAAAAAATCGATTTTCACACCTTAACCCATTGTTTACAAAAAACAGGGATATTCTAGCTGTATATGGTATATGGTATATTAAACCTATAAATCCTATATTAACATTTTAGGTCTTTATGTAAAATTGGTGGAAATTTCGGCTCTTAATATTTATAAATAATGAAGATATGATTTTTTTAAATGTTGCTATTTCGGCTTCTATTGACAGTAGAACCTTTTTAAAAAAAAATGAAAGGTTTTAACCACGTTTTCAATGCAATTTATTAAAAACGTGTGTAGCAATAGACAAAAAAGTTATTCAATTTGTTTATCAGCAAAAAATTAGCCCCTTTTTAAAATGATTTTTTTAACAACAATTTCATTAAAACTGAGTTGGTTTTCAAACTTAACTTATAGTTGGGCATTCAAGAAAACTATTCCACCTTATTAAATATCTGTAGGATTGCAGCCTGTGCAAGCTCAATTGTTTAAACATTGAATCTCTGGGAAAAACAAATAAGATATCTCTTAAACTAATAACCCGATCTGCCTGAAATTTTTCACACTTATAAAGACCCCTAAAGGGTTCATAATTCGTGTATTATATTTCACTTGTCACTATTATTGCAAAAGTAATTAACATTTATAAAATATTAAAAATTGATGGTTTTTGCTAATAACTCAATTGTTTATTTATCGATTTTAATTTATAAAAAACAGATTAACTGTCTTTTTATTCTCTACAACTTTCCTGTTGACCACTTTTCTCTAAAATGCAACCGGAAAATTCTATGAGGAACAAATCGATTTTCACACCATAACCTATTGTTTATAAAAAAACAGGGACATTCTAGCTGTATATAGTCATACAGTGATCTTCCTATAGGTACCCCCTAACATTTAAAACTTTCAGATATCTGTAGAACAAAATATCAACTTTTTTTTGTAGCCTGGCCTAATTAGGAGAAAGTGTTGAGTTGTGCCCTGTAAAAATTTTATAGAAGATGTTTTCTATGATATAAATTATATATAACGTATATAGCAAACAAAATGTAAATTTCCAAATTATAAACAACGTTAGAAGATCGAAAAATGTTCATTTTTAATATCTCGGAAACTATACGTAAAAGTATTCAACAGTAACGATTTTTTTGCAAAAGTATGTAAATGTTGGTATACTGTTTTTACAACCAACAACAAAATTGTACTTGGCATGTGTGAATTGCTGACAAATATGCTTTGAAAATCAAAACAATAATGTTTGAATTTAAAAGATGGCCCAGTAAAAATTTTCTTGTCTTGTCAAGTTAACGTCTCTTTTACGCTGCCAGGGCCAATTTGGACGGGACCTACAGTTTAACGTGGGCTCCGAACCACGGTCCTCGAGCACGGTTGTACCCCCTTAAGGGTACGAACATACCGAAGATGCCTCGATGTCGCGGTCGATGTCGATGTGAGGGCGAACATACCGAATATGCTTTTCCTTTAGGTAAGCCGCGAGGGTGCGATGATGAAAGCATCTTTGGTATGTGCGGTCTCATAAGAAAGCACTGTTTTGTTTTAGACATCGACCGCGACATCGACCGCGACATCTTCGGTATGTTCGTACCCTAAGGCTCTCACCCCAGTTGACCCACTCCGTGCTCTACCGACTCAGGGTATGTGTATCCTAGTCCCGCCCTCCTACAGGATATCCGATCCTATCCGGCCTCGCTACCGGCGTGAATAGGAACGGGATTTTGGATACATTTTATACACTTCCCGCAACACACACAACACCCATGGATTACGTGGGACTCGAACCCACAACGACGATGACAGCCTGATTCAAAGCTTGCGCCTTAAACCATTCGGAAACCGCTGCCCCTAAAAATTTTCTTTTTATTACTGATGATATTTGTATAGCCATGAGTAAATTTTAAAACAGATTTCCAAAGTGCCTCCCGAGTCAAGCATTTATTAGAAACCTGAATTTTGTAATAGACTAAAATAGTTATTACAATATTTAAAATTTTCAAAAATAAATTTTTGCGAGAAACACATCGTATTTGTTGAAAGCTCTTTTTAATTTAAGTCTTTGAGACTAACTCTCTGTCTTTCCATAGTTTTAAAAAATAATTACGCCTTCCTTATCGTTGAATAAAACCGATGCCATTTGAAATATTAAAGATATAGACATTTAGGTTTGTATTTGTTCAAAGCAAACACCAAGCGCAAACTGTATAAATTTATAGGCATTTGTAAAACTCAGAATATTTTTTTAGTTATTGGTGAATACTATGCATTCTGTAATGTTACTTTCTATTACATTCACCATTTATGGACTTCGAAAAGAAATACTAGGAAACAAATGTATTATATTCGAAAGAAAAGTCGAAAGGAAAGTGTTTTGCAAATAATGATTTTATGTTAAAAACACACAAACTGATATTTCAAAAACTGATATTTCACAATTTTTCCGAAAACTCCTGGATCGACTTTGAACTGTACAAATTCGATTCGAGGTAAATTAATTTGCTCCAACTTTACTTGCGTATTGTTTTCGAGTTAATAAAAATACATTTTTCGACTTTGAATTCGGCAATTAAAATTTTATACGCATCTTATATCGTTCTGATTATCACCAAAGTAGCTAGAACCGCCTATGGACTCTGTATAACGAAAATGCCTTAAAATTCCCAAGGGCTTTTGGTGTAAGTAGAAAGAAAATTCGAAATTTATTCTTAGACATAAAGTTAAATTTCCTTACGTTGGCTACCGAGTAGAATGAAAAGACACGTGTATCCTAATAAAACTCGAAGTTTACGACTTGACCTCTTTTCTAACGACACGGCATATTCCATGGAATGTATAAGAAAATTATCATACTATTCCATCTAAAATGCTGAAGGATAGAAAGAGAAAGACAGGGCAGTTAGAGTTGAGCAGTCATTGTGATAAAATTTTAATTTGAATTATTCGTTCTTCGAAATTTATTGAAAACGTTATGGAAATACAATTCCACAAATTTTTGGTAACTTCAACTGTTCATATCTCGGCAAGTAGTTATCGTATTTCCATTATATAATATTTATTACATTCTGGAAACTTCCATTTACCGACTTGAAACAAATTTTGAATCTTTTTCATTCCGTTACACATCAAAATTCACATCTCACGTCTCCGCTTACATGTACATTGACAGAACATGGATATGCACGTCTTTTGAAATAACCGAAACCACATTCCGCATATTATACATGCTTAACATAAAAATGAAATCGAACGAAAATTTCAGTATTACATGCGGTTCACTTCATGTATTTTATCGTTATTTCTGAAGAAGGAACGAACAAATCGAGAAATCTCATTTCCAGCATCGAGGCACAATTTACACGGTGCGGACAATTCTGTTGAGTCATACCAACGCTGCAGTCAGATAAGTGAAAGAATTTACAGATCAAACTGCTCTACAGGAACAAGTAGAAAGTTTATGCTTAAGTAAGGATTTCATTTGGAAAGTGAATATTATTCCTTAGTTTATTAGATAATAATCCAAAAATTAGACAAAAATTATTTTTAAATGTGTGTCAGTTCAACAAACATAATTAAACAAAATTGAGGTCCTATATCATTTTAAATTTGTAGCTGTTGGTTTAATGAACGGGAAAATTGCACGGCTTCCATAAAATTGTTGATATAATATCTATAACGTTTGGATTAACCAAATTTCAGTACTTTATTTTATAAAATCCACGAATTATTTTCAATCCTATAAACTGTGGGTAATAAAGGAGCTCATCAACTGTGACATCATTTTTACTGTCTTTTATACGAGGCACATAAGAGAAATACTATTATAATGCGGTCTGTTTTTGGAAATTGACTCGTTACGATTTACGGACATTATAAGGTCTCGTGAGACCAAGAAAGAATGGTTGTGAAAAAATATGTGTGAGTTATTAGTACTTTCTTCTGAAAATAATAATTGCTGACAGTTCAAACTGTGTTTAGGCATTATACCATACCAGAACCTCCAAATAAACTTTTTATTAAAATCAGTCAGGATAAAAGGGAGTCTTGTCATTTTTGGGTTTATGGAAATTTTTGCGAAAATCTCGAAAAGTTGTTTAAATTTTAAATATCTATTCCTCTATTGAATATGTATAATAAAGATTAAACTCATTTTTGGCTGAATTTTCCCTGAAGGAGATTTTTACCCATATCGTTTTCCGGATTTTCAAATATTGATGTTGTTATAAGTCATTCATAAGTGTCTTCAATAGAGTTTGGCTAAAAATTGTAATGTACACTGGAATATTCTTATATTCCCTTGATACTTTGCAAACTGCATTTCCCCACAAATAACACGGTATATCTTGATTCATTTATTTATTCAAAACAACCATGAATATCTAAGAAAATTCATTCTCGGCTTTGTAATCGGTTCCGTTTTATCGTCCCTATTTCAGTAAAACTGTGTATTCCGCTTTGTACGTTAACAATTGTGAATGCGTTCGTTTGCATATTAAAAACCTGACGATTCGATCCTACAAGTCTCTATTCCATTCCGCGATTTTAAGCCGGAATGCTGAACACAAATCGCACTCGTAAAGGGAAAATATGGCTTATAAATTATATCTGTGAAATACCGGCAAATATTTTCCAATTCCGGTCATCCCGGACCGTAATACCAGCGCTCCGCTCCTAACCGTCTCTCCCTCTCGAAAAAAATAAAGAGAGTCTTCGTTACATATTGCCGTGTCATTTTATTGTCCTGCGTCGCGAAATATTATACTTTCGGTAATAAAATTCCGAGATAATTGCTTTCGCTGTGAAATATCTCGTATTGGTTAAGGGGATTAAATGATAATTTGTGGCGTTGGTGCGTTTTATTTTAATTGCGTTTGGGCCCTTTAATAAAGTTCTCGCAGTTTGATTCTCAATTAAGGGACGAAAAAATTAGGAGAAACCTTTATAAATTATAGCTCCGGCTCGCAAGGGCCACAGATTAAAGACTGCGTAATCGAGAAATTTGAAAGTAACTGAATCAATTTAACTTTTCGGCAAAATCCGTTGTTACAAACATGGAACAAATTTTCGTTAGGGCACCTCTTCTGAAAAATAAAGATGAGAACGAAACCTATTATTTTTGGAATTATAGGAAGTAGAAATAAATATTGAAATATACAACTATCTCTAGACTAGATGAAGTTTTGGGCGTCGGATTGGAGTCGAAACGGTAATTTACATGTAAATTAGGGTCCATTTCCGGATGGAATGACTGGCTGAAATTGCTCTAGTCATGTAAACCTATCAGGTTCAGAGGTATGAGTTTCCTTCTTCTGAGTTCTCATGCGGGAGACAATTGAAAATAACCCGCTTCCTTACTTTCTTTACTTTCTCGTGTCCGAATCTCTTATATTCTTTCGGCCCAGTATCGGGCCAAGTCAAATGCATTGTCTTTTACGAGCCATAAATCATCGAGGGACGATTAGTTTCGTAGGTAACTAATTTTTAACAATTTAGTGAAGTGTTTAACCCTGTAAAGCGTGAGAGCATATAAGCAGCATGGGGGAGCATATACAGGGTGTTCGGGGTTTGACTGCCTTTATTTTAACAGGCGGTAGTATTCACCAAAATAAACAAAAAACCTTATATAACAGGGTTTCTTAAACCAACCGTTTTCGAGAAAAAAAATTAGCAAACTTCTAATTTTGAGGTGTAAACATTCAGTTTTATTAAAGAATCTAAAATAATTTTGTACATGAAATAACCATAAAATGTATTGTTTTAATGTATTTATGTTCAATTTTTAACAAGGCAATTTTTTCTTTAAAGAATAAAAAAATATTTCCAATCAATACAACTCGATAAAGTGGCTATGATGTGGTGTGGCAACACCGCCAATTTATCGCACGCGTCGCAAAAAATTGACCCCGCACAGGTGTTTACATGTATACGTATCTTTTCTTGTCGGTGTTGCCAAGTTGTGGTGAAATGCCTTTGATAAAATAACTCGACTTTTCTCGAAAATGTTTTTTTTGTTTGTTTTGATAAATACTATCACCTATTAAAATAAAGGCAGTGAAACCCCTAACACCCTGTATAGATAGATTGGAAATCTAAACAATTTTTCAGGACGACCACTGAGATGCATTTTCAAGGAGAACAAGCAGAAGTTTCAGAACTACCGAGTATATTAAACAGAAAATAGGTGGAGTCCGGACCAGTCCTGTGATGTGGTCAGCCATGGAATTAGGCTTTCACAATACCGAGACGATACCGAGACCTGCCGGTGGTGTCGTCTCGGTCTCGTTGAAACTAACTTTTTCCACTCTCGCCTCGGTATCGCCGAGACGAGACAAAGGATTACTATCGTCTCGGTCTCGGTCTCGAATTACTCTCGTCATAAGATAATCAAGATAAAGATAAGATAAAGTCAATTTGTGTTTTTGTTAAGAAGATTGGATCTCACCGGCGTAATAATTTAATTAAAAACCTATAAGTGGTGATTTTAGTTAATTATATAGAATACATTTTTTAAATCCTCTTTTTACAGTTACATGGCTAATTAAAAATATTTACGTATGCAATTTGTCAAAAAATTTAATTAAAAAAAGAAAACTTATTGAAATCAAAGATAACGCTTCATTTTGATTAAAACTTAACCAAGTATTACTCAATAATAAACAAATAATAATACAAATAAATACATAATAATAATAATAATAAGGAAAGAATTGCTTTCAATTAACACCTTCCTACATGAATTTCCAAAGACCTTTAGAGAGCTGTAGGTGTTTCCTTAATTTAGTGCTTATTACTGGTCTTCCCGAAACCATTTTTAAACATAACCTGATAACCGATTTAACACCACCATGGCATGGTTATTATCCACACCTTAAAGCGTACTCATCGTTATCCTGTCTTCATTAGACATTTCTTAATAGGATTTCTCATCCTTTTCATAGAATCCACACAAAATGTTTATGGTAACGACTAAAATCTAACTAAGGAATTAAAGCAGGTAGTACTGACTTGCCTACATCAGGCATTATGAATGAACGTATATTACCCGCATATAATAATATGTATAAATTTGAATAATATATGGAAAAATAATAAATTATAACGAGACCGAGAGTTTTCAAAATTTAGTATCGTCTCGGCGAGACCTCGGTCAATTGTATCTCGATATCGGTTTCGGAAATTTTTACCATTCTCGTCTCGGTATCGGTCCCTGTCTCGTACATACCTACATCGAGACCGAGAATTTGTCTCGATATCGTGAAGGCGTACATGGAATGAA
Organism: Cryptocephalus moraei; assembly: GCA_946251905.1. Lineage (NCBI taxonomy): Eukaryota > Metazoa > Arthropoda > Insecta > Coleoptera > Chrysomelidae > Cryptocephalus > Cryptocephalus moraei. The sequence goes on from OX276454.1 coordinate 15,093,488, forward strand.
AGATTGCCCAAGAACACATGAATGCATCAACCACTGACCAAAAGTGTGAAGTGATCTCTATAGAGAGTGCACTGTATAGATCTCTCTCGTAGCTCGTGGGTGGCTGCGGAGATGAATCTTGTATCCAGGTTGTAAGGCTGAAGACGGTCTCGTAGTTTGTAGATCAGGGCGTGACGTGATCTCTTGAAGTTCTCGAAGTATGGAGAGAGGGCGTAACGTGCTCTCCGGGTTGGATCTGAGGGCGTAACGTGCAGATCCGAGGTTGAAGTTTCAAAAAATTCACAACCTTTTATCCATTTTCAGATTACATTGGTTAAATGGTACATTAGTTTTTTATTATCTTTTGGCGTCCTAGATATATTTTCCTGACCTAGCTGTGTGCTTGACCTCACCGAGCGCGTTTATAATCATATTACGAGGACTGGTGTTATGCTTACGCGACTGATTATAATTATTGTCGTAAGATTATGAACTTATCACTGTGATCCGCGCTTTTTTGTCCACCTAAGCTACTCCGTTGTTTTAAACCCACTTTAATAGTTATTACTTACTTCATAATTGATTACTTTATCAGCACGCACACTAAATTATTTCACTGACTTAGTTGTTCTAATGAATTTTTGGTTCCTTAATTTGCAAGCAGAATTTCACCTAAGATGTTTTAATAAATAGTTGCTCTAGTTCCCTATTTAATGGTTATTAATCCCTAATTGATGGATATGTTTCCTAAATCCCTACTAAATCCCTACACACCCTACTTAACTCTCTTTTATGTTGATCGTAGAGTCAACAACCACCACATAGACAGTTACCCGCAAACCCTTCAGGAAGCCAATAAACACTTATGGGTGGGTAACGAAACAAGTTTTGCTGTCAAAAAATTTAGTTGTAGTATTTTCAAATTTAAAAAAAGTGTTGCATCATTGTAAGTAAAGTTATGACATGAATATTTCTTACAGCGTGCTTCTTTAGCAAAACAAAACATTGGCCCTTTACCCTACGAACCAACCATTTTCACCGAATACTTTTATCACAACATTCCCTTTTAATAACAAAATTTTAATCAACCATCCTCATTTCCTCATAACGTTTCAATGTTTCGACTAATATTTTCCTCGGTATCTATATCGTAAAGTTCCCGTGCCCTCCCATCCGAAATTTACGTTATACCCATCAAAAAATCAAAAGTATGGCGTTGATTAAATTAAAAAAGTTTCCCGTAGAAAAGTTCCCTGCCGAAAGGAGCCGGGGCCCGAAGAATTCGAAAAACTTCAATTCATTGTTATATCGAGATAAAACTGTAGATCGTTTGATGCTCATCAGTTTTATTTGCCGCCGCTGAAAACTTCCCTCCGAGGAGGAGGAGGAGGAGAAGGAGGGAGGGGGAAAAAAGGAAGAAGAAGACGAGAGGATAAAGTTTCGTCGGAGAACAGAAATTATTAATGGGGCTCGGATTATTCGATCGGGATTCCTTTCTGGGAATAATGTACGGGGAGAATTTCGGTGGCGATAAAAATATCCGCAATTTTGGAATCGTAAATTTCAATCGGCTGGTAGTACGTTAAACGAAATTTCGGCGATTTCATCGGAAAATATAAACAGATATCGAGAACTATACACTCGTTTCATTGTTTTTACAAATTTCTCACAGACTTGATCTCAATTTCAAACAAGACTTTGTTACACTTATGTAGACTATAATTTATACAGAAGTGGTTTATACTAGTGACATTTATACTATCTGTTGTTGATAATGGACCAACTTAGCTATTTGCCCATGCTTTAGGAGGTCTCTTCCTCCTTTTGTCCTCTTCCTAGTTCTTGAAAAGCAGTAATCCTGCATACCATTCATAACCATTTTTATCATTCCACGCTCTTCTCCTCTACATTGAAAAATATTTCGTATACCGTAGGTCTCTTGACCCCAATTGTTAAGGTTTTGGCAGAGAAAACAATTTATTATCTATTAGTTTTCATGCATATTTGCCCTATGTTGCGTACTTGACGTCTATGTTCCAAGGTAAAGGCATGCTCGACCTGTTGTTACTGTTTCTCTACTACACGACTAAACGGTTCTTTGGATCTCCTTACATATTTCGTTTTTAACTGTGATACTGCCACGTTATGAGCTTTCATGTTGCTACTGCCTTGCGCAATAATTTTTGAGGTCAAAGCATATTGTAAAGAAACGACTGGCCATAAATATAAGCAACCGTGGGAAAGTGTCGCTTCTGGGAACTTCGAAACGACGAGAATTTGGCGAACTGTAGCCCAATCGAATTAGCTCCAAAAAGGGGCAAACCTTGCAAAAATTTTTGACAGCAATTTTCCTTCGGAATTGTTTGGGGGGGGGGGTCACTGGCAATATAAATTTAGATTGCCGGGGTACCAGACCCGTTGTGCCATCCGCCATCTTGAATTTAAGGGTGAACTTTTCTTTATGAAATAACTCGTTTATTTTCAATTTTAAACGAAAACTAGTTATTACAAAAGTTGTTTCAAATTAAATTGCCTACAATTTTGGTTCCTATCATTTTCTTCCTAGGATCAATATTTTTCGATTTATACCCGAAAACGTGGGGGTGAATTTTTGTTTACGGAACAACTCGTTTATTTTCAATTTTACGCGTAAAATTATTAAGAACAAAGTTGTCTAAAATAAAATTTCCTACAATTTTAGTTCCTATCATTTTTTTTCCTACGATCGATATTTTTCGAAGTATACCCGAGAAAAGGAGGGGACGAAATCTTATCATTGTCTTTTCACGTTTATTGTCAATTTTACGCGAAAAATTGTGATGAATAAAGTTGTGTAAAATAAAATTTCCTACAATTTTGGTCCTTATCTATTTTGCCGTAGGATCGATATTTTTCGATTTATACCTGAGAAGAGGTGAGGGTGAACCTATAAGTATTGTATTCTCTATTGATGTTTTCGTATTAATATTTTTTTCGACCCTACAAAAAAATTTATAAGTACCAAAATTCTGGGAAATTTGATGTCAAACAACTTTAGTCATAACAATTTTTCTCGTAAAATTGACAATAAACGTGACAAATACGATGGTAAGATTTTACCCCCACCTCTTCTCAGGTATAAATCGAAAAATATCGATTCTACGGCAAAATTGATAAGAAACAAAATGGTAGGAAATTTTGTTTTAAACAAATTTGTTAATCACAATTTTTCGCGTAAAATTGACAATAAACGTGAAAAGACAATGATAAGATTTCACCCCCTCCTTTTCTCGAGTATACATCGAAAAATATCGATACTAGGAAAAAAAATGATAGGAACCAAAATTGTAGGAAATTTTATTTTAAACAACTATGTTTATCACAATTATACGCATAAAATTGAAAATAAACGAGTTGTTCAATACACAAAAATTAAAATTTTTCGGGTATAAATCGAAAAATATCGATCCTAGAAAGAAAATGATAGGAACCAAAGTTGTAGGAAATTTAATTTCAAACAACCTTTGTAATAACTAGTTTTCGTTTAAAATTGAAAATAAACGAGTTAATAAACAAAAGTTCACCCTTAAATTCAAGATGGCGGATGACGCAACGGGTCTGGTACCCCGGCAATCTAAATTTAGACTGCCAGTGACCCCCCCCTCCCCTAAACAATTCCGAAGGAAAATTGCTGTCAAGGTGAAATCCTAAATCGATTGGGCTACTGATGGATTTCCTGGAAGCCATAGAATATTCGGGAAAGGTCCGGATTGCTCTGGAATTCCCATGCAGCAAAATAAATAACAAGCTGCAGAGTGTGAAGAAAACAGTCTCCGGGAGTCATAAAAACCGACCGGCGGATCAACAAGCAGACATAAATAAATGGTGCTAATATAAATTAAGTATTAGGTATTAGTAGATAAGTCTTAGTGTAATTGTTAAAATAAATAGATTAAGGAAATTCGTGTAGTGTAATTATTTTCGCGTAGTCAGCACGTTACAATATTGCAACAAAAAGTCTCGTAACGAAATAAACACAAATCGGTGGGGGGGGGGGATGCGTTTCATGAGAGACAGAGATAAAAGGACTCCACCGAACCGAGAGGAGTAGTAATAAAGAGCGGAACGCGTCGAATGATTATACCTGAGCGGCCCTGCGTGTAGTATAAATACACAAGTGTGATATAAATTAAGTGTTAGTTCTTAGTGGAAATAAACTAGTTAAGACACTTCGCCTAGTGACAGTTATTTCGAATCCGTAAACCGTTACATTATTAAAATAACTTGCCGCGCTTTAAATTGCAAACATTATATCCATAATTATCAGCATGCTTTCATATTAAACCTATGGGTTAAATTAGACCGTCAATCCTGAAAAAAATTCGTTGATGTTATAAAATTAACGTGATAGGACTAAATGATAAGACAGCTTCTGATAAGACGATTTCTGAGCTTCTTTTCAGTTAAAAATTTGTGAGAATAGGGCAGCTAGATATTAACCTAGAGTTAAATCGCTCAAGTTTTAATTGGTGGCGAAGCAACCCCAATATTTACAGCAAACTACCCTTTCCCTAGATAAAACGACCCAGAAAATCTAATAATAAAACTTACTAATCCCATTAATACCCCCCAGAATCCCACCGCGTAAACTCTCCCATAAACTGCATCTGCAAGTAAAACCTCGACGATCCATAATTCAATATAGGAAACGAGTAACGCGAGGGCTGACCGCATATATTTCACCGTTCCGCCCCTCTTCCTCGGTTATTTCGGAAGATTTCGCTACATTTTCATACATTTATACGTGTCTCAGATAGGCGACGAAGTGTGAAATTATTTCTGCAGTAAATCACCGGGGGGATTTCCACTTCTGCGCCTCTCAAAACTTTACTCTTATTTCGGATTGCGGTCTTGATATTGTGACGCGCGGATGTGACCTGAGCTTCGTATCGTAATCGGAAAATACTAAGAAAACGTAAGCGGAGAATACCAAGTGAATGTTTTGGTTGCAAAGAATTTTAAATACACAAATATATATACAAAAACACCTATACAGTATATTGTTAGCAGTTATGCTGTAATATCAGTAAGTCGCCTAGCTTGCAATGTAGCTAGTAAAGAGACTTACAGGATACTGCTTATTATATATAACCGTGTATATAAAATATAGTACAGAATGCTGTGTAAAAAGCTTTCAATCGAACTAGTCCAGTCATCAGCGGTAAAAAATCTTGAAAGTGTGGAATTTTGGGAAACAAAGTGGATTTCTTTGAAAATTGGGATTTAGGTAGTATTTATAACCTTCTATAAAGTTAGACTTGTGCCGAAGTGTGCTATTTCTCTAGGGATGGAAAAAAAAAATTTTTAAACAAAATAAACCCGCAAGTCGATAGAATGCCCAATTCTAAGCAACTTTTGTTTTATAAAGTTTTTGGTAAAGTTGATATTTTTCGAGTTATTCACGATTAAATGTACACATTTTTCATTTAAAACAACGAATGTTTTCTAACCGTTTTCGACTAATAACTTGAAAATCTTTCATTTTATCGGAAAAAACATTGAGAACAAAAATGTAGTTAATGAGCAAACAGAGATTCGTTTTTCAATGACCTCTATAAACCCAATGAGGGCTGAGTTATTGCTCGTTGAAGGATGATTATTTTTCAAGAACCCCAAAATTGAAAATCTTCAACCATCAATAACTTGAAAATGGTGAAATTTTTGGTGAAATCTAACTAGACCTTTGTTAAAATACATAAAAAACCTTCAAAAACCGTTATAATACTTTCATTGTATGCCAGATATTGCTCGCTTCTTCCTTTGTGCCTATACTCCAAAATTCGTGCCCCCAAAATAAAAATAAATATTGTTTTTCGAGGATATTTACACCAAGCTAGAAACTTTTAAAAAAACATATTTTATAGGGAATTCCAAACTCTTTAATACCAACTTAGTTAAAAGTTTTTACAACCCGTAGTTTTGAAAAGGGTTGCGTTCAAAGGGCTTGGATGAGCTATAATTAGTATGCGAATGTAAAATTCGAACCGCCATATCTCCTTCAATTTTTATGATACAAAGTTAATCAAAAAATCTAAATTTGCAGTGAAAGAAACCCTGCAAATAAAATTTGAAACATTTTTTCATATCTAGAATAGTTTTTGATTTATTTAAGAAAAAATCAATTTTTATTTGAAAAACATATTTTTTCTAAAATAAGCATTCTAAAAATGTTAAACCACATGGATCATATCAATAATACATAACTAAAGTTAATTGCAAGTGGGTTACGCTTAATTTTTGTCAGGGTGGTAATGACGAGGGTGTAATTTTTGAATTAAAAAAAAAGTTGTTAATTTATTTTTTTTCTAAAGTTTTTCTATTTTCAAGTTATTGAGAATTGAAAATTATCTATTGTGGGGTTCTCGAAAACTAGCCATCTTTCAATGAGCAATAACTCAGCCCTTATTGGGTTTACAGAGGTCATTCTAAAACGAATCTCTTGGTTTCTTTATTAGCTACATTTTTGTTCTAAATGTTTTTAACGATAAAACAAAAGATTTTCAAGTTATTGGTCAAAAGCGGTTAAAAAGCATTCGTTTTTTAATGAAAAATGTGTATTTTCAATCGTGAATAACTCGAAAAATATCAAATTTACAAAAAAACTTTATAGAACAAAAGTTGCTTAGAATTGGTCATTATATCGACTTGCGGGTTTATTTTGATAAAATTTTTTTGCCCGTCAGAAAATTTTACCCATAGGGAAAAAGCACACTTCGGCACAAGTCCAACTTTGAAGAAGGTTATAAATACTACTTAAATCCCAATTTTCAAAGAAATCGACCTTGTTTCTCAAAATCCAACGCGAAAATGGTTGACTGGACTAAACTGGTTATAAACTTGTTTTGTCATTAAGTTTTATTGACCAAATTATTACATGTCGCCAAATGATTTGTAAAAAGCCTTTTTAAAAAAATAATCCCCAGGGGGTAATTTATAAGGGTTGAAGCGTTTCAGCAAATAATATATTACAATCCACTAAAGTAAAATAATTTAAATTTAACATGACGCACTTTTAAATCATTTCAAGGTATAATAAATATGTTTAAAACTAGTTCTGAAAATTACTTCCCTACGTGGATGATTTACAGGGCTTGAATCTTTCTGATTAATGATAAATCTTGTTCAACCATGTCAAGAGGTCTAGAAATAATTCATTTGAACATTATTTTAACCAATTACACGTTAGAATCTACGATTTTTCATTTTTTGCCATAAGGGGTAGTTTCCACCCCCAAAAATAAAAAGTTCGATCGGGTACAGAGCAGATTTTGAGGTATAGGGAAAATAGAGCTTAAACTAATTTTTTTTATGAATATCGGTGTTGATTCCCAAAATTGCACAGTAATACGGTATTTCACCGTTGATGAACGGACTATTACACAGCCCCACAAAAAAAGTCCGGATCTGTATATTAGTCATATGTATTCTTATGTATTTTTCACCGCTGAATCCGAATCCGAGGTCAGAAAAAGGCCCAAACCCTTGAAATTAGCCCTTAAAGAAACGTGGATTCCGGGATGGCGGATGCTAGGGCCAGGTCGAATTTGCATTTCCAAGCCGAATTCGTGGTCAAACAAGTTTGGAGCCGACTGGGATTCACCCTCTAAGGTTGGAAAATGGGCCCTCGGGACCCGGAAAATTGAGATTCGCAGGTCGGGATTCATACCTTATAGCAGCCATTTTCGGTCCCTGGGGCCAATTCCAGGGGTGTAGGCCTTTATCTGACCTCGAATGTCTGACCTACAGATCCGGTCTCCTTTTTTTGTGGGGCTATGTTATTGGTCGAATGTATGAAGTGATTAGTTTATGACCAGAAATCATTGTATCAATCACCGATTCATAATATTAATTCAATGATTTTACGTACAAGATTATTTTGTGTGTACCAATTAAATTGTGTTCGTCAAATTACAAAATGACACTTTTAAGATTAAAACGGGAATGCCCTTCACTTCGCCTCCCTTTTTGTACGTAAAAAAGGGCCTCGCATTAAAATCTCTCTTTTCCTGCCTAATTTCCACCGGAATACGACTTTTTCTAATTTTCCCGTCCGCGACCTAACTCATCATTAATCCCTTTGGCGCGTCTCCGGAATCCCGCGGCCGTACGTACCCTTCGAGCGCCTCGGAGCCATCAAATACATGTACGCGTATCGTACGGAGGAAGCCGTTGATAATAAATTACGTTATCAGATCGAATGCGCCAAATACAATATTTAGCGGGGGCCGTCGTCCCGACCCGCCGCCGATAAATTCGGGGGACGTCCTGCGGCGGTGGTCGGGGACCCGGGGGGTGGGATCAACCGCTTCTTGCGTTCGCCGAAACAATTAAATTCGGCCAACTGTTGACGTGTTTATCTGCGTATAAAGCTTTCGGCTTCGCCGGAGAAGAATAGCTGGGCCCCTTTGACCGGGACGAGTGCGAGTTCCGCGCGCGGGGGCGGTAATCGGCGCCCCAGTTCGAATTGATAATGATAAGCAGGTGCTGATTCGAGCGTGGAAAAAACTCACTTGCCTCGCCGATAAGCTGAATATATGTACGTTTGCGTTCACGTGTATGACCTAATTTTAGGACGCATTCGTTCCTCTTTTTTGTTAACCGGGAACTTTATTTGATACAACGATGTGTCAATCAACGGACCACGAATTTTTACGGAAATTGTGAAATACGCATAAAACACGGAATATAATCGACGAATGGATTTTGTCTCGAATGAGGATATTGAACGTTTTAGGGACAAAAACATGACGTTTTGCACGTTTCAAGTTTTGATTTACTGTCTAAAAAATTGTTAACTTTTTAACAACCTTCCTATTTAATTTCAATTGATTTCAACAACTTAAAAATAACAAACAGATTTATTAAGAATGAAGTTCACATGATCAGCAAGAGTCTAAATCAATTATAGGCTACATAATTGCTAATTGAAGGCTAACTGAAGCTGCGCAAATCAGAGATACCAGGATATTTAAAGAACAAAATTTGAATCTGACCCGGGCTGACCAAGCCCGGCCAAGCCCTGTTGAAAGGCAATAATTAGCCCCGGTTGTTCAGTTGACGCTTAGCTTTTGGGTTAGTAAAACGAGTTTTACTTTAACCCGCAAAATAGACCTGGGTTAATCCTACAGGTGTTGTTCAGTATACAAATCCAGGTGACGTTAACCGGGATCTGCTAACCTTTTTTTTTTAATTGGTACTACTTCCCGGTTATGTTCTGCAACCGCTTTACTATACGTAGCGCCATTCTGTGCCTGTTTCAACAGTTTTTGTTTTGAGAAATTAATATATTTGTTTATGTGTGAAGTTAGTTTAACGCGTTGATTTTAAAATTTACTTGAAACTTAAAAGTGAGTTTGAGTACAGTTCCAGCATTACAGTTATTACCACCTATAACAAACTAATTGTATTTTTTCAAAGTATAAATAAAAAACGTAAATACCAGGACTTTGAATCTTCACATGGGTACAATCTAATATGCCCCAATCACTCTTGGAAACGAGCAAGACGGTAAAATTCCGTTTGTAATTGTTGGCGTCCATCAGCATAATTGGGAAATCTTATAAACTTTTGTCGCAGGTTTGCAATGGCTTGTGTTACCTCACAAATATTCAGTACCTCTGTTAACATCAATCTTATTTATGTACCTACTTTAATACATATGTGTGTGTACCATAAAGTACCTATTGCCTATATAAATATACATACAGTATGTAACAAACTATCAGTTACCAATCAGTTGGTGACTGTATATCACTCTCAATTTTGTCTAATAATAGAGTAACAACATTTTTTGAAAGACGGAAACGTTGATAAAACTCTTCGTCGTTGTAATAGTTAAAGATATCCCGTCTCATTTGGACCCGACGTCGACCCTAGGTCGACCTTCTCGTCTGTCCAGATTTGCCACAACTTCAACGACCAGCTCTTCATCAGATGACTCACTACTCAATAACCACATATTAGCCTCATCGTCCTCGCTACTACTACTGCTACTACTTGAAGTATCCATTTCAATTTTTCCTGACGCTAAACTACAAACGTCAACAAACCTGGTGTCACACTGTCACAGTCGTCACTTTAAACTGAAACTTTTGGCGGTTAACCCGCCATACGGACACAGGTTAACTTTTGGATTAAATAAAACCCATTTCAGCCTTAACCGCGTACTGTGCAACGCGGTAACCTGAAACCCAAAATTTAACCGTTATTATTTGGTTTAACCCGACACTGAACAACCGGGCCTTAGTGTTCAAAGAACATGTCAATATAATTTAATCACTAAGGAGAAAAGAAACATTATAAGCATATTGAGAAGACTCGCTATTAAAGCAACTTTATCAAATTGCAATCTTAATTGATGATAATCAGAAGACTGGCAAATGGCTAGTATTAAAAACCTAATGAGTTAAGCACTCATAGATTTCAAGGATTGTACTCGAATCTTTTACAGAAGCGATATGATTTTCTGAATATCGAAATGAGTGCTTTCATCAATATTGTTATTCCTGTAACTAGCACAGACTGTATCCCAATATACTACATTATTCTTCTGGCAGAAATCTCTAGCTGTAGCATTTGGAGACACTGTTGCTTTGTATCTTATGAAGTCAAGTGCGAGGCAGAAGAAAAAATTAATCTCAAGGGCAGTATAATCATCATCTTCTTTGAATCTGGTAATCGGCTGGAACTGGAAACCTTGCCCTACCATTGGTAAGTATCTAGCAAAAACCTCAGGCAACCCTTCGAAATTGGTGATTGCAATCAGTGGAGATCTTACATTATATCTCTCATTATATGCTCTCAAATGCAGCAGTGCAAAGAATCTGTTTTTAGAGATTTCTGTGCTCTTTGGATTTATCAGCTCTATTTGTAACTTGGCGACATCAATTTTAGTAGGAACTTTAGGGCCATTGCTGGCGGTACCTACTCCGAATGCAATAAAGAACAACGGACAGCCCAGTACCAAAGAAAATACGAAGTTTATAAGGTACAAAATTGAACGGCGAGTCAATCCGAAACTTGTATCAAACAAAACTAAACAAATTAGACCAAACAAAAATAGAAGACGACATAAACAATCAATGGATGAACCTTAAAAGACGTCGCGAAGAGGCTATTCGTCCAGTCAATAGCCCAAAATGGCCATAATACTTAGTGAATGGATGAGACCTGTGTAGGGTTATTAAGGGCGATTAAAGAACACAGCTAATATTTTTTTAAGACCGGTATGTCATATCTGGGCCAGAGGGAGAGGGCCCAAAGTTGGCCAAACGTGTTTTTTTTTACTCAACAAGCTAAGGTATCCATTTGGAAAAAAGGTCTTAGTAAAAGTTGTAGAGAATTCAAAAACCTATAATTTGAGCAGTGGTGTTCTAATTATGTTAATTTTTTATTGCAAAAATAAAAATTGCATATCGATTACTTATTGCAAAAATTATATTTTTAATATTTGTATTACTTTAAAAGGTAGGTTTTCACATTCTTAATCGAGTTACTTCTTGTGAGTCCAAATTGGTTAATTTGTTGCTGAGATATTTCTAGTAGATTATCCCAAGAGCCCTAGTGTTTATCGCTATTAGTTTTTTGATAATACACATTTTAGATAGCAAAGCGGCTCAATTTCTTCGTAAAGGCCAAAATTTTAATATCGCATGGAGAAAAATTTAAAAAACTAGTAAAAAAGTAATTTTCTTCCAAAAAAATAGAGCTACAGGGCCCCCAACAACTTTAAAAAAGTTCTAGTTTGCCTATTCGAATAGATAGTCTCAATACAAAGATTTAAAAGAAATAAACTTCTATATGACCAATAGGAGGCGAAATAAGGTTTGTTTAAACCACAGATTATCATTTATATATTTTCATAATCCATATCATAGCATATCCATATCACCACATTTAAAAAAAAATGGCCCTTGGTTATTATTAGTCGTCCAAAAAAACCGTTGAAAAAAAATGAATAAAAATGAGAAAGAAATTAAGAATTATATATCATATAATATCTATATATATCAATTATATAAATAGGTGATGGGACATGGCGAAAAACAATATAAACTTATAGGTGTTTAACAAATTTATTGTCCCATTTTAAAATGCTTATCTTCTTCTTCTTCTTTCACAGCCTCATCTCGTCCACTGCTGGACATAGGCCTCTCTTAACCTTTTCCAATTTGTACGGTTTTGGGCATCCTGAATCCAATTTGTGGAGATCCTTTTTATGTCGTCTGTCCATCTGGTTGGCGGTCTGCCTCTGCTTCTGAATGCTTCGTCTCTAGGGCGCCACTTCAATATCCTTTTTGTCCATCTGTTGTCTGACATCCTTGCGACATGGCCTGCCCAGTTCCATTCTAAGCGTGTTACTCTATCCACAGCATCTGCGACTTTATTTCTTCTTCGTATCTCCTCATTTGAAATCCGATCTCTCAGGCTTATTCCCAGCATAGACCTTTCCATGGCTCGTTGGATCACTTTTATTCTGTTGGCAGTCCTTTGGGTAAGTGTTAGTATCTCGGAGCCATATGTCAGTACCGGAAGGACACACTGATCATAAATTTTGCGTTTAAGACTTACTGGAATATCAGACTTGAAAACGTGTTTTCAGAAGGCAGCCCAGGTTAATCCTATTCGTCTGCTCAGTTCACAGGTCTGATTGTCTCTTCCGATTCGTATTTCGTGCCCTAGATATTTATAGGAGGTTACAAATTGGATTTCTCTTCCCCCTAGTTTTAGGTTGCAGCTGGGGACTAAGTTTGTCATAAATTCTGTTTTAGCGGTGTTGATCTTTAATACTTGTTGGGAGACGGTTGACAACTCTGAGAGCATTTCGGATGCCTCATGTAGGTGGTCTGTGATTAGTACAATATCGTCAGCGAAACGCAGGTGGTTTAGCCTTTCCCCGTCCACACGTATGCCTCTATTTCCCATGTCGAGCTTTTTAAACATATACTCTAATAACGTTGTAAAGAGCTTGGGAGATATTGTATCACCCTGGCGGACACCCCTTTCGATTTTAAACTGGTTTGTCTCTTCGTGAAGTCTCACTGTTGCTATTGCGTGTTCGTAAATATGTCGTAGTAAGGAGATATATCGATGATCTATACGACAGTCAGCAAGGGCTTTAAGCATTTCGTAGTGATTTATGTAATCGAACGCTTTTTCATAGTCTACAAACGTGAGAACTAGAGGTTTATTGTATTCCACACATTTCTCTATCAGTGACTTTATAACCTGTAAGTGGTCATTTGTTCCATATCCAGCTCTAAAGCCCGCCTGTTCTCTTGGCTGATATAAGTCCAGTTTATTCGTAAGTCTCGCTGTTATGATTTTAGTGAAAAGCTTATACAGATATGTAAGTAGACTAATTGGTCTGTAATTTTGTAGGTCGGTGATACTACCTTTCTTGTGTATAATAACAATTATAGCGTTATTCCACTTCTCTGGGGTTGTTGCTTCATCTAGGCATTTGTTAAAAAGTTTAGTTATGGACTTAAGTAGTTCTTTTCCTCCCATTTTTATAGCTTCTGCAACGATGCCGTCTTCACCTGGTGCTTTATTGTTCTTCATTTCGGTAAGCGATCTTAGAACTTCATTTTCAGTTATTTCTGGAATATCTTCTGAACCTTGGTTTATTATATGAGGTAAAGGAGGTGCATTTTCCAATATCCCGGCTTGGTGTTGGTCACTATATAAGCTAGTATAGAAATTTTCGACCACTGTGATTATCTCCTATCTGTTGTAAAAATGCTTATGCAATAAAGAAAATCATATTATTGACCCAACTATATTACAATTCTAACGTTGCATAGTATCAGTTTCAGACCAAATTTTTTCATATTTTTTTTTAAAAGAGCGAAATAGCACTAAACATTTAAAAAATCCAATTTAGTTGATTTTTGCTTTCGGCATTTTAATGCCAAATATAATAAAAGCCTAATACGAGGTGTCTTCAGTAACCACTTAATTCAATTTTATGAGATTAACAAGTGAAAATGGCACTTAATAATAAAAAAAATGTTTTCAACTTTTATACCCATTGTGTTACATTGGATTATGTAACAAATCTCAAAAAATTAACTGAGAAACTTTTACCTTTGGCAAAAGTTAAAACAAATATAATTGCCATCAAATGGAGTCAAATGTGCCAACAATAAGTTTTTCTTGAAAGTATGGCCGTTCCAAATTTGATTAGAACTAGTCAAAACACTAATTCGACCATATCACATATGTACATACAAAAATCTGAAACAAATTGAGGTAATAAATGAACACAGGAAGATTGAATATTCTTTGGGGGGAAACACATATACTCGTTTTCATAATATTGAGTTTAAAAAAATTTTATAAACTAATATTTTCCCGCCATTTTTTTAAGGGTTGCATAAGTTATGCATGACATGCGTATTTATTTGTTTGGTAATATGAACCGAGGCAAAATTGAGCATCTAAATGAACTGGCCCTTTATGTATATACTAAAGTTTAAATTCAAGATCATACATTCAAAAGGCTTCACGGTACTAAAAATGGGTGTAAATGAAATATACAAAGCTTGCCCATTTAATGTTATAGTACACCTGAGATGAAACATTTATGCAGCAATAACAAGATAAGGAAAATGTTTTTAGTACAAACACTCTTAATCTTTAATTCGGGTGTAAAACACGTTCGTAAAACATCCGAATTATATTACGTAACACGTTACGATTTAAAGATCATTTGCACGTCTTACGTTCGCGTTCGGGACACACCAATAAAACATATTTTTATTCCCGCTTCGAAACGTTTAAAGCAGCGACATCTAAAAGTTGATCCTACGTACTAATAAATCGAGTTTTTCTAATGTAAATTGTAGTCAACTAAACGTTTCATTCGCGTATGTGTGTTTAATAGGGGTGGACTTAGTAAACACGTTTAAAAAAAATTCCACCTTGATCCCCCCGGGCTTAACATAATCTACCCGCATTTCCCATATTTCGCATGAATCGCGGGTAAATTATACTTATTCTCTATATATGCCTACTGCCTTGATGTAACTCAGGATTTTCGACATAAACTCGTGTGACAGAGGATATAATGACATTGTTTGCACAACCCACAGCAACTGTTTGAAATGCAAGGATACATCTGGCCGTATGCAATATTCTGGCCCAACAATGAACAAACTTTATATGTTGGTATATTTTCATCCGTATATTATGGAAAAACGGGATGTTGGCGTCAGTCAAGGCAAATTTTGAGTAAATAAAACTTGAATACAATCGAAAGAAAGCACCAGCATTATATGAAGTAATATTAACAGTCTTAACAAACTTTTCGGTGAAGTGATTTACTTTGAAACTTTCTTTTGATTAATTGAACGGTGTACCCCTCCGATCATATCCTAATACCAACCAACAATTTGGCGGTTGTCGAATCCAAATGTGGTACTTTTATTATTGAACCACTCAGTAGCATTAGTTTTACTGCATTTGTAACTGAGAAGAAATGATAAAATACGTGACATGTCAGATGGTAACTCAATCAAATTTCTAAGTTACGTGTATAAAAGTGTAAAGAAAGTAAGACTAATTTTTGGTATCTGATATTTATAACGAACTCATTCTGCCTAGTTTGACGTTTACTTTCCCCAAGATTAGGTACGGGATTTTAAAAAAGAATTCAAAATTCTGTAAAACAAAAAGATGCATTTTGTTCGGTATTTTCGGTAAATTTATTTATTTAAAATGGTTTTCACGTTACAACACGAAATTTTCTTTGGAATGGCGTACTTTCGAAGCGGGATTTATAACCCAATTACTGGTTGGCAGTACTCTCTTGAAGCGATATACCAGCAATTTCAGGAGTTGTTTCCGCAAACTTGCTATCTTTCTGCAACATTGCATGAGAGAAGTTAAACGTTATTTAAAGACAGGGAGCGTAAGCAAACAAAAATCAACTGGTAGACCTTCTACTCTAAACGAGGAAGTTGTCGAGGATATCAGAACTCGAACGCAACGAAGTCCTCCTACATCCTTAAGAAAGCTCTCCTTTCAAACAGGTTTGGTCTTTATGCCTCCTATTCAACCAATTTTCATTCTTACCCATAAGACTTCCACTTTTTCATGTTGTTCTAATTCACGGTTTTACAGGTTTATCATATGCAAGTTGCTCCACTGTGCTTAAAAAGAAATTAAAGTACCACCCTTACAAAATTTCCATCGTCCAGTCATTATCCCTCCTGACCACCCGCAGAGAGTTTTATTTTGCAATTGGTTCAATGACATATTAAATAATAATGATATCCTTGAAAATACCTTCTTTTCCGACGAAGCCTGGTTTCATCTCAACGGCTATGTGTATGTGAATAAACAAAATTACAGAATTTGGTTAGGTGAAAATCCTTACGCTATCAGAGAGACACATTTGCACCCGGTTAAAGTTGGTGTTTGGTTGGCAGTCTCAAGGACGCGGGTGTATGGGCCGATATTTTTTAATTTTACCGTCAATTCGGAGAGATATATCTAATATCTAACACCTTTTGAGGCCATTAATAAACCAATTAACAGACGAAGAGCGTCAAATTGGATATTTCCAAGAAGACTCTGCAAGGGCACATACGGCTCGTGCTACTTTGGGATATTTAAGACAGAATTTTGGCGACAGAGTAATTAGTCAGGGCATTTGGCGAAGCAGGTCACCAGATCTCACTCCATTAGATTTTTCGTTATTTTTGGGCTCTTGAAGGACAATGTCTTTAGGAACATATTGCATACTGAAGAAGAGCTGCAAGAGGCAAGCAAAAATTACCCCCAATATGCTGGTGAATATCTTCGAGAGCCTAAAAAGAAGAGTTAATTTATGTCTGGACCAAAATGGGGGGGCATTTTGAGCATTACCTTTAGCTGTTTAATTAAATCATTGTTCTGTATTTCGAGTTTCATTTTTTAAGCGTTAATTTTTATTCACGTAACCTACAATCTTATCGCTGATTGTTATGTCAAATTTTTGTCAAATAAACATATCTGGTTGTAGCGGTTCAAACCCTTAGGCAAAAAAATCCACCCGGTAGGATTGCCAACTCAAACAGTCATTCTTGATCACCCAGTATTAACATAAATCACTTAACACAAGAAGCGATTACAATAAAAAAGTTCCGAGGTATTGATCAACGCTTTGTCACTCGAAACTGTTTCACCAAGCGTCAAATACACATGTATTCTCTAAATACCGCATTTTGAGAAAAAACGTAACACAGTGAGCGCACACGTTAAGAACAATTCTCCGTAAACCAGACAAAACTGTACAAACGCTATACGCATAAGCACATCCGAAAAAAAAAAATAGTTTCCATTCCCTCCACAGTTATAAAACGATTAAAGCGAAAGGTTTTATTTGCCGTCCCGACTGAAAACCGTTAAATTCGCTAAAAATTTCCGTTCACGTGTGCTCAAACGCTCGCTCATAAAAGGCGGACCCGGACAAAGTAATTATCGAGACATGGGAAATGTGAGGATTTCCAAGGGCCTCCGGAAAAATTTAGGAGAAGTGCCGGCTGAGTTGCGCGATGAAAAGAAACTGAAGGAATTTCAGTTAAATAAAATCCGCTTGTCAAAATCGTATTATCTTGTATGGTTGGATATCACACGCTCGAATGGAGTTCAGGGAGGATTTTATAACACTCAAATGGCGAAATGGGAAACTGGTACTTAGGATACCTCGGGGGAGGGGGGGGGTAATAATGAAATAACAGTTCATACAACCAAGCAAAGGATGACGAGTAAATGACATGGTCAATTAGTACTTTCAAGAATAAGCATCTCGACGAGAAGAGTTCCAACGCAGGGATCAAGAGGGAATCGATCAGTCTTCGGTCAAGTTCAACACAGTTACGCGGGTATCTCTTTGAGACGTGACAGCTCACCGTTACTCCTTGACTTAAGTTAACTTTAGTTAAATATGTACTTCTTTCCATTTTTAGTTGTTCTATCATTGTGCAATTTATAAACTTTTTTTCTCCATTTTTCAGGACTATTTATTGTGTATTGTATCCCTGTTGGTTTTGGGTTACATAAAAATACCTTTTTTACCTTCGAAACACCTACACAACAACGTTTGTCTCTAACTCTTCCCTGTTCTCCAGGATGACATGCCTCCTGTATCACATTTCGTTATTGGTGAATCAATTCAGGAACCACAAAATATTTTTCTGAAGTTTTCATGAAAAGTTGAAAATAATTCTACTTCCACCATTTCGTTAAGCCATTTCCACTTCATTTCAAAATGTGTATAGCTATATCCACACGATGTTATTTGTATTGTTACGTCTCTTTTCTGTTCCGCAACCAAAATAATATAAGTTTTGTAAGGGTATAGATATCTAGTGTTCCATTGTTAGCGCCGTTGTCCTAGCAACCACCCTGAGAAAGACGAACGAACGCACGCACGATGTCTCAGTCGGTGTGGTTCGCTTGACAGCGTCGAGAGCGAAGATTGTAAATTAACAGTACGAATAAACGGTTTGAAGTGAAGTCGGCCATCAATCCACCCCGAAGCAACCCCTACAGTTTCTACTAGAGAAAGTACTGATGAGCACTAATTGTACCAGTAATTAATTAATATTGTAACGCGAAATGTAAAAAGCAGCGCGCAACGTGTTTACTCTTATCGGACCTCGGCGGCTACTTCAAAGCGCTCCGTTAAGTGGGCAATAAATAAACCGTCCCTAACGTTCTTGAACATCTTATTAAGGAGAGAATGATTCATTACCTTCTGGGCGTTTCTAGGTAAACATTATTTGGAAAAGGAAAGACCTAGAATCATCGCGAATACAATTGAGATATGTATATAACCGGGCTTGCGGTCGGAGAAGGGGATTAGACGTGAAGCCGTGAAAGAGTAAACAGTGCGAAAAACGGACAAGCGAGAGCGTATAACTAAATTAATAATTAAGAGTGTGATATAAATTAAGTAGTTAGGAAATAGTTAAGATAGATTAAGTAGTGTGTAGTGTATAATTAAGAACAGTGTAAATAAATTAAAATAAACGTTACAATATGATGAAGTTATTATCTATTAATAACATTGTTACAAATTATTTCGCTATGCTGTTTAGGTGGGTTTCATAACGTTATGAATTAACTTAAGTGTAACATAGTTATACCTAGTTGTATATCAGGATGTCACTTTACCATACTACATTGTTACATTTGGGTGCAGTGTTGCCAATTTTCTCATTTCAACATTCTTCTAAAGTTATCTTATCTACATTACTCTTTCTCAATGTAAGACCAATAATTTAAAGAATAACAGTTAGTCAAAATCTCTAATCTCTTGTCGACTTAAGGAATTTCCATGAGCGATAATTCACTTGTGAGTTACGTCGATCTTCGTAGGGGATTAACAAAATTCAAAATGGCTTATATATCGGAGGGGATCTTCGACTTTGTAGCCATATTAAGTTTTGATGGGATGTTGTCCGGGGAATTGTTCGGTCGGCGGCTTTTCTAAGTTTGTTATCTTATGTGGAAGCGGTTGCGATCTCTTGAAAATTTCATGATTCCTTCCCTTAATTATTAAGTGTGGTCCTATGCCACTCACATCTGGAGAAGTTGGTTGGAGATATTTAATTAATGGAAAAAAATTAATTAAAGTGAAAATTCTTGACGGTAAATTCAAATTATTCATTTCTTTCCGAAGTAATCGCAACTTTTAACTTGTCTCTCTCTCACTCTATGAAGAAAACGCTATGAAGCAATTACAGCGTCAGCGTGACGTCTTGCGAAAGCAATTAAAACTCAAACAATGAAATGTAACATTTTTATTGGGGCAGCATCAAGGAAGACCAGGAATTACGCAGCGTTATTATATCAAACTGTGACATTTATTCGTTTTTGTAGTGGTATTAGGCTAGATTTATTTGTTACCGCTTTTAATTAAAAAACTAGTTCGGTCGAAACAGACAGGGTTATTACGGGGTTGCGGTGGTGTCAAAACAATGCCTTTGTGGCGAAAATTTAATAAACGCCTCGATATTTTCACCTCATAAAGAAAACTGCGATTCTAGCAAATATATCAATAATAGCTTTAAATTTCACATTTTTATAACGCCACAAAACGTAATGAAATTATTGTAGGTAAAACATATTGTTCCAACTACTAAATAGAAATGTTCTGAAAAACGTATTATTTGTATTATCTTTGCCATTTGGCGGGAAATTTAAATTTTAACAAATCCGTATAGTTCAATGCTTCCGGTGGTTTTAGCTATGGGATTATTTGTTCCGGGATGGTTTATATTGATAACAGTCAAATTTCAATGCTTCTCAAACGTGTTTGGAATTGTTCGCTTAAAATTTCTATAATACCTATAAGTAGGATACTGCTTAGTGTTAATTTCCATCACGTACATTCCGGATAATTTCATTATATTTATAATTTATACCTATTTTCTACATATTGTCACTCATGTTAGATACAAAGAACCAATTGGAACAAAACCAAATGGTATACAGGGTGTTTAACTACGAATCTGACAAACGAAAAAAGGCAGTCGACCCAATTATTCAAAACATTAGGGAGCATATTACATGTGCCATTAATTTATTTTTATCGAGATATGGATTCTTTGGCATACTTGTAATAAAACACCAGGTATATATTCCACATAATATAAGGATGGCTTGTAAAAGGTTGACTACGGTTCAATTTTTTCTGTCAATATAATAATACACTGTGCATTTCACATTAAGAGCACCATAAAACATTAAAAATGTCTTATAACGACTTGTTCTATTTATTCACACTCATCTATGTATATTAGCCCAATCGAATTTGCTCCAAAAAGGGGCAACCCTTTGCAAAAATTATTGACAGCAATTTTCCTTCTGAATTGTTTAGGGGGGGGGTCACTGGCAGTCTAAATTTAGATTGCCGGGGTACCAGACCCGTTGCGTCATCCGCCATCTTGAATTTAAGGGTGAACTTTTGTTTATTAAATAATTCGGTTATTTTCAATTTAAAACGAAAACTAGCTATTACAGAAGTTGTTTAAAATTAAATTTCCTACACTTTTGGTTTCTATCACTTTCTTCCTAGGATCGATATTTTTCGATTTATACCTGAAAACGTGGGGGTGAATTTTTGTTTATGGAACAACTCGTTTACTTTCACTTTTACGCGTAAAATTATAATAAACAAAGTTGTCTAAAATAAAATTTCCTACAATTTTAGATCCTATAATTTTTTTCCTACGATCGATATTTTTCGATGTATATCCGAGAAAAGGAGGGGATGAAATCTTTTCATTGTGTTTTCACGTTTATTGTCAATTTTACGCGAAAAATTGTGATGAATAAAGTTGTGTAAAATAAAATTTCCTACAATTTTGGTCCTTATCAATTTTGCCGTAGGATCGATATTTTTCGATTTATACATGAGAAGAGGTGAGGGTGAATCTATAAGTATTGTATTCTCGCGTTTATTATGTTATGTTTTCGTATTGATATTTTTTTTCGATCCTACGAAAAAATTTATAAGCACCAAAAGTGTGGGAAATTTGATGTCAAACAACTTTAGTCATAACAATTTTTCTCGTAAAATTGACAGTAAACGTGACAATACGATAGTAAGATTTTACCCCCCCCCCCCTCTGCTCAGATATAAATAGAAAAATATCGATTCTACGGCAAAATTGATAAGAAACAAAATTGTAGTGAATTTTATTTTAAACAACTTTGTTGATCACAATTTTTTGCCTAAAATTGACAATAAACGTGAAATGACAATGATAAGATTTCACCCCCTCCTTTTCTCGAGTATAGGTACATCGGAAAATATCGATCCTAGGAAAAAAATGATAGGAACCAAAATTGTAGATTTTATTTTAAACAACTATGTTTATCACAATTATACGCGTAAAATTGAAAATAAACGAGTTGTTCAATAAACAATCATTCAATTTTTTCGGGTATAAATCGAAAAATATCGATCCTAGGAAGAAAATGATAGGAACAAAAATTGTAGGAAATTTAATTTCAAACAACTTTTGTAATAACTAGTTTTCGTTTAAAATTGAAAATAAACGAGTCATTTAATAAACAAAAGTTCACCCTTAAATTCAAGATGGCGGATGACGCAACGGGTCTGGTACCCCGGCAATCTAAATTTAGACTGCCAGTGACCCGCCTAAACAATTCCAAAGGAAAATTGCTATCAAAAATTTTTGCAAGGTGAAATCCTAATTCGATTGGGCTATATGTCAATATTTATTACTGTACTGCAACAACAACACTGACAAATACCATACAAATATGTCACGTTACCACAACTAAGTTAAATTTTTTAGAAACTAATTCGGACAACGTTGGCAAATTTCCTTTTTCTTCTAAAAATTCTGACTAATTTTGTGAAGGAAACAAGCTGAAATTTATGTTGGTTATTTCAGGTTAGGAATCACTATTTGACGCAAGTTAACGTAGTGTGGCCACTATAAAGGGGGTTTACTAACTTCTACAAACGTTTTTAAATTTTAAATGCAAAGTATAGAAATTTCATGACAACTCTATCTATTTTTACACACAGTAATATAGTCCAGTCATCTTAAGTTGAATTAGGTGAATATCTCGGAAAATCGACATACCCAATATATTAACACGTAAAAACTTCTATTTTGGCATCCTAAAACTTTCCTCAAAATTCACATATAATTGGATGGCCGCAAGTTTTAAAGTCGGGGGTAAAAAGTCACAAAAATCGATTTTTTCTAAGTTTTGGGCAAATGTCTCGTTTTCTATGGGTTTTACGCTATTTATATTTATTATTAATATTGTACAGAATTAAATTCTCTACAACTTTTGTCTTTAACAATTCTTCATACCTCGAACTGTTTTCGAGATAGAGGGCGGAGAGCGCTGGTCAGAGAATCATGTGAGGTCAACTGGTAGTCCCGATCAAATTTCTAAATAAATAGAGAAGATAAGAAATAAATTCTTAATTAATGTTTTTATTAAAAGTGACATTTGATAGATTTAATATTGAAGAGTTTACGGATTTTAAACAAGATGTACTTAAATATTTTTTACTTCAAATGCAATTAGTGTAAATGAGAATATAATTAAAATGTAATTAAAGTATGTCCCTTAATAATTTTTCAATTACAGAAAGAGATTATGAGTGTTATTGAATTTATAAATTTTAGAATTATTAGACAGAAAGATTGAATATAATGTAAAATTTAATAACAAATGATAACTATATATTTAGCAATAATTTATAACCTTAATATTACGAGTTTTTGATCGGGACTACCATGACCTCACATGATTCTCTGATCGCGCGCTTTCCGCCCTCTATCTCGAAAACAGTTAGAGGTATGAAGAAATATTAAAGACAAAAGTTGTAGAGAATTTAATTCTCTACAATATTGATAATAAATACAAATAGCGTAAAACCCATAGAAAACGAGATATTTGCAATAAATTTAGAAAAAAATTGACTTTTGACCCCCGACTTTAAAACTTGCGTCCATCCAATTATATGTAAATTTTGAGGAAAGTTTTAGGATGCCAAAATAGAAGTTTTTACGTGTTAATATACTGGGTATGTCGATTTTCCTAGGTGAACCCCCTAAAATGACTGGACTAAAAACGTGGTACAATTCTGGTACTTTCTTTTATGAAGTTTGAAGTATAACCATTAGTGATAGTACTCTGTAATATATATTAACATCACAACGGCCCAATCTATTATTTTCTGAGTAAGGAAAAAATAGAGAATTTTTGAAAAATTACACATATAATTTTGACGGGACAATTTTCTAAAAATAATTGGGTGAAAATTATGCCATTTCGATTTTCACGAAAAGTAGAATTACCAATTTTAAGCCACTGGGGGGAGGTTTTTAAGATACAGGGGTAAGATTTGAAAATTACAATTTAACTCACGAAGGAACTGCAAAATTGTTACAAATTCTGTGTCCTCAAAGAAATCAAAATTTAAAATTCATTTTTGCGGTACAAATTAGTAACAAATTATTACAAAATTGTGGTGGTGGTGATGTGAAATTGCTACTGGAGCTTAAAAAACGCGATATTCCTTAAGTTGCATCTAATCTTTATGAAGAGCAAGTAATGAAGGAAGCCGAAATGCAGGGTCCGAAATCAACAAGAGCGAAAGAGAAACTGATAGTAGTTCGTTAGTATGACAGAGAAGGAAGTTTTGCGACGTTGCCGGCCGGCCGGTCCGTAACCCATTCCAAATATTCCCGTCCGAAGCTATACAGCAATTGATCCGGTAGAGTGTGGCGATGACTGTGACATTTCGCGAGCTAGCAACGTCGCAAAAGTCATTCTCTGTTTAGCCAACGAGAAATATATGGCATTTCTTTCGCTCTTATGTTTATATACCATACTGCGACTCTGTAGAAACGGTCTGTATATTCTTAATTTAGGCTCCGGATAAGTCTAAAAATCTTTGGAAATATTCAAAATAACGTTCGTTACTTCAAGGAAACGTAAGTATCTACTTTAATTACCCAAAATGTTTTCTATTCCATTTAATTTAAGCCTAGAAGAGGATCTTAAGTTAACAAGTAAAATTCGGAATATCTCTTCACCCTTAGGAGCTGTACCCTCCGGCGAATTGTAAGTTTTGCTCCGGCGAAATATAGAGCATATAAATAATTTATTTGGGTTGCATATTTGAAGGAGACTACACTATGGCCGTAGTCAAAGCATATTTTTTGCATGTCCCTCTCCCCTGCCCCCGGCTCGGCACTAATCCCCTCCCCTGCCCCCATGAAATTTTCACTTGAAAAGGGGGAGCAAAAAGACAACATGTAAATTCCGTGACGAACCGCGAGTTTCGCATCTGAATATACTTTTTTTGCGGAAAAAGATTGCGGCATATTTTCCATGAATATATAATTTCATTTAGAATTCTCCTTCTTATTCGGCAAATAAAGCGCAAACCGGTTTAGCATCGGAAAATCCCCTTCCCCGGGGCATTTGTCCGATTCTCCCTTTTGAATATTGAGATACGTTGCAGTATCTCATTAGATTCCCGTCCATACGCTTTGTCTCCCGAGCTGATCGAATTAAGCCGCGGAAATGCCGGAACTCCGGGAAAGTGTATGTATGTGTATAAACAGGGGTTGGTCCGACCGGAAGAGCCTTGTCGGGAAACTTTCGGATTACTTAACCAGAGAGCATCCTAACTCGGTTGTTTTCGTTATTGCAATATAAATAACAGGAATTGAAATAAATTCGTTAGAGAAATTGGGCAATATCCGTAAACGTCTCCAGAACTGTAGGAGCACAAGAACGAGGGAATTTTATTTGGAAGTAATGTATATCACTTGCACTAAGCACGATAACGTTTTTGTCATTGCACCATTAAATTAAGGACTCGCTGAATCTCAGGAGCATTCTATTAATTGCTATTTACTTCTACACCAACAAAATTCGTATAATCTTGTTTCCAGTTATCCCCCGAAAAAGTTTATGATTCATTCGGTTAACGTCCTAGCTGTCTAACTGAACTCCCTTATTTATTGTACTTACGTACACACAACCGAATAAGAAACGTTCGCAAATATCTCACGTCAAAAGCAGTGGGTACTCACAATTTGTAAAGTGCTCCTGTACCGAAATGAATTTTTTTCCCCGACGACAATATAAAAAAGATCAATACCATTAGGTCCCTTTCTGCTTGTTCGTGTAATTTCAAATGGGCTTTAATAAAGGAATACGTTTGAAGGAAAAAATCGGATCTCAAGCAAATCGAAACGATCTAAATTCATTCGAAACGTCGCTTTTAGCGATATTGAAATAGAGGTGATTCGCGAATTTAATCACTTTGTTCTAAATTGGAAAATTTTCTAACGCCATTTCCACGTATGAGTAACCGATTTGATCGCGAAAGGTTAAAATTAAAAGATATACGTCACGTAACGACTTGCTTTGACCCATACATGACGATGCATAAAGCTTTCACCCCCTTGACACGTCACGCAATATGTAAACGTACATTTAATCCTGGTCCAAGAAAATGTCGTACTTACAATTTAAATTCATAATCCATACACAACAAATGTAAATCTTGCAGAGAAAAATATTTTAAGCGTATATATCAGAGTCGCACGATTGCGCCGAATCTATTTTTTTCCCATTGACAATTCTTCGGAATAAATCCATAAAAACTGCCCACTATGAAATAAAAAAATAATATTGGTGCCCGTCCTACCCGAAAAAAATGAATAAGTAGCACTTAATGGCACATATTTTAGATTTATACAACAATAAAATTTCCCAGACGACCTATCGGTTTTATGCCCGCCACCGAATCACGTATATCGTGTGAATACATTTAGAAAAAAAAAAAAGGGAAAGGAATATTTTTCTGTCACGAAATACGTTAAACTGACGGGTATTAGAAGAGCCCGACTCGGTTAGTTTGCGTATGAATATTATATTTGTTTATGTTTGTACGTGTCTATGGAACTTGTGCTCCCAAACAAGAGGATTAATCGAAACTCAAATATTGAAATTAATCTGATTGCAATACGGTTTAAATTATGGAAGTTGTTGCAATGACGAAAATTTCAGTGGGGGAATTATCGTCTACAACAAGTTTTTCTTAAATATATGTGAGTATAGTGACATTTTTAGGGCAGTATTTATAGTTCTATACTCAAGATTGACTTGAACGTCTCAAGCATAAGCTTTTGCATATAATTTGTTTTGTTTTATATTCATCTGTTCGGCAAAATTCGGGTGAGACTGTTACAAGTGGTATGTTTCTATAGTTTATCACATAAAATAATAAAGAGTTATAGAACAGAAACTACAATGTTCGGTAGGGGGAACTTTTTGCAGCGCTGTCGGTGACTGACCAATGCAACTAAAACGATGATAACAGATTTTACAGGTTTCGTCCTTCCAGCTGTTGGTAATCAGGTTTGTTTCTGCAGCGATCGGAATCGGTCTCAAACTGTCAGAGGCATGCGTAGTAGAAATTATTCTGACAGTTCGAAACCAATTTCAATCGCTGCAGAAACAAGCCAATTATTATTAAAGATATCAACGTTTCCGTCTCTTAATTATTCATCAAATGTGTAACAAATGATATATTACGCTGCATTTTGCACTTGTTACACTTTGAAAATGTATCTAATAATGATACGAAGAAGTTGATATCTTTACTGATGAATGAGAATGTGTAAAGAAATCAACTTTAATGTATTGTATTTATTTATTATTTAAATTTCTCGAATTACACTAAAACATTTTACATGAAATACAAAAAAGAGCAATGTAAATAGACATCACACCAGCAATAAAAATAACAATAGTCACTGATAGAATGAAGTACATTTTTACTAAACACATTTATCATAGAGAAATATAGATGTTACTTACCATTTGTCTCTTGGGACAAATGTAGAGCAGGAAAGGCGGTATACTTAATGTCCTTCTTGCCAATCGGGACAATATCTTCAGGCATGAAGTGTATTTGACACACCATGTGATTCCTGTAGATAGTTTGTCTATCCATAGTCTGCAGTTTGGGATTCCTGATCTGCTGTACCGCTGGGAACCGATGAGATGAGACATTCGCAGCTGCAGGACATCCTGGCACAGCACATTTTTTGTAGGTCTTTCCCTTTCCTCACAAGGCCTCACTTCCATTATTAAATAAGCCGCACAATTTATTCACCGCAAACGAATTTCACTTATATTCAAAAGGTAATGTCACGTTTATGTGATTACTGTGTGGTTGTGGTTAGGTTCGATCAGCCGATCGAAGCGCACAGGACGCACAGAATACAGGATTAGGTTACGTTGGCGGCCAAACTTTTCAAATTCTCCACTCAAGTGACTTTACTCAAATTTAAAGTCACTAGATATATAAAGTAGCGCAATTGGCAAGGACAATGTGTTAGACAGAGAAAACACTATTTGGAATCAAAATGGCGGAGTTACAGTTGTCAAACGTTTGTCAACTGCCATTTTAAATTGTCACGGGAGGAAGTTCAAGTTCAATCGTAATAAATAAAACGTTGCCATTACAAGTTTTCGTTTTGATTTCTTCTACAAATTTCACAAACTACTCCACATACAGTCGAATGCAAAACATTTTGGTTGTTTGTCACGTCATGTCATGTCAAACATGTCATTTTTTCACAGATATGCAACCAAATAGCAACATTTGAATTTACCGCGTAATTTTGGAATCAAAATGGCGGCCGAATTGCGCTACTTTGGATATATAGTGACTTTACTCAAATTAATACAACAGCGCCATCCTTTGACTGCCCAAGTCAGAAAACAAATCTCAAGGTCGCCCATAAGACTTTCTGTTCTATAAACCTTTATTATTTTATGGTTTATCACAACTCCTGTCAAATTTTGAAAGATATCTGTCATTACTCTCATTACGGCTGTTCAGTAAAAGAATCATCATGAAAACGGCTAACTATACCGAAACAGATCAAATATTCTGGATTGGTATATGAGTTCCATCAAGGGAACCCCTAAATTTGGTTAAAACTAGCATTTAAATTTCGTTGCCCCTCTTTATTAAAAGGAAATTCGACATAATTTGCCGTATTTTCAGCCAATAACACAGATACCCTTTTTACTATCTGTGATACTGTCGCTTGGCTGCTGACACTTTGTAAATCACCTTAAACCGTCTATAATTAATACAACTATAATTGTTAATTCAAACATCACTACTAATAGTTTTTAACATAACTTACTTGAAAGCGTCCTGTAGCATACCATCGTAATGTTATCAGTAGTACCAGTGGAGAAATTGCAAGCGGTTATTAATTTTTTGAAAACCCTCAATTACCAAAGGAACTATATAATATCAATTACAGTTTGTTTGCTAAAACGATATCGCATTTCAAATTCTCTATCTCGGAAGTAGTCCAAAGAGTTATTTCTATTCCTTATGTAACGTTAAGGTGAACGTCTTTACTGATTTTGTTCCACATCTTCTCCAACATTTACTAAATGCTCAAAAAAAATCTTCCATTACGTTCCAGGAGGTCTGGTTTACAAATTAAACTTTGTAAGATTTCGTTTTGACAGGAATGAAATTTTCATGTCAGTGTCATTCACTTATATAAGTACTTATCCCAGGCTTGAGTTGAACTTGACACTCAAGTTCGTTTTATAAAATAAAATTTGAGAACTTGAGTCAGACTCAGCTTAAGGCAAACTCAAGTGGCGACTATAAATATACGGCCCTTAGTGTGGTATACTCATATTTTAGGTGGTATAGAGAGTTGATCTCAGATTTCTAGATTACGTATATAAAGGATACCAACAATTCCTTATTTTAACCCAACCTAGAGTCAATAGAAAGCTGCTGTGTGAGACTGTACTCAATGTTGTGGAGTAATTAGTTATCGCGTAATTAGATATTAAATGAAATTCACCTCGAGCCTAGACGAAACGTCATTGAATTTCTTATTTCTAGATTAAGACGCCATTACTCTTTGTTATTTTCAAATGACACAAACTAATTCAAAATCCAAAAGTATAATTTTTACTTGTACTATTAATTCACATCTGTTGGACCATTTTTAATGCATAGTTTTTTGAATACTAATAGATTATTCAATGAAACTGAGCGCAATTTATTATTTACGCAACCCCTTAATGAATCACTACTTAAATAAGTAAAAAGTGTCCTCCCAGCAATAAAATAAATCTCTATATTGAGAAAAGCCGTCACAACAGTAAATGGCACATAGTTTATTATATGATAACGTTATAAAATTGTGAACGTGAAACACAATATACTTTAAAACGATCGTCCTACAAAAGCGTAATTTCTTCTGTGAGAACTAGTCATCTGTACCCGAATGGAAAGATTTTGTTTCTATAACTGGGCAAGTAAGCATCGTAATAAATCATATAACGTAACAACAACTAGATGAAATAAGCTGAGAAAAATAAGAAGAGAAAGTTTTTCCTTATCAAAGTGTGAGAGCTTTTATTGAATTTTGTTATTACTACAAATCCAAAGAAAGTAAGTTGTTTCTCATTAAAATTTGAGAGCTTCTATTGAACTTTTATTATTGCACATTCAAAGAGTGCGTTATATGTCTCAAAAAGTGTTTTGTAAGACACTACTGTGTGACATTATATGACCCCATACCTGATTAAAAGGACTACTGGAAGCATAGAAAATGGAAGTTATAATTAATACAAAATATAATGACGTCGTTTTTGCTACAGACACTTTTGCGTCAGAAGTTTGGAGCAAAAAAAATTAAAATCGACATACCCAAGCAATATTATCATCAGATTGTATTAACGTAATCATCAGTTTTTTCAAGAAAAGCACGAGTATTTATTTCAAATAGCAACACTGTGGCATGTGACTAGGTGAAATAATAGTTATTTTAGCCACAAGGAATGTAAAGACGTTTTACCATTCGCATTCGAGGTAAGTATGTACGAGCCGAGGCGTCACTTGCCGAGGATGTTAACAGTCGATACATTCCGTGTAGCTTATTAGATTTTTCACGCTGCCGTTGAAAATTTCCTCATAATTCCTCAAAAAATGAAATGTTTAATTTAGTTTGGACGTAGGTGACTCTGACATGAGTATATGTCAGTGCGTAACTAGGGATACATCAACTTGATTTACTCTTTTGATATTCCTAGGAATGTAAATGACAGTATTTACATTCCGTCGTCAAGGAAAAATAATACACGAATGTTATTTGCCATTTTCATTCTACGTATCTATGCATATAAGAGAGATTTACGGTAGCGGCAGCGTGAAAAATACATAAATAAAAAAAAATGGTTAATGTCATTCCACCCTTTAGAAAGAATATATCTATAAATGGTGTTCATTAAATATAAAGGGAACATTCTAAGGCCATTAGTTCTCATCATTAACGTATCTATGATGAGAGGAAAATATATTAATTGAAAAGATGTGGAAAAATCAACAATTAAAACCTACTTCCAAAACTTATGACAAGTAGAAACGGTCATGACGTCTCTGCTGTATGGGTAAAACAAACAAAAAAATCATAGGAATATGTTGAAAATGAACTTTAGACTTTAGAGAATTCAAAAAAAAAATGTTTTCCTCGCATCAATGTACATCAACTGTAAAAACGTCAGAGGGAAATTAGGTAGTAGGTAAAAGAGAAGGATAAAGGCTTTTTTTATATAGCGCCTATGTGAAATGAAAAATTACTGAAAATGTTTTAACACTTTTCAATTGAAATCAATACTCTTAACAAAATCAAAACTTACATTAAATTATATGGAGAGCGAGGAACATTGAACAAACTATGGAAAAATATGTGAAAATCAACTACCTTATGAGAGATAGGATGGAAATAGTGGGATGGCAGCATATGTGTGAGTAGGTTTGCTGTAGGTTTAAAAACCGAATTTATTTTCTTTTTAATGGATTTTTAGGCCCAAAAGGAAGGGAACCGTCAACTTCGACTACCATTGTAAACTTAGAGAATATGGAATTCTATAGAAAGTTAAATTTAAATACAGCTTAAAAATTAGACGTTGGTTGTAATTACATTTACAAAATTTCTGTAAGCCGAAAAACTACGAATTAGTAACCATATTTCAAATATGATGTGTTCTTCATAAAATTTTGTCTACTGCGTATATCTCGCTTCATTACAAATACAAACAATGATGTATGGCTTCCTTTACGTCGAAAAAATTTCTTAAAAACCACGTAATTTCACATACAGGTTTCATTCAATAAAATATAATTTGATATTATTTTCAATGACACACCATATACATATCTGTATTTCATCTGTTCAAAAATATAAGAATAAATTAGAATGACTTAAGTATTTCGCGATTTAGTTAAAGAGAATTAATATGAAAAATGTATTACATCTGTTGAGAACTGAGTTAGTTAACTTTGGAAATGAATGCTAAACGTCGTTGAACGAATGCATTCTTTATTATTTTATATACTGTTTTATGAAATCCGATATATTATTATCTATTTATTATAGAATGATTTCTTTAAAAATAGTTGTAACCTCTTATATATGGATATAACGTTCCATGGTGGTATTTAAGTTCAGAATCAGCATATCAATGAAATTGATGGGTTGTTTACATTCTCTCGCACAATTTAAAGAAAATATCTAATCTCTGAGCAAACATCAAATTTGGCAATTCTATTTTGATTATTCATCCCAGCTGACGCACTGGCCAAAGAAAGCTACAACTAGCCAAAACTGTTATGGCAAATTTTGTACAATCGATTACCATGCACATCCCTACAAAATTCTGTTAAAATCTAATGTGCGGTTTAGAAATGACAAACAAAAAAGGATATTAAAATGTCGACTTTGAATGGATATAATTCAAAATATAAGAACATTACCAAAACATTTTTATTAGTTTATTAAACAGTAGAGTTATTAACAGAGGCACCTCAAGCACTCAACTTCACCAGTATATAATTCAATTCGCCACCTTTCCTCGAGGAAACATTTGAAACCCGTGTTTGAATTTTCTCTGGCAACAAGACGTGTGCATTGTTTGAATTTCGATTCAAAAGCCAGCTTACCAAAAGTGGAGCCTGACAAAAGAAATTTAAGTAACCAACAAAACGTAAAACCCTTTCACTCTTTTTAATACTCCAGAACATTAAAGAGTCTAAATAGAGACGTCTGTTTCATTTTCCGCGGAGGCGGGTACAGATGTCGCCCTCTGCATTTCCCCACGTTTCACTGAAGGTTGACAGTTCCGTTTAATTCACGGAACACACCTATCCCCGAGTGCTGCGACTAATGCAAAGAAATAAATCCGACACCGGCATAACGTCTACCCCAAAAATTAAACCTAACGAAATAACAAATTCGTAATGTTCACCTGTCCGGACGCGCCATTATTTAGCGCATGATTAATGAAAGGAATAAAGCCGGCGTGAAAAATGACGCGCGCTTTATTGATGACAGCAGATGTCAAAGACGACAATTTATATTTTCTTAGCGGTCTTTCTTAGCGGAAATGTAAAATTGTACGCAGGCGAAGAGTGAGCAGAAGAAGCTATCTCTCTTCCTCTCTCTCCATTCCCCGTCGGGATATGGAAATGTCTCCTTCTCCATGTACTATACGTTTTTCGTGGAGTGCCGGAAAACTCAACCACACTAACAAATTGACGTTTCTTTTATCTTTACGCTCTTATCCTCTCGGTGCTCATTCCTTCCCTTATATTTTATATATTATGAAAGTTGCAAAAGTCACCGGATTACTTCCGCCATGGCATCATTTAGAAAAAATTGTCACGACGCTCTAGACGGGCAAAAAACTCGTAAAGACAACAAAATATTTTCAGATGCGCAAAAGGGATTTAGGCGCGACGTAATAAGATATGTATAACAACGTAGGGCATTTATTTAACCATCAAGGTGTGTATGAATGGTATGTAAAATCTAGCCAGTACTAAATAAGTAGATTAATGAAGAGGATTGCGAGGTAGAGCCAGTAATTAATATCGATGGGTGTAAAATAATTGCGCCAGGCGGTCGTAATTTCATACATATTAAATTTAAGAAGCCATACCCTTACGACTACATAAATGATATTAAAACAGACGAACGCATTTGCAAGTTTTAATTCCAACAGGCCAAGCGAATCTCCCTCTTGTGAAGTGAGACAGAAATTTCTCATTATAGATATGAGTAAATATAGATAAAATGAATTTCGTTCCTCATATTAACTGTGGAAAAGAATACGCAAGTGGATGCAATTAAGGGATTATTCTTTCAATCAGACTGAAATATTCCTATAATCCTGAGCGCTTTCGAATAGTCATGAATTCAGAAAAGCAAATAGTTAGACTTTAGATGGAATATATTCTCGAAATTAATTCATATGAAAGGTGTATACGAAACAAATGTAAGAGAATCTGAATATGGACTTTGTGGCTCAGCCGGGATTCGAAGCCGGGCCTCCCAAAATAAGGTGTCTCGGTAGTTTAGTGGTAAGAACACCTGACGCGAAATTGGGAGACCCGGGTTCGAATCCCGGCTGAGCCACAAATTCCATTTTCAGATTCTCTTACATTTGTTTAGTTAGACTTTACTCAACTGTGATATAACAGTAACAATGTCGCTAAGAGATAAGGACAAAAGAATAATTATAAATCTCCCTTTTAGTAGGGGAGCCCAAGAGGGGATTTTTGACTACCCCCCTGAATCAGTTTCAAGTTGAAAATCAGGGGATGCGATAGTCATTTTAGTTAGCCGGACAGATTTCTTACTGATAGTTGTTGCATAAAATTCTTTACAAGGTAAAGGGCACAGACTTCAAACATAACGACATAAAATTTGAAAATAATGACAAAGTGGTCAATCAAAGAAACAAAAATAGTTAACTTTCAAACGTAAACCTGATACTGATAACAAAACAAAAATATATTAGCGAAAAACTATTGAAAATATCAGAAAATACGAAAAAAAAAGTAATAAAGCCGAAAAGTACAAAACGTAGTATTCCTATGTGTGGAACCTGGAAACTTAAAACTTTGTATGCTTATGGCTTTAATCACGAATAGGCCCAGAAAAGTCGAAAAACGCTGAATTTTCCTTTCAGAAAAGATAAGGCTCCAAGATGATTCAGCAATATACTATAACTCCAAATCTCGTTTCAGAGGGGGTGAAAAATAGGGATGAATTATATTTTGATTGGTTTTATTCAAGCGTAAATACTTTTGGAGTAGTTAGACTCTTTAGACTTATCCAAGATATAGCTGAGGCCCGTGAGTAGCTTAAAAAATTTGAAAATCCCGAATTTCTCTTCCCGAGGCACAAGGGGATTACATTTTTGCAATGTATAAAAAACAGTAGTAAATTCCACATCTTGAGAGGGTGGAAAACGGGGTGAGGTGTAAGATGTAACTGTAACCTGCACAATATTAAAAGCACGTATATTTTAAACATCTCT
This sequence comes from Cryptocephalus moraei, assembly GCA_946251905.1. Classification (NCBI taxonomy): domain Eukaryota; kingdom Metazoa; phylum Arthropoda; class Insecta; order Coleoptera; family Chrysomelidae; genus Cryptocephalus; species Cryptocephalus moraei. The sequence goes on from OX276454.1 coordinate 15,128,453, forward strand.
AAGTTTCCTTTTGGTCTATAAGGATTTAGGGAAATTCATAAAACAATCAAAGTTCATTTAAGCTACTTAATTAAATGGTTTTTTAGGTATGAATAATAGCAATGGCGGTATAATCATTTAATTGGTGTTTTATAAATTTTAGATTTATGACAACTACACTCCATTCGGAGGTTCCAAAGTTAGCAATAAATTGGTTGATAATATTCAGTTTACTACTGGAACTATCAAACCGAAATATCATGCAAGGTTTAATTAATATTAAAAATAGGGGTAATTTTATCCTCCAAGAAAATAATTTTAGGTTTTGGTAAAAGGATTCATTAGGAAAATATTGAAAACTTTCATCCAAAAGACTTTGTTAAATTTAATTTTTTGGAGTTGACAGAAACATAGAGCCAAGCTGGCATTTCGTGAAAATATTTATATATAAGTGGGCAATGAATTGTGAATGAGTTGACTAGTTCCATGGATAATTGGAATGATTACTAGAATTTCGACAAAAATTACAATTGAAATTTTAAATATCTCATTTGTTTGAAATTAATAGAAAAATAGATCTCAATTACATTTTTGAAAAGTTACTAATGTAAGAGTAGCCAAGCAACTGCATAGAGACGATCGATTTTAGCGTGAGGTGACCGTTTCACCCCTAAAGGGATGAAATATTTTGGAAATATAAAAAAATGAATACTTTGGAGTAGATTAAGTAGTTATATTAAGTAAGTAAATAGTTATATAATGAAGTTATAATTTGTATATTTCATCTGGGATATCACCAATGGAAATATAATTTTAGTATCATGTATATCGTCTGTTTTACTAGATTGTCAATGAGTGAGCACATTTTTAAATCTCATTGAGCATTTCTATTTTCACACCCAGTGGTAATCCGTGAACATAAGTGACGTACTCGACATCGGCCGTACCTTTAATTAAAAAGTCAAAAAAGTCTAACTAAATGCTAACAATCAGCAACTAATCGATTAAAACATCTGAGAAATTCAAGATTTAATGTTTTTCACCATCCATTAATCAACCAAATTAAAAAAAAATCATATTACGGGATCAATTAAAATAAAGTTGGGAAAAAGTTGTTACCATATCCTGTATCCATTGTTCAATTGTCCCCATTCTTTCAGTATTCGAATTATCTTTCAACATGCTACTTATTGAGATTTATTACATAACATCTATAATATTTCATAGTAAGTACATAGTCAGAACCTGAAAAACTGGATCTGGAAAATTCCTGCTGAAAAATTCCTGCTGGAAATTCCTGCTGCTTTGGTTCAATTAAGTCCTTTTTTTTTCGTTTCTATTCTCAACGAATGATATTACAACCAAACGAAATATTCCATCATTAACAGCATTCCTTTGTAACAAATTCTTCTGAGCTCTCGTTCCATAGATAAAATCCATCCCTGTGAAGATAAAAAGGGAACGAAAACAATTCCTACTGCCGTTGACCTAAAGTGAGGCAATTAGATGGCGGTCGTTCGCCAAAAATTACATCCCACGGGTAAACTCCTGCGCTTTGTTAAGTTAATTTTGCAGTTTAATCTGCGAAATGATGAGTCTTAACTCGACGAAGGGGTAGGGGGAGGACGGTTTCCGCTGGACGCGCCAGACCGTTCCGCTTACTGTACTTCCATGGGAGATAATGCGATCCATATTGCGAAGGAAAAGAAAAGCTAAAAGGGATGGCTATGCCTTAATCCCCGATGCTATTTCCTGGGATTTCCCGATATTTATCGCGTTACTTAATTTTGAATTGGAACGTAAACGGCGGTAAAACGGTTACGATAAGGGCGAGGGGACGTTAATTTTTATTTCATTTATTTTTGTTTCGGTGGGATTACACGCTGTTTGCATATCGCAGAAGTTGTTCATAAGAAACAGATTATTAGATAACAAATTGTATAATTTTAAGAACTCAGCTTACAGGTGCCATTTAAGAAATTTGAAGGACAATGTGCTCAGTTAGTACTCTGAAACAGTTAAGTTAGGTTTACATTAGATTAAATTACCATAGAAATTCTGGTCGGTTTTAAGAAGAATCAACTTATTAGAAAGCTAGCTTTCTTTATGAGAGGTTTTTATACTGCTAAAACACGCGGGTGAATAGGTAAAATTTCCGACCGTCAGATGACCGATGTATACATAATATACCTATATATACATTGCGACGTTCTTGCCACAGAGGTGAGCACTGGGTATAGTTTTATGTTGGCATTACGTTTAGCACTATATTTAGGGACGGGCCCGAACTGCACCACATCGACTTTAGCCACCCCGCTGCGTTAAGTAGAGATAATTACTTACGAACCGCTCTCGGAAACCAGGCGAAGCGGTGGATAAATGTACGCTCATCGGTGACGAAAAATGCGGTTGGACATATTGCCGCCAAAGATATTGAAATATCGGGCGAATATTATACATGGGACATCTCGATAAAACAATACCACTGGCGGACTAGTAGTCCTTGTCATATTAAAAGAAATAACAAAAGTTAATACTACTTACTACGTATAATATACAAACGTGCTTATATAATATTAAAAATAAACACTTCTTGCGGCTAAAAACATCCTTGTCAAATAAAAAAAAAATAACTGTCTTACTTTCTAAAATGCAACTTATATAAATCAAAAGAAACTATCTTTTTATCGTCTATACTGATATGATACATCTTTGACGTATTGAAAACGATCAATTTGTCCGTTATCATATTCATTAATTTTTTGTGTTACATACTGTAATTTTTGACGGACGCGAATATCTCGACACCTTTGTGGTTCATCGGCACTGTTTAATTTAACGTAGGTTAACGTTTGAAATTGAATTAACTCCGATACAAATGTAAATATATTTGGATGAGATTCATAAAAAGATCTGGCAAATTTATCGTGGAAACTCTCACAGCCATTAGTGGTTCTTTTAATGCAACTACATTTTTCAGCCCACAATGTTGGAGGAAATGGAGAATCGGGCTCTATATAATTCTCAACTAAATAATCGGCCATTTGGCGGATTCCGTCATGAACTGGAGCTATTGACATGAAGTCAAGATAGAAACAATCGCTTACTTCTGCCGGATCTAGTAATGCTAAACCGAACAAATGTCCAAGCCATTGCCCTATCTATATTGTAATATATATACCTATTTATTTAATACTAAACATGTTTATTACTAAACTTACTACATATTGCATATCTTTGAATTTCGGAATACAAATTGGATGCATATTTAAACGGGTATTCAGAGCATATTTTTCCTAACTTACCACCTATACGTATAAATACAACCTTGTAATTTAGTCACAAGAAGAAGAGTATTTATTCGTAACCAAATAATAAGTAATACTTTTTGTCATTGCAAAGCAGTTTGGTAACAGTTCTTATCACGAGTATCTATTTCATTTGCAAAAATTTACGCGACCGTACGGCGTACGCATAGCCACTTCCTTGATTCCTTTGGATTTTTCACCGACCGTGGTTAGGTAGCGACCCTACTTAACGCAGCGGGGGGGCTAAAGTCAAAGCGGTGCAGTTCGAGGCCGACGATATTTAGGTTGGCATTATGTTTGGAAATAAAAATGCAATGGCGAATGTTTTTGAGAACGAGGTGCGTTTTTTTTTTGTATTTTCAATTTTAGATATAGCATTTTCTTATTAGATTTCGTATTATATTGTATATTATTAAACTGTATTACAAATATATAACATTACAAATTGAATTTATCGACTGAAATAATAATACTGAGATATATTTCAAGTAAAACGTTGGCGAGTCATTCATTTACAGAGTGCAACGTGTCTGTTTTTGCTTTAACAAGCAACTGTGCAAATATCATTTAAGAAAATTACTGTGAAAATATATCCTGAGCTTTGTACACGCCTACATTAATTAAGATAACATTCAATAGATTAAATCCTTTGACGTACTCATCTACATTTTTTGTTGCACAATTTTTGTAATCGCCCAATTTAAACGAAGTTTAAAGCAGTAAAGTAACTATATATATTTCTGGATAAAATCTGGATACGTTATTAGTGATGGTTATCGCAGAATTTACTTTCTCATGCTGAATTATAATGTATATTAGTGTCGAGTTCCCGAGCGGTCCGTTATCCCCTCTTTTTCTCTCTCTCTCTCTTCCTTCCATCAGCGTAATTCAGTGGAAAGGGGGCAGAATCATTATTTTTCAACAGCGATTTCTTTCTTTATCGTTTTTAACTGCGGGCCATTATATCACATTTCGCTATCAAATAATATTTATTTTGACATAAAAAGCTCCTTGAAATTACCCTTCAGCGATATAATAACCTCAAATCCACAATAAGTAAGGGAATTTTCCAAGCTGTTATTGTAACTCCGTATAATTTCCCCTTATATAAAGATGTCTTCGTCCGATAGGGCCTTTCACGGAATAAATTACGCGCGTATTAGGGATTCGGTATCTTTTCGTGTCAAAAATGTCAATAAGATGGCTCGTTAAGGTCTCTTTTTATTTCGATTTTATTTCTTTAACGTTCTCCCCGAGAAACGGGATCCTCAAAAGATATAATGAAACACTCGTTAGAGATAGATTATCCCTCGGGAACGGGATCGAGTTTAACGCTTTTTGAGGGGCGTTAAGAAATAGTTAATTACAATGTGACAGACCGCAACAGACGTTCCGTAAAAAATTCGGGAAAACCTTCCCAAATTATTAAAGGCGTTTAACATCTACTTTAATAACCCCAAGTTTTTGTAACCGACGTGGAAAAGGTTTAATTCGACTGGGATTTCGGTAACTCACTCGAATTAGAAATGTTATATTTATTTTCTAAAATAATTGCTTAAAGCTTTATTTATAAAGCACTATTAAACGGGATATGGACTGCTGATATCTCGAAATATACATTACTTATAACTTGAAAGATGCTTTTAAATCTTCTTAGACAAATTATTAGGAATCTTCCATTAGAAATTCAAACTTAATGAAAAACCGTCTCCTTATTCCGAAGCACCGGATAAGATGACGTGCATACATTGAAGTGGAAACGACACCGGTGGCTCCTCATAAAACTGACAAATTATCCCGAATAACTGCGAAAATCTCTGGTAGTCGTAAAATGCGAACTTCTGCAGATATAATAACGGCGACGTTCCTTTATTTTCCCAGTTTTAAGGTCGAAGTTTTGCATTCGGAAAAGAGAACGGTTGAAGAGCAACCATTGTAGTCCGTTTTTGCAATTCAGGGGTCTTCTTTATGTTAGCACAATTTAGAGCATTGCTGTTGAAACTTACGAGTTTAAGGTAAGAGTTGAATGCGAAATCGGGAATGTTTAAACAGACTGCAATATTCTGCATTAAATTTTTATTAAAGCGGGTTAGGGATTTGGGATTATTTTGAAAATGTATTATATTAAAAACTATATCTGTTGTAAAGTGGAGTAACAAAGAAGTTAGAATTATGTATTTAGAAAGTCAATATTCCTGGTATTTAAGGAAACAGAATGAAACTACAATGATATGATACAAAGAGTTAAGGCAGAAAATATCAATGGATACTTCACACAACGTTTTGAAATCACGCTAAAGAAACCCATTTTTCACTTTACAATTTAACATAGCATTGAAGTTAATAATCGGGAAACTGGCATAAGAGCTACCAATGCCCGACATAGGTGGATTGCAAGAAATAAAACTTAACTCGAAGAAGTTATAATGCAACTCATAAAAAAGAGCTTTGAAAATGCTATGTTATGCCTGATTAGTCTATATGTTTCTGGTGATTTCCAAAGGGTAACTTCTTGGAGAATTCCATAAAATAATATAGATCTTCTCACGTCATTTTAAACAGTAAAAGCCGCAATATTTAATTATTTACCACTTGCAAAAATACGTGTTCCAAAATGATTGTCATCTAGTTGGCTGTGGAATTCCCATGTAAAATAAAAAACCCGCCTTGCGAAAATAGGAGTTTCTACTAGCTTTACATAACCTCAAAATAACCTACTTAACCTCTTTTAACTTCTGGTTTTTCTCTGTCAAAACAAAAAGAATTCTGAGTATTTGTCTATTTGGAGTACTTGTTTTGGCCCTGAAAAGGCCAAATTACCAGCAGTACTGATTGCCAGTTTGACACTTGCACAAATCGCACAGATCACAGGACACTTGTTGTCAGAATTAGATAGGTTTAAATCAATAGAGCGCGGCACATCAAAAATTACATGCACAGAAATTCCAACGCCAACTAGATGACAATCATTTTGAAACACGTTGTATATGGATGTACAGGAATCACCAAATTGATAAAAAACGCATCAGATTTGAACATGTTTGCAACAAAACATGAAACATGAAATTAAAATTATGTTTGAAATTTTTGTTAGAATTGCTTTTAAATCATCTATTCCTCAATAAAATTAAATTTAATCAAAAGATTTCGAAAGAATAAATCATGAACGAATCGTTACTATCAAAAAATGGAAAGGGCTAGAAGAAGAAAAAAGTACGCTAAGAAGCAAATACATAGTCACAAGAAATAGCTTAAGATCTATAAGAACAACGGATATAAGAAAGAAAATCGAATACCATCGAGAAAGGGCCCACCTAACAATTAACTGTTGTTTACCAAACTCAAAGCTAATTTTACCCATTCATGTAGAAATTGAGATCTATTTCAATGAATTAGGTGAGGTCATTCAAGGTAACCAAATAAGTAAGGGGAAAATTTTGTAAAAAATAGATCCCTCATATTAGGTTCAGTAGTCCCAGTCAACCTAACACGTTCCACAAGAACATAATTACGAAATAGGTAGGAAAAGGAGCCTGAAACGTTACAACTTATATCACCTAATCTGTTATAGTCTACTTGGATGCAAATTGGTGAAATATGTATGGCACCATATTCCATTAGGTCATATTTTCAGTATATTACGTATTAGGTTAATTTAGTAGATACCACATCACTTACTAGGTGGTCAATTTACACCTAAAAGTAACTTATTGACCTAATTGGTGTAACATAACACGTAACACTGTGCCCAGTTGGTCAAAATTACTCAGTATTAATACTGTAACGCGAAATGTAAACAGCAGCGCGCAACGTGTTTACTCTTATCGGACTTCGGCGGTCACTTCAAAGCGCTCCGTTAAGTGGGCTATAAAAACCGTCCCCAACGTCTCGCCAACATCTTAGCAAGGAAGAATGATTTATTACCTTCTGGGCGTTTCTAGATAAACATTATGAGGGAAAAGAAGGATCGAGTTCTTTAAAGAAGGATCCCGAGACATAATGGAGGACTATATAATGACGGACTTGCGATCGGAGAGATTAGATTAGACGTGAAGCCGCGACAGAGTAAACAGTGCGAAAAACGGACACGCGAATGATACAAATATATTAAAATTTAAGTGAGTTATATAAATTAATTAGTTCAGTAATAGTGTAAATTCTAGTAGTGTGTAGTGTATAATTAGGACAATGTAAATAAATTAGAAATAAACGTTACAATACCTATAAGTTATTCATCTCAATAGGTGCTTTCAACATACTTAACTTGTTAATAATTCAAGTGAAATATCAGTAAGATAACTTGAAAACAATATAACGAAGTTCCAAACAGCATAAATTTAATATGGAAGCAGTTATAGTTTCTACATTAAACAAAGAATACTTTGAATTTTAGGAACACAGTCTATTTAAAACACTAGTATTGTGCTTAAACAACTTATCGAGGCACTAAATTACTGCAAAATTATATTACACTTGATAAGATATTGAAACAATTTCTCTTAATAACAATTATTTTCGAAGCGTGTTGCTACTTTTTGAAGTACAAGTATAAAGTTTGACAATAAAGTTTCTTGAGTATAAGAACTTACGTTATTAACTTGATGTAATTTAATTACATTAGTGAATGAAATACTTCTACTGTGTGTCCGTAAATGATTGTACCCATTCAAGGTCATGGATAGTGATTTTAACTTTCAACGGATTAATTAATTATTGCCAACATAATTTCAAAGAAATTCATTGGCCTGAAAATCAAATTCTGGCTGAAATGTCAATCAAAAAGCGACATGGAGCGTTTGTTGCCAACTAAACTTTGGTTTCACCCACGCGTGCCAACATAATTTGGGTACAGACATTTACGGACACACAGTATATAACCAAAATTCCTGATACTGATATGAGCGAAAAGTATAAGTTCACGACAACATAACTAATTTCCACCATGAAGTTAATTTTTAATCAAAATCGATATATTTCTGTGACAGTCACAAACTGGGAAGGTTGATATTTACCAACTATGCCAACTGTGGTAAACCACATTGAGTTGTCCGCGACTTAATTTCTTTATGATGGGAATTTACAGAATTTACTAATTTTGTACATCAGTTTTACGTGAAAATTGGCACCACGTTGCTCGAAATTAGTTTGGAAAGTTTTGAAACTGGAAAGAAATAGTAATTCTCTACCAGATAAAATTGGTGAATTAATTTCATAAATAATTATTCATTAATTATTGATTAGTTATTCAATTAATTACTATTCATTTAAATAACAATTATTTGATGAAAGTAAGTTTCCAGTAATATTTTACCTAAAGTGTTAGCTGGGGGAGTAGAGGACTAGAAGTAAGTAATACAATCATGGGATTGAAAACATAGTGACAAGCAAAACACCAATAGCAACACCTTAATAACCAATTGCGATCACTTCTACAACTACAATACATTCTTCTTATCCCAAACTCAAACCTTGTGTTAAAATTCTCGCTTGTGAGATCGGCACGAAGTGGAACGAACTGAAAATAGACGGCACATCTGAAATTCTCGAATAAATTTTGAGCATAGGGTAGAAATAAAGTCCTCCTTTACACCGTCCTATAACAACTTAATCCCGTTTAATCGACCGTACTAAGAATTGATGCAGAACGTTTAGGCGTCTCGCGATGCCGCCCGTTTTAATGACAGTGTCAAATTTAAGTGTGCACTCCGAAGATGGAAGTGAGAATTACAGTTCCGCTCGCCGCTCCGAAATTTTCAAAGTTTATGAAGGGATTTCAATTAGCAAGTTCGTGAAGTGTGACGCGAAATTTTATCAGAGTAATTCCGAGAGGACGAGGGCGTCGTCCCAAGATTTTAAGACTTCAAGAGCGTTATCCTCACAAAGGCCAGGGGAAAAAAGACACTGGATACGTTGATTCGGTAATGGCCTTTGTAACGGTGAAGGGTTGATCGTCCGTACAACAGGTGTCTGAAAGGTGAAACTCGGCGTATAATTCGTTGGAATTAATGCACAAGGGGGCGCCGGGGGGGACCAAAATTTTAATACACATTTATCGGTTCGCAATATATGCGAGTCGGAAACTTTTCAAATGAAGCGAAAAGGGTTCGAGGTTGCGGTGGTGCTCGGAATCAACCCGGAAATTTACATATTTGTTTGGTCTCAGTCCCTGATTTGAATATATCTACCGACCGCGTCGATTAGCCCTTATTAAATAGTTGAGAGAACGTTTTAGTGGCGGGATTCGATCGACTTTCTCAAGTAATTTGATAGAATTTTCAAACCCGGGGAATAGTTGGAATACTTCGCTTGTAAGTGGAAACGAATTTAGGTTCATTGTTTCTACCTTATTTACCAAAGACTAACCTGCCGTTTAAGCATTTAACGTTCTATCGAGAAGGGTTGCCTTTCGGCATATCTTTCAATTTTTAAAACCCCTAACACTATTTTATTTATTTTGTTATCATCCAGACGAGAAGCACTCCTCCGCCACGATTCCCAGTTGAAATGACTCCTTCCCTCGACTACATAAAACGCTGTTTAAGACCAATAAATCAAAATTCGCTCGATGTATACACATACACACTTTACAGGGTTTCAACGACTTTAGGGGAGCGATTTTTCATCCGCCACTCTTGTCATAAACAAGTAAGTGTAATATTCCTCGGCAAACACATCGAGAATGATAAAATGGTGTCCAGATCAATAATGTAGTAGGGCATTGGAGGAAGCGAGGAAAAGGGGGTAAGAAATACATCTTATCGGGATGTATCTACAGGCCACATATCCGAACCGGCGTAAAATGGAGTTTTCCTCTTATTGTCCAGGTTAAGCAACTTTTCAGTCAGTTGCAGTGGAAGTATAAAATTGAGGTTATTCGATAGGACAAGGGGAATAACGCGCTATATCTACGCGAAAATCGTATATTCCGAATTCGTCATTAGTAAGCTTGCTAATTCACACCTTAAGTCAGTTAAATGTGACTCATGTTTGATGCAAGTAATTTACCTGATGGTGGATTACATTGAACCGAGATGCGTAAATATACCAAACTATATTCAACCGGAATGATTCTATATAACAAATGCTGATACTAACTCGAATAGTTGATTTGGAAAGATTGTGAGAAGACTCTCTAGTGTCTCGTGTCTGAAAATCTTCTAATTTTCGTAATTCAGAATAGTGGTGGACACGAATTTCGAGACGAGACGAGACGAGACCAGTAATGGTTCGAGACGAGACGAGACATAAATTTCGTCTCGCCTCGAAAAGTCTCGAAATCTCGAATTTTTTTTTTATGAAATTGCAATTTAAGAATTTTCTTTCGTTTGTAAAATGAAAGGTACGTATACCATTACCAGCAAATTTTTCTAAAAGTATGGTAGGTAATTTTACTTTTAAAATTTGATAATTCTATCAAATAATACCAATTTCACATATAATATATACTAATATACAGATGATATTAATTTCTTATTTGTCCTTATAAAGATATACAGTTTATTTTATAAGTTTATTTAGTAACCTTGTTTTATAGTTCGTATCCTAAGAAGTCTATTTATTAATAATATTTATTTTCAATTTTGTACCTGTTCTCTATAGTCTAATTTCTTTGATTTAATATTTTCTAAAAATGATATATTGTTTATCAAAACATAACATCAATAAAATACTATGGTATATTAAACTTTACCACATCTGTATAGAAAATAGAACTTCAAGAAAATCAGTAAATGTTATCAAAAAAGTATACATTTATAAAAGTACCATCTATATACGTCTATTTATTTCGAGACTTTTCGAGACACGAGACGAGACGAGACCTGCACCAGATCGAGACGAGACGAGACGAGACGAGACATAATTTTTGGGAATTTTTCGAGACGAGACGAGACGAGACCATGTCGTTTCTCTTCTCGTCTCGTCTCGTGTCCACCACTAATGCAGAAGGATCGCAAGGAATCGTGGCGGAAGATGGTTTAAGCATATTCGAGTTGCTATTAGGTCAGCGACAATTGGCAGTTAGAAAATTACTTCACGGCCCTAAAACGGCGAGATAAATGAATGTTAAACAGAAACAGACGTGTCATGCAGTAATATATGAAGCAGGCTGCTCCGAAACTAAAACGAATCATTTGTCTACTAGCTGGGCCTCTGTCATTATACGAATCAAAAGTAAATTTATTGCCTAAAACGGCACAAGAACATTAAACTGATATTTTCTAAAATAGACAAATTAGATTTTGAAAGTGAATTCGAACGCCAAAACGATGTAAATTACGACGTACAACGTAACATTGTAATGATACTGCATCGCAACAACTTGTAATTGAAATCTTGACGAATGAAGGGATATCAAAATATCATTATAAAAAATAAGGTTCTTAATGTTGAATCAATCAATAAATGAATGATTAAGACTATATCTACGACAGGTTACATTCTTTGTTAGAAATTATGTTTTTAGGAGCCATTCACTTCAAAAGGATACTTTCTATGTAGCCTTTCTAGGTTGGTAGGTTGTGTTATTATAATTCTGTTTGGCGAGTTCTTCTTTAAATGTCCCAACCATTGGAGGGTGTTTATTAGGCAACAATAGACAAAACAATGTGCTATCAATATATAGAATGGCGAACATTATCGCATTCACCACTAGCTATTTTAGGGAAAATGAGGGATACTTTCCGGATCAGTTGAGCCCCTTAACTTTGGGCCTCAGGATACGCTCTATCGTATGATTTTTGGCGAAATTTGAGCGAGGGCGCATGTAGAAATTTTAACAGTCCTTCACCATTTTTTTATAAATGCTTTCGCCAAATCCTCTTTGGTGGAGAAAATTGTTATTAACCAAAAAAGATGCCACAAAAAATTTAGCCTTAACTTATAGCCCTCATGTATACAGCAGCCTTCCTTACCACTGCAAGAAAACCTAAAACATATTTAGGTACCTAATGTTAGGTATAATAACATGTACATCACTTGCTAATAGGCCTTCAAGTTACCGAGACGATACCGAGACCTGCCGGTGGTATCGTCTCGGTCTCGTTGAAACTAAATCTTTCCACTCTCGTCACGGTAATCTCGGTATCGCCGAGACGAGACAAAGGATTACTATCGCCTCGGTCTCGATCTCGTCTCGGTCTCGAATTACTCTAGTCATAAGATAATGTCCATTTTTGTTTTTGTTAAGAAGATTGGATCTCACCGGCGTAATATTTTGATTAACAATTTATAAAAGTGGTGAATTATTTAATTACATATATAGAATATATTTTTAACACCTCTTTTTACAGTTACTGCTTTCAATGAACACTCGTTCCTAAATTAATTGCCAAAGAGATTTAGAGAGGCATAGGTTTATCCCTAATTTAGTACTTATTACTGGTCTTCCCGAAACCATTTTTAAATATGACCTGATAACCAATTTAACACCACCATGGCGGTTGTTATACACAGCTTAAGCGCATTCATCGTTATCTTGTCTTCATTAGACATTTCTTAATAGGATTCCTTATTCTTTTCATAGAATCCACACAAAATGCTTCCGGTAACTGGTAAAAATCTAACTAAGGGATTAAAGCAGGTAGTTTTGACCTGCCTACCTGAGGCACTATGAATGAAACGTATACCACACGCATATAATAATATGTATCTTCTTCTTAGGGTACCTATCCGTTTCGGATGTTGGCAATCATATTGGCAATTATAACTTTGTTTGTACACGCTCGAAACAGTTCTGCTGAGGTTTTCCCAAACCAAGTCCGTAAATTTCTCAACCATGAGATTCTTCTTCTTCCGGGTCCTCTCCTACCCAGTATCTTTCCCTGTATTATGGTTTGCAGTAGGGAGTATCGATCCTTGTTCCTCATAACATGCACTAGGTATTCTAGTTTTCTTTTTTTAATGATGTACATGATTTCTAGATCTTTTTTCATTCTCTTTAACACTTCTCTATTTGTAACGTGAGCTGTCCATGGTATTCGGAGCATTCTCCTATACAGCCACATCTCAAATGCTTCCACTTTTTTAGTGGTGGCTTCTGTGAGTGTCCAGGATTCTACTCCATACAATAAAACAGAAAAAACATAGCATCTTAAGTGCCTTATTTTCGTTTCTAGGGATATGTTGTGACTTTTGAAAATGGCACTCATTTTGTTAAAAACTGTCCTAGCCTTTCCTATACGACATTTTACCTCTTGTGCACTGTCCCATTGTTCGTTTATGATGGTTCCAAGGTAGCAATATTGTTGAACACGTTCAATTCGAGTTCCGTTGATATATAGGTGAGCTCCATTTATATCTCTTTTGCTGATGATCATTTGTTTTGTTTTTTTTTACGTTGATATTAAGACCATATTGTTGACTATACTGCGTGATATGGTTCATTAATCTTTGCAATGCTTCCAAGCTATCTGCTATCACCATGGTATCGTCGGCGTACCGAATATTATTCAGTCTGGCTCCGTTTAGAAGGATATCCTCTTCTACGCCGTTAAGTGCTTCGTTGAAAATTCTTTCGGAATACAAATTGAATAATAGCGGCGAAAGGATACATCCCTGTCTGACCCCCCGTAGTATTTTCACCTGGTCTGTTCGATCTCCATCAAGTCTAACGCATGCTGTCTGATTCCAATAGAAATTTGAAATTATTCGGATATCTTTATCGTCTAGGCCAGTCTCTTCCAGGATATTGATCATTTTATGATGTTGAACGCGATCAAATGCCTTTTCATAGTCGATAAGACATGCGTATACGTCGCAGTTGACGTCTCTGCATCTCTGGATTAGGACTTGAACTCCAAAGAGTGCCTCTCTGGTTCCGACGCCATTGATAAAACCAAATTGATTTTGGGATATGGGTTCTTCGCATTTGTTGTAAATTCTTTTGTGAATGATCTTAAGAAATAATTTCAGCTTATGACTCATCAGGCTTATGGTCCGATATTCCTCGCACTTTTTTGCTCCAGATTTTCTTGGTATTGCTATGAATTCTGATTGCAGCCATTTTTCTGGGAAATTTCCAGAATTATAGATTCTGTTGAAGATGTCGGTAATCCAGGCTATTCCTTCATCATCGAGCAGCTTTAGAAATTCCGCCTCTATGTTGTCTGGTCCCGCTGTTTTTTTGGTTTTCATTTGCTTTATTGCTATTTCAACCTCGTGGATTAGTATGGGTGGGCCTGTAGCTTCTTCCGATAATGAGTACGTGGTTTCCGGTCTTTGATCTTCAAAAAGCTTTTTTATGTATGACTTCCAAACGTTTTTCAGGTCATCTTAGTCAATGATAATTTTTCCATTTTTGTCTACGATCTTCATACCTTGTCGCTTTCTCAAGGTTCCAGTTGCCTCTTTTATTTTTTTGTGTAGGTTGAAGCTGTCGTGTCTGGCTTGCAGTATTTCTATTTCAGCGCATTTCTCTGCTGCTTCTTTTTCTTTTATGGTTCTTTTTTTTAATAACATGTATAAGTTTGGATAATATATGGAAAAATAATCAATTATAACGAGACCGAGAGTTTTTAAAATTTAGTATCGTCTCGGCGAGAGTCTGAGTCAATTGTGTCTCGATCGGTCTCGGAAATTTTTACCACTCTCATCTCGGTGTCGGTCTCGGTCTAGTGCGATACCAATACCGAAACCGAGAGTTTGTCTCGATATCGTGAAGGCCTACTTGCTAAAGCTATGACTTACGAAATATTACCGTTAATTTTTTTTTAGTAAATAAATTTCGGAAATAAGCCCCAGAGATGTTAAATTTTTAAAGTGAAAACTTTTATAAGAGCGCTTGAAAAAAATAAACAAGATAGATGGGGTAAAAGTCAGCATGACTATGAGTGTCATGCTGAGTAGTATTAAAATATAAAACTAAGCAGTATAAGTATGATTAATTTTCAGCGAAATTTCATATTCTTTTCAATATGAAAAATATTTACTAGGCATGAGTATATAACTTTACACTTTTGTCGGCACTCCTAAGAGTGCAAGATTTTCGTTTCATTTGTAAGAACTTCACCTGATTACTTCGTAAATTTTACTCCACAGTCTGAAAACAAGTAATTTCGGCAATATGAACGTCCGACCTTTAATGGCCTTCCATCATTGGGCACCTGTTGAGACAAGACTTGCGATTTCCCCTCCGAAACCCGCTCGGGTCACCTTTATCACGCGATTTTATCGCGCCATTCGATTATTTCGAACAAATATCGCAACAAATCCCGCAAGGCTGAAAACGTCACATTTACCCGTAAAGAATCGAGACGTCCCGTCGAATTCGTCCTTTCGATCTACTTCTGGTACATCAAGTGCGATCCCCGTTTCCGACTTTTCACCCTTGAAAACAAACTAATACACTTTTATAGGGGGCGATAAATTGTATGTGGCAAATGATGGCGCACCGCACCGAACACACACACTACACATAATTCGTATCGATTGTTCTCTACGAGATGGTCGAAGGCACTTGTAGCGAGAAAAGTTAAGTTATTGGCCATATAACAAGGATGCGAACGGAATTTACCGCCATGCCTCGCATAATATTTTGTTTTACGGCGCTCCTTGGCCCTTCAATACCCACACATACGTATACGCGAACGAGAACACTAAGTATGTAAGTTGGACGACGGGTACGGAACGAACAAGCAATTCTGATGATAATTTTTATTGAGTCGTGTTACAGTACGACGACGACGGCTCACTTTGTCAACCTTTAGGAAACAGAAACAGACACAGTAACATAGTTATTCATAATTTCTACATAACAGTTACTTTCGGACCAAGAGTAAAATAGGACAAAGTAATCGTTGTAGCAGGACATTTATATTCATTACAAAATTTAGCTTCGAGTCCATTTGGATGCGTTAACAATTTTGTGTTCGTCTGAAAAGTCACACACAAATGAAGTTCGCAAAACTCCTATGATTTCCAATATGCCAAATTCCTTTATTTCAATATGGTAGCTTGCGTACGAGTTTCAACCAGTCATAATTAAAAAAGTTTAATCTCCATTCGATACAACCCGATATTAATTCGGTTTCGTCCGTTAAAACGGAAACAGACGGAAAGAGGTTTTAATATCGATGGAAGTCAAAGTATAACGTTTTTCGAGCACTCCACTTTCAAGTTCCACGGTCTCTCATTTTTTGCCGCCCGACTCCAAAGTTGTTTCATTCTCGTAATATCGACGTACAACTCCTTTTCGATTCCAATACTTCAACTTCAGTAACTGTATTCAAGTCAAATAAACGTACGTACCGACAAACGAAACGCGGCCGCCAAATATCGCCGAAATACATTTGTGTATATATAACTTCCAAAATATTAAACATTATTTCGGGAGAAACACCCAACGCCGGGGCAAACTCGATTATTCATTCTTGAGTTGCGGAGGTGCGAATTTAAATTCTGTTTGAAGGAGTAAACTCCGAAGTTTGCAAGGGATTCAATTAGCAAGTTTGAGGAGGAGTGGACCGGAAGATTTTATCAAAGCGAAGCGAAGTACCCAAAAGAATGGCGCTCTAGATGCAAACTATTAAGCATTAGCGGCTGTGATTCATTAGGACCTTAATAAAGTTTCATTACCAGACATGTCACGAAAAAGTCCCCCGGGAGAAAATCAGCTACGGACTAAGAGAACGCTTTAATTTAAAAAGGAAGTAATTTACAGCGGAAAATAAAAGATTCCGGTTTGAACTACTTGAAAACATCTTTTGGCTATGGCTATATTAGGTTAGTTCCTTTGTATTTCAATAAAGGAATTTTTTTTTGTTATCCTTATTACAGCTCCTGCTCTCTTCAGGAGTATAATTCGGAAACAACGCAATGACTTATTAATCATGAGAAAATACAAGAATTCCTCTGGAACAACACATAAATGCTGCGAGTCGTGCCTAATCGATTACACAAAGTTTACTCGATTCCGGGCTACTGAGTGATTGTTTACGTTTACCTAATCTCAAAGTTACGATAATGAAAACACGTACACATTTAAATATATCTGATACGCTGTGATTCGTTTCAGCAACAACTGCTACAACGCGTCGTTTAATTCCAGTATACAATAAACGTAAACCTAAATTCAAGACAACAAAAACCAATTTAATACGTTCTTTAATCAATTACTTTCCGATTGACGGTCTGTAAAAATTGTTATCCGCTCAAATCGTTTCGATTCCAATCCAAGCATTTTAAGTTCGGTTTGAGCATTACCGAAATTCGGAAGCTAAATACATACAAACGAGCATAATCTATACGCCATTTACATATTCTCGAGGCTCAATAATACTTCCTCGCTCTTTGATTGTTAGCTATACGTATTTCGGGTGCAACAGCACGTCTGCTCAACAACTGTTAAATTGCGAATAGACGAAGTGGAGGATTCTAGAGGGTGTAGTTAATTTGCTTCGACAAAAGGGGGTAATCGGATACTAATGGTATACACTTTCGGGAACGTACTCGTTTTACGATGTACTCGGAGGTATTATTACGTGATCGACAGTACAGGTTTAATTAACGGTATTATGCGTTTATGTGATATTTGCTTGACGTTTCATTATCTCAAATGATAACCGAATAGGCATGCAAATTAATGTTATAGCGGATAATACGTATTGTGCTAGTATTCATATCTACGGATAATAGTGATTATTGAAGATTTGGATTTTCGAAGGATCTGATTTCCACCATTGCCACAGTTTATCCTTTCACTCCAAAGTAGAAAATATTCTGAGAATATTCGATTTTCCATCGAGGTCGACCTTAAATGATTTAAAATTCTTAAAACGCTAAATTTAAAAAGTATTTTATAAAATCGCCGATATCCAACAAGCTCTGGAAACTGCACCATACTATTGTAAAGAAGCTTATTTAAAATTTTGCTGAGACAAAATGCTGAAATTACTATAATTTTTTGGTAGTTCTTTAATACCTAAATTAAAACTCGACTATATACAACTTAAATTTTCATAAAAATGCTTAAGTGCTTTTTCTGAATTTAAGACCCATTTAATATGTCTGCAACATAAACAAGAGATCGTCTATACCCAATCCTAAAAATGCCTCTCATATTTCCATGATAGTGTTTATACCTCTGAATTAAAGTCAAGTAATTTATTGAAAATTTGTATTAGAGAAATTCTATCATATTGTCCTTACATTTTCAAACAATTGTCTTGTGAATCTACTAGGATAATTTGCTTTTCTCGGGAGCAATAAAATAACTCTGAATTATTGTTATGCACATTATGTAAAATATGGAATTAGAAAATTTGGAATCTTCACAATTCTTCTATATAGTCCTTACAATGTTATATTCATGTCGTGTGACTCTACTAAGATTATATGACACTCCTAGGGTGGCACCCTTGAATAGAAAAATCGTGATGTGTTTATCAGAGTACTTTCTCATATAAAGAGGTTAATTTAAGCAACAAACCGAAAAACGACAAGTACCAAAAAAGTAGTCCTCACAGTAGATTTAGCCAAAAACGTTACAAAACTTTTTTTATATATTATATCTAATGTAGAATAGGTACTCAAAATTTTATAAAAATTCTTGGAGCAAATTTCGGGCAAAATTCAAAAAATTGAAAAATGATACAAAGTGCCTTTCACAGAAGATTTTGAAAAAACGATAGAAAATTTTATTTGATACTAATTCAATGGTAGAATATATATTCTAAATTTAAAATAAATCCTTGTAGCAAATTTTGAGATAAATTCAAAAACCGAGAAACCACAAGTATAAAGTGCTCTTCACAGAAGATTTAGCAGAAAACGTTACAAACCTTTTTATACATATTTCATTGCACAATAAATTTTGAAAGTTTAAAGAGAATTCTTGGAACGAATTCCGAGAATAATACAATAAACCAAAAATCGACAAGTATAAAGTATCATTCGCAGAAGATTTAGCCAAAAACGTTAGAAAACTTTTTTATACATATTCAATAGTAGACTAAATATTCAAAGTTTAAAAAAAATTCGTGAAGTGGAAAAAAATTGAAAAAACCGAAAATTGACAAGTATAAAGTGCCCTTCACAGAAGATTTAGCCAAAATCGTTAGAAAACTTTTTTATACTTATTTAATCGTACAATAAATATTCAAAGTTTCAAAAAAAATTCTTCGAGCGAATTTCGAGAAAAATTCAAAAAACCGAACAATGACAAGAGTAAACTACCCTTTTATCCTGGCCGATTTTAATGAAAAAGATTATTTTTACGTCCTGGTATGGTACAAAGTTTAAATACAAAGTTTTGACCGTTTGTGGTTTTTGAGAAAATCCTACCACAGACATACATATACACATACACGCACCTACATACATACAGACGGTTTTCCAAAAACATGTTTTATGGACTCAGGGGACCTCAAAACGTTCAAAAATGTTAATAACTCAATTTCAAAAAATCGACCCGATTACAATATGTACTCTCATATATGTGTACCTCATATGAGAAAGTAAAAATTGGCGACGTATCCATTGGACTACTATCTTATATTTGAAATATTAGGTAACAGTAGATATTAAAAAAAATAGAAATAAAAAGAGAAACCTATCCATAATCCCGCAGATTTTACTAAAAAGTGTTTTGGGAGATCCCAGTATGGCACAAAGACTTGAATCTAAATTTAAAATGTTTAAAGCTTGAACGGTCTACTATTTTTAATTTCCAAGAAAACTAACCGAACACAGACGAACATACATACAGCTTTTAACAAAAGCATGTCTAACTCAAGAGATCTCAAAATAGTCCGGGAGCTGGCGACACTTTTGATTGTCCCATTTTATAAAACTTGATTTATCTTTTATCTTGTAATAATAATATCATTGATCAAGAAAATTAACTCCTGCCACCTCTTTAGCGGGACAACGGCGTACTAGAGGTATTTCCAAATGAGATGAACCATGAGTGATAGTTGATATGCTCAAACCTTAAAGCCGGATTCTCACGATGCGAAATGCGAAAGCGGATTCATTAAACTATTGGTGTCTATGTCCTGATTGGTGCATAAAGTGATTTATGCACCAATCAGAACATAGACACCAATAGTTTATTGAATTCTCTTTCGCATTTCACACCGTGAGGCTTTAGCGGGACCGTTCAAATATATACGAGGTAAAGTGATGTTAAAAACGTTGGTCGAGCAGTTAAAAACGAGCAACTCACAACTGCGGCGGGAAGTTTGATTTGGACACAGAAATCGATGATTAGTCTTGAAAAAAACTATTTTTAATCGCAGAGAAAACGTACAGAAAGACACAAAGGAAACAGGAAAAATGCAAGCTAAACACAAACACGTGGGACCATCAAAATCTAGCCTGAAACTATGTGTGTGTGAGAGTAGTTAACGTCTCCTTTTAGTTATCGTAATTAGTAATGAAATGCTAAAGAAAAATTCAACTTTTATAATTT
Source organism: Cryptocephalus moraei (assembly GCA_946251905.1). NCBI lineage: Eukaryota > Metazoa > Arthropoda > Insecta > Coleoptera > Chrysomelidae > Cryptocephalus > Cryptocephalus moraei. The sequence goes on from OX276454.1 coordinate 15,149,147, forward strand.
GTGTCGACTGATAATTTTTTTAAAATAAATGAAATTATGGCAGAAGTGTATAGGTCTACCCGGAAAGTGGCAGGAAGTCGTTTTATGTCTTATTTAAATGTCATTAAAAAGTTGATAAAGCCTCATCATTTATAATTTTTAAAAATGAAACTTTTTTTTTTACATAATTAACATATCGCGGTCAATCAGTGTCCCGCTGGTATCCCTGCAGGAATCGATTTTAGGTTTCTGTAGCTCCGAAATGATACAAAAAAAGTAAAACTAATCGTTATAAAATCTTACAAAATGTAGTGTCGCCAGCTCCCGGGCTAAAACCTCTGAAAATGCTAATAATTTTTAAAAATCGACCCAATTACAATACTCATAAACGATTGCCTCATATCAGAAAATAAATGAGCAATAGAACTTCTTGGATTTAAAATGATTTTAAATTGCTGCGCTGTATGATATCAATAATTATATTCATAATAATTTTCAGTATTTTTACGTTCTACATTAAAACATAATATCGGAGTAAAATTACCTGTAAAAGTATAAAGGATGTAAAAGGATGTAAAAAGCGCGAAGTCAAGTGGTGGAATAGCCCTTATTAATCCTGCTCTACTTAACGTTTCCTGCTCTACTTAACCTCAAATGCATACATAATGCAAAAATGCAACAATGCATGAGAGATATTAGCGGATATAGCTATTTTATTGATCCGATTACAATACTGATAAATAATTTTTTCAGGTGAGAAAGTAAATCGAGGAATAGAATCACTCGAATGTAATAGTTATTTACATAAAAATCAGGAAAATCTCACATTACTGAATAGAAGCTAAAGCTCCGAGTCAAGTAAGAGATTTTAATGACGTGTTTTGTATTACATTTTTCCGGAAAAAGAGAGGATATTTAGAAATTTTTTTGTATAACTTCCACAAAAATCTAGTTTGTCACTTTTGTTGGCGATTATAGTGACAAAGTAAACAGCATCGAAAAACTTTTACCAATTTTGTGCGTGTGCTGTGAAAACAGTGTATTTTGCCTCTTCTAAAGTCCTTATTGTACTAATCCAGAAAATTCAATTTTCCTGCACGGAAATAAGCAGGAAAATGTTGTTTCCAAGGCGATTTCCGGAAAAATTATTTTAGATTGCTACAGTACGTGATAATAATCATATCACTAATCGTCAGTATTTATCAATTCGACTAAAAAAATCGCAATACATTTACCTATAGAATTCGTAAATGATATAAAAAGGGCGAAGTCAAGGGATAGAATAGCCTTTACCAATTTTGCTCTATTTAACATGACCTACTCTACTTACGCTTAAAAGCATAATATATGAAAGAAATTAGTACATATAGCGTCATTGGGCCACTATTCTAAGCCCAGTACACTTTCTCCAAACAGGTCTTCATACCGATTTCCACAGCTATTGCACAGCTATACGGTCTCAGAAAAGCACAAAAGCCAAAAGAATCTGCTACGCTATCTAAATCTGTGTAAAGGTCTACTTGGAAAATGTGGCAGGGCTTAATCTAGTGAAGGAAGTTGGCTCATGTGATACTATATCGTGCACATTTATATAATATTAACAAATTCTTTACAAAATGTAATAGAACTACATTCCCTAGTCCAACGATGAAGAAAATAAAAATGCTTTCTAATTAATCCATTCTTTTTAAAAATGTAAAGATTTGTCTAACGCAACTAAAATCTCTGACGGTAAATAATACGTAGAGTACCTCCCTTTTACTTCAATTATTCCTCGGTAATGCGTCCTCATTAAACTAACAATTAGCGCGTGAATCAGATGATTCCGGCCTCAGAAGGCGTCGTAACGTTTTCCTTTCAACCGCTCACAGTACACATATGTAGTACGTGTTAATTTAATGGTTAATTATGAACACGTCTCTCGACTGAAAAGTCCTTCCAGGGCTCGTATAACGAGCACTTTTTACTCTCCGGGGCGGAACATGTAAAAAGAAATCCATTCTGAGGATCGACAACGTTTCCGCTGCAAGTCGCAAACTTCTCATTAATTTAGGTGGAGCAACTTCACTCATCTCGAAGCGTGCGCCTGACAGCAGATGTTGGAAACACTATTTTGAAGTTTAAGTTTCCGTGTTTAGTTGAAAAATTGAAGCGAGCCCGACGCGCCTGGCGATATTGAAGGGCTCTTTTTTATTAACTTGACACGACGTGCACGGGTATTATGGAATAACGGATTTTTTGTGTGGGAATGTCACACTTGGGATAGGTATATTATCGAAAGGAAGTCGGATGATACTAAAATCCTTCAAGGGATCTTTGCTGGACAAAGAAACGTTTGTCGCAGTCCATGAAATAACGTTTTAACCTTTTGTCATTGATGCTAAGAATGTTCATCATTTCATTGTAAAAACACGCAAAGTATATCTCAAAAGAGCCCAATCTTTACTGAAACGAAGTGGATTGGTAAAATGTGACAACTCTCTAGGAATGCTTCAAGAAAACAAGTCTACAAAACAGTTAAATACCATCTTTGTCACCACAGCCACAAGTGTTACCAATTTTTTTTTGTATATTGACTACTAACAGAACAGTATTTTGAAAGGACCTTTGAACAAAAAAAAACGAAATTAAATTTCATATTTTAGAACTTGAAATTATACCGACCCATAAACAACTGCTTTGTCCATTACCAAACATCCCCTTTGTGTATTTAAAAAAAACATTTTATATTTTTTAATTAGGGTGTACTCCCATAACAAAGCCCTTCACAAAAAGGGCTATTGAAAAAAAACTCAAAGCGGTTTTGTCTTAAACAAATGAATGCCCAACGTCACCTAAATATATTAAAATTTTCTACCTTCAAACCCTAAAGCTATACAGTAGCAATCTCCGGCTTTCTCGAACGAGTCCGTTGATATGCAATTTCCCAGAAGTTCGACACGGCGTTAATTAACTGTTACAAAACTGCTCGCCATAATCGTAACGAGCACGGATAGCGGAGTGCATAATTTACGAGAATAAATATTCAAGTATTTTTTTAGCCTTTATGAATATTTAACTAATGGCGAAAGCTCGCCCGTTTCGTGTAAATGTACCAGAGAGAAGATTCGATTGCCGCGGGATTTTTAAGCATATTTTATTATGGAGGCGAATCTCTGAAGCTGAACAGCATGTCTGAATTGGAACGTTTAAGGTACGAGAAGTTCGAAAATAAGTTCTCATGGTGCAATGATGTAAGTGAAAACTATTATGAGGAAACAAGTGACTAACGCTAATTTTTGTATGAATTATTTATATTATTTCACTTGTGCCAGGTTTCTGAAAGCGAAGATATGTAACCAATAACGTAATTAGTTCCAAGGAAGGGGGAGAGATAGATTGTCTTATTAGACAACCTCTAAGAGAGAGGGTTATTAGTTCCATTAAGCATCGAACGTGTGGAAGTCTTTTGTAGGTATGCCCCCACCTATTGGCAACCGTACTGTTTTCTCTATAGAATATTACCTTTTGTTTAGGTGGTTAATAGTTATTTATTATACAAGCGGATAAAATGAACGTTTAACGAGCAATATGTTTAAACGCGCGCGCGGCGCAGCCGCAAGCGAGTTAATATCGCGAGTTAAACGTTCATTGTATCCGCGAGTGTATTACAACGTTTTATTCAATTTTGCCATATATACACTGACGTTTAGCGGAGTAAGTCCAATTTTGAAGAGAAAATTTGACAAGATGACTACTTCAGTGCCGCAACCTTAACAACGACGAAAACAATTTTAATAGTATATTAAAGTATAAGTGGATATTGAGCTCTTTCAAACACGCGCGAGTTTTCGAGCACGACGGCATAGCCGGAGTGCTCGAAATGGAGCAAGTGCTTGAAAGAGCAGTTATCCACGAATACTTTACGCGTTTTTTTTTTATTGGTACCATTTTTTATACCAAAGCCAAATGCATACCCAATATGATTAATTTGAATGACACTCGGGACGCTTCGTGACGGCCCGTCGTAAAGTCACTAGATATATAAAGTAGCGCAATTGGTAAGGACAATGTGTTAGACAGAGAAAACACTATTTGGAATCAAAATGGAGGAGTTACAGTTGTCAAACGCTTGTCAATTGCCATTTGAAGTTGTCACGGGAGGAATTTCAAATTCAATCGTAATAAATAAAACGTTGCCACTACAAGTTTTCGTTTCGATTTCTCCTACAAATTTCACAAACTACTCCACATACAGTCGAATGCAAAACATTTTGGTTATTTGTCATGTCATGTCATGTCAAACATGTCATTTTTTTCAAAGATATGCAACCAAATAGCAACATTTGTCCAACATTTGAACTTACCGCGTAATTTTGGAATCAAAATGGCGGCCGAATTGCGCTACTTTGGATATATAGTGACTTTAGCCCGTCGCACGTCGTGCAACCAATCGGCTTGTCCGGCTACGGCCAAAAACGCTGTTATTGGTTGATATGGCCGTTGTTGATACGTTTCCATGGCGACTTTAAAACACGCGCGTGCGAAAAAGCCCGATTTACGCACGCCAAAACATGTTTTAAATAGGCAAAATAGCGTACCAATAAAAAAAACATAGAAAACGTCACTTTATACGGCAAAATTGAATAAATAACTATTAATCCGCTGCCTAAATAAACAAAATAAACAACGACTTGGTCTGGTCTGGTCTTATTAAGTTAACGTCTCTTTTTCGCCGCTGTGGCCAATTTGGACGGGACCTACAGTTTAACGTGGGCTCCGAACCACGGTCCTCGAGCACGGTTGTACCCCTTAAGGCTCTCACCCCAGTTGATCCACTCCGTGCTCTAGCGACTCAGGGTGTGTGTATCCTAGTCCCGCCCTCCTACAGGATATCCGATCCTATCCGGCCTGGTTACCGGCGTGAATAGGAACGGGATTTTGGATACATTTTACACACTTCCCGCAACAATCAAAACATCCATGGATCACGTGGGATTCGAACCCACGACGACAGTGATCGCCTGACTCAAAGCCAGCGCCTAAACCACACGACCACCGCCGCCCCAAAAAACAACGACTTAATAGGTTCGATTTGACTATTAAACGTCAGTTTATATGGCAAAACTGAATAAAATAATTTTCCATATTCCTGTAGATGCACCCCATTTCTCACCCCCAGATGACAGCTAGGGTGATAAATCGTATCGGATAGAATTGTTTATCAATAAACAATTTCTCCGCGAAATTTTGAGATTAAAAAAATGGCGATGTGTGACATCGTAAGACTTTCATTTAGCCGGCCATTCATGGCAACATTATTAATGTGCCTTTTAGAGAGGCTTTAGAAACAAATGTTTCTAATAAAAGTTATAGCCGTTAGCTAGGTTAGTTAAAATATAAAATTTTGTAAGAATCGGTGAAGCCATTTTGGAGAAAATTGAGAAAAACTGAAAATTATCAAGAGTAAAGGGCCCTTCGCAGAAGGTCAGTCAAGATACCGATAACGGAAATCAATAAGAATTGTATAGTAAAGTAAAAATACAAATCTTAAAAAAATGTTGGACCAGTTTTTGAGATAATCCAAAATAGAAAAATAAAAAATGACAAGAGTAACGTGCCCTTTGCCCTTAACTGATTCTGATGAAATTTATGTGATCGCGAGATTTCAGAGGACCAAGCACAATTTTAACTTTCCACTATTTATAGTTCCTGAGAAAACGTTGACTACATACACCATACAAACACATACGTCAGGGTGCCCACAAAATTTTCCTTTCGAAATTCCCTGACTTCTCCCTGACTTTTTCCGCCAAATTTTATAATTTTCCCGACCTTATGTTTGTAATCAGCAGTCTTTCACTCGTGCTTCCAGGAAGTCTTTTCTTAAGAAAGTAATGGAAGGATCATAGGAAAACTACCATTGAAAACTTGTGAAAACGGGAGAACTAAAGTTTCTTAATATTTATGGTTATTCATAAATAATATTTCAAATTGTCAATGTTACGTCGAAGTACAAAATATTTAGATTATTTTTACTGTATTATGCCTGGTAAATATCTCAATTAGCTTAGCTCATCAGGCTTGCGTGTGAGTACAAAGTATGCAATTGTCAAAATTTTCTTCTTAGAAGGGATTACTTTGGTGAGATCTGCAATCTCCTTATCAAGTTCTGCTGTTTGACTGTAAAAGTTGTCTTGCGCAGTTTTCTTCGGTCTTCAAGTTCCCGGATTTAAGTGTTTGCCAGTCCAACTTCATTTACAATTTCGATTTCTTTATTCTTATTCTGCTTTTGCAGTTTGAGAGCTTCTTCATACTTTTTCAATGCATTTCTTACTGACAGTATTAATGGCTTCGTAATTTTCGCACTTTTCCCAATAGTCCCAAAATTCCCGAAATTTTTTCCAAAATCCCTAACTTTTCCCAATTTCCTTGACTAAATTTAGAATCCCCTGACTTTTTCCTGATTTCACTGATTTTCCGACTCTGTAGGCACCCTGATACATACAAACATGTCTACAAAAACAAGTTTTTCGAAGTCAGGAAGGGACCTCAGAACGTCCAGAAATGCCAATATCTCAAATTCCGAAAATCAGCACGACTACAATACTTTCTCTTATTGGAAGCATAGCTTTCTTATGGCAGGTTCCGCTTGAAGCGCTGAATCGGTGAGAGGTGTAAACGCCGAAAAACCGTCACGATCGCAACGGCCAATTATCGCGCCGCGCTAAATGTTTAGTAGCAACCGTGTTACAATTGTTTTTTTTTTATATTGGTTGCCTGCTCCATGGTGACACTAGCTACCAATCGTTTGTACCGCGATCGGCGCGATCCAAACAATCGAAGGCGACCGTCACTTGTCTATCCGTCATTCGCGTCATTACATTGCACATTCACTACTTCCCTATAAATCTCCGCATTAAAGCCCCGGTGGACTGCTCACAATTCGATCGACGATCGACCTAAGAAAGGGAAGCCACCACACATTATTGCCAATCAGCAATTTGGAGACACTATAAATTCGTGCTTTATTTTGGAAGCATAGCTTTCTTAAGGCGGGCTTCGCTCGAAGCGCTGAATCGGCGAGAGGTGTTATTGTCGAAAAACAATTCGGACACGGACGGACCCAATTATGGCGCGGCGCTAGCTGTTTATTGACAACGTGTTACAATTGTTTTTGTATTGTCGGTTGCCTTCTCCGTGGTGACGCTAGCTATCAATCGTTTGGGACACAAAAAGCTTTAACTGTACAATAACAAAAATTATATCAACAGAATCAGCGACTAAAGAAGACCCTACCTGAGTGTGGCAATTACTTTATTTCGTCTATCAACCGAGATATTTCATTATAAAATTTGATCTTAAACGTAAAAACAGACAGTAGACAACTTGGATTGAGATCTACACGGAACGAGAAAATCCTTCACGGAAACGTTTCTGGGCCTACGACTACCGTCCGGAAGGTTAGGTTTGTTTGGTTTGGCTTGGATAAAAGTATAAAGAAGAATAAATAGTACATTATATTATACTAGATTAATAAGACGGAGTATCGTCACACGAGAGTTTTAAAGTACGATGAGCAAAGCGAGGAGTGCTTTAATAGAACGAGTGTGACAAATACGTCTTATTAAACGAGTGTAAAATACTATTTTATCTACTTTGCTTTATTAATTCATTAAATTTTGGCTGTTCAAGTTTTCGTATTACCCTAGGGAATTTTGCGTGGGATGGTTACACTGACGTAACTAACATTAACGTTTCGTATTTGAATTTGAAAAACTAGTAGCCCTAGGACAAATTCAATAACTACTTACTTACGTGAGCGAAATGGAAGACAAGAATGTAGATTCATGAGATTTTAAAAGTGATGTTTATTGAAATACTAATAATTTAACCTTGACGTCTACGCACGTCTACGTGACAGGCTGATGTACCAATTTAACAAAACTAAAAGTTACCAAAAGTAGTGTAATAATATGCATATTATTACGCTACTTTTGATGTAATAATGAGATTATTAGTAATGCAAAGTAGATAAAAGTGATTTATTTCGGAGTCGCGCTAACTGTTTAGTGGCAACTCGTGTTACAATTGTATGTATTGTCGATTGCCTGCTCTAGGGGTGGCGATCGTGGACTGAATTTGAGAGTAGCTAGAGCGGCGCGGCGCCGCTCTAAGCTATCAATCGTTTCTGTAAATGACGTATATATATATATATATATATATATATAATATAAAGCTATGCTTCCCCTCCCGGTCATTCGCAGAGTGTCTCATTTCGTTTTATAGAGGTACCCCAAATGGGAAAGTAAAAATTCCCGGACTATAAAATTTGTGGACGTGGCTAAATTTACACCCGTATAAATTGATCAGTTTTTCTCTAAATCCAGCTAACAAAAGGAATGGGAATTACATTCCAAAATCTCTTTAGTGCAAGTAAGCAAACCATTTTTCCTTTTGTATTCCTAATACAATCCGTTCTTCGACTCGAAAATGCAACATCGAGCTCATCTTATTCAAAAATTTTCCGCTGGAAAGCCTTCACCGATATCTAATTACACCATCAATTCCCGTTCACCTCGAGAGGATAGAATAGAATCCCAAATCCGACCTCTTCCCGAAAATCGCCGTTCTGTGCGGTCCCGAATCCCCTTTCGCTCCACGCGGGAAGGAAGTCCGGTAATCAATATGGTGTATTGTTGTTTACCAGACTGTGTGTTTCCGGTAGATGTTCCTCGTTATCAAATCGAGAGGGTATCGATCGGGACCGTAGGGTGGAAAGGTACGATCGCATTGTCCCCCCGTTATCAGGCGAAGGACGTTACAGTTTATTCTTGTCCGGGGCGCGCTGCTTACCTAACTCTCTAATAGCGAGCGACTCGAGCGGAAGATCGCCGTAGTCGAATAAAAAATTATTGTAGATCAGGATGAGATGGAGGAAAGGGGACGGAAATGATTGCGTTACTTTCTTCTTAGATTGAATTGGGAACTAGATTAAGTTAAAGGTTCCGTGAAGGGCGCAGGAGACGGTACGGGGGCCGCATCGCCGTTTTCTGCTTAAAATTAAACGAAAATCGAACATTATCTTCTATAGAAATGAGGGGGATTACACCCATAAAATAGTATATTAAAGTATGAGTGGATATTGAGCTCTTTCAAACAAGTGCGAGTTTTTAGCCGGAGTGCTCGAAATAGAGCAAGTGCTTGAAAGAGCAGCTATCCACGAATACTTTACGCGATTTTTTTTTATTGGTACCATTTTTTATACCAAAACCAAATGCATATACCCAATATAATTAATTTGAATGACACTCGTGACGCTTCGTGACGGCCCGTCGCCCGTCGTGCCACCAATCGGCTCGTCCCGCTACGGCCAAAAACGCTCTGTTATTGGTTGATTTGGCCGTTGTTGATACGTTTCCATGGCGACTTTAAAAAACGCGCGTACGAAAAAGCCCGATTTACGCACGCCAAAGCATGTTTGAAATAGGCAAAATAGCGTACCAATAAAAAAAATATTTTACAACCAAGTACCAAATTTAGTAGGTTGCCGACAAAGAGGTGAATTTAACCGTTGAAACAGTTCCTATTGCCGAAGAGAAACGTTCATTTTACAAAATGACAAGATGCAAATTACTGATTGAAAACGGTAGATGTGGTTATAAATAAATTTCCTCTTTTTCTCCATATCAAATATTAGGCTTTTGCCTGTTAATGCACTCATTTTTTGATATCATTATCCAGACCCATGCACAGATTACTTGCCGAAGTAACGAATATAACATATACATAATTGAAAATAAATAAACAAATAACTTGAGGTTTTTGTCTGCTAACCAACAGTCTGTATGAAGTTAAACTAACTGATATTTCAGTTAAAAAAACATTTCTGGATTAAGGTAACAGTAGAAACGCTTAATATGACCTACACTAAATTAAAGTTAACAAAAACTTGGTTCAATTAAAAGACTTTTCGGTAAACCACATCAAAATTCCTAAGTTGTAAATCTCACCGCCACCATTTGCCGTTGAATGCTTGGCGCGTTGATACATCTTGAATAAGTAGTGTTTCAAATGTGTAAGGTGATTTAATTGTTGGAGGAGACCCAATTTTAAAACTAAATAAATGAGGCTCAGGCTAAATAAATGAAGCTACGATCAAATTTTCCAAGGCAAGTTTTGTGACAAAAATATTCATATTATGCTTTTAAATGTAACAAATTTAGTTTGTTTATAATTAGCAGTACCGGGTGTTGAGTAATACATCGCCTTATATTTAATTTATTTCAGTTTCATTCAAATAACTAGTATTTAACTATATATGTTATTAACTTTTTTTCTTAAAATTGGCCGAAAATCCAGCATATCATTGAGTAACACCCTGTATATCTAGAACATTTGTATACTATTATCCTAGAAGATAATCATCCCAAGCACTTGAGAACTTTATAGATCAGCGTATCTGAGCGATTACAGAGAAATTATCACTTACTCCGATGAAAAAATGTAACTTTATAGCTGATAAATTTTATATCTGAATGAAATTCTAAATTGCTGTTGGAATTATGAATTTTTTGAATATTTTCATTCCAATGTAGTTAATTTTACTTCTTTGCTTACAGCTAACGACATATTGGCATAACGTATCACTTGAAAAGAGGAATTTTAAAAGTTATTTAATCAACATTTTTCCTTTCCTTGCATTCTTATGCATAGCAAAATAATTTTCTTTATTCTCAACTCTTCTCTTTTGTTTATATTTAACGTTGTATTGTAGTATATAAAAATCAAACGAGTCTACAGTACTAGAGATCTAGTTTATTAGACTAAAATGTATTAATGAGCAATTGAACCAGATCAACGAGTAAACATTTTTCTGAACTGAGAAATCTGGAGTAGGACAATAAAGTCGCTAACTTTTGCGATAATCTTCCTGCACAAATTTGACATACTTTAATTTACATACAGTTTATATGATAAATCTTATATCACTCTGCATTTTTTTTGTATTTTGCATTTTGGATTTGTATACTTTTCGTTTAATGCTTAAGTAGCATTTGCTTGTACTTGACTTTATATATATAAAAATGAATTGCTGTTCGTTTGTCCCGCTTAAACTCGAGAATGGCTGGACCGATTTTGCTAATTTTGATCTTGAAATATTTGTGGAAGTTCAGGGAAGGTTTAAACGACGAGAAACATAAATAATAAGTAATGGATATACTAAAAAAGGTACATTTTGTAATTTGACGTTTGTAATCAAACAAATGAAAGTATAGTGTCGTTAGTTGTCAAATAAATAAATATCAAGACAATTATTATAATCTATCTTCAGTCTGTCAGTGCGCGAGAACTTTATTGATTTTATAATGCCAAGAAGAAGACGACCTGACTTAGGTCGTCGAAGTCAATCAAATGTGCGACGAGCAACCTCATGTGCAAATGACGACCAGTGAGAGACAGACAATGATAACTGATAACATTGATATTGGTATGAGAGAATTGCGTACAACAGGGAATAATAATTATGAAGTAGATAGGCTTAGAATGGAACGACTTTGGGCACATCAAATACAACAGCAGCGAGCACGACACAATAAAATAGAGCGATTCCGCAGACGCAATGTTCCTGTAAACCTAGAACGAGTAGGATTCCACTACGACCCAGAAATCGATTATTGTGCCGACCAATCCTTAACGACTGAAGAAATGACAGTCATTTGTCAATATTGTAAGGCGTTAAAATACAGCGGTGAATCTACTGGATTATGCTATGCTGGTGGTAATATAAAATTGCCACAATTGTTCCCACCACCAGATCCATTACGCTCATTAGTTTCTGGGGTGAGAAATGACTAAACATTTCTTGGCCAACATCCAAAAATATAATAATTATCGCTTCCAAATGACGTCGTTTGGTGCAACGCATATTGTACAGAAAAATTTCATGCCCACTTTCAAGGCAGTTTTTGATAAATTATTTATTAAGCATTTAAAACGATAATATACAATTGCAGATACAAGGACAGTTTGCGGAATCAACTTGCAGTTTCCCTGTTTCGCGCATGGGCAATTATACGTCGCGTGTTCGCGAATCGTAAAACCACGATCTTTATATATTTACGCACCGCAAAAAAGACAAAAAATATAGTACATCAGAATTGAATTGATCATGTGTATAACTGTGTTGCGTTTAATTTAATACAGATAAAAAATTTCTATCAAGTTTTGACCATATTTTTCAAAAATATTTGTAGGTGATACGAAGTCCACCGGGTCATCTATAATTTCTATTTATCTTCCTTTTTTAAACTTTACGTGGCATTGCAACGCATGCCGGGTACGGCTTGTTATACAATAAAGTAGTAAGTATAAGTACTAAGTACACAAATTTCTTTTCCTTTTTTTGTGAATGTACCTATCTATTAAAAGTTATGTTGAATAAGCAAGTCTTTTTAAGCAAGGGAATTTTAGAATACAATCCCACCAAGATCATTAGTATTACAGACATTACGCTGTATGTCATTGAATACTCCGGCACTCCTCCCGATACATCACCCCAATCTCAAATTCCCTCCATTACAAAACTAACGTCCCGTTAACAACAATGCGAACGCGAGAAACGAAGTGCCCACGTCGTAATTTGTTTACTGGCAATAATTAACAGCACATAAATCTGCATAATCGCCCCTACATCTGTTGCAGCCGGAATCGCGAATATACACCAGGAGGAAGGCAGATGCCACCGGCACTTAATATCGAACCTGCCACGGAGATTCCTACGATTATCCCTCGAAAAACGAAACAATAAAGTCCGTTAATCGCACACCAACGGTTAGAAATTTAATAGTGGGGACAGCAATTTAATGGCAGCACGATTTAGCCGAGTCGGTGTTATTAAAGTTTTATTGAAGCATAGTGTGAAACATTTATGGTTTCAAATTCGCGATCGACTTTGGAAATCGATAGGTGATCTGGGCGTTACGGTCTGTCGGATTATTTGTTATACCACTAAACTGACATTTCAGTTAAAGAAGAATTTAGAAAAATGTTTCTACGAGTAAATTGTAAAATTATGTGCCACAAATTAAATCATACCCAAAACAATATTGATTAATTAATAGAAGTTGCAGTACCTGTCAAAAGTAAAAATCAAATCAAATTTTGAAGCGCAAATAGACGGCCTGGAGAATTTTATGGTTATCCTGAAGGCTACTTTAGGTTTTATGAGATCATTTCTTAGATTTATTACCATATTTAAAGTCTTGTAATATCTAAACTACTTCACATTAAAAGTATACTTAAGAAAAGCAATTTACGGTGCAGGAAAGAATTTAGGAAATACTTCTGGATATATAAAAACCAGGAAAAACCAAGGGAACTCTTTTATATCCTAATTATAAAAACAAAATGATGCATAAATTTCAGTGATTCTAATAAGAATCCTAAATGCTCTTCCACAGTGGTATGAAATCGAATCATAGGAACTTATAAGTTCGATAGACATTAAAGATGTACTAAGGAATCTTCGGATTGCTACGAAAAAGCAATTTGGATGCAGAAAAGAGTGAAAGAATTAATATTTTAAGATAAATAGAACCTAGAAAATCCAACGAAGGAGATACATATCCTTTTATATAAAAATAAAAGAGGCCAGAAAAGTCAAAGCATGGAATAGATATTCCCAATAAAGGTGATATGAGGTCCCAGCATAGGAACCTCATCATCATCATCATCATCATCATCATCAATCACTTTATTGCGCCCAGTATTGAGCATAGGCATCCCTTCCTTTCCTCTAGTTCTCTCTGTTTTGTGCTGTTCTCGTCCATCCAAATTCTGCCACTCGTTTTATGTCATCATACCATCGCATAATTGGTCTTCCTCTTCCTCTCTTTCCTTCCCATGTTCTCCAGCGTATTATTTATTCCATCTGTCGTCTGTAAGGCGGGGTATATGTCCTGCAAAATTCCACTTCAGGCTGGTGACTCTCTCCACTATATCTACGACCTTTGTTCTATGCCTAATCCATTCGTTTCTCTTTCTGTCCCTTAATGTTACGCCTATCATAGCTCTCTCCATGGCTCTTTGTGGTGTCCTCAAATTACTGATCATTGTCCTTGTGAGAGTCCAGGTCTTTGCTCCATATGTTATCACCGGTACTACACACTGTTCAAATATTCTTGTTCTGAGGTATTGTGGTATCCTTCTATCTTTAAGTATATGACTTAATTTGCCAAATGCTGCCCATCCTAGTCTTCTTCTCCTTTCCATCTCTGTCTCCTTGTTACCCTTTCCTATCTCTATTTGTTGTCCCAGATATATATATTCTTGAACATTTTCCAATATGTGCCCGTTGACTGCTATTTGTACTTGGTCTTGGCTCATTATCTTTGGTTTTGTTTTATTCATTTTCAGACCTATTTTTGAAGATTTATAGGGACCTATGAGTTTAAAATTATTTTAATATGGTAGTTCCTAAAGGGGCTACGTGTTGCTAGGTAAAAGCAATTTTAAATGTAGTGAAGAATTTAGGAACTGAATCTGTAAGCACAATTAGAACCCTGAGACCCAAGAAAATGAATATGCATCTTAATATATAGGAACAGAACAACCCAGAAAGTTCCATGAAAGTATCAGGGAATCCCAACGCTCCTCCTAAGGTGATATGGGGTCGCACCATAGGAACAATGTTAATAACAAAATTCCTGTAAATTTTGTGAGACTTATAAAATCAGAAAACATACTACGAAATTCCAACTGGAAAGCCCAAGAAATCAAAAAAGGCACAAATAATCCAGAATCTAATTCTAGAAGAATAAATTAATCTTGGGTTGCTATGTTATTACGGCTAATAAACCGAAAAGCAGCCAAAGGCGAACCTACGAACCAATTTTAAAACTTTAAAGAGAACACAGAAGATTTAAGTAATGAAATCGGTACCAACCAAAAATGCTGAAAAGAAACCTCATAGGTTTAGAAAGCCTTAAAAACATAAAAGCTTTGAAACCCGGATAGGACCAATAATTTTTTCATCGCCATGAAATTACATCCTACTGGAACTCAGAGAAACTTTGGGATTTCTTCTTTACTTCATCTAATATATAATACACGGTATTATGCATTACCGTAATTACATTGAAATTACTGTAGGAATATTTCGGACCAGTAACGTAGTAGTGTAACGTTATTGACGAAATAAAAAATTTAATATATATTACGGTATAGCACGTTGAAGTTAATTTCACTTTTACAACCCATCTTAAATCCGAAATTAAAACACCTCCCTCGGTTGAAGACATAATAAACACGCTGCGGTTAATTTCTCTCGACAAAATTATATTTGTGACGCACGAATAAAAAAAATGCTCCAATTAAAACGAGTTTATTAAAACCCCGGTAATCAATTTTTCATCGATACCGAATTTCTCGACGGGAAAATTTACCTAATGAACCCTTAATTTCGTTAACCAAATTAAAAAAGCTGGAAAACCCTAAATACGTAAACTTTTCCTCGCCGCGAATTATTCAAATGATTTCGGGGTAACAAAAAATGCTGATATTATTCATCACGAGTAATTAGCTTGATCTAATCACCATTCCTGTTTCTTGTGAAATTTTTAGTAGTTGCTACATTCTGAGAATTTTTCCAAGCGGACTCTCTGGATTCAATCTTATTAACTGTTCGGCTAAAAGAATTTCAGATGAAAGGGAATGAGTAATAACCCAGGAGACGAGTCCGACGGAGAGTTCGCCAAAATACCGGCTCTTCCTGATTGGACGGAACGTTTTTCTTTCTCTTTAATCCGAACGTACGTGTAATAACTTTCCTAACCTAATTGTTCTAAACAGTGTCCCGGACTCGCTGCGACAAACCGCACGTCGAGAATTAGTTACTTGCACCCATAGACTTCTCGTAACCTGAAAATTACCTCGCAGATCGTCGAAAGTAAATACGAGAACCGCGAATGGAGTAAAACGTCGCGAAAAAAATAATAAAAAAATTCAATCACCCGAAATGGAAATCATTTCGTAAAAACGATGCTGCACATCTCGACGTCGTTGGCATTTGCGCGGCGAATGAAATCAACTTTTGACGGAAATATACGCGATACGTATGAAATAAAAATTTCTTACACACAACCTCGTATCTCAGAGGTTTATTCATCAACTTCAGAAGATGAGGATTGTATCGTAACGATAAGTTTTTTCATATCAACACGAGAGCGTCGCGTGAATCAATCAGAGTACCAAAACAGAGTGCCTAATGGAAGGAGAGAAAATGTATTTTAAGGACGGTTTCATGGCACGTTTGATAATACATTCCAGCATAGAATGTACGTACGTCGTTGTGATTACAATCAAATTTGTCTCGCACGTAGGTTACTTACGGTTTGTAGATTTGTCTACCTAGATTTCTAGATTTCAGACACTTTCTAATGAGATGTGACGTTTACAGTATTCATATTTTAAGTGCACGAAGTTTCCATACCTACCTTAACATCACCACTAATTTAAATTTTATATTTTCAATGCATATGTATAATACTCGTATATAGCGGGGTTCCTGTCCTTCGGCACATCCAGCATTTTTCCCTATCCTTCCAGATTTTTGATATCGACTTATTAGCCCAATCTGCGTAGATTTTTCACGACATTAATTCATAACCGGGTGAGAGTCATCAAAGTTGTAGGCTCTGATTAGTTGATCATACCTATATAGTTTTAAACATTCAAAAAGTGTGCATTAACAAATGGGAGGGGTCCAAAATTAGCAAAACCAAGTTTTTTGAATCAACAAGCAAAAGTATGCATTTTGCCGAGAAAAGTTTCAAATATAAGTTGTAGAGAATTTAAAAACCTACAATTTGAGGTAGAGCACGATTAATTTTGTTAAATATTTATTGCAAAAATGTCAAAAAACACTGAGGATGGTAATTTTTTGAATATTGATTATTTACTGCAAATATAATATGATTTAGTGTTGTGGTGTTCGTTCTCGGGGACCAGGATGAATGTTGTGGTGGTTTTCTGATGACCTCCCCAGGATTAAATGAAACACGTTGTGTTTATGAATTGTCGACGTTTCGTCTATTCGTTTTAGACATATTCATGACATAGAGTGGAATCTACGATATCAGTATTATGGTAAGTATTTTTTCTTAAGAATGTGGTAGTGACACTTACATTTTTTCCAGTTGTTACTATTTGAGTTACCAATTGTGTTGAAACCAATGCATCTCGCTCTCTGTGGTAACCTTGTTGGTTTGATGTCCCTTTGCCGGGCTTAGTGAGTAGCTTCTTTATTAGATTCGATGTTATTCTAATAGAATAGCTCTCTTTTGTTTGCAGGTTTCGAGGTAACTGTCGATGCGTTATTGAAAGAGGCACTTCCTGGGTGAAATTGTGGAAGGGGGATGTTTTTTTTTAGCTCCTGTTGTGTTTTTGAATTGACCTTGGTTGATGGATTTGTGAAATTTTATAATAGTTTACTTACTACGTATATCAATATTATTGTTTCAGGAGGACTCTATTTTTTTTTTATTGTTTATAAGGTAATGGTAAAATTGATAAGTGATCGATACGATTGGGCAATGTTATCGAAATCGTGTGTTTTATTCGTATTATTTGGAGTTGTTGTTATATGGAATGCTTCTAAGAATCTTCTTTTGAACCAATTTTGTTAAATTTCTAATATAGTGATATTATCAAAATCAAATTTGTGGTTTTTTGTTAGTGTGTGATCGACAAGGCCTGAATGTAAATGATTGTTATTTTTTATATGTAATTTATGTTGTTCTATTCTTTTATTAATGTATTGTTTTGTTTCGATCACAATCAGCACATGTAATTTGGTATACTAAGTTACTTTTTAATTTATTTTCTTCTTTGTCTTTTAGTTTTGTGTATAATATGTTATTTAATGTATTAAATGGATACCATGCTATTGTAATGTTGATTTCTTTTAGTATTTCTGAGGCGTTTTTGGTAATGGATATGTTAAATGGAAGTTTTGCGTATATTAATGTATTATTCATATTATGATTAGTAGATGTATTGTTGGTTGTGGTGTTTAATATGTTGTTATCATAGAGATAAAAGAGAGAGGAGGTAACAAATGTGCTTGGAACAAATAGACCAAAGCACAGGCCACAGTGGCTTCTACATATGGCCGACTTCCTGTAAGAAATCTTTCTCTCCAATGGCGTAGCATTACATTAACTAAAATTATGAAATAATAATTTATATGAAGCAGTTTTATTTTCCATAAAATGTCACAAAATGCTAAGATATGAAACAATACGAAGGTTGCTCAATACGAATTAAGTAAAGAATGTTTTATTTTTAAATTTCTTGATTAATTTAACGCATATTTATACTAATAGTTCATAACAAAATTACCTACATCAGTTTTTAAAACCTTACGCTGTTGTTCATTCTTTGGAAAACGGAAACAAACAAACAAAAAATCGATTTTGGGATTAATCAGTTAATAGAAAAAAAAAACAAAAAAGAAATATGCTTCAGGTATACCAGGAAGACAAAGAACGAGCAGGCAACCAGGAAGGAGCGGAAGAGCTGATTCAGTTATGTAGTGGGTATATTGTATTAAAAATATGTATGTATTTATGATTAATTGATAAACTCTAGTTCCCAATGGTAAACTGTAGCTTCCCCTATAGATCCGCCACTGCACAATTCAACAAAGACAATCGCAAGGACGCGTTCGAAAAGTGGCTTCTCAATATGGCCGCTTCCGTCTACAAAATTTATTACCCCCTCTCCCTATTTGTTACCTCCTCTCTCTTTTATCTCTATGGTTGTTATTTAATGTGCCTATTCTACTGTGTATAGTGTGTTGTATAATATTTTGCGGAAATGAATTGGTTGTAAGTATGTGTTTAATCTATTTAATGTTCTCTGACCAGTGTTTTTTGTCTGAAAGTAAAATGGCTCTGTCTGTTAAATTGTTAATTGTGGAAATTTTATATTTAAGTGGCATGAATGAATAGAAATTAATTAACCTGTTGGAGGCCGAGGCTTTTCTATACCAATTGGTAGAACACCTTCCATTCGTATAGGTGATTTCTATATCTAGGAAGGGAATGGCGTCGTTTTTTGATATATCCATGGTAAATTGTAATCTTGGATGAAATGAGTTAAATTTGTTGATAATCGAATTATTTTCTTCTTTAGGTATTAACATGAGAGTGTCATCGACATATCTGAAGTACAACGGAATTGGTGGTGATATGCTGTTCAGTATTGTATCTTCTAGAGATATCATCGCCAGGTTAGCTAGAATTGGTGATAAAGGATCCCCCATCGCACATCCGAAAAGCTGTCTGTAAATATTATTCTTAAAGGTGAAAGTTGCAGAGTTCTTAATGAAATTGATTATGTTTATTAGTTCGTCAGATGGTATGGTGGTTGTTAAATGGTTAAATTTTTTTAAGATATATTGTATAGCAATATATGTGCTGATTGTGATCCAAAAACCGTATATATAGGAGAAACAAAACAATACATTAATAAAAGAATAGAACAACATAAATTACATATAAAAAATAACAATCATTTACATTCAGGCCTTGTCGATCACACACTAACAAAAAACCACAAATTTGATTTTGATAATATCACTATATTAGAAATTGAACAAAATTGGTTCAAAAGAAGATTCTTAGAAGCATTGCATATAACAACAACTCCAAATAATACGAATAAAATACACCATTTCGATAACATTGCCCAATCGTATCGATCACTTATCAATTTTACCAATACCTTATAAACAATAAAAAAAAAATAGAGTCCTCCTGAAACAATAATATTGATATACGTAGTAAGTAAACTATTATAAAATTTCACAAATCCATCAACCAAGGTCAATTCAAAAACACAACAGGAGCTAAAAAAAAAACATCCCCCTTCCACAATTTCACCCAGGAAGTGCCCCTTTCAATAACGCATCGACAGTTACCTCGAAACCTGCAAACAAACGAGAGCTATTCTATTAGAATAACATCGAATCTAATAAAGAAGCTACTCACTAAGCCCGGCAAAGGGACATCAAACCAACAAGGTTACCACAGAGAGCGATATGCATTGGTTTCAACACAATTGGTAACTCAAATAGTAACAACTGGAAAAAATGTAAGTGTCACTACCACATTCTTAAGAAAAAATACTTACCATAATACTGATATCGTAGATTCCACTCTATGTCATGAATATGTCTAAAACGAATAGACGAAACGTCGACAATTCATAAACACAACGTGTTTCATTTAATCCTGAAGAGGTCATCAGAAAACCACCACAACATAATATGATTTAGGTTTTTACTAGTACTTTAGAAGCTAGCTTTTAAAATTCCAAACCATTTTTATTACTTTTTTCGGCTACGCTCGGCTTCTTGAAATTAACACGGACACGCGGTAATAGTTGTGAGTATGACGCCTCTGCGTTGCTTGGCGGGGGAAACATTTCTCCTCGATTTGGCGATCGGCTCAGTTCGCGGTCGCGATGGAAGAGGTACACTTTACGCGCATTCTGGCAATACCGCTTTTTTCTCATCAGGCGTGACGCGGTTTGTCGACCAACACCCCATCCCAATGTATACAACGCAAAGAAGTTTCACTTCAAAAATACATAACGATTTTTCCCTCGCGGCAAAATATTTTCAATGTACAGAACTTAAGTGATTAGCTTCGAGCAAGGAGTCAAAACTTGCACGCATGAAACGACAAACGCGGTATATACTCTCCCGTTACATAATTTATGTAGGAAGCATAGTTCCACTTCCCAGTTTTTCCCGATCCCGGAATAATTCGATGCGAAACATTTTGTCCCTTGATGGGAACCGTTCCGGTAATTGACATTTTTCCCGTCGGGACTGCAGAACTCATTTCACTTCCGATCTGAAATAATTCGCTTGTAAAATATGCCCGGGCTCATTTTCTATTAATGAGTCACGTGGAAATTGACGGAGCTGGAGGAAAATTGAATAGGTATACGACGAGAGGAAGAAATAACAGTCTCGGCTTTATTTGAAACTTTTCGTACAGGCAGAGGGGGTGTTCCTTACTTTTTGAATTAAAATTTTAAAGGTACAGGAAACGCGTCGAACTCCCCGGACTATTCCTGCTCGTCCAATGAATCCCTGCGGGTTACGTACAACGTCGGTCCATTAATTAGCCGTTTGTAATTTTGCATTTGCGTTTTCGAACAACAGCTGAAATTTTCTAACTATCCTGCTAGTTTATGAACAGGGAATAATATACAAAATTTTGGAGAAAAAAATCCCAAAGTACTTTTGGCTTTTACGCTATCATCAGTACCCACTTTCATTTCAAATAAGTAAAATAATATGATTGTACAAAATCAGAAAGCATTGGTCAATTCTTCCTATATCCAAAAGTTGAACTTACATTTGCTACCAAGAAGTGACACGACATTGTAAAAATTAGCAGAGTCACTGGGCGAAATTAACGTGGTCTAAAGTAAAATTCCTCGGATAAACTACGGATAGGGAAAAGATAAAAACGTTGTCATATGAAAATGTAACCAACAACGGCAAATTAAAAATAGCTGGATATATGGAGTTATTTCCAAATCAGAGTATGAATATAATTTTTTAACATTAAACGTACATTTTTATATATAAACGTCGGATCACACTTAATAAACTACACTTATGTATACCTAACTTTAAGATTGAAAACAAAATGTGAGAAAGTTTAACCAACTTTTAACCAACAAAATCATATTATTTTAGACCTCACAATGGCGTAAAATCCGCAAGTACTTTGCCTCGGTTTAATATACCTTATGCTCATTACAAAAGCGTCGTTTCACTCTACTAAAGCACAGTGTACACGACCATACACATTTTTAAGATTACACAATTACTTAATTGTCAACAACAGGTCCTACTGCTTAAGTTAATTACACCTCTTGTTTCCGTACGTACTACACACGCAATTAATTATTTTCACAATAAACTATACAGCTATAATTGGTAATTGATTCAACATCGAATATCAAATATTTACCGCATTGTCAAGAACAGGTAATAAGTTAATCGAGTTTCAGATTTCACGATAAATCCGCCAACCGAACGGCGAAAAAACTGCCTAAATGATACGTTTCCGATAGAGTTAGTGTTCTCGTCATCAATTAGTTAGTTCGGATTTGTGCTGTCGATAGTAATTAAGGTCTTCACGTGGTAGCGGCTTTCCGATGGTCTTTACTACTTTTACTTTTGACATATTTCTGTGTAGTCGAGATTGTTTCGAGATTCATTTTAGGAATGAAATATACCCCGACGTGCATATAAATACTTTATGCAGAGATAATAGAAACTCATTGCAAACGAATGTTTTGGATGAAAATAGTTTTTTGACACAATTATTAAATATTTAGTCATTTGTTTAGTTCGGACGTAGACATCTCGAAAAGAATTTATATTATCATAATTGATATAACTAAAATGGCCTGCTTTGAGGTGAATACCAGCCTTAATTACCATTCTGGGAAATTTTAGTCAATACTGCACTTTTCGAGATACAAAACTATCTTATTCCAGATGAACTTTAGGTAGTTAAAATTCTTCAATTATCTTAAAGTTTAAGTGATAGTTTAACTGGAAATTTGCAAAGCAGGAGTAAAGGCACGAATTCCTAAACCGATGGCTAAAGAAAATGTCAGAGATTAAATACACCAAGTAATAGAGAGAGAAAAGGCTATTAAGTTACAGCAATCCACTTGCGCCTCGTTCTTCCTTAAATGTCCTGTGGATGTTTAAAACTCAAATTAGAGCCAAATTTTGGCATTAGTTAATTTACTTAAAAAAACGAAATGAGGCACTCTGGGAATGACCGAGAGGGGAAGCATAGCTTTATATAATATATATATATATATATATATATATATATATATATATATATACGTCATGTACAGAAACGATTGGTAGCTCTAGCCACTCTCAGATTCCGCCCACAACCGCCACCCCTAGAGCAGGCAATCGACAATACATACAATTGTAACACGAGTTGCCACCAAACAGTTATCGCGACTCCGAAATAAATCACTTTCATCTACTTTGCATTACCAATGCGCTCATTATTACAACGAAAGTAGTGTAATAACATGCATATTATTACACTACTTTTGGTAACTTTTAGTTTTGTTAAATTGGTACATCAGCCTGTCACGTAGACGTGCGTAGACGTCAAGGTTAAATTATTAGTATTTCAATAAACATCACTTTTAAAATTTCATGAATCTACATTCTTGTCTTCCATTTCGCTCACGTAAGTAAGTAGTTATTGAAGTTGTCCTAGGGCTACTAGATTTTCAAATTCAAATACGAAACGTTAATGTCAGTGACGTCAGTGTAACCAACCCACGCAAAATTCCCTAGGGTAATACGAAAAGTTGAACAGGCAAAATTTAATGAATTAATCAAATAAATTAATAAAAATAGATAAAATAGTATATTACACTCGTTTAATAAGACGTATTGTTACGCTCGTTCTATTTAAGCACTCCTCGCTTCGCTCGTCGTACTTTAAAACTCTCGTGTGACGATACTCCTTCTTATTAATCTGGTATAATATAATGTACTATTTATTCTTCTTTATACTTTTATCCAGGCCAAACCTAACCTTCCGGACCGTAGTCGTAGGCCCAGAAACGTTTCCGTGAAGGATTTTCTCGTTCCGTGTAGATCCCAATCCAAGATGGCTACTGTCTGTTTTTACGTTTAAGATCAAATTTTATAATGAAATAAGAAAGCTATGCTTCCAATAAGAATAACCAAATAGTAACTTTTTTTGGTTTCTTGCTAAGATCGTGATAAGTGTTGAATGACTCGCATTACTGTCAATATGACGTTTGTAGAGGATTAAATAACCTTCAAAACGGCGTTTTGTAGACCTTGACCGGACAATTTTTCTAACCGAAAAAACCGGAAAAGTGATGAAATATGACTAACTTAAAAAAATCATAGCTTTGCTTATTTTCAATATTAAGGAAAGATGTTTCGGGAAATGTGTACTTTAATCAGATGCAATATGACATTTATCGCATTAATAGTTTTTGCATAATTGAAAAATTAAGAAATTAGGGCAATACTATACGAAATATATGTTATTAACTGTAATTGAATGATTTTAATTTTATTAAAAATATCCTGAAAGAAGAAATCGAAAGCTCCAATTCGTACATCACTTTTTGAAAGAAGTGGTTTCAAAATGCTAAGAACACTTTCGAACCAATTGGAATCGGAAGCCAGATGCTTCTACATCTCCAGCTCTTCTCGGGTAAAACTGGTCAAATAAATGCCAACAAAACACTATTTTGAAGGCATATTAATTCTCTATGTATGTGCCAGTGACACTGATGCGATTCTTTCAATATTTTTCATGATATAAGCAAAATAAACAGAAAAAGTGACCTTTCATTATTTTTGTTTATAACAAATTACCCAAAACGGAATTTCCGGAATAACACAGTATATTAAAAAAATTGGTGACACTTGTGGATTGCTGTACAACTTAATCGCACGTAAATTCACTATTACCTGGGCTATAATTATTACACTGTCTCTTAAATAACACCTGAAAGGTGCCTCTAGTTGCTACTTTAGTTAATGACGATTTTAAATTATTATAACAAATTTGAAAAACATATAATTGCAAAATAACTTAGGTAAGTAATTTATTTATAAGGATATATTTATGGAAAATTGTAAATTCCTCTAAAATAGCAAACTTTCACTTTGAACTTTCAACTTCCGATTGAGATCTTAAAGCGCAGCCAAGGAGCAAACGTTGAATTCAAGATAACATTCGAAAATAATATAAAGGAGAAAATGGGGAAAGTACGAAAGGTGGCAGGGAACGCGAAACTGCATTCAGCCAATAGAACAATGGTTCACAGCTTAAAAGCATACGTAAAATCAAAGGTGAAGTTTGCTACCTTGAAAATATTGGAGGTTAATAATATATTTGGTTTTAAAATCCACCACTTCTGTAGAGTTTTCATACCTTTCTCACTCAATTCATTGCATTTTTCTCTTTATATTTCTAACAGGCCACCCTTTACTTCAAACGGCTCTTTTTAATACATAATTTATTTCACTGCGAAAACATTTTTGTGTTCTTTTAAGAAGATTACAAAAAAGAAAATTGGCAGCACTTTTGACGGGCCCCTTTCCATATTTTACCGAATACGCTTCCAAATCAGTTTAGAAGACAGTTTTGTCAAAATCTGACTGTTTTGATTACAGAATTTCCAAATGTATCAAATTACATGCCACGAAAAAGGGAATGAGACGTGAAAAGCAAGTCTTGAAAATTTCTTGTGATTTAAGGACAATACTTCAGATTACAGTTTAAAGGAATTTTAAGTACTTTGCAATCGACATCATAAGAATGTTAGATTTTTCGTCTTTGAATTTGCTTTTATTTTTCATATTCTCCACCTTAATTTGAACGAAGGTTTTTCTGCGAAGATTTCAATTACAGCACAAAGCGCCTCCTCAATTTTTACTACTGACAATTCCACACCCAAATCTACTTTATTTAAATCAAATTTTTAAAAACAAAAAGACCAAATCCGTCAAAACCCTATATAGAAAAAGAGTGCGCCTTTGAAAACAAAAATCTCGAACTGATATTTCCTTATGTTTTACGGAAAAGTATCTCGGAAAAAAGTTTAAGAACTCGAAGGACTTGTAAGGACTTTCATATCGACGTAAACTTCTTACGGTCCTCCCCCTTCCACCTCGATTACATTTGCTTGATTTTTTACAGTTCCGCCCGATATTTTGAACGAGGACACCAGCGGCGACATGTCCATCTCAGAGGGTGAGAACGCCACCCTGATCTGCAAAGCCGCCGGTCACCCGACCCCGAGGATTACTTGGCGCAGGGAGGACAACCGGCCCATTCTTATCAGGAAAGGGCAGGTAGATTTCGCCAAAGGTAAATAGGGTTATTAAGAGGGCGAGAGGGGAGCGTTTTATGTTTTCCAATTTAAGCGGAGAGGCGATGCGATCTGCGACGACGGGACAGATTGGAATCGTAATATTTAATCCGGGAAACCTTCGGGGGTTAATGAGTGACGAGAATTCCGTCTTGTTGCTGTTTTTACTGGAGTTTCTCTCATTTGGTACGACAGAAGAGTTCGATGCGAACTAAATTAAGAGTTCATCGCGATAAGTTAAGTAGGAAAAATGATAACTAATACCCTGGGTAAATACAAAGCGGTGTTAATAACCAATTTCGATCGAAAAACTAAAAGGTCAATTTTGGAAAAAGCTTAAAACACATATAACTAAACAAAGTAAAAACTGGCTAGCGTTGGAAATACAATGCATACCATACGAGGGGTATAGTCAAACCTATACTCAAGAAATCAAAGAGTTAAAGTTGGGAACTGTCTCTCAGGCAGCTTCATTGCTTCATCAGGGGTGCCACAAGGAAGTGTACTTGGTCCCCTGTTAATTTTAATTTTCATTAACAGCCTCCCAGCATGCGTGAGATCATCTGAGAGTCTACATTTTGCAGATGATTTCAGAATTATTAAAAAAGTACTGAGCTCTGAAAACTGTCAACAGTTACAGAATGACTTGGATCAGGTAACTCATTGGTTTTCAATTAGTGGAATGTCAATCAATATAAATAAATGCCAGGTCATTACATTTACGCGTAAAAAGAACTTTATTGACCATAAATATACCATCAACAACTGTATACTGCCAAGAAAAAGTAAGTGTAAGGACTTGGATGTTATCCTTCAAACAGATTTAAGATTCAATAAGCATTAGGAGACTATTATGAATCGAGCATATAGGACACTTAGATTTGTCATTAGAAATAGACGGTTCTTTGGGATATATACTGTGATAAAATAGTATAACTCTCTTGTAAGACCACACTTAGAATGTGAGGCTGTGATATGGTCACCTCAAGCAGAAACTCATTCCAACGCTATTGAAAAAGTTCAAAAAAGATTTTTAAGATATCTCCATGTCAAGAAGTACAATGTATATCCATATATGGTTTCATATAAATCAATGTTAGTTGATTTTAATTTTGATACTTTAGGCATTAGAAGAAGCATACAATGTGTTATATTTGTATTCTGTATCGTAAACAATACCAAATACTGTGAGTTATGCTTAATCAATAAGATTAACTTTAGGGTACCTAAGGTAGCTTTAAGGATAAGAGACTTGAGACTGTTTTCCACAAGTACCTCGAGTTCTTCAATACTAATATAAGAGCAGTAAATGCTCGTTTTAGGCAATTATTTTTAAGCAATTTGCATATGTAGCTGGTCAGTCTGATACCTCACGTTGATTTAATGTGTCTGTGTATGATCTTAGTGTGAGTCTGTGGTGTAACTTTTCCTTTTATGTTTTAGTTAGTAGGCACTCTCACATTACATTAACTACTTTCTTGTGTTATGTGGGAGGATAAATAAATAAATAAATAAATAAATAACATCGGAAAACTGAATAATGAGAAACACGACGTTACCAACTATTTGTTTCTAAATTCGCGACTGGTGTCGAATACATCGTGAATATCATCAGCCACTACCAATGCTAAAAACACATTAAAAAATTACAGTTCCAGCTACACGATCAATTATGCCATGGTAACCTACCAAATTGACATTACAACTTTGGAACAAACACTGCAAATTGAAATATTCAATACCTAAACCCCGATAGTCTATTAAAGTGATAGAGAGTATCACAGCGTGCCTGCACTCTCATATAAATTTCATACCATATAGCTAAAGGAACGATGAGCTACAGCTTCCTGTCGCTGAAAACTTAGTTGTATAAGTCAACTCCACTCGGCTAAAGTGTCGCGTCTATTCAGTCGTCACATGCTCTTAATTCGCAAGCTCATGAAAAAGTAATAAAAAGCAATCTAGTATGACAATATTCAAGATTCTAATTCCGTATTATGAATAAAACTTTGGAAAGCAGAAAATAATTGCAGCTTTTAATGTGCAAAAATGACCCACGCTGACTACTTTTGAATATTAAAAAAAAGGGAATATCTTATGGATAAAAACTTAATTAGACATAAACAACAGTTTCGGAACATAAAAACCAATAAAGTTGTAATTATTAAACGGAATTAATATTACACTATTAGAATTTCATTGTCAGGTTTTCATTGTTAATCATGGAAAAGGATTGAATAAAACTTACAGTATAATATTATTAACATATTTTGTTTTATTGTCATATGAAATGGTATGAACATAGTTTATTTTTTCATATATATATTTTTTATGACAATAATTCATGTATTATAACCGCACCAAAGAAATGGATATTTCGCGAAAACACTTTTTCCAAAAAATTGTTTTAACAAATTAGGTGGTAAATTGAAGAATACATTAATAAACAAAATGGATCTTCGTAATGTGCACAGAACGGTACCCCAAATCAAAACAAGAAACATCAAAATTCGTCAACAATTTCCAGAGATATTGCTTATAACATAAGGTGCCAAAATAACAAAAAATATGTTTTTCTTCTTTAATTTTTTAAACGATATAAAAATTGCATTTTATCATATTCAACAATTGATATCGATAGAGAAAATGTTTCTCTAGGGCATCATGATCTTAGAATCGCGATATGGTTATTGCAAAAAAAAAATGCAAAAATATAAACAAATTGAATTTTGCAATAAAGTATATAATGAATCGACCTAAAATTTTTACCACATATTAAGCATTATAATCCCCGACTTTTAACAAAATAACAAAGTCGCTGGTTCAATTTCGCAACAAAAATTGTTAAACAAAATATTTGTCGATGTTGACGTTCTATACCATTTTTCTCAGCAACAAATAAAGATATCGAGGTCGGTTTAGAAACATATTAAAGGTTTTTAATTCCCTAGAGGATGGTAAGCTCATTTTACCCAAAAGTGTCTTAGTTTTTAATTGAGAACAAAAATAGTCAAAAAGTGCGTTATTTGACGTTTAATTCTTAATAACAATGCCTAATGTTTATAGTCTCGTGGGGCCTTCCTATACGTCTTGTTTCTGTAGGCCTATATTACCTAAAAATCCGGGTCTCCTGCTCGAGGATTCGACGTCATGGAGAAATCACTAATTGATTGGTCTAGCAGTATTAGGATCCTAATTAGTTAATATACCAAATAAATTAGTGCTGTTGACATACATCTTGTAATGCTACCATATCTCTTATTAGTATAAGATGTAAAACAATAATACAAAACACAAGAACTCATTGTAAGAATACTTAACCACCAAATTTTGAACTAGTATTAACGTTCTCAAAACTCAAAATCGACGAACTAATAGTTGAAATTCCAAAAAATATATATAAAGTGTATCCTGGATTGCAGTCAAAGATCTTACAGAACGTGGATTGCGTCTCAAGGGTTTTCGGCTGTGCTCACACCTGAGGGAATTGCTTGGACCAATAGGCATATTGAAGTTGTCTTACTATATAGAGATATAACAATCACTAGAAGGAATATCTACAATAGCGTACGTGTTAAAATTTTACTTTGTACAAAACAACATCAAATGTCCGCCAAGCTCTTAAAACGCAAATAACATGCAGGATCGGACTGAAATATTTCTTTACGATGTTAGGTGCAACATCATTACAGGAAACATGAGATTTTTATTATATTTGTAGAGCATAAAAAAGCAGCTCTTTTGTTTGTAACGGATTCATATTTTCAAAATTACGAAAAATATGTATAAATTGTATCCTGGATTTTAGTCAAAGATCTTATAGAACATGGATTGCGTCTCAAGGGTTTTCGGCTATGCTAACACCTGAGGAAACTGCTTGGACCAATAGGCATATTGAAGTTGTCTTACTATATAGAGATATAACAATCACTAGAAGGAATATGTGCAGTAGTTTACGTGTTAAAATTTTACTTTGAACAAAACAACATCAAATGCCCGCCAAGCTCTTAAAACGTAAATAACAGGCAGGATCGGACTGAAATATTTCTTTACGATGTTAGTTGCAACATCATTACAGGAAACATGAGATTTTTATTATATTTGTAAAGCATAAAAAAGCAGCTCTTTTGTTTGTAACGGATTCATATTTTCAAAATTACGAAAAATATGTATAAATTGTATCCTGGATTTTAGTCAAAGATCTTATAGGACATGGATTGCGTCTCAAGGGTTTTCGGCTGTGCTAACACCTGAGGGAACTGCTTGGACCAATAGGCATATTGAAGTTGTCTTACTATATAGAGATATAACAATCACTAGAAGGAATATGTACAGTAGTTTACGTGTTAAAATTTTACTTTGAACAAAACAACAACAAATGCCCGCCAAGCTCTTAAAACGTAAATAACAGGCAGGATCGGACTGAAATATTTCTTTACGATGTTAGTTGCAACATCATTACAGGAAACATGAGATTTTTATTATATTTGTAGAGCATAAAAAAGCAGCTCTTTTGTTTGTAACGGATTCATATTTTCAAAATTACGAAAAATATGTATAAATTGTATCCTGGATTTTAGTCAAAGATCTTATAGGACATGGATTGCGTCTCAAGGGTTTTCGGCTGTGCTAACACCTGAGGGAACTGCTTGGACCAATAGGCATATTGAAGTTGTCTTACTATATAGAGATATAACAATCACTAGAAGGAATATGTACAGTAGTTTACGTGTTAAAATTTTACTTTGAACAAAACAACATCAAATGCCCGCCAAGCTCTTAAAACGTAAATAACAGGCAGGATCGGACTGAAATATTTCTTTACGATGTTAGTTGCAACATCATTACAGGAAACATGAGATTTTTAATATATTTGTAGAGCATAAAAAAGCAGCTCTTTTGTTTGTAACGGATTCATATTTTCAAAATTACGAAAAATATGTATAAATTGTATCCTGGATTTTAGTCAAAGATCTTATAGAACATGGATTGCGTCTCAAGGGTTTTCGGCTATGCTAACACCTGAGGGAACTGCTTGGACCAATAGGCATATTGAAGTTGTCTTACTATATAGAGATATAACAATCACTAGAAGGAATATGTGCAGTAGTTTACGTGTTAAAATTTTACTTTGAACAAAACAACATCAAATGTCAGCCAAGCTCTTAAAACGTAAATAGCATGCAGGATCGGACTGAAATATTTCTTTACGATGTTAGGTGCAACATCATTACAGGAATCATGAGATTTTTATTATACTTGTAGAGCATAAAAAATGCAGCTTTTTTGTTGGTAACGGATTCATATTTTCAAAATTACGAAAAATATGTATAAATTGTATCCTGGATTCTAGTCAAAGATCTTATAGAACGTGGATTGCGTCTCAACGGTTTTCGGCTGTGCTAACACCTGAGGGCACTGCTTGGACCAATAGGCATATTGAAGTTGTTTTACTATATATAGATATAACAATCACTAGAAGGAATATGTACAGTAGTTTACGTGTTAAAATTTTACTATGAACAAAACAACATCAATATGACCGCCAAGCTCTTAAAACGTAAATAGCATGCAGGATCAGACTGAAATTTTTCTTTACGATGTTAGGTGCAACATCATTACAGGAATCATGAGATTTTTATTATATTTGTAGAGCATAAAAAATGCAGCTTTTTTGTTTGTAACGGATTCATATTTTCAAAATTACGAAAAGTATGTATAAATTGTATCCTGGATTTTAGTCAAAGATCTTATAGAACATGGATTGCGTCTCAAGGGTTTTCAGCTGTGCTAACACCTGAGGGAACTGCTTGGACCAATAGGCATATTGAAGTTGTCTTACTATATAGAGATATAACAATCACTAGAAGGAATATGTGCAGTAGTTTACGTGTTAAAATTTTACTTTGAACAAAACAACATCAAATGCCCGCCAAGCTCTTAAAACGTAAATAACAGGCAGGATCGGACTGAAATATTTCTTTACGATGTTAGTTGCAACATCATTACAGGAAACATGAGATTTTTATTATATTTGTAGAGCATAAAAAAGCAGCTCTTTTGTTTGTAACGGATTCATATTTTCAAAATTACGAAAAATATGTATAAATTGTATCCTGGATTTTAGTCAAAGATCTTATAGAACATGGATTGCGTCTCAAGGGTTTTCGGCTATGCTAACACCTGAGGGAACTGCTTGGACCAATAGGCATATTGAAGTTGTCTTACTATATAGAGATATAACAATCACTAGAAGGAATATGTGCAGTAGTTTACGTGTTAAAATTTTACTTTGAACAAAACAACATCAAATGTCAGCCAAGCTCTTAAAACGTAAATAGCATGCAGGATCGGACTGAAATATTTCTTTACGATGTTAGGTGCAACATCATTACAGGAATCATGAGATTTTTATTATACTTGTAGAGCATAAAAAATGCAGCTTTTTTGTTGGTAACGGATTCATATTTTCAAAATTACGAAAAATATGTATAAATTGTATCCTGGATTCTAGTCAAAGATCCTATAGAACGTGGATTGCGTCTCAACGGTTTTCGGCTGTGCTAACACCTGAGGGCACTGCTTGGACCAATAGGCATATTGAAGTTGTTTTACTATATATAGATATAACAATCACTAGAAGGAATATGTACAGTAGTTTACGTGTTAAAATTTTACTATGAACAAAACAACATCAATATGACCGCCAAGCTCTTAAAACGTAAATAGCATGCAGGATCAGACTGAAATTTTTCTTTACGATGTTAGGTGCAACATCATTACAGGAATCATGAGATTTTTATTATATTTGTAGAGCATAAAAAATGCAGCTTTTTTGTTTGTAACGGATTCATATTTTCAAAATTACGAAAAGTATGTATAAATTGTATCCTGGATTTTAGTCAAAGATCTTATAGAACATGGATTGCGTCTCAAGGGTTTTCAGCTGTGCTAACACCTGAGGGAACTGCTTGGACCAATAGGCATATTGAAGTTGTCTTACTATATAGAGATATAACAATCACTAGAAGGAATATGTGCAGTAGTTTACGTGTTAAAATTTTACTTTGAACAAAACAACATCAAATGCCCGCCAAGCTCTTAAAACGTAAATAACAGGCAGGATCGGACTGAAATATTTCTTTACGATGTTAGTTGCAACATCATTACAGGAAACATGAGATTTTTATTATATTTGTAGAGCATAAAAAAGCAGCTCTTTTGTTTGTAACGGATTCATATTTTCAAAATTACGAAAAATATGTATAAATTGTATCCTGGATTTTAGTCAAAGATCTTATAGAACATGGATTGCGTCTCAAGGGTTTTCGGCTATGCTAACACCTGAGGGAACTGCTTGGACCAATAGGCATATTGAAGTTGTCTTACTATATAGAGATATAACAATCACTAGAAGGAATATGTGCAGTAGTTTACGTGTTAAAATTTTACTTTGAACAAAACAACATCAAATGTCAGCCAAGCTCTTAAAACGTAAATAGCATGCAGGATCGGACTGAAATATTTCTTTACGATGTTAGGTGCAACATCATTACAGGAATCATGAGATTTTTATTATACTTGTAGAGCATAAAAAATGCAGCTTTTTTGTTGGTAACGGATTCATATTTTCAAAATTACGAAAAATATGTATAAATTGTATCCTGGATTTTAGTCAAAGATCTTATAGAACGTGGATTGCGTCTCAACGGTTTTCGGCTGTGCTAACACCTGAGGGCACTGCTTGGACCAATAGGCATATTGAAGTTGTTTTACTATATATAGATATAACAATCACTAGAAGGAATATGTACAGTAGTTTACGTGTTAAAATTTTACTATGAACAAAACAACATCAATATGACCGCCAAGCTCTTAAAACGTAAATAGCATGCAGGATCAGACTGAAATTTTTCTTTACGATGTTAAGTGCAACATCATTACAGGAATCATGAGATTTTTATTATATTCGTAGAGCATAAAAAATGCAGCTTTTTTGTTTGTAACGGATTCATATTTTCAAAATTACGAAAAATATGTATAAATTGTATCCTGGATTTTAGTCAAAGATCTTATAGAACATGGATTGCGTCTCAAGGGTTTTCGGCTATGCTAACACCTGAGGGAACTGCTTGGACCAATAGGCATATTGAAGTTGTCTTACTATATAGAGATATAACAATCACTAGAAGGAATATGTACAGTAGTTTACGTGTTAAAATTTTACTATGAACAAAACAACATCAATATGACCGCCAAGCTCTTAAAACGTAAATAGCATGCAGGATCAGACTGAAATTTTTCTTTACGATGTTAGGTGCAACATCATTACAGGAATCATGAGATTTTTATTATATTTGTAGAGCATAAAAAATGCAGCTTTTTTGTGTGTAATGGATTCATATTTTCAAACTTAAAACACTTTAAGTACATTTAACTCTATATTGACTCGAAGCGCATTACATGAAGTACGTCCCTGGTAGGACAAAAGGTATTACCTCAGTTGTTGGCACACGACTCTCTATACAAGAGTATAGGCAATGAGTAATCTATATACAATAAGATCTATGTCATTAGTTCTATATCGTTCAAAATTGAAACTTTAAATAAGTTGATAAAAACTTTAGTCAGTTTAATTTTAATCTGTTAATTCAATACTCATTTAAGTAAGTTGCCGTTATGTACTGCGACACATATTGAACCCATTCAGCAAAAATTTATTAATATAAGCTCCGTAATTCAACCAATAGGTACTACAAATGGCTTTTAACTTTGATTCTCTGATGAAGCCTATCTAAAATTAACAACTAGTGAGGCTACTAGTTGAGAGAACGATTCTCTATATCTCTATATCCATTCGTCTATTACCACGCTTTAAGCTCATTACTAATAGCCTAACCAGTAGTAGGCAAGACCAAAATGGAAACCACTGAAGTATTAAAACTTGAAATAGTGATTCAGGAGAAATCTTGCAAAAACGAAGGCGATACCAAAAACCAAAATGTAAACCAGTTACGTTTTAAACTTTTAAGTAGTGATGGATAGTGTTCACTTCACGCCTGATATATGTTTTATTACACAACTGATTCTTCTGAAGAACTAGTAGATTCAAAAAAAAATCCAAAATGCACCATAGCATATTATAATCTGAAGAATAAATTGCAGTCCGCAAAAATACCAAAAATAATTGCGACTTGCTTGATAAATTGGCAGGTGCGACTCTTTGACAAAAATATTGACACGTTTTCTGAAAAGGGCTCTGTATTATTTTGGCAACTTCATAACTCGTAATTAGCCACAAACAAGTTTAGGAAAAATGCAAACACTCAGTTATAACCTAAAAAACAATTAATTACCTTCTAGAAGATAATTAAAACACTATTACAGTATTAAACAACCCCTTGGACATTTCACAATCCCCCTTCGCGCTTTCTCGCCCTCGAGTCGGATGATTTGACCGTATTTCTCGACATTTCGGTTAATAATTTTAAGATATCTCATCCTCTCGGGCCCCTGTTGTACTGTAGTTGTACCGGAGTGGATGTCGGAACATATTCCAGCAGTTATGGAACCTCCGAAACTGCCAGTGAATTACTGTTAGTTAGTTCTCTTAATGTCACGGAAAGTAATTGCCGCCCTAAATAGCCAAGTTCCGTAGGCGTAACTCTCGGCATTATGCGCCATATTTACAACCGCGGAGACGTAAAAATGATGAAAAATAGAGCGACGCGCGGGTCACGTGTTAATCAAAACTTTCGCGGATGGTACGGAGATTATACCGAATTAAATTAACTCGTGCGCTAGTTAACAGTTTGTCGGTCCTCTTTTTCATGAATAAATATACCGGGAGTAAGAACGGGGAGGAAGAGGGAGAGGTCGCCGACCGATGCTACTTTCATGGCGAATTTCCCTAATGTTTATTTATTTCCTCTGAATTTAATTTCGCCAGTAAACGTGGCGGATCCTACTTAAAGCTTGTTTCACTTAGAAACTGGTTCCGGTTGAGTTTTTTAATTTCATTTGTGAGTTTGTCTAATTGAATTGTTGGACGCCGCCACTCTTGACGATCCTCAGAGTAAATTGAATTAGAAAATCGTGTTCGGCTTCATCCCTCCACTTCCGTCTCGACGTCTTCATTAAAAATTAATTTCACTTCTTCACTATTGTATACTTAACTAGTTACTTCTCATCTTCGTTCCATTTGATTTTATCGCCTAAAATGGATTCGTTTCACCGAACGAATCGAAGCTTATAACTAAAAACCGCCCCCACCCGAAAATTGAAACAGACCTCTCCCATTAATTTCCTTGGAAATCCACCAAGGAATTCTTCATTACATTTTTCAGTGCATTTTCTACGGAAACTTCAATTACGAGAAACTGTAATTAGTCCCTTTCAAAAGAGAGAGAGAGAGAGAGAGAGAGAGAGAGAGAGAGAGAGAGAGAGAGAGAGACAGAGAGAGAGAGAGAGAGAGACAGAGAGAGAGATAGAGATAGCGAGAGAGAGAGATAGCGAAGGAGAAAAAGGAAATCTCAAGAGTATTTAATTGGTTACCTATAATATATTGTTGAAAGGAAATACCTTTTGTTTCCGGGCATTATTTCTTCAGCAAAGACGCAATACTTCTAGCTTATTATGGGGGAATTTCAGGATTTCCTCCGGGACGCAGGTACTAAATTGGGAAGGGCGTTCAAGAGGTAATTCTCCAGTGAAATTCACGCAACTGAGAGACATTATATCCCTTGCCTCAACTTTCCTTGGAGCCGTTTGAAATTATGCCGGACTCGATGATTACTTAGCGAACTGTACCAAAATTTTAATAAGTGTACTTGAACTCCTTTCGAGCACTTCGAAACAAGGGGAAGCGGTAGCAAGGCGAGGCTCTTCGAAATTGAAAAAATAACGACAATTGTTCCAGCAAAATTTAAAACCTCAGGAGGTTCATATATTCCAAACACAATAGGTTAGGAATAGTAGGAACAATAGGAATAATTGTAAGATGGGTATTTTTCATAAATTAGAAATTATGATAGACACAGTAGCGGAATTCGGAACATAACGAGATTATTTTAAAAAAGTAAGAAAACAATACAAACAACAAGAAAAACAAACTTTTGTAAAACAAGAAAAATATGTTCCAAAGTCATCATAAATTAGTAGTAATATAACTTCCACGATCACTAAATTATTATACAAATTACGTAAAATAGTAATAAGAATATAAATTTGGTGAAAGCACTTTTTTTATGAGACAAGTTTAGGTGAGGTTACGTAAAGGATTGCTTACAGTCACTTAAATGTAATGAAATGAATCGCTCACGAGTAGATTATCAATTTATGATTAGGTACTTAGGGACATTTTACATTACTGAATATAACATTGAGAACGTTAACGAAATTATTTTCATATACTTGCATGTTGTAGTGTGACTAATAAAATATATATTAACCTATATGATCACAATAATGGGTATCTTTGAAGTGGTGTAAAGAATATTGAAGGGATAACAGTGTTCGTGAAAATGGAACATACAATTCCAAGAGGCCAATGGAATGAATAATTAAGATGTAGTTAAAGTTCAATAAAGCTTTGAAAGCTTTATAAAGATTTATAGAAAATGGTATATTTGGAAGAGTCCTTTATAGGCCAAGCAAATAAGCAAAAAAAATACCCTGTTGCGGACATCGAATCCTCGAACAGGAGACCCGGATTTTTAGGTAATATAGGCATACAGAAACAAAACGTATAGGAAGACTCCACGGGACTATAAACATTAGGCATTGTTATTAACAATTAAACGTAAAAAAATGTACTTTTTTTACTATTTTTACTCTCAATTAAGAACTAAGTTACTTTTGTGTAAAATGAGCTTACCATCCTCTAGGGAATTAAAACAACTTTAAAATGATTTTAAACCGACCTCGATAACTTTATTAGTTGCTGAGAAAAATAGTACAAAGTGTCAAAATCGACAAATTTTTTGTTTAACAATTGTTATTGCGAAATTGAACCTGCGACTTTGTTATTTTGTAAAAAGTCGGGGATTATAGTGCTTAAAATGTGGTAAAAATTTAAAATCGATTCATTAAACACTTTATGCAAAATTCAATTTGTTTATATTTTTGAAATTTTTTTGCAATAACCATCTACGCACAAATAAAAAAAAATCGCGATTCTAAGATCATGGTGCCCTAGAGAAACATTTTCTCTGTCGATATCAATTGTTAAATATGATAAAAAGCAAATTAAAGATTGTTTAAAAAATTAAAAAAGAAAAACACTTTTTTTTTATTTTGGCACCTTATGTCATAAGACTCATAAGCAATATTTCTGGGAATTTTTGACGAATTTTGATGTTTCTTCTTTTGATTTGGGGTACCGTTCTGAGCAAATTACGAAGATGTAATTTGTTTATTAATTTATTCTTTAATTTACCACCTAATTTGTTGAAACAATGTTTTGGAAAAATCTTTTCACGAAAAATCCATATTTTTTGTGCGGTTTTCATTGTTAAACATGGAAAAGTATTGAATAAAACGTACATTATAATATTATAACCTATTTTGTTTTATTGTTATATCAAATGGTACGAACATAGTGTATCTATTTTATATCATATTTTTATCAAAAAATTAATTTAAAATTAATTTTTTAATGACAATGCTATACGTTTTATAGTTAAACAAGTAATTTCCATGTTTAACAATGAAAACCGCACAAAAAAATGGATTTTTCGCGAAATTTTTTGTTACAAACCATTGTTTCTACAAATTATGTAGTAAATTAATGAATAAATTAATAAATAAATTTCATGTGCTCAGAACGGTACCTCAAACCAAATGTAGAAACATCAATGCCATAATAAAAAAAAATGTGTTTTTCTTCTTCAATTTTTTAAACAATCTAAAAATTGCTTTTTATCATATTCAACAATTGATATCAATAGAGAAAATGTTTAAGTATTTAATGAATCGATCTGAAATTTTTAGCACATATTAAGCACTATAATCCCCGATTTTTTACAAAATAACAAAGTCGCAGGTACAATTTCGCAATAACAATTGTTAAATAAAAAATTTGTCGATTTTGAAACTCTATACCATTTTTCTCAGCAACAAATAAAGATATCGAGGTCGGTTTAGAAACATTTTAAAGGTCTTTTAATTCTCTAGAGGATGGTGAGCCCATTTTACCCAAAAGTAACTTAGTTTTTAATTGAGAACAAAAATAGCCAAATGTTCATTTTTTCGCGTTTTATTGTTAATAACAATGCCTAATGTTCATAGTCTAGTGGGGTCTTCCTATAAGTTTTGTTTCTGTATGCCTATATTACCTAAAAATCCGGGTCTCCTGCTCGAGGATTCGATGTCATGGCGAAATCCCGAATTGATTGGTCTATTAGCTAGCAAGTTTAAAAATAATAATTTCTTTCTCCAGAAAATTCGACACTTGATCTCATAAAACTAAAAAGTTACAATTCAATCGAAAAAATTGGATTTTTGTGATAGTTGTGAGGGTAGTTTTTTAAAGGACCTCGCACATATTATATGGAAAAAGGTCTTCCGGTGAAGTTTGCTAAAAATTTGGTAAATTGTTCGTTTTGTCGCCCTGATCAAAAGTCTTAATGAGGTCGAAGCTCAAAATGCCCATCTTTAGGCTCTACGGCAATTTTCAGTGGCCAAAAACAGCAAAAATACATTTTTTTTAAATATTATGTTTGTTTATTAAAAATTGCCGTAGAGCCTAAAGGTGGGCATTTTGAGCTTCGACCCCATTGACACTTTTGATCAGAGGGACAAAACGAACAATTTCCCCAAACTTTTAGCAAATTTCACCGGAAGACCTTTTTCATATAATATGTGCGGGGTCCGTTTTGAGGCATTTTCAATAATTACATAAAAAAATAAGGTATTTTGTTACTAATCGCTTGGAGTAATGGTTTAAAATAAATTTAAATACAAAATGGTTGGTGCACTCCCATTCACAAAAGAAAACTATAAAACTAATTACTGACAATTGATGCATCCGTACTATAAAGGGTTTAATCAGTTATTGAAGTTGTCGTTGATTTTTTCCATATATGAAATTTTTATCTGTTATAATGCTATTTAAAACATTTAACGTTCATAGCACGAAATTGAAATTACAAAAATTAAATTTAAAATCACTAATTCAAGCCCATATACACTAATCAAACTATTAGGCATCTACTTTAAAAAAACACCATAATGTGAATACTACAAAAATTACATATATTAGTTGCTACGGTTGAAAAATAAATAATTCAGTTTATTAATATGTGCCATAAGGTGAGAGTGAAACAACTCTTAAGTTTTCCCAAAAACCTTTGCTCCAAGTGATCTATACTAAGTGTTAAGGAGTATCCAATTTTTGAAAACACATACACAATGTGTAAGAAATGGAATAAAAAGTTCAAAAATAATAATCATTTTAATTAATAAATATAGATCAGTTAAAAAGTAATTAATTTAGTTTTCGATTTTATTATAGTGCACGAATGCACAATAAATCTACATTTTTCTCAACAAATCATTACCCCAAGTCATTATTAAAGTGCAAAACTCCCTAATTATGGATTTGAAGTTAGCCACATTAAACATTCAAAAAATGAAAACATATCTTATTATGACGTAGATTTTTTTCCGTAAATATTCCCCAAAAATTGTTTGCATTATGGTTAATTGATTAACAGAATGCCAACCAATTATTACCATAAAAAACCTCCCTTGCCAATAACGGTGCTAGAGATTTGAGCAATTTAAAATGTTCAGCAAAGTTTGTGTCAGTCACTTTTTTTAATTACCAAATAAACTAAAATTCTAAAAAATCTAAACTTAAATATGTGAATGTGGCTAAATTCACAAACGACCCTTATTCCACATTTTCAGATTAATACTCATAGGCACTCCTTTCTATACAATAGTATACTATACTATACTATCACTACGGTGATGCTGATATATGAGGAGTACCACCCTTCCAGAATTTTAAACATGATTCCATATAAATCACACAAATCAATCACAAAATGGTTTGGCAATGCACTTATCATTCTCAATCCCGATTCATTATTAATTTTTAAACAAATTCGCGGTCGACGGAAAAAGTTATACAAATACAGTCCGCGAGGCGCACCGTCATCATAAACTTATCTCCAATTCCATTCTGCCCTTTTGTGAGGACAAGAAACGTCAATTCGCCATTGTAAGTAATGTGCGTTGCACGTTTCGCGAAAATACAACAGATGGTGTATATAAGTCCGAAGTCGCCACCGTTATAATTAACACAAAACACACACAAATATTATATAGAAAGCGACCAACATCAATCTGTTGACAACGGTCGGCACGCAATTTTCGGAGAAAAACTGGATATTATAGTACGGGAGAAATGTTCCATCGGCGAGGCCATCGAGCATTTTCGAAATAG
Organism: Cryptocephalus moraei; assembly: GCA_946251905.1. Taxonomy (NCBI): domain Eukaryota; kingdom Metazoa; phylum Arthropoda; class Insecta; order Coleoptera; family Chrysomelidae; genus Cryptocephalus; species Cryptocephalus moraei. The sequence goes on from OX276454.1 coordinate 15,190,551, forward strand.
AAGTAAATACCAATTGCATGCAACGCAGCCCTTATTGATTAATAGTATCACCAACTTAAAAATTCAGGCTATTTGGGTCTCGTTGTCCCAAACCACACTCACAATATTTTTGGCAGATTTTACTAGTGTCTAGACGACGTCTAATTAAATAAATACAACACCACATTTGTATGATATAATTTAACTAATAAGGTTAGGTTTCGTTGCATATCCAATATCATCGAGTAAAGCACAATTTACCGTTCAATGCTCCGTACATTCGAAGTTGAAAAATGGACCTAACCTGCCCCACAAAGGGAACAGAGTTAATTTAAGAGACCCACTTTAGTTAAAGCCTCGTACATCCTGTCGTAAAGATCTTCAAACATAATTCGAAGTAACTGGTAATACCTACCCAAATTTTCATTAGCGGTCACACAGGATGGTTATTACTTCGTGCGATGTCCATCGAGGCGAGCACGTATATCTTTGATTAATTTTCACGGCAAACAAAAGCAGTCAGATTAATTTCTACGAGCCTCCTGGACTATAATCGCGCCCAAAAACGTAAAGAACAACGTATGCGGCGGTAAATCACGTACGCGCCTCGCCGCCTCGTTTGATTTTTCATTGAACAAAAGGGTCGCGACAGAAAGGAGAGGGTATATTTTACCTTTTGTTGTACGTACGTCGAAACTTCACAACATCTGAATGTGTCCGCTTTTTACCGTAGGGTCGATAAGTCGAACAAAGCTACATTAATTTTCCGGGCAACGGTGAAATGCATTCCGAGATTAAAATTGAATTTCGCTTTTGTCCTCTCTATTTTAAAGTTTGAATATACAGCCATGCATATTGCTTCCGTTTTAATCCCATGAAAATCAACAGTGGACTTGATTATCACGATAACAACGTGTACATATATAATATGTTCGTGGAGATTTTCAGGTCGCAACAAATAAATTTTAAAAAAACAAAGAAGGAAGGTTGTCTCAAAAAAGCCCTTTTTATAAAAGATTTATTATGTCGACGTTTCGCCTACAATCTGAGGCATCATCAGGACAACACAGTATGTACGTTGTGATCTTATTAAAACGGATAATTACACTAAAATCTTCATCTTTGAGAATGTATCACAGTGATTATTAATTGATCTTTTCACATGCTATCATTCAGCTGTAATCACGTTCAAAAATGAAAATGAACGTTCAAAATTTCATTTTTGAACGTGATTACAGCTGAATGATAGCATGTGAAAAGATCAATTAATAATCACTGTGATACATTCTCAAAGATGAAGATTTTAGTGTAATTATCCGTTTTAATAAGATCACAACGTACATACTGTGTTGTCCTGATGATGCCTCAGATTGTAGGCGAAACGTCGACATAATAAATCTTTTATAAAAAGGGCTTTTTTGAGACAACCTTCCTTCTGTGTTTGAGCTGCCCTGAGAACATCACTTGGTTTTAAAAAAAACATGTTAACAAGCACCTGAGGTATACTTCATTCCTAAGCAGACATAATTTAATTAGGAACAAACGATCCCTAATTATAAAGATACTACAACAAAAACATTTGAAGCATTCCCTTCGAGCAGCTTATTCAGTAATTTTAACATAGTAATTTAATTTGCAGGGTTATTTGAGTATTTTTTATAACTAATTTCATAATTGACTTGTCCAATTAACAGCACCAAAAATTAATTGAGAGGGTTGTTTTTAACGAGACGAAATAAATAGATTTAGTATTATTTCTAACAAAGATCCCTTAAACTTTCCAAACTCAACGCATAATTAATACATAACACAAAATAACGTATTTAATTACAATTCTATCTGAAGAGTAGTGATAGAGGTAGAGCTTTAATTTTATTATATTTGTGCAATTAACATCAGAATTGGGCAAATGTCAATATGTCACAAATTTTGTGGAAAACTTTATGCAATGTTATTATTTGCGTGATATGACATAGATCTATTTTATTTATATACAAGGTGATTTTTTTATATTTGCGTACCTACCTACAGAGGTTAAGTGATAGAAGAAAAGTTTTACCAGAAAAACTATAATTTTTCAGTATTACCTTTTAGACTTGTCTCAAAAAAACACGCGCTTCGCAACGTTAAAAAACAATTGCAACTTTTTAATGAAACACCCTGTATATTTTTTACCAGGGGGAAAACATCACTATTTTTTCTGTGTCTTATATTAACCGCTGTAGGTGGAAATGCAAGTATAAAAAAATATTAACCCTGTAAAGCTAAAAGGCTTTTTAGGGCTGTGTTCTTATACACACTCCGCCACTTCAACAAAACCGCAGCTATAATTTTCGAAATTTTGGCGAAGCAACGTGTATTTCGCCATTTTATCACCAATTCAGTTCGGATATCTCGATATAGATCGATGTAGGTCCAAATGTAGTACTATTGTAAATTATTGTAATTTTATTTCTAAACGCTCTTATGGTTAACTCATCAAAATTAAATTTGTATTTTTGTTCAAATGACTGTGAAAATTATTCCTATATAACATCAAGTACTTTATTACTTCAGTAAATATATTTTCGATACGAAATTCGTTATTTGGAGTTGACGGAATTAACTATGGCCTACTGGTTTATGGATCGCACATTTGAAATCGTTCCCAATTCATTTTATCAATAACCACAATATACAAACCAGTTGAAGCCATACGTGATATAATTCTGCCTATGGTACATGCACTTATTAACAGTAAAATTGAAGAACAATACAAGCAAATATTTCACTATTTTTAATGTTTTTGTTTTGGAAAATAGAAGGAGATTGAGTTGAAACCATCTGCTGTATAGACTATTTTCGAGTAAGTGCTATGAAACCGTATGCATCGAATAAGATTTAATATCTCCATTTAGCGCAATATGGATGCTGAAAAATTTTAGGTTATACTGTAGACACAAGTATGGCATTAGGAGGAATTTAAACTAATGGTATGCTATTCATACATTTGCCGAAATTACAGCAGTATTTCACTGTAGTCCAGCCATTAGAGGGTGTTCACCTAGGAAAATCGACATACCCAGTATATTAACACGTAAATACTTCTATTTTGGCATCCTAAAACTTTCCTCAAAATTCACATATAATTGGATGGCCGCAAGTTTTAAAGTCGGAGGTCAAAAGTCACAAAAATCGATTTTTTTCTATATTTTTTTGCAAATATCTCGTTTTTTATGGGTTTTACGCTATTTGTATTTACTATCGATATTGTAGAGAATCAAATTCTCTACAACTTTTGTCTTTAACATTTCTTCATACCTCTAACTGTTTTCGAGATAGAGGGCGGAGAGCGCGCGATCAGAGAATCGTGTAAGGGCATGGTAGTCCCGATCAAAAACTCGTAATATTAAGGTTATAAATTATTGCTAAATATATAATTATCATTTGTTATTAAATTTTACAGTAAATTCAATCTTTCTTTCTAATAATTCTAAAATTTATCAATTCAATAACACTCATAATCTCATTCTGTAATTGAAAATTATTAACGGACATACTTTAATTACATTTTAATTATATTCTCATTTACACTAATTGCATTTCAAGTAAGAAAAAATTAAGTACATCTTGTTTAAAATCCGTAAAATCTTAAATATTAAATCTATCAAATGACACTTTTAATAAAAACATTAATTAAAAATTTATTTCTTTTCTTCTTTATTTATTTAGAAACTCATTACAGTGGTATAAATTAGATTAGAATTAAAATATAATTGAAGTATTTTCCTCAACAATTTTTTAATCGCATGGCCAGGTAAGTGTTATTAAATAAATTGACACTTCATTAAAAATAGATAAGTAACCAAAAAAATGAATTCAATGTAAAAGTTAATAATGAATGCTAATTAAACATTTAGCAATAATTTATAACCTTAATATTACGAGTATTTGATCGGGTCTACCATAACCTCACATGATTCTCTGATCGCGCGCTCTCCGCCCTCTATCTCGAAAACAGTTAGAGGTATGAAGAAATGTTAAAGACAAAAGTTGTAGAGAATTTTATTCTGTACAATATTGATAATGAATACAAATAGCGTAAAACCCATAGAAAACGAGATATTTGCAAAAAATATAGAAAAAATCGATTTTTGTGACTTTTGACCCCCGAATTTAAAACTTGCGGCCATCCAATTATATGTGAATTTTAAGGAAAGATTTAGGATGCCAAAATAGAAGTTTTTACGTGTTAATATACTGGGTATGTCGATTTTCCGAGATATTCACCTAATTCAACCTAAGATGACTGGACTATGAGCAATTTCTCAAATTCCAGTGGAAGCTAATGGCACTGTAAAATGCTTTAAAGGCTATATGCTTATAGTCCAGTCATCTTAGGTCAAATTAGGTGAATATCTTGGAAAATGAACATACCCGGTATATTACCACGTAAAAACTTATATTTTGGCATCCAAAAAATTTTCTCAAAATTCACATATAATGGTCGGAAGTTTTAAAGTCAGTAGTCAAAAGTCACAAAAATCTCGTTTTCCATGGGTTTTACGCTATTTGTAGTTATTATCTATATTGTAGAGAGTCAAATTCTCTACAACTTTTATATTTAACATTTCTTCATACCTCGAACTGTTTTCGAGATAGAGGGCGGAGAACGCTGGTCAACTTTAGTCAGAGAATTATGTGAGGTCAACTGGCAGTTCCGATCAAAAACTCGCAATATTAAGGTTATAAATTATTGCTAAATATTTAATTAGCATTTGTTATTAACTTTTACATTAAATTCATTTTTTTGTGACTTATCTATTTTTAATTAAGTGTCAATTTCATTAATAACACTTACCTGGCCATGTAACTAAAAAAAATTGTCGAGGAAAATACTTAAATAACATTTTAATTCTAATCTAATTTATACCAATGTAATGACTTTCTAAATTAATAACGCAGAAAAGAAATAAATTTTTAATTACTGTTTTTATTAAAAATGTCATTTGATAGATTTAATATTTAAGAGTTTACGGATTAAAATACAGTAAAACTGGTGATACAAAACTATATGAGATATCATGTTGGTAGAGTGACTTCGTGTTCCCTTGACTGGATTACCATAGCTTTACCTGTGAACAATGGACTTCTTCCCTAAGGTGGAATAATTTGGTTAAATAGCGGTTATAGTGTTGGGCATAATCGGCGGAACACCTCATTTATGCCTTAATTGTGGACAGTACTAAAAATTGTCTCGGATAAAAGTGTTTGTATATTTTATGCGCTATTTAATGGTGCTTGGTGATTTTCGTAATATGTCATATTTATCAAGATATGACGTCATCGGATACTATTTTAAATGTACCACCTTGTATTTATAAGATTTTGTCAAAGTGGATTAGTAAATAAACACAATTGCCGATACTGGTCTGATCATAATCCTCACTGGATGATAGATGGTCACACCCAATATCCACAAAAGTTGAATGTTTGGGCTGGAGTAATTAGAGGAAGAATTATTGGACCATTCTTTATGAGAGAAACTTTGAATGGTGATCGTTATTATCACTTTCAAGAACAGATAGTTCCAGAATTAGTTCGTTTATTTCCGAATCAAAGAAATCATTTACAACTCTCTGATGAAATTTGGTTCCAGCAAGATGGTGCTCCACCTCATTTCTATGCAAGGGTGAGACAATACCTGAACACAATATTTCCGCAAAGATGGGTGGGTCGAAGAGGACATATTGAGTGGCCAGCTCGGTCACCGGATTTATCCCCCATGGATTTTTTCTTTGGGGCCATTTAAAATCAGTAGTGTATGAGGACCGGCCACAATCGTTGGAAGAATTGGAAGAAAGAACAAGATCTGGTGTTGAAAAAATAACGCCTGCAGTTATTCAAAATTCTTTAAGGTCGTTTATTGATCGACTTGGATATTGTCAGGGCGCTGAAGGCTTTCATTTCGAACACCTAGTTTGAATGATGAAACACTTCGTACTTACTTTATGTGGGTACTTCGAATAATGTAAAATAATTATGATTTTTTATTACATAAATATTTTCACTGTTTATATTAAATAATTCTTTATATTTTATTACTTTATTATGAACTAGTAAGCCAGAGAACCCCCGAATCTTATATTAGTGGATTTGGAAAAAACAGATCTATCAAAAAAAAATACAGGGTGATACGTTTAAAATAGTATACGATGACGTCATATCTTGATAAATATGACGTATGACGAAAATCACCGGGCATCATTAAATAGTGCATAAAATATACAAACATTTTTATCCCAGACAATTTTTAGTACTTTTTTTTTTTTTTTCTAGAGGGAAAAACCCGTTTATGGGGGAATGATGAGGTGAAAAATCCTTTCTTGAGAGGTAAACGGTGTGGGGGTGAACATGTATTAGTGTCAGTATAAATGGCTAGTATGAAGAGTGTTGTTGCTCAATCATAAAGTACTGCACATAATAAAGGCATAAATCAGGTGTTCCGCCGATTATGCCCAACCCTGTATAGGCTTTCATAATGTTGTAGAAGAAATTAGATAATATCAACATTAAGACAGCATATTTATCTAAATAATTTAGTATTTTAATATTTATATAAAGTAAAGTCCCATGTGTGAACCCTTGAAACAAAAGACTATAACACTGGAAAGGAAAAGAAGAATCTCAAAATGCCGTGAATTTGAAAAATTTTGCATTGTGACGACATTTCTAACTTTATTATTTAATTTACTTGTTTCATATAATAAACGCTTTTATTTTGACACTCCGTTTGATTTACAATATTGTAGGGCTTCTCCAACCTGGCGTGATTTCGACGAGTCAGGACTTGGAACCAAACCCTTCAATTCTGCGCCCTCAATTTTATTATCCTTCATCTCTAAAATTGCTACGACTCAAAGTGCCGCTATGTGAACATGTTCGAAATGGTCGAATGCTTTCATCTCCGTTTGCAATTACGGATCACTTTAGTGATTTCTCGCAAATAGCTTAAATTTTCGCGTCGCTCGCCATGCACCTACATCTTTCCGATTCTCGTACCACCTACTCGGGTTTATTGTACCATATTTTTTCCTCGTCAGACACGTCCGTAAATATTTTACTACTTCGATAATAAAAAAACCGAGCTTCGAGTTGTTTTTACATCAAGAGCAGCCCTTCGTTAAACGGCCTAGTCTCGAAAGTAAATGTGATTTACTTAAGAACTTTCCAAGGCGTTGTATCATAAATATAAGAAATTTTCATTTAAATGTACCCTACTTCACAACCTTCTAACACGGGAGTTACCCTAAATTAAACTTGATGTATTCATGGAAGACGATTGCGATATACATAACGACAGAAACGTTTTTTCGCGTTCCATTATCGAAACGTCTCTACGTTTTGAGCGTAGCTCAGTGTCTCTCCTTCGTAACATTGCGAGTTTCTACATCGAATCAGTTTAAATTAAATCTTGCCAATCCAGGAGTAGATACACAACAACTACCGAACTAAAACGTCTCACGAAAATTGTTTCAGCGCTTCCCAAAGTTCTAACGAGCTAATGTTATTACCTATGTAAGTACTAAAAGGGATTCTTAAGAGTTTCGGCAAGTTTTAGAGATTTACTACCGCGATTTGCATCGACAGGATGGGTACGGTGAAATGAAGAAACTTTCCGCACTACCTCCGGAATCACGTTCTTTTCATTAATATGCGTGTTGAAAAATTTAATATAAAACCTCCTACGTACCTAATTAATAATAACTTCCAGGTGTTAGCAAATACAGTTTTAATCAATTAAAAACGCGGCACCCATCCGTTATAATTAAAAACGAAGTTAAAATTTTATTTCAACGTCGGAACATAATGAAGGCGAGTTGGAAATAACAGGAGGGACTGCTGTTTCGATTTTAATCAGCGACATTATGTTTACTCATTGGAAATATGCCGAACTCGAAGAATACCCCGGGAAATGTTGCAATCTTCGATAATTAATGTGAAAGGAAATTACGTCCGTGAAGTAGGCCCACAAAATACGCACAAACACAAAAAAGAAAATATTATTGTTGAGTTCTGACATAGTTTCACAGTACCTAATATCTATCGACAACAGTTCAACTAAGTAAAAAATTATTATCAAATTTTCTTATGCCAACATCACATAAAAGTTGTCTAAAATGCATTAGTTCTGGGTAGTTTTAGCGTCATTTCGATGAGTTCTAGGATTCTATAGTAAATTTTAGCAGAGGTTCTTCAATAATTGGAGGAAACTAATAACAAAAATGTCATTTAAAGTAAAAACCCCATGGCATGCCAGGCTGAAAGGTAGATTTATGGGTAGGATATATAGTAATATAACACACGACGTGTCAAAAAAATGCATACGAGGTGTGAAAAAATACAAACGTCAAAATTTTCAAAATATTTGCAAATAAATTCTTCTCTGTACAGTTCTCAAAGATATGTTTGTCTCAACAAAAAACCTAAGTAACATTTTTCTCCCAGACGCGAAATAAAAGTGCTTGATTTTTTTTTTAAAAATAACTTTTTTTCTGTACATTTCTCGAAAAAATGTTTTATGCAAAACTCGTTCGCCTCTACAAGGGCAACAAAAAACTCGCGTAAAATTTTTCTCTTAGACGCGAAATAAAAGGTTTTTGACTTTTTTTTTTGAAAATAACAAGCCGCCATTTTGAAACCGCTGTACCAATTTGGCCCATTAACGAACTCGACCGAGATTTTCGGCCAACTGATTTTTATACCAAATTTCGTTGTGATTCTTTAAAAAATGCGACCTGTAGCCTGCCGACAAATTTCGTTATATCCGATTTTTGAGAAATGATTAAGTATGATTTCTAGATACCAAAAAACTGAAAACCGATTTTAATTCCTCTTTTTTCGACTTCGTTAACGAATGCAATACTAGATATAAATCGACCAAAAAAAATAAATCGTTGAACTATAATAGCACTTGGACGAACTGGGTCTAAATTGGGGAACTCTGCTTCCTCCGATAATAGTTCCAGAGTCTTTACCAAAAATGATCTGATCGAATTACCATGCTAATCTTGTACGAGTTGAAATATTTACTATCTACGTTCTCCTGGTAATTAACGATATCAATTACCTCCGCGGAATCAACCAAAATCAGCTTATTTTTGGTAAAGAACTCTAGAACCATTGTTATAGAACACAGAACTATACAAAGTTCATGTGATTCAGTACGTTATAGTGCTATGCTATTTTATAGATTTTTTGACATTTAATGATATTTTCATCAGTGGTGTCCTCTAGTTAAATGAGCTTTCTTTAAATTTATCTTAGAACTCTAGAACTCTTCGAAATTTTGGCACAACTGCCCAGAACTCATTCATTTTAAACACCTTGTAATGTTGGCATAAGAAAATTCGATTAACTTTTTTTAATTATTGTTTGGAACTCTAGAAGTTTGCCAGAACTGCAGATTTTTGTTCTGTTTTGTGCATATTCTGTGTGTGAACTTCACGGATCTAAGGAAACACAACTAGTATTTCTAATGCGAAAAATTTCTTTGTTCTAGTGGAGCTTTACACCGGATCTGCTTTACACTTCTGGAGAATAGAAAGGAAACAAATGGGCGCCTACTTGTGTATAGCCAGCAATGATATCCCACCAGCTGTCAGTAAGAGGATATCTCTAAGTGTCAATTGTAAGTACTTGATAAAATTTCATTACAAATTAATACAGAACTTTAAGACCAATCCAACCAAGTCCAATATTTATACGAGTTCTTTAAATGCCATTTCTTTCCAGCGATGATAAACTGAACACACCTACTTGAAAATATTCCTACAATTCTGTTCCACTGTGTACTTTCATGTACTTTACTTCTTGTTAGGAAAAACGAGAAACATTCTGTAAACGGCGGCTTTAACGCAGCTTTCCGTAACAACTCTACAAGAAAATCTTAAACTATTTTTAAAGATGTCTTTGATATCTTTACGGTTTTAACGATTCCCGCTATATTTTATTTGTTTTCCCGTTGTACGCTCGCGTACCGTCCAGACACGGTCGAAAATAAAGAATTAAAGGACGCGACCGTTGCGACCGAAAACTCCCCGAAGAGCCGACGTTTTCATTAATAAGTCCGTTTATCTCTACGTGAAATGTGGCCAACATAAAAGAATATGAAAGTCGCATACATATATATCTCGTGAAAAAGTTTAACTACAATAAATGACGATTACGGCTATTATTCACATTATGCGGACGGTTTTTATTGTCTCCCAGTTCCCGTTGGGTGCCGTCGGATATGCTGATATGTATTTTTCGGACGGGAGATCCTAATTGGGAATTATTATTTAACAACGAGATGTAGTCTATAAAGATAAATACTTTATTATTGAGTTTTGCGGAGATCCAGTGGAAAATGTGGGAAATATAATCAGCAATTAACATGTCTTTTTGTTCGTTTGCAAAGCGTCATTTGTTAAAAGGTATCGCCCCCCCCCCACTCAATGTAAAATATAAAAAAAATATTTTTTTTATATAAATAAATATATAATATACTAAATACTAAATAATAAATAAATAAAAATTTAAACAAAAAAATAATCTTTTCGCTCGAAAGTGGTAACGTCGATGATGAAACAATATCTCTCCCTCACACCAAGAAAGTGGGATCACTTGGTACGCTGGACTAAGCTCAGATAATTCATAAGGCCGTAATTTTTAAAGCTCCGTAAATAAAGTGGGATATGTTGAGACTACTTATTTGAAATTCTAGTTTATAATTTGTTATTTAGGAGGGCCCAACGAATTAAAGAAAAGAGACACTTGTTCAGCTTTCCAGCTAGAACTGAAGTTAAATTTCTAGAAAGGAAAATGAGGAGTGTTTGGTTTGATTACAACTATCGAATAATATCGTTCCACTTTTAAACATTTAACAATGTTTATTTATTTATTACTAAAATATTTTTACAACTGAAACTTTTACTGAACGAATTTACTTGCATGCACAGGCACGTTATAGAGATTTAAAGTAATAAAATTTTATATTTTAATCAAAAAATAGTTATTTATGGTACTAGTGTGTTATGTTGCAAATAAGACACGCGTGTAAATTTTCAAGTGACTTAGGAAACATAACACGCGAGTGGCATACAATGTTTTATCCAACAAGTGGAAGAAATCGTTTTTTATGAGATAATAATTAATAAGCTTTGTGGTCAAATCAAAGCTACTTGTGTCTCAGTACCCTATAAATGTCAGAATGACTTGAAAGTGACTTTTTTACATTTTAGTTAAAGTAGGTTGTTTCTTTGGTTGCCACAGGCAATAAATAAATAAATAAATAGAATACTAGTACAAAATATGAACGTGAGTTATGGATTACAACACGCTAGTGTGTTATTTGATAGGTTGCTTGTCTAAAATGACATTAATAATGACAGTCTTAACTGTCATGTGTTGGATAAATAAATAAATAGAATACTACTTTAAATATGAACGTGAGTTATGGATTATAACACACTAGTGTGTTATTTGATAGTTTACTTGTCCAAAATGACATTAATAATGACAGTCATAACTGTCATGTGTTGGGTAAAAACTTAAATTTGAACACAAAATGCCAATGTATATTGGTTCATACAATTTCATTGAAAGAAGAAAAAATATCTGCACTGAGGAAACTTGAAGGATATGTGAAAGATTTCGTATATCTACGAAAAGGTAAATTTTAACACATGTATATATTTATAACAAAATATTGCATTAAGGGTAATTAGTTATGAAAAAAATAAACAAAATTGATGATTTTTTTGTTTTTTGCTTATACTACCATGAAAAGTGATGAGTGATGAATGAATCGCATTGATGTCAATGGGACATTTATAGAGAATTATAAAATAATTTAAAATGGTGGAACCATTTTTAACCGAGAAAAGTCGGAAAAACGATAAAAAATGACAATTATAAAAAAATCATAATTTAATAAACTTCAATGTTAAGAAAGGATATTTTGGAAAGTGATTGGAAAGCCTATTACGAGTACTTCAAACAGGCGTAAGATAAAATTTATCAATTATCAGATTGACACTTTCCATTTATGCATAATTGCACTTTAATAAAATTACTGCAATCTTGTAAAATGCATACAATTAACTGTAATCAACCCATTGTTATTTACAAATGGATTTTGAAAGTAGAAAACTAAAGCTTCAACTTGTCCATATTTGATACCATAACCACTTTTTTCAAAAAAGTGATTTCGATATGCCAAAATGCTTATGAAACGCGTAAGTCCAAGCCTGTGTGCATCAGCACTTTTACCATATTAAATTCACTTTTTGCGAAAATGGAACATAGAAGAATTGAAGCTTTTGATTTATACTTTCAGAATCAATTTGTTAAATTAAAACCGGTAATTACAGTAAACACGACGCATTTTGCAAAATATTGCCCTGATTTCTTTTCATTACAGTTATGTAAATTTGTTATTGCGAATAATTTCATCTTGCGCCTGTGCAGAGTATATATAACAGTCTATCAGTTCCAGAAATAACTTTCTATTATATTTTTAAAATAACAAATGTCATGATTTTTTTAAGAGTAATTTTTCATGGTTTTTATTGCCTCTGTCGATTAAAAATGATATGATCAAGATCTACAAAATAACATTTAGAAGATTACTTGATTCCCTATAAATATCCCATTGATGCTATTTATTTAATGAGCATGATACAAGCAAAAAACCAAAACAGGGACTTTTTTGCTTATTTTTTATAATATCAACTTACCAAATTAGTCCAGTAAATGAAAGCCGATAAATTCCCAAACCTGGGATAAATTCTGCAAAAGGATGAAACTGGGGGCAATTGTAGGTCTCAACTGGGTCTTTCGAAATACGGAAAGTTGTAGATTCTCCGGGTCCCGGAACATGGTAAAAAATGGTTCTCAAGTTCCAAAAATCCGTTGTTAGCCAATATCTCCGAGAATATGGCATTTAGAGAATTTTTGTTTAGATACAAAAAGGAAGATCAGTTCATTAGCTACAAAAAGGGTCCTTTTGACTTCTTCCGAAAACTCGACAGTTTTCGAGATAACGGCTCCGAAACAGCCGATAACAGCCCTTTACTTGTAGCTCCTGCTCTGAATCCAGGAGAGCAAATTCGAGAAATGGAGACAAATTGTCCAATAACTCGAGTAAAAATGGATATTTCTTGATGATTCAAAATACACGTGAAAGATAAAACCCATAGGTATGGTATCCTGGGTCTCGGGCCTCATTTTTATTTTTCTTGAATGTTGTAAACCCAGGCTAAATTTTTTCTTCTTCGATTTTTCTTGAATTTTAGAAAATTCGTCCACATTTTAATAAATAATAGTAATTTAGTCGGGTCTTTCTTGATAATGGGTCTCCATAATCTATCGAAGGAGCCCATAAAGGTTGTTTCATTTTCTTTCTCTTGCATCCCAATAAAAGGAACTTTGAATATGTTGATTTTTTGACATTTCCGGAGTTTTGAAAGTTGGTTGACAAGAATGCTTAAGTTGGCACAAAAAACGAAGAAATCATTGGAAAGGAGGCATTTCAAGCATTCCAGTGATGTGCATTGCGAACCGATACGATAATTCATAATTTTTTAATGCCCGATTAATGCCACAACTGTCAAAAAATCAACATATTCAAAGTTACTTTTTATTGGGATGCAAAAGAAAGAAAATGAAACAACCTTTATGAGCTCATTCGATAAACTTTGGAGACCCATTATCAAGAAAAACCCGACTAAATTACTATTATTCATTAAAATATGGATGAATTTTCTAAAAGTCGAGAAATATCGAAGAAGAAAAATTTAGCCTGGGTTTACAATATTCAAGAAAAATAAAAATGAAGCCCGAGACCCAGGATACCATAGGTATGGGTTTTCTCTTTAACGTGAATTTTAAATCATCAAAAAATATCCATTTCTACTCGAGTAATTGGACAATTTGTCCGCCCGCTTTTGTCTCCATTTCTCGAATTTGCTTTCCTTGATTCAGAACAGGTGCAACAAGTAATGGGCTCGTTTCGGGGCCGTTATCTCGAAAACTGTCGAGTTTTCGGAAAAAGTCATAAGGTCCATTTTTGTAGCTAATGATTTGATCTTCCTTTTGTATCCAAACAAAAATTCTCTAAATGCCATATTATCGGAGATATAGGCTGAAAACGGATGTTTGGAACTTGAGACCATTTTTTACCATGTTCCGGGACCCGGAGAATCTACAACTTTCTGTATTTCGAAAGACCCAGTTGAGACCTACAATTGCCCCTGGTTTCAACCCTTTGCAGAATTTAACCTAGGTTTTTTCCTTTATTTACTGGACTAAAATAGAATTATTAGCTGTAATTCCGGTTTTAGCCGTCTAAAGGATATTTAAAAAGGCGCAAGTAGCACAACTTTATAGCACGAAAATTCACTATTAACTGGGATATCGGGCCTATCATTTCATTCTACTATGTCGTGTATTGTATTAAATTTTATAATAAAGGATATCTGATCAGGCGATTTGCGCGCTAGTGACTACAAACACTACGAGCAGATAAGAGAAACGTCAAAACTTTCCAACATAAATAGGAAAACGAAGGAAAATCGCAGAGGATCCGAAATGGGCACACCATTTTCTCTATATTCCAATTGGCACGTATTACTGCTGGGAATATGAATATTTGAGTAATTGCTCTTCCGGTCAAGTCGATCCCCAATGCAACATTACTTCTATTACGCCTACCGTTTATTTTCGCTTTAAATTTCACTCAGACAAGTTTCGACACTCTGCCCTGAATTATTTATATCTCCTCAATTTAAATCGACCGGTCTACGTACCTGTACGTCAATTCAATATTTGATCGCAATTCACTTGCCGTCGTTATTTTTACGATCGAACATGAAAGGTTCCAGAGCAAGAGACATGTATAACGTAAAAACGTTCCGTTTCAGGAATTCAAAGCTTGGCGGTAACTGCAAACCTAGCGGCCACCGTAAAGAATAGTAATGTGTTTGACGTAAAAGCTATCCTCCTTAGATTTTTCACTCCCAATAAAAGTTTTTAAATATTAAATCTCGTCCCTCCGGTATAAAACACGCAGTGTGCGCCCATGGTGACAGAAAAGATAAAAGCTCGAGTCAAATACGAGTATTCTATATATATAAGGAAGTCGAGGGATCTCTTGAGCTGAATTTTATGGACGGCCCTGTTTCAGTTCGCAAACTTTTAATAGAGTTTGCTAACAGAGATCTAAGCCGTACACTTTTATGCAACATATATAAAACAGGGGAAGATATATTATTTGTTTTAGATCGAATGAAAGAATTTATGGTTAATTACGGAAGAGGTGGATTTATCCCCGTCCCGTTACCAACTCTAACATAAACTGTTTTATGTGGAGGGCGAGAGGGGGGCCACTTTTCTGGATTTTCACAACTTTCTTTACTTTATTCCGTCCGAGCCGAGTAAATTCGACGGAAGCTGGGACGTCTTTGTGAATTCAGTTGCGAATTTTCAACTGCGAAAATATTGACAGAACACTCGAAAGGATACCAGCATTTAAAACTGATGATACTACGTACGAGTGAAGAGGGAATTTCATCGATTTACAGTAAGTCCAGATGTATCCAGTGCCACGTTTTAGAAAAATAATTATACGTTTTACGATCACACAAAACTGTTTTTGGAAAAAGTGATCAATGAAGGCAATATTACAAAATTTTATTTAAAAGAGAGAGTAACGATTAAAGGGGTAAAGGAAGTTTTTTGGAATTTTCGTAAAATTAGTAAGAGCAATAACACTTCTTAACAGTTTCCTTAATTCCAGAAGGAGATGTGTATAATAACCTCATCCTGCCATTCTTCCAAACAAAGTATAAAGTGTTAGTAAAGTCACGTCTGGAAGGATTTGCAAATACCTAAATAATAGAAATAATGAACTTTATTGCAATATTTCAGAAAGTCAATAAAAGATTCAAAATATACGATGAGATTAACAGAAAAATGATGATTATATGTAGTTTAAGGGAGTCCTAAATAGATTGAAAAGCTACTAATTGAGTAAAACTTAATTCAAAATCGCTTATTGAAAGGTTCAGTAACTAATCACTATTAGTTAAGTGTGGAAACTTTACACCGTTAAACACTTTAGGCTAGCGTTAAGTTTGTAATATAATTTAAATGGTTCATTTAAAAAGACTTCACGGTGCAATTTCAACAATATGAGTACAAGTATCTGTGAATCAATCAATTTTCAACTGAGGCATTGTACTAATTATGGGCAAAGATAATAGCGATTTGGTTTATTCACGCATCAAATGTACAAGTGAGTTTTCTACGAGGCCTATTTGCACGTAACACAGAGCAACTGTGTTACGTATTACTGCAAATCGGTATAAAAATATAGTAAAGTTGCAAAGCAATATAGCTTAAAATGCGTAATGTAGACAACCAACACCTAATCGGTTAAGAGGTATTATATATAATATTTATTATGTAATTAAATTTATATATGAGTTTTAATTTATTGTTGATTCTGTGGTTGTCCTACTGATGCTTGATATGCTCTTTTCAAATTAAGTAATTCTTCCATAGCACAAAAGTGGTTCCCCACCATTATACATTACTTAGTAATTGGGTCGATTTTTCCATTTTGAGTCATTAACGTTACTAGACATTTTAAGTTACCTAGTAAAAAAATGTCAATATTTGCCTTTTGTACGTTTTTCTCGAAAATTAAAAATCATTTGGTTCAAGCTTGGTTTTCAGACTTTGTGTTATACTAGGATTTCCAAACAAGAATGCCATTAAAATCGACCTAAATCAATGGGTACTTTACTCGTATCACTATTCATTATCATCATCATATCTGGCACTACAACTGTTGGTGAGTTTTGGCGGCGTTCACTATCGCCCTCCATGCAGCTCTATCTTGTGTCTCTAATTCCCATTGTGTTACGCCCATCTTTCTTAGGGTAACTGTGACTACATCTCTCCATCTCCGCCTTGGTCGTCCCACTAACCTCCTGATTTCAGGTCTTTCGTAGTAAATTGTATTTAGTAGTCTTTGGTCGTCGCTTCTGATAACGTGTCCTCTATACGGTTTGCTTTTATAGCTCTTGCGATGTTTTCTTCTCCATACAAAATTTGTAGTTCCTCATTGTAACGGCGTCTCCATTTCCCTGATATCGCATCCCGACATGGATCAAAGATGACTCTCGGGATTTTGCTCCCAAATAGCAATAATATGTCAATTTCCCATTAGTTAAGCACCCAAGCTTCATTTCCGTATATTAATCATGGCCGATTTAAAGTTTTATATAGTTCAATTTTGGTATTTGTTGGGAGGAGTTTTGATCTTAAGAGGCTTGACAACGCATAGAAGGCTCCGTTTGCTGCTATTATTCAAGCGGCTACATTCCGTTCGATTTAATTGCCTTTAGTGATGATTGTAGCAAGATACTTGAACCCTTTTACCACCTCAAAGTTGAAGTCATTTAATGTGAAGTTTTGTTCTATTCGTGTCCTATGGTTTTTGGAGACTATCATATACTTAGATACGTATATTTTCAGACCCATTCGCTGAGCCGATTTTACAAATGCTGAGAATATATCTTTAAGTTCTCTAATGGAATGGACAAGTGTGCCTATATCGTTTGCAAAAGCCAGCATCAACCTTGTGCTTTCTACAGCAAATCGCTATGTTAGTCTAGGAGAGGCATCTTTGATAACATGTCCTAAAGCCAAGGTAAAGAGCAGTGGAGAAGAGGATCTCCTTGTTTGAGACCTGAACCTTATCACCGTTAGATTTTTGAAATTTCCTCGAAATCCACTCCAAAATTTTTAATCCTCTTAATATTTTCCTAAATTGTTTGATATTAGCATAATTTAATATTGATTTAATAATATCAATATATATCAGTAATAAAATATGGTAATGTATTAATACAATTTAAGGCATGGATCTTACTTGCCTGGGCACTAATTTCTGTAAAGGTATCTGAATACAGCATTGGCAATTATATTATGAAAATGTGAGACATTATTATCATTGTCTTCAAAATAGTAAAGAATTTTCACGAAACTATTGAAATTGGTATTTCTAACTATATAAAATTTGAAGGTTTAAACAAACAATGTTTTAATAAGAGAATACCTACTGCAGCCATAAACTTAGGGTTACCTGTGCGCATTCGCCATTTTCCCGAAACTAATATGAGATTTATAAACACTATTAGCGGGGACTCCATAGAAACGAAAAGTAAATCTCCCTAAAAGATGAAAAAGCAGGAGATATTTTTCCCGGGACAGAGAATCTCAGGTTTGATTCACCTCCGCCCGATCCCATTCTAATTTTTCTCATCCGCAGCCCACTTAATAACATCCATTAGACAAAATCCCCGAAATATGGGACCACCTTCCCTGCCGGCTCCCCGATAGCGAAAGATATATAGAAAGTCCGTCATGGCGACACGGCCATTCGTCAGAATAACGGCGGGGGAGATTTAAGCGATTCAACTCGCCCCGTTTCGAGAGTCAGGAAGAGTGGGGGCGCCGGGAACGGCGATAGAAAGAGGGAAGCCATCAAGGGAAGTGTCAGAACAATTCGTTAAGTCTTTCCATCGAACTCGTGTGAGATTATCCATTATGGGGTGATTATTAACGGCCCGAATCATTGTGCTAATACGAACGTAATCCCGGGTCCCGGAGTCTCCGGCTGAAATATTAGAAGGGTCAGGTGTGGCAGTTCGGGGATTTCGCGTCAGAAGTTTGATCAACTCTCATAACTCAACGCGAAGATATATCGATTCATTATGAACACGGGGACTAAATGAGCACGTCAAAATGTACGAACATGGAAACACGAAACTCTAAAACGTTTCGAAATAGCGAAACGGAAAGAAACATCGGAAATAACCCTCATAATCCATTTCCCCTTTTACTATTCAATAGACGGAGTTTTAGAGTTGACGTCCATTGGATGAGTATTTGTTGTTGCGGTTGATACATAAACACCATATACAGCGATTCAAATTCTAAAACTATCTGCAGTACGTTACTGAAATATTAAATGGATTTATATCCGCTTGCAATTTGATTCTTAACAATTACTAACAACTGCTATCTATTGATGAGAGATTGAAATCTATGGTGCACCCGTTTTACTTATGAGGAGGAAGCATACAGTGCGTCATTGCCTCTCTCGTATGACCGGATAATACGAGCGAGCACTGAATGCTTAATCCAGTATTATATAATACACGTATTAGATGGTTAGCATAAATACCCTTCATTGTTTAAAAAAATTTAAGCGATTTTATTGAAATTAGTACAAGTTAGGGTGTCCTTCATTTCAGCCATTTCCCCTTCAATATGCAATCTGCTCTTCAAAGAATGTGGAAGGCAATGGCTATAACAAGAAATATGACATAACTAAATGGTTGCGATTCTTACCTGTGAAAAATAACAAACTGAACAATTTGATCAAAGAATTGGCCTGAAAATTGTTATGGATAATGTGTTCATTGTAAAGTAACGTACTAGTAATGTTTAGGAGAAATTTTAATAAAAATAAATCCAAATGTAAATCGATATTTTTTAATTATCTTGTGTTCCAGACGTTGTAAGAAAATCATAATTTAATTATTGCTTGAATCCATTGGGTCCATAATTAGCAACCCTTCATCTATACACATTGTTATTTAATGATCTCGATTTCACTATGATATAAACCCAATTTTCCAAATTAACGGATTAAAATGAAGAAAATGAAAAGGAGACAAAAAAATAAGTTTCAATAGAAGGAAATCAGGAAATACTGATATGATTTATATCTCAAATTTCATAGTAAATGATGTTAAAGCACACTTCGTTAACAGATTCAGGGAAATAGAAAATTAATTACTTAATTAATTATTCGCGGCACACAACAGCAAATATTGTGAATTCAGGAATCAATTTACTTTAAATATGATGCAAAATTGGTTATGGAAGAAATCTAAAAATTATTTATCCAATAAACACAATAATTCTCAACACTTGTTTGGTCATTTCTCGTTTAATTTCAATTCAATTCAATTCGAAGTCTCAATTTAATTATGAATCGTATTACCTGCAAATGGTTACTAAATGAATATTCGTTTAGTAATTTCCAATAATTTAAAAGATGCGAAACGTAATTATTCCATTAATCATTTCAAAAACCTATTAGACATTTTAATAAGTTACTCTATAAACGTGCTTATCAATGAAACTTGTACATCGCTATCTTCAAATTTCATTTTGATTTTAACCTAATTTTCCAAATTAACGGATTAAAATGAGGAGAATGACAACAATGGAATCAAAAAAGTGGGAGTTTTAATAGAAGGAAATCAGCAAATACTGATGATTTATATCCCAAACTTCTTATTAAATGAAGTCAAAGCACACTTCGTTGATAGATTCAAAGTGAACTAGACAATTAATTACTTAATTATTTATTTCAAGCATACAAAAGCAAGTATTGTGAATTCAGGAATCAAATTACTTTAAAAATGGTTTAAAAATTGCTTATGGAAGAAATGCAAAAATTATTTATCCAATTAACACAATGATTCTCAACATATGTTGGATCACTTCTCGTTAGTTAAATTAATGAATCGTATTACGTGCAAGTGGTTATTAAATGAATAGTCGTTAATAATTTCCAGTAATTTATAAGGTGTAAAAAGGAAATCTTCCATTAAACACGTAAATAACATTTTATGTAATTTAACTCCCCTCCAATTGATTTCTTCGTGAGAGTACTTCCTGGCCGAGCCGTTGCTGGAAGCGATTAAGTATTTAAAATAATGATTTTAGGACGAGTTAGAAAGAAATTACCGAAATATGGAAATTTTAGTATTCCTTGCATTTGAAGAGAAAACATTCAGAATTCCAAGTTGCTCCATAAACGTATATATCAAAGAAGCTTGTAAATCGTAATTTTCAAATTTTATTTTGAATTAAACTTAATTTTTCAAGTGGTTGTATTAAAAAACAATTACACTCCTGCCAAGTTCACAGTTTTCAAGCCATCCCCTCATTCCAATGTGATCTAATTACAATAAAGTTCACTCCTCATTTAAGTGGACAAAATTCACTTTGATCTTACTATGCATATTTTGCTGATCGTCCAACGCTTGTTCGTACAAGATTTGGTTGTTATGTAAATATCTGAATCGACAATGAAAACTGAAATTTTCTTCAGAAATGTTCTTGATAATCCCCAAAATAATAACTACAACTAATTGTTAAAATATTCACACTGCCGACGTTTCGTTCAAGATTCTGAACATATTCATGGCTCTAAAAAAATATATGTTAAGTGTCTCTTATATAACTAAAAAAGTATCACTTACATGTCATTAAGATATAAAACTTGATATGTTTGACATTTGATAACTGTATATCGATTGTTTAAAAAATTTATTAGAAGGTCATTATAAATAATAAAAACCTTCAAAATTTATTCAAAAATAACATATGAAAACTATCACATTTTCAACACAGATATTAAAGATTTTATCCTTCATCTTTTCATTTTTTGACAGTAGTTTAGCACTCAAAATTTTGAAGGTTGCTATTATTTATAATGGCCTTCTAATAAATTTTTTAAACACTCGATATACAGTTATCAAATGTCAAACATATCAAGTTTTATATCTTAACGACATGTAAGTGATAATTTTTTAGTTATATAAGAGATACTTAACATATATATTAGTTGTTGTTATTGTTTTGGGGATTATCAAGAACATTTCTGGTTTTATCTCAGCTCCCCGAGAACATTCTCCCATTCTTTATGAAATTTTCTTCTATTTCACTCCCGCAATAAGACGTTATCCATCGACCTGAACTACTCCAATTTGATACAGTCTGAACCGTTCGAGTTGAAATAGAACCCATTGAGATGCAAACTATGAAATAAAGCCGCAGCCGAAGGAAAAGTCGAACTCCAGCCCGGAATCACTTCATCCCAGCATTAGGCGCGCTCCCTCCTAAACCGGGTCGCTTAATCTAACTACACCCTTTGGACCGGCAGAAAAACCTACCGAATCTGCTTACGGACCGGGGGCGGGACCTTCCCCCCGGTCCTTTATTTTTTACAAGCCGATATATGACCGGTTCGGAAAGTCGAAAGTCCCGTACGGATCTCTCAGCTCGAATCTAGTCCAATACTTACATATATATATACGTAGGTCATCAGCGGATGGAATCTTTTTATTCCGCGAGCATGGGAAGTAACATGTGTCTTGTAATGGAAGTTCTGAACTATCGATAGGACGTGGAATCGCTGTTAAAAGGGGGAAAGCTTACGGGAAACTTGTCGAAACAGAGACGGTCGTCTACAGTTTGGTTTTTGTCTGATCTGTCGTATTATATCGATTCCTTACGTAATGCATCGCCGAGGGGTGAAAGATGATGCTTCGACTGTACTGCAACGCGGCAGCGGTACTGTAGGTGATAAATTTAATTCCGCGCGTTTCAAAGCTAATAGGAATCGAGGAACTTGTGTGTGAAACGCATACTTAACATATCACGCCATAGATATAACCCGGAATACAAATTGAAGTCAAATGGCTAAACGAATTGAATTCTTGTTAAAGTACATTTGTTCGCTTTATATTTCAATGGAATGGAAGTTGGCGTGCATAGAAAGTATTAAATTTGGAAATACCATCTACAAATTGGGGAATTCGCAAACCGACAAATCTATTGTGACCGTTACGATTCTAAAGAAAGCGATAATTTGACAGGATAACTTGATTGCAAAATGCTTGGTGTGCAGATTTTGAAAAATTTCCATTGGTTTTAGCGTAAATGGTAGTTGTAAGTGGTAGTAGTAAAATAAGAGACCGGAACAAATGCATAACACCTAATCTCGAAAAGAAGATGATGCTGATATTAGTTCTCGTAGTTATATCAGCTGGATGTTTCACTATTTCAAAAATATGAAAATTCAGCAGCATAATCATCTAAAGCACTAAATTACTTCACAATTCAACATTTTTAATATATCCATATGCGTCACTAACCTACAATCCGCTTAATTCCAATAAAGCTGAAAAATCGCCCCATACATGTTGACACACGTTATGTAAACACTCGCAAAGTATTTTTTACCTACAGATTCACCACTTCTCAAGTAGCGGACTATCAGATATCTCAAGTATTACAGGAAATTTGTTACTATCGTTATATTCAGTCTGTACGACATTACTCTTTAAAATGCAGCGCCACCTCCAGGACTATGAGGAAACACACACCCGCTCATTAATGGTATAACGACCGAAATTTACAAAAGGAAACCGACGTATAGATTCCGCAAAATGGAAGGTGAACTTAATTCCTGGATATATATGGGGCAAGTTCTGGTGCAATCCCTTTCAGAGCTCGATCGATAAATTTCAAATATATGACCAAAGTTAAACAAACGGTCGTTAATCGTGCATGAAAAATTAATGAGCGCGAAATGGTTAACTATTATTAACGATACCAAAAATATGAGTTATTAGTTGGAGTCAAATATTGACTTGGTTATTATTGAAATACGTTTTTGGTCCATATGGTCTCGATTGCGTTTTAATTTTTCTAATTTTGGGTTGAAATTTCGGTATTCAGTAATTTGATTCGATTTGTGTCGCAGTTTGTTTGGCGATAACCACAAAATTCAGAACAATGATGATTGAACAATGAACAATGATAAAATTAAAGCGAAAGCAGTATCTCACCGCGTCTGAGAAGAAATGACAAGATATTCAAAAAAAAAATTTCTATGTTCTGGCACTAAAATGACAGCTATTCTAGCACTAAAATGGCCGAAAACAGTGCTTTAATGAGGCTTACTAAAGCATTGTTTTTGGTAATTTTTTTTGGGGGGTTGGTAATAAGATATTCCCTAATGCTGTCTGTGTGAAAAATGAAAAATGGTGTGAAAATTGACAGATGTCTAGGAAAAAGCAGTAATACCAACTTAAATGTCAAGATAAAATAATTCCCCAGATAAGAAATTTTAAATTATTTAAACATAAATAGAAATTAAATGGAAGCCGGAACATGGAAAATGTTGTAAAGTACTCATTGCGGAAGACATTCCAAGTCCTTGTCCGTTCTAAAACTCGCCGCAAGCGGCTCGTTTTAGAATCTCGGACTCGGGCTTGGAATGACGTCTTTTGCAACTAGTACTTTAAACTACTATTAATTGCTCCTGATGAGATACTATAAAATGATTTTGGTGTTTAGTTATTAATAGTTTATATTTTGATTAATTTTTAGCACGTTTTACTTTGGTAATATTCAAGTCATTTTTACCAGGTTTTCATTCACTTTAAAGACCAATAAGTAATCCCTGAAATTGAAATTAGAATTTCAACCATGGGAAAAATAGTATTTTTCATACGTTACGTTTGATACAAGTAAAGAAAGTTAGTTAAATAAACATCTTTTAAAAATATTGTTGATTATAGTTACTAATTAAATATCTAGTTAAAATTTGCAGTTCATCACTGTTTGTGTCTTAATACAATAAAATTTTCCATTTAAGGATTGTCGAAGAAGTTAAATATTTAAATTACCTTATAGCCAATTTTTCAAAAATCAATCAAAAATTTCAACAATTGGTACACAAATTTCATAAGAGGAGAAAACCGTATATTTTGGAACGTTAAAAATCAACTTTCTCGAAAAAATAAGCGCAATATGCTTTTATTTAGTTGTACTTCCATAACTAAATTGATGATTTCATTTCTTTCCAATTTTTTTTAAACAAATAAGAACGAATGGAAGTTACGATGTTATTGAAGAAGAACTGCATTTGAAAAAAAAATTAAAAAGATGTTTGACTTTAATAAAGTTTTCAAAAAAAGTATAATTATGATTAGTCACCTTATCTTATACTTCTCCTCTTCAAATTCTTAACAGAATAAAACCAATTCTATTCTTCCAATCATCCCTTGTGGACGCTTTAACACACACATTAGCCCAGAAAATGATGAAAATATTCTGTTTTAGTAAAATACTATTTATTATTATAATTAATATTATTGAATTAAGGTCCATTACAAGTAAAATCAGAAAATGATCATCATTTTATATATCAATCTGAAATAAATATTTGTAATATTCATAACAATGAAATTGTAGAATATACTAATTTTATACAAAATTTTAAAAAAAGACTGCTGCAAAAAATTAGCATCTAAATTGTAAAAAAAATGTGATCATTGTATGTATTGAATTTTCGGTAATTTTCTAGGGCGATAAAAATATATTAATTTTATAAAAATATAAAATACAAAGATAATTGTATCTATTAAATTTTCCGGGATTTTCCAATTTTCCACGGCGATGAAAATAGGTTAGATGTTAATATTTCGTCGAGTTACCCCAAAATAAAAAAAGTGAAGGTTCTACGTTGCTTAGAAGCCGAGATATCGAAAAAAATTTAGCGCGCCCAATTTGAAGTTTCTATTTCAAAACGATCTGCTATCCCCTCCACTACGACATCGTAGACTTGAGCGAAAAACCTTAATTTTAAAGGGCTACAACTTTTTTCAAGGTCCATATATATTAAACCTATAAATCCTATATTAACATTTTAGGTCTTTATGTAAAATTGGTGAAAATTTCGGCTCTTAGTATTTATAAATAACGAAGATGTAGATTTTTTTTAAATGTTGCTATCTCGGCTTCTATTGACAGTAGAACTTTTTTTTTAAAAAAAAATGAAAGGTTTTTTTTACCACCTTTTCAATGCAATTTATTAAAAACGTGTGTGACAATAGACAAAAAAGATATTCAATTTGTTTATAAGCAAAAAATTAGCCCCTTTTTAAAATGATTTTTTTAACAACAATTTCATTAAAAATAAGTTGGTTTTCAAACTTAACCTATAGTTCGGCATTCAAGCAAACTATTCCACCTTATTAAATACTGTAGGATTGCAGCCTGGGCAAGCTCAATTGTTTAAACTTTGAGTCTCTGGGATAAACAAATAAGATATCTCGTAAACTAACAATCCGATCTGGCTGAAATTTTGCACACTTATAAAGACTCCTAAAGGCTTCATAATTCGTGTATTACGTTTCACTTATCACTATTATTGCAAAAGTTATTAGCATTTATAAAATATTGAAAAATTGACGGTTTTTTGCTAATAACTCAATTGTTTATTTATCGATTTTAATTTATAAAAAACCAGATTAACCGCCTTTTTATTCTCTACAACCTTCCCGTTATCCACTTTTCTCTAAAATTCAACTGGAAAATTCTATGAGGAAAAAATCGATTTTTACACCTTAACCCATTGTTTATAAATAACAGGAACATTCTAGCTGTATATAGTCATACAGTGATCTTCCTATAGGTCCCCCCTACCATTTAAAATTTTCAGATATCTGTAGAACAAAATATCAACTTCTTTTGTGGCCTGGCCTACATACCGATCAGCAGTTGTCTATAGTGAACCGTTTCAAAAGTTAAAAAAACATTTCATAACTCAAACATCGATGACTATTGTGAGAAATAAGGAAGGAAATTTGCCATTTTTGAAAATTAAAAACAAAATTATTTTAATGTATTGATGTAGGAAATGGTAAAATGTCAGTTTCCCTCGAACGTCAGCGGTGCTTCAAATAGAAAATATTTTTCTGGTATTAAAACAAGTCGCTGAAGATAACGACCCGTAGAACCGTTAAAGGAATAACATGAAAAAACAGAATTGGTGATGTTCTTTTATTAAATTAAAGGCGAAAATTCATCGTGGATAAATATTGTCGGTATATCATAATTTTTTGGAAATTCTGTATAAACGATGGAACGTTTAGTTATAATAAAAAGCAAATAAACTCATGGACAACATTAACGCACTACCATATATATTTTGTGTTATTCCAAAATAAAGATAATTTTCAGTTGTTTAGCAATCTTACAAGTAGGCTCTGGATATACTTCGACAGTTCAAGTAAATGTTGTCAACATGGGTTTTGATTTAAAAGTGTAATAGCAAAGAAAAGCATTTTCGATGAAAATTGATTTAAAATTGATCAGAAATTGTTGCTTATTAAGACTAATTGTTTTGAGCCACCAAGGTTTTTTGTTATTGATAGTGTAAGTGCGAGTGTCCTTCAGTTTAATAATGAATCGCAGAACAAATTTGCCAGTGGAAGAAGCAGTAAGAGCATCAACTTTGCTGAATGAGGGATATTCGATGCGTCATGTTGCTAATGTGATAGGAAGAAACCATTTCAGCATAAATCGCATGGTTACACGATTTAACGAGACAGGTTCTCATTTACGAAGGCCGGGACAAGGGCGAAAACGGCGTGCTAATCCAGTAGATGAACGTTTTCTTAGACAATCCGCTCTAAGAAACAGGACAACGACTAGTACCATCCTACAAAATACTCTCGTAGCTGCTCGTAATCTTCTTGTATCTTCCCGAACGATTAGAAGGCGCTTAAGTGAAGCTGGATTATACAGCAGAATACCTGCCAAGAAACTCTTCCTCACCAGAGAGCACAAAATTCAAAGGTTGCGTTTTGCGAGACAACATCAAGATGGGACTCGTAATGATTGGAAGAGGGTTTTATTCTCCGATGAAACGAGAATCAGCCTTAAATCTTCTAATGAACGTGAGCGTGTCTGGAGAAGGCCAGGAGAGAGATTTGCAAGTTGCAATATCTCTCCAAGAGTTCCGTTTGGTGGTGGCTCTGTAATGTTTTGGGGAGGCATCTGTTTCGATGGCCCCACAGAATTGGTCCCCATACGTGGTAGGTCAATGAATGCGAATTATTATCTGGAACATATTGTTGTTGACCATGTAATGCTATTTGCTCCTATTGTGGGACCGAATTTCTTGTTTATGCAGGACAATGCTCGTCCTCATGTGGCTGGGCAGGTTATTCCCTACTTAAATGCTATAGCTATTCCGTTCATGGAATGGCCAACGAATAGTCCCGACATTAACCCAATAGAGCATCTATGGGACGCTATTAAAAAAAGGATTCGACGTCGTACACCTCCACCTGCCAACCGCAATCAACTGGTAGATGCAGCAATGCAGGAATGGGAAAATATTCCTCAAGAAGTCGTTCAAAATTTGATCTCCAGTATGCCAAGACGCATGGAAGCAGTAATTAGGAGTAGAGGAGGACATACACGATATTAAAACAGCTCTAAGTCTGAAAATTCTATTGTTTTCGTTTGTTTTCTGTTTGCAAGTTTGCATTGTTTCCAAGAAAAAAAAATCTTTAATAAAAAATTATTAGAGATAACGCCCTGATTTGCTAATTTCATTTACTAGCTAACTACAGTACCTAACTATAAGCTTTTATAAAAATGTTATTGCAATATTGATTTCGGTATTGTAATTATACAAGTTTAATTGTGTGGTGCGTTAATTTTGTCCAGGAGTTTATTTCAATTAAATAAAATTAAAAAGCTAACTTTGGTACATCCCGCCAAGCAAAGTCGCATTTTTACTGTCCATCTATAGAAAATCGGTAACTAAGTGTCCCGAATATATTTTTTTCAGGCCGTTAATTTATTCGCTCCGAGTTAATTGTAAGCTGTAAATTCCGGACGATGGCTCCATTTTAAAGCCCATGTACCGGCGTTACCCCGTGTCCGGTTACAATGTAATACACACAAAACAAAAACAATGAAACCGTTTTAATTGCCGCGCTTAATGATTGGTTACAAGGGCGGCAGTTTTATTGCGGGCAATTTTAATACGCCTGATCGTGAAAGCCGTAATGAGAACAGACGGCCGAAGGAGATATAAAATTGGAATTTTTCAAGCCGAAATAATCTGTTTATCTCTCTCATTTTTTTTGCGGGTCCTTCTCCCACCCTTCCGGGCAAATACTCCAGATTATAAATCTCGTTGACATACGGAATAGTAAACAACGAGGCATGGCGACGTAAAGAAAACAAAAAGGAACAAAATGGAAACATAACCGTCCCGGGTGACTTACGATGTATTACCTTCAAGGGTAATAGATCCTAACCCTGTTTACCTTTCGCGAATTTCTAGACGATCCCCCTACAGCTACGTGGATAACTTTCACGGAATATTCATGCAACAACCTTCCGCACTACACTAGTTCGCCTACACGCGCCTATTACATATTTAACGCCTTTTTTATCGGCGAAGTTTTAATTTATTCAGGGGATTTATTTAAAATTTTATTGGAGAAAGTTTTGGGCCGCAAGAAATTGTTCGGGGATGCGCTTAATCATTTATGGATTACACAAAAGGGGAAATATTTAGAATACAGTATTAAAATTCAATGAATCGTAATACCTCCTCTGCGTCAAGAAAGTTTCCGGCTTCAGTGGGCGTACGAAAAAGAGATTTAATACCACAAATAGAAAACAGACCACTACAATTAAATTTTAATGAGTACATATTAAAGTCTTTGAAAAACGGATTTCAAACTTAACCAAGTTTGGATGTATAACCAATACTCCTAAGAGTATTGAATGGATAAACAGCAACGACGGTTCGAAGTAATGAGTTTAATCAAAACTTTTCCTTTTAACGTATCTTAGTATTTTGAACGTACATTAAGCGTAAAACAGTTCATATAATGGACTGAATCCGTAAATAAGTATAATGGTAAATAAAGTTTGCACTAACCTTTACGCCATACTCTCGCTTCCCTTTTGCGTCAAGAAACACCAAAACACACCTGATCCGAATTTTTAGTCCCGAAAGCGCGGAAAAGCACAACCGTGAAAGCTTACCTGAAAAACAAATAAAAGTTTTAATAGTAATAACGAATTTTGTCGCGTTTATATACGTTATTTGTTTAATGTTTGCGGTTTTGAATGTACAGTTGTAATAAAGTAGTTCGTTTTTAATTAATCTGCTATATTGATCCACATTTTAAAACGTTCGTATCAGTTTGATGGAAAACACAATTGAGTTGAGCCATTCAGTGGAAAAGTGTAATTCATTTACTTAAACAACCTCTCTTATCTCTTGAGTTTTACTAAATGAGTTGGTAATAAAAGTGGGGTATGAGGAAGAAAAGAAGAAACAAACACACAAAGAAGGTTATCCAAGTTCTCAAAGTTGGACATATGAAATATATTAAGAAAACGAAAAGTCTTGCTAACTAACATAATTAATATAATAATTTACGGGTGTGAAGAGAGCCACATCCACAAATTCTGTAGTACGGTGAAATAGGTGCTATTTTTTAGTATCAAAATTTGTGATAAAAACGTCCTGGGGGAGACTGTTTATTAGTAATGAAATCTATCCGATACGATTTACCGCCCCAGCTATCTTTTGGTGGTTGATACATGGGGTAAATGTACAAAAAATCGAAGCAAAAATTATTAAGAAAAATTAATTGTAAAAAAAAAATTAAGAAAAACCCATTTTTTTCCAAAATTACGAAATTGCAATTTTAATTTTAAACAATTATTTTTTTCTAAAATAAGCATTATAAACCGGTTAAACGTAATATCTATTGGAACCATAAAGGATGCGTCCGCACACAAAACGGAAACACCGAGTATGTTGACATACAAAGAGGAGTTCGTCAAGGCTGCCTCCTATCTCCCCTACTCTTTAACGTGTATGCGGAACATATAATCAGATCATCACTTCAAAATCGATCAGAAGGAGCAAAGATAAATGGGGTGATAATTAATAATATCAGATATGCGGATGACACGGTAGTCATAGGAGAAACAGCAGAACAACTACAGGTATTAATGGGTATCCTGACAGAAGAGAGTAACAGAGCAGGATTAGAGGTGAATGTTACAAAAACTAAAACAATGGTTTTCTCCCGAGGAACAAACCAACAGGATACATTTGTCACCATAAATAGACAAAATCTCCAGAATGTTCAGGGTTACATCTACCTGGGCAGAGAAGTAAACAGGCAACTAGACCACTCAGTAGAAATCAGACGACGAATTGAAATTGCTAGATCGGGTTTCACCAAAATGAAAAACTTGTTATGCCACCCAAAACTGTCTATAACAACCAGGCTACGAACTTTAAAATGCTACATATGGTCCCTATTGCTTTATGGATGTGAAACGTGGACATTAAAACAAAATGATATTAAGAAAATAAATGCATTCGAATTGTGGTTATATAGAAGAATGCTAAGGATAAGCTGGACAAGTAGAACGACCAATGAAACAGTTCTGAACAAAATGAATACCCGCCTACTTTTAATCAACTTTATAAAGCTCAGAAAAACGAGTTACCTAGGTCATATCATGCGACACAAAGAGTATGAGCAAATCCAACTAATACTGGAGGGAAAGATCGACGGGAGACGTGGCATCGGAAGAAAGAAAAAATCTTGGCTCAGAAACATACGAGACTGGACACACACTAGTGGGAACAATCTAATTCATAAAACACAGGACAGAGAAAGTTACGCCATTTTGATCGCCAACCTCAATAGAGAAGGCACCTAGGAGGAGGATGAGGAAGAAAAGAAGAAACAAACACACAAAGAAGGTTATCCAAGTTCTCAAAGTTGGCCATATGAAATATATTAAGAAAACGAAAAGTCTTGCTAACTAACATAATTAATATAATAATTTACGGGTGTGAAGAGAGCCACATCCACAAATTCTGTAGTACGGTGAAATAGGTGCTATTTTTTAGTATCAAAATTTGTGATAAAAACGTCCTGGGGGAGACTGTTTATTAGTAATGAAATCTATCCGATACGATTTACCGCCCCAGCTATCTTTTGGTGGTTGATACATGGGGTAAATGTACAAAAAATCGAAGCAAAAATTATTAAGAAAAATTAATTGTAAAAAAAAATTTAAGAAAAACCCATTTTTTTCCAAAATTACGAAATTGCAATTTTAATTTTAAACAATTATTTTTTTCTAAAATAAGCATTATAAACCGGTTAAACCACATGGATCATATCAATAATACCTAAATAAAGATAATTGCAAGTGGGTTACGCTTAATTTTTATCAGGGTAGTTATGACGAGGGTGTAATTTTAAAATAAAAAAAAAACAGAAAGGTGTTACTTTATTTTTGTTATAAATCGGTCAATTCTTATGCAAAAGACCTTTATCAGTGTTCGTTTTAAAGGTATTTTTTATGTAGGGGAGACTGGGTACGGTTGTAACAATTTTCCTTGAAATGTCCACAGCACAGCTATTACAGCTATAAGCAGCGATTAAAGCATTTTTGATGAAAGCAAAATCATTTGTCTTTAAAATAATGTCGAAACCAACAGCTCAGGTATAACAATTTGGCAGAAATATGTAATTTTAATGAGTGTGTGCGATTGTTACAATCGTCCCCATAGCAGGGGCGGTTGTAACACCAATGGGGGACGGTTGTAACACTCAAAAATAATACATTAATCAGGCATTTAAAACGACTTTTATTACTGAAAAGTACTGAAATGTACTTAGAACATATTAAAAAGATTTAAGGCATGTTTAAGTAGAAAATTGTTAAAACTGAACTAAAACAAGTCAACAGAAATAATATTCGTTCTTTGGAGTGTATCACTCGAGTAGTTTCATAATTAGACTGCTTGTAGACGGAAGAGGTTCTGGCTGCTGACGCGAAACAGCATCGCGAGGAGAGATGCCTGGTTCTAGATTGGATGTATAGGCTTGCGACTCTTGGTTAACTTCAGGAAGTATTGGTCTATGCGGCCTTTTTGTTGTTTGGAGCTCGGCGATTTCAAGTGGTGTAGGAATTTGACTATCAATAAATGTTTCGTTTGCATATCCCATGCTAACATTTTGTACAAGTTCATGGTCATCTTCATTCGCGGCATCCCTCTTTCGCTTATATCTCATGAGAGAGACATAATTAACGCCGTACTGTACAGCAGCTAGTCTTAATGAAGTCCCTAATTTGACTTCATCGTAGACGTACTTACACAGCAGCATGTCACTTTCACCTCTCGTAGTCTTTCGTAAACGTTTCCTAGGCATCTGCAATAAAAAATATTATGAAATTACTGTTACAACCGTCCCATGCAAAATCGTTACAACCGTCCCCACCCCCCCTTTTTGGTAATACGGCTGTCATAGTAACGAGATAACACAACCTATACAAAAACGAATTAGCGTATTATAATCTCTAAAATACGACGATTGCGTAAATATATTTTGAAATGCAATAATAATATTAATATATAAGCTATATCATAAATAAACTCGCCAAAAATACTTACTTTTGGTTGACACTAGACAATAGGCCTCCTTGTAAACGCACTTACCGCAAGACAGACGAAGCAACATCACTGGAGTCATGGCGGGACTTGCTGCCTGCGTACAGTACTTTTGTACCTTGCACCTATCGTGTATAGTTTCGGTAATATTCGAGTTGTTACAACCGTACCCCGTTACAACCGTACCCAGTCTCCCCTACTTTAAAAAAGGTCTATTGTTTTCCTCAAAAATTTCACCATTTTCACGTTATAGAAGATTTCACATTTTTTATTTCGTGGTTGTCGAAAAATAACCATCTTTCAACGAGCCCCTATTGGTTTTATAAAGGTCACTCAAAAACGAATCTCTTTGTTTGTTTATTAGCTACATTTTTGTCCTGAATGCTTTTCCCGATAAAATTAAAGATTTTCAAGTTATTATTAAGTTTTTAAGTTATTGGTATTTGGTGAAAAACGGTTAAAAACGTTCGTTTCTTTAATGAAAAATGTGTAGTTTCAATCGTGAATAACTCGAAAAATAAGAACTTTACAAAAAACTTTATAGAACAAAAGTTGCTTAGAATTGGTCAGTCTATCCGTTTCCGGGTTTATTTTGATTAAAAAAAGTTTTTACCCCACAGAAGCCGCTTCCACCCAGGGAAGAAGCACACTTAGGCACTAGTACAACTTTGAAAAAGGTTATAAATTCTACCTAAATCCCAATTTTCAAAGAAATCGACCTTGTTTCCCAAAATTCCACGCAAAAATGGCTGATGACTGGACTGGTCAATGCACATGTATGTCTATTTCCCTTCTTGGTATATAATTTCATCATCGACCACAAGCTTACATCGGATCGGTGTCTTGAAAGTAGTCATAGATTTTGTTCTTGCCGCTGATATTATGATAAATTTCTTTGCTGTTTATCTGTTATTGTTTGATTTTAAAGTTTCGAGGTAATTTAGGGCTTTAATTTTTAAATCTCGCGATATTCGTTCAAAACATGGACGACGATTACTTTTCTCTAAAATTTAATGATAATTTGCCTATTTACCCTTGTCAAGAACTAGAATCGTTCTTAAACTTTAACTTGTCCGATAGAGTTCTCCCTGCGAGTCAAAAGCCTGTTGGTGAGATGTAAAATTGGGCCCCCTATCGGGTTAAAGTGCGAATTTTATAGATGTGACCGCCGCAACCCCATTATCCCCTCGAAATCCGTGCGCTTACCCGCCCCGAATGTGGGGACCCGTAACTTGGATCATTTATTTAAAGAAATTTCAAACACCTCAAACAAACTTTAGCCAATTAGCTCTCACTTAACAAAGAAAACACGAAAGTTGGTTATTAGTCGAGCGGAGTGGGTGAGAGGGAGAGAAAGGGAGTGTAACCGGATCCGGCGTTGGGGGTAAGGGAGACGGAGGAGGAAGAGGAGACTTCAGCGGGTTGAAATCCACTCTGTGCGGAATGAATTAATGCATGCAACTCGTAAATCTCCCTTTCCCGTAATCCGTTCACGTACGACGAGACTGCGAGAGTTCTCTCGCGGCTCTTGTTTCGACAATTATATGAATTTAATGTGATAGAGATCCCAAGTTGAGATGGTGTTGACAAGCACGAGAACTTCTTATGGAATTAGAGGCGGATGTGTAACACTGGGGAACTTTGCTAATTGTGGAAACACCATAAACATAACTAGAGCGAGGATTAAAAATTTTATCATGGTCCACGACAGTCTACTACAGTCTGCGTGGTATCCAGAAAATCGATCCAGCAACACCATACATCTAGTCCGCCACTGTTTATTTTGAGCACATTATTGTAACAATTACAATGTAACTAAACCACACACAACAATAATCAGATGTGTTTATTTAAGCACCATAACAACAGGCATCGTACATAATGAAATTTAACGCTATTTAATAATATTAGTTATATCTCAACAACTTCCAAACGGTGCCTATTGGTAACTCACATATTTAAATTAAACACTGTGGTTATCGTTAATGGGAGTTATGTTAACTGTAAATTTCCACTAACGTTTTTTGGCAGTTGTAGTATAAGTTTGTTAGTTTCAAGTATTGTAGGCAAGATAGTCCAGAAATCTTCAAAAGGTGACAAATTCGTGTACGAGACTGGTTTTGTTTTTAATAGGTCTCAAATATCCTGTGGAATAAAAATATCTATTTCCGAAAATAGCGGAATAAATAAGACGCTAAACGCCGCCTTAAAAAAAATTTTTATTGTTTACAACAAATTGATGAAACTAACTGAGACAGTAACTATTGACGAGTAATGATCACTCGTTGCCATTTTATTAGTTTATAGGTAAAAATTTCTTGATATGATCTTACTTATGAAGATCATTAGCTGTTAGTGTAAAGATTTACAGCTAACAATTTTGGTGAGATATTACTAGAAATTTATATTACATAGTTTATTTCACCAACTGTATTTGATAGAAAATTACTAATGTTTAGCGGTAATTCGACCAAGATGGAGCCTTTTTCCATGTCAAATTTACCTAAAGAACTAGTAAATTTGGTGAATTTCTATCATAATTACGTCCTAGCTATATCATATTTGGTAAATACTCGCTTTGCCACTTTACGACAGCCACAGAAAATATATCAGTTTAGATTAAAAATTTATTTGTACTTGTACTCAAAAATAATCGTTATTCAAATAAATAGTTTATAAAGTGTAATATACCGTATTAATATTTTCCGTTTGCTCGCATGTTGGATGAAGTACTAAGGTATGGATCGGATAATTCTGTAGGAATTCAATGAAATATATACATATACGTAGTAGATCGCTGCCTACCTTTTATAAAGAAGATATATTTAGTGGTCGTGAATGATCGAAACGTTCTCTCATTACGCGAATGAGCACATACATATATTATTCATTAAAATAAGCAGTAAAGAGCGTTATGCCATTTATTTTATGGCACGCGAGAGGCAATGAAAATTCGAATAAAAGTAGGAACTCGTAAAAAAAAGAAACTCATTCGATTAACACCTGTTTTCACGTGTTGTTATAGAGGTTCCGATACAATAAAAAAGTATTTTACGGCTTCGCCATAGCGTCAATTTTTCTCCCTTTCGCTCTCTCTCTATCTCTCCCCCTTGCGTTCCATTCCTCTTTCTCCCTATTTTCCCTGAGTACCGGCACGATTTTCCAAAATTGAATTATCTCTACGACTTCCATGCCTTTTCCTTTTCGATAATCAAATTTTTTGCAGTGAGACCTAACAAGTGAAAAATATATATATTTGAAGCGAGAGAATTATTTTTCTCGTTTCCTTTTATTATCTTACGTAACGCGGCCGTTCGGCTAATGGTATTAATAACGAGTCTAATTCCGATAAATTAGAGAGGCTTTATTCGCTTCCCATCAGGATAACCACGTTTACTCCTCACGCGACGTACGATAGACAAACCAGGAATTAACAGTGAGTTATGTGGGCATATGAATTTAAGCAAAATTAACAAATTTTGTTAGTGATATCGCAAAGTGGAAAAGTCTTGC
Source organism: Cryptocephalus moraei (assembly GCA_946251905.1). Lineage (NCBI taxonomy): Eukaryota > Metazoa > Arthropoda > Insecta > Coleoptera > Chrysomelidae > Cryptocephalus > Cryptocephalus moraei. The sequence continues at coordinate 15,227,254 of OX276454.1, forward strand.
CAATTAGAAAATGTAGTATTTTATCGAAATTAAATCAGCAGAGAAAAACACCAGGTACATTTATGGAAATAAGAATATGGGGTATAGGGGCAGAGATCTCAGTTTTGACTTCGGCCGAATTGAGAGGTTCTCAGTACTTTATATACAGTAGTAGTACTTTATATACAATATATAGTCTTTACGAAGCCAGTGTAACAACCAAGCTTATACGGGTATCGATCAATAACAACATATACGGCAGTTCCACGCCGAGCAAGTCACACGCCTAAATATTATCAATAGTTTACTTTCCTCGCTTGTGCTGTAGTGGGTTCATAAACGTTTTGGGCGACTGGAACCTTCCTAGAACGTCTCGAACACGTGTCTTCAGTCTTTTACCAGTGTTGGCATGGTTTACATCACCGAGACAGGTTATAGAGGTATTTTGTTTGTTTTTAAGTTAATTTCATAATCATATAATTTGCCGTTCGTTTTTATATTTATAATAATAATTAATTGTAATCGGAATGGCGTTTTGGAGACCGTGGGCGACAGAAACAGTGCGAGTTGATGTGGAAAACGTGGCTACTCCACCCTCTTGCTCTTCCTCGTCTCCTTCTTGGGAGCTTGCAAATAAGGATCTACATCCTCAATTTCAAACAGTAATTTTAAATATGTTTAAGCGCCTCCAACAAAGACACCCCGAACAATCGGTTCGCTGCTTAATTTTAGAAATTTCAGACTTGACATTAATTCCATATTCTTCAATTTATAAAATAATTCAGCGAGGAATTGTAGATCATCATCAAAATACATCAGGTAAACAAAAGAAGTTCAAAGCATTAGATGACGCTGCTAAAGACGTTATACGCAGAACCGTTTACGATTTTTATGCTAGAAACGAGGTGCCCACTTTACTATAAATTTTTCAAAAATTACAGTCTTTTGAGGAATATAAATATAAATCTTTAGAGACTTTAAGGTCAATTCTGTTAAGTTTCGGATTTAAACACAAAAAATTAGTTTCTCGGATGATGATCATGGAGTCACCTCGTATTATTGCTTTGCGTCAGGATTATTTGAGACAAATTAAGTCATTTTGGGAATCAGGGAGCAATATTGTATATTTAGACGAAACATGGTTTGACACCCATGAAGTAATTCAACGTGGTTGGATTGATGACAGCAACAACTGTGAATTAAATACACCCAGGTCTAGAGGAAATCGGGTGGTAATTTTACATGCAGGAAACGAAAACGGTTTTGTGTGTAATGCTTTGCTTCTTTCTGCCAAGAATACCGATAAGAGTTTCGTCGATTATCATCAGGATATGGATGCCGAATTGTTTGAAAAGTGGTTTAAAGATCGACTCCTGCCCAATATTCCTAATAATACAGTTATAGTTCTTGATAACGCTTCATATTATTCTCGTCAAATTAATAAAATTCCTAATAGTAGTTCCAGGAAATCGCTTATCATCGAATTTCTTCACAGCAAAAATATTCCTATAGCTTCAAACATCCGTACAAAAAACAGCTTATTGAAATTGTTAAATCGGGTACTTTCAAAAAGGAGTATGCTGCTGATGAGCTTGCTGAGGATAAAGGTCATTGTGTTCTTCGACTACCTCCCTACTACTGTATTTTTAATCCCATAGAATTAATTTGGGCTAACGTCAAGGATCGCTTGCGGAAAACAAACCACAGTCCTACTTTCACTAACACTGTTTTTGAGAACATTGAAACCGTCTTTAGGGATGATTCTTACAAACAAATTTGGCAAAATTGCGTTTCGCATGTAATTAAAAAAGAGGAAGAATATCATGTTTTACCAGCTATTAACCCCATTGTCACTCGTCCCGGCTCCGAATCTTCTTCTGAAGATTACGATTAATTATTTAATGTTTAAACTCAATTATTTTACAATAATTCATGTAAAATTTGTGCAAAAAAGTGGGTAAAAAATATTCCGCGCGCCTATGGAGGCGGCTCGTTTATGTTCTTCTTTCTCGTCGGCAGCCCGTTGTTACACTGGCCTCGTAAAGACTATACACTTATAGTACTTTGATTGGGGTAAAGCACATAACAAGTAATGCAGTACTGAACTCAACAACCTTCCAATCATTACTGATGTCATCGATTAAAAAAGAAAAGATTATAGGGAAGACTGCCTCCTACGGGATCTCCCAGCAATCCAAATGATATTAAAAGGTTGTTTCCACTGGCAATTGTTCCGAAACTGCTGAAAGGTAACAATTAAAATATATCGTCAATAATGTTTGAAAAACCATTATGCCCTCTCATCCCAACAGATACCTAACAAGACAGGGGAAGACAAAAGCATCTTTTGTTCCATCGTTTGAACAATATCACTCTGAAACACTTTAAACCACAAGAATTCAGCCGACGTACAGTGCCGACGAAATCCCCACATTGTACTCACTTAATATGACGCGATCCAATCGACGCGCCAATCACATAACCTCACTTGTCGGAGACGGGAACCTTCAGGGGAAGCGTCCCGGTTCCGGTTCCAATTTTTCCCTTGCCGCTCTCTGTCAGAGTAAATCCCATTCCGGTGCCTCCGACACTATCATTACATCAGAAATTTCATTCCGTGCGGCAGACATTTTTTCGCCTCGGAGTCAAAAAAGAAATCCCATATTTATACGGGAGATCTGAGGAACACTACTTTGTCTCTGACTATGAAATTAGATTTACGGTTTCTTCTTTTATGATTTATAAATACAATACCGGTGATGTATACATACATAGATGTATATACAAGCGATCTGAGGGAAGGAGAGGGGAAGAAAAAATAAATACACTATAAATATTTCCTATCTCGCCCGTTGGAATTGAGGCCATGGGATGTTATGTTTGAATTTCTATTAAATTCATACGAGAGTTTCAAAGTTTCTTTGGTAGACAATTTATAAGCGGTATATATCCAACATCTAACCCGGATCGTATATCAAATAGTAAGTTCCTTTACCCGCAGATTGAAAGTATTTACAAATAAATAAAATCACGTATAATTTACGAAAACATCTAAATCCTTTTGGATGTTTCAAGGGTTTGCTTAAAAAGCCAAAGAAAACTAAAAATCTTCTTGTTATGGAGATTTTATAAAACCGCTGCGCTCTAAGTGTACAAATGGAAATCTCCCAAATCTCAGTTTAATATTGGCTTAACGTTGAAACTTACACTGTTTCAAGCCAAAAGGATTTTAGAATCTGAATTGCATTAGATAATTAAAGTGCATGAAAACAAAAATTAAAATCTTCAGCAAATACAACAAAGTGTAAAAGATTTTATAAAATGTCCCCATTATGCTCGGGCAAACTTATAATTTGTATTCAAAATCTTGCAACTTCCCTACTTTAATTTTAGCTGTACTTTTGGAACTTCCATTATAAAAAGCTAGCGCACTCTTATAATCTGCTTCAATGAAGACTGCTTCTTTCAAGCAAGTTTAAGAATCTCGAAAAATTATACCGTACAAATTATGCATCCTGATGCTTATCGAAATCAATATAACCTTTTGGAAATAGGACTAATATAAAGTTTCCATGGGACTTCCCAAAGCCTTAGTTTAGAAGACTTCGAATGAACGTTATAACACTTAGAAACGTGTCAAATTATGAAGTTACATGAGTAATGCCAAATTCACACTCAGACTCCATGTAAAAATTTCCCACAATTTGTCCTAATATACCTGAATTTCTGTTACAAAGAAATTTAGGTTTAGGTATGATCTGAATATATAATATTTATAATATTTTCTTACTCTAAAAGTTAACAAAAATGTAATGAAATTTTTGCAACAGGCTGGATGAAGATTTGAGAACTCATGAGAAATTTCCTGCAGCTAAATAAAGTAGATGTTAAACATATTGAAGCAACTGACCTGAAAGTATAATGTCATATCGGGAACTCCATCAGAATACTGCAGTGAATGTAAACTATATCTAATTACGTTGAACGATATTTACTTTCAATCGAAATTGTGTCTGATGATTTGAACTGTTAGGGTACGTATGCCAAAGGGACTTACCCAATACTTGGATAAGATAATACCCCTTCTAGAATGTAATATTGTTATACGCAATGATAGCTTCACTGACAAACCTTAAACAATAATATCTTCAACCCATATGCCCTCAATCACACAATAAAAGGAAGAGAATCGCTTTTACATAAAATCAAATTGCAATTTAGAAAGAAACAAAATTATAATAGATCTAATCATATTTTAGACATTACTTAACTAGAGTTCCCGAATTAACATTAAACCAAGTACAAATTGACAGACTACGCTATTTAGGGTACACGTTTACAATATACGTGTTTAAGGGAGTTAGAATTTCGAGCATTTTAATCCGATATTTGTAAAACTTTCTATATTTCTGCAAGAAACAAATTTAAGGTCATATTTTTAGTAACCTCGCAAGTAATGTACCAGCTTGATGCCTTTGGCTCTAAAATTCCATACGACTTTTAAAATGTACCCGTGCAAAAGAGAATTTAGACATACGACGTCAATGAATACAAATTATAATGTGCATTTTATTTCTGTGGGAAAGTAATTTGACTTTACCTATGCATTTTATTGACCTTAAGGGAAGGTTATCCAGGTTCTCTAAGTTGGCCATATGAGAATTTCTTCTTACGTTATTGACTTACGTTATTGAAGATGGCACTTTGAAAATTAATAAAAAAGCGACACTTTAATTTGGACAGGTGTTAAGTATTCAAATCACAGTCATTCAAGAAACAAACGACATAACTCAAACAATTTTTCTTTGTTAGTTCGGTGCATTTGATGTTAGTGATTGAAACAAATAGAGATTTGTAGATCAGTAGGTTGAACATTATGTTCAATTGATTAGTTTAGGTGATTAGTTCAATATATTAATTGCGAATAAGCAAAATTCAGGAAAACGAAACGAAGAGAGAAAGTAAATATGTCTCGATATTGAAGTACACAAAATATTTTCGTGTTTACACCCAGTTGGTGAAAGGTGTGTGAATGAAGTAATAGTGTTTTGTAAAAATATCGCGACTATTTTAATTTTTCTCGAGTCATTCAAGCAATTACCGAATTGAAACCTTCAACGGGTGTGAAGCTAGCCACATCCACATATTTTATAGTCCGGGAAAATTGTTTTTCCCTTTTAATATAAAAATTTCTGCAAAAAAATTCCTAGGGGAGATTGTTTATTAATCAACAATTGTATCCCATACGATGTAGCTGTCATCTGGGGGTTGATAAATGGGGTGCATTTACAAAAAAAAATCGAAAAGAATATTATTTTATACACATATACAAATTTTTACAATAAAAATTTTTATCAGGAAATATTTACATAACTTATCACCCTGTTGAAAATCAGCGGATGAAGTGAGAAACCGGGATTTCATAAGTTACTTTGAAATTTCGTACTGTTACGTATGGAAAAAATATTTAAGTAGATACATATACATGCATAAAAGTCTACAAACCATTCCTATGATTGACAAGAGGTATAATTAGTTTCTAAAATCAGTTTAACTTTGTGTAGTATTGTCTACTATGATGACCCACTTCAGCGTGTTTTCTTTCAGTCAGCAAAATGGTGCTTCAAGCTTTCGGACGTCAATAGTATCGTGTGTTTTTTTTAAATTACACCTCATTGTAGGCTGTGGATAGTATTTGTGAATGCGCCTTACTAAAAAATGTCAAAATTGACATACCCTCACTTTTTTAATAAAAATTGAAACTGCTCCAATCGGTTAATAGTACCTTGAAAAAGACAGCTTGGCTCTATTAATTAGGCGTAGATGAGTGAACTGTCTTTTTTAAGACACTAGTAACTAATTTGAGCAGTTTCAATTTTTATTAAAAAAGTGAGGTTATGTCAATTTTGACATTTTTTAGTAAGGCACATTCACAAATACTATCCACAGTCTACTATGACGTGAAATTTAAAAAAAAACACCCGATACATATATACATGTATAGGTATGAAATAACGCGAATGTAGCCAAAAATGACAAAATTAGTATTAGGCTTTCTCCCACAATTAAAAATTGTGAGATTGATGAAGTTGTTATGAATAAAAAATATTTCTGATTCTGTCCAGTTTACAAATTTCTAATGGAAAAGAAGTTGATGCATATAAATATTAGTACTGCTGAAAATGAATGTGCTTGAAATAAAGAGTAGTTCAAATGTTTCATTTGCAAATACTTTAAATTAGATTCCCTTAATTGTCACATAATACAAATATGATTAATTTAGTTAAAAACGAAACAACCTCTTAAACACCTCCCAAGTAGCACACCAATATTGTACCAATATTGTCTGTTATAATGGGCCATTATAGGTATTAAATATTGGGCCAATAATAAATGTTAACATTTGACAATATTGTCCCAAGGTTGTGAAAGAATATTGGTTAAATATTGTATTTTAATATTGTTTATCAATATTGGCCCAATTTCGATATACAATATTCTGCCAATATTAAAAAGCAACATCGGACCAATATTTTGTACATGCTTGGCGCAATATACAGCAAAATGGTCAAATTTTTATTGCTCCAATATGTGCAATATTCTGCCAATATTATAATGCAACATCGAATGAATATTAATATATAATCTTTGCCAAATATTGATGCACAACCTTAAGAGAATATTGCAAAATGTTCTCAATTCCTATTGACCCATTATTTAAAAACAATAATCAGTCTATATTGAAATGTAACATTAGAATAATACATTTATGACATGTTGACATGCGCATGACAATGAATATCAGGAAGCCTTCAATATTTACTAGAACTTGCGTAACAATATTGGTTAAGTATTGGTAATTTATCTTAAGTTCAATATTGACTGGAACTTGGGTAACAATATTGGATAGATATTGGTAATTAATCTTAAGTTCAATATTAGCTAAATTTATTAAATAGATGTTAGTCCGATGATCTAGCTTTCAATGTTTACTGCAACTTGCGTAACAATATTGGTTAAGTATTGGTAATTTATTTTAAGTTCAATATTGACTGTAACTTGGGTAACAAATCGGATAGATATTGGTAATTAATCTTAAGTTCAATATTGACTAAATTTATTAAACCGATATTGGTCCAATAATCTGGATTTCAACATTGGCTACATCTAATGTAACCATATTGGGTAAATATTGGCAATATATTTTTGGTTCGATATTGGCTACATTTAGTTTGCCAATATTGGGTCAATACTGGTACAATATTGGAATAACATTCTATATTGGACCAATATGTTCCTTATGTTATGTAAAAATGGATATTTCCTGATACAAATTTTTACTGTAAAAATTTGTTTAGGTGGTTAAAATTTAAAAAAACCGACTTTTTGTAAGTGCACCCCATTTATCAACCGTCAGACTATAGCTAGGGCGGTAAATCGTATAGAATATAACTGTTTATTAATAGGTAATCTTTGCGAAAAAAATTATTATAGAAATATTGAGATTAGATAAGGAAAGAAAATTTCCCGGACTATAAAATTTCTGGATGTGGCTAACTTGACAACTGTAACCTTTATAGGAACAGACACACACATTGGAAGGTGAAAATATTGTCAAAACAAGGCTATGCATTGTTCATGTACACGTCCCACCCGTCGGTTCCCAAAATAAAACCGTAAAGACTGGGTATTGTTTATCGGATTGCTCGGCCGGACAACGCTGCTCGGATTTACACTTTGCCAATAAATCACAAAAGATCGACGTTTCGACACCTTTTTCCCCGTCCTCCCCCCCTAGTCCCATCATCATACATCCGGGAAACAAACAGATGCCCCTCAAACCACAATTAACAGAGAGAAATTCTTGTGCGGCCGCCCATCCTAATACAATTTGAGATTAGCAGAATAAATTAGTTGGTGAGCAAAGGCACCCAATTAGAGCGTCTAATGGAAGAGGGCGAGCGGGCGAAGCGGGCGCGCCCTTCAACGAAATAACCTCTACAACTAACTCGCACACGCAACGACAAAGTAATAACAAAATGCTAGGGTTAGAGGATTAACGATGTAATTACGGTGCGTTTTGACCGAGGGTCCCCCCGATCGCCGCCCTTTTCGCCTCGTGATGTGACTGTTCGTGTTGAAAAAATCGAAATATCGACGGCCGCATTCACACCATTCAATTCGAGTTCGTATGAACGATATGGGCCGAGCTATTACGATCCCTTTAAATTCGTTTGAAATTGCAAACATGGATAATTTTTTCTGGTCGACACGTCAGGTCAGTTCGTCATTCAAAAAATTTGTGTTTTATCTTTTCTTCCACTATTATAAACCGGCGATTCCCATCTCGGCACAAGAAGCAGGTAAACGATAAAATTATAACCCAACTCGGCATACATCTAGGCACGTACTCCTTTTTACAGTGCCCATCTCGGCATATGGTGATGCCCATCGGGTGATCCTTGCCCCCTTGCGTTTCCAACGTACCTTCGAGCATATCACATGACGTTCACTCGTATACGGTGTGCTGCGTATACTAGGTTTCTTAAATATTATTAATTTTGCACAACAGTCAAGTACCATAATTTTCGACAATAGCGTATTATCAAGAAGATACCTCTTAGATTTATGCAGAGTTATTGTGAGATTGTTGTAGTGTGTACCTGCTCGATCCGTTGTGCCGAGATGGGTATATTAGAAATGGACCGACAAGGTGTCGTAAAATTGACCGCAATAAAATGTGCCGAGATGGGATACACCCTTATAAACCTCCAACTTTCTGTACATCTTCTTCCTCCAATATGTTGCTCTATTTCGTGACATTTTCTATCCCATGTTTTTCTTTGATTCGGACACTAGTCTGTTGACTTTATTTCTCTGGTTTACATATTTCTGTCCGTCACTTGGCTTCTTACTGTTTAACCCTTCTAGATATATTTTCTTTCCGAATGCGAACCGACCTAATTCCAAACCCTAAGGCCTTAATCTCGCTTGGAAACGTCGATAATTTTGAAATTAAGTAAGAATAGAACCAACCGAAACAACCATTTTTCCATTAAATTCCGGAGTTCAAATCCCATTCTATTTAAGTTCAAAACTGCTAAACAGCCATAATTTGCATTACGTACACTAATCGGATTTAGTGTGTCGTCGGTGGCTCTTCAGGCGACGCTAATGTTCGTCACAGCGATCATCTAAGAGAAAAGGGGACGAAGTGTACCGAAATACTCCTATAATACGTCTTTGCCCCGATCCCATTTTAAATATTTAAGGGATTTATACAGGCTCACATCAACTGAATATGCTTATTTCGGGATGTTCTCTTAGACGCCATATGCTAAGGTTATCAAGTTATTGGCAATAATACTACGGAAAACTAAATCGTAGTAGAATAGTACGAAATACGTAGATCAGGGTTGAATGATTGAACCTAAAAATATTTTTAACATTACTCCAACTAAACCTGGTACTTTTGTTGAACCAATTGTCAAGACAAATATTTTTAGTCATATGTATTTAAAACTAGAGCATGAATAGATAAACAAGTGACCTTTTATAAATAAGGGTAAAGAATAGAGATACATCGAGTTACGAATATGTTTTAGTGGAAGTACCTATATATAATCCAAAATCAGCAGATTTCCATTCCTATCTCGCTTTTTTGAGCATTTTGCCTACTTTTTTGCTTTTTTGAAACCTTTAGGTGCTAGTACGTACGTCTTCGATTATGAAACCTGGATAGCTTATTTTATAGAAACTTCCATCATTTACCCATAAGACTTTAATTGAAAACACCACTACAATCTGAACTCTCCGCAATCTAGAAAAATATATACTGAAATATTTCCCTTCAAGAAATTTAAAAATGATTTTGAAGGATATATCCCAGAACCCTAACAAATTTCCCTAACTAATAAGTTGACTAAAATACGCCCCAATATTAATTTCCTGAGAAGTCCTTTTCGCACTTAAAATAAATTCGTAGATCCGAAAGTAGTGAAAAGTTGCTCGTCAGTTGTTGGTATTATAACAAAACTGTGCAAATTTGTGAAATATGAAGAAAATACAGTCTTGTGAACTACGTTATTCAAATTATTTGGCAAAACTATGTTTCCATAGAATGTGTCAAACTGCCCACTTTGAAAATATGATTTTGTGTATTGCTTTATAGTTTCTATATCGCTATTGACCGATATAGAAATTATAAAATGGATATTCTAGCATAATAGACATCCATCTCCGCAAGCATATTTTCCTTTTAATCTTTGGTAGTTAAAAACTAAATGTCTTTGTAAATGTCTATTAAAGCATGATTTAACTGTTTAATTTTATTTAAGGAATTGTGAATGTTTATACTTCAGAAAATGAGAACATAAGTAAAGATCTCCGTTTACATATTAGTCGCAATGACAAAATTATTACTTTTTTCAACAAATACAAATTTGAAATTTTTTACTTTTTGTAATGGTACATATTTATATGACATCTTAAGTATTGTGTGTAGTTTTATCAATTTCCAATGACATAATTTTTTTTTGTATTAGTAGTTGCTGATTTACGTGCCAAATATGTCGTTACTTATAAGAATTACATTTCAATAATTAAAAAAGGAAAAAATATGATTAACATTTTCTTCAAGAGAAATAGCAATAAATTCTAAGAATGCAATTTAAAATGCTTATCTAAAACTACATGTTAAAACCAAAATTGTAGGTTGTTGCTATTTTGCATGTAGGAAAATTCAACAATTAGGTTTAACTGTAGAACATAAAAAGAAAAATTCAAAATTGGAATAATTTCGAACATAATAGTTTGACCTTCGCACAAATGAAATTATTCAGACATTATAGAGAGATATATATTACTGAATTGATATATTTAGTAATATCAAATGACAGGAGCCTCAACTAGTTTGGTGATTATTTCGAAAAAAAATTAGATTTTCATAACTATGTGATATATTCAAGAAAATGTTTATTATATTACTACTTTATTAATTAGTAATAAAAAATCGATTTTCATAACTATGTGATCAATTCAAGAAAATGTTTATTATATTACTACGAATCGATATGAATTTTTCCAAATTTGTTTTAAAAGTTCTCGTCCTAATACTTTCTCATTTGTAAATATTCCATGAAATACCGAAAAATCCCAAAATTAAAAGCTATCATAAATTCACATCATTAAACAGGCTAAATATTATGTCTTAATTGGGCGACAATTCTGGGACCGCAGGATTAAAGTAATTAAGCATTAAGAAGTACTAAAATTTTAAGAGGAGAAGTTAAACTAAAACAAGGGTATGTTGAAAATAAAGTTACCAAGTATCGCGAAAATCGTTTATACCTAGTTTTCGACGTGTTTACTATAAATGTTATATCACTATTTTCAAATATATATTTGTTTAAAAAAATAATTGAATCATCATAAATATCTATGACATATTATCATTTACGATATAGGTAGGTGGGCAGAAAAGTACCTTGATTTGTATATGTGTATGTTTATATATGTATAAGTTTTAATTGATTTAGGTAAAAAAATATATTGAATAAATAAATTTGAGCTTCAATACATTATTTTGATAAATTATTTACCCAAAAATACCCAAAACTTGGTCCTAATATTATGAAAAAGTTCCTGCAGTGCATCTTCGCCCAACTATAGACGCAAGATTACGATACCTATACCTAATTCCGAATGTATCATGTAAAATTCGCCGCTAGTAGTAGGTTTCTGTTGTCAAATATTTACATATTTGGTACTTTTTTAAATATTCCACATATATTTCAAAAATTTGCAATGTGAGTTCTGTTGCACTTAAGGATATTCCTTCATACAGAAATCTATGATTCTATAGATTCTACAGAATCCCCAACTAAAAATCAGCTGTGATTACCACTTTCCGGTAAGTTTCATGGCGAAAATAGAATATTAATTTTTTGGTGCAAAAAATATTTCAAATGGTAATGTAATAAAAATATATGAATTCGAAAAAATAAAATATGAAATAATTGGAATAAATTTTCATTACGAATAAATACGAAATACGCAAATCACAATGCAATAGGAATAATTATCGAACAATTTTTTAAAAAAAATGGTGCTGGTAAGTAAAGACTAAATTTCAAATCTCACCTTAAGACGACAGCATCACCTCTCCATCCGTCTGTCAGCCATCTCTGTCATGTCTGTCCTGAAAATATAAATAAAGGGAATATTAGTAACATTGAACCGCAATGATATGGTAATAAAATAGTAAAAAATGTAACCTTACCCAGACGTCATCATCGGTCTTTCGGCACTTAACATCACAAAAATCACAACCGAAAGAAACAATTAACAAAATTACAAAACGCGACTAGAGTCATTTAAGCAAATAAAAACGACACTTTCAAAACGCGTGCCGAAAATCCCCGAAACTAAACGTAGTAACGTAACGAACTCTACAGTTAAAAAACTTAAACGCGAACGTAAATCACTAAACAAAATTATTATCGACGCGAATAACACGAAAACTCAACAAAAACCGGTTTAATTTGCATAAAATTCGGAATGCATTAATTGATGCACGCACCACCGATACACTTCGCCAAGTGAAAAGTGAGAAAAGTTAGCAGTTTCTCAGTACGTTATCAGTATGAGTAACTCTAACCGGCTCGAACTAGTTAAGCGTACCTACCGAAAAACAATCTCGTCGCAGCCAGCCAAGAAAACCACAAAAACTTTTAGGGGCGAGCGGGGGCAATTGTACTAAGAGCAATTGTAACACGCATTAAAATTGCTAATTCCGAATAACCCGCGAGCACCATATAGTCCAATCAGTATAGGTTTGACACGTGCACTTTCATGATGTATGAAACTGCATATATTTCAGTCTACTGATGAGTGCAATATCATGTTTCCTTGCTGACAAAATATATTATCGAGTTTAGTTCAGTTCAAAAACTCTGCGGGATTGTTTCGTAAGAAAAGAAATGTTAAGTATAGGGAGTTGGTTGTATTAAATTTGGCTACATAAAGCCAAAAATACGGTTAAAACAATACAATCGTAAGACTGAAAAAACTGTAAACCACGTTCGTTTTTTTTAAGCTGCTTTCCCAACATCAATTATAAACAGACAGTGATAAAATTGTCCAATATTTTCGCCTTAAAGCTGAAAGTCAGAAATGATAGACTATTTGTAACATACGATCACCGCGTCTGACATTTCTCAGTTGTATCAAAAATACCAGAATCTTAGCTGACACTTGAAATTTGGCATTTAAACTGGTGATAAGATGTATAAATTCAACTCAGTTTTCAAAATTTTATTAAATTCATTCTTGCAATTTTGATAACGTTTTATATGCCATCCAATTTACATACGTCACAGTTTTTTTTTAATTTCTACATACGTATTAGTATTTATACAAGATTGAGTTACGGTTAAATAACTGAGACCATTTCGTACAATTTTAAACAAAAAAGTTTATTTTGATTATGTAGAATATGAGGTATTTAAGATTTTGCAATTTGATTACGACGTACGACTATAATTTATAACAGACGCAAAATTTAATATCCGTTTAAACAGCGAAAACATATTTTTTAGACTCCTTTTCAAGCTTGATAAAATATTCCATAGATATATATAAATATAACACGGAGATTTTTATCGAAAGGCATCAATTTTGACGGATGACGAATGGTTATTTTCTGAGTGTAGCTGTGGAATTACCACTTGGCTTTTTCTAAAAACCAAATATCATTGCGTACATGGGCAAACTTTAAAGCGACATCACTTTTGAAGTAGAATGCTGGCACTATATAGAAATAAATAAATAAAAACAATGATTTTAAAAATGCGTGATTACTTTAAAAACGAAAAAAGTAACGGTTGTAAATTAATAATTTATATTAAATTGTAAAAATAATTGGTAGGTAGATGCATCATATTTCATCGTGCGTCAACCAAAATGGACTTTTAAATATGATTAATTTGTACACTATTATAATACCGGTGACGTTGTTTCTATGACAAATTTTTGTAATGATCATGGCTTGAATAGTTACCCTAGTAACATCTAAACAATCAAAAAATGTAGCAATTTTTGATTTTATAAGCTGGACAAAATGTAATGCATGTCTTTTATATTTCTTAATACCTGGTAATTTGTCTCTAACGATTTGCTGGGAAATAATTTGGGAGCAGATTCATATATACACGGAATTATTTTAGTGTATGTCGGTGGGCGCTATTTCGTCACAACATTTATGACTTGTTGATTTGACAACAATTAATCGGCATCTAATAGATTGGCAAATTTTTAATTCTGTTTATTACTAACGGAGAAAATTTAACTCAATAATAACTACTAAGAATACAAAAAAAAACTAGGAAAATTACTATATCGAACTAAGACATACCCACAAATGATAAAAATATTAGATAGAATTATCAAATTGTTTTTAAACTATTTTTTACAATTGCTGCCATTTTCTAGTATAATATTATTTATTAGGTAAATATACTTTTCCTAACTAGTATATTGCCAGAAAACCTACGTAGAAGTGATTTATTTAAAATTTACCGTTGGTATTAAATGTTTTCTCGCTAGGTTTTATTTGACTACGCTTTCAAAATTAGAAATATTATGTTGAAACGGATAGTTTAGTTCAACATATATTTTAATTAAAATAAAATATCATAATAGTAAGTACAGTAGTAGTAAATAGTAGATTAGCTAATTGAGATATATCTTTTACATTTATTATTTGAAAAACGTAAATTACGTTAATTGAGATAATTGTTGGAGCATCAATTAAGGATTTTATTACTCAAGTAGCGGCATCAAATATTATTTTAAAAACAATTATTTGTATATTTCACTATAATCAGAAAATTAATAATAATTTTTCTTTAATTATAATAATTCAATCGGCTATATTTATCAAGATGGGAGCAGCCCCATTCTATGATTGATTTCCTGAAATTTAATTTCATATATGCGTGGTGTTCATGCTTGATGACTAGCCAACGTTATAGATTTCATATTTGATGTACTTATCCTAATGTATGATCACAAATTCATACAAAACATGTTTGATAAAAAACAAGTTATGACCAATGAAGGAGTAAATACTAAGAAATGGTGTTCGTGAATAATAATATAAGATGAAAAATAGATACTGAATCTATTTTTAGAAACATGAAACTCAATAAAATGTTATCGTCATCCATGCAAAAATGAAATTTTACTTTAAGATACTTTAATTCATTAACTACTTACTCTAATTATTTGATTTACTTTGATTTATTTTACAGAAGTACTTATCATAGTGTGTAACCAAAGAAATGTTATTCTAAAATCGATATAATTGACCCCACTCTCACCTAGTTGTCGATGTGTTGATCGTTAAAGGGAATAGTCGAGAGAACGCAAAACATACCTTCGTTTTAATAAAAAAAGTAAAGAAAGTAAACGGAATATGTTCTGTTATATAATACACTTGTACGCATTTGAGCAAAATCATTCGTATTTATTGAATAACAAAAGAACGGGTGGATAAAAATCTAAATGTAAATATTTAAAATGAAATATTACGCTAATGAATAATTTAGTAATTAATTACGATTGATTAATTAGTGAAGAACACGTGAATTAAAAAAGCCAAAAAGGACGTGTTGAATTATGTAATACAGTTGAGTATTTAATTAATAATGCTCTAATTGCACTGCTCAACTGCAGAAAATACCAATCTGATTTTTAATTTAAGATTGAGAAAATCAAAAGGATCCTATTGATTTAATTACATACAGGGTGTATTGATTCTCAACTTACCCATATATAGAGCGTTTGATATTCACGTTATTTATTTAAAAAGCATTGTCATAAAGAATTACTGTATCAATTTTTTTAAAACTTACCTCTAAACAATAGCAGTTTCTGCCCTTCTGCGACGATTTCTGCACTAAAAAAAAAAACAAAAAATATAAATATAATATTAATAAAATAAAATTTTCCTTCAAGATTAATTTAAATAAAAGTATTGTGACAAAACACTCTGAACGTTAATGAGTCGACAAATAAAGAACAGTCCAGAAAATGTAAAATATAACTTCATTTAGAAATGTAGACGAGAAGTATTCTAATGTAATTCACAGTATTAGTTCATTACAATTACAGTAGATTGCAAATACCATCAATTAATTAACAACAACAAAATGAGTCGATTAAAATGAAAACAATTTGCAAACGTATGATTTAATTAAAGTGAACTAGAGCAGTATGTTGAATTGTTTGTAATCAATTATAAATTATTGAAAAAAAAAACTGAACATGTAAAGTAAATTGCAATACAAAATTTTGTGTAATAAATTCATATTTGATTAAACACAAAAAAAACATATATTTCAGAAAATGAAAAGAATCGAATTAATTTCATATTTTGCAGTTACAATAATTAATTAATTTATTGCATTCTCCTGATATACATTTTATGATGAATTAGCTAGAAATATGAGAATTTTTCAACGATAAAAGTTTTTCATGTCACGGGACAAATCGATCAAAATTATTTCAGTTTTCATTCAGTGTTTGAATTTTGGTATACTACCTTATTTTATTATATTAAAATTAAACCAATTATATAGATAAAAACGCGTACTGTATGTTCTTATAACAAGTTTAATTTTAGAAATTCAACCGGATGTGTGATATTTGGATTTCACATAATAATATAATATATACTCAAATAAAAAATTATACAGGGTTTTGCAAAACAGGGTATTTTACAAAAATTTACGTATCTCGGAAACTTTTAGACGTTCTAACTTGGCCTCAGGACATCTAGAAACGTATTAATTAATTTGATGCGATCCGAAATTAAAAACAAATTGATAAAGTTGGAAGTATGTTCGTTAACTTATACATAAGTCAGAATTTCGTAATGCTGTTATATCAAATTTGATGTAGACAGTTCTATTCTCATCTTAAGCGCCGGTGAAATATTTTTGATCAGTATACGCTACTGTAGTTATGAAGGCCTCTCACGCAAGAACTGCTGTCTCATGAGAAGATTATATGGAAGCTGCGACAGCAGAACAGTAGTTTGTATATTTTTCCTGTACATTATAATCACTTCTTGTCTGTCTTGTTTTCAACCTCGATATTTCTATTGGGGATACTGAGAGAAATAAAAGTTTTTAAAAACAATCTCTGGATCCTCCACGTTATAACTCTGTTAATTTACTTTCGAAAGGTGTAACCTCTTCTGCCATTATTATGAACACCTTATATTCATCGCCAATTCAATAGAGCCGCTTTATAAATTTTCATAAAAAGGCTTGTCCATGAGAAGAAAGGAAAGCTTAGAATCATTCAATTTAATGGTATTCAAATGAGCCTCCTCTTCTCGGGATCCATCTCCTCACCCTTAAAAAAAATTAACCTTAAGCGCATTTTCCCCGTCGACGCCCGCCAGCATCATCAGCAACACTTCCAGCGGATCGTTTTCCGGTAACGAATCCGAGGGCGCCGCGTCCTCGGATTCAAAGTGCGCCCCAGTTTCTTCTTTTTCGGTCAGTTATCGTTTCTGTTTGAGTTGGTCGCATCAAAGGGAACCCGTTGCTTCGCTCTGGGCCGCTCTAATACAATTACCGGACTTTATTTGCAAAACTCCTTTCGGAAAAACGGCGAAAAAACATTTTCCGGGCGGACGTCATCGGGAAAAAGTGCTGCGCGAGACTGGGACTTTTTTTTTTTTTTTTAGGAGAGTGGGAGAGCCCTCCACCTGAGAGGGATGGGAGGTGTTATGGTATTTTGATCGTCAGTTGTATTAAAAATAGTGCGAAAATATAACACTTTGCTCCACTCGAGACAGTATTCAGAAGTGACCAGGAATACACAATTGGGACATTATTAGATAGATGACAACCCAGAAAGGCCATATTTTATCTGGCATATACTTTTCACAAAATTGTAATATTTTTTAACCGCCCAAAAGGGCCACCAAGAAATTTGTACCTGCAACATAGATAAATCGCTTAATGAGGGTATGGTTTTAAGAACCTCGGGGGAGGGCTTCGCAAAATATATGCGTTGTTTGCTGTTAGGGGCAAAAGTACGGCGTACGTTGTAACTTCTTATAAAGGTGCAAAAGTTTGGTATTTGAAAACTTCAAATGTCGAATCGCTCATACGAGCAAAAGTGGTGATGGCGCTGTGCAAATTCAAAATGTACAGCCACAGTTTTCACTAACACAAGTGAGAACACTGTTATTGAAAAGTTTAACGAGTATAATCAAAGCTCTAAGTGAAAGACTTTTGAAACCCCAACAAGTCACATAGGCAGAAAAAAGAAAGGCCGTCGATGAGATATCAGAAAAGGTATCAAAACTAGTGAGATTCGGAGAAAATCAGCTGAAGAACACATCAAGTTTTACCGAAAAGGACGCTGTATGTGGGTAAAAACACATATTACCTTTACTGAAGTCTATAGAAGTGCAGTGTTCTTCAACAACTTGATTTAATTATCAATGAAGATGAGAATTTTGTGAGGATCAACGATGAACAATGAAATATTGTAGTATTTTCTTTTAATAGTAGGTAATTTGAAATTTTTATGTGATAGTGTTTCTCTCTATATCGATTGGACATTCGAGAATTATCCCAAATTTTTTTATCAAATATTCCCTACTCACAAGTTTTAAAATACGGAGCAGCCGATTTAGACCACGAACCTTTTTCAGCGTAAGCGGAGGATTATGGTACGTTGATAAGTACGCCGACTTCGGCCACCGTTCTACCTGAATAGCTTAAGGCTTAGCCTAGGGTTTCAATGGGTCGGTGAGACCGAAATGCGCCCTGCAGTCAAATTGTAAGCGAATCAATAAACCAATGAAATTGCAATGATTTTGAGAAAAATGGTTCATTGGAAAATTTTTGGTATTAACCAATTATCCGCTAGTTACTAACTTGGCATTGTGTAGAGAGCAAATGTTTCTTTTTACAATATTTACATTTGCAACATACATTCAAGAAAAATTATTCGTCCTATTCATTTTGCTAAACCTCAATTGTTTATCCATGCCCATTAACGAGCGATAGCGAATTCATATAATAATTATGGTCGTCGGGGAGGAACTCGTCGGTCCTCTGAGAGGTTTTACCTACTTTCGAATTGACCGCGGGAGGAACTCGCCGCCGCTATTTAATAATTTCTCTATTTTCCAATCTTACTTTTACTAACTTAACACTACACTGAAAGAAATTAGTGATCGAAATCCACACAATTTTATTTTATTGCACCTACCTGGCCTAACGAGCCATAATCCTTACTAATCCTACTAATAAAATCGCGTGGCCGAAGTCGGCTGTGATTTTCTTCTCTGTGGGGAATGGTGGCCGAAGTCGGATGTCCCCTTAAGATAGCCACTATGTATCTTTGGTATTTTGTTTACTTCACAACAAATTGGCAAAGATTTGGGAATGTATGTTCCGTATGTTCTTTTGAAACTGTCAGGAAATGTCTTTCGATATGAAGCGAAAAATTGTCACTATTGATATTGAAAAACCCATTCACAAAGCTGTTACGAATGACCTTCTACTGAAATAAGGGATCGCTATTTAACATAGTTCAAGCTTGGAGGATTTCATAGAAATACTACTCTTTTCAAATCAAAACTAATTGAAAATTTAGTTCAATCGTTTAGTTCAATTAGTTCCGCTCAATTAGCGGAAAACTAAATAAAAATAAGTCAATCAGTTGTACAGAAATCAAACTGCATTGAGGCCCTCATTGAACGATACAGCAGTAATAAAATGCCAAGATGGGGTTATGTTAACGCTACCTCACATTACAATATGAAAATTGAGTAGGCAAATATATTTCAGTGTATTGAAAAATAATATCTAAACAATTTTTTTTGCAATTTTTGTGACAAATAATTTGTTTGTAAAGTATATTCTTTCTGTGAAATAACTGCTTAGTGACATTTTTTAGGTAAACAAATGTTTTTTGAAATGATAATGTTTCGTTCATTCGAAATCACTCGGAAATCACTGAACTAATAACAGCAAAATTTTGAAATTAGGAATAAATGTTATTTTAAACAAATACAGTTGCTCTAACGATGGTGGCCCTTTTGGGTTGTAGATTTTTTACTCAAATTTTGTGGCTTTTCTGGGTGCGTGGCCTTTTGGGCTGACATGATTAAAATGGCCCTTATGGGACGCACCGATCAGAAAACATCGAGGGTTAACCTCCCTCTGTTCTCGTTTATACTGATCAATTTTCGAATTTAGAGGCGAAACTTTCGAGAGAGAAACATCGCATACTATCGGGTGTTTTTTTAAATTTCACCTCATAGTAGGCTGTGGATAGTGTTTGCAAATTCGCCTTACTAAAAAATGTCGAAATTGACACAACCTCACTTTTTTAATAAAAATTTAAACTGCTCCAATCAGTTACTAACATGTTACTAGTGTCTTGAAAAAGACAGCTTGGCTCTATTAATTAGGCGTAGATGAGTGAGCTGTCTTTTTCAAGATATTATTAACCGATTGGAGCAGTTTCAATTTTTATTAAAAAAAGTGAGGTTACGTCAATTGTAACATTTTTTAATAAGGCGCATTCCAAACACTATCCACAGCCTACTATGAGGTGAAATTTAAAAAAACACCCGATAGAATATCTTAACTGCGGATCGATTTAAAAACTAATATTAGCTTAAGTTATATGTCCAACAATTAGACCAATTCAATGGATCCATTTAAAAGCTATATTTTTGATAAAGTTAGAAAAATTTCTTTCAACTAACATATTAGTTTAATATGCAACATTTGAGATCAACTGTGTGTTATAGTATATTAAAGTATGAGTGGATATTGAGCTCTTTCAAACACGAGCGAGTTTTCGAGCACGACGGCGTAGCCGGAGTGCTCGAAATAGAGCAAGTGTTTGAAAGAGCAGTTATCCATGAATACTTTACGCTATTTTTTTTGATTGGTACCATTTTTTATACCAAAACCAAGTGCATACCCAATATGATTAATTTGAACGACACTCGTGACACTTCGTGACGGCCCGTCGCCCGTCGTGCGACCAATAGGCTCGTCCCGCTACGGCCAAAGACGCTCTGTTATTGGTTGAGATGTCCGTTGTTGACACGTTTCCATGGCGACTTTAAAACACACGGGTGCGATAAAGCTCGATTTACGCACGCCAAAGCATGTTTTAAATAGGCAAAATAGCGTACCAATAAAAAAAATATATTTTCACGCTGCCGCTATCGTAAATCGCTCTTATATGCATAGATACGTAGCATGGAAATGACAAATAACATTCCTGTATTATTTTTCCTTGGCGACGGAATGTAAATACTGTCATTTACATTCCTAGGAAAATCAAAAGAGTAACGCCCGTTTGCACCAACTTTTTTTTAAGTGTCAATTAGGCTAAAGGCTCCTTAACGTGGCATTAGCGTTTTCGGTGTGTTGCACCAACATTAAGAGACTCTTAAAGGTCTCTTATCCTCTCATTTGCTAACTGGCCAAATTTCCTCATTTAAATGGTATTTAATCATACTTTAACCTTAAATTGCATTCCTTTTGACAGTTGGACTTGACACCAAAAGAGTCAGAATTTTTTTTAAAGTGATAAGTAGCACCTTGATATCGGACCCATACTTTCATTTCAATGGAAAATTTGGATATTTTGGAGAATATCCTGGTGGAGGATTTTCTGGATGATAATTTAGAAGTCCTTGATTTTGTAGATATGGGATATCCCAGACGATTTTTTCTTAGACCTAACCACTATCAGGAGTTGCCTGAAATGGACTTTTTCAAGAGATTTCGATTAACAAAACCTACAGTTCTTCGACTTCTGACACAAATTGAAGATCAATTAGAGT
The DNA here is from genome assembly GCA_946251905.1 of Cryptocephalus moraei. Lineage (NCBI taxonomy): Eukaryota > Metazoa > Arthropoda > Insecta > Coleoptera > Chrysomelidae > Cryptocephalus > Cryptocephalus moraei. Next base: position 15,249,134 of record OX276454.1, read on the forward strand.
ACCCCGATGATAGGTATGTAGATATTACACATTACTGCAGCTATACGTTGCATTCTTAAACAACTTTGATTTTTTAGAAATAATAGCCTGTCTCCAATGAACCAACTGCTCTTGACACTAAGATTTTATGCCAGCAGTGGCAATAAGTTTTCAATAACATTTTTATATTTCAGAGCAATAGTAAATAAACGGTTAACCTCCCTGGGGCTAAAATTTAACCCTCTCTTCCGTTTGTTGCCTTGATTTTCTTCTTGCTCCATCGCACACGAACAAAAAAACTCAAACGCACTACCCTACGCACACGCACCTCCGCCTGCAGCCTGCATCACCCATCAAAAGATTGACGTTATTCAAAATTCAAACAAAAAAGCACAAAATGCTGTTTTTGAAACGTTTGGAACCTCCGTGTCCGTGTTCTACCAACCGAGAAACACAAAAATTGTTTGAAAGATACGACGTTGCCGGATTGTAAAAGAACTAAATGACCATTAGTTAAAGTACTGAGAAAATGGTTGGGTGCAAATGATTTAAAATTAAGTTACAATTAAATTTTAAATGTCCCTTTGTTAATTGACACTTAAAAAAAAGTTGGTGCAAACGGGCCTTAATCAAGTTGATTTATCCCTAGTTACGCATATGTCAGATTGACATATGTAAGACTGACGTATGTCAGTCAACTTATGTCAGAGTTAAGTACGTCCCAACTAAATGAAACATTTCATTTTTTTGAGGAATTATGAGGAAATTTTCAACGGCAGCGTGAAAAATCTAATAAGCCACACGGAATGTATCGACTGTTAACATTCTCGGCAAGTGACAAGCCTCGGCTTACACACTTGCCTCGAGTGGTAAAACGTCTTTACATTCCTTGTGACTTAAATAACTATTAACTAATATTTGTATATGACATATATTTTGACAACTTTGGAAAGAGATTTGTCTTGCCTCTATTAAGATTGGTCCAGAGGTGTTGTACACCGTCACTTTAACAAATATCAAAATGCAACTTTTAGAATGTTATTAGATACCCACGATTCTGTATCTGTCATAATTTAGAGATCACTTTCCTAGATCGTATGAGAAGAGTCATCAAAATGCCTACAATTGAGCTACAATTTATATGACAAATTTTAATATTTTTTGTTGGTAATATCGCCATATTTAATTCATCGCTTAAATTTAACTGACATATTATTAAAATAAGCACATATCTGACAACTGGCTGTGTTATAAATAGAGACCTTAATTATAGAGTTTCAATGAGCTTAATACAATTATAAAAGCTAGAAGGCCCAGCTGGACAGTCCTTTTTTCATGTCATTCTGAACAATAAGAACATGCAGCTGAGTTATGCCAGTGGTCCATTTTAATGTGGCCTATCTTGCAACAACATTTAAAAACCCTTTTTCACAACTTCATAACTATATTCCACATCACTTTATGAACAAACTCCAATTACGACATGTGGAGTCTGAATCAAGTTTAATGCTATTATAAAAGCTAGAAGGCTTTGCTGGGGAGTACTATTTTCATGAGATCCTGAACAATCAGAACATGCAACTGAGGTATGCCGGCCCATCTTTTTGATGTGGCCTATCTTGCAACAGTTAAAAAACCATTTTCATAACTTCATGACTACATTCTACTTTACTTTATGAACTAACTCCAATTGTGACAACAAATAATTAATGGATGACCTAATGACGACCGTCTCATAGGTTTGAAACCTTTTAGCTCACAGAATTGTTCTCATGAAATAAATTGCAATCACATCACATCAGTGCAATTTTCTTATAGTCCTAAAGGTAACTAGCCATAATTTTGTTCCAGTTGCGCCAGTGGTGAAGGCCCCAAACCAGCTCCTCGGGTCACCCCTCAGCACCGACGTCCAACTTGAATGCCACGTAGAAGCCTATCCGAACACCATAAACTATTGGATAAAAAATAGAGGCGAAATGCTCCTAAATGGGTAAGTATTCTCTCAATAATTCATTTCAGTTTTCATTAATATATCAGAACACGTAAGAGACCACATTATTAACGTGAGAGGAGGTACGGTGTGTTGCGTACAACCAATACGTCCTCCGTATTATCCTCTCAAAACGTTTAACATGAACATCGAAAATGAAATTGATACGTGTCTCGGTAGTTTAGTGGTAAGAACACCCGACGCGAAATTGGGAGACCCGGGTTCAAATCCCGGCTGAGCCACAAATTTCATTTTCACAGATTCTCTTACATTTGTTTCATTTTATAATTGTTTGCTTAAAATAACGTTACTCAGATTTAAATTGAAACAATGTAACACAATGCTGGAATTGTTCCTGTGTTCTTTGTGCACTGAATCTGCTTTAGGGTGGAGGTGGATTATTTATTTTCCGTTTTTTTAAATCTCCATTTTCGGAGGTATACGGGCGTCCAAATGCCAAATAAAAAAGGGCACTATCAAAATAATTTTTAACCGAACCAATTACAAATTTAATTGCCGCACAGAGAATAAATAATAATTCAGTTAAATGAGAAAGGTGAGCGTGGAATATTTCCGGTCGGTTTAGAACGAAAATACGAGCGCGGTCGTGACAGGGGGAATTAAAATTGGGGGAGGGGAGCGTTCGAATGTACATCAGGCGAATTTAATGTGGTCCCTGATTTTTTTTACCGAGATTGGAAAATAAAGTCGGATGTTTACATGGAATTTAATTTTTTAGCTGCGCGCCAACTCGCACAGGTACGACGAGCGCGAATTAGTCGCTAATGGTGACGAGGTGAAAAATTCGATTTGGGTCACGGGAAGGCGGAGGAAGGATAATGTGGGTCCGTGTTTGTCTTGTAATGGTGTTTTCTTGTTCGAATAAAATAAGTCAGTCAGGTTAATTTTCTGCAACGTTAGTACCAGCATTTTTTTTTAAATTCTGATCTTCTTGGAACTCTACCTTCAACTTACCGTTTAACCTGAGACTTCAACATCCTGAATTCATATCTATGCATATTTCCCACGCTAAATATAATCTGATATATTAAATCATAAATCTATAAACCCTCTAATCCTCCAAAACCCATAAATTATGAAGAGGGTAAACGATGTTGTTACTTGCGCGTAACTATAAAATTCGTAGAAGTGGGTTGTGTAGTGCCAATATGTTTAAATTATGAAGAAGCACCTGTTTGTTTAAACTATTTATACAATATAGGTAAATATCTCGAAATGGAGAGCGGAAAGGTACAGTAACATGTTTAAAGAAAGAAGCTAAATGTCTGAATTTTGAAAAAATGTGATACGATTTCATTTAACATTTGTTAACATTCATATGAAGAAGTTGAACAGAAAGTGGGAAAATTTTAGTGAAAGCTCTATAGGCCAACCAATAGATTTTTCTGCGCACTAAAATTTAACCGGTCAAAACCTATACTATCCTGTAGAAGACAGTTCATAGATGAAAACTCACCTCTTTAATACAGCGAAATCGGTGTTGGGATTTTTATAAACAAATTATAGTGCAAAAAAGTGATTTTTTTTGTTTTTTACGAATATTTCGAAAAGTAATGAAGGGATCGTTATACGACCCATAGCACTTTTGTAGGGAATCATAAAACCTAAAAAACGGTTTTATACGTTTTAAAGATACTGGTTTCTGATTTAAAATGCGGCTTATAGAATTAAAAAAAAAATGATTTCCCATAAAATCGCACATTTTGCAAGAAAAGGTGAGAAAATTGTTTATAACGCGATTGTGTAAAAACTGCGGATCGGCAGGGAACCAACTTCCGCACACATAAATTACACAGTACTACCTATCATTACCCCGAAAATAGGTTTTCCAGCCTCAAACTTGGCGAAATTATGAATTTTTCAAAAAGATAAATTTATGGGGGTTTTTCCGGATTTTCTCAGTGAAAAATGGTCCGATCGTGTTGTACAGCAAACCATTTTCTAGGTTTTATGATTCCCTACAAAAATCCTTTTGGTCGTATAACGATCCCTTCATTATTTTTCGCAATATTCGTATGAACTAAAAAAAAATGCACTTTTTTGCACTCTAATTTGTTTCTAAAAATCCCAACACCGATTTTGCTGTATCAAAAAGGTGGGTTTTCATCTATGAGCTGTATTCTACACGATAGTACAGGTTTGGACCAGTTAAATTGTAGTGCGAAAATGAATTCTTTTTTAGCTCTATTGTTGGTCTACTAGCAGGATGACATTTATAAAAATGCGCTGCCGAAACCTTATATTATAAATAGAGGGGGTCAGAAACGTATTAGGAAGATTGAATTTTGGACAAAGTTGTAGACCCCTTTGTCTTAAATTGCCTCCAAAAAGTGATAAAACCTGATGTTTTGAATTTTTTTTGAGGGAATTTCATCCAAAAATTTTGAAAAAATGTTGATGCGGTGTCTGTAGATAAACACTCAACTTTTTTCATGTCATACAACCTCCAAATAGTGCAAAAAATAAAATATTTTTATCATTCTCTGTATAACATATCTGAGAAGGCACTCAAACCACACCATGGATTTTAAGTGTATTTATTGACGCTCTTTAAGACGCTCTATCTCTTTAAAATCAGATTTGAGATAAATTTGATGAGCAACGTAGACGTGATTTTTTTCATAATTTGTTTTCTTTCAAGATTTTTCACGGAACCATTTAGTTTTCTTAACTTACCAAAACTCAGTGCCACACATTAAAAGATAGGAAGAGCCATCAATGTCACATAGTGGTAATTACATGAGGGGTCACTCATGAAGGCCGAGATGGGAAAATGTACGAGGAAATACCAGAAGCTGAAACTTTATGGTACTACTCTCGTACTAATTTGGAGAGCTATTGGTACCGCTCTATACCTCTGATGTTTCATTAGCTGTCACTGCATTTACTACAGCCATATGCTTGAGCATACGGCTGTAGTAGCAATTGAGCAATTACCAACTAGCTTGAGCTAGATGAGCAATTGATTGCTCAATAGCAACTAGTTTGCTGGACGGCCGCGAGTGAGAGCAAAATAGGGAACAACGTTTCTAATAATGTATGAGTATTGTAAGCGATGTGGTGGATAAATATGAAATTATAATCTTTTCTACTTTTGTAATTGTACTTACTTATAACATATTCTTTATTCGAGTTTTTCAACCATTATTCACATTTTAAAATTTTTAATATAATCATAAAATATTTTTAAAAGTTCTTGTATAAAAAAATTAATAGTTAAAATAAAAGTCGTCTGGTCTTTACATTGTCGCTATTTCTAAGAATAATAGATAGCATTTGTACGAGAAAGAACATATTAGACACACAAAAAATAGCATAATGTATTAAGTAACAGTTTAAGATTTCTAGCGTACAATCATAACATGATTCTGATAGCTTTTATATCGGCCGCGTCGAGTTCCGCAAAAATTTACCTGCGTCTGTAATCCCGAGGCGAATTCCGCAAAAGGATCGCCGGGCCACCCGGAGCGCCAAAGGATTATCCCACTGTTAATAACTTCAATAGAGGAGAGGGTGATGAAAGCCATTAAATATTGAGAATTTATTTAAATGCATTTACTTGCTTTTAAAAATATGTAATGTCAGTTTAACAAAGGTCATACACGCATATAAACATCTATTGATCAACATACTATTGACATATCAAATAAAAAATTAATATTATTATTGGGTTATATTGTTCATAATTTTATTACAGTTTTAGTACTGAGACAAACATTTGAGACCGACAGTTTTAACAAATAAATAACGGCTAATATTTTTATTGGCCATTTCATTAATTTTACATAATAAAAACTGCTCTTTGTCCCTTGAACGCTTATCTTGTACTTTAACAGTTCCATTTAAAACTGACCTAATTTTACAATAACTATCTATTTGTATGTTGACTAAGGTTTCTAAAAAAATATGTATGTCAGGATGGCTAGAATAAAATAAGCATTGGTTTTGCTTCCATGCTGGCGAACAATATACTGAACCATCTGTTTCATGTTAGGCACGTGTGTAAAGTACAAAAATTTTTGTTTATTATATTACACATATTTATACATTTCGGAAAGGACGCACAGCTATGAAAATATGAGAAATAAAAATTACTTAAAATAAAAATCTTATTGCGAAAATCAAATCTGAAATACAAAAATCCGAAACACCTAACCGAAAATCATCTATAATGTCTGTACGCCCCATTAAACACCCGATAACGGATAATCCAACTAATCCCTGTTTTGGGATTTTTCAGGTACTTCTGCGGAACTCGACCCGGGCCTTTTATATAGAAGAAATAAATGAAATAATTATTAAAGTTCTTCATTCCATGTTGTAAGGAAAACTTCTATTAAGAATAGGTGATCGTTCTACAATTAAATTACGTAGTCTGATGAATGTTAGGGATAAGCTATAATGTAGAGTAAGCTATATCATGAAAAATGAATTCCAACATCTAGCATATCTAAGAAATATAATTCATATCTAACACGTCCAACAACATTTAAAGTAACCACAAAAATATCTATCTGTTTTAATAAAACACGAATCTGATTACAGCACCGAAAAATATATAAAAATGCCCTGGCATTTTAAATTAATGGAAAACTCCATTCAATCGCATCAACCAATCCTTTAAACTAAATCAGTTTTTCGACTAATATCACTGGTGATGCACTAAATTTATGTCAAATCTGATAATAGCACCGTAAAGAGTATCAAAAAATACATATAAAAATATAATTTGATTATAGCACCTATTCAGATATGATAGCTAAAAAATTTTTTCCACTGTTCATGTGACATCAAAAAAATTGAAATAGTTATCTACGACTCCACATTAATAAGTTTTTTAATGATACTTTTTAATTGAAAATACACATTAAAAAGTTTTATCCCATAGTATCGGAACTGGTTTCACCTAAAATTTCATCGTCCTAATACCAAATACTCCCATAAAGAGTTCCTAACAAGGCATTCTTACTACCATTATCCGGCTATAGCCTTTCCAAAAAGGCGGTAAATATCTGAACTTTGAAATGTTTGAAATTACACTTTGACCAAAAATTGACAGTTTGACACCAGAATCCCATTTTACAAAAATTGTACAAAGGGATTCGAAATAGAATTTGCAAAGGAACTTATGCTTAGCGGTTAATAAAGTATGCAAAACCGGCAGTAAATGCGTCAATTTTAAAACTTATGAATTAATGACATTTTAAGTACTCAAACCGCAATCTATGTATTGTGCAGTTTATTGAACCAGATATAACCTCAACCTAATTAGTCGTTAGCAGAATGCAGTATGAATACCTTAAATTGTTTAAATAAACCCACATTTCACACAAATATTACTACCCATTTAAGTAAAGTTTGTACATGGAATTTCGCACTCTCAGACGTTTCACAGATCGCCAACTTGGACAACAAATGCCTTAATTTAGAAACGTTTCCAATTTGCGGTAATGCAAGTCGTTAAAGGAAACGAGCCAATTATTATACCGTCGAAAATACACAGATATACCGTTTTACCTAATATAAAGCAACGAAGCATATCGGATTATTTACTATTTGAAATCTGCGCCCAGTAATAACTTACGTTCGGAAACAGACGAATGGAAAATCGCAATCGCAACGCCACATGTTTCGGTATCCGGGCGATTGTAAACGGAGCACGTAACAGTTTTATCGCGAATAATAAGAGTAGGAAGGTTTCGTCTCATCTGCATGCCATCGGCAGATGTTCGCTTTCAGTTCTTTTGCATGTGCGGATATTGTACACCAGTAATTATATCGACATAAGCCGACTCGGTTCCGGTTAGATACCTTTTCGAGTTAAAAACGACGTTGAATAGAGAAAAGTGTCGCTAGTCACTTAATATTTAAACGTCATAAAAGTCACTTTGGTGTTTATCGTAGGAGATTTCAGTTGGTAAACACGACTTTAATTGCGAAATATTTGCTCCTCACTACTACCGTTTGTTCGCCAATTATTTAAATGCCAGTATTTTAATACTTTGGTGGTAAACTATGCTCTGACTTTCGCCAAGTAGTCCATTCTTTCACTAAAATATTGTAAAACCTCCGAATTATAAAGAACCGCACCGATTTTGGTGAAATTTTGCAAATGAGCTTGTCTCGCCTTCCTCTTCAAAAGTTGTATGATTGTGCGCTTTTGTTTTTAAGGGGTGAAAACTACCCTTTTTTACCAAAACTTAAAAACTGCATATTTAAGCGTTATTTGAATTTTAATAATGTTTAAGTATGTTAAATAAAGATTTGTTCCTTATATGGGAATGCATTTTATACTACATAACTATTTTTCAACCATTAAAACCTACTCTTTAAGTCAAAATTTACAGAAAAAAAAATAATTTTTGCAGCTTTAAATTATTCAATGGTGCATTTTATAGTGAATTAAAATCTATTTAATAATTTCAACCCTTGTGAACCACCCCTTACAATGAAATTTATTGAAAAAATTTTTTAGATATTTTTAAATTTTAAATGATCTATTTATAACACCTACATTACATTTATGTTACCATTTATAAATGTACTTTGGGATATAATACATTTATTCGACCCTTAAAAACCACCCTCCACAGGGTAATGTATAAAAATTGTTTACTATAGTTTCAAATTGGTCAATGTTGTGAGTGCAATTAAATAAAATCTCCTTATTATTTCTGGAGTATTTCGCTCTTCCAACTTCTAAAAATCACCCCTTCTTACAAAATATTGTAGTAATAATATAACAAATGTGTAGTATATAAGAGTATAAGTTTGAGTGTTTGACTGCTCCAAAATATTTGAAACTAAAGATATTTGTACGCTCCGAAAAAAATTACAGGAAAGCTTAAATGGTTTTTTAACGACAATTTCTTTAATTTTAAAGATATTTAATTGGCCAGAAGCTCATTTTGTAGGGAATATGGAGGGTTGTCAGATTTGTAAAGTTAGACTTTTTTGAAGTCCTTCATTTCTAAAAGAAAGGGGAGATTTAATGCGGGCTCAAAAAGGTACTTCTCACACTTATATGTAAACTTCAAATGTCAATATTTCAATTAGTTTTCATCGTAGAAAAATAAAAGGAAATGGAATACTTTCAACAAAAAAGATACTACATTTTAGTATTCGCACATATTTTTCATATTTTTTTTAGTTTTCGAGTAATTTTGAAAAAATGGAAATTGTTTATAAAATTTCAAAAAACAATTTAATACTGAATTGAAGTGTTTTTTCAGATGCAAGCATTTCAAGCTGGTTACAATTTTAGGACAAGGTGTTAGTACATAAATAAAGCTAATTATACATAGATTAAGAGTAATTTTCATTTTTGTGGAAAATTCATTGATTTATTTTCCCCTTTTTTAAATATGATATAGGTAGTCATTTTGTTTTTGTAATAACTCGGTTGTTTTCTATCCAAATCAATTTTCATTAGCTCATTTTAAAGGCCTCATTAATACCTTTAAGAAACGTTCAAAGCATTTTTTTTTAAAAAAGCACTCCTTTTTACGTTATTTGATGATAAAATTTTGATTATAGGTTAATTCAAATAAACCCTCACCTTCATCAGGCTGTAACTCGAGTTATGTTGCTGCGATGAAAATTTTAAAAACGCAGTTCAATTCGTTATTTTAAAAGTTTTTTTTTGTTCTAATGACTTTTCTTGTTAAAATTTACTGTTTTCGAGTTATTTTTAAAAAACCACCCAACAACATGCATTTTTTAGGTAGAAATTTAACAACTCCAATCGTGAATTACTAACTTACCGAGAAGAGTTTATATAACATTTTTTGCTTGCAATTGAACAGTCTTATCTATTTCCGGGATTATTTTGAGGTTAAATATTCTCACCCCAGAGAAGGGGTGGCACTCACCCCCAGGGTAAAATCACACATCGGCACTATATAACATTTTTCTTTGACATTTTTCCTATGCATATTTTAAATTTCAGGTCAATCGAAGCAATTCTTTAAAATTTTGAGCAAAAACCGTGAAAGAATGGACTTAAGATCAAGCTTTGGCATCAACTTGTACTTTCATCGATAATATAATAGATTTTAGGTTCCCTCTAACTCCCTTACTCAAAATTTACACTTCTCTAAGAAACACTTTTTCTATTGATTAGTTTATACCTCACTCTGTATTAAAATATGATAGATTTATCGAGACAAGCTGTGGCGCTCGATCGCCCAACTCCACTTGGATTAATTAGATTCGATAATTAAATCTTACGATCGGGAATAACGCGTGTATTCCTATTTATTAATCTTTCGTGTAAATCTAAATTAGATCCTTGGTATGTTGTTTAACACTTATGGGCTTGTCACGATGTCATGTTGCTCCTAAAAGCGATACGCTTAATTATTTTACCATTAACTGAAATTAGAGCCGCGGCAACCGATTCTCGTTACACGACAGATTTAAGTTAAAAGAGTGCAAGGACAATGGTTTTAAAGTAAAACTGGTATGTAAGTGTTACAAATGACGCGCGCTTTAAGGCTACCACGGTAGAATACAAAATTACAAAATTAGCTGTTCAAACTAATTTCGAGGAGTTTTCAACTACAATTAATAAAAACTTATTTGATCTTATTATTAAATCTAGCTTGTGGCTTTAATTTTTACTAGCCATTTGACATTTAGAAGGTTCGGTACGGTACATATAAATATAATGTAGGAATATTTCTCCTCGCAACAATACACCTGGTTCTTTAAGAAATAAGTGCTCGTAATTTGGACGTTTCCCACTTTTATACCTCGATCCATCTTTAAATAATCATACTGATATTTTTGTTACGTTTTTATGGCCCCAGAAAATGTACGATTCCTAAGGTAACTTCAGAAATATAACTGTGTATTCTTGTAGAAAACGTTTCCTACAATAATGATAAAAGCTTTTAGAGAATGGCACTATCTCACGCTGCATTGCGCTTTTTAAAGAAAAACAAAATTTTACATATCCCCCAAGCGCTAGAGGGAAAAGGCATTTTTGTTCACGGACCTATGCACCTGTCTCGAAGCAGAAATTACGTTTATATATGCAAAGTACATCTGGTATTTTGCTCGAGTATAACCAAAGACTTACAACAGATCAACTATGTACTTTATTTCGTATTATTTCTAACATATAAGTAAAAACTCGGTTGTATTTAAAGATTAATTTCCAGAAATAGGGACAAGACAAGATCTAGACATATCAAGCCTTAATTTCTCAGTGATTTTCCGATAAGATGTTCTCAGTTTCCTCGCCTTGTCATATTATCCATCATCAGCAACCTTTCAGTCCATTATTGACCTAATGACGGGTCTAATTTTGAATCGTGCTGTGCTGGTAAGATGCTTTCCTGAAATATAATTTTTTTGTAAGGGCTCCGGATATTGCATCGGATCTAATTTGATTTACGTGTTCGCCGAGTATAACGTGGGAATATTCCTCGCGTTCTGTTTATTACCCGTCACCGGTTATAGACGTTTAAAATTTTCATCAACTCGTGCATCACCCGAAAGTGTTACGATCATAAATTCGACCCACTTTGAGAATATTGCGATGATCATTCCAGAGCGACGATTTCGTGTGGATCGTGTTTTTCTTATTCGTTATTCATTTCTTGGCGTAGAATAATGTCACTTATGCTAATAATCGTGTTTCTCATAATACCCCAATTTGTTGAAAAACTAGGAAATTTAATTTTATATATTTTCGTATAATATACTAACTGATCACCAGAAATTGTCCAAGTAGTTATTTTTATAAAATTATATTCTCTGCAGAGCTGGTCAGAAATCTGCAAGCTTTTTTCTTTTCAGCAAATTAGTTAGTTTTCCTTATATCTATCAATATATTAATATTAATCAATTAGATATATTCTAAAAAAATAGCATATTTATGGATTCCGCAGTAATAAATTATCCACTCTCCGAGTGGAGATGTATACAGGGTGTTAGGGGTTTGACTGCCTTTTTTTTAATAGATGATAGTATTCCTCAAAACAAACAAAAAAACCTTATATAACAGTTGTCCTAAAACCAACCGTTTTCGAGAAAAAAATTAGCAAACTTCTAATATTAAGGTGTGAAAATTCAGTTTTATTAAAGAATGTCATATAATTTTGTACATGAAATGACTATAAGATGTAATCTTTTAATGTATTTATGTTTAATTCGTAACAAAACAATCTTTTCTTTAAAGAATAATTTTTTTTCCAATCAATAGAACTCGATAAAATGGCTACGATGTGGTGTGACAACACCGCGAAGGTATCGCACGCGTCGCGAAATGAGAGCCAGACAGTGACACTAGTGACAGTAACTGTGCATCTTTGAATTCGAAAGATACGTGTGATCGTTACGGTTTCTTTTCGGTGCGTGTAAATTTTTCGGTTCTTAAAATGTTCAATATACGTGAATATCACGATATGCTATTAATTTACGGGGAGGCGCGTTGTAGTTCTACAAGTGCAAGTACAAGTCGTATCTATCACGAACGGCGACTGCCTAACCGTAGAACATTTGTTGAAGTGAGAGAACAACTGTAGACATTTTGAACACATGCTGTAATAACCAGGTAAATATTGAAAATTACAACATATCAATAACAGCATGATCCTTTTTCTTATGCTGTTAGTGGCCCTGAATTACTGATCGCTATTAATTTGAATCAATTGGAATCACTTACAATTATTTCGTTTACTATTACGTACAGCGTAAAGACGGCATTTCGGAAGAGTTTGCAAAAACGTTCACCTCGCACGATCAACTGTGTACACATCATGTTTACCGAGAGCCACACCAAAAACGTCATGTTTACGTTTATTTTCTTGTCGGTGTTGCCAAGTTGTGGTGAAATACCTTGACAAAATAACTCGACTTTTCTCGAAAACGGTTGGTTTTTTGTTTGTTTTGATGAATACTATCACCTATTAAAAAAAGGCAGTCAAACCCCTAACCCCCTGTAGAGAGTGGAGAGTGAAGCTATTTATTTTCACAATTTTTAAAACCACACTAATCCAATCGAATTCTGTTAATTTCCACAATTTTCTAGGATGGTCTTATATTGAGTTATAAAAATTTCCAGAATTTTCTGCAGAGTTCTATTCGATTTTACTTATGCAATACTTTCCTATACTATACAGGATTCTATTTTCCTTAGAATTTACCATAAAGCTCTACACAGTGTTGTCATTTCTACAAATTTCCTTAAAGTTCAGTCGTTTTGGAATTTATTTGGCTGAAGTATAATCCGAAATGTCAATTAGCTTTGCGATACCGACACTAATTTCTGTTAAGTATAATAATTTTCACCACTTCTCAACCTTCATGCTGATTGGACTTGAACTCAAACAAATGGACTTGAACAATATGTGAAATACCACTATTTCTTTTAACGAACCAAAAATTATAATTCGATACTACTGTCGCCCATTTTGGATAATGTATTTTTCACCCCTTCTCTACTCTGGCCGTTTAACAACTGACTTATCGACGAATGATGCAACTTGCAAACTTGAGGTGCATTTTATTAGTTATTTAAGTTACAAGGAATAAAAAGCGAGGCAAGTGTGTACGAACCGAGGCGAAGCCGAGGCTTGTCATTTGCCGAGAATATTAACAGTCGATATATTCCGTGTGGCTTATTAGATTTTTCACGCTACCGTTGAAAATTTCCTCATAATTCCTCAAAAAATGAAATGTTTGATTTACTTTGGACGTACGTCACTCTGACACATAAGTTGACTGACATACGTCAGACTTACATATGCCAGTCTGACATATGCATAACTAGGGATAAATTGACTTGATTTACCCTTTTGATTTTCCTAGGAATGTAAATGACAGCATTTACATTCCGTCGTCAAGGAAAAATAATACACGAATGTTATTTGCCATTTTCATGCTACGTGTCTATGCATATAATTACGATAGCGGCAACGTGAAAAATGTTATTAAGTAAACGCTATGACTGATATGTCTCCTTGAGTCTAAGTTAAAAGTTAGTTTCGTTGTGTTTCACTTTCTCATTTTTACACTACATCTCAGTAGATTCTGATTTCAACTTTGTGGATTGCCAATGAGTACAACCAAATCGTATTTTCCAAATATTAACACTTGCATTGTATTCTAGTCTTTTCTAGTTGAATAGTGGTGGACTCGAGACAAGATGAGACGAAAAATGACATGGTCTCGTGTCAGTCTCGCCTTGTGTAATTTTGATCTACGTCTTGTCTCGTCTTGGTCTCGAAAAATCTCGAAATAAATGAATCTTGACAACAATCACCAATTTTTGGGAGTACCTCCACGGTTGAGTGCACAGAAATTAGTTATGTCGATGTGATATATTGATGCATAATATTTAGTTCCTCGAAAATAATGAATTAAAGAAATTTGATTACAGAGAAGCAGTGGAAAATTGAAAATCAATTCATAAATACGTTTGTTAGAATGCAACGAAATAATTGATTTCAATACTTTATTTGCAAAGACAATTAAAAAAATAAATGTAACAATGCGAAATGGTACTATTTAATAGAATTATCGCATCATACAGTTAGAATTGTGTACCATAATTCTAACCAACCTGACTGTCAGAGTTTGGAAGTTATTGTGATTAATATGAAGTTAATTTTTAGAAATTTTCATAAATCAATCGAAGAGTAGCAAAACTCTTTAAAATTTGGGAAACTACGCTCCCATTGAATGAATACATTAATGTTAAGTTTGTCCATAACACAATCAAACGATCCACTCTACTTTCAGAATGTGGTCCTAAATAAACTCTTGTGGCAAGTTCACACTTTCTATTAATATAAGAACTTCGAAATATATATTTCACATTTATATAAAGCGCAGCTCAAACTCAAAAAACATAACTCAAAAAATACGCTATTATTAAAATTATAATTGTTATTATATTGATTAAATAACATTTTATTAAAAATTGACGTTAAAATATGTTTCAAGAAAAAATCGATGTTTGTAAAGTTTCTAAAAAAGCTTCGTGACGTAGTCTGGTTTGTTCTACCCCATTTTTTCTTCTGGAGACTTCGCTTGTCCATTTTACTTCTCTTTCTCGGTTAACTAAGGCGCCATACATTACTCGGAATAATTCCAGTTTATTACGAAAAAACGGTCCAGGAATCCCATTCTCTCAATGACGTCGAATGGGGTGGGACGGGATAGGGGAATGTTTTATGTCGCCCATCGACCTGCCAGGTTTATCCGTGGCCATCGTTATTGGATGTATCAATTTCCTGAAAGAAGGATCCCGAAGACGTTACAAGTCTCAGGAGGGAGAAGAAAGGGAAGGGCAGCTAATTACCCCTTACGTTGGCTCCTCATAACCCGCTCCTGGATCTTCTGCGCTGAGACAAGGGAGAAATTTACTCTCCTTATTTTGGGCAGACGAGCCCAGTTCGGAAATGAACTTCGGCTCTTTATGTTGTAGGGCCTTTTGTGTCGAGCAAATTTATATTCAATTTCGATCATAAATTATATTTTCGAGATGATGATGAATATTTCGGGCGATAAATCTTTCGAATTTGACAACGGCGCCTTTCGATTAATCAACGCGTTCGAGATGGCGTCATTTGTTACTCCTTTTTTTCCGGTTGGGGTTTATTTAATTTTTAGAAGTGGCGAAAATAAAAAGGTAAATAATGTCGGTCTCGTGACTCGATTCGGCCGCTTTCCCTCGTTATTTATTGGTTCCTTGCGTTATTTTGATTGTCGGGGAGGGAAAACTGAAAGAAAAAATTGAGTTTAATGTCCGCAAGTGATATATCTTCCCATTTACGTCTACTTCACAGGGTGCGTTGCCGAACAATAAAGCAATCGATGCTAGGCTAAGAGACTCATTTCTCACGTGTTCATTTTTGAAACTGGACACGAAGCAACATGTTAGAGTTTTGAGAAAATTTCCAAAAGTAATATACGGGCTCTTTCGCCAAAACATCGAATTGTATTATTTTTTTTAAAAGGATTGACTTTTCAATAATCGTGAACCACTTCAAAATACGTAACCGCTTTAATCTTCTATTTCGTCTCATCAGATCGTTGCTCTCGAAGCTTTGACTAAATTAATTCAATTACACAAGTGATTTCCAACTAATTTGAGCAAGAGGTATTAAATACATGTTTTGGTTTGAAACATTAGCCGTTAGAACTTCAGTGATAATTCAAAGTTTTTCGTAATTGACTGCACAATAAACACGATTAAATTGATTAAATCCATCGAAAAAATCAATTAAATTTCATCAAGTAACTTCATTAACAATTTATTGGCAGCAAATCATTTTCTGGTTATTAGCAATATCTCCTATTATACAGGATGTCACTGAAATGGTGCGATCAAGAAAGCACTATAGTGAAGCTAGAGGCGTGAAAAAAATTTCGCGTTTAAGTGACAACTATAACTGACAAGAAAACCACAATTTGCACAAACATCAAAGTGATAAAAACCAAGTTGAATAGCTTTTGTAAAAATTGCAAGTTGTATTTTCAATTCTTTCCTTGCGGTAGAATATTTTTGCCTTGGGATCACATTTCCAGAAATGGCGTACAATTCCGTTGAAAAACGCTTAAACTAAGGAAATTGAATGTAAAATTTTGGTACAGTCCCACATTGACATTAAAATAGAATTATTTAATTTTTCAATTCGGTTTATCTATAGCAAATAACAGATCAGTAATTGTTATTAATTGTTATTTTGCACATGCTAAAATATTTCGTTTTTGGGTTCAATTTTTGAACAAGAACAATATGAAATATGATTTACATGGGTAGACACGCTTTTTATTTAAGAATACAATAAAAGGTTTGTTCCAACAGCGACAGAAACTGGTTTCAAAATGTCAGAGGCACGCGCAATAGAAATTATTTGTACGAATTTTGACCTAATAGGACGAATATTTTCCACTGCGCATGCGTCTGACAGTTTGAAACCATTTTCTGTCGCTGTTGGAACAAACCAAATGTCAACGCCTCTTTGATAAAACTGTAAGTACGCTCAAAAGTTTCTTAATCGAAGGAAACCCTCTCATGGGTGGTTACCCAAAATTACACCGTATTAAAAAATTGGTAATATGATTTATACATTACCAAAATGGAAGTGCAGCTCCCAACTTTACATTCATTTTTTGGTGTCTCTTGGGTAAAACAGAATGTAATGTTTGAAAATGTTCCCACAGGGTAAATAAAATCAACCCCAAAGATAATATTGAAACAACAACCCTCGGCCCATATAAGAATTCCCTCTCTGGTTATATTTAAAAAATATATATCACCGGCTAATTTAAAGATAAAATCTACGGGGAATTTAAATTTTCATAAAATGTCTCGTATTACAATTACCAGCCAAAAAAGGGTTTAACAATTTACGCGTTTAATACATAGTCGGGCTTAACTCAGCTTTTTTGCATTTGACAGTTCCTTTGCACTTAACTCTTTCTGAATTTTTCAACACTACCAAATTAGCACTGATACTTACAGCAAGCAATGTACCAAAGCGTATTGATCATTTAATATTTATTTTTCAAAACAGATCCCTTCCTCGAACTCAACTTTAATAACGAAGAAAACATACAAGATCATACGGGACCATTGTAAAGTTTTTCAAACAAAATGCAATAAATTTAATTAAAATCCATCTGCTGTGCAATGTTAAGAATTTTATTAGGCGCTTTTAAAGGAAGCTAAAAGCGCTATAAATTTCAGCAGTTTCTGCTCTTCACATAATACATATATACGACATTGCTTCGTATTAATTAAACTGAAGTGAGAAAGACTATAGGGTGATACATTTCGCAATTACATTTTTAATGATAAGTGCAGCAATGGGAACACATCTGGCAAATTACGTCGTAAATGTTTAAGTTAAAAATTTCATTGTATGGTATTTTTCAAACGCTCAAGGTATATTTACAGTTATTATAGTATATTCGTTAAATTGGAATGACTGTATTTACCACCTCCACTTATTGACACCCATACCCTCGTAGGTTGAATAAAAGACTAAACGTATTTTTTAAATACAACTACACTTCCCTACAAATTGCTGTTGTAACCTCTCAAACGCAATAACATCTGATCAACCTTCCCTTATTACCAATGTATAAAACTATGTAAATAATACATATTGTTTCCCTTTCAGATCGAAATATATGATACGGGAAGAGAGGAGCGGATATAAAGTTTTCATGTGGTTAGTTATACGTTCTTTCTCCCCCACGGACGTCGGGACGTACAACTGCGTATCGACAAATTCCCTCGGAAGAGCTGAGGGAACGCTTAGGCTCTATGGTAAGAGGATCAATTTTAGTGGATGTTATCGAATCATACGAGGCCTTAAGGTATATAAGTATAAGGATAGTGTTACTGCCGTCGATTGATCACATCGGAAGGAAGAGAGAGGAATAAATGTATGTACACGGGGAAGAAAATTCCCGAAGATTTAGTTGGGCGTGCAGGAATTTATCACTGGGCCTTTTTAATAAAAGCAAATGTTAGTAGGTACTTAATCTTGATGATAATCTGATTGGCATTTTGAATGCACGTTAAAAATTCAGGTCAACCACGCATTTCATAAGGATTGAAAACGTTCTAGATTTCCTTTACGTTTGAAACTCTCACAATCTCCTCCCCTTTAACCGCAAAGGTCCCGGCAACACTCCCACACCGCAACTAAAAATATTCCGAGCCCGTTTCGGGTATAATTTAAATGAAAGGTCTCTAGGCTCTTCATTTTTTTAAACTCAAACGCAGTAATAGCTACATGAATCACGAAAGTTTAGAGTCAAAATTGCCCAGAATTTAAAACAGTTAACGTAACGTTCCGCAGGCCTCTGATCCATATATCAACGTAGGCCTTTTCCTACGAAACATTTGAATTTGTGTGGCCGCAGCACTCTTTGAAACACTACCGCAATTTCCTCTCGCCCTTTTCGGGGAGTTCTCTCACGTAACGAACTACAACCCTCCCCCATTCTTTCCCGTTTTGTCATTGAACCCTAAAGTTTTCTACACAATTGGAGAAAAATCGCGCCTCGGGAAAGATTAAGTGAATTCACCTTGGAACTTATCTGGCAGCGGAGAAAAATTACGATCTCCAACTGCTTCCTTATTCTAAACATTACAGGAATAATATATACGTGTCCGAATCAAATTAGCCAGTAAAATGTGTACCTATCTGTGTAATGTAAAACATTCCCCTGAGATATACAAAGTGTTCGGTAAGGGCACGGCAAAGTATCGCACGATAACTAATAACTTAAAAGGTAATATGGGCGTTTTAAGGCGTTTTACCAAACCGTCTCAATTTGGCTTCGAAGTGCGTTCTTCAGGTCTTGCGAAGATCTTGTAACATTTGCGAAAGCGAATAAAAAAATGGCGAAGGCGCTTTCTGCTGATACTGCTGCAAATCTTCATCAATTCTATCGAATTTGAGTACTACTTCTTAGCAAATGATATGAGGAACTCATTGTTGCCACTTGCTTACGTTCTTCTTCTTCTTCTTCTTTTTTTAATAGGACAGTGTCCTGTTTCACTGTCGTCGTGTTCTTGTCTACCTCACTACATCCTGGACACCTAGCTCCCTAAGCATATTACCGTTCCTTATCCTGCCTCTGAGTGTGTTTCCTGTTCTCAAGGTTCGTAGTTCTCATTATTTGTTTCGTCTTTGTCATCTTAGCACTTGGCTTAGCTGCGTAGGTCATCATGCAGGTCTTACTAATTCGGAGTTTGCTTTCAGTGCTTATGTATTTATTCCGCCATATGATATCTGTTAAGTATTTCCCGTGGGTGAATTTTCCTATTGGTGATAGCGTAGTCGATCATCGATTTCCGGCCTCTCTTTTGGTGAATATGTATTTGTATTGTTCTTTGTGGTCAAAGTAGGTATTGTTGATTCGTAGTTCATTACGTCTCCGCTTTCATTTGTCACTGTTCCGCTGTACTTTTGCATAATTCCCGGGATGGGTGTGTTCCCTATTCCTGAGTTCAAATTTCCATCATAAATATTTTGCCTATTTGTGGTATTTTATCTAGAGTGTCTTGAAGCGTATCGAACAAAACTTCTCTCTCGTTCTTTGGTTGCTGATAATATCAATTTCTTCGTTTGCTAACTTTACTGAGACATACATGATATTCTGGTTGATGTACTTGACCTCTTCGATATCGAATTCAAATTTCCTGTACCCTAATATGCTATTATGCTAATAATGACACCTGTTTGGGCTCTTAAGTCCTTGTCTACTCCGCTGTAAAAGAGCATGTAGTTTTTAGACAGTGTGTTGCCTTTACCCTTCTTTTTTGTATCTGAGATTGTACATATGTCTATTTTGTGTTCCTCTATTTCATTAATCACCCTCCCCCCCCTCCTCCTTAAAACTCACAGCTTGGTTGGTAGCTAATATTTTAGAAATAAAAGGTTATGAGGCTTGATTCAGACTCACGCAAGTGGACCTCGAGTCTAGGAAAAAATTGCACTGGCTAACTTCCCAAAGGAAAAAGCCATTTTGAATAGAAGAAGAAGAAGTAGTCCAGCATGCCTTTCGTATGGCGATTTTTCTTTTCCATAATCCGTTTTCTTGCTATGTCGTCATGTGTAATGTGTAATTCCGTCCAGTGTCTGAGGCTATTGTATCAGTTCTATGAGCAATTTTAATTTTTACGAAGGGTAGGGTGCTAACCTCGCCCTACAACCCTTCTCCTTAGTCCTGGCTTGGGACCGATGGCGATGATGATTTCTGAGCCTTTCTCTCTTGCTTACCTTTCTTGCATGTCAATACTGCTAAAATTTTGAATTTTCGTTTGTCGTTCCTGACTTTCGATCAATATTGCAAACGTGTTTAGATTCAAAAAATAAAGGTACACATTTGACATGGTACAGCTACACCAAATAAACCAAAGGAAAACACCAAGTCTTCACCAACTGTATTAAAACTGGTTTAAAACTGTTTTCAAACAGTTGGTGAAGACTTGGTGTTTTCCTTTGGTTTACTTTGCATGCCCAACTTCGATATGTTGGACAACCTTCGGTCGTTACACCAAATAATATTAAAATCAAAGGTGTCACAAAAAACGATTTCAAAATACCAACTTTGAAGGAACATCTTTTGAAACTAGGATTGTTTTGACTCCCCTGCATATTTCCGAAAGTATTGCGAGTACTTACCAGACACTAGGTATTCAATTATAAGTACTGCTGCTGAACCTAATTGATTGAATCCTCAATAAAAGCTTATTGAGGTTATGTGGTATCTGTAAGTTTTCAATTCTGCTCTCACAGATGTAACTTTATTTATGCAACTAATAACAGGACTGGCGTCTTGTTTTCTCTAGCCAGTTCATTACGAATACTTTATACGTTGTAGTGTTAAATAAAAAATATTACGACTCAACGTTTATCTGCACAAAACATACCAAATTGTTTGTAGAGTATAAAGACACAATCTCAAAATTTCGCACCGGAATAAATAGAATTGTTCAACGCGCTGTCCAAAGACTTCCTCAGTTTGCTCATGTCGAGGTGGCTATTTTGCGAGCAGTTCTTCACGGCCTCCTGCACCATTTGCTTGCTCACTATCGGAGCGTCGCTCCCGTAGAACTTCTTAGACGGGTGCAACTGGAACTCCTTCATCAAGTAGCTCGAGTTGAGGACGCTTTTCTCGAGCGCCGTACCGTGGAGGACGTAATCGATGTTCTCTTCGCCTTGGTCTTCCTTCGTGATGCTCTCCATTTTTTCGCAGTAATCGTGAACCTCCTTGACGTCTTGCTTGATGTTCATGAGCTTCTTAAGACGGGCCTCGGACTTGTCGATGATACCACTGAAGTAATCGCCCTGTTCAGATTCATTATCGGATGTCAGTACCTTCGCTTCGTACTTGGTGTCCTTCGAATAACAACTAGAGTCGTCCGTAGAGAGAGATAAACGCCTTTCCTTCGTGAGGTATCCGTAGGGAGATCGGTTGCGTTCATTGAATTGGTCCAGACCGACGAGCGTCTCAAGCTGGACTTTTGTATCGTCTAACAGTCCAAATACGGAATCTTGATAGTACAGTTCCTTAGGTTGCTCTTCGGTGTTGACAAATGTAAATTTGTCTGATAGAGTATGAGACAGTTTAAAAATGTTTCCCAAGGATTTCTCGGAGTTTCCCTCTAAATGGTTGTAATAGGTATTGCTACCGTCTCGAGGCAGTTTCGAAGTGATTTCTGAGGTTTCACTGAATTGTTCATCCAAATTGTCATAACCAGTATCATCTCCTGGAAATTTGAAACTGTCTCCCATAGTTCGCTTTGATGGTTCTTCTGAATTGTCATAACTCGGACTACTAATACCTCGTGGTAGTTTGAAAATGCTTCCGGCAGTTCCCCTCAGTTGTTCTTCTAAAATTTCATAACCAGTCCTAGTAGCTTCCTGAGGTAGTTTGAAACTGCTACCTCTACCAGTCAGTTCCTCCAATTGTCTTTCTCCATTGTCATCATTAGTATCATTTTCTCGCGATCGTTTGAGAGTACATTCTACGGATTCTTGTATTGTTTGTCCACAACCAAATCCAGTTCTGCCAACTTCATGTGGTAGTTTGAATGCGCTTTCTATTGATTCATTCGCAGATTTATTTGTGTTGCTAGTTCCTCGTGGTAATTTGAGGATACTTTTAATAGGTCCTCGCAGTGTTTTTCCTGCATCGTCGCAGCTAGGCTCTATTGATACTTTGGAAATACTTTTGGCAGGTCTCTTTTTGCGAACGTTGCCAAAACTACTGCTACTGGCGCTGCTGTTAGTTTGAGGACCTCTCAACGCAATATTCCTCGGTGTGACTTTCCTTTGAAACTCGTAATCTATTTCGTTATAGTTACTACTTTCCTTGTTTAATTTCCTTTTCTCCATAAAACTTCTTGCTCTAGAAAGTAAGTCTTTCAATTCTAAGCTCGATGAGGGATCGGCAGCGGACGCAGAAGATCCCGCTTCATTGAGGGCATCAGAAAGGTTGTTACTTCGTTCGCCGGTTTCTTCAGGGAATAAATTGTCGTTAAACTTAAACTCTCTTGGTGTTGAATTCGAGGATCTGTCCACTGCCGGTTCTGAAACGTTCCTTTTCTTCCCAATGGGCTTTATAGAACTGCGTCTTTTGATAACGGAATTGCTCGAATTCGAGGAATTCTGAGAGGACTTCTTATCGACGCTCACGTCGATCAAACCGTTCAAGTCGCTTATGATGTTCTTCAGGGTCGAGTCGATCTTCGTATCCTCGGGATATTTCACGTTCTCGTAAAGCACCTTGATGTCGGAGGACTGGGTGAAGTTATCGTTGACGCTCTTGTAGACGATCTGCGGTTTGCTGAAGTACTTCTTCTCCAAGCCTTGCAGGCGTAGCTTCAGGGCGTTCAAGCTGGTGAGGTATTTTCTGTTGAAGCACTCGCTGTGCCGGTTCGGCTTGTTCGTCTTGTACACCGGCGTCGCGACGCGCCTCTGCTTGGCTTTTTCGTTTTCCTTGCTTTGGATGAGCGCCTTTATCGTGCGCAGCTGCTCCTCGGCGATGCCGAGGTCTTGTTTGGTGTTTTCCAGTAGGGCGGAGGGAGTCTTTTTGAGCAACGTAGATTGCGACTCCTTTTTGACTTGTCTCTCCAGCATCTCCAGCTGCGAGACGACCCGCTTGGTGGAAGTCTTCGGTTGCGGCGGCGGTTGCTTCGGTTGCTTTTTGAGTATCGACTTGAGCTGGCTCTTCTTCCTCGACGGCGGCACGAAGATCGCCCGTTCCGCGCCCAGGGGCGGCATCTCCAGGTGCACCACCTTCAGCGCCTTCGGGTCCTTAGGCGCCGGCTGGCGCCTGGTCTCGGTCTTGCCGCCATCGAAGACGTGGCCGTAGACGTTCTGGAATTCCTCAAAGTTGCTGAGGTTCCTGGAGCTCTTCGGTTTTGGTTTCGTCTTCAGCGATCTTATCTGGATCAGATCTCTCAGGTATTTGTCTGCGGAACTCATCTTTGCCGCATCTTAACTCTTTCAGCGCGGTTTTCGTGAAATAATGTGCTACAGGGATGACGTACGATCGGTCATGTTGACGACTGGAATTTGACTGATCGCGTCGGCAACGTCACCAACGGAGGGCGACACGAAATAACGTGTGTTCTCACAAATAGCTAGTCACTAAAATAAGCAAGGAAGCTGACATGTTCCTATTGAAAGTTGGGCTGAGGTTCGCTCCAGCAGATCACGAATTTTGAAGTTTGCTTGATAGTACCTTGAATAACTAGTACTAAAATACCAATTGTTTGTTTAAGAAATTATATGTTAAAAAGATGTGGCCCTTTGAAATTACCATTTTACATAGGTTATGGGATTGAAAATTAAAAACTCACCAAAAATCATCATTAGTCAATCAAAAGGCATGGAAAACGATAGGAAACTTTTTTCTTGGATAAACTTTTGGTTTAAAAAAAAATTGTTTTTCGTCAATTATTACCACTTATTGCAATGTCACACATTCGCAGAACTGTATCTATTACAGCAATTATCAGCTGGCACTGATAATACTTTTCTACAATACCTTTAAAGGGTCCTCTATATGATTTTCACTACATTTCACAAGAAATGTGATATATTTATATATATTCGAGTTTATTACGGCTCTCGCCAGTTCTTGCGTCTCAACTGCCATCGTTTTCAGTTTTCCTACTTACCTTCTTGAAGACCTCTCATCGCTATGGCCTCGTTTACGTGATGCATCCATTTTCTCGGAGGCTTGCCACGTGTTCTCTCAAGCGGCATCCATATCCATATCTTTTGTGGCAACCGATTATCATTCATTCTTCTGAAGAGGCCATGCCAATTGAGTTTCTTGGTTTATATTATATCCAAGACGGTTCCAAAAGTGTCAGTCTTTTGATGTATTTCTTCATTTCTGATACGGTTCAGTCTTGTTGTTTGGCAGCTTCTCCTCCAATCATCCATTTTAAGGGCTAGCAGTTTGTTCTTTGCGCGTTGGTTCAACTCCCATGTTTCCGATACATATGTGCAAATGGTCTCCTGGGGTGTCTTATAGAGTTCTTTATATTATATTCTTATATAGTCCTTTTCGCTTCGTGTTTCATTCTGTAGCTCTATAGAACTGAATTTAACCTCCGAATCACTCATTTGCGTTTTCTTATTTTGTTCAGGACTTCTTGGCTACTTTTACCGTCTTCTGAAAAGATGATTCCTAAATATTTAAAGGATGGACAATGCTTTATTGTGTCGTTAACTATTTTAATTTATTGTTTACGTCATTTCCAATAATCATATACTCCGTTTTCTTACGATTTATTTCAAGGCCTCACTTTTCATATTCTTTTTCAAGCTTTCTGAACATGTAGCTTGCGTCATATTGATCTGCTGCAACCAGGACTTGATCGACTTAGTCCAGTCATCTTATGCCAAATTAGGTGAATATCTCGGAAAATCGACATACCCAGTATATTAACACGTAAAAACTTCTATTTGGGCATCCTAAAATTTTCTCAAAATTCACATATAATTGGATGGCCGCAAATTTTAAAGTCGGGGGTCAAAAGTCACAATAATCGATTTTTTCTATATTTTTTGCAAATATCTCGTTTTCTATGGGTTTTACGCTATTCATATTTATTATCAATATTATAGAGAATCCAATTCTCTACAACTTTTGTATTTAACATTTCTTCATATCTTCAACTGTTTTCGAGATAGAGGGCGGAGAGCGCTGGTCAGAGAATCATGTGAAGTCAACTGCTACTACTGCTAAATTATTGCTAAATATATAAATATCATTTTTTATTAACTTTTTCATTAAATTCATTTTGTTACTTATCTATTTTTAGTTAAGTGTCAATTTATTTAATAACACTTACCTGGCCATGTAAGTAAAAAATTGTTGAGGAAAATAATTAAATTACATTTTAATTGTAATCTAATTTATACTAATAACTTTCTAAATAAATAAAAAAGAAAAGAATTAAATTTGTAATTAACGTTTTTAGTGAAAGTATCATTTGATTAATTTAATATTGTCAAAATTAATATAAAAGAATAAAAATTTCGAGAAGAACAAGTTCTAATTTCAATTCTCTTCTTCTTCTTCTTCTAACTATAAATTTTTAAAGTTGTGAAAGAATTTAAGAGTTTACGGATTTTAAAGCAGTGATTTATAACATTAATATACGAGTTTTTGATCGGGACTACCAGTTGACCTCACATGATTCTCTGACCAGCGCTCTCCGCCCTCTATCTCGAAAATACTTCGAGGTATGAAGAAATGTTAAATACAAAAGTTGTAGAGAATTTAATTCTGTACAATATCGATAATGAATACAAATAGCTTAAAACCCATAGAAAACGAGATATTTGCAAAATATGTAGAAAAAAAAACGATTTTTGTGACTTTTGACCCCCGACTTTAAAACTTGCGGCCATCCAATTATATGTGAATTTTGGGGAAAGTTTTAGGATGCCAAAATAGAAGTTTTTACGAACTAATATACTGGGTATGCTGATTTTCCTAGGTGAACACCCTATAATGACTGGACTATCTGTAAAAAAGTAGTGTGAAGAGAGTTTCATCATAAATCGGAATACCCATTTGGTTGCATTTCCTTTTAGATTCCTTTAATATTCCTTCCAGATATATCTCAGATTTAGATATACAGATAGATAGGAGAAATATATCTTCTAGATACATTTCATTAAAAATGAAAACATTCGTAATTTAAACATTACCTCAATTTTTCTAGCCGGACGAGTTGGTCGGGAAAGTCGAGGTTTGGTTGAGTTTTGCTTGATATAGATTTAAACCTTACCTCAACCTTCCTGGTCAGATAAGTTGGTGGGGAAAGTTAGGGTTTTGTTCACTATGACAGGTCAATTTTGTCTATGGTATGAAACCATGTACTGATAATAAAATTCATGTAATCTCGCTTATACTTAGATACCTACGCATTCATGCTCAAAACATAATATATTTCAACCAAAAATATAATTTTTTTCACTGTTTTTTCTTTTTTGCAGAAATCAGGGATATCTCGGTGTCCCACAACAACCACGTGCTAGTCGGAGGTAAGTAAGCACCCCTTTTATACCGCCCTCGCTTTAAAAGATAAAGCGCGTAATTCCCTAATCATCGAACGCCACTTGACAAGTATTAGGTTGTTAACAAGTAATTGGTACGTACGGAGAGTTGAACTTAACGAGCTGTAAAAGAAGTTCCTTACATCCGATTTAATGGCCGCGCCCGAGACAATGTGATACAATTTCGCGTTTAAGGAGTAAGTACTAATACTTAAAAGAATATCGTCCGTTATAAATGATGTATAGCGTTCCGGAATTCTACGGGATGAGTTGGGAGGGCATCAAGTAAATAAATTAGCTTCCTCGAGACTTTTAACTTAACCGTTACTTTGTGCCTCCCGGGAAATCATACCTAGATCTTTAAGTAAAATACTACGGGCAGCGTACGTGAAACATGTAAAGTTAGAAAAGCCTAACGCACGAAACACGTTACATTTCACCGGTAAAATGTTTTCAATTAAGCTTATATGGGTATTAGTTGATTTTATGTTGCGTTTAATTAACATTCACTTCCGCATTAAAGTTGATTGGTAAAATAGTTATAAATAGGCTGCCTCCAACGCTATTACCGATATAACGTTATATTTTATTAGCACGAAATTCCGCCAAAAACTCTAGAATAATATTCGACAAAAAGCTTTATTATTCATGTACATAATTAATTTCATTTTAATTAGGAAAACACACAGCTACCAAAAGTGAATTATGTTTCGTAACTGCCTCAAATTAATAATTACGTCCACACTGTATAAAGCTGGAAACAATCGCAAAGTAATGAAAAGTACTGCTTTTCCAACCACAAACGTATATGATGGTTTCGTTTCCATGGTCCACTTCGATAAAGTGATAATTCTAATTTAAATAAACATACGGGGAGACGCTGATTAAATTCCATTCATTTAGATTATAAATTAGAATAAAAATGTATCTAAATTGGAATTTCTGAAATTTACGTACCATAGCACGCTGTAATATTCTATTTCCATTTTTGGAGTCTTTTGTTTGAAGTTATGCTATTGTAGGTGCAATTAGTTTGTTTTTATAAAATCAAAAATGAAATATTTTGTCACTTAATATTCGCTAATGTCACAATTTCTGAAGCTACTAAGCTATGGGAAGAATTTCTTTAGAAAATATTTATCTTTTATCTGCGTGGAACATTAGAGTTAGGAATTTAATAGGAAACCGATTAGTCTCATCAGTTTGCCAGAGGGCTTAGTCGGCCTCAACTTTTACGAAATGACGAAAAGCCACCTCCCCCGGATAGCTACTTCCAGCTCTCCCACTTAAAACGTCCATTTGTTACAATTACCGGCGTACATTCAGAACGTAATTACGGCGTTCTCCATCTCTTGTTGCGTATATATCCCTAGTCGTTTTTCGAAAATACGCGGCCAGATATGAAGTAATTGCGTTCCCGAATGCTCGTCATGGAAATGAAAACGTCGAAATATTCAACGAATTATTTTACGTCCTCCTTTCCTTCTTTTATTTTCTCTCCCGTTTGAGCTCTCCCGTTTTATTATGGAGTTTACGTGTGTTTTAATGGCGGACGTGATGAAAAAAAATCTTCCGCTCTCCAGCACGCCAAGAGGTACCGGACTTTCAGCGAAACCGATAGTAATTCGTTTGTCCGGAGCGAATCGTCTGGATCGGATACAAAGAGAGTGCGCATTCTTCGTATTTTCAGCACGTAGAAAGCAAATGTGATGTACGCTTTAGATTTAAGGGCGAAACAACGTGGAAAAATTTAACAGAATTTTGGTTAGATGGTGAACTCAAACTTACAGTTAAACTTCGCTTATAAACCGCATTAATCAGTTTGCGAACCCTTGGCGGGTTTAGGTCAAATCAGCCTCCTTATAAGCTTTCATTTGTACCCCAATCTCAGCGGTAAAATCTAATACAACCTTTTGTCGTTACACTTACCTTATTTTATATTTCAGGTCTCGCTGAGCCAGCCCGAGGACACCGTTCCAATACAGCCGTCACCCTGTCGTACTTCTCGTCGTCGTCTCTATTAGTCTCCACTTCAATGGCAGCCATATTTCTGCGGTGATGGCGTTAAGCCTTCGGAATCCGATCATTCTCTCGATTTAAGACCAAGAAGGAAGAAAATCAAGTGATGGACGAGTAACATTCTTGTAAATAAGATGAATCTGGTGGATACCTCGATTACCGTTGATCTCGTTGATTTGTTACTGTTCTATCGTGGAAGATAGAAGAATTCTAACCCCAAAGGCGGTGCTGAGACGTGAGAACTCTGTAATTGAAGATTGACATTTACCGTTGGAATCGCGGTGTTGTTACTGTAGTAAGGCTAAATTTTAAAATTTCAACGATATTAGAATTAACCGGTCTTTTCCTTTGTTAACCAAAACGAAAGTGGTACTTGGAATAAGTACTTTTACTCTCTCCACTGTCTGCTTAACTTCTCGAACCGGTGAATCTGAATATATATCATATAAGTCAATTAACGTTTAAGAACTCCATTCGATGGTTTTTGTCTAAATTGTTTATGGAAATATCATGTGACTGGTTTTATTTAAATTTTTGGAAAAATTGCAAGAATCCCAATATCATCCACTTTAAATTTCAAATCTGATATTTTCAGTTCCGTCGCCGTAAAAAATTCCCCCGCTTGACTCGAAGATTGCTAGTTGAAATATCAACTAAAATATGTAAATGTACATCTTAGCATTCCTGCTCATCCTCGGCTTCAGAAATTTTACTTAAATATTTGTGATAAAGTGAGATTCTCTCTACATATATTTTTTTAAATAATTCTATTCGAACGTTCTGTTGTATTATAAATGTGTACGACCTGAAAGTGTATATTTAAGACGATAATAATGACCTTTGTAAAAAATTGTACATATCTATTTCCACCCTAGTTATGTACGACACTTATGAAAATTGCGACCTAAGATTTTTGCATATTTTATTTTATACCGAAAACTTATTAAGGATTAAGTCAATTGTTAAAGAGGTATAGCGTGTGCGAATTTTTGTAAATAAAAATTAATTTGACTCTACGAAGATTAACTGTTAGTTTTTAGATAATATCAGTGTATCAAATCTAATTGAATGGTGCCAAAATAAAATTTATTTATAGGAAAGATGTCAGCAATTATTAAATGTGCAAGGTAAATTAATACGCGTTTCATTTCCTTACGTGCGCCGGAATAAAAAATTGTTGAGTTTAGTTCAAATTTCCATCTTGATCCCACGCACCGCGTGGAAGATTTATTGAAGGAAACCGAACTTGTTATTTTTAACAAACCCCGGCATTGCCGTTCCTAAAGGCCGCATGAAGTGGGTATTTTAAAATGTTTTAATTCTAAAGAAAGGATGACAAAAGACAGGGTCGAGAGCAACGTCGCCATTATTAAGGAACCTTAAGTTCAATGTTATTTGAATTTTGATCCAAATTATTCTAATAATTAGTCTGTTTAAGTTTCTGCAATTCTTGCCACTTTGGTTTTTAATAAAGTACAAGTACAAAGACCTATTTCGTTAATACTGTTCATAAGCTCAATACATCCCTCCTATTTCTGCAAATAATGGTACCTACAACGACTCGACTTGTCTTGATTAATGAAATCATAAAGATATGTATGTACAATTCATAAGTAAACTCCTGGACAAAATTAACGCACCACACAATTAAACTTGTATAATTACAATACCGAAATTAATATTGCAATAACATTTTTATGAAAGCTTATAGTTAGGTACTGTCTAGTAGCTAGTAAATGAAATTAGCAAATCAGGGCGTTATCTCTAATAATTTTTTATTAAAGAATTTTTTTTCTTGGAAACAATGCAAACTTGCAAACAAAAAACAAACGAAAACAATAGAATTTTCAGACTTAGAGCTCTTCTAATATCGTGTATATCCTCCTCTACTCCTAATCACTGCTTCCATGCGTCTTGGCATACTGGAGATCAAATTTTGAACGATTTCTTGAGGAATATTTTCCCATTGTGGCATTGCTGCATCTACCAGTTGATTGCGGTTGGCAGGTGGAGGTGTACGACGTCGAATCCTTTTTTTAATATGGTCCCATAGATGCTCTATTGGGTTCATGTCAGGACTTTTCGCTGGCCATTCCATGAACGGAATAGCTATAGCATTTAAGTAGCGAATAACCTGCCCAGCCACATGAGGACGAGGATTGTCCTTCATAAACAAGAAATTCGGTCCCACAATAGAATCAAATGGCATTACATGGTCAACAACAATATGTTCCAGATAATAATTCGCATTCATTGACTTACCACGTATTCCAATTCTGTGGGGCCTCGAAACAGATGCCTCCCCAAAATATTACAGAGCCACCACCAAACGGAACTCTTGGAGAGATATTGCAACTTGCAAATCTCTCTCCTGGCCTTCTCCAGACACGCTCACGTCCATCAGAAGATTTAAGACTGATTCTCGTTTCATCTGAGAATAAAGCCCTCTTCCAATCATTACGAGTCCAATCTTGATGTTGTCTCGCAAAACGCAACCTTTGAATTTTATTCTCTCTGGTAAGCAGGAGTTTCTTGGCCGGTTTTCTGCTGTCTAATCCAGATTCATTTAAGCGCCTTCTAATCGTTCGGGAAGATACAAGAAGATTGCGAGCAGCTACGAGTTCATTTTGTAGGATGGTACTAGTCGTGGTGCTGCTTCTTAGAGCGAATTGTCTAAGAAAACGTTCATCTATTGGATTAGTACACCGTTTTCGCCCTTGTCCCGGCCTTCGTAAATGAGAACCTATCTCGTTAAATCGTCTAACCATGCGACTTATGCTGGAATGGTTTCTTCCTATCACATTAGCAACATGACGCATCGAATATCCCTCATTCAGCAAAGTTGATGCTCTCACTGCTTCTTCCACCCACAAATTTGTTCTGCGATTCATTATTAAACTGGAGAACACTCGCACTTACACCATCAATAACAAAAAACCTTGGTGGCTCAAAACAATTACTAGTCCTAATAAGCAACAATTTCTGATCAGATTTTAAATCAATTTTCATCGAAAATGCTTTTCTTTGCTATTACACTTTCAAATCAAAACCCATGTTGACAACATTTACTTGAATTGTCGAAGTATATCCACAGCCTACTTGTAAGATTGCTAAACAACTGAAAAATCATCATTATTTTGGAATAACACAAAATATATGTGGTGGTGCGTTAATTTTGTCCAGGAGTTTTTATTCACACAACGGTGTTTTTACACCGTTGTGTGACTCTATACTGCGATTCTCTTGCCAAGCCTATTTACCATTGATAACTAGTGAGGCTGCTAGTTGGGAGAAAGGACCCTTAATTTATTCCTACGAGACGGGTCACGCTGTTTCACTACCTTAGGCAAGTTACGCCCTGACTAACCACCACCACTACTAAAAGGTACGACACATCCTGCCTGATTGGTAGTTGTACGTCCTGCGAGTCACCCTACGCTACAAATCTACTACTACACGGAAACACCCTCGTTCAGCAGACAACTTTACCGTCCTTCTCCTTCTTCTTCTTTCGTTAACTTCATGTTTCTTCATAAACGTCGTATTGCAGCAGTTAGATTCAAGATTTGAAATTTTCCAAAAACTCTCCAATTCCCCCTTTTACTCTTTGTGTTTAGCTGGCTAAACTATTTAATCTCTGTGAATGTGAACTCCCCTCGTGACGTGGAGGGTCGTGTAGAAATTATGTAAGTAACGTCCGCTCCATTCGCTTTATGCCGCAAATGAACCGTTTAGAATTATGTTTCTATAATTTCCATTATTACCATATTTTTTGTGGATCTCCGGTTAAAACGTGCGTCTAACAATCGCTCCATGAGAGACCGCAAAAGGCCCAAAACAATTTTACGCCCCCGTTCTTTTGTTTAATGATTCGGAATTGTAATTTATACGTGGAAATGTGTTCGGGGCGATCATAAATTTCGGTAACGCGCATAATTATGGCTTCTAACGCATCTCGCGTATTTCGAACGCGAATGTATGTTGTACGTGTTGTTGTTGTTGTTGTTTTGTCGGTACCACTAATTTGCGGCACGAAGTAATCGGCAAATGAGATGACAAACGTTTAGTTCTGGTAGACTTTAATTGCGCATAAATTATGTGCATGGAACAAATGGAGCTGAATTTTGAACGACCAACACGGCTAATCATCCCGAAAATTTGAAGAATTTTGTTGGGAATTAGTAGAATCAGTCGAAAGGCGAATAGCTACAATCGTCCTTTATAATCCTCGAGCAGGCGTATTATTTTTAAAGTGATTAATATCAGACTGTAACGTCATTACGACGAGTCTGCCATAGTCTGCATTGGAAAATGTCGACGTTATCTTTCTATAAGAAATCGTATTTGTAGTCCGCCAGACAGCGTGTAATGGTTTGCAAAATTTGTTGAACAAAGTTATCTCATTCTTTTTATTGAATGAAAATATATGTTAAACGATTCTGAAAAGAAGTTAGCTTGATATTAATCAGTTGTGTAACACAATTTTCATTTTTTAATGACCAAATTACCGACTTTCGAAGAAAACCCCCCATTTTCGAGAAATTTCTAATACAAAATGTTGCTGACTCGTCAAATACGAAGTAACAGCCGAATATTAGGTACTCAGTTCAGAAATGATGCGCGGACCAACACTAAGCAGGACAGCTTCGAAAACAAGTTTCAAAGATTATAAATGATCGAATTATCAATTGTTTGTACTATTTAAAGTCACCGTTCTATCCACATTATGTCGAAGTTGTAATTATACCTACAATCAAAACTATATGTGTAGGTACTTTCTTGATATGTTGTTTGTATATTGCAACATTATGTTGATGTGTAACATGTATCGCTTGCCGTAAAGTAAGTAATTCAGCTTACTAAGTGTTTCTCGTTATTATCCTCGTATTTAATTCTGATTGAAACTAATGGGATAAAGTGTACTTTTCTCGTAAAACGTGTTGTAGGTACAGTAACAACATATATTTACTTAATTATTTTAAATTAAATATGTCAAAACAGAACTCACGAAAGATAGTCAAAATAGGTAATAAATAATTGATTATATTAGGCTTTCAAATCGGAGTACTACAAATAGTATGTTTTTGACACACAGAACTTCTGTGGACGGAGAGTCTTCATCTGAACCAGAAGAGAAGGAATACGCTGATCCTCACCCAAAAAGAAGAAAAGGCTGCAAATACTGGAAAATTTGGTACTTTTTCATGGGCTGGTACAACACAAGAGTTGTAGGTATGCTCATTGCGTCTTGTGCGACAAGAACTTTAATATTTCACATGGTGAATTAAGTGATATTAAATGACAATAAGCTTAAATAAAGTATAAGTTCTGAAAAATACTCACAAATTTCACAAGCACCAAAATCACACAAGACATTAAGAACGTAGTTGAGATTTTCCACAGCGTTGAACAGTCTTACATTTCATTAGATTGTGACATAAAACTTCTTTCCAAAATTTGTAAAGACCAGAATTTGCATAAAAAAGTCATGTAGTACGACAAACTGTAAATATATTGTTAGAAATATTTTGGCTCCAAAACTTAACTTAAGTGGCTTTAGGTAACGAGGAGAACCTAATTGATATTCTGTAGCAACTGATACGTTCAGTAAAGGGAACAAAAAATGTATCAAATTTGTATTGAATATTATTCTAAAGAAGGAGTAAAATTTGAAGAATTTTTCCAATTAGAAGTTCGTTTTTCAGTTCTATCATTTGAGATTATTAGTATACAATATATAAAAAATAATATCTTGTTTGAGTTTGTGAATTCTTTACCAATTTTTTAAGTACGATATTTTTCCTATTGTCTTTCTTAAAATTATGATGTGTGTGTTATTTGGAGTTTTTGATCTTTTTTGTTTATATTTTGTACCAATTAATCGAAAAACATAGATGAAAAACTTTATATCTTGTTGTATTTTAGCTTAAGTTAAAAATTGAATCTATCTTGTTACTTGTATTTTTTCTGTTTTCTTCATATCCAAATCGTTCTATTTCATATTCCCTGCTGATCCCATTTTCTATCAAAAATGGTGCATGCACCCAATTTTTGTTCACACAAAAGTGGCATCCCTGAAATACAGGAATGCCACACTAGCTGCTTATAAAACATTTTCTCTTAAAATCCCTCTAGAAAATCAATCTCAATAGTAAGTAAGTATCATTTATTCCTTAGTCTGACGTCTGACCCAAATTACGCTGAAGTCTCCACTTGAGTATATCTTATCAATAGCTACGTTTCGCTCCTTTTAGGATAATTTGTACTCGTGAGGAAAACGTCAAAATCGCTAAAATGAAAACTAGGAAGTGTGCTAGAGTGTGTTTACTCGTAAACATGAAAGCCAGGGCGAGGTGGAAGAAAGCCCTGCGTCTGACAGGTCAAAGAAGAATAAGAAAACTACTTCGTTGTTCAAATACACGTTTCTAACCACGATAGGCGAATGGAAAGATACGATTTGCGTCGGCCTTTCAGGGACAACCTTTGAGAAATCTAATTGAAAAAGTATATGTGAACTGTCGATATAGGTACTAAATGATCAATTAACTCGTCGTTTAATATTTGTAATAAATGTAGGTACATAACTTGTACACCTACCCATTCTTTTAAATTTCCTAATACCCACCATTTGTCCGATTAATAAAATATATACTTAGACCAGACGACCAACTCATAGTTTCCGCTAACAGTCTAAATGAGCTGCAGTGTTGCCTAATAGATAATTGCAACTAAATTAATTAAAGACATATCAAGTTCCTTGAATAAATAAACTATTTTAAGCAATGGGCGAATTAAAGTATTACCGCATAAAAGTTAGATACAACAACATATTGCAGTATATACCATCAACGTTATTAATCAACAACTATTACGGAGTTAATTCATGCAAAATTTATAGGTTTTTTAGCATGTCCATTATGGAACATTAGTTATCTCTCTCCCATTTATGCACAGCATTAACTAATTAGAATAGAAATAGTAAATTTGTCTTAATTAGATGCATACGTTAAGTATAAACTCTGATATTAATAGATTTTCATTTGAATAACGCTTCGTTGTACATCCTTTTGATATAGGTGAAAAGGGTTAAAAACATCGTACCTATCAAACAATGCGGAATACGGAATTTTGTTTAAAATTTCAATTTACTACGCACATTTTAAATTCGTAAGCACAAAACCTTATAAGATTTCAGAAATATCCTTTCCCAAATATGCAATCAACAGATTATATTTAGCCATTTTCGAATAATTATCCCAAATGTCCAATACTTATTATTAAAAGAGACAATTGTTTACAAACCAAACCAATTGCGTATGGATAAAGGACAGGAAAGCAATCAACTCGAACGTCATATATGTAGTCTGTAATTTAGTTTTAATTGATACGTTTAGTTTTCCATTAACTCTTGTATCTTTCTTATCAAAATGGAAATAAACATGCCCAATACGTCGTTTACGAACTTAACACTCCCTGTATAATCTTTTTATAGTTGACTGGAGGTTCTAAAAGATGAGAAATAAGCGCAGATTTCTGGATTATACAGGCTACTTTTCGGTAGAGTCCAGTAGACCTAAATGGTAAGGGTATGCATAAAAGTACTACACTTACAAAATTACCAACAGGGATAAGAAATTAATTTAAGAGATTTAATGTAACCGCACCTGATAACCGGTACGAAAATAGAAATTCACATAACCTGTGAGTAACTTCTTGGAACCAAAGTTATTTGTTTACCGTCTTAAAAATCTGTGGAAGTAAACACCTTTTTGATCATCATGTACGTCATAAAACTTTCCAGAAGAAACCGTTAACTTGTCTATTTTTCTATTATTGTCTTAATCGCTTTTAACGGACGATAGACGAATCTTTCCACAAACGTTTCGACTTATAACGTTAACATACACTGTAACCTACCCATTCATACTAACTGGAATGATTGATACCCTCGTCAACGAATTGATCGGTTATAAAATTATACTTCTGGATTCTGTGGCAGAACTCGCGTTCTCCCCATCAAATCTTCAGCGGCGTTCGGGTTCTTTCCAATCACACATTTCTCATAATGAAATATAACTGCAATTTCGATTTTCGTGGGTTGTTGGAACAAACTTGTAATAAAATCAAAAAGTGTGACGGTAGTCAAGATCAGGGTCAAGGCAGTGAGAAAAACTTAATCAGACAATGCAATTAGCGCTCAATCACACACTGAATGGATTATTAATCATATAAAATAAAAGCTCATAATAGCCCGTTACTTATACCTGTATTTTTATGGACGTTACGCACGGCCGTGACAGTGTTCGATTCCGATCCTTATAAATAGTAGTGGAATAATTACGATTCCATAATGAACCGTGGATTGTATTGTTGATACTCGTTTATCTTTGTGGGTTATTTTGGTCGGAACCGTCGCTCAATTCGGTTCACAATAAGTGCTCCGTTAAGTTCATTTATATGTAGACAATACCTCCTCCGATTTTTCAAAATATGAAAGATTTCTCTGTAGTGGCCCTAACCTCTCTAATAAAGGGCCTTATTTCCGACTTGTTGAACAGATTCGACGAGAACGTCCCCGATGCCAACCACCTATCCAGCTTAGGGATAAAATACCCCAAGTACAGGGACCACCCCTTGCACACTGGGCACCTTTGGTTGGAAAGTAAGAAAGTCGACGATGGCGCAGAAGGTTTTTGGAGGATTCACGACGATCTGTACGATTTCAACGAATTCGTCGAGCAACATCCTGGCGGAAGTGATTGGTTGAAGCTGACGAAGGTAAGGTCTCATTCGGATTTACATAATTTATTATCGACAAGTTATGATTACCGGTAATTCGTTAACTAATGAGTCGCTTTATTCAAATTTAATAAGCAGGTATTCGGTGGAAATTTTATACACTAATACTACAGAAAAGCTTCCGAGGTAACGTAAATATCAATATTTCAATTCTTTGATGACACATATTACATGTCGAAAAATGTTTATAAACAATTTTTAAATTGTTAAGCGTCTTTATTCACTAATATATATTTTTATTGTGAAATTATACGTAAACTTTGTACCTATTGTAGTACATAACATTAGTACATCGTTAAACTCAAACGTATTGTAATTAATTAATTTCCCACTTGGAATATATGTACCTTCCTAAAATTACAAGGAAATAAGAGTGCATAATTAGAAAATCGTATTACGTAGGTGGTGCTAGGTATTTACGGTATATTCACTTATTGACCTCTCAGTGCAATTCAAATTCAAAATGCAAAATTTATAAGCGACGTAACGACCTAATAAATACAAAGTACGGTGGTGTAAGATGTACCACCTCATTAAATTTGATATTCGACGACTTAATTAAATCCGAAATTAAAAATCATACAACGTAATGTATAAAGAACTTGACCTTGCTGTTTTGATACGGATCATTATCTTAGATAACCTTTTCAGACTTTAAGGACGCATAAATTATTAGATTAAACTTTCAACCGTTTTTTTAATATAAGTAACACACGACTATAAATTTTGTTATGATTTTGCACAGAGAAAAACGTCCCAGGTATACAAGTACATTTGAGAAAAATTTAATAACCATAAATATGTTAATAAACTTTTACACCATTACAGCAAGTGAAAAAATGTTTCCGATATTCAGTTTCAGTGGCAGATGAACAATAGTGCTGCAACAGACTACCTTTCTTCTGCCTGATATATTTTTATGAAGATGTTTAATACTCAGTATTTAACAATACACCTAAGATTAATATAATTGCCCCTCAATCTTTTCTTTTGATGAGTGGAAGAAATAGTTTTGCCGGTATTATCAGTTTAATAAGGACAGATAACACTTCATTAGATTTCTACTGTTCGGCAATTTTCGGTAATCACGATGCAAAGATCGCGCACATGTCAATCTTTCCCATTTCGGCTGTGTTCTCCCATAGGGTTTGTTCTCTAGCGTGCGTGTGTTAAAACTGTTAAAAGTTA
Source organism: Cryptocephalus moraei (assembly GCA_946251905.1). NCBI lineage: Eukaryota > Metazoa > Arthropoda > Insecta > Coleoptera > Chrysomelidae > Cryptocephalus > Cryptocephalus moraei. Next base: position 15,288,197 of record OX276454.1, read on the forward strand.
CAAAATTTGTGGACGCTGGACATTGCAGAAATGGAATACATGAATACTCTAGGACAGTGGGGTTTGGCGAAGTTTTCACAAAATTCCATGGGTAAGTAGAGAATGGCATTCAAGTATTATTTGGTTTCGGTCACAAGCAGAAAAATTCAGTTACCTGCAGCTTAAAAGTAATCATAAATAAATTGAGAAGAATTCTGGGATATAATTATTATCTCTTATTCAGATGAGGCCACCCAAACTATGCTTATTCTACCATTTTTATTCACCCCCATTACATTGAAAAAAAATCCAAAGATTCCGATAAAAATTGGTGACCTACAAGAACTGAAATTCAAGTTTCTTTTTCCAGGTGCCGGTACATATGATTGTAGAAAATTATTGGAGTTCTTCAACTAACTGACTATACAAGACGACCCATTTTTTTTAATAAAAATATCTTAGAAACTCCTATAAAATACATAAATTTTGTGTGCAACTCAAAAATATAATAAAAAGTGGAGTATATTAATTAGAAATAACGAAATTAATGGCCGCATCAAGTGATGTAAAATTGTAATTACTATAAATATAAAGGTTATCCAAGGAAACCCCTGTATGCAAATTTTCAGATATAAATTCCAAGTACTTTTCCACATACGGCTAATGTCCCATCTACGTGACACACCTTGAATACTTTATACTTTATAGTTATAGTATATTATTAAATAGGGCTGCATTGTTGTCAGTCTTTTAACTCAAAGTTATTTTTTAGGGTATTTAAAATTTGTATATAAATTTAAAAATTTATTTTCCGAGTGTAATATGTTGTTACAAATAAAAGAATTATTTTAATTTCATTTACCGTGCAATAATATTTTATTAAAATTAAAAATATATATGCATGTTTTTAATCAGTGTTTTTTCTTACTCTAAACTCCATCTTTGTATGTGATACCTAAAACATATGAAATAATTCTTTCCTCAATAAATCCAGAATAATATGATCAAATGGAAAGCAGAGAATATATCTTTCGAACAATTTATTCCGTTATGTTGAGAAATGAAACTGTTTAAGCTGACTGATTTTTTTTTTGTAGGTTGCATCCTGCTGAGAAGAAATGGACCAAAAACGATCATTGTGATTCTTGACTTTTAATGTTTTTTTATGGGTGCACACTTTGCACTCGTAGAAAAAATATTTAATTTTTACTATATACAACCATCCAAGCTATCCAAAAACAGGAATCAGAATGACCCTTTTTGGAATATTTCAGGTATGCATACCCTACACTTTCCAATTAAATTTCACATCTGAGATAATTAAATCATGTTCCAGAGACAACTCATTTAAGATCCAAGGGTAATTAAATATTTTTTTCTGAAGTAACTGTATTCTTTAGTGATAGTAATTTTAGGATGCACTAAACATCAGTCAAATGAGCTATAAGAGCTATCACCTATTTTTCTGCAATAGCCTGATTTTTCTCCTCTGGCAGATATAAAGTATTGAAAATTTATTAAACTGTTAAATAACCGCCATTGAAGTGTAAACCTACTACAGGTGAAGAAGGTCCTTAAAATAAATTGCAATATATCAAAGCCAACTATATACTGTTTAATGGTTATTAAACTGATGAGTTAGTGTTATTAAACACTTTAATAGTAGTGAGTTGAGTATAAATAGATTTATTCATTAACGTCCAATGAACTACTAAACAAAGGTGTCTGCAGCAGGTATACCAAGTCAGGAAAAATATTTTACCTATCACCATTAAACTGTATATCTGTCCCATATAGTATTCAAGTTTTTAATTAGGACTATTAAATATTTAATAACCTTTATTCAACTTTTTTCTCTGTGTGAACATCTAGCTGATTATTAAAAAAACTAAGATTAGATTGAATAAGAGCTGCCAAATTAGTTTAAACTAATTTTGCACGGCTTTAATTTTCTCATGAGATTAATTATTACCGGAACCTGTTATAATCCATTAAGAAAGAAAAGCAAGTTTCTTAAAAAATTATAATTAGATGCTGTGTAATAGATGCAAACATTCAGAATAAAAATTTCGCTCAACTGCTCCTCCAGAGCTACATTATCGACCTTAGTAGTACCTAAGCAAAAGTTGAATCAGCACGTATCTACGTTACTGGTTTTGTCGTTTAGTCTTCTTCGTTTAAAAAAAATCCATTTTATTAAAAAGCTGTGTTGTTAAAATTGTAAATTAAGACACCTACAATTTTGGAGAGAAAATTCTTTTTGCGTTGAGTAATGAATTGGCTGGATCAGGCGACAGCTTGTACAGGAAAAGTAGTGTCTGTAGTTGAAAATAGGCTATGATGTCGTCTTGTACGTACAAGCAAGAGAAAGACGGAAGAACCGTGTGTAGTTTTTCTCTCAATAAGCCAATGAGAACGAACTCTACAAGCGGCGGCCAGAGAGAGAGGCTGACGAGTATACGTATGGTACAAGCTATACTTAAGACATGTCTAACTAGTAGGACATGCGCGCCATTCGGGCATTTGTAATATTTATGCATACATGAAATGTTTTGATAAAAGATGCATTCTTATACAATGCAAATTTGCCTTTTACTTCGTAAAAACCGCACATTTTTTGTAATTATTTCATTATTGCTTATTTAATTTAGTAAAAGAATTCCAAAAGTTCCTTGCACATCTAGAAGCCTCCAACAATTTTATCATTTGAAACAGTCTTACCCCTCATGTTACCAATTTATTATTTTTAGGGTACAGATATAACCGAAGCCTTCGAAACTCATCATCTAAGTACGATCCCTAAGAACATGTTAAGCAATCACTTTGTGCGTAAAGCGAAAACTCCCAGGAACTCCCCGTTCACCTTTGAAGAAACTGGATTCTATCAAGTGCTAAAGAAAGAAGTCGTGAAAACCTTACCGACTATACCAAAGAGGTCGGCGGATATGTCCAAGCACTTCACTGACCTGTTGTTCATTAGCTACGTGACTCTGGCTGTGTTATCGGTGTATTTTCGAAGTTTCTTACTTGGCACCATGGCTGGATTAGTATTGGCGCTGACGGCTATAGCATCACATAACTTCTTTCACCAAAAAGATAACTTCAGAATGTATTATTTCGATTTCACCATGATGCAGTCGAGGTGAGAAAATTTCACCGTAAAAAATAATAATTAATTTGAAAAATAATTCGGTTTGACTTATTTTTTTCAGGGAATGGAGGATAAGTCACGCCTTGAGCCATCATTTATACACCAATACCATAAATGACCTGGAGATATCTTACGTCGAACCGTTTCTTCAGTATTTACCTACACGGAAACATTTCGTCTTCAGATACATTTCTTGGCTGTATTCCCCTGTTGTATGGGGTGTAAGTAGCTTTGCATTTTTGATCAGAGGGTAAGAAGTAACCTAAGACGGCAATGTAAAACGTTGCAAGTCATCCAATTTTTCAGCCTGACCCAGAAATATCAACTGGGCGAAAAAATTACGTGGGAACTAATCCTCCCCTTTACTATACCAGCGTTTGCATACTTCGTAACAGGAGAATCACCAATATTTTGTGCAACTATGTTTGTATGGATAGCAATAATCAGTGGCATATATTTCGGAGCTGTGGGGGTGAACGCGGCACATCACCATCCTGAAGTATTCCACGACGGGGACACAACAAGGTAAAAAATTTGGTAGGGCTATTGTGGCCCATTTGCAAAAGAAAATAGTCTATGCAGTTTCCAATTCTAACCACCATTCGCTACGTTAAATGGAAAAACAAACCTTTATTATGCTAAAACTTCAGGTCAGAGAAGGTAGACTGGGGGATCTATGAACTGGACGCCTGCGCGGACCGAAAAGAGTTCGTCAATTCCCACTTCTTGACCCTCACGAGTTTCGGGGATCACACCCTCCACCATCTGTTCCCTACGTTAGATCACGGGTACCTGCCGCATTTGTATCCGGTATTCTTGGAGACTTGCAAAAGGTTCGGAGTCGAATGGAAGCTCACAACGCAAATCGATGCCATCAAGGGACAATTCCAGCAACTGGCCAATACCAAGCCCAACAGGGAGATTCCGGGACGGACAAAATTCGGGATTAACGCCCTATCCAAATAGATTAAAGGATTAAAAAATGTTAATTTACAGTGAGAAAATGTTTTACATCGTTCACCTAAACAATGTAAAAACTTAAAATGATTGCCTGATTGCCAGTATTCATCAGTCTGATTAATGAGTTAACAATTTAAACGTTTAAATTACGGTGTTATAAATAATGTGTATGGCAGAACAATAGTTTGCTTGGAATTATTCCTCAGTTAACCGTTATGTTTTTATAATGTGATTTATTGCGTATTTTAAGTCGCGCAAAACGTTTTTACTTATACAATATGAATGGCACACATTCAGATTACAAGAAAAGTGATATCATTGATTCTTGTTTCAATTCCGACCCTATCCTGCATCCGGATATTTTTTATCTGAATGTATCCCTTTCACATTACCTTTCTATTTAGAATAAAGACATCAAACTAGCCAAAAAGAAAATGTAAACTTCAAGTCAAAGCTAGTATTAACTATCAAAAGATCATATTTTAAAATCCTTGATATAATAATATTTTACCTACTGTTTAATGGTTCAAAATATCCATGTAATACAAAACATCAAACCAATTTGCACACTTAAAAAGATTAATATTAAAATCAATCGCCCAGTGATATGATTATGTAGACATAATACTGAAGTGGTTATTACCTTATCACCTTATCAATATCAATTATAATAAGTAACAAAGGCATATTAAAGGGGCAGTTGTTGAATGAAGAGGAATTAAAAACAATCGTTATATACAAATCTAAGATCAAAACAATAGGTTTTATTAGGTTTGTTTAATAATTATTACCGCAATAAAGAAATTATAAAATAAATGCACATTTTCACATCTAACCTTAAGAAATATTGAATGGATTATGAATATTTTGACAATTTAATGAATAGGCCTGGAAATATTTAACCTGTTTTTTAAGTTACCATTGTACTTGATGCCTATGTTAAATATTTCCAGTTAATAAGAATGCAATTACATTAGCGTTGACCACAATACAATAAATATGCTTCAATTATGTTTTATTTTATGAGTTAAATATATGGTGTTATTAATAACAATAAGTTATAAAAGCTACTGTCTAATGTAACTTTGGTATTACATAATAATTCTTTGAGAAGGGTATAAAGTACTGAAGTGGCTCGAACCATGTATTTTGTAAGTTTTGTATTAAATGATTTATCAACTAATATTTCTCTTGATTGTTGTTTTGCTATTTGTAGATAAGATTTAAAAAATGGCGAAATATAATTAATTTGCCATGAGCAATAGGCCAGTCTTAATTTCGACAAATTGAGCCACATATTAAAATAAAATACCCTACTTTTATTGACTGAAACGATGACTATAACTACTACCCATAACTTGCGACCACCTTAAATTAATTACTTTTCAAGTTTTATCAAATTAAAAAAATCTATCACATTTGTTTTAACTAGTTTAGATTGGTAAAATTAATATTACAAGCTCGTTAGTAAATTGAATTCATCACATTTATTTTGTTACTAAATACCTAAAAGAGTGCAGCGATCTTTTATGTATCTATAGGATCCTTGTGTGATAAATACTGTGGATCATTTTAAAACTGGAATTACCCAAAACAATCAAGATTGAAACTTAACTAAAACATGACAAAATACTTAAAATTGCTCAAGACGTTATTTGATTAGCATAATTTATGATAATAACGTCATTATATGAATGAACATAGTTTAAAAACTAATTAAAAAGGTAATGAATAAAAAGATCGATATATCGACAAATATAGGTATACTACCCAAGGTAAAAATTAAACATAATATTTTTTAAAACCATTTTAGAAGTAATAGTACTTCTAACTTCAAAAATTCACGATAAAATAAGCCTACAACCATGATAAGTGAATCAGTCTATGATTACTATAAACTTACAAGTTTTCTAACAGTCCTTTATAAGAGCACCTCGTTTGTAATCGAAATTACTTTTTAATATTCATCATACGATTGAAAAAAGTAAGCTTTACGAAAAACAAAAACTTATGATAAATATTAACAACTAACAGACTACAAAATCACCTCTTTCCCTTTAGTCAGCCTTTCGTCTTACTTACTGAACTAGTGATATTTTTTATTTGTGCATACATATTAAGGAATAGATTAGAATAATTTTTCAGATATAGTGAAACTTACTGTAAAGCCCGTAAGACAACAACTGCTATCTACTGAGATTTATCAGCGAGTACCATTCGCTAATCTCCTCAGTTAAATCCAAGGAGTTGAGATCCAGTTCAATGCCACCCATGAATTCGTTCTCCTGGAGAGGATCGTAGTTCCATACGGTAGCTTTCAGGCGACGGGACTTCACTATCTCTATAGCCATTCGATATTCCAACTGAAAAATTTAATTCAAGAAAATGTGATTGATGTAATTGAATTTAAAAAGATCAGCACCCGACTACTCGGTATTATATCTGCGGATATATTTAACTCTTACCATCTCCATGAAACTTGGATGACAATTCTTTTTGACCACCTTCGTTTTCCTCTTGGTACTTTTCTGAACATCCGGCTGTAAATAAACCTTAACATAAGTAGATGGTTCCTGTCCATTTGATAACCTCGGTAAACCTCTGGCGTGGTGTACCATCACGCAAAACACTCCTTTCTGGTATTGCATCGATAGTTTTAGCTGGCCCTTCAGACGACCAGTCTCGTAATAGATTCGATCTGAGTCAAACAACAAGAAAAATGGTAAAACGTTCATTACACGGGCTTCAAATATACAACCTTTTACTTTCTTTGAATACTCGTCTGGATACTGTTGGTCTCTCAGTAATGGATGGAAGAAAGTGTAGACCAGGTCCGAATGGGCGATCTCATACGCGCAGAGGAATAAGGATTTTATGAAGAGGCTGATCTCCTGGAATCGCTTCTGGGCCACTTGCTTGATGTTCGAGCGTCCCATGTGCAGACCAGTCGAGAGGCTGAATTATTAAAAATTCTTAGTGTCTTCAGAAATTTGAGATCTTTACTTTGTCTTTGACTAAAAATGAGTGAGCTAAAGCTATAAAAAATTCGGAGGATTGAGGCAAGAAGGTGGTTTATTTGAAATCAACAAGTTAGTTTGTCAAATAAATTGCTTCCAAGATTGATTTACTAATTAGGCAAACAGATCATATGGATTACAAATTGATGATGATTGCACATAATGTGATGTAATCCAAACATACTCCTGTAAGTATCATACGTATCACTTAAAAAAAATCAATTAACATTTGATAGCAATGTTAAACATTTTGAGGCATAAAGACAATAAAGTGTCTCATTTGAAATCATCAATCCGTTTGTCAAATCTTCATAATCAATTTACTAACTTGGCAACTAAATTGTGGGGATTACTAATTGATGATGATTGCACTTAATATGATGTGATCAAAATATGATCCTCCAAGAAACCAATAAGTTATTGAAAAGTAATCAATTACTTATTCTGACTGATGCAAAAATTTAAAAAAAAAAGCATCAAACTTGGAATATTTTTAGCAATCAAAACACCATCAGAATCAATCAGTTTTCGTAGTAAAGCGTTCCAAAAACACGAATAATCACACTGTAAAACTAATAAATTGATAACAGTACACTTTAATCTTCAACAGATAAAATTAATGGGAGCTAATCAGACTGGTAATCTTTCAGTGCCAACGAGAGAGGCAGAAACGCAATAGTGCTATACCATTAATATGGGCCTGTTTGGGGGTTTTCGTGCGAAATTCACTAGGAATTCGAAAAGCAAGGAAACGACCAAAGAAGTGGTGTGTTTGAAATACCTCGTGCATTCGGAATTTGATCCTGTCAACACTTCAAATGGTAAGTGCTGGGAGTGTACAATAAAACACAAACAGAAACCTTTTATCTATATGAACGTTAAAAATATTGAGTGTTTTTAATGTCACCTTGCAGTTATATTAATATATTGATGTTCTTAAATATGGAGATATTTAAAAAATGCCATAATGATAGAATGAAAATGCGCTTATTAATCTGATACATTATAACTGTAACTAAACAATAAAACGCTATAGTTTACCCAATAGCAAGTTACTTTCTTATAAATGAACCTAATATTGAGGCACTGAAGATAAACTTTTATAAATAAATAATAAACTTTAAATTATCGTTTTCACTTTCAGGTTTTGTCCCTATTCGACCAGCGTTACGGAAAAACAGCTTCACTCCACCCGACAAAAAACAAAAACGGGTCCAAGTGAAATCACAAATAATAGAAAAAGACACGCAGTCATGGCTGCAGGTACAAAAGAGCAAATCCGTCAGCAATATCGTGGATATCCCGCCGCCACCGCCGAAAACACCCCCACCAGACATCACAACCGAAACCAAATTCCTCGACGATACCTTCAGAACACTAACTAGTCCCATGACTTCATTCGATACCAATACAACTTTAAGGTTGGATAACATCGAATCGAACAGGAGTTCGAAAAGCGACACGGCCCTCCCCGACTATTACACCTCGTACGATGAACCATCGACTTTGATATTAATGACTCAGCACAGCTCAGAACCGAGCCCGTCGTTCAGAATCATGGAGGAAGAAACGTTTTCGTTCGTGCAAGGAAGCACTGAAACGAACCAATACGTGGAATTCCCGCCAGAAGCTTCTGACGCTTCTACTCTAGAAGCGGACGATTTCCACGTGAACGTCATGGATTACTCTAATAACAAACGGTACTCCATGTCCGAAGACGAGGTTTCTAACAATGACATCATGGAAGAAAACATCCAGGAGGATTTCATGGAGTACAGCAGTCAAGCGTCGAGTATTTTCTTTGGAAATGACATGCAACCAGTTCCAACGAGACGAAGGATGATAACTTTACAAGACGACGATGGGAACAATAGGAGAAGCAGCGAAGAAGATGTAGAGTGTTAAGTTTAATGGGTTTATCAAGTGTTATAACATTCAGCTAATTTGTAAACTACATGATTTTTTGCTATCAGCTATCATTATCTCGCAGTTTTATCGAGATATTTAGATTACACTTCTAAAATACCAACTTGGGTCTAAACAACCACCAAGAGATAAGCGTAGTACATCGAATAATAATATATATTTTCCTGTTTAATTTCTGATAAGACGGGAAGAGATTAAGTGGGATTAAATTCAACTTTAAAAAAATACAAGACGGATAAAAACCACCATCACAAAAAATGTAAATGACAAACATAAAGAGTAAACATGGAATGTCTTTATTGCGATTTTAATAGTTCATACTTATATGAAGAAATACTATGTTACCTTTCAATACATAGTATTTACATTGTGGGGTCCAGATCTAGTGAGGATATTATTTATATTAGTCAATATTTTTTAATTTTGATTACACATAAATAAACATATTTTTTAGAATGTATGGATAGTTAAAAAAAAGTATATTCTTAAATTATAATATATATTATCCACACATGCACTCTTAAATTTATTGGCACCATTAATATTGCTAATGATAAAATGAAGCTCACACCAAAATATAATGCATAGCGATTTTATGAAAATTGATTGACTACCACGTTGAAATAAGATAATGAAATCTATCATCAATACAAATATCATTTACGGCAAATTTAATCTTTCCGATATCTTGATAGCATATAATTGAAATACTAAATTCTTCGAAATATTTTAAACAAAGAATATCACATAATTTATCAGGTGATTAAACAAAATTTTGAATGGCTTATCAACATGCATTTCAGCAAGTCAAGTTTAAGTAAAACATAAGTTTGTGTTGCATACCTGTGTAATTTCGCCAGTGGGAAATAGATACACAGTTTCTGGTGGAGTTCGCAAAATTCCTTGTAAGTTCTCTGTATTTCCATCGGCTGCTTTTGATCCTTCCTGTACACTCTCATCACATAAACGTAATATTTATCAGGGTCGTACCTCTTGCGATAGTTGACGACTTCAACGTGAACCAGTTGACCATCAGTGGCGACACTAAGAACGGTCATTGAATAATTCATTGCACTCTCAAAAATCTCCTGTGTTCAACTAACCTGTAAGTTTTTGGAACAAAAGACAGCAACGAACCAGCATTGTTATCTGCCGAGAATTTTAACTGAGCTAAATTATGTAGGAAGAAGTTGAACTGAGTGAACCTCGTCTTTAGAGATTCCTCGATCAGACGAGTGAAATAAGCGGCAGCCTCCGGATTGGATAATTCGGGAAGTAGGGATTTATGCATGTAAGCTATCGATTCAGGTGTGATCCGACATATACCTGAAGAGGTGATCTAAAAGAATAATTGTTTACAAATTATTTCGAAGCGCTGGTGGTGCAATTACCAAAAATAAGAACAAGTTTCTATTATTCCTAATGATGTTGAAAGCTTGACAGCAAAGGTCGACAAATTGGTGGAATTTTTCAGTGGGCCTATCTCCTCCATTTATTACGTAAGCCATGTCTGATGTTAGGACGAATGGAGCTCGATCTCTGAATATATTATTAGCATGTCAATTCGAAGTTATTCAAAAAAATGTTTCCCTTACCTTTTGAAATTACCGAACATTTGCGCATCGCCAAGGAACTTCCCGAAATCGATATGGAATAAATGTCCGGAAGTTTTTAACATAATGTTATCATTATGCCTATCACAGATACCCAATATGTAAGTTATAACACAATACCCTGCACAAGATGCTAGAAACACACAAAATGATTAATTTTGTTTAACTAAGGCCGTTAGTTTTACCTGTAAAGTTTTGAACTGCTCTTCCATACTCTAATTCGGAAGGATTGTGTTTGGCCAGCCATTCCGCGATCGGTTTATCCTTAAAAGAACCAGTCAAACCGTGTTCAACTTGAATCTTTCTTAAAGTGTCAGCTTTCGTGACCATCTCAATCATACCTGAAATAAAACTGTAAAAACTACCATTCTCCATATTTCATTTCAAACCACCTTTCTTTTTCGAAGTAGGTATGCAGGTAAAAGCTACCATCTTCAAATCTAACCCTTTGCTCAACCACAACTTATCCATGAGCCTAATCATCTGTAAGGTAAGCATGTCCTGTTGCAAATCGTCACCTACTTTATAAATAGCCGGCCTGATGGAACTGTCCTCCATTGTAAAATTTATTTTAAGAGGTAAGGTGTTGGATGGAAAGTAGGAACAAGACTGAACGTCAACACCTTTTACTCTCAATGTTGGAGATAAGGGGAGACTTGTGGGATTTTCCTGGAGATCCTTATGGATGAGATTCAGTGCGTTGTGTAGTATTGTGATGCGATGGGAGTCTTTCGTTCTTTGGACTTCCTCTGCGATGTCATTTAATTTCTAACAAAAAAAAAACACGTGGATGCAAAGATATGATTTTAATAATGTACGTAACTAATTTGGCGGACTTACTTTGACTAGAGATTGCTGAGATAAGAAACATTCGCTTAGGGATTTACCACTGACAGCCAACAAGGCTCTCAGTAGAAGTTTTATACGCCGATAGTGCCTGACCTCGCTTAAGTTTTTCTCGTCTTTGGTTTTTAAATCAGAGGTGCAATTCTAAACGAAATAACGTTTCAATGATGCAAGCAAATTATTTCGTATTAAAAATTCTATACCTGAGGAGAATCGCCTGGTAAGCTGTGACACAACAACCAGAACAAATAGTGTGCGAATCTAGGTGATCTCAGAGCTCGGTCTAATAAAAATTGAGCCAGTGGAGAGTTCTCGTAAGTTTCATGCCGCAAAGCCACTACTAATTGTGGTAAATAGTCTACTAACTCGTCGTTAGTTAACCCCCTAATCCATCTAATAGCCATTTTTCTGACTTCTAAATCTGGATAACTGAAATAAAAAGTTTCAATAAGTCACAATCGTGAAGTTGGTAACTGATGGTGTTCATAACACAAATGAACTATGACACAGTTTAGGTAAAACCAAAATTTAACCTCTCCGTTTCGTTTTTCACTTACACTGGTAACAATAACTCCAAAGCCTGTATTGGTTGCAATCTTGACCAAACATGTAGCATCCCATGAAGATCAGGAAGTTGCCCATAATCCCAACTATGAGCTGCCAAAAGGACCTTGGGCAAAGCATGTGGCAAATGGTATAAATAATGCCGTTTCTCCCAAAGTATCTGTAATAAAAACAAATTCAATTTATTTTCCGCTCAAAGACTCAAAACCGCGACATTTGTAAGATCAACTTCAATTCTTTACCTCTCTAATTTCCAAGGGGAATTTGTATAGCATATCTTGTGCACATGCATCCTCCAGCAACAGTTGAGTCTCTTTGTCTAAACTGTCAAAATCAGCTTTGGTAACGCTGCTGTACAGTTCCGGAGAAACAGTTGGAAACTGTACCTTTGGCGGCGTGACGATTTCAATGCCTACCATGGAATCATCAGGTTTCGGGTGAACACTCAGAGGAGGAGCCGGACCATAAACGTGATCATTGGTATTTACTGCCTCCTTTGGCCAAATCGATAAAAGCAAAGAGCCCTGCGTAAGGGCACTGTAAAAATAAATTAGACAGGTGAAATGGTCAAACATGTGATGGTACTTTTTAAAATGTCTTCTGAATAAACAACTTAGATATGTAGGTGTTGTACCTTTCGTAATTAAAGAATTGCACTGAAGCCCATCCAATTTCGACCTCCTTATAAACCGGATCGATAGAATTTTTCGAATCATCACTCTCAGAGGTGGCAAGAGTTTTACCAAAAATCTGTAGAACCAGGCGAGACTCTCTCGCTAAGCTATTGATTGGCACATCTTCAAATTCCAGCCTAAAAATGACAAATGTTAACTCTAATTGAGCAACACTTGAAACATGTTTCTGTGATTTGAAGAAAATAAATAATTCAGAAAAAATTCCAGCAACATGTAAGATTCCAACTTAGACTACAAAAATCTGAGTTTTGCAGGAATTTTATGTTACTTATTGTCTGAATTTGTCATTTAAATCGTAGTAATCTTAAAAATGTTTATGTGCGTTTCAAACAAACATTTAAAAGTCCTCTACTTTAAACAAGTCTTTACCAGTTATCAAAAATTATCCTGGCCGGCCATTTATCCCTCTCGATTTTTTTGCTAGCTTGGGTTAGGAGGGTTTTACCAATTTTTCTGGTCCCATGATATATTTGAGCGGATATGTAATATTCTTCGTGTTCCCATTCGTAAGATGGTCGATATATTGCACAAACTCGTATTACAATGGAATCTATGAGATTGTGGGCATATTTTGTGGCTAAAAATAAACATTATTAGTTCACCCAGAAAATAACTTACAATACAGATGGAAATATGTTCTCGAAATTAATTCAAAGTGATGGTGTTCAAACATTAATTCAAACACCATCACTTTGAATTAATTTCGAGAACATATTTCCATCTGTTTCATTTGTATATCAGAGAACACGTAAGACACCACATTATTAACGTGAGAGGGATACGGTGTGTTGTGTACAACCAATACGTCCTCCGTATCATCCTGTCAAAAACGTTTAACACGAACATCGAAAATGAAATTGATAGGTGTCTCAGTAGTTCAATTGGCAGAACACCTGACGCGATATTGGGAGATCCGGGTTCGTATCCCGGCTGAGCCACAAATTTCATTTTCAGATTCTCTTACATTTTTTTTAACTTACAATACAGTTGTTATATTTTCTGGGTATCGTAGAACATCTCCCAGAATTATGATACATTCCTTAGACCTAGATTTGGTACTTACATTCCATGGAAACAGGACTTTTCACTTCAAAATCCACAGAAAAGGTCTGGCAGTACATTTCTATAAGATTTTGAATGGCGAGCCGAATTTTATTACAGTTATTCATTATAACTTCGGAAAAAGCGTGGCTCTAAAAATTCGAGGTAGTCAGCAAGAGACATGATAAATTATTGAAATCTCACATTGGACGGGAGGAAATTCCTGCAGGATTCCTCTAAGGCTTCAACAGTTTGCATCAAATCCAATGTGCAAAGATCTCCCATCAAATTGACGATATATTTAACGGACTGAATGACATTTAGAGGCTGTAAGGCGGGCATCACAGAAGGATTGCTAGTATGGACCATTTGTAAAGCGGCTTCTTCTAGTTTTCTTATTTCATTTTCAACGGTTTCTGTCAGAAATCAATGGTAATTACTACAACCAAAAATACAATGCCAACTACCTTACCCAGTAAAATTTTAAGTTTTTCGTAAGTGAGACGAACTCCATTATCATCTGGGATGATGTTATCATACTTTAAGGCATCATCATCGTTATCATCAGCGACCTACAACAAATAAGCAATAAGGGCGATTTGTGACTCATTGAATCATTCTTACCGTTCTAGCAAATGACTTATCTAGTTTAGCATCTGGAATTAAGATTAGTGTGACGTCTTCATCTAACTTAATGCAGTCATGAACGTATTCATAATCACTAAGAAATGTAGTAGGTACTAAATATTCATTACTGCCCCAAACCTTCAATGTGTACTGACTGTTGGTCGGTGCATCGAAACCATAAGTTAATTGTAATGTCACATGCTCAACACTGGAATTGACTGAAAAGGATAATTACTAGTAAGAGGCAATTTGGGATTACTACCTTTCTTACCATCACATGTAAAACTGATAGGTGTGTTAAAATCAGCTCCTTGAAAATCAGGATGGACCTGCAGTTTAATACTGAGCCCTTCATTATACTGGTAGTTAACCATAGGACTTATCACCAAGCCCATATTGGTATCAGGATCATTATAGCGGTATTGCTCTAAAAATAGATTTTATGAAAACATCCAGGTTATAAACTGTGAATCATTAACTTACTTCGTACATTGTACACCATATTGTAAAAGGCTTTCAAATCCGAGTCATTATTTAAAGACCTACGGTCGACTTTTTCAATAACATTAAGTAAATTCCTCTGCAACATAAATTCATGTCATCAACGACAGTTCATCAACGATTACTTTTTTTATATTAGAGTTCTTATTGTACCAAATCAAGAAACAAATGTAAGATTTAAGGTAAAGCAAAAGTAAAAAAGGGGACATTACCTTGAAGCTTTTTGTACTTCTCCTGTCGATAGTGGACATTCGAGGTTGAGATGGTGATAATGGTGCATTATCAGGTTTGTTCACTGTGGCATAGATTGGATCCGAAAGGCTGTTGTTTCCAGAACCGGAATAAATAAAATCGTATGGATCATATTCCTCATAGACACTGTTACAAACTGATAATGAATCATCTACTGAAATTATTACAAAATATTATAATAACAATAATAATGATGGAGAAGAATAGTTCTTCCAATTAGAAGTAATATTTAATTTTACAGACATTCAATACACTAGACAATAACTGCCCAGAGAGGAAAAATCGACATTAGATTACTTTATTATAAACATGATAATTGAAAGTGGAAAATAGGAATAAAGGTCATCAAGAGTGTGAAATCTGCAAGCGATTTACTAAATTTGCAGGAATAGTTCAGAATGAATAAAAAATGGGAATCGAAATGAAAATGGTACTAACGTTTATACCAATGGAAATTTTGGGCAATATTAAACAGATTAGACAGTAGAACAAATGGAGTAAAAATTGGGTTTTTAAGAAAAGTATAAAACAAGACAGATGAATAAATTATATCATCTTCAGACATATGCACAAACACGTATTTGTGCGCCTTCATACCAATCGTATTGTAAAAGACACACATAATTTATATACTATACATAACATGCATTATTGTTTTCACTTTCTGCTTCATAAAAACAATTCTCTGCTTTGTTAGGTAGGTAAATTAGTAGTACATATAATTGAAATTACAATTTTACTATTTATGTGAACAAATAAGTTTGTTTACCTGAACAATCCGGACTTATAGCCCTGGAACTAACTGAGCTGTCGTAAGAATCAGACAGTGGATCGAATTCCTGCAAGATGCTCACTCTGACACTGTTCTTATCGTCCGTATGTGTTAAATCTATCAAGTTGTGGTTGTTCGAATGGGACCTGATGTCCGGTTTCAGCGATGATGAGTTGTTCGACAGTTTTGATGCAGCAGATGAACTCCTAGGTATAACCAAGGGCGGAGGAGGCCTAGTTTGGTTTTTTGGTGGGAGAGCTGGAGGTGTCTAAAAATAACATGAGGCGTTACATAAGAGTAATGAGGTATGAGAATTAGTTATGGAAATAATAGTGTTTATAAACTCTATTTATATATGGTAATAAACACTGCAAACTAACAATAAAACAATTACATGCCTATTTGCTGAACATCACTGATATAACACATTAGCTAAAATGTATTTGACATTCCCAAACATTTTTACAAAGCTTGATATATACTTTAGGAATGAACTAGCGCCTTTACGAGTGATTCATACAGCAGGTGTTAACTTCAAAAATGTATAACAAGTTTTGAGAGACAAACTTTCATAGTAACAACCATTATTTAATGGAATGTGGATTCCTTATCTATTAGTCAATTTAAGTATGATTTATGTGCAATATGTCGTTTTAAATAAAAACTGAACAAGAATTATCTCACCTGTGGGCTACCCAAAGTAGTGCTCATCCCACTTAAATTAGAAACCGAAGAGATTGACTGATAGAACTTGGGCACCATTGGACTGCCAGCGGAACCCATCGGCGATTGTATCCTTGGCGAGGCGCTTCCAGGAGAAACTAGACTAGTTATTGGAGATGGGTAGTAACTATTATTAGGGTACATTATCGAATTAGGGGCAAAACTTGGGTTGATGGTAGAATTAATCGTCATCCGTGGCCAGAAATTGAAAGCCTGATGCTGATTAGTTAAACCCGGCGTAGATGTAATTGACAACTGTTGGGAATTGCTGTTACTATTATAACTGAAAAGAAAAGAAATCACCTATCAGAAAATTCCACTTTGTAGCAGATACACTGTTTGCAAATGTATATTCGATTGCAAAATTGCATTGCAACTTTCACAAAGTGTTGCTTAAGCAAAATAAAAAGTACTTGTTAAATTAGGGCAAAACGTAACATGGATTTATCCAATGTATATCTGAATTGTAAATTCATTTCACTGATGTATCCACAGACGGTCAATTTATGAAATGTACACTCATTTTACTTACTTATGTTGATTACAAAAATTCAAAAACTCGCTCGACGTCGTAGGCGGTGGGCTCGAAAATGATATTAAATCCGGTGTGTTACTTGTACAACTATTCTTACGTTGTGAAGGCGGAGGAGGAGCTATAAGAGGATTGGTTAAACTGCTGGGGTTTGATCCTGGCCTAGGTCTCGACTTGCTTTGTTGTCTATCGTATTTGATCATGGCTGAATCAGTTTCGGTCATCGAAGATGCTCTTGTGACTAGTAAATAAATGAACGCATAAAAAATGGTTACACGTTTGACGTTTGTAAGAATGTAATATGAAATGTTCCTCACCTGACGTGTTTTTCGGCTTGTTAGTCGTGGTCGACTTGTTCAACTCCTGCAATTTCTTAGTTTTGAACTGTTCTAATGCAAGAGACTCCAAGCTTAACGCCTGAGCCCTCTCTAAATCTTCTTGGAACTGTTTTTCGTAATCAGCCATGCTTATTGCTTAAAAAGTGTGATTTCCTCTATTAAGGCGAAACCATGAGCAACACAAAAGTTCTTGTTAAAATAAATAGAGCAAATTAATTAATAAACATTCAATTGCGACAGGATAAACATAAAAGGTCAGATGACATGCACTGATTCTTTTCCCAATTTCTTTTCCGGTTGTAGGGTGGTTTCTTCGAAATTGAGTTCCATTTATTCGTGTGTCACTCGATTTCTCCTGGCTACAAAAACTATGTAAAAAAGACCGTTGATCGAAAAATAAAAAATTCTACTTGGTGTACGTCAAAATAATGTACACCTAACCTCACTTGCAGTCGCTCAGTCGTTGTCATTTTAATCTTCTTCGATCCACGGAACACAAAACAATCACATCTTGAAACATTTTGCGGGAAATTTAAAATTTAGGAAGTAATTAATATGTATGTGCAATTTTTTATTCACACATTTTATACGTCCTGCTACGAATAAAGAATTTAATTATTTGTTCATTAAAACAAATCGCTCTACTTATTACTGGAGACTTGTCTTTTATTGAAATTTCACGTAGCATTTTGGGACAATTTTATTTCCTGTTTTAAATTCTCCAAAGTTCGTTTCTCTATCGCCTTGATCCTATTCGCTTGGTTAACCTTTTTGCCGTATTGTTGTCTCCTCCTGTACAGTTCGAGCTGAAAAACCGCCTTTTTATTAACTTTAGGTACAAGTAAGTTTTTTAAAGAACTCACCTTGTCATGAGGGATGTCTATTCCAAGTCGTCCCATTTCTGGAAACTTCTCGAATTTCGATGGCTTAACACTTTTCTTGTTGCACTTAGCTGGGTCCTTCCTGGCCGAGACGCTCTGGAGGTTTGAATCCAAGCTCGAGATCGACAGTGCCAAATTGTTGCAAGTGGAGACGTAGCTAATGGTTAACAACGATTACACACTTAACAAGGATTTTCACTACGTCACACCAAAGACAACCTTTATTGTCTTTGGTCACACTTAATAGGATAGGGGTGATCATTACCTAGCAGTTGATCCCTTATCGCTGCTGAAGTGCAATGAAGGCACGTCGATGTCGTCGCAAGTCGTAAAGCCACTGGACGTCGTCGCCGTGGCCGCCGAAGACATCAGCTCCATTTTCTTGATACCCTTTCTATCGTAAAATATATCTAAGTAAGACTTGCTCTCAGTATTTCTGACCTGCATTCTTTTCAGCGTATTTATTTTGGAGTACACGATTGTTCTGGAACTGTTTTTCTTATCGAGCTCGACTACGCTCCTGTTAACGTTTAGATTGTAATAAGGGATGATGTCCCCTTCGTCATTAGGCGAAGAACTTGCACTGTCGGGGGCCAAGTAAGTGTTTGATCCGGATTCGTCTAGTGAATCGTAATACTCTTCAGAGTCCATCGCGGGAAAATGGTCTATTAAAATTTAGTGACATTACTGGTATGACGTCTAATTCAAATATCCTGTCATATTTTAAAGAACTTCCAAGCCTATACACGGAATGAGGCAAGAGGATGTTGAGTAGTTCAGCATCCTTAATAATTTATTGTACAGTATTAAACCTCAATTTGGGTATTTTATGTAATAAAACTGATTTTAAATAAAAATCAATCTCCGCACAACTTAGACTTAAACTTAGAACTTAGAAATTAATTCGAATTTGTTTAGTTAAAAGAATCGACAATTTGAAATAAAAAATTACACACAGAAATAATCAGCAAATACATAAATACACAGTTATATACATATATTTCGTTGTTGTATTATCGGACAAATGTTGATAACTCGTGTACGTAATATGACGGTCGGCTGGTATTGCGTTATAAATGGTCCCCTCTAGAGAGGGTTTCGTTTTAAAAAAAGAGATAATCATACGAAATCTTTCATAAGTATCAGAGGTCACCCGTTACCCAAGAAGTAAACAGCTCAGAATAAATATAGACACCATTTAAGAAACGTACCGTAGGCTAACGTCTAGACCTACAGGACTTTAAAATGGTAGTTTTAGGTGATGATAATAGTAAGTGTAGCACGTTGGTGTTTTTTGTAAATGGAAAAAAGGTAAGCCAAAAAATATTTTACGGTATGCTTGATTTTTGAACAAGTGAATTTCGTTAAAAATGTTTTTATCAAACGTTTTTAAATTTACATGTTTTGAACGCAAATGTTACTGCAAATGAAAGTTATTGTTTAATTGTTAATTATTGTTTAAATCAGTGACATGAAATCATTTCAAATAATACTTCACATGATTTCATTGCAATATTATAGATGATCCATTAATATCAAATTGTAAACATTGATACAGCTATAAAATTTCCAATCGAAATTTATCTTGTCTGGTGCATACAACAAAGTAATATTAAATCAATGAAAATTTTGCTCAATTTTCACAAAATTTTTGCTGCATGCCTATTTAATAAATAAGAACACCGAAGACATAAGTGTTATCTTATAAAAAATATCTAATATTTTTAACCGTTATAACATACTAACCTAGTTGTAAAATTTCAAATATATTAATTATAAGTACTCAACAGTTCTGATATCTACTTCAATCCAATTGTGTTTCGTATTAGTTGTTTACGATATGCCATTTATAAATTTTATCTCTTATCTATAAATTTGAGGCTCAAAGTAGATAGTAATAAATAGTTATTCAAACTTTCCTAACATGTATAAATGTTGCTATTAATATAATACATACACTATTGCAGTTTTATTCGATGCATATTAGCTATGCATACCTAAGATTACTTTGTAATGTGTCTAGAACAATTGTGTACGATTTGGTTACTATTTTTCAAACATCATTTTATCGTATCAAACGTTATATAGTGAACAATTCATCTAAGACATAATTGAAAACGTTTCCAAATAACCGGTTTAATTAGATCGCAAATATTGGAACCGTCTTAGATAAGTATTCATTTCAATCATCATGGCTGGTGGTGAAAGTAATACTCTCGTATTCTTCGTGAACGGTAAAAAAGTAAGTATGATAGTAAATTGAGATTTGTAGAGATTGTATGAATTGTTATTTGTTGGGTATTGTTGACTGAGTAAAATAACTATAAAATGAATTCAGGTGGAAGATGCAGCGGTGGACCCCGAATGGACACTTCTTTATTACTTAAGAAACAAACGTATCCTTTTGATGAATTAGTATTAAGAGAGAATGTAATTCTAGTTGTGCAAATTTGAAGGTCAGTTGAAAAAAGTGGATTTAATAATCCAGTGTAACATCTAATATCTCTAATAATATTAAGTGAATTAATTTGCCTATGACAACAATATGTCTAATACCTAGGTGAAGTTATTAATGCACCTTTGGCTGCCTTTAATGGGAAATATATGATTTAATACCTGTTTAAATCCATTATAAAAGATAATTCAGAAGTAATCAAACCGGATATCAACAATAACGTAATAGTAATACACAATATATACTTCGATATGATTCCTTAATAACACAGTAAGATTATGTGGAACAAAATTGGGTTGCGGCGAAGGAGGTTGCGGAGCCTGCACCGTGATGGTATCGAAATACGATAGAACTAACGAGAAAATCATGTATCCTTTTAAACCTCTAAAAAACTAAGGTGGTACTTATTGTTAAAAAAATAGGTACCAACACAGAGATGGATGATATATCGAAAAATGCTGCGCAGTGTACTGCGATAGGTACTAGTTCTTGATGGAAATGTGGACCTAGGGGAGTTCATCTGGGTATTACATGTGATTTAAGTACATGACATAAGAGGGCCAGCTATTTCTGATTACACTTCCCTCATTGGTAGAAATGAAATATGAATTTAGAGCGAATTTAACCATAAATGCAATCTGCGTTTACAAAGTAACGTGACTACAATGACGTTCGTTCAGTCCTTGCTCGTAAAACAGTAGAAGAAAGCTTAAAACTACTACCTACGTTACTTTTTAAACAAAGGTCTCAATTCTATCTACAACAGCGTGTCCACTTAGATTCCCACAAATTTACAGAGTTTGATCCTCTACAGCAGTGTGTTTCCCAAACTTTTGACATATGTTTACCCCTTCTATAAAGCGCGTAATGCTGAGTACCCCTCGACAAAAAAAAATTATGTATTTTAATAACAATCAAAATACACATTTCTTCGTTTTTCGGTACATACACAGAATAATAATAAACGAAAAAGAAAATCATTAATAATAAAATGTAAATATAAGTTATATTTAGGAATAATATTTATTTGGATCGATGAGAAGGAGGAAATTGTTCGTGCTGAGATGGCAGATCGTCATAATTTCGTTCCCCAGTTGTTAATTTCAATCTGAGATGCGGTTCCACGTCCAATAGTCTGTTCCTTTTTTTCGACTTAATGTCTACAAACGTCACTAACTATTAATGAAGTAAGTTGTTTATGTATCAAAATGCGGTATATTCACACCGGACCATCTCACGCCTTACAAGACTGTCTTGACTTGACTCATGAGAACGTATAATTAAGCGCAGCTAAGCACGGTGCAGTGCATATTCATACCAAACTCCCGTGGAGCGCGTATCCCGACCAAACTCTTCCCGTGTCCCTGGGGGTACGCGTATACCACACTTTGGGAAACACTGCTCTACAGAGTAACCACATACATTCTAACAAATTGATTAATTTTCCTGACGGATTTCCCAGTCACTTACCAGTAAACGCTTGTTTGGCCCCAATATGCTCCCTCCACGGTCTCGCGGTGATCACCGTAGAGGGAATAGGCTCCACGAAGACGCGCCTCCACGCCGTCCAAGAGAGGATAGCGAAGGCCCACGGATCTCAGTGCGGCTTCTGCACGCCCGGCATCGTCATGTCCATGTACACCCTCCTCAGGAACTCCCCGAACCCTTCGATGGAGGACATGGAGATCGCCTTCCAAGGGAACCTCTGCCGATGCACCGGCTACCGCCCCATCATCGAGGGATTCCGCACCTTCACGGAGGAATGGGAGGACGCCAGGAACCGACCCACGGTGAAGCCGGGAAGTAACGGGTGCGGCATGGGGGACCAGTGCTGTATGCTGAAGAACGGATCGAACGACGGTGCCGACGAAGGAACCGCCGACGAGGTGCTCTTTCGGACGGACGAGTTCGCCCCCTACGACCCCTCTCAGGAGCCGGCCTTCCCGCAGGAGCTGCTGCTCAACGACGAGTACGACAAACAGTACCTCGTCGTCAGAGGTAAGAACTTGACCTGGTACCGTCCGACGAATCTGCAGGAGCTGCTCAGCCTGAAGCGTCAGTACCCGACGGCGAAGATCGTCGTCGGTAATACCGAGATTGGCGTGGAGATGAAGTTCAAGCACATGGTCTACCCGGTGATAATCCAGCCGGTGCAAATCCCGGAAATGACTCAGATCTTGGAAACCGACGTCGGTGTCAAAGTCGGGGCTTCGGCTACGTTGAACGACGTCCAGGAGTTCCTCAAGGACCAAATAGGGAAACAGCCGGAATTCAAGACCAGAGTGTTCAAGGCGGCAGTGGAGATGCTCAATTGGTTCGCTGGGAAGCAGATTCGTAGTGTCGGGGCGCTGGGTAGTAACGTAATGACCGGCAGCCCCATATCGGATATGATACCGGTACTCATGGCGGCCAGGGTAGAGCTGAATCTGCAAAGTTTAAAAAACGGCGCTAGAACTGTCGTTTTAGACAACAACTTTTTCGTGGGGTACAGAAAAACCATCGTTGAACCCGACGAAGTTCTCCTCTATATCAACATACCTTTTACCAAAGAGGACCAGTATTTCCAAGCTTACAAACAAGCCAGGAGAAGGGAAGACGACATAGCCATAGTTAACGCCGCCATAAACGTCACTTTCCAACCAAGATCCGATATCATATCCGACATCAAATTTGCTTTCGGCGGTATGTCGTTTAAGACCGTCACCGCTCCGAAGACGGAGCAAAACCTCGTGGGACTACCGTGGAATAGGGACACCCTAGAAAAAGCCTACTCGTATTTACTGGAAGACCTGCCTTTGGACCCAGGGGCGCCCGGCGGTATGATCCAGTATCGCAAATCCCTTACCCTCAGTTTGTTCTTCAAAGGTTTCCTCGCGATATCCGACAGGCTGCAAGGGTACGTGCCGCGCATCGAGCTGGACGAGAGGGAACGCAGCGGAATCGCGAGCTATCACGGTCTCGAACCTAAAAGCTCGCAGTACTTCACCGTCGTGCCGGACTCTCCGGAGAAAACCGATTCCCTGCAGAGGCCCATCGTGCACAGGTCGGCTTACAAGCAGGCCACGGGCGAGGCGGTGTACTGCGACGACATTCCCTATCAAGAGGGCGAGCTGTACGTCGCTTTCGTGCTGAGCACCAAACCGCACGCCAATATACTGAGCATAGACGAATCCGAGGCGCTCGCCATGGAAGGGGTGCACGCCTTCGTGTCCGGCAAAGACGTCGAGCCAAAGAGATCTTTCTGGGGTTCGGTCGTTCACGACGAGAAAGTTTTCTATTCGGACAAAGTCACCGCCGTAGGGCAGATCATCGGTCTGGTGGTGGCGGACGACCAGATCACGGCCCAGAAGGCGGCGAGAAAAGTCAAAGTAGTTTACGAAGAACTGCAACCAGTCATAATTAGCATCGAAGACGCGATCGAGCATGCATCGTACTTCAAGATGCCACCGGCTCACGGTGTTTTAGTCGAGGGAGATGTGGACAAAGTACTAAGGGAATCCCCTCACGTGTTGGAAGGTGAATGCAGGATGGGCGGGCAGGAACACTTCTACTTCGAAACGCAGGCTTGCCTTGTGATTCCGAAGAAGGAGGACGACGAGATGGAAATATTGTCTTCAACGCAGAATCCCTCAGAACTTTCAGTAAGTGTTATTGTCTTCTACTTCCACGTGCCTTGTCCGGTCTGCCTGACGTTGGCGATCGATATATAAAGAGCGTTGTTTGTACCTTATGCATCCAGTTCACCCACTGTCTATACCAGTCCAATCGAGGACATTACGTAACCAGAATTCCAGAATTGTTGTCTCCTTACCTCCTTCGGTATCCATCTATTTTATCTTTTATAACTTGGAGCAGTTGATACTTGTGTCTTATAAATATATACCCAAAATATACGACATTTAAATTGAACATTTCTGTATCGGAGTTAACTCTTCAGAGTACTTCTGCATTGGTTACAGATACATCCACGGTACATGTAGTATTTCTCATATGTAGCCAAATCTCAAAAGTTTCAAGACGGTTTATCGTGGTGGTTTTTAATGTCAATGACTCGACTTCGTATAAAAGTAGCAGATAAGCTACTTCAGCATTCATTGTAGCATTTTAAGACTAAGATTGTCATTACATATAAGAGGTACCTCATTCTATTGAACGTAGCTCGTGCTGTTTCTATTTTGCATTTTAGTTCTGTATCTCCGTCTAGCTGTTCTGATATTGATATTCCCCAAATATTTAAATTGAGTCACGTGTTCAATCGGAATGCTATTTAGGTTGAGTCTTATGTTATTGTGGACTATGCGACTGAATATCATGAATTTGATTTTACTGGCATTGACTGTTATCCCATGCCTCTCCCCGATTGCCTTAATGTTATTAACTAAAGACTGGAGTCCCTCCAATATGTGTCACAATATGACGATATCGTCGGCGTAACTAATCATTAAGTAATATTATTGTCAATGGCCCTAAAAAAGCCTAATATATTTATGTTTACAGCACCTTATTAGCCATGCGTTAGGAATACCTCAGCATAAGATTATCACCAAGGTGAAGAGACTCGGCGGCGGTTTTGGGGGAAAGGAATCGAAAGCTGCGTTGATAGCTATTCCGATAGCTGTAGCTGCCAAGAAAATTAACCGACCGTTGAGATGTATGTTGGATAGAGATGAGGACATAATCATGACAGGGGCGAGACATCCGTTTTTGTTTAAATACAAAGTGGGTTTTGACGACAATGGGAAAATATTAGGAGTAGAAGCAGAAATGTATAGTAATTGCGGCTACTCAAACGATCTCTCTATGGGAGTGAGTTATTTTTATGATGTAATAAAAGCCTTAAGAAGGTACATCTTGATTGATTTCAGGTCCTGGACAGAGCCGTAACGCATTTCGAGAACGCATACAAGATTCCCAGCTGTCGTATCACCGGTTACCTATGTCGGACTAACTTACCCTCGAATACGGCTTTCAGGGGTTTCGGAGGCCCACAGGGCATGTTCATGGCGGAAAGTATTGCTCAACATGTGGCGGATTACCTTAATATCGATGCAGCCATTGTAAGCGAACGCAATCTGTACAAAGAAGGAGACGTAACGGGTTATCGCCAGAAGTTGATCAATTGTACATTGGATAAATGTTGGAAGGAGTGCCTTCAGTCGTCAGATTACGCTAATAGACGGAAGGAGGTGGAGAAGTTTAACAGGTGAAATGTTTGATTTCAATTAAGAAAAGTTGGTTCAATATTTCTACATCAAACACATTAACAAACGCCTAGTAGTTTTTGGAACATTTTACACATTTTGAGCTACTGGACAGAAAATCACCCTTAATCTCCTTGTTTGGTTTTTGTAGCGTAAACCGTTATAAGAAAAGGGGCCTCAACATTATTCCCACCAAGTATGGTATAGCCTTTACAGTCCCCTTCCTGAACCAAGGAGGTGCCTTGGTTTTAATCTACACTGATGGATCTGTATTAATATCCCACGGTGGTATAGAGATGGGTCAAGGATTGCACACGAAAATGATCCAAGTTGCTAGCAAAGTCCTTGAAATACCCGTAGAAAAATTCCACATCAGCGAAACTGCTACCGATAAAGTACCAAACACCTCACCGACTGCAGCTAGTTCCGGCTCGGATTTGAACGGCATGGCCGTGTTGGTTAGTCCAAAAATCTGTGCAAAACCAATAGAACCGAATTAATATCATTAATTACAGGAAGCGTGTAAGGTACTGAAAGATCGTTTTAGGCCATTCAAAGAAGCTAACCCGAAAGGAACCTGGGAAGAGTGGGTTTCTGCCGCGTACTTGGACAGAGTCAGCCTAGCTGCTACCGGTTTCCACAAAACGCCGGATCTCGGATACAACTGGGAAGCGAAAACTGGAAATATGTTTAACTACTTTACTTACGGCGTTGCTTGCACTGAGGTAGAAATAGACACCCTTACAGGCGATCACCAGGTGATACGGAGTGATATTGTAATGGATTTAGGTAGGAACGATAAAATTCTTGTACCTTATAAAATGTAGATTGTACTTTGTTACATATTTACGATTCTTATTTCCTAGGGGAAAGTTTAAATCCGGCGATAGACATAGGACAAATCGAAGGCGCTTTTATGCAAGGATATGGTTTATTTGTATTGGAAGAAATGGTTTACTCTTCTAAAGGAGAGACTTTCACTAGAGGCCCTGGCACCTATAAAATACCAGGTTTTGCAGACATTCCGGGGGAATTTAACGTCTCCTTGCTGAAAGGAGCTTCCAATCCAAGAGCGGTATACTCTTCTAAGGTATGTTAAAATATATTACCTAGCTGTCTTATTAATAGTAGTTTAATTTTAGGCTGTGGGAGAACCACCTTTATTTTTGGCCTGTTCAGCTTTCTTCGCAATTAAAGAAGCCATTAAAGCCGCTAGGAAAGAGAACAATATCGAAGAGAAGCACTTCCGTTTTGATGCCCCTGCCACTGCAGCTAAGATTCGAATGGCTTGTCTAGACGAAATTACCTCGAAGGTAAGATTTTAAATTAATTTCACATATAAACAATTAGTTCTACAATTTCACATTACCTTTTTCAGCTCAAAGAACCGGAACCTGGATCTTTCCAGCCCTGGAATGTAGTAGCTTGATGTATATATTTATCAGTACTAATTGAATAATTTTATTGAAATATATATAGAATAAAAAATGACAGTTTCATCAAAGTCATATGAGTTCAATAAATTTAATCGTCCTGAATTTAATTTACAAAGCATTTTTATTTTATGATAAAAATGAATAAAACGTTACTATATAGGTAGATTCAGGTGATTATATTGATTTGTTACCTTCAGTTAATAATTTACAATGATTTCTAAATTCTTCCAAATCTATGTCCGCGGTGTCTCGCCTAATCAAATACATCACGGCAGCTGAAATTTGTAATGAATTAGCTCACAATAACTAAAAACCGCTCAATTCAACCTCTCAAATCTTTCTCAGTTCTCAAAACCCCGCTTCCAATGTGCGAGGCGATGATATCTGTTTTCGATAGCATTCCTATTCTGTATTTACAAACAAAAGCACCGATTAACTGTATATCGCTGAAGGAAAGCAATCGCTTCCTTTTCTTCGCTTCTCTTGAAGCTGTAGCATAAATGTTCTTGAAAGATTCCCTCACTTGACATTTGAGCTCTTCATGGAAGTCTACATCTGTGTCGGTCTAAAATTGGAAATAAATTAGTAGGTATATTGAAGGTTGTTACCTTGTAATTAAATCGGTACTGTTAGAAATTCGAACTGGCCGCTTTCTATTCTCTCCAATAGTTTTTGCAGACCACACATTTTGAGTTCGTCGTTGATTTCTCTGTTGATCCTCGCAGCATCGAGAAACATGGAGAAGTGCTTGCGAGCGTTATGTGCTAGCGACTTTAATTTTTGTTCATGTTCACAATTGATAATTTTCTGTAAAAGATAACATTATAACCGGCGAAAGTTAACAATGTAATATAAATTACCCGATCTACTCGTGAGCCCTCTTCTGCAGCACCATAGTAACAGTATTTTAATCCCACCCATTTCACTAAATGTTTCATAAATATTTTGCCGAAGAATTTCCTTTTTTTAACTTTGTTATTCGAGTACCCGATGCAACTCAACAAATCATTCTGGAAGAAGTCATGATCTTTATATAGCATCTTGGAGGCTGCCAGTTCTTTCTCGTACATCTCGACTAGGTTCTCGAAGAACCTCTTCGCCATGAAATTCTCGATTTTTACCGGACCGACCAAATTACAGATACTCGATTTAACGTTATGCAGGCTTATCATCAATTCGGATTTCGTTCGATTCTGATCTTTCGGCTGGACGACAGTTATAGTGGAAGAGTTCAAATTGGTGTTGCTGAAAGTTACATTGCAGTCGAGAAGTGTTTGGAGATCGTTTTCTTTGATAAGTAGCAAGGGAGTTTTGGATTCAGAACTTTCCTCGTCTTCTTTGCTTATGTTGTCTGGAAGTTCTGTATCTACTGTTATTTCGGTTAAGTTCCGACTTAGTTCCTCGTTATTGGTCCCCAAAGATTCGGCACAAGAATAGCAACCTGAAAATTCCATATCAGTTGGGATCGTGGCTCTCATTAGGGCAGCGATTTGGGGTTTTTCGAAAAAGTCTATTGAGGAAAGAGATTTGGATTTGTAACCGGACTCTTCTGAACACTCACTTTCTGTTGGTTTGCTTTTGTTAACTGCGTTATTATTTACAGCACATCGTACAACAATTGCATCTTTTTCTTGCTTAGCGTTGACCGTTGGACAGCTTTGACTTGATTTCTTTACTGAAGGGTTTTCGGCGTGAACTTCGTCTAATACCCGTCCTACTTGCATTGATTCGCAGTTTTGATTAATTGGTGATCCTGTTGATTGGTAACAGTTTAGTGCGATTTTGCATACCATTTCTACGAGTTCGGGCAACTTCTCACCTGTAACTACATTTAAGTCATTTGTTGTCGCTATCGATTCTTCGTAGGATGTAAATAAGGAAGAACAACTGTCGATAGTTGATTTAGAAACGAACTTACATCTGTTCTTGTATATTTCTTGTATCATCTTCCCTTGATTAATTTTTCTGCTTTTCCTTAATGAGTCTACATCGCTGACCGGCCAATGTATACACTCTCGTTTAACCGGTGGTTTTATTGGTGGGGACTTCTTAACAATTCTTCTAGTTTTCATTGGAACCCTACTCAGACATTCGGTTTTAGTATGGGTTTTTTCCTTCATCGACCTATAAACGGGGTCTATAGTTAAATATCTTACCTCGTAAACTTGAGGGCCTAATTGTTTCTTATGCGATTTCGATTTTCTCATCTTTCGCCTTATATTCTCGTCATAGAGTTTCCTCTTCTGGTAACTACTCAAATCGTTCGTTTTATAGTCTTTAGTCAGCAGTAGTGTGCTTTTTTGAGGTGTATCGCTTATCAGGGATCTGAGGCAGTACTGATCGAGAGATTGACTGTTCGACTTAGAACTTTCAGAAATTTGAATGCCTTTCTGAGTGGCTATTAAGCCGGTTATTTTACAATCTTTCGGTTGGAAGACTATATTCTTCAGGTTAACTTCGGACTTGGACGTTTTCAAACTAGTGAGAGTGGTCCCGGTGTTTTCAGACTTGTTAAATTGGTATAGAGATGCCTTCGGCGCGAGGTTCAGTTTCCTTCTTTTATCGAATATCTTTACTTGGACTTCTTGATTTTTCGTCAATTTCTGTTTGAGAGAGGATTGGTTTTTCAATGTGTTATTGGTTCGTTTGTTCGGTTGTGTCATTAGATTTTCATATAAATTAGTTTCAATGGCCATATCACACATTACTTTCTGTGGTGGTCCTTCAGGTTCGTTTGGCATGCTAGCTTCGATCGCCACGTCTTTATTGCGGTCAAATTGTGCGATGAGGTAGTCGCGTGCTCGTTTCACTTCATCAACTCTGTCGGATAAATCGACTCCGATACTCATGTCTGCAGTCTTTGAACAATTCTCGTATCTGTTCGCATCGTATGAATCGTCTTGTGGGCCAATTGCCATGTTTCTCATTTCCGGTCTGTGTACAACTTTGTCTCGCCCGAGGCTGTTTGAAAAATGATCTTCTTTGTTCGAGAATAAAGTACTGAATTTGTTAGTTCCAACCAGGTCTTTAGGATGATCTTGATGAATTTCGTTATTGACCATGGCCTGAACGGATGTGCTATGTTTTGATGGAGGATCGAAGTCCCAATTAAAAAAGATATTATTTCTGGGCATTTGGTTAGATCCATCGTTTATGTAATCCTTCTTCATATCATCCGGTTTATGGAGTCTATTATGCTGCACTTCGTTCAAACAGAGATCTGAACAACTACTGGAAAGTGGCCTGAGATATTTGGTATGCAGGGATTTGTTCCCGGACTTTGGAGCGAATTCTTCCTTATTGGTAGCTTCATTTAATTGCAAGTCGATTGAGGAAGTAATCTTGAAGTTTTTATAGAGGAGAGAGTTCGATTGAATTGGCCGGTTCGGTTTTTGTGCAGTAAAGGTTTTTGCCACATCCTTATCACTATCATCAGACTCTATCATTTTTTGACTATCGCTTATGATGCCACTATCTTCATTTGAGCAATTATCCTTGTCATTCGTGAAGTATTTGTAGTATATTCGAAACCTTTTGGTTTTCTTTTTCCTTTCTAATGGCTCATTAGCAGAATCGACCTGTTGTTCGGGAAGACTTATGTATAAATTATCGGTTGATCTGTCCAATACTTGTATTCCATTTTCTGAGATTTTCACGACGGAAACGGTCACGTAATCCAACTTCTTGATCGAAGTTTTTGACTGTTCTTCTGGAATAAAGTCGGAACATACGAAATGTTCCTTATGCAGATTTATCTGATTTGGTTGCCTTCGAAGTGTTTTCGGATTGGCCATCAACGTAAATTTCGTATTAGCTAATGAATCCAGGAATTCATTCGAAGAATGGAAATTGTCGTCAGGTTGCAAAATATCACCTAATTTACCCTTGCAATCGTAATATACTGCATTAAATTTCTTAACTTTCGGTGTTGGAAATACAGCGTTTATATTTTCTGCGTTAATTTCTCTGTAAATGTCATGAATGTTCCCATTTTCTCTTACTTTGCTCAAAGATCTGTTTCTACGCTGGGGTCTTTCGTATTCCATCATTCTAGTCATCCTTGCTTCACTTTCGTCGTTGATTTCTCTGTAAATATCATGAATGTTCCTATTTTCTCTTACTTTGCTCAAAGATCTGTTCCTACGATGGGGTTTTTCGTATTCCACCATTCTACTCATCCTTGCTTCGCTTTCGTCGTTGAGAAACTCTGCGTTAGAGCTTCTACTGCTTTTCAAAAAATTTCGTCTGTCTCGTGGTTTAATATCGCTGGGAAACTCGGCCCCTAGAAGCGAGTGAATGTTCTTGAAGTTGTATTCGTTAATTTCGTTGTTAGAAAACTCTGGTATCTTATGAGTTTCAACCTTCAGTATAGTTCGAGCTTCTTTTCGAAGTTTTCTTTCCAGTTTGTCTCTTTTACGTTTGGATTTCTTTGTTTCCACTATATTCAGGCTGTCATCCAGTTTTACATTATCTGGATTTTTGTTGGAACAAAAAATAGCATCTAATTCTTTATCCATCATATGCTGAAGTTTCGTGAGGTAGTCTTTTATATCGTCTTGTACTTTTTCTCGTAATTGAGTTTCATGTTCTTTATGACGACTGGTTTTTTCTGCTTTATTAATGTCTACATGTTTGCTTGATTTTTTCTCTTTTTTCCTCCTCTTCTTTCTAACCATACTGTCGTCTAGAGTATTATTGGGAGTTTCACAATACTTGTCAAGAGTTTCTGGGCGAGGAATGCGTCTGTGTAAAACTCTTATTGTAGGCATTAGTGATGGGAATTCGAGGGATTCGGAGTTTTTATTGTACAAGCCTTCTGGATCCGGTGTATGTTTTCTACTTTCTAAACGATTTCGTTCCTTCGAGTCTGGCGTAGTGTGTTTTGACTTTTTTGTCTTATGTTCTGTAAGTTGGAAAGGAATATTGTCTATTAGGCTGTACAAGACTTGAGCGTTGGTTCCAGGTTTCTGTTCAAAACTGTCGTTTTCCGCTTTTGAATTTCTGAACCTTCTATGTTTTGAAACTTTCTCGTCATTCTCTTTGCCTAATTCAATTGTTATTTTTTCACGTTCATATTTCCTCTTACGCTTCTTCTCTGTGTGTAGGGCGTCCGACTTCGACTTGTGTAGGTTTACTTCTGAACTTCTGGCAACACCCTCGATAAACATCGTCTTCTCCTTGCGTAAACCGGTTTTCTTTCCGGCCACGACGATCTCACAACCATTCAGAGTGAACGGGGAATGCTCCTTTCTGTGCTGCTTACGTTTATCTGATTTATCCAGATACATTTCGATGTTGATTTGCTCCTTTTCAGATTTATCCTTACGAGACCTATGCTTACCCTTGGTGTCGTCCTCTTTACTTTCCTTCTCGCCATCTCTCCTCTTTTCCTTCGAGGAAGTCTTGCGGTGTTTACGTGACGAACGCTCCTTGAGTTGATCCACTTGTTCAGTAGCATTCAAGGCATCGAGGGGCGTCTCGCTTTCGAGTTTGGAACGGTTTTTATGGGATTTTCCTGAGGAATGATCCAGTTTTTCATGTTTCTTATGCATTTCATACCTCTGAAAAAGTTTAAGGGTCTTCAAACGAGCAATTTGATTTGCTAAAATTGTTATGCAGTATGGCTTTTACATGACATTGAGGTTGGATGTACAAAGTAAGGTCGGAAAGTTTGACATTATGAAATCACAGGGGTTTTAAAGTAGCTGAAATTGAAATCCCATTCATATAATGTGATAACCTAGGAAAATAACTTTGTTATATCCATTTTTAGATCAAACTATATTTTCATTACCCATGTTCATGTTCCTTGTATCAATGCACGTTATCCATGTCACTTAGGAACCAATTAATATAATACACAATTAGAGACTATGGTTATCTCCGAAACCAAAATATCTAACCCTGCATCATAGGCAGATCATCCTGGTATAAATATTCTGCAAACACAAGAAATTCTAAAAAAAATACCATAAGTAATTCAATGAATATTTGTTAGAAATATATACTTTTACCCACTCAATTTAAACCATTGACTTTAAACAAATTTATAAAACCGTCAGGTTTGACTCCACTTTGATACTAATGGAGCTACAACAAAACAGTTTATTAAAATGAAATGTTCGTCTTAGATACATATACTCCTTTTACCGCTGTAAATCGTTCTTTTTTACAAAAATCCAATTGTAAAATGTTCACAAAATTTATTTAGGTATCATACACTTTTTACATATTTATATTTTTACAAGTGAAATCGCGAAACCCCTAGAAAAATAAAATTAGAACAGTAAACAAACACTAACAAAATATAAAACAACTTCAGGGAAATACGTCCCTGTTTTTTATCACTCGAATATCTATTAGACAATTATGATGTAACCAATTATCAATAATGAACGTACAAACGCTTTGGCTTTGAATAATGACAAAGTGTTAATTTGTATAGTCTCGAACCTAATAGTAAAAGCAGCAGCTAAAATGCTAAACCATTTTTGATTGATTTCTGTTTATTTTGTCTAAAGAATCGTTGGAACGGTCCGATCCCGAACTCATTATGGAACCTATAAAAACAAAAATCGAAGTTACTCGTAAAAAGTAAAAACAAATTATTTAAATATTCTGTAAGCAAGCCAATCAATGCAAATTTTTACCTTTTAAATTTCTACCGTTACTTCTAACATGCTGTTGTGGTGGTGGCGGCCTCTTAAACTCCCTCCTATCATCCCTATCTCTATTATATGGAGGACTGTAAGCCCGAACTGGTGGTGGTGAAGCCCCATATTCCGAATCGTATGGGGGAGAAGGGCTGTTCCTGTCGTAGGGAGAAAAGGCGGATGTATCTGGCGAGTATCGTGATTTCAAAAGAGGAGAAGACATCCTCCCCAGGGGAGGCGGCCTGTGATCTCCAGGATACATCGATGGAGGCGGCGGCATGAAAGGCATTGGCATACCGGGAATTGGTGGTGGAGGCATGAAGGGAGCTCCCGGAGGGGGTGGAATGAATGGTGGGAGACCGGAGAGCGTCGGGGAGTTTGTAATATGGTCTCTAGTACGATAAAGGAGTGGAGGGGATGCAGGCGACTCGAGAGGGTGAGGGGAAAAGTTCAAATCGCCGTTCTGCTCAATGGGTGATTGTAATCCTGAAAAGATAAGCGTTTCAATAACAATAAATTGGAATTTACAGCATTTGATTACACCGAAATGAATATTATAGCTCTTACTACCACTGCTTCATTCCCAGCAAAAAATTAGTAATACTCGTTTGAAGCATATTAGACCGGGAGCCCGTCGACATATTGTCACACCATAATTACGCCGACCAGTTTAAATATAATTCGATAGAGGAGTACTTCCTGTTTACTGAATTGACCGTCAGATGGGCAGATTTTGGTGGGGGCGGTTCTGAAAGGGTAGTGAAGAGCCGGAAAAAGCTTGAAAAAAAAGTAATGTTACGCCGGTTGAAATTTTGAGAATGTGTTAATTATGGTTTAAGAAACATGAAATCAAACGTCAGACGCTCTGATCATGGGGGGTTCTGTGTCAGTCGTCATGTTGACTATGCGAAATATCTCGAATTCTAAATTCATGTTACGCCGGCTAAAATTGAAATATGGTATACGTGTAATGATCTATTATGCAAAATTAACCGTCAGACGAATGTTCTTTGGGGGTAAAGTCGTCAGCCAGCTTATTACCGTTTCGCGCGCTATCAGTCCAACGCACCACCGTGCGCTCGGTATATCATTGACTGACGGTTAAACCCTCGATATATTGACGTCTGACGGTGGTTTTTATAAAGTATAATGACAATGCTTTTACGTGTGAAGATCTCAAGCGGCGTAATATGGTATTTATGCCAATTTAGGTGAATTCAATGCAAGAGGCGCGACGGCCTTGTTTTATATAGCTGCACGTTTCATAGTGAAAAGTTGATCACAGTATGATTTTGCCTGGAGCATTAAAGAATGAAAAGCGAATTTGCAAAAAACGATAACTTTACATAAATTAAATCGCATTGAGTGAGGTTTCGTTGGAAAGGGCAAGAAGACGCGATGCTAGTGTATATGATTTATTTGATGATAAATATCTTATTTATTTCATCGGTAATGCGTTTATTTAAATCGTGTTATTACCGTTTTTTCAAAACAAATTCCTAAGAAAAAGCGCGATAAGTACTTCAATCGGTCAGTAAACTTAAAAGATCCTTTGTGCACCATTCCGTCACAACAGAATTAAATTATTACATACTATACCAGTCCAGCTATGTAGTCCGCCGACTCCGCCGTCCGCCGTTCAGTATAACTGCGTGCGTAAAACCAATCACATCGAACTATATTTTAGGAGTTTAAAAGTACGAATATATGAAAAATGTCAGGCGTAAAACCATTTTGTGTCATTTGCAATAAATGTGGTGGTTCCTTAAAATACTTTTGATGAAGGAACTTTAGCGACTCTGAAAATGACGTTCCATCATCGGAAATGGATTCTGATGAGGATGACAGCGATAGTCACTAAATACAAATACGGAAATACTTTCCAATCATTTAGTTTTCGATTAATACAATTACTTGTAAAAATACCGAAAGGACTTAGTATTAATATTAATGTTTTTTTTTTAAATTTTATACCAGAGTTATTGTTGAATTTTGTTGATATTTCAGTAAATAGATATTATAGTGAAAAATATATGTAACAAACTTGTTCGTTGTTTATGCAAATTCGCTTTTATTCTTTAATGCTCCAGGCAAAATCGTACTGTGATCGACTTTTCACTATGAAACGTGCAGCTATATAAAACAAGGCCGTGGCGCCTCTTGCATTGAATTCACCTAGGTAAATTGGCATAAATACCATATTACGCCGCTTGAGATCTTCACACGTAAAAGCATTGTCATTGT
Source organism: Cryptocephalus moraei (assembly GCA_946251905.1). Taxonomy (NCBI): domain Eukaryota; kingdom Metazoa; phylum Arthropoda; class Insecta; order Coleoptera; family Chrysomelidae; genus Cryptocephalus; species Cryptocephalus moraei. The sequence continues at coordinate 15,324,604 of OX276454.1, forward strand.
ACTTTATAAAAACCACCGTCAGACGTCAATATATCCAGGGATTAACCGTCAGTCACTGATATACCGAGCGCACGGTGGTGCGTTGGACTGATTGCGCGCGAAACGGTAATAAGCTGGCTGACGACTTTACCCCCAACGAACATTCATCTGAGGATTAATTTTGCATAATAGATCATTACACGTATAACATATTTCAATTTTAGCCGGCGTAACATGAATTTAGAATTCGAGATATTTCGCATAGTCAACATGACGACTGACACAGAACCCCCCATGATCAGAGCGTCTGACGTTTGATTTCATATTTCTTAAACCATAATTAACACATTCTCAAAATTTCAACCGGCGTAACATTACTTTTTTTTCGGGCTTTTTTCGGCTCTTCGCTACCCTTTCAGAACCGCCCCCTCCAAAATCACCCCGTCTGACGGTCAATTCAATAAACAGGAAGTACTCCTCTATCGAATTATATTTAAACTGGTCGGCGTACTTATGGTGTGACAATATGTCGACGGGCTCCCGGTCTATATAACATTTCAATTTGTATAGCACTTACGATTTTCAGTAATTGCCCTTTCCCTCAGCGTCAGTTTCTTCCTCAACTGAGCAGCCTCCTGTTTTGCGTCTTCCATCTTCCGTTCAGTCTGTCTGGCTTGGACCCAATTCTCGTGAAGTTTCTGGTCCAACATAGAAATTTTACTTTTCAAATCGATTTCCTGCGATAATATCTCTTGTTTCAAAGTTTCGTTTTGCGACCTGCAAATCAGAAGAATAACATATTTCTCTACACTTATCGACATATGATTTTTACTTGTAATTTTCGATTTCCTCTTGGAGCAACTTTATTCGTTCGGTAGTGGAAGTGGCCTCGCCTTCTTTTGCGTCCCATATTGTTTTATACCTAAGAACTTCCCTGGAAAAAAAAGTTTGAAAATAAAATAATATCGTGTAATAGTGCAGAGAGTGGAATAATTTGCGTGATTTTGGTCCGTTTCTATAGAGAATATGGTAATTCTTATTGAACGCCTTGTTTAAACACCTGGACCTGAGCTAGAATCATCTTTCTCAACATAAAACAACACGATTGGGTCAAAGGAGGTTTAAATACAAGACTTTACTCAAGTGAGAAACGATGAAATAATTTAGGTATTCAAGAAACATCATTCAAAAAAGTTATTCTAAACACACTATTTCGATATCAGTACTTACTCCTGTAATTCAGTCTCTCTCTTCTTGAAATAACTGTTCAGTACTTCTAGTTTCATGTTCGATTCAACCTTTTCCTTGTCAGCTTGTTCATACTTCTGCCTCAGAACTTCGATTTCTCTCAGGATCACCTGGTACTGTTTTTCTTGTATGGATTTATCAGCTTCGACTCGCTGCAATTCCACACAGTACCTTTCGTTCTCAGCCTTAAGTTGGTCAAATTCAGCTTTCATTGCGATCGCATCAAATATCCCCTTTAGCTGCTTCTCGCCCCCTGGTGAAGAACAGTTTTCCTTTATAGTCTCGCATTCTCTAGTTTTCATTTCAAATTGTTTCTTAGCCTCTGACAGTTGCAACTTTAACTTCTGGAATGTTTAATTGATTTAAATGCTGTTAAAACAATGTTTTCAAAGTGCTTACCTGTATTTCATTATTGAAGATTTCGTTCTTTATGCTCAGATCATTGTATTTGCTTTGATACATGGCGATTTCATTTTGTAATGTGTCCAGCTGATCATCTCGTTCTTTCTGTATATCTAAAATCTTCTGGACCATATCGTCTAATCTAGTCTGTAAGTCGATTGATTTTTTCTTGTGTGTTTCCAGCTCTACAATTAAATCGACGTTTTCCTTTTCTTTTTTACTTAGGTTAGCGCTGATAGTGTTAATAATATCCTTCTGCTCGATAAGTTGTCTTTGGAGTTGCTCTACGTTTTCTTTCAGTTTTTCACTGCCGTTCGTCGATTCTAACATGCCTGATATTATCTTGTTTAATTCCATGCCAATTTCTGTTGATGTCTCCAGTTCTTTTTCTAAACTTTCCACTTGCAACTCCAAGGCGTGTTTAGCTTCAACCTCTTTTTGCAGTGCGGCGATCTGCATTTCCAAGTCTTCCCTGAGCATATCTGCTTGGAGCAATTTATTTTTTACCTCATCAAATTCTTCATTGGGAACATTACTCATCTCGATGGGTGACAGAAATGTTTGTTCTTTTAACAAATCGTTTTCTTTTATTGTGACTAATAATTCCTTTTCTAACTTATTAATCCTGGCTATCAAAGGGCCTTCTCTTCGACTTCTTTCAATGGCTAGGTACAGAAATAAGAATGTAATACAAGACACTGCTGTGGTGAGAAGGTATAGGAAAATATCCGAGTTGAGGCTTAGTAAAACATCCTGAAATAGGCCACTTTTTCCTTTTGTGTTGCAAACAGCATCTTCCACACTACAGTAGCTCATGTCGGGTTGCGAATATTTACCATGAGATGATTCCAAACCTGTTTCCTCAGTTTTTGAAGTAAAGAATGAAAGTAATGAGCTAAAGAAGCCAGCATCTTCTTCTACTGTTTCTTCAGTAATTTCTTCATCTTTAATTTCATCACTAGAATTCTCATCCAAAGTTTCCTGTTGAGGTTCTTTCATAGGTTTATCTTCAGAACTAGCAGGGAACGCTGGTGGTTTCAAAACTGGGCTAAAAATTATTTGGGAAGGAGTAGAAGGTAGGTTATCAGGTTTGGGTTCAAAGTCTTCCGTGACATCATGAGATGGAACAGTTTCTTCTGTTGATGAGTTTTGTTCGCTTTGAAGAGATTCTTCCATGCCTTTTGGAGTTGTAGAAGGTTCAACAACTTTAATTTCTTCATGTACTTCGGGAGAGGAATGTGAGACACTTGTGTCTTCTGGGGTATTGTTTATTGACGAAGTGGATTCTGTGGGACCTAAATTAACATCAGGTAAATTGTCCCCACTTTCGATTTTTCGTTCTTCAACCTCATTGGAATTTGATTCGCTAAACGTTTGATATTCAGTTTTTTTATCTGGTGACTCACTTGATACATTTTCTTTCTCTCTTTCATCCTGTTCATCCTCTTTTACTTCAATTTCTTTCGGATTTGGAGTTGCTGCTTCATAATCATCTACTGGTAAAGGAACTTCATGACTAGGGGGGAACTCAGTTGGGACTGGCATGAAAGTGTATGTGCTCTTTTGCTCTGAATTGTTATCAGTGTTATTTTCAGGATCAATTTTGTTAGTTCCCGATTTGGATATGTCCGCAATTTCCTTTTGGTCATTCTCTGATTTGTTCTCTTCGGAAGACTCTTGTTGTACCCCTGAGTTGATATCTCCTGCAGTATCCACTTTTGAGGTATCTTTGCTGGTTTCCTCACTTACGTATTCGTTATTTATTTGTTCTGGACCAGTATTATTTACCTCTAGGCCATACGTTTTAAAATTGTGATGTGGTTTAAGAGTCTCCTCATGTTTTAATTCCACATTTTCTTTATCACTATCCTTAGTGCTGGTATTGTCTTTGTCAAGAGTTTGATTAGCCTGTATTTCTTCTATGATACTTCTATCATTCCCTGTGTCTGGTTCTAAGGTATTTTCTTTCATGGTTTTTTTCTGAGCATTTTCCTCTTCTTCTTCTAAAATCTCCTTGCTATCACTTTGAATAATCTCTTCTCTCTTATTGCTTTCATCCTTATGGTCAATCTTCATTCCTGAAAGCATAGAAATAATGAATTACAAGTGTACCTAAGTTAATAAGAATAAAAAATAATTCCAACACTACTAGTAGTATGTAAAGAAAGTATAATTAAGAATTGAGATGATATAACAAGTGTTTATAAGCACCACAAGGGCAAGAAAATGTAAATAATGACAGGTTTAGTCCTGAAATTCTTTTCATAATACATCACTGTCACTTTATTTACTCTTATTTTGTTATGGTGCAGCCTTGTTATTTTGTTATCAATGTGTTCATGTTACAAGATATTGCATACACAAGAAAAATGTTAGATGTCAATATTTTCTTACAGCCACTGGAAACTTAATAACTCAATGAGGGGTACAAGACTAGTAATGCTTTGATAGATCAAATTTCAATCCAGCTACAGTAGAAATCAAGAGTAATTGTTTCTTTGCCATAATCATAAATGCTGGTGTGGGTTGCATAAATAGAGGTTATGCACAATCCATACTGGGTAATTAAAGGATAAACCCCTAAACCGCATTATCATATATTAAATTGATTAATTAAATTATTTTCAATGAATTCTAACTAAAGACAGTAAATATGGTTATATGTACTGCTGTTTTATTGAAATAATTTCTGGAAAGAAGATATTTTGCCCTCATACAAGGTAAAAGTGCAGTGAAAGTTATCAAATTGAACACATCTGTAATGTGGACTGTATTTGTTGATATAAATTTTCCAAAAATCAAGTCTATGGAAAAGTCTTAGCACCAATAAATAGTTTTTAAATACAATAAGCAGGCACAAATGAAACCACAAAACAATAGAAATTTACGAAAGAAAATAAATAATTGTTATACCTATATTTACTTAATATGCACCTGTGTGTATTTTTCTCCTATGCATATCCACTTTAAGGAAGTAGGTATCACTGTACCAGGTAAACTACATAAAAGCTGTACTATTTTCTTTGATAAGGCAGTATCTAGTTTATGTTCATTACAATTATAAACATTCTAGTATTTCTCTGTCGAAATTACTGAGTAAATCAATTTTTAATTTATAGGTTCCTACTACAGACAGTATTTTGAAAAGAAAATGAATCATAGCTCTAAGAAGAAAACAATTTAAGTCCAATAAATTAATCTTCATTTGCAGTGAACATTTTGAGAAAGATTATCAAACTAATCACCATGGAAACAAAGTACATAGGTATTAAGAAAAAATAATGTTCCTTCTGTATTTGCCTTACTATCTTTCAAACATTACACTGCCAAGAATATTAAGGATAATTGTAACTGAAAGCAACATCAATTGATAACTAATTATACTTCTGAATGCCTAGTTATTCTGTTCGTAGATAAATAACAAAGAAAATTTGCCGAGGTGGTCTACGCAAGCTTTTCAGACATGGTAAAAATTTGTATGACTGCTGAAAATGTTTTAAGATCTGTTAGTGATGTGCCTCAATTAATAAATAATGTAACGCCTAAATTGTTATAAATAATTATTTCTCAGAACTTCACCAATATTGTGTCGATCAAGATCCTATAAGGGGCCCATTATTTCCAATTACTAATAAAATTAATTTTAACCATGTTTTAAAGTTCGTAATCATTAAATTAATAAATATATTTAAGAATGAGGTATAAATTTATCATATTGGTTCATTTTAGAATTGTAAGATATTGTTTTGATGTATTTAATGAGGATAAAACAATGTTTTTAAGAATCTCCCTTTTTTTAATAATTCAGGCCAATTTGTGTTAATAGGTGAAAAAAGGGTTATGTGTTATTTAAATTCACTTCCCTTGTTCACATATTTGTTTGAAATAAAGTACTAAAATACGACATCAAAAATTATCTTGGTCAAGGGTCGCCATGGAATGTAAAAGGATTGTCTTATCTTAAATCATCCTTTGGTAATAATTCTGTCATTGTCAAGCTACACTGACATCATCAACAACTTGAGCACAAAGACTGACAAATTTTGACACTCAAAAAATGATTAAATCTAGGATGGGAGCTGCAACATTCATTTTAATATCCATGACCACCCTTGACCAAGGTAATTTTTGATATTACAGTACTATTGATGGGTTATTTTACTGTAAATAAATTATTTTTGCATAATTCGTTTTACTTACTTATTCAGAATGGGTTAATATTCACATACTAAAAAAGTATTGTCTTTTTGTGTCATAAATGCCTAAAATTTTCAAATAACTCATGAAATTCCCATTTAAACCTATTGCTTTTTTTGTTAGCTCCATCTCTCTTCGTTCATGTTGCAATTAATTATCCTCCGGTATTTATTGACATTTATAAGCCTATAGGTTGTGTCTATGTTAGAAACTTAGTTTTGTTTCAATGCCTCTACCGGTTCATCAATGAAAGTGTCTTTGTCTCTACAAAACTTAATATTTGGTGGACTCACCATTCAGCTGAGGATCATTACTGTCGGACGTCGCAGTATACAGCATTGGCCCCTCTGTACTACTAGGCGCTATATCAACATCGGCGTTCAGGTGCACCGTGGTGCCATCGACGACTTCGTAAGGTTCCTTAACTTTATCCGGCTTCACAGTTTGCTCCTCTAAATCTACAGGCACTTCAGTGTTTTTGCTGAGCTCGGTGGGGACCAACACGGTCGGCTTCTTGAGGACCTTGTGCTCCCTGAGCATCTTCTTCGGGACATAGCCCCTTCTCCCGTTGATCTCTACGCCCCACAGGTCGAGTACGCTGCCCGCCTCCTTGCTGTACACCTTGACGGGACTGTTGGGGGCGAACGAGAGGATCTTCGGGTCGGGGCTGTGGTACCTGAGGAGGGTCTTGGCGAGGGAAACCGGCTCTGGAAGAGATTTCGAAAGTGAAATATGTCGGGTCATGACATATGTAGGGTAGCACACGTACCTGAGCAATTCTCGTCGGCGCAGAGCCGCTGGTCGGATATTTCGGGGCGGCCCCCATGAAGGTTTATAATGAATATAATGAAATATATTAAATTAAAACTAAACATTTTAACATTCTTTTGACAAGTCTTCGGTCGTTGGCCACATCACTGTTTTAAAACAACAACGACATCTACGACACAATGAAACAGCTACGTCGACGTCCATGTCAGGCATGGAACAACATTACTCTAGAGGTGTCGTGGGTGTCGTGTAAAAGTGTCGTGGTGTTCGCGGTTTCTTGCTCTGTGAAAATTACGAATTTTTACTGGGGGGGGGGGAGCCTTAAGGGGGGTACAGTCGTGCTCGATAACCGTGGTTCGGAGCCCACGTTAATCTTTGGTTCTTTAACCAAAGGAAAACACCAAGTGAGCTTCCTCATTCTAGAGGGGTTGGGAATTAACTTCCCAGTTAAAGGAAGCTCACTCCGTTAGGGCTATATCTATGTCCTGAAAGAACTTTATGTGGTTAACATTCTTGTTCGATGTGTGTTTTTATTTATTTTAACTGTGTATGTCGACGTATTTTATTTGTTTTGTATGTGTGACGCCGCACATTTCGAGCAATAGGAGCCCTAAAAACAACTTGTTTGCGAGCCTGAGGATGGCTTCAATGAAGCCGAAACCGGTCGCTCATCTGTAAATAGAGCAGTTGGTTAAGCCTTGGTGTTTTCCATTGGTTAAATTACCATGGCCAACGTAGAGAAGCTGGACAACCTTCGGTCGTTGAATCTTTGGTTCCTTGGACGTTCGCACCAAAAGAGAGGATTAAATCAGGTGTCTTTAAGACAGCGTGTCCTGTATGATGGTTAGTTATATGGAAGATTGCATAAATGCGCTGTATTTCTGTTATAACGTTACTTGAGCATTTAACTGAGGAAGTCATTTCCCCTAAGGGCTAGCCTTAGCCTTAGCTAGCTGTTACTTCACAAACTGCTAAAGATGTTGGATAACTCCGGAAGTATAAGCTTCTACATCATTATCCTTATAACAAACGACAGACGACAAAGGCCTACAAAGTGGCCTTAATAAAAAATTTCAAAAAATTTTTAATAACGAAACTATTTCGAAATTCTCGAATCAAATTCAAGTGTAATGGAGTTAGCTAATATGCTGTAACTTAGGAAGTACAACTTTCTACGCCTCTTTTGTTACACCAAATGATATAGAACATTAAAACCAAGCAAACAAATTAATATAGTTTAAATTTCCAAAAAAATGTCAATAACAAAGCTATTTCGAATCAAGTTCAGGTGTAATTGAGTTACGTATTGAGTAACTTGATTACAAATGAATCTTTACCGAAAATTTATTATTGACATATTTTGAAACTTTTTCGGAAATTTTTACCACGACCATTTTAATTGGCTTGTAAAAGGAAAACGACCCAAGCACGACTTAGGACTGAACGATATGAAAAACGACACCAAATAAGAATTGCTTGCTACACGTGCACCATCAGATATTAGTAAACCCCAAGAAATTACAGAAGGAATTGTATGAGGCACTACAAACAGAAATAAACCTCAAGATTAAAAAGTGGTTTTATTACGAGATTTAAACAGAATAGGTAACGAAGTATATATAGGCACCGAAATGGTGAAGTGCTGACTCAATTGAAAAAAAAAGTCGATTACATTTTTTGTAGAATGTAGAATGTCGCAGTTTCTTAATAGACATTGGTATTCTTACTCTTACTAGATTTCATTGGTCGTGTGAACGTCTTGATTAAAAAAAGGAATGTTGAAACGCGCATTGTGGATTGCCTACGTGCGTAGGTATCATATCGACATTAGTTCGATTCTGTTCGTTAGTTTACGTCCATTTTCGTCGCTTTGGTAGAAAACATGGAGGTATGTCGCCATCTGTTGCACGTATAATTATCGCGATTTTCACACTTTCGTAAAGCAAATTTGAACGAATTTGTCATGAAACGTGCGACAAATAATGTTAATAAAATCATAGCATCACGTTGACGATAAACAAAAAGGTCCAGGTCTAGCTGTATTGATCAGGCTGCCACATAGTTCCCACTCCCAGGCGCGATCCCACTACTGCACGACGCGGTGACTTTTGGCTGCTGGGTCACCCCCCTGGCCCGGTTCGCCACTCATTGTGCAACCTGGACCGCCCGGACTCCTCCGGGCGGTCCATATTGACGCCGTGCTTAGTGCGGACACCCGGTCGACGTGAGACGCTATGCGACAGGGCTCCTGACCTCAAACCATCCACTGAACCCGACCTCCAAGCAGCTGGATTACAGGAGACGCCACGCTCCCAGTCGTACATAAGCTTCCTATACGTCGTAGTCTTGATACAGCCGACCTAGTTTCCGCTTAACGATATTCATATTGTGTTATTGCGATTTAGATGAGTACAATAGGCATGCCGGCAATCGTAATTACGGAATAACTAAAAATACGAATCGTTGGTGTAAAAAAAAATTATTTCCATTTTTTTTAAATGGCGATATGTCCAGGGGTGTATTGCTAAAAAATATACTGCCGGAACGCTTGCCATTTTATCAGTTCAAAAAAAACGGTAGAAGTGGAATTGTCAAAAATTTTATTAAAAAAGTGTTAATAATAATGTAAAATATTACAATAATGTAAAAAGAAACAATATAATTATGGTAGAAAAGGTATCAAGTGACAAATACAATACAGAAAATAATTTTGCAGATTTGAGTAGAGAAATAGCTCCGGAACGCGTTCCGGTTACTCAAAAAAGTCCCGGAACACGGCATACCGGTGCGTTCCGGCCCCAATACACCCCTGGATATGTCAATCAGACTATTTTCCAACGTTTTAGTATGACTACTCGATAGTTGAATAGATATTCAATGTTTAAATAATTCTTGGATCGGATTTCGAGAAAATTTCTAGAATAATCTAAAAACAGTTACTGTAAAATGATCTTCAGTGATGAGTAGATTTAGGTACGTACCGAAAAATGTTATTAAATTTTGATTAGAGGCATTAAAAGCATAGAGCAAATATTGAATTTTAAAAATTATCCACGTGGAGGATTTCGAGATTTCGAAAAACCGACAGATTCAAGTGCCCTTCAGTGACGATTTAGCCAAAAATTTAAAAACATCTACATGATTAACATTTATAATTTTGAAAATTAACTTAAATTAATATTTCATGATTATTTGAAATAAATTCAAAAACAATACAAAAAAATGACGATGTGTAACATCGTAAAGCGGGATTTACACGGGCAAGTAAAACTATCACAAGTTAATGTCTGAGAGCACTTCAAATAAAATTTCTCGTGAAAACAGTGTCTGACAGTCCTCTCCGAGCAAGTCGCCGGACTGTCGGGAAGTGCTTGCGGCAAAAATCACTTGCACGTGTAAACAAGTTGGGAGAGCGCTCTAGGAAGTCACATATAATTTCAAACTTGAAAGTTTGTGTGCAAGTTTGGTGTAAGTAAAAAGTGCGATATGGAGGGAAAACACATGTGTGGACAAAAGAACATAGACATACATACAGACGCAATGTATCCAAAAACATGTTTTTCGAAGTCAGGGGCCCTCAAAACGTCCAGAAATGCCAATATCTATAATTACTAAAATCAGCACGCTTCCAATACTTTCTCTTATTATATCGGTACCTCATCTGAGAAAGTAAAAATGGCGATATGTGAATCGGAATACCTAGTATCTAACGATTTATTATGAATATTCGATAGCCGAATAACTATTCAATGTGTTTAAAAAATTCTTTGATTGAACTTAGAGATGATTAAAAAAAAGCAAAAAAACCGGGTGTAAAATGGCCTTTATGGTTTAGCTAAAAATGTCATTAAACTTGATTAGATGAATTAAATCATACAGTAGTACATATTATTTTTGCGGTGGACTTAGAGATATTTCGAAAACCGAGAAATGACAAGATTCAAGTGGTCTACAGTGACGATTCAACCAAAAAGTTCAAAAAATATCTCTATATGATTAAAATGTTTATAATTTTAAAGAATTATTTAAATTTATATTTCATTATTATTTGAAATAAATTTAAAAACAATATAAAAAAAGCAACATGAAACTAAGCTGTCACATAACTGTTAACTCAATTTTAAATGTGTTTTAAGATTCAGGGAAACTTTAGATTTTTCTCTATATAAAAATATTTTCTAGGCTCGCGTAAAAAAGTTTTCACTTTTGTCGGCACTCATTTTCCTTTTTTTATGGTCTCAAAACCACAAACATTCCTTATTATCTCCAAAACAGTCGATTTTCGAACACACACTCATCATCAAGACCTTTTCTTGAAGACCCTCCCCCCCCCTTGAAGTTCGTGATTCCTTTTTTCTGACTTAATAATCTGCAGATACTCGACTACGTGCCACGAGCGGTCGTGCCACATGCGGTCACGGTCGTCACGGTGAAAAATCGTGCCAGATGCGGTCACTCCAAAAATATTTCTGCCTGATGTACGGGTGCCCTACCAGGTGCAGTCATTTCCAATTGCGATCAATCGAGATTGCTTTAACCTGCGTTTAATCATCGCATTTATCGGTAGACACCATCGGCCTACATGGAATATTGATTACTAGGGTTAATAGGGTTTGGGAAGCTTTCTGATTCTGATTCTTAAATGGTATGTGATATGCTTGAAAGTAGGTTGGAAACACGAGAGGGCAAGGATCAAACACGTACGTAGAAATATTTTCGAGGGATAACAACTAGGTCGTTTTTTGATTGTGACCGCATAAGATATACCACCGCTCATGGCGAGCCGTACCGCGAGTAGTACCTCGATAAATTGGCCTGTCCTGGGATTTCGAAACTATTGACCGCACATGGCACTGACCGCATATCTGGGAAGACACGGATATTCATGAAATAAAACTGCATTTTTCACCCCTTTTCTGAAATTATCCCCTATATAGGTACTCCGCACCAATAGAAATGTTGCTGTAACATGTTTAAGAAGTGTAATGTTGGCATCTCAATTTCCGTTTTGTTGAATGTAATTTTCGGATTCTCCAAATAAGATTTTAAAAATTTTCGAAAAAACTTCTACCTATCCCCGGTAACGGTACAACGTCAAGAAACGACCCGTGCGCTCCCTCCCTTCCGACGATAAACCGGCTCGCCTCTATCGTCTACCGATTTATCAACAATATAAATTGTTTATTGTTGCCGCAATACATATAAGACCTTGAGCATCAGAACGGACCGTCACAATTCCGTGTAATATTTTAACGGGCCGGTCGCGATGGACGGGAAGGCGACGTACTTCGTCGGCGTCGACGTCGGCACGGGCAGCGTCAGATCCGCCTTGGTTAGTGAAAATGGGAAAATCGTCGCCTCGTCAGTGGAGAACATCACCACGTGGAATATCAAGCCGGATTACTACGAGCAGTCCACCGATGAAATTTGGAAAGCTGTCATTAAGACTGTCAAGGTGAGGTCAGGTTTAGCTCCATCAAAAATGAAATGATCCACGTACAATCCGTAATAATGTACAAATGTAGCTTCAAGTGAGGCCAGCATGACACAATTTATTAATAAAATTACTTGACAACATTCGTCGTGGCTTTAAACGACAATTTTATAATCAAAAGTTTTCCTTTTCACAGCCAACAAAGTTTAAATTTACTTCAATGCTCTCAAACAAATTTAAATTCAAGTTCACTACGGAAGCAAAAAAACTTTTAATACTTACTTGAACCCAAATTTATGAGTTCAACACGTTCAGTATTTCATAATTAAGTTACAACGACCAACGTCATCCCATTAACTGGATCGGAAACGTTTGTTTACTAATTTGCCATTTCAAATCTTGAATTAACTTTTAAACCTCCTCCTCGCAGTTCAACAGTTTTTAAATAGTATTACAATTTGATTAATAACTAAAAACTTTCAAGCTGTCAGTTAAATCAAAAAATATGTCACTTTAATTACGCCATTATCTTATCTTGGGGGCCAAATAAACTCGCATAAGACGTAAATAAAAATGAATCCATTTTCATATGTAATATATGTAGTTTTATCTAGTCAGATAACTGGCATTAAGCTTACATACGTCAAATTAAATTTAACGCTTTGAGTAATGAGTAATATATACTCAAAGAATGTTGCATTAGCTATTAGTCCCACTGATAAGGATATACGTCAATGTTGCACAGTGTAGTTTTCAATTATCGTAACGTATTGTAACGTTTTTTACTACTTACTAAAACTAAACACTACACTATTTGTCCTAATTAATTTATTCTAACTCTTAACACTTATAAATTTATTTCACACAGAGATATTTATTTAACGCGCGCTCTCGAATGTTTACACACCGGTTCTTCAACTGTCCCGCTTTGGGTCGGGCAATCCTTATAAATGCAGGTAGAAGCCTTCCCGAACTTTCTGGCAGTTTTCGAGATTGTTCCACGAATTTCTCCTCGGGTTTTCGGGGAATCGAAGCGTCCCGGCCTTACGAGATCGTTCCTGCTGTTTCTAGAACGGATTCGCGGAACCCGGGCAGTCCCAGACGTGTTTATTTCATTTCGGCGAGCCGTTCCGTTACACTGCCCCCGCCTTAAAGATGTTTCGTCCCGAAACGTGTCTCTGACAGGCCCATGTAGGAACCTACAGTTGGTCCCCTGTCTGCACCACGAAGTTTGGTAGAAATAACATGCTACGGTCTTCTTGTGGGGACTCCTCTCAGAATTCCAACAACACACCAGAATGTCTACCCCGGTGAAGCGAAATAAGACCTCCAGCATATCCTGACGACCCTCCAGTCCAAGGCGTCCAATCCACAAGCCAGTTTCGGAATAGCTAGCTTAGTTAGATCTTCGCTAAGTAGGGTATCCCTGAGGTCATGTAGCGCGTCCCACAGGTCCAAATAGGTGGGCTTGTGAAAGTACCTCCTCTTGGCAACCAGGTAGAAGAGCGGCCGTTGTGATCCATCTTCCTTAATCCTCAGAGCTCGCCAGACCGCCGGTCCCTGCTGATGGAGTTCGTCCAGTTTGTCAAACCTCGTCCGGAACTCCGCGGCAATTCCACGGGACATCCGCAGGTCCTGGGCCACGCAATGAGCCAGCGCATACTCAACCGGTGTTTCGAAGAGATCCCGTTGTTCTTCCCTGATCACACCGAATCTGGCCTTTCCGGTCCCAACATACGCAGCCATAAACTCCTCAAAGGAGGGTTCATCCTCCTTGGGCTTGGGGCCGCAGTTGACGCACCTGTTGGTCTTGGTCGTGGTCTCCCTCGAAAATTGCTAATCGATTGTAATGCACGACCCTGGGCTTCCCATTCGGGACTTTGCTGATCCGGTAGATGATGTCATTTATTTTCGTCTTCACTGTATACGGCCCTTCCTAGGCTTTCTGAAGCTTCGGTGATAACCCCCGTCTCCTTTGTGGGTTGTACAGCCACACCAGGTCTCCTCCTTCATACATGCCGCTGTCAGCCCGAACGTCATAGTGATCCTTCATGCGGTCGCTGGAGACTTGGAGATTCGTCCGTACCATTTCGTGTTTCTGGTCCATCTTTCGGCGCAGCTCTGTGACGTAGTCTTCCCCAGCCAGATCTTCTCCCGGTTTGCAACCGAAGCTCAGATCGCAGGGAAGCCTCATCTCCCGCCCGAACAGTACCCTTACTGGTGTCTGGCCGGTGGACTCGTTTGTGGCAGAACGGTAGGCCATCAGAAAAAAGGAGAGATGTTGATCCCAGTCTCGTTGGTGTTGAGACACTACCTTCGAGAGGTACTTGCCCATGGTGCGGTTCATCGTCTCCACCATTCCGTCAGACTGAGGGCGCAGCGCCGTTGTTCTAGTTTTGCGAATTCCCAATTTTTCGCAAACTCCCTGGAACAGCTCGCTCTCGAAGTTACGCACCTGGTCGAAATGCAATTCCAACGGTACTCCGAAGCGGCTCACTAGCTCCTTCACCAGGACATCTGCGACAGTTGTTGCTGCTTGGTTGGGAATCGCGAAGGCCTCTACCCATTTCGTGAAGTAGTCCATCGCCACCAGGATGTACTTGTTGCCGCAATCGGTTTCAGGGAATGGTCCAGTAATGTCTAGGGCGATCCTCTCGAAAGGACTTCCCACATTGTACTGCCTCATCGGGGCTTTCGGTTTGCGGTGTGGTCCATTGCTGGCGGAGCAAACTGTACACTTTCTGCACCATTCACGAACAGCCTCAGAGCAGCCCACCCAATAGAAACGCTCGCGCACTTTCTGCAGGGTCTTCTTTACCCCCAGGTGGCCTCCTGAGGTTCCGTCATCGAGGTAACGTAGCACCTCCGCCACCTTGATCTTGGGCACGATGAGTTGGAATCGTCTTTATGCGCCAATATCGGATTCAAGCACCCTCTTGAGCAGTCCATCCTGTATCACCAGGGAGTCCCACTGTGCCCAGTACGATTTCAGGGTGCTAGAGGATGGGGCCACTTCCTGCCATTCCGTTCCGACGTCCTTCTTCTTTCCACTTCAGGATCCGTCGAAGTTCAGGGTCGCCTTCCTGCGCTCGCCACAGCCCGCCTGGTGACCAGTCCTCGTCGGTGACCGTCATGCGGCAAGTAGAAGCCTCCTTTACTTCTGCACGACTGCAATGGGAACATCCCGCCGGACAGGGTCTTCTTAAAAGAGCGTCAGCATTACGGTGGCTGGTTCCTGCTCTATGTTCGATGTCGAAGTCATATTCCTGAAGACGCTCAATCCACCGAGCTACCTGGCCTTCCGGGTTCTTGAATCGCAGGAGCCATCTGATAGCCGCGTGGTCCGTTCTCAACAGGAACTTCCTCCCGTACAGGTACTTGTAGAAATGTTCTACTGACCTCACGGCGGCTAACAGCTCCCTTCTGGTGACACAGTAGTTCCTCTCGGGCTTCGACAGGACTTTACTGAAATAGCCAACCACCCGGTCTTGCCCATCTTGCAGTTGTGACAAAACCCCTCCGATCCCGTCGTTGCTTGCATTTGTATCCAAGATGAAGCGTCCCTCTTGGGTCGGGAACCCTAGAACAGGGGCCGTCGTTAGGCGTCTTTTCAGGGCGTCGAAAGCTGCCTGGCTTTCTTCATCCCAAAGGAAGGCTCGTTTTTCTTCGGTTAGTCGTGTCAGCGGCTTTGCGATGTCAGAGAACATTCGGACGTAACGACGGTAGTAAGTGCAAAGCCCCAGGAAACTCCGCAATTGATGCTTGCCCTTCGGTGTTGGCCATTCTTGGACTGCTCGCATTTTTTCAGGATCCACCTCGACGCCGTTACTACTGACCACGTGACCCAGATAGGGTACTCTCGTTCTTACAATATGGCATTTCTTTGGGTTGAGCGTCAGGTTAGCCATTTGGAGTCTCTTGAAGACTTCCTCCAGGTTTGACAGGTGTTCGTCAAACGTCCTCCCTACGACGATTATGTCATCCAGGTACACGAGGCACGTTTTCCAGGAGAGCCCTCTGAGTATGTTCTCCATGAGCCTCTCGAACGTAGCAGGCGCATTACACAACCCGAATGGCATTACGGTGAATTGCCACAGTCCAGATCCTACTGTGAAAGCCCTCTTCTCCTTGTCTGCAGGGTCCATTTCCACCTGCCAGTAGCCACTCTTCAGGTCCAAGGTGGAAAACAGCTTCGATCCAGCGAGAGTATCCAGGGTGTTGTCTATCCGGGGAAGGGGGTAGCTGTCTTTCTTCGTGACGTTGTTTAGTAGACGATAATCTACGCAGAACCTGGTGTCTCCATCCTTCTTCTTTACCAGGACTACAGGAGATGCCCAAGGACTGCTAGATGGTTCGATGACTCCATCTTTCTCCATGTCGTGGATGATCTTCTCCGCTACCTCCCGCTTGGCCTGCGGCAACCTCCTTGCTGACTGGCGGATTGGTCTCGAGTTCCCCGTATCAATCTTGTATCTAACAATACTCGTTCTCCCAGAAGGTCCCTTGTTAGACACAAAAATCGATCGATATCTACGGAGTAGCTCAATCAGCCTCTTCTTTTCGACTCCAGCGAGAGAATCGCAGGCGTCCACTAGAGCTTCCTCCACTTTCGCGACTCTGCAGCCAGCGCTCCCCGTCACCTGGTGGATCAGTGACGTCACTGGTGAGCAGGTTCCCACTTTGGCCCCCACCCTGGTAACTGGGTAGTCATTGATGTTAATGAGCCGGACTGGAATTTCATCACCCAGCGTTACCAAGGTCTTCCCTACAAGAACGCCTCGGCCCACTTCCACGTCGTGGTTCCAAGGTTCCACTACGGCAGGATTCCCTTTTCCGGTGACGCCTTGAAGTCGGGTCACCACTATCGATTCGCTCCTACTCGGCAGGATCGTGTCTTCTGTCAGCACTATCTGATGGACCGTCTCACCCTTGGTGTGCAGGAATATTTCCTCTGGGCCGACCTGCATTACTTGTCGTTTCAAATTGAGTGCGAAGCCGTGGGTCTTCATGATGTCCATTCCCAAGATGGCGTCCTCTTCTATGTCGGCGATCAGGACTCGGTGTGGTGAGAATCGTGCAGTGCCGATCTTGATCTCGACGTCTATTTCTCCGTGGACGGCGGCAGCTTCGCCCGTAGCCGTTCGCAACCTCCACCTGGACTCCATCACTCTCTTCCCTCGCGTGTTCAGCAGGTCTGGCTTCAGGATCGTCTTGGATGCCCCGATGTCGATCAGTAGAGTGTGCTTCCTGTCGTCAATTTCGCCATCCACGTACAGGCTGCCACCTTCACCTCTCAGGGTAGCTATCTTGATGAGGGGTTCTTGGAACGGGTATCGGGTCGGAGCTGCCCCCTTGGTGCGGACCCGCTTTAGTTTTCCGACGTCTGGGCCGTTGTTGGCTTCTCCACTCTAGGGCGCTTGCAGTCCCTTCGGATATGGCCAACTTCTCCACACCCCCAGCATTTCGCCGGTTCCCTTCTGTCTCCCTTCAGCAGTCCCTTGAGGGCGTTGAGGACAACCTGCTCCAGGGCGTCCTCCTTCCGCTCGGCTTCCACGCATGCGTCGTCCCCGACCACCCCCCGAACGCGGCCACAGCTCCTTGACAGCTCCGTCGCAGCCTCGTATTCCAGGGCCATCGAGAGGGCATCCAATCCAGGGCATCGAGAAGTGACAGCCGTACCGCCCGCTGCATCTCCACATCCCTCAAGCCTTCGATGAAGGCCGAGACCGCGAGACTCTCCGTCATGGACTCCGCCGCTTCCGGGTAGGCGAATCTGACTAGTTTCGCGATGTCGGCTTCGAACTCCTGAAGGCTCTCTCCCTGCTTTTGTCGTCGGTTCTTCATTCGGGATTGGTAGACCTGCCCCAGGGTGCGTGCCCGTACCGCCTCTCCAGCCTTTGGCCGAGTAGTTCGAAGTTGTCCAGCTCCCCCTCTGGAACAGTCTGCAGCACGTCGAGGGCGTTTCCTCGGAGGGCGACCGTCAGAACCACTGCCTTGTCCCTTGGCGCCCAGTTGTTGGCTTTCGCCGCTGCCTCGAACTGCCGGAGGTAGTTCTCCCAGGGTATTTCCCCGTCGAGGGTAGGTGGCTTCACTCGATGACTCGCAGTAGGAACTGCCTCGATCCTGGTTGTCTCCTCGATCCTGGTTACCTCTTCCGAGTCGTTAAACGGGTTACCTGAACTGGACATGTTTTGCCGACTGGGCTGGAAATACATGGATTCTAATCGGGTCCCCAATTCTCGCAGTTGGTTCTCCAGTTCCAGTCGTTGGATTTTCTCGGCTTGAAGCGCGCTGTCAAGGTTTCCAATTCGACTATCCAGCTCACCGTGGAGTTCGTCCAACTCGCCGTGGAGTTTTCCCATTTCGGTGTGGAGTTCCTTTATGTTGTTATCCAACTCGTCATGTAGTTTTCCCATTTCCCCGTGGAGTTGTTTTATGTTGTTATCTAGCTCACCGTGGTGTTTTTCCATTTTCTTCGTTTGGTTATCTAACTCGCCGTGGAGTTTTTCCATTTTGTTGTCCAACTCACCGTGGAGTTCTTTCATTTTGTTGTCAAGGAGGCGCTCACCTTCTTCCTCGAAACCAAAAGTTTTGGGTCTTCTCCATTGTCGATTAAATACACCTCCAGACGTTTCTGGAGCACTGTTTTCGACCCTGTCGTTTCGAGTTCTCTATCTTTTAACTCACGTTTGAGGTCCGTCACTTTTAAATCGCGTAATTTCTTCATTGTTCTTAACTTATTTCACTAATTAATCCGCACTCTGACACCACTGTAATTGGTAGATTTATATCTATTGCATTCGTTAACGAAGTCGAAAAAATAGGAATTAAAATGCGGTTTTCAGTTTTTTGGTATCTAGAGATCATACTTAATCATTTCCCAAAAATTTATATATATATATATATATATATATATATGTGTATATATATATATATATATCTATATATATAAAAATGGATTGCTGTTCGTTAGTCTACCTTTAACTCGAGAACGGCTGGACGGATTTTGGTGATTTTGATCTTGAAATATTTGTGGAAGTTCAGGGAAGGTTTTTATTGTGAGAAACATAAATAATAAGTAAGGGAAATACTGAAAAAGTGCGTTTTGTAATTTGACATTTATAATCAAACAAATGAAAGTATAGTGTCAGTTGGTTGTCAAATAAATAAATGTCAAGACGATTATTACAATCTATCATCAGTTTGTCAGTGCGCGAGAACTTTATTGATTTTAAAATGCTAAGGAGAAGATGGACTTAGGTCGTCGAAGTTAATCAAATGTGCAACGAGACGAGCTCTCACGTCCAAATGGCACTGACGACTGACGACCGGTGAGAGACAGATAACATTCGTATTGGTATGACAGAATTACTTACGTTTAACAGTATATAATGGAATCGAACGAGTTCGGGCACGTCTTATACAACAGCATTTAGATCGACAGGGCACCGACTCTACAAAGTCTACACGACGCCAACACAAAAGCGGGAAGTCAAGAAACCAAGAAGAGTCCTGAGTAAGTCAAAGCAACTTCACCAGGACACCAAGTCTACAAATTCTACAAATTTGAAACGACGGACATATCCAGTCACTGCAGCTGGAGGAAAAGCCGCCAGTGATTACAACTCCAAAACTTCAAGAACTTCGACACCAACACAACGTCGGGAAGTCAAGAAGACAACCAAAGTCCTGAGTAAGTCACAACCACCTTTTCCAGAGAATTAAGTTAAAAATTTTACAATTTCAACTACGACAAGATATAACAAGCAGATGAGTTGATTCAAGAACAAGAAAAAATAGCCCAAGAAATCATATAACTACAAAATAATTGCAAGAAAAACGGAAGTGCAAGAAAAACCAAGGAATACTTACAAAAAAGGATTGATCACTTAGAAGCACTATGGGGGAAAGCCCAAGAGAACAACGAGGCGTTCCATGAACTTGGGTTTGACGATCAGCGCAATTATATTAGATCACACTATTTCAAAAGGATCGAGGAAAACTACAAGACAATTCGACTGTACCTGACGTCAAACGAATAAAACACCCAAGAAATAAGTCTATGAGGTACAAATACAAGACCCAAAACCGAAAGTGAAGAAACCCAAACAACAGACCGAACAGAATTACCGACGAATCGAACTAAAGGTAAAAATAACAAACAAACAAAAATCTACTTAGACAATCTGAAAAAGACATGGCAGAATAAACACCAAGATGGTCATGCACGTACTACGAGCAACAAATGCCCAAAACATGGAGCGCACTTCAAGACATCATGAAATAGAGCGATTCCGCAGACGCAGTGTTCCTTTAAATATGGAACGAGTAGCATTCCACTACGACCCGGAAATAGATTATTGTGCCGAAGAATCCGTAACGATTGGAAAAATGACAATAGTTTGTCAATATTGTAAAGCGTTAAAATGCAGCGGTGAAGCTACTGGATTATGTTGTGCTGGTGGTAAAGTAAAATTGCCGTAATTGTTCCCAGCACCAGATCCATTACCTTCTTTAGTTTCTGGGGTGGGAAATGACTCTAAATTTTTCTTGGCCAACATCCCAACGTATAATAATTGCTTTTAAATGACGTCGTATGGTGCAACGCATATTGTACAGGGAAATTTCATACCTAATTTCAGGGTAGTTTTTCATAAACTATTTATTAAAAATTTAAAAAGATAATATACAATTGCTAATACAAGGACAGTTTGCGGAATAAACTTGGAGTTTCCCGGTTTCGCGCATGGACAATTATACGTCGCGTGTTCGCGAGTCGTAAAACCATCATCTTTATAAATTTACGCACCGCAAAAAAAAGACGGAAAATATAGTCGATCCGAAAGCCTTAAATTGATTATGTGTATAACTGTGTTGCATTTAATTTAATGTAGATAAAAATTTTGTATTATTTTGACATTATTTTTCAAAAATATATGTAGATGATAGGAATTTCACCGGGTCATCAATAATTTTTATTTATCTTTTTTCTTTAAACTTTACGTGGCATTGCGACGCATGCCGGGTACGGCTTGTATATATATATATATATATACAGTATGTCTCAGTAAGTTGGAACCATATGGAAAACTTTTTTATTGTTAATTTTACGAAAAAGAGTTATTCTTCATAAAAAGCTCTGTATGGTCTAAAACCTAGAATGCAACTATCAGATATAAAAAATTTCCCGGCGTATACGAGATTTGTCATAAAATATGAATTTTGTCCAAGAGCAAAGTACCTTTATTTTTGGCAATATAGAAAATTGTTATTAAAGAAAGGTGATCAGAACTAAAAACCATTTTTAAATATGCAGTTACATCCATTTACGATAAAAAAAATAGGTTGTGTTATTTTTTAATAACATTTTTGCATCACTAATTAAATATGAATGAACATTTAACTCTTGTAATTATTAAAAACATGATAACCTTTCCGTTTCTTAATTTTATCTAACAATTTTGGAACTTAAACACGTCCGTAAGTAATGCATATGCATTTATTGCAAATAAGAAATCAAATAACAAACAACTAACACAATAATAGTACTAGAAATAACAGAAATTTAATTTTCACTCATTCCACTAATGTCTCGATATATCCACCCTCTCGTTCAATACATTGCATAGTCCTATTGGCAAATTATCTTAATACCTTCCTTATTATTTCTGGAGAAATTTCCCGGCATGATTGTGTAATTATCCTCTTCAAATTATTAACATCATGAAAAGGCCATTGCTGGTAAACTCTTTGTTTTAAGTAACCCCATAATAAGTAATCTAGAGGGGGTAAGAGGCAACATTTTCTTCAAATGGAACTGTCTCTTCACAACATTGTCGCTGGTGGTCTGAGGAAAATCCAAATTTTACATTAAAGCCTCGTGATCAATATTCATTTAAAACAAACGTGTGGTGTGGTATTTACAGGGACAGAATAATAGGACCGTATTTTTTTCACCAATCTATGAATGCCGAACGTTATTTAGAATTTTTGCAAAATCAAATCAGTGACTTCATGGACGAACTACCTTTACAAGAACGTCAATGTATTTGGTTCCAACAAGATGGTGCAATATGCCACAGTAAATTAAATGTTAGGGCATATCTCGAACATTTGTTCAACGGAAAAGTTATGCACAGATATTTAGATATTTTGTGGCCTGCTAGATCCCCTGATTACTTCTTATGGGGTTACTTAAAACAAAGGGTTTATAAAACACAACCTATTTTTTTCATCGTAAATGGATGTAACTGCATATTTAAAAATGGTTTTTAATTCTGATCACATTTCTTTAATAACAATTTTCTATATTGCCAAAAATAAAGGTACTTTGCTCTTGGGCAAAATTCATATTTTATGACAAATCTCGTATACGCCGGGAAATTTTTTGTATCTGATAGTTGCATTTTAGGTTTTAGATCATGCAGAGCTTTTTATGAAGAATAACTTTTTTTCGTAAAATTAACAATAAAAAAGTTTTCCATATGGTTCCAACTTACTGAGACATACTGTATATATTATATATCGGATATAACGAAATTTGTCGGCAGGCTACAGGTCGCATTTTTTAAAGAATCACAACGAAATTTGGTACAAAAATCAGTTGGCCGAAAATCTCGGTCGAGTTCGTTAATGGGCAAAATCGGTCTATCGGTTTCAAAATGGCGGCTTGTTATTTTCAAAAAAAATCAAAAAACCTTTATTTCGCGTCTGAGAGAAAAATGTTACTTAAATTTTTTTGTTGCCCTTATAGAGACGAACAACTTTTGTATAAAACATATCTTTGAGAAATGTACAGAGAAAAAGTTATTTGCAAATATTTGAAAATTTTGTCGTTTGTATTTTTTCACACCTCGTATGCATTTTTTTGACACATCGTGTGTTATATTACTATATATCCTGCCCATAAATCTACCTTTCAGCCTGTTTTTGGTACTTACTGGTACCGAGGGTGTAAAGTAAAGTAAAGGAATTCAGTTTGGGAATTTGCTTTAACTTCAAATCAATTATTCAAATTTGATTTTAATTTTGTTGGTATTTTTCGTATCATTAGTTTTGGGGTTGATTCCAAATTTTTGCTATTTGGGGCCGTATCGAGTGTAGAGTCACGTTTCCGAGTGTTATACCAGAGCCGAAACGACGAATCTTAGGGTGGAAGTCAGCGCAGATCTCCAAGGTGGTGAGTCGGGAATAAGTTACGGGTTTTACTAATTTTCCAGAGACGGAGAACAGACGAGGCGATCATTTCTTTTGTCGATTCGTATTTATATTTATTTCTTTGACTGGGTTTCGTGTGTGTGGGTTCTGTTCGAATTTCGACGACCCGGGACAGAGGCGTATCCAGGTTTAAACTCTGAAATCTAACGCGCAACTACGTAAATTCCTTGATCAGTTCACAGTTTGGTAATTTTGGTTAGTTTCAGTCACAAGTAAGAACTAGAGCTTTGGAAGTAAGAATAGTAGAGAATCAAATATTGATCTAGGTACAGGGTAGAGGATTTTCCCAAATAGGGTGGATTTTATTATATTTTTGATTGTTGGGGGAAATATCTTGTACGAATTCGTGTAAGGGTAGCATGCGTAATTTTATGTCTATTTGGTTACGGTTATTTTTTTTTGTTATCGGTTATTTGGTTATTTTAATTTCTTTTATTTAATTGATTCATTTCTTTTTTGTTCACTGTATAGTCATAAATTTTATCTAGTCAATATAAACTTTAATTTCATTCAAACGTAACACTTGGGTATTATTTTGCTACCGAATCCCCACTGAAATCGACAGGCATTTGCGAAGCCCTGGGGCTCGCGTTTCCTGTAGAGGTTGGTCAGAAACCTTGTCTCCGCTGGGCCAAAAACAGTGTCGTCCGTCAGAGCGACATTTTAAATAAATAATTTCTGGGCTGGTGGCAGACGCTACCATTTTTTATTACGTCCCTGTATGAAATACGGTACGGCGTCACAAAAATAGGTTATTTTGATTGCTTACAGGTAAAGCTGGATTTATAAACTTGACGTTCCGTTGCCGTTACCGTTGACGTTGGCCGTTCGGTCTGTCGCCGGTCGTAGAAACATTTGATGGGTATTTATAAACTTGACGTGTGCCGTTGGCGTTGGGTCTATGGGCGTTGGAGAAACATAACCTTAAAGTGACGTAGACGTAACCTCGATTGCGTATCTTGACGTGTCGCTGAAGTTATGAATTCTGAATATTACCACGCAATAGGAGCTCTAGGGCTCACTTTGTGTTTGTACACAATCTGGCTGGAAGTCACGTGACGAAGAAAGTCGGAATCCCATTGGCTCCGTCCACTTACTACGGTCGCTTCTACGAACGGCGAACGGAAAAAGATGAAGTTCGTTTATGTCGAACGGAAACGAACGGCAAGTCGATCGCTAGACGGCACCGGCAACGGCATTTATAAATCATCCCGTTCTTTTACATGCTTGCCAACTTGTACCGTCAAACGTCAACGCATAACGGCAACGGAACGTCAAGTTTATAAATCCAGCCTAAAGGTTTCATATCTTTTTTTCAATTAGGTGAGATATATAAATTTTAGGTAAAGACAACATTAATAAAACGAGTCTCTGGATAAATCTTATAGGTAGGAAATATCGTTTTATTTTGATTATGTAGATTGTCGAAATGTAGAATTCGAGACGAGCAAATTTTTGTTTTCTATTTTGAATTTGGCGCGGCGTGGCTGGACACAATATGGCCGCCCATTGCGATACTTTCCTCATTAGTGACTTTAATTAAATACTTTAATTAAATATCGGACGAGGTGCCACCTCTTGACATAACATTCTAACTTTCACATTTCCGTTTCCGGCATTTACGCCAGATGGCGTAGTAAGGGCCCTGGTCTGACGTATGTCAATCAACTTATGCCAGAGTGACGTACGTCCAAACTAAATGAAGTATTTCATTTTTTGAGGAATTATGAGGAAATTTTCAACGGCAGCGTGAAAAATCTAATAAGCCACACGGAACGTATCGACTGATAACATTCTCGGCAAGTGACAAGGCTCGGCTTCGCCTCGGCTCGTATACACTTGTCTCGAATGGTAAAACGTCTTTACATTCCTTGTGGCTTAAATAACTATGTGAGGCCAAGAATAGCCTGCTAATTCTATTTAATATTTATATGTGTTCCATTATGCAAACGATTTTTTTATTACTATAAATTATCTTATTATGTATGCACTAATCATCCTAACGGAATGTTTAACATTTTTAATAATCGGGTCAGTTTTCTAATGAGATTTTGATGTAGGTACCTTACATGGAAAAAAATGAAATGTTCTTAATGATATTAAATTTACAACACGTTAATTATTTGCATAGTATCTAAGCTTCACTATGGAATGTTGTACTTTAGAACTTGCCAGTCTAGCTCTTAAGGCCGTCTGACACTTAACTAGATTTAGTATACCATTTAGAAATTTTTCACAACTTTTTAGTTCTAAATAAAGTAACATCACACAAGGAAAATTTGTTACAGTTTTAATCTCTAAATATAATTAGAAATATTCTACAATTTGTTTTATTTTCGTTACTTGTTCGATGGTTACGTGATGTTCTGTCGACCTTAACGTTCATATAGAATAATGTAGTTATCCTACCGAATGCACGAAATTGAGTTCACACATAATAAATTTACAACTAAAAGAGCACAACACGGAAATTATACTTTTATTGTAACTATAAACAAGGTTCTAAAAATTGTTCAAAATGTAGTTGTGTCAAACAGTATTTAGTGCGAACTATGTGAAAAACTTTTATACCACATTTGATATTACGCATTATGCAAAAATTTGGTGTAATTTTCTTAATTGTACTCATTATTCGAATAAATGTTAATAAGTTTCAAACGATATGGCAGGGATATATGATCCTTGCGTATTGATCTGCATTGTGAGTTGTCTGATCTTGATATAAAAGCTATTACATTGAAAAACTAGAAGATGGCGTTATGGAGCCTTACATATACAGGGTGTCCTACATTAGAACCTTTTCTTAGAGGGAGGATACTTCATGGAGATCGGATGAGATAAAAGACATCTCAGAAACAGAATAAAGTACAGAACATGCTTCGGGTTGAGTAAACTCTCACTAGAAGAAGCGTACATCTTCGACACAAGATCAATTCGGAAAATTCACATGATTTCATTTACATCACACATGTATACTCTATTCATTTTGCACATTTTCTATATTCCGGATGTTTTTTAAAATTTTGAAGTATTTATGAATACGAATTTCTTTGTTTTTCAATTTACTCACAATAACATCTTTTAAATGATCTAATCTTGTTTTTATTAAGTTCACATAAGTATTACGTCATCACTGTCACTCTTTCTCACCTCTGCATTGCGCTTCTGCGAGCTGCTCCAAAGAACAATTAATAGCTTTGAACCTCCTCCTCAATATAGACAAGTAAGTCGTGAACAATCTGTATACGTACGTATCCGAGTAGTCCGCGTAACAAGTCACAAAGATCGATAGGTATCGCTCCCCTTTCAACATCAAGTACACATCGAAAAACCCAGTATGGTCGAAGTTGATTATTTTTATAAAGATCACCACGATCACGTCGATCAGCGCCTTTAGATATTCCCTGGAGAGTATCCTCAGCTCCTCATTCCTTCCGGTGCTCAGTATGTTCAAGTCCACCTCGTCGTGGGCCTTGGCCAATAACTCCGCCAGCTCGTACTCCAACCACAGGAAGTTGGTGAATATCAGCGCCATCAATCGAGTCGCAACGAACGTCACGTGGACCATCTTGCTCACCGCGAACTTACCGTCCTCGATCAGGTACTTGACGTAGTAGCAGACGAACAGAAAACCAATCCCGGCGGTGAGAATGATACTCAGGATATAACCAATCATCCTTATTTTGGAGTCGTGACTCTTGAATTCGATGCTGTAGTGAGTGTGATTCAACGGGAGGCCGAGCATATGGAACATGTTCCCTGGCCATCCGATCGTCTTGAACAATTCCCTGTAGGATATTGTAATGCGAGAAGTAAACAAAGCTACACTTGTTTACTCGCTCCGAGTGAAACTCTACTTCAAAAGAACTACTACGTCGCGTAAAAAGACAGCTGCAGGATTTCTCCGGAATTGTTGTTTACGAAAAGTAAATTGGTGACCTCCTGAACATTTGCTGCGTAGGCTTCTAGAATATACTAGAACGTTCTTTATCGGGGTTGGGAGTGTATATATAAGGGGGCTTGTGATCGAGGGAGTTAGTTAGAAGTAGAGAAGCAGACGTGAACGCGACATACGATCCGAATGCGGAGCAGTACAAATAAATTAAATAGTGTCTAGTCTAGTGTACAAGTAGTTTAGTGTGTTAAATAAATTAGTGTTCAATTAATGTAAATAAATTATAAAATAAACGTTACAATATCTTAAGGCCGTCCATGATCACAGAATGTGGAATGTTCAATTGTAATCGCTTATACTTTGGAAAATTGACCCGATAGTTCCTGCGTGTTGCGTGATTAGACAAAATCGAACGATAACGAACGTAATTTCTGATAGAGGCGCACTGATGGTAATATCCAGATATTCCCGCCCAACTTGGGTAATTAACAGTGATACGTTACATAGGAGTTAGTTATATGACATTACTTTTGGACACAAATTACTGGAAGTTAAGGAAATATCTCGATTTACATCACAAAATTCAGGGCTTCCTTTCGCAATTAAGAACTCATTTGATGGAATACTCAGAGTGCGATAGGGAAATAATAGAGATTGATTTGATTGGCCTGGTGTATTCATCAAAATAATTTCACTACAAATGCAGCGCCCGACAAAATTGTACCGATAATCTCGATAAGAAAGATAACCCTTTGTGGTCCCATTCAAATTTAATTATTCCAAAATAACTGTATTATCGCCCTGATGGTTATGCCACTTGTTATTGCAATATTAATGTAAAATAGAATCTATGGCAGTTACGGATATTATAAAGTAATTTTTGGTATACGGACCTAATCTATTGAAATGCAGGGTCCGAAATCAACAAGAGCGAAAGAGAAACTAATAGTAGTTCGATAGTATGACAGAGAAGGAAGTTTTGCAACGTTGCCGGCCGGCCGGTCCGTAACCCATTCCAAATATTCCCGTCGGAGGCTATACAGCGAATGGTCCGGTTGAGTGTGGCGATGACTGTGATGTTTCGCGAGCTAGCAACGTCGCAAAGGTTCTTTCTCTGTTTAGCCAACGAGAAATTATATGGCCTTTCTTTCGTTCTTATGTTTATACCATACTGCGACTCTGTAGAAACGGTGTGTATATACTGGAGACTATTCTAATGTGGCACCAATAAGAACTGAAAACGTTAACCGTCGCAACATCAAATCTAGATCAATACAATTTCTGTTAACGTCTTTTAAAATAAGTGTCCTCAAGAACACGACATTATGAAGTTTTATTAAAATAGTGTATGTAGTTGAATAAAGAATATTTTTCGAAAATAATAATTTTCAGTTTTTTCGCTATAACTCAAGAACGAATCAAAACATTCGAGATTTATTATCAGCTCAATAATCCCTATGGAAAGGAGCAACTTTCATCTGGTTTAACCGACCTCGTAACTCTGATCGTTTACGAGACCAAAATGGTGAGCATCAAAAATTTCTTCACACTGTATAATAGATTTATTATTTTTCACAAGGTGCAGTCTCTAGAAAAGCGAAGAAATAAAGTGGTACATCTTCAATTTTTTGACAAACATTTCAGGAACTATAAATAACATGAGTGTATTAGGAAAATAATTGTTCGATAAGTTTAATAAGGGTGAGAAATAATTGCATTTTCCTTTATAAAGAAGGAGTTCCTCCGAACTGTTTCCAAAAATTAATTAGTGCCATTTTTAATTCACGATTGACGGAGAAGCTTGACCTTCACCGGTACTGCCATGTTCATATTGTATCAATATAACCAGATACGATGCAATCATTCCCATTATCTAAAAAAAGTATATTTAATAATTCGCCATTTAAACAAAAACATTCTTACCATATAAAGAAGGCTGAAATCGATTACGAGATATCCATTCAGAGTAATGCTGATCCTTTGATGAATCAATTGTAAGGAATACATTTGAATCTAAGAACGAAAAACTTCATTAGGAACGTAATTTGTTATACTTCGCTTTGACAACCGATAGAATGATATGATATCGTTTCATAAACGTGACTCTCTGAGAATTGTAGTTCGAGTATTAAATTAAAAATTCAAACCGGTTGCAATTTTCCTATGAATTGTCTATGGATTACCTACATTCGGTGCCTTATCTGGCTAAGCTTCTTTTTGAAGTCTACCATAGACAATTACGTTTTGCAACAATTGTTATATTGGCTCCATTTTTCGTTTTGTTTAAACTTAGGTGTAGCTAGTGCAGCTCAGTTATATAGGATTATTGGTCCTATAAGTAAAAGCATATGTTTAATATACTTTCGTAAGCACGTAAAGCAATTGCTCTTGTATTAAATTTAGTTTCTCCTTTCTTCTGTTCTTCTTCTGTGTATTTTAACTTCATGTTCTTAATTTGATATACTAATTATATTTAGGTGTTCCATGATACTTCATAACTCTTGTGGTTAATCATAGGAATAGGTATTAACTATGTTTTGTCTCAATTGAGTTCCGCTCTAATCACTGTGTGTAAATATTTTTTATTATACACATAGTATTGAATTATTAATATCCAACGACGTATCAACTATTGTCTATGATGCATTTCGTTAGCGCCTTATTAGTATAAAATTTTTAAATTTTTCTATAGAAGCTACATGTGGTTATGTTAAAACTGTAATAGATGGAATGTATTCTCGAAATTAATTCAAAGTGAAGGTGTATATGAAACAAATGTAAGAGAATCTGAAAATGGGATTTAAAATGGAAAATAAATTCAAATTCTCTTACATTTGTTTCATATTAAAATTGTAATGTAATGTAATGTAATGTACCTGACTCTCCAGCTCTTTATTACGCCATTTATTCCTGAAGTTGTGTAAAATCTTCGCAGATGAATTCGCCTGGAATACAACTTGATGTTGATCGACTTAATAAAATTGTGGGGAACTCACATTTTGGCAAGTAACAGAGCACACCCAACACACTCGAAGGATCTCTCGGAATGTTTCCAAGATAAACATCATCCCTCGTATGACATTCCAACTCATCCCTTCACTTCTAAGGTACAAATACACTTCAAGGCATTTACAAAATAACATTAACGTCGATCCTATGAGATAATAGATGAGAATAGAGCCGAATAACGCATTGAGCTGCTTGGTGATTTTGCAGTACTTCATGTGCACTCTGTACAGTAAGTAGAGTTTGGTCGTGCAGTACCTCATATAGTCGTTCCCTAGAAGAAATATACTAATTGAGATTCAGATAAGTTACAAGTACTGAATAATTTAAGAAAATGTGAAGAAACGCTGTTTTGTGGAGTTGATATAGTAACTTTCTAATTTAAAGAACAGGTAAGAACTGTCTTCCTAACGAAAACCCTACTTTTCAATTCCGTTCATCTCTTACCTGGCGACACTAACGTCCTACTGCCCACGAGCGCCTCCAAATTCCGATTAATCGACTCGAATCTGTTGCTCAGAATCGACATGTACAAGAGAAACAAATTGTATACATAGGTTTCAGCGAAATTGACGTAGGCAATACTAAATATCGCGATATACTGCTGCAGCTCCGGTAACGTTGAAAATTCAAACAGACTCTGGATATCTATGTAGAAATTCTTCACCAGAAGAACGACCACGACGTCGACTAAAGCCACCAAGTACTCCCTGGACAAACGTTTACACTCCTCGTCACCGTTCAAATTTAACACATGGAATTCCGTTGGATTATTTGTTTCCACCATGATCTCCGCTAACTGCCTCTCCATTCGAACCAATGCAGTTTGTAATACGGCAATAGAACGAATAAGTGCATATCCCATGATCACCATTTTGGTGATCGTAAGATTACCAGCTTCCAGGGGATATTTAATGAATATGTACACTGCCATCGAAGTGCAGATGAGCACTAGGACGATCCTTGCATAGTACGACATATTCTTGAATTTATCTGCCTTCCACTGGTAAAGTATGGAAGTGAGGGAAAAGCCTAGCATTTTGAACAATCTTATAGGCCAACCGATTTTCTTAAATAACTTGCCGTATGCTATACGTACGGGATCCATTGCGGGAATGGCTTTTTAGTCGTCCAAACCATATTATAATGTATGCGGTAATGTTTCTAATGAAAGTTTTATTGATTTGATTAAATTACTTAATGACATTTTGACGAAACATACCTAACATGAAGAGAATTGGGATATACCAAATGTCTTAATTATTCTTACTTCTGTGCCTGAATCTGATAATTCAATCTCTCATAACGAACATGATTGAACCAATTTTGATGTTAGACATTAGATAACAATCGTTTTTAACATTTTTTAGTTTATATTGGATAAATTTATTTTAATGGATAGGTATTATCGATTATCTTGGTGCAACATGACAAGGTAGACAACATGGTAGACCTTCGATACGCGCATTCCTTCTTTTAAATGTACTTAATTTGATAGTGCGCTGTGTATGAAAATAGTATGAATGAACCAAATATTGAACTGTTGTTACCTCTGCTGTTTACTTCTACAAATTGGCTTCACTTTTATGTTATTGGACAAAATTTCATATCGAAAATAAATAGTTTTTTGTAAAACTTCGGAAATTACAAATTTGTAACTTATTTATAGATATAGCCGTTATTTGTAAATGAGTTTTAATTAAAAATAATGATTAATACTTTTTAATAACCATTTTACCATACCAACTACAAATGTTCCGCTCTAGGTAATAGAGAGAACAAAGATTGTTTTTGCTATTGCATTCTACAGCAATGCATTTGCTCGACTTTTTCAAAATATCCTGTAGATGTTAAAAACTAATATCGCAGCCAAAATTTCGCTTTGGATAATTCGTTAAAAACAAAAATAACCATAAACAGTGACTGTTTTGCTTATATTGTCACGCCTTTTCAGCGCCTTTACCATATGTCACAACCTTGGGATCTTAAGGGGACATTTTAGCCAAACAATTTTGTACGGGATTCCTGTCAGAATTTATTAAACAATATCCTCAGCGGTGATGTATCCATT
The DNA here is from genome assembly GCA_946251905.1 of Cryptocephalus moraei. Taxonomy (NCBI): domain Eukaryota; kingdom Metazoa; phylum Arthropoda; class Insecta; order Coleoptera; family Chrysomelidae; genus Cryptocephalus; species Cryptocephalus moraei. The sequence goes on from OX276454.1 coordinate 15,356,824, forward strand.
GTTACTACTCTGTGTTGCAATTATTGGTAACGTTTGATTGGAACCAATGCTATCCTCCTGACGAAGATTGTTGGTGCTCATTTCTTGCATCTCAGCTTGGGTTCCATGGGTCGCCTGACTGATGTTTAACGAGTTATTAGAGAGGTACCTAAAACAATTACATTAATTTTACCATCAGATATCAAGAGTGGAGTTTGTTTAAACCATTTTTGCTACAAAATTTAGCTTTATTTAAATTAAAGCAACATCGTTTTGGTGCAAATTGGTACTGAATAACTGAGAATAACAGTCACGATTAATTCTTGTTAATAGTGGTTGGCGAGGCGGTTAATTCTAAACGTTATGCTAATATTTCTTTGAGGTAAAATTTGTAAAATATTTAACAGCGCAGCTATCTAACGTTGTTTCTACATAAATGGCTAAAACTAACTAAATTAACTTTGACTTTGGTAAACAACACCTGAATTGTTAGCTGGGTTTGTGATTATCCTTGTAATAGGCTTACAAAGATGGGATAGGGAACTGGCCTTCGATTTTCGATCTCCTTTTTTTATTTAATAATATACCTAACCTGATACTATTCGTTTGAGATGTATGAGATGTAGATTGTAATATATTTTTGAATTATTAGACAATTTCAGGACAAAGATCTGAAAGGTCTGTTTTTCAGTTGCAAAATTACTGCTCAAGACAATAAAAATGTTTTAAGTATTCTTAATTTAAACAATTAATTAATTTGTGTTTACTGTTGTATTTTTAATTTTTTGCAATAAAATGTTTATTATCACGCTGAAGGCCTTATGGGGCGGTTAAGGGTGCTCTGTTAGTGGTTGTAGGAAGAGAAACGGGTTAAATGTAACACAAGCCAGTTTTATAAGCAACATAACTAACAGGGCGGTTTACTCACTTAGCACTTTTGAACAATGTAAGGGAGGGAGAGTTAAGGCTTTCGTTGAAAGCGTATGACAATTACATATTCCAAAGGGTCGTAACGAGAAATGTCACGAAGGGGCGTTGCGGCTGTTGGCAGATATCTCGAGCTTTTGAGATACAAAAATTCCTGCGATAAAGAATCGAGGTTTGAAGATGAAAAATCCACATCAGACAATATCCTTATCTTAAAACCAGCTGTGGCAAAAAGATCTTATCAAGACAAAAAAACTCACAAAGCACTAATAGTTCTTGAAAAGGATTATGATAGTGTTCCAATTACACAATTATGGCGAAAACTATAAAATGTGGAGTAAGAGCTATTCAGTTATAATACGAACAAAACACTGCCTTAATAAAAATCGGCTCCTAAATAACTAAATCATTCCAAACATCAAAAGGATCGAGGAAAGGCTGTTATCGCTTGCCTACATCCCAGTAAACACACGACATCCAATGGACGTCCACTACAGGCCCATTAAACGTACAAACGTCCATGGACCTGCAATTGGACATGCTTAAAAGACCATGAAATGGAAGTCCAATGTACATCCATGTTGCAGCATCAATTGGACATCCTTAAAAGACCATGAAATGGACGTCCAATGTACATTCCTATTTCAGCATTAGTTGGAACTCCTCAAAAGACTATGAAATGGACGTCCAATGTTTATCCATATTTCAGCATGAGTTGGACGTCCTTAAAAGACTGTAAAATGAAATAACATCCAATGGATATCCATATTTCACATTAATTAGTCCGACGTCATTTATAAAAAAAACTAGTTATAAAGTACAATAATTATAATGGGCGCCTATTTTGGAAAAGCTTAATAAGGGTATCCTAATATATTTGCAAAGTGGCATCACTTCCGGTTTAAGCGGAAGTGACGGCAACTTTTCTTTTTTAATGTGATGAGCATGTTTTATTTTTTTGTAATTTCTACATTAAATTTCGTTTATCTTTCGTGCATAAATTTTTTGTATTGTTCAGAATTTGTTTAGATCAACCTTTAAGTAGATGTACACAAAATTGTAAAACCATGGGACTTCAAGTAGGGGAAAACAGACTACATTAGCTATTCTTTGCCAATGAGAGCAAGAAAACTGAAAGAGGAATACGTTCGAGCAGGAATGAATATAAATTTTGACAAATGTGAATATCTAGTAGAAGGAAGTGACGCATGTAGTACGTTACAATGGGAAAACGAAGACATGAGAGGCGAGGAGAAGTGTAAATACTTAGGTGTATTATTCAACAAAAAAAAGTTTCTTTAATTAACACACACACGTTGCACTCTACCAGTGCCGACAGTCGAAAGCTAGCTTTGCTTTGTGTAACTTTATAGAAGGATAAAAATTATTGTGAGGTTATGAATAATTTATGTAAATGAATGACTCGCCAAAGTTTTATTGAAGTATATCTTAGTATTATTATTTCAATCTATAAATTCAATTTGTAATTTTATATAGTTGTTATACAGTTTAATGATTTACATTAAAATAAGAAATAGAATAAAAAAAATATGTCTAAAATTGAAAATACAAAAAAAGACAATGCACCTCATTCTCAAAACATTCGCTATTGCATTTTTATTCCAAAACATAATGCCAACCTAAATACAGTGCTAAACATAATGCCAACATAAAACTATACCCAGTGCTGACCTCTGTGGCAAGAACGTCGCAATGTATACATCGGTCATCTGATGGTCGGAAATTTTGCGTATTCACCCGGGAGTTTTAGCAGTAGAAGAACCTCGCATAAAGAAAGCTAAAGTCAAAATCCACCCACCGTGAGACTAAACCATGTTGCCATATCAATTTCCCCCAGCCAGAGATGATAGAGCTGCGCGGCGGACAGGGGAAAGGGGAAACCGATTCCAGTGGCGGGTAAAATATTGCTTATTCTGAATGAAAATTATTACAAAATTCATCGTCGAAAACCAATGAAAGAAATTGGAATCATTCCGATTATGGGTATATAGAAGAATCCTTAAGAAGAAGGTTAACTGGTAAATTTTCACACCACCTATGAGGTATTACCCTGGCGCGTTATCATTTTTAAAAGGGACGACTCGCCTGGAGCCATACAACCCAAATAAAATAAATTCTTAACAGAACATATTATAACAAATTATAAAACAAACAAATTTATAAATAAACAAATTATTAACAAAATAAATAAATGATCAATAAAATAAATAAATTCTCAAAAAAATAAATAGAATATTTATAAAATTAATAACTACACTGCGTTCTCATGTAAAACGAAAAACAAAATAAATTAAACATGAAACATATAAGGTAAATTGAAGGTGACAAAAACATTTTAAAGTACGTTGTCTGTGTACGTAGTTGTTTTAAGATAAATCATTTTCCAGAGAAGACCATGAACTTGAAGTTTCATCAGAACTGCTGTCATCACCAAGAGTAATGATAAGCGGTTCTATTACTCTTTAGGTACGCCCAGTGTGCGAGCGACGAGCGACGCGACGCGATAGCGATGAGACAGCGACGTTCGGCTGTCGCTAAGCTCGTCGTTGCCACCTCGCATCGCTGGTCGCTATCACTCTGAACGTTTGCATTTGGTTACACAATATTGATCCGTTCTGCGGCGTCGCTCGTCGCATCGCTACGCGTCGCGTCGCCGGTCGCTCGCACTCTGATCGTACCTTTTCTATTCGTGGGTCCAATTCCCAGAATTTTTCATCTTCTTTAACAACGTGTTGGATACATTTTGTCCAAGCATCAGCTGTAACAGCACTTACTGCATTCTCTAAAAGAATTTTGACATTCGATATTTTAAATGTGACGTTTTTTCTAGCAACTTCACCTTTTATCTGCGCCCAAATTAATTCGATCGGATTTAACTCACAGTGATACGGTGGTAATCTTAAAACCATAAACCCTCTTTCCCTTGCGATTTCATCCACTACTAATTTCAAATAATTTTGTTTATGTTGTCGAGCGATTCGAAGCAATTCCGGTTTAAGCAAGTTAGCGTCGCAAGCTAAATTTTTTGATCGCAACCAATCGAATATTTCACCTTTTTTCCACGCTTATGTAGGAAGTGGTTCTGCGCGACGACTGTGATAAGGCGCATTATCCATTACAATAACCGAACCAGGTTCCAAGCGCGGAAGAACAGATTTGAACCACGTTTCAAATACGCCCGAATTCATGTCCTCGTGATAATCACCGGTTTTTCGTGATTCGAAAACGTTTAGCCCGCCCGACACAAAACCCGAGTCACTTCCGATATGCGTTATTATCAACGTGACTTTATTATCAACCTGCGCCCTTTACCCGACGGTGATTTAATTCCGGTAGAAAGCCCTTCAATTAGAGCTGTTCTGTAATTTGTCACGGATAAATCTTGGAAAATTTTGGAACCCGCCAATGTCATTCACGAGGGAGAACGACGTAGCCACAGCGTTGCCACCTGTACTGACGTCACGTCGTTTGAGCATTCGTTAACAGCGAGAGGAATAGAGAGAGAGAGAATAAGGCATGGCAACGTTCTGAAATTTGACAGAGGGAAGGAACGAATTTGTAGGATGTTGCCAAAAGCACAACAAAAACCCTGGCATGGTTACAATTACCAACCGTATTGCAAGGTTGCATTTGTTTCGGTATACTATTTTGTGCGTTGTATATGGCAACATGGATTATTCTCACGGCAGGTGGATTTCAACTGTAGCTTTCTAAAAGGAAACAGCGATGACGAAATACAAGGATACGTAAAGGAGACAAGCCATTGGAGCACTAATCTCGATATTATTGCAATGAAGCATTAGGAAAGGGCGTGATTACGTACGGATCGCAATATTGGGACTTACGAGCTACATAAATGGATTTCATGTGGAAGAGTTGTAAAATATTAAGACTCGAAAGAGTCAGAAATAGACGTCAAGTGATTCACAGATCTCATCAATGCTCTGTACTTCCAAGGTGAACTTACCTCGGAACTCCAACATTATCTAAGTTAGCAACGGTGCGAACTACTCCACTCTAAATACATTTGGACACACAATCAACCTGGATGTACCCGAGGCATTTCGATCAGTTTACCTTACGATGCAGTTCCTCTGCCACCAGTTGTACCACACCCTCGTGTGCATTTTGATCACCGAGTACACCCACAGGTAATACCCGATCAGCATGATCGTGATCATACTGATCATGATCAGCAGCGAGACGGAGGTCCACCTCGCGGCCGGCACCTGCACGAACTTCTTCTGGCTGTAGTACTCGGCGGAGAAGAGGCACACGTACGTTATGACGATCGAGAGGGGCGTTATGATGGCGCAGGCGAGCACGTCGCCCCTGACCCCTGACGCCCCTCGAGAAGCCGCCCGGCGAGCGACGGCACCAGCGCCATATCGACTGGGACGAGGTGTACTTCGCCGTCCTCTCCGTCTTGAAGCTCTGGTGGCAGAGCTCGCACCTCGTGGTGTTCGACTCGCCGAGCCACGTCTCGAGGAAGCTCTTGTGCACGAAGGCCACGGTGCCCTGGGGAATAGGTCACGTCTCAGAGTTGAAGTGGATGGGATTACTTTCATATTGTCACGGTCCTCGGGGCTTAGTGTACAGAGGGAGGTGGTGGCTCAGATGACGAAAACAGTTAAAACAAATCAGATACATTTATATCCGAAGAAGGGGGTGGTAGTAACTCGAACAAAGTCACTTAGGGCAGAGAGGAAGAGAAATCTTATGTACGTGACAAAAAAGACGATAAAGACAAAATAAATATGACAAAAATGAAAATGTCGCACTCGCGAGCGTGCCGACAGAAGTGAAAACTTTTATGTGCGTGCCTAGAAAATTTGGTTTAGCTATATTGAGAAAAATATGAAATTTTGCTGAATCTCAAAATACATCTAAAATTATTTATAGTTATAGTCCAGTAAATGAAGGAAAAACCTATGTTAAATGCTGCAAAGAAATGAAACCGGAGGCAATTGTAGGTCTCAACTGGGTCTCTCGAAATACGGAAAGTTGTAGATTCTCCGGGTCCCGGAACATGGTAAAAAATGGTTCTCAAATTCCAAAAATCCGTTTTCAGCGTATATCTCCGAGAATATGGCATTTAGAGAATTTTTGTTTAGATGCGAAAGGAAGATCAGTTCATTAGCTACAAAAATGGTCCTTATGACTTTTCCGAAAACTCGACAGTTTTTGAGATAATGGCCCCGAAACGAGCACATAACTTGTTGCACCTGTTCTGAATCAAGGAGAGCAAATTCGAGAAATGGAGACATAAGCGGGCGGACAAATTGTCCAATAACTCGAGTAAAAATGGATATTTTTTGATGATTCAAAATTCATGTGAAAGAGAAAACCCATAGCTGTGGTATCCTGGGTCTCGGGCCTCATTTTTATTTTTCTTGAATGTTGGAAGCCCAAGCTATTTTTTTCTTCTTCGATATTTCTCGATTTTCAGAAAATTCATCCATATTTTAATGAATAATAGTAATTTAGTCGGGTCTTTTTTGATAATGGGTCTCCAAAACCTATCGAATGAGCCCATAAAGGTTGTTTCATTTTCTTTCTCTTGCATCCCAATTAAAAGTAACTTTGGAATATGTTGAATTTTTGACATTTGTGGCATCAATCGGGTATTAAAAAATTATGAATCATCGTATCGGTTCGCAATTCACATCACTAAAATGCTTGAAATGTCCCCTTTCCAAGGGTTTTTTCGTTTTTTTGTGCCAACTTCAACATTCTTGCCAACCAACTTTCAAAACTCTGGAAACTCTCGAATTTGCTCTCCTGGATTCAGAGCAGGAGCAACAAGTGAAGGGTTGTTATCGGCTGTTTCGGAGCCGTTATCTCGAAAACTGTCAAGTTTCCGGAAATAGTCGTAAAGACCATTTTTGTAGCTAATGAACTGATCTTCCATTTGTATCTAAACAAAAATTCTCTAAATGCCATATTTTCAGAGATATTGTCTGAAAACGGATTTTTGGAACTTGAGGACCATTTTTTACCATGTTCCGGGACCCGGAGAATCTACAACTTTCCGTATTTCTAAAGACCCAGTTGAGACCTACAATTGCCCCCAGTTTCATCCTTTTGCAGAATTTATCCCAGGTGTGGGAGTTTATCGGCTTTCATTTACTGGACTATTAAGTGACTGCCGAGTTTCATATTGCTTTTTTTCTATTTTTGACGTGATAACGTCTTATAAATCGATGAACACCGGCTACACACACCAAACAACATGACTCATTGTAACGTTACGCCTGACCCATGCATGCAAGCGAGAGTGAGAACAAGCGATAGAGCGGTACGATCGGCCTTACCGTTTTGCTTGTGAAGCATCTATCTCCCTTCAACTCCATCGGCCAATGCGTCCGAGTGAAAGAGAGACAGCGGCAGCACAAAACCTTGACGTTAACTGTATTGCCTACTATTCATAAAGTGAACTGAATATTTCCTATGAAAACCATTGCTTATTACAATTACATTTGCGGCAATAAGGTAATTAAATCTTGCATTCTAAGAATTTGATTAGCTATAATATATAATCTCATATATTTGTTCTTCGATTATTGCAAAAAAGTAGCATCGGTCAGCGAGTGCAGTAATTGACGCATATTGACGCCGATGTACCAATTCTTCTTTGTGGTGACTTTAACACAAACGTGAAAAATGATGACACATTCCTCAAATACAGGAAAAATACGTACAATCTCGAATGCGTACCAGATGTTAACATCAGAGAGGAAGAACCATCAATTGGACTTTTTCAAGCCACATTACACTTGAAACACTCCCCTTGATTTCCTACTTTCCATATCATCGTCCTGTCCTTAACAAAATAACGCAGATGGGAAGATCTTAAATATCACACATGTATACAAAATGTTATTAATTTGTTAATACCGCATTGTTATTTGTAGTTAATCTGTATAATTATTGAAGTACAAAAATATTTTCAAATAACGACTGCAAAAAATGTTAATTTATCGAAAAATTTGTAATTTTCAAATAACTCCTTCTTTGTATTATTCAAATTAATGATAATTTAGTAATAATAATTCAATTCAATTCATAAATAAATGCAATTTTTCATCAATGTTTTCTTATGACGTTATCACGTAAAATTATCGTCCGTAAACCGACTTTACAGACAACCAATTTTTGATAGATTTATCTAGTATTGCATTCGTTAACGAAGTCGAAAGAAGAGAAATTAAAATGCGGTATTCAGTTTTTTTGTCTCTAGAGATCATACTTAATCATTTCTCAAAAGTTTAACATTTAAAAATCAAAAAACTTTAATTTAGCGCCTGAGAGAAAAATGTTACTTAGGTTTTCTGTTGATCTTATAGAGGCGAACGACTTTTGTATAAAATATTTTTTCGAGAAATGTACCTGTTATTTTTTAAAAAAAAAATCAAAAAATTATTTCGCGTCTGAGAGAAAAATGTTACTGAGGTTTTTTGTTGCCCTTATAGAGGCGAACAACTTTTGTATATAACATATCTTTGAGAAATGTACAAAAAAAAGTTATTCGCAAAAAGTTAGAAATTTTGACGTTTGTATTTTTTTCACACTTCATATACATGTTTTTGACACATCGTGTCTGTTATATTACTCTATATCCTACCCATAAATCTACCTTTCAGCCTGGCATGCCATGGGGTTTTTTACTACTTACTAAAACTAAACACTACACTATTTGTCTTAATTAATTTATTCTAACTCTTAACATTCATAAATTTATTTCACACAGAGATATTTATTTAACGCGCGCTCTCGAATGTTTACACACCGGTTCTTCAACTGTCCCGCCTTGGGTCGGGCAATCCTTATAAATGCTTACTCCTGCAGTTAAATTACAATTGATTTGGAAAAGATGACCACTTGGAAATATTACTTGAACTATGACTATGTTATCTTGGCTTTAGATGTGTACCTACTGAATAAGCCTAGATGAACAACACCACATGACGAATTGATTCAGGGCTACTGCTCGGCATGTGCATAATGTTACATTGATCGCCTAATTACAGCCTATAACAAATTCAGTTCACATCCATAACGGTTCCAGTTCATGTTCATAACGTCCACAGGTGATTCATTTCATGTTCACAATGTGTCCATTTCAGATTCAACAGTAGCCAATATTTTCAAAGTCCATGACATATGTATTTTGCCCATTCAGATCCAATATACAGACCGATTCTACAGAGTCGCAGGATGGAATAAACGTGAGAGCGAGAGAAAGGCCATACATTTCTCGTTGGCTGAACAGAGAAACAACTTTTGCGAAGTTGCTAGCTCACGAAATATCTCAGTCATCCGCCTCGCAGGAGACGACCCGAGACCGAAAAGCGTAAAGCGATACGCGTTAGATGTTTGGACTTGGACGTTGACAAAACGTTGCAAAACATCGTTCTCTGTCTCACTAACGAACTACTATAAGTTTCTCGTTTGCTCTTGTTGGATTCCCACCATGCGTTTCGATAGAAAACCTCCGTATGTCCAATTTGGTGCAAAATGGATATACATTGGATGTATTACACTTTGTGGAAATGGAAAATGAATAGGAAGGTCTATAGAATTGGAAACAGGTAGTGTCAAGATGCCTTAAGCAACGTGGGATAACATGGAGAGAAAGACTCCAAAAATAAGAAAAAATATGAAATATTTATTTTAAGTTACTACTTACTTAATTTATATTTCAACCTTGTAATTTTTACCTTATTTATGACATTGTTATTGTTATTACCCACATATACCATTTTTAGGACGTAGTGAAGGACGCGGACCCTCACAGGATCAAAGGGATCGGTTTCGACGCGACATGCTCCGTCGCTTGTTTCGATAAAAGCGGCAATCCCCTCAGCGTGAGTCCCTCTGGTAAACCAGCAAATCTTCGTTGATCCAATAGGTCATATCCAACTAAATTTCAGGAAATAATGATCAAAACATCATCCTCTGGCTCGACCATAGGGCCATCAAAGAAGCCGAAGAGATCAACGCTACCAACCACAAAGTTCTGCAATACGTCGGGGGTAAAATCTCCCCCGAGATGGAAACTCCGAAGTTGTTATGGCTGAAGAGGTATTTGAAGGAGCAATGTTGGGATAAGGCTGGTTTATTCTTCGACTTGCCGGACTTCCTCACTTGGAGGGCGACTGATTGCGACACAAGGTGAATAAAACGTCGAAACTAAGAGAATTTTAAAAACAATACTCAAAGAGTCAGTTATACTATAGGAGCATAATGGTCAGAGGTCAGATGGAATCAGAGAAATAATGTGGTCTGAACTTAACATCAATCAGTTAAAGTTTCAGAAACTGTCCATTTTGATGTAATGTGTAGAGATATTAATTAAATTTTAACGATAACGTGTTATAATTAATCAGAGGTCTCAGTAGAGTTCACGTAAATATTGACATGGTTATGTTTACGAGTTTCCATTTCAGAATACCGTCCGTATATTTAAGATTGGTGTCTACATATTTTCTACCTCATATTAATTTTAAATGTGACAACCTTTAATTCAATATTGCTGATTGAAGTTAACGTTAAAATACCTAAAATATTCTTGTTTCTTATGGATGTCGATCTTTTGCCTCCCCCAAAATCCTCGATGCAGACCAGGCTTCTGGTGTGGGAATCCGAATTTCGCATCCTACCTTCCTGGGGTACACTTTCCCGTTTCTGTTTTGAAGTCGACATTTTTAGAAAGTGTATTTGATTATGCTTTGCCACGTTCGTCAAGTGCGGGTTAGCAAACTTGGTAAGGAGTATTGGAAATGAAATAGTAGTTTTGGTAAGGAGCTAAGGATGGGACATTGGTTCCCTCCGTGTGGTATTGGGAGAGAAACCAAATGCTCGCGTTGGCAGGGGCGCATCCCTGTAGTAGATCTGTCACCTATCGGGATCATAGATGAGTATCTACCCGCTACCAAGATTTGATCACTTACTTCTATTAAATTTGGTACTTGCTTTCCTAGGTTTGTCCTAATAAAGGGAGATAACACCTCCGAAAACTAGGCTAATTAGTGAATTGCCTTTCTTTTAAAGAATTACTGCTGCATACTAAGAAGAGAGTCCATTTGCTTACAGCAGTCAGACTATGTAGATTATACCTACTTATAACTATATTCACAAGGTCTATCTTGATTCATCTGTTTTACATTCTGCTTCGTTTTCCAAAATCAAGGTATACATGAAATTTGGTTCATTTTGGCTGAATAGCCTTTTGGATATTTGTGATAGAATTTTCAGTTCTGTGTGCCCTTCCTGGTCTAAATTCTTCTTGGTACTCTGATGGCGAGGGATCTGTATGTATTTCTACTCTGTTTTCCAATAGGAAAATTATTTTTTCTTAAATTGTTTATACTATGTGCTGAAAACAGAGATACTCCTCTATAATGACTGTAATATCGTTATCTAAATCGCCACCTTAACCAGACTCACTGTACCTCTACTTCCCAGATCGTCTTGTTCCCTCGTCTGCAAGTGGACCTACGAAATATCCACGGACGGCACGGAGGGCTGGAACAAGAGCTACTTCGACCTTATAGGCCTGGAGGACCTCAGCCAGGACAACTGGAAGAAGATCGGTTCGGTTGTCCTCGCTCCAGGATCCCCCGTCGGCCAAGGACTGTCCAAGAGGGCGGCCGAAGAGTTGGGGCTCGACGTCGGCACTCCCGTGGGAACGTCTATGATCGACGCCCATGCCGGCGGTCTTGGTCTGATCGGGTGCAGGGTCGATGGGATCGACGCCAGGTTCCATACCAGAGTGGGTAAGGTTGAGGGAAGGCATGAACGGTTTTGATCTGAAATTGTCGCTCGTGGCGAAGGGGTAGGTGCCATTAACTTAACGCCATCGAAAAGTGGAAATTGGATGCCACATCAGCTCTGTATAGCAGATCTAAATAAATATGTGAATTTGAGAAACTCATCACAACGATGACGAAAATGGCGGAATCGACCAAAGACCCTCTTGCTCTGCATAATATGAGATGGGGATTTCTATAACGTTCTGGTAGTCGGATACAATTAACAAGAAGCTTTAATTTCATACCATGGCAGTCCTCTTTTTTAAGCTGTTGCATTTCATTAACCCAACTTATATAGCTGAGGTTCGTCTTATCGGACACTGAATTTTAATGTTTTTCTGATCTTACTAGCTCACTACTAGCTTTTACTATCTCATTTCTAGCTCATGAAGTCACTAGCTTACTAGTGACTCCATTAACCCAACTTCCATTTCGGTACACCTACATTTCCAAAACCTAGCGTTTATCATTCAATTCTCAAAACGATATTTTCGCCAGGATTAATATGTGGGACGTCAACCTGTCACATGGCCGTCTCAGAAGACGCGACCTTCACTCCGGGCGTTTGGGGCCCTTACAAGAACGCCATGATCCCCGGCATGTGGCTGAACGAGGGCGGCCAAAGCGCCACAGGTAAACTGATCGACCACGTCATAGACACCCATCCTGCTTCCGCGGATGTGAAGAAGAAAATCGGAGAGAGCATGTAAGTGGTACGGTATTGCGTACATACGCGTAGGTATTGAAAGTGGTGAAATGTTACAGGCACATCCAGACTTATCTGAACGACGTACTCAAGGCGATGGCCAAGAGGCAAAGACTTAAATCCGAAGCGTTCCTTACGGCGGACTTGCACGTCTGGCCCGATTTCCACGGGAACAGGTCTCCCATTGCAGATCCTTCGTTGAAGGGAATCGTAAGTCAAGGAGGAGCGAAGGAGCGTATCGATAACCTTACGGCGTGGTGTCTTTGTTTCAGATCTGTGGACTGACTCTAGCTAGCGACGAGGAAAGTTTGGCTTTGCTGTACTTAGCGACAGTACAAGCGATATCCGTAAGTATGATGGGTATGTTCCTAAACTCAGCATTTGATGAGGATGCGCATAAAAGCAATTTCATAGAATCCACTTCTTCTTAGTACCGGTTTCTTTGTATTGGCAATTCTTGTGAATTTGATTGCCAGCTATCTCGCTATTATGTTGGTGGTCGTCGTATAGGTCTTCTTCAGTGTGGTGTACTATTTCGTACTGTCTTGGCTATTAGGTATGTCGTTATTCATTCGGTTAACATGCTGGTTCCATTCTCTTCTTCGTTTTCTTATCCATCTGACTACGTCATCTGTTTGGCACTTTTCTCTTGTGTCTATGTTCCTTTGCGTATCGTTTAGTGTGTATCCCGTTATAGTTCTTAATTCGTTCATTCTGTGCACAAAATTTTGTCAACATTTTGCCATTTCCATTTGTTACATCTTCGTTGTATTTTTGTTGCACTCCATCTACTACTTCATTTCCTATTCTAGCATTAAGATCTCCTAGTAATATTAGGCAGGTTGCTAACTTTGCTTAAGAACCCTCCTCCTTTGTCCGGGCTTGGGACCGGCAGTGACAGCTGTGAGCTACTAAATCCACCCCCAGCTGCCCCAGGCGGAGTTAATTTCATAAAATCGTAAAATGGATGGATCAGTGCACATATTGTACCAGCCAATTCGCGACTTCAGAGTATTTGCAACTCACTCACTTAAAATCTTCGATCGTCAATATTATTTCATTGATTTTATAGACGATTTCTGCCGTAACGACTTCATTTGGGTGATCTGAACGTTCAGCGTTACTTATGCTGGTGTGGCCACAGCGGAACTCATTAAACCACGTTTTAACCATTACAATTGACGGTACAGAGTCTCCATAGGATTTATCAAGCCTCTTCTTGGTCTCGGTTGTGTTTTTTTGCGCAAAAAGTAATGCTTAATCAGCACTTATATCCATTTTTGTGGAATTTAACACAGAACATCCATATAATTGACGAGGAATTTAACGAGGTTAGCTGCTTTCAATGGCTGTCAAACATAAAGTAAATGACGCAGCTTCCTCAAAATTTTGCAATACCTAGTCAATTAGATGGCGGTTGATGGGAGTAGTTCTGCCATTAAAGTTACTGTGCGGGAAATTAAAAAAGTGGCGGATTTATCAAAAAGCACTCTCGTATGAGCTCCATGGGATTGAGACTTCCCTTGACGTAATCCGCTGTTAATATATTGGGCTGAAATGTTTTGAATAAAACTCAGACTAGATGACTGAAGGTTGTCCAGCTTCTCAAAGTTGGCCATGGCAATGTAGACCAAAGGACTTGGTGTTTTCCTTTGGTCTACTCAGACTAGATCTTAACCTCGTCGGACAGATCAGAACTTAATGCCACCCACTTCTTTCCCGTTCTTCCAGTACGGCACCCGTCACATCCTCGAGGCGCTGGTCAAGTCCGGCTACAAGGAGATCAAGTCGACGCTGATCTGCGGCGGCCTGAGCAAAAATCCCGTCTTCACGCAGTCCCAGGCCGACGTCTGCAACCTACCCGTCGTGTGCCCGGACGAGATCGAGTCGGTAATGCTCGGCTCGGCCATTTTGGGCGCCTGCGCTGCCGGCCATTTTAAAAGCATGACCGTCGCCATACAGAGCATGGGCGGCGAGGGGAGGAAAGTCGAGCCCGATGGGGACGTCGTCGAGTACCACAACAAGAAGTACGAGGTGTTCCTCAGGATGTACGAGGACCAGGTGGCGTACAGGAAGATCATGGAGTCGGTGAGGGACAAAGGGAAGGGTCCGTGCCAGTGCAGAAAGTGACAGCGGGGGAGGGAATTTGTACGGAATATATTTGTATATTAAACTAGTCTTTTAATTTCTTTTACATTTACTCTAGCAAGCTGAAGTTTGAGTGCTCACCATAAGATTGGTGGCGGAGGTATCATAGGAACAGCTTACGTGTAGTAATCCAGTGTGTTACGTGAAATTGAAGGAGGAGGTATTTAGGATTTCTGTTCCACATTTACTCCACTCTTTCCAAAACGTCTGCGCACTGTACGAGTACATTATGTTCAAACTCTAATCGATTTAACCTAACCAACCAGGTAATTTATTTATGAAAAAATACCTTTTTATAGCATTTTAAAAATAATTCGGAAGACAATCAGATGAACTCTTGCGTTTTTTTTTTAATTAAATAATGTTCCTGGAATATCCTGAAAATTCATACTTTCGTTCCATGCACTTTTCTCTATTAGTTCTAATAATGCAATAACTTCTACGTCGACTTGTTCTCTCACCTGGAGAATACAATTATGCATAAGAAAAATACCTGCACCGAAGACCTTCAAAAACTAATTTCAGTTTATTTGAAATTAGTTTGGGTAAGGTAAGACAACACTTTCGTTGAAAATGGCTTATAGTGAAATCTAACGTTTAGAAGCAAAACAACTAAATTATTAGTAAAATTACATTTTTTATACAAAATAATTTATTACGCTACGTTTATTAACAAATATCAATAGTTGATATTACCTACCTATTCAGAATCATTACTACCTCTGCGAATTTCTATTGGGATGAATGCCTTTAGCAACATTGGTAAAGTATATTTTCTGCAAGAAAAGAGTAAAAGAATTACATATTTTATTTCCTCAGATATCGAATTAAGACATTTTTTAATCGAGTCAGCTAATTTGTCTCTGCACTGCAATTCTTATTGAAATTCAACCAAGAATTTAAAAACATTTATAGACATCTACACTTTCATATCAGACGACCTTTCGAACAATTCAAAATGGTGATTCAATTATTTTGCTGAAGTACGATGAAAACTGAAATTGCCACTTTTTTTTAAATTCTACTTACATAAGTAGCTTGAAACTTCTTTCTATAGAAAAGTATTGTGTGATTATTCGAAATGACCCGAATAATTTCCTTGAAACTAGCAAGTTGTATATTTGGTGATTAATTGATTGAATCTACGAATTCGTCTAATCATGATATATGAGAGGCTTCTAGTAGCTCAGGATCTGTCAATTCAAAATTTTGATTGCAGTATATGTTCTAAAATACCTAATTGTCGTTAAATTCTTCATATTTTCCAAAAAAAAATTATAAAGGACAGTTCAGTAACTACAGTAATTAGAAACTAATCAATTTCAAAAACTTAATTAGCTTGTTGATTATTTAATCACAATTTTTAAAAACGGCTAACTTGAAACCTGATTTTAAACAAATCAACAATTCCGCGGTTGTTTTGTTGTAGTAGGTAAGATTTCCAATGTCAGAAGGAAGACATATAATTTTAAAAGTATTTTGAATAATTAATTGTACCATTCGAACTTTAATCTGAAAGTTGACTTTGATGTGCATTTCAACTGGTAGGTATTAATACCGGTAACAACAAATCAAAGACGTTAAGCTCAACTGCGGACAGTCTTTTGATATTTTCGAAATGCAATTGATACCATTTGAAACCCAATCGACTGATGTGAAGGACAATTAATAGTATCTAATCTAGATAAAATAGGTAGAATCGACACTTTCTGAAGTACCTACAACTGATTTTCCTACAACGCATTGAAAAATTACTGAAAGGCTGTACTAGCCTGTACTGCAGGAGTCTCGTGGCCCTTACCTCTTGCTGGTCCTGCTTTGGACCTTAGACTTAGCGGCGCCCTTCGCGGGACTCCCGCCGTCCTTCTGGTGGTCCGTCCCTTTCCCGACGTTCCTGAAGGGGCTAACCAACTGCTCGCTGGCCAGCAGAGGTAAGGAGGGCAAGAGCGGCTGGCTCGGCGCCAGGAACAGCACCACCCTGCTCAGGTTCACCTTGAAGTTCTCGGTGCCGTTCTGGCGCTGATCGTACACTACGTCGAAGTTCCTGTGGTCCACGTGGGGCTCGGAGGAGGCGTTCTGCTTGGCCTCCTCCGTCGGGGTGACTGGGACGCAACGGACGCAGCAGAGGACGCACGTCAGAGCGATCGCGTAGCGGACGTTGGCCATCTTCAGTGTATGCTGTCCGGTTGTCTTTCAGTGAATGACGAAAGATGGGAACCACGAGAGGAAGGGAAGGACTGAGTCTTCGCGATCGTTTGTCGGACGCAGCGGGGAAAAATTGGGACGATCTGAGCCTTCGGGCGATCGAGACCAATGAACCATTCGCCGTGCTACAGTAGCGGGAGGGTAAATAGAGAAGGACGTCCCACACTCGAACAAAGTTGTAAAATTTGGAATTTTCGACTTGTGCACTAACATCCATTGTTTCATAGAGCTACGATGCTTATTTGCCGAGATATATATGGGCAAAATTTGAAGATCATGGGATGTGCCTTTTGCGACTCATAAAACTGAATTTGCAGTTAAGTGGTAACATCGAAAAAGAACATGTCAGTGGCTGCAACACAAATTGTGTGAGATATACATATAGGCAAACTTTGCAGATCATCGGATGTTTTTGGAGAATCTTAATATTTTGAAATTTTGACTTAGTTATGTGGTAATATAGAAAAAGAACATATCAGTGGCTGCAACAAATTGTGTTTCACAGAGCTACGAGAGTACCTAAGTTACCGAGATATGGAGAAGTGACGATATTGCAGAAAGTTTGAATGCTTATTGGTTGCTTTTTTGCATCCAGAATTTAACCATAATAGAAATCTTAAAGGGCTCGAACAAGGATGTGGCTTATCTATACTTATATGGCGATATATACATCAAAACGATACCTACTCATTGGAAGATGTCTACATAAATCGTCAGAAAGGACAGAATAAGAAGTGAGAAAATATGGAAAACAGAGCAATACAATGGTAGGGTCATGTCACAAGAATACCAGAACACAGGTGGCCAAAACGAATGTTGGTATGGAGGCAGAGGGGAAGACCAGCTCTAAGATATAAAACATATATAAATAAGCGATGATAGATTAGATACTTCAGAGTAGGTGACTGGGAAGTAAGAGAGCTGTGGAGGGCCAAAACTGCGAACTCATAATGGGAAAGTGCCGAAGATAAAAAGAAAAAATTCTTAAATTAAGAATTTTTGACTTATGTGGTAACATTAAAAAAGTGCATGTAGATAAATGCTACAAATTTTGTTACATATAACTACGATAGTGACCCAGAAATGACAAAGGATATTTCGGCCAGACTGAGGAATATTAAACGAAAATAGGTCGTTCAAAATCGCTGAATTTCAACAGGAAACAAACTCAAAAAAGGCTTTACAGAATAAAGAATTAAAATGAGTTTACCTCCTTTTTAGAATGTAAATGAATTTCTACAAGAAACTATATCCTTTGAATGAGGTGTTTCGAATGTTCAAAAATAAAATAAAGGCTACCACAAGTAGCTTAGATTGTCCTTACAAAACCGTTAAGTTTCAATATGAAACCAACTACTCGAAGGGCCTCACAAAGTGAAGGGTTAAAAGAGTTTAGTCTCTTATTACGAAGTCATTGGATTCTAACAGAAAACTATTCTTTCAATGAAGTGATTCAAATGTATAAGAATGAAGTGAAGACTACGAAAAGAGTTTTAATTGCACTCATAAAATCGATGAATTTCAATGGGATACCAACTTCTCAAAGGGCGCCCTGAAGTGGACGGTTAAAACATAGGAGATTCAAGAATGAAAAAATGGAGAGTACTAAAGGAGTTCCGATAATTCTTACCAAATCGCTGGAATTCAATAGAAATGTACTCCAGAAAAAGCGTTCTAGAGTTATGGGTTGACTGAAGGGTTAAAGCAAGTGAAATAAAGACCACGAAAGTTCTAGAAAGATGCCACAGAATAAAGGGTTTTAAGGAATGTAGTTTTTTGTTACAAAGTGATTAAGTTTCAATAGAAAACTACGACTTAAATGGAGTGGATACAAGTATTTTAGAATATTTGTAAAGAGAATGCCCTATTCACCAGAAAAATAATACTTTCTTCGAGTGGAAATCACTCTTTGTTTTTGTGTTTCGTGCAAAACTGTCTGTACAACCACATTGTTCTAACGCTAAATTAATGTGAGAATTGAACTTTTTGATCGTTAACGTAGCAACCACGACCGCGCTAGATGTTATAAATATTGAATATTTCCCCCATTTGAATACGAATTTAAATTCCGTACGTTATTGCCTAAACCGCAACATCGCCCCAGATCCGCTCCTGATAGTGGTCAATGACTCGATGAGATGGATGCAAGACATTCAGGAGGTCAAGTGTAGAGAAAGAGGAGCTCGACTTGTGGGATGATGGTTGGGCCTTCGGATTACCGCTACATTCACGGAACCTGTCCAGGAAATCCGACTAAATTAATAATGAAAAGAGACTGTACGAAAGATCTAAAGACAGATGCGAATCGAATAAAATTTCAGTATGACTTCTCTCGCTTTAACTGTTCTTTGAACCGACAAACTGCACGAGTGAATGACCATCGGGCAAAAATAACCGTATATGGGTAAATAACGATTCAGAAAGTTTGTCAAGGTAAAATATTTGTCGGGAACGTAATGGTTCAGATAAATTTTGAATATTGGTATTGATATTTAGATGAAAAATATTAATGATATTGATAGTTGAATAGTTGATTGTGAAAAGGCAATCAACGAACCTCTAATTGCGAATGATTAGTACGTTGTAAGTACCAGAAATGGAATGTCTTCAACAACGCAAGAACCATTGTTTCAATTTTAGTTTATTGATGTACAATAAAGGTATAGAAAACGAAAATGACGAATATACCTAATGAAGGTATAACTACGTATTACATCTTATTTCCATTTTAAGGTCTCATTTCACGCAAGTGGCGTCAAAATTCCCTTCCACCACTGGACCAAAAACTCATCGAACTTATTATTATTTTATATCCCCGCTCCCACGTCGTTTCTGCCGCGAGGCCGCTTTGGCGCAAATCGTTCTCAGTCGATATTACAACATCGTAGAATAAGAGACCGAACGGAAGAGATTCGACATGGTGGCCTGCGGTCCCCTGTATTTGTCCTTGGTCCTGCTGGCGACGTTCCAGCACGTCCTTTGCGCCCCCAGGTCGAAGAACGCCGGGAAGGTCCCCCAAACCCAGACCATATACGATCAGAAGCAGACGGGGGACTACAACATACAGTTCCACCTGAAGGACTTCCAGATCATCGCGCTGGTGGCGGACGACACGTCCTTAGGGGTGAGTAAACGTGGGAATAAATCTTGGGAAGGTTTTTGGGAGGGGGAGGGAGGGAGGTTGCTTCTAGTTCCAG
Organism: Cryptocephalus moraei; assembly: GCA_946251905.1. Classification (NCBI taxonomy): domain Eukaryota; kingdom Metazoa; phylum Arthropoda; class Insecta; order Coleoptera; family Chrysomelidae; genus Cryptocephalus; species Cryptocephalus moraei. Next base: position 15,376,821 of record OX276454.1, read on the forward strand.
TTACCGAAATGATTTTTTAAATTGCTGGGGAAAAGGGTTAACTATAAACTAGAATAGATGTATAAGAATGATCATAAATAGATAATAATAGATGAAATGTTTAGAAGCAGTTAAAATTAAAAGGTAAATCTACTATTATACTGTTATTGGTTGGAAAGAGCAAGCTTTTATTTTCTATATATTGCAAAATAGTTATTGATCTATTAAATAAACATGCGATATAACGTTACGTCAAGATGTTCGAGTGAAAATTTCACTCCCTTATACCCTCTGCAAGGCGTTCGCCTATTTACAGTAGATACTCTATCATACTATATTTGTTGAAAAGCGCAATCTGGCTTTTCTTTTCTACCTATTTCAAAATAATTGCTTGTCTGTGCTTTCCTTTGCCCACTCTTAATTTCTTGTCGATTGGGTGTCTCTTCTGAATTCAAATGATGTTCTCTGATAGTCCTAGAGGAAATAAATAATTAATAGGGCTTCATGGAAGTTCATTATTTCAGCAATGAAAGAGATAGGTATTCCTAAGTGTCATAAATATTATTTAGGATTATTTTCCATAAAGATATCTAATAGGTTTAGGTAAAGAAATGTTACAAGCAAATACAGGGATCTGTTTTGGGACCAATATTATGGAATATCTTTTATGACGATATATTTCGTTTAAAACTATGTGAAAACCTTAAGTTAATGGTATTTGCGGATGATTTGGCTATCTTAATCAAAGAAAATCTTCACTTCAAGTTAAAACTGACTCTAAATGATATTCTAGCGAAGATTTCGTACTGAATTCATAATCATGATAGTATTGGCTCCTGAAACAACAGAAGCAAATATTAGGTATGTTCACATTTTTTAAAAACTGGCTAAATGAGAGATTATATCCCTATAAATCTTAGGTTAGTATTAAAAAAAAACATTCAAGCAAAAAAGTCATTTGAAATTCAAACGCCAAGAATTTGCGCCAAAACGCCGTCTGACGTCATACCACAGATAAACAGTGTAGTGATAACACTATTTTACGACGCAAATAATACAAATTACTAGATTTGGTAGCAATTTAACTCCTACACTCCAGCGGAAACAACAATAAAGTCCAAAATACTCGAAAAATCTATTTGTGGACTGCAGAACGGACCCGTGTTTATATGCGGAGTGACGTCACGATGAGCGGTCGTTTCGCTGGTCCTCGCACATGTACTGCTTTTTATACCTGAAATACTTGGTGCTGGGCCTATTACACGTTTTTTTATGATTTATAAAATTTGTCTGAGGGTTGGTCCATATGAATTTAGATATATTTCGTTTAATTTAAAATATATGGCAAATACCTAATTGTTTTAAAAGGAGGTAGAAAAAGAGGTTTTACTGAATTTAAAAATAATGGAGTTATAAATTCGATTATTTTGTATGCGGCTCCAGTAAGCATAAATGCCCTTAAAGTCATAAACTATAAAAATTATCTAAGTCTAATATAAAGACAATCTAATCGGTGTATCTTGTGCTTATACAACAGTTTTTGCAGAAGCCATTCAAGTGATTATAGATATTCCCCGGATGCACTTACCTACAATGGAAAAATACAAACGATATCGACTAGAAAGTCATTATGAAGGAGACCCCTTAACACGAGGCAACAAGAGTGGAATGTAATTTCCAGTAATTCCCACTTTTACAAACATATCCTTAAAAACTGATTAGCATAATATTTATGCATTTTTTTTTATTTTATTCAACATATTGTATTCTCTTAAGATATGGAAAAAAACTCAAAATATAGGAAGGAAACATTCCAATTTTTGGAATATTCAAGAACCCTTCCATAATGCCAGAAAATTGTCTAGGTGTATCCAAAACTTTTAAGTGTATTGTAGTTTGTATTGTATTTAAGTGTTTTGTATATTGGACAATATATTGTAAGTGTCTGGCATTTAATGAGAGTGATCCGAATTCATCGGTGGGACTTGAGCTTGAGGTCCACACGAATATTTCCAACGTTCGCCACTCCTTTCTCATGCTTAATTCATCGTTTTAGGCTGATTTGTCCATTTTTGCCATTTTTCGCGTCTTTTGCCACTTAAAACAAAAAAAAACACACGGGAAAGTTAAAAGTTCCCAAAAGTACAATAAAAAACTAAAATTCTGCGCTCCTGAAAAAAATCCAAAAATTGATTCACGCGAGTTAGAACGAGTTAAAATTTTTTTTTTGGGATTTCTCGAAAATGGAAAAATCTTAGAAAAATTCTAGGAGCGGGAATGGATTCCTTGGAAAATTTTACATCGATTACATATACTCACAAATATTTCCAGCGTGCGATGTGTTTCCGGTACTAACTTTTTGGAAAAAATTTGGCGTCGTCAAAAATGGAAAACGCGAGAAGACAGAAAATTGGCCGTAAAAAACGCTAAGAGTAAGATTTTTGGCTAAAAATTTGGGTTAATACTTGTAATCGAACTTACAATAGGATGCAACAGTTTTGGTTGTGAAAAAAAATTATGACCCGCCAAGGCCAACCTCACGACAGTTGACATGGAATCACCCACAAAGGTTTTTAGACTTTTACGCAATATCTGGAAGTCTTCTAGGATGGTCTAAAAAAGATTATTTAAAATGTTGTAATAAACTTTTAAATTAATCAATATTAAAGTTGAAATATACCCTGGGGAACTCAACAGAACAATCATCATATCATTGAAATAATATACTTAAATACTTCTACGCAAGATCTTCCAGGTCTATCAATTAAACAGACCAAAATAATTTTCTTCTACTCTTTACGCATATCACAAATTACACATTACCTCATCGCCGATTCCCGTCTGTATCCTCCAGGACTACGACTACAGCTACGACTACGCCGACTTCACCGTCAAACCCTCGACCCAGAGACCCTCGGAACCGCCCAGCACGACGGCGACGCCGCCGTCGACCACCTCGTCGACGGCCCCGCCCCCGTCGAGCACGACGCGTCGCCCCTACGTCTTCTTCACCTCGGAGGAGCTCCCGAAGGAGACGCCTTCCTCGAGCCCCTCTCCCGCGCAGGAAGACGCGAATTCGACCTCCGCCGTCACCGTCGAGGCCTCCACCTCCGTCACGCAGAAGGCGGCCAAGCTGGAGGACCAGTTCGCCGGCTCGCCTGGTAAGATAAAAGTGCAAATAGTCGAGACGTCCGGCGGCGTCGTGCCCGGCGAGGACGTCCAGAACGAAGCAGGGGGCGCGAGCCCGCCGAGGAAGTGCGCCGCCGGGTTCACGAGGGACAAGAGGGGACGCTGCAGGAGGGTCAGGAAGCCTGCGACGGGCTCGACGCAGCTGTGAGTAAAAAAATACACACACTCCATGGCTTACAGCCCTAGGTGGGTCTTTACTTACAAGTTACTGATGTTTTGGCACTTGTTCCCGCACCATATGTCATGACTGGTCGTATGCATGTTTTCTATTGTAACGTTTATTTCTAATTTATTTACACTGTCCTTAATTATGTACTACACACTACTTCATTTATTTACACTGTTACTAGACTAATTAGCTTATATAACACACTTAACTTTTTAATTTATTTGTACCATTCGCTTGTCCGTTTTTCGCACTGTTTACTCTGTCGCGGCTTCGCGTCTAATCTAATCTCTCCGACCGCAAGCACGTCATCATATAGTCCTCCATTATGTCTCGGGATCCTTCTTGAAAGAACTCGATCCTTCTTTTCGCTATTTATGCTTTTCTAGAAACGCCCAGAAGGTAATAAATCATTCTTCCTTTACTAAGATGTTGCCGGGACGGTTTTTTTATTGCTCAATTAAGCGTAGCGGCGTTCCTTTGAGGTAAGCCGCCGTCCGATAAGGGTAAACACGTTTCGCACTGCTGTTTACATTTCGCGTTATTCTCGACATGCAGTCCGTACTTAGGTGTTCGTTCTTCCAGATTGGATATTTAAGATGTCCATATTAAATCTCTCCTCAAACCAATTAAACAGTCATACCGACTTCTCAAGTTCACTTTGGAACGAGTTGATAAGTAATTCGATTTCCATAGATGCTTCCCAAAATCAATATTTACTGCGATAAACATGAAAAATACTACTACATGTACTTACTTTAGGAAATCAAATTACTTGATATACTTTACACTTTCTTTGAAACGTACAAGTACAACAACCATTCTTTGGACTTCCAAATCTATAAAACTCGCACAAAATTGTTACAAAAATATTTTCACAAACACATTTTATTTTCCAGGTTTGGATTTAGCAGGCTCGCCAGTAATTTAGCGTCGCGGTTTAACCAGTACAACCCTGACCCATCGCCATCATCACCGTCTTCTCCTTCTTCATTGGAGCCGATCGTGGAGTGATTAAATTTAACATTCATATAACTGTCTAATTTATTTTTAATAAATGTATATTAAATAGGAGTATACGTTGATTAATCATTCTAACTTCATATGTAGAGTTATGATCTGAAGAGAAATAATTGAAATATTTGGTTACATATCCTAACAGAATTATGTCAATAATTCGATAATAATACATATCAATAATACATGTTCGAATGTCTCGAATTCAATATTAATAATACTAAGAATTCGTTTTTTAAAAATCCCAGAAAATACACTTTTCTTTCAGAAACTTTATTCAAAGCCCTCCATGTTTTTTAAAATTGATAGGAAAATACTCTGTGCATCTGGGAGATAAAAATATACTGAATCGTTCTTCGACACAGAAAAATTTAAAATAAATTTATATAATTCTTTAACAGAAAACGGTAATATTAACCTTCAAAATTTACTGCGCTCATGTATTAAGAATAACTGTAAAATTGTAAAATAACTGTACAACTATAAAATTTAGTAGTTTTCATAAAATTCCATATTAGTGGAATTTAAAAATAGAAAAATTAAGGAGACAACTAGGACGATTGCGTAGATGTAAGTCCTCCCATGATTAAGAAAGGTCCTAATACCACATATATTTCTAAATAACTGACAGAAACTACAAAAAAATCAAAAATTGACCAAAAAAAAAATTAAATCATGTCATTAGAATAATATCCGTAATGAACTAAATATAGTGAAATGGATTTAAAATTCTAATTAAGTATATTAAAAATAGAAAAAAAATACAATGATGCTGATGATACAAAAGTACCAATGAGCAGAAACTAGAAATAGTCAGATCACTGTTTCCTTTTTTCCCCAGAATTGAATTGGGAATTTTAAAACACTAACAAACATTGTTCTGATTACTAAAAAACTCGGAAATATAAAATCTTGACGTGCTCCAGGTCAATTCCTCCAGAGGTCGTAGTAGATAAAATGCTAAAACTTTTTTTGAGTGCTACGACCTAGCATTTATTCCTTTCGAAAAATTATGTACAAGATGACTCCCAAGACTTTTAATCTTGATAAAAATCTCTTAAAATCAGAAGTTTCCAAAACTTGTAACAAATGGTGAATATGTAAATATTAATGGGGTATATATAATAAATGGAGTATATATATATATATATATATGTGCCTGCTGATTATTTTCAATTTCCAAATACTGCTACTCTAATTTCCAGCTCCACGTTGAGATCTATATTACAGCTACAGCTGAAAATTCGGCTTGATCTGAATAAGAAAATGAGAATCCGTACAGCTTTTGAACTTATAATGGGGTATTATAGTTTTGACCGTTATCCAAAACTCCGGCAAATCTGAAGAAGCGACATCGTTTTTAGCAAAGTTTGGTAAATTTTTCTTTGAAAAGGGACAGCAAGCCTTGTGAAACAACAAACATCTATGCCGTGTATTTGTGTAATTCATCGACGCAATCTTGACTGCCATCCTCATCAATTTTTAGTATTCGGATGGCCTGTCTTAGTTACCTGTTCATCATTGGAACATAAAATGGGTACTTCAAAAGGCTCCTGAATGTTTATGATTATAAGACTAAACGTATTGGATTTTTCGCATATGACGAGAATAATCCACATCACTGAAATATTCTGTTTTAATGATCTTTCAAGACGTCAAAGCTTGATAAAAGTCCCCAAGACATAAACCATTAAAAGGCTGAATACACGTAGAACTTCTTTTAGGAAAAGGTGGTACTCTAGAAAGTCGCTGAATTATTGTGATTGTATAGGTCTATCAAGACTTCAAGAGAAGATCAAAATATTCAAGATTTTATATTTAGAATCAAAGAGCGAATTGTCCTACTTTTCCCCTTCACCATTTCAAATTCCGGACGAACGTAGAATTAATACAAATTTTATCCTGCGAACTCGTCGTTTGGTTTCGAATTGTGTGCGCACGAATATCGGAACCACCGAACCGGCACGAAATTGCACTTTTTCCATTTTTGTAACGTCTTCGTGTACCAAATAAAGGTCGCATCTGATGTTCCCGTTATACGCTCGGTCCGCCTGTTTTAATCTATTACGGTAAAAACGACTCTCAACATATCAAAACGAGCGGATAACATTCGAATTGTAGTTGGTCGCCTCTTTCCAATACGAGTCGATGTGAAAATGTCCCACAGAGGAGTCATGATCAGGATCCTGCTGGGCGGTTTACTTTTGGGGTGCACCATTGGGACTGAAGCGAGCCCTGCGAGGGGGAAGAGGCCCGGGCAGGACGACAGGAGCGCCCTGTACATTCAGAGGCAGGACGGTAATATAATAATATAAATTATTTTCAATTTAACCTACAGAGGTGGTAGTGCAATGCAATAGGTACTTAGGAATTAATAATAATAATCAAGCCTGTATACGGTTATGTAAAAAAATTTAAAAAAATAATGGCAGGTAATCACAGGTTAAGTAAGTCCACTTCGCCACTAATTCCAGAATTAAATATACTTTCGGATACATATACCCATACTGGGTAGAGTGATAAAAATTGTGTTCAAAGCGGTACTAGTACAATTGAAAACCAATTAAAGTACGATATTCTGTCATAATTAACTTACTAATGATAAATGTAGGTACATTTTTTCCTAGTTGCTACCTATTTAAAGTCATCCAATATATGTAGTTTTATCTTCCAGTCCAACAATTTACTTTTAACGAATTTTATTCAACACGACGACTCTATTAACAACTGCCATTTTCTACTTTTAAGATAACTTTGCAACGAGTGCAACGACCTTGATTTGTTTGTCACAAAATTAAGCATAAACCATTTAAAATTATTCTTGATCACAAACTCGATCCCTTCTAAAAAATCAAATAATCGCCCTGAACTCAAAAATACTAGATATTTAAAAAGTTTGTTTTGGAATCTGAATGTTTCTACCTTTTATAGTTATCGAAGTAATTTCGAAAAAAAAAGTAAAACTGTATTTTCCAATTCAAACAGTTACTTCTTGTTGTTGACCCAATGTTATTTGTTTAAAAATTGTAACTTGTAATGAAATTTGTGATAAACAATGACCCAATTTCAATTAATTTTGTGATGAACTGTACTTCTCATGCATTCTCACCTTTTCGAAACGGTATATTGTGTTATAGGAATAATGTAATATCAATAATTACTAATATAACCTCTGGATTATACGGCAACTATAACTATTGATCCAAAATTGCTATTAAGTACTACAAAACTGTGATATGATATTTGGATTTCTGTGAAAAATATTAAGCACAAACGATATTTAACAAAAATAAAATTATTGTGACGAGATGGTATCTCTCTAGTTAATATAGTACTACTATGAAAGTGTCTGGTTCCACTTGAGTGAATATAAGCTATATAATTCTGCGGAAATTACAGTCATTATATATTCTTCCAATCATTTTTCATGCAGGATTGGTCCACATGTTGCTTGTGCTATTTACTCCTTTCCATTGTTCTTAGGCGTCTCTCTATTTATCGGCGCTTCCATATTTCATTCTGTTTTCCTCTTGGCCGCCTTTCATAAGTCACAACTCTATACATTCCTGTCTTCCAGGCGAGTTGAACGTGAGAGCCGATCTCGACAACCTGCTCATCCTGATCCTCCCTACGCAATCGGAGACCGGTACCCCATCTACTTCAGAAGACGGCCTCCTGAATTACCTAACGAGGGTCGCTTCACAGGACAGATTCTCCAACATTCTACAGAAGCTCAAGAGGCGCAATCCACCTGCCGCCCAGCAGGAGACGCAACACTTCATCGAATCGAAGACGGCTCCCTATCACGTCGACATATCCGAGTCGAAGGTCCAAGTGACGCCGACCTCTGAGAGCTCCCTCATAGCGCTGTCACCGACAGTGGCGCTGAGCAAATCTGAGATCCCGCTGATCAATAAGAAGACCGGAAGGATATCGAGGGCGGTGGTGTTCGCTGTGCCAGCGGACGAGGAGTTCGTGCTGACCAAGACCGAGGATAGGAAGAAGGTGGTGAAGAAGGATGGGAAGAAGAAACATGCCAAAGATTCCCAGAGGGGCGAGCTGTTGTTGCTAGGGAGCGAACACGAGCAGTGCGGACCGGGGATGGTCAGAGACTCCTACGGGATCTGCAGGACGTATAAGAAGAACATATAGGAGGCGATAGATGTGATAAATTTATTTATAATGTGTTATTTATTTGATTTAAATTTTAAGTTTTACTGTATAACTTAATCTGACTTCTATTGTTTCGATGCTTTTCATCAATCCTTTTTTCAAACAACATAATTAAAGCATAATTAAATTTCTGATGATGTGAAATTGTTTCATTACAAGCATTTCTCTTACTTGGGTATAAATTAGCTGATTCTACTGTTACAGCAGGACCTGTTTCAAACTGAATGTTATTATAAAAATTAAACTGTTGGTTCGAAGTTCAATTACACTAAAATGTTCAAGTTGTTCAAACTTATAACAAATGGAAAACAAACTGCAAGTGCAAAGTGCAAGTGATCCAAATCACTCTAATAAAAAGAGAGAATAATTCTGATTATTTATCATTATTTCACATTGCTGATTAAAAGCACTCTTGGTAAAAAATACTCTGAATAACTACTATTGCAACTTATATAGCCTACCATACCATATTTTACACTAACTAGAAATTAGAATGCAAATAGATAGATAGAGATTACACCAGCACCAAATTAATACCTCATTAGTTTTTCTTAATTTACAATTATATACAAGATTATTATTTCAAAAGTTTCACTAGCCTACATTCAAAGTTGATCCTATATCAATATCCCCTTCATATCCATTATGAGAAATCCCCCTGATAAACTCTTGATATTCTTCTGGAAGTTTCGATTCCTTTGCCCCTTTTAACATTGTCTTCAAGTAAATTAAAGATGGTCTCCTGGCATCAGGAAGCATTCCCATAGGTTCTTCCATAAAAGTCGCTGTTTGACGATAAGTTCTACATTGAAATACTTTCCCATCAGGAGTTTCAACTTCTACAGTTAGTGGAAAGTAAATATTAGCACTGACACCCTCTTGTCTAGAAAAATCATAATTTTAATAAGAAATGAGCCACATTTTCCGTTATACAATAACTAATTCTTGCCTGTCTAAGTTATCCATATGGACACTATCAATTTCCCAGACAGCCCCCCAAACATGATCTCCTTCTTTAGGTATTATAGTTGCGCTCGCTCCTCCCCAATTTTTGGAGTAAGATACAAAATCCAGTTTGTAATGCTGAATGGATATCAGAACAAAAGTGTAGGATGTATTAGATGTTAGTACGTTAAATTGAAACTGTAATAGTAATACTGTTTTAATGCCAGGACTCACTTTTAATTTCGCTGCTCCAACTCTAACTGCACTAGGATTGTTTATGTGTATTCTCTGCTCTAAAAGGTTGCTCCCGTAAGCGAAGTAAAGAAACGTCTTTGCCATGTTATCCTTACAATAAAAGTATCTGAATCGAAGGATTAAACAAGTTTTAAATTAGGGCTGTGGTGGCTGTGGTTATATTCACTTCTGTTCACCAATTTATAGGTTAGATCAGATTAGAATAGAGTTGCACACGAGTTGCAAACACAGATTATAAGTGATAAGTATCTAAATTTGGAATTACGCCAAAACAAAGGTTTGGTTAATTGTTAGCGAATATAAAAAGAGACAATCTTTTGTTTATTCAATAATTTTGTATCAGATCCTGTGGCCTTTTGCAGCCAAACTAATTTTGTAACTATAGGCCGGAATATCATATTCGGCAGATTTCATTCGAACAAAATTAAAACTTGAAACGAGTTGTATTGGGAATCTGTGCTGGAACAAATCTAGTTACAAAACATTATTTTGTGCTGGAACAGAAGCACACATCAGTCATCGTCGTCAGTCGTTCGCGTTCTGTGCTTACAACTGTCAAATGTACAACGAATTTTTGTTTCCTGCGTCCTGCACTAATTTTGACGTTTGACAGTGCAGAACTTGCAGCTTGCAGAAGTGAACTTTTTTTGTTAATCGAAAATTCCCCACACACGTTTTAGAAAGAAGTGTTGAACACGGTTGAACACCCAAGATAGACCCAAAGTCAAAGGTACACACGAACAATTAAACCGACCCGACTAGTTTTTCGGTTTTCTGTGAATAGAATGAGATGATCATTGGATAAAATCTTAATAGGACATTGAATTCGAATTGGAGAAGAAATGGAGAAGGTTACAATAACTTTGTTTCTTTTGGTTTTGTGTGTTAGAGTGGAATATATGCTAGGGGCTAGTGTCGCTGGAGGAAGGGTACAGAATGTAGCCAATGACCAGGCTAGCGGTGCACATAACCTTAATCAAGGAGGTACGGTTTCAGTTCACCCAACCCCTAATGCAGCTCCCTCTGCCCCTGATGCAGCTGCCCCTGCACTGGACGCAGCTGCCCCTGCACTGGACGCAGCTGCCCCAGCCCCTGACGCAGCTGCCCCAGCCCCTGACGCAGCTGCCCCTGCCTCTAACGTAGCTGCCCCTGCATTCGACGCAGCTTCCCCTAATAATAACGACTACCACAATCACAAAAATGTTGCGAGTGGCCCTGAGAAGACGCACAGACAAATCCGTGTTAACGACACCCGTGTCGTAACCCAAAATGGTACTCAGTCTGTCAGTCACAAGCAAACTTCTCAGTCTGCTCTTGACGAAGGGAGCAGACATACTTCCTCGCAAGTCACTTTGTACGAATCATTGTTAGCAAACTGTCCGGATGTGAAGAACTTGAAAGACTTTTCTAAGGAACCAATATTCCGTGTTTGTTCCAATTGGACTGCAAGTGATCAGAACATAACTCAAGTATCCAGCACAAATACAACGCGGGCATTGTGCACAGTATACCTCAATGGTTTTACAACATTCTGTGCAAGACTGAAAAGCTTCAATAAAAGCATATCCGACAGTAGCATAGAACTGAACCCACCAAATGCTGAAGTCAACTTAGTAAGTGCTGCTGAAATCTGTGACCGGTTGAGCAAACAGTTAAAGGTCTTTAAGAAACCCATGGACTGCATGAAAATTTGCTACAATGATGAAATTTCATTGCAATGTCATCTTGCAGATCATTATTATAACTACAAATTGAAGCAACCAGTACATGAAGTTGCACAGGATGTACATAAACAGGACCGCGTTAATAACATGCAAGAAAATATTTTACCTGATCCTAACATCATGGGATCACTAGGCGCACATGAACACTCGGATCCTTCAAAAGTTACTAAAAGTGACCCTTCCATTAAATCTTCCACAAAAGTTAAAGGATCACAGGAGGTAAAACAAGCAGACGACACTCATGTAGAAGAAGCAGAAGGTCAAAATAACCCTCCAGACGAAAGTGTTCCTGAAGTGAAAGAAAATTTAACCAGAAATGGAGACGCTCATCCGGATCTAGCAAAAGATGCGGAAAACGATGTGCCTGATCTTGCTCATCCTGTTCCTCCCGAAATTGAGGAACCACCATCTGGGAAAAAACCACCGACACCACAGGAAGGGGAAGAAAATGATGAACAAAACCCTTTTGATAATGATAAAGACAGCGTAGATCCATCTGAAGGCGATTGTAAGTGTTAGTATAGATCAGAGTTTTATTGAAAAACCACCAAAAATTGCTATCATAAATACTATTAAACACAGATAATACTAATACTCAAATTTCGAAACTCATCCATTCATCTTTGTATTTTACAGATGCAGACCAAGAATCACCCAAAAAAACGGATGGTGAGTAAATTGTTAAGTTTTCTGGTTTGTCTAAAAATAATTACAGATGAAATAAATTATAATTTTATGAATTTTAAAGATAACGTAATCAATAGATATTTACAAAAGTATACCTACAAAATTCGTAATTTTATATTTATGTCAAAGTTCATAGTTGGTTTGGAACTGAAGAGATTGTAATAATCCACAAAAGTTTATTTTATTCCAGATGAGAAAAGTATTCTCAAACCAAATCAACTCGAAGAAGATATACCAATCAGTGAAGATGATATTGATGGGGAATCATATTTCTTCTCCTACTTCATGATTGTGTGTGTACTGTTCGTATTAGGATATGTGTTTTATCATAATAGAACAAAGGTAACAATCTTTTTTCTTAGTAACGTTTATCTCAGTAATGACAGAGACAATAGGTATTTGTAAAAGCTAAAAAAATTATTTTGCCATGAATTAAATTAATTAAGTCTACTAAATGAAGTGTTAAAAAGCAAGGTTCTATTGCATCATATTATATCCTTTAAGAAATAAGGTTAGCTATTTGTTTTCCTTGTTGGTATATAGTATACCTTAAAATAAATTTAGACAGTTTTCGGAGATATTGTTTTTAAGGAACAACTGTTTTAAGAGATTTGAGATAACTTTAATTGTTAAGTATAGGAGATTGAGATGTAATTATTTACTTTTAAATTTAGTTCTCTAGTCATGACCTCTGATCAAAGGTTAAAGTATTTTTCAAATAATGTCATGTGGTGTAGTTTAGTTAATTTTAATTCATTCTTTATTTTATTGTTTAGGTATTGGGGTTCGTCATAGAAGGAAAAAGAAATAAGCGCCAGTTGAGAGGAAGAAGACCGAATTCCGCTAACTACCACAAACTAGATAGTAATTTGGAAGAAGCAATCTCCTCTTCGTGCACCAAAAGCAAAACTAACGTTATCTATTAAAGCTTGATTTATATCATTATTTATACATTAATTGGATCATTTTAATATCCATATCAGTTTCTAAATTTTGGTGTATAAAATGTAAATAACCTAAATTGTATGAACTTTACGTTTTTTTGGGTATTTGTATACAAATTAAAAATAATTAGTTTCACTAATGTTTCACGTTATTTTAACATTTTCCAAAGCGACTAAAATATTGTAATAAATAGATGTTACCTATCAAACACTGAGTAGGCTTTAACAGTTTTTTAATAAAAGTAATTTGTTTTAACTGATGACCAGCTTAATATTAGCCATAATGTTCCTCGGTTGTTTTCAGAATTAGAACAGCAAAAAATTAATTACTGACTTGGCTAAATACTAAAATATATCCTAATTTCATGCAATATTTGAAGACGCTATAAAAGACAATGTTTTTCTTAGATCAACTACTAGCCGGAAATTAACTGAAGAAATTAAGATATTGAACATAGGTGTACATTACAAATGTCAGCTGAATAAGAATCCTCAAATTTGATGCTCGAAAAAAATTACATAATTCAAAAACTGTTAGGTTTAGATAGTTACTCATCATTATCATTAGTTATTTTACTAAGGATTGACTATGGTCGCATAATTCCAGTTTAATGGAGTAGAGTGCTACATATATATAGTATACAAGAATTCTCTAAACGGTACTTGCCTATAAGGTTGTGGCCTAGAGAACATGAATATAGTACAATACCTAATTTTTGTAATAACGATAGCTTAAAAAACTAAAATAACCGTAGTAAGGCTTATATTCTTTGTGTGTAGTTCTTTGTACAATATCTTACGTGCATTATTTTGTAAAACGGCGGTTTCACTAAAAATCCGTCCAATTTAACCCATCAATAGTAACACCCAGGTAGAATTTTGAAAGCTTTGAACTTAGTTTTTGAAACTTGTACAAGCTTTTATATTGTTATAATGCCGTTTGCATTTAATTGCATGAAGGTTGATTACTTGGTTTTTGATTTTAATGCCATGTGTTGGAGTATAAAGTTATCTATTTTTCAAGATCACTAATCTCCCTAGAGTTCATTACCATTCTCACCAAAGCAGACTAAGGCAGTTTTATAAGTAAATGTGAAGTATTGTGCTGTAAGATTTAAGATCAACACATTTTAAGTAGAGAACATAAAGGGAGTACAACAATGGACCAAGTACAGATCCCCGAGAACACCAAATTTATTAAATCTCTAATCATTATTAATATTATTTGCAGTAGTAATACACATTGTGTTCTACCTATAAGGTAAATTTCTAATTAAATCATGCATTATTCCTGTAAACCCCATACTTCTTAACTTATGCAGCAAAATATATCTAAGCTGACTATATCAAAGGTCTTTCTTAAATCGATAAATTCGACAACTACTATCAATCTGACATCCAAGGACTTTCGAAATATAGTTAGCAAAAGCAAGTCATGAGGTATTGCTATTTTCCTGGAATCGTATTAAATTGGTTTATTTTTTGATACTTTATTCCAGAATTTGTGACAATGCAATTAATATAGATACTGGCTTACAGTTGTCTACCTATAGACTTTGTGATCTATTGAATTAAGGTCTGAAATTTCAAAAATAAAGTGAATATCCCAGCATGTGTTATGTAGACGTATATTGGGGTTGTTTAAGGGTATTTCTTAAATATTTCTTAAAATGGTATAGGGTAATCATCCATCCTTGAGTATTTCGAAGGGAGTCCTTAATTATCTTAATCCTTCCTACCTGTCCGGACTTTAGAGATTTTCTGACCGCGGTGCGCAACTGGCATGAACCGTAAAAATCATAACAGGTAAGGTGTTTAATCTCTGAGATTACAAGATAATTAGCTCCTTTCTCAGAAGATCTGTAATAATCCTTAAGGACAACCAGGTAGGGTGGGACGCGTACGAATCCACACAGTTCAACGTCGATCCCCTCGTGATGAAGATCCTCACATTGATCCAGCTCTACCTCTTATCGCAAATCGCCTCTTCGATCGCGGAGGAACGTTACAAATTTTACTACGATAACGGTCACGATCAGACCGCATCGAATCTAGTGACCGGGGAAGAGAAGTCCGGCATAGAGGCAAAGATCCTCTCCCTGCTCGACCTGAAGCGGCGTCCCGAGCACATCCGCAACCCGCTGGGGAAGGCCGCGTCGCGGTTCCTCCTCGACATCTACGAGTCGATCACGAGGAGGCCGTCCGACGACGCGAAGGTCCGCGCCAGGCGGAGTGTCCCGCCGACGGAGGCCGAGGAGGAAGAGATGCGCTACAGGAGGTTGTACGCCAGCGACGCCATCGTCACGTCCGAGGTGGCGAAGGTGACGACGGTGCCGAACAGGACGGGGAGGGTGCTCTGGTTCGAGCCGAGGGAGGTCGCCGGGTCCAGGGGGATACTGGGCGCTGTGCTGAGGCTCTACAGGCTGCCGCAGGGGAAGGGAAGTCGAGGAGAAGGTAAGAGAGGATTGAGACGGTAATACCTTTTTTGTACTTGCCGTCTTACTCATCAAATCTGGCCCATTTTTCCGTGTAGGATCTTCGAAAATTAAATTATTCATATGGACGGTATGACATAATCCATATTTTTCTTTTTCAGTGGTGACCCCCATTTTTTCATTACATAATGCGAGAGCACATTTTTTCATAACACAACAATTTTTCAAATTTTAAAATACTCAATTTAAAAGCAATGATATTCCTAGTCTATTGGCCAGGGGGGTAAACCTGACCACCCGGTGTCCGAGGATAAAACCAAGTGGGTTCCATGTTTTCGGGGTCGCTGAATCCGAATATGCAACTCATTTTGCCCTAGCGGTGGGCTATCAATTGTTATTAACAATTTTTTCACAACAATTTGGGAAGAAAAAATTCAAGAGCAACACCCAAGTTTTTCTTTCGTATTTTTCCCCCCGAATCGAATCCCGAAGACCGTTTTTGAAATGGACGCTTTCCTCAAAAGTTATTAACAATTTTGCAATTAACAATCTAAAATTGTTAATAACTTTTGAGAGAAGCGTCCAATTAAAAAACGGTCTCCCTGATTCGATTCGGGGGGGAAAAATACGAAAGAAAAACTTGTGTGTTGCTTTTGAATTTTTTCTTCCCAAATTGTTGTTAACAAATTGTTAATGACAATTGATAGCCCACCGCTAGAGCAAAATGAGTTGCATATTCGGATTCAGCGACCCCGAAAACATAAAACCCGCTTGGTTTTATCCTCGGACACCGAGTGGTCAGGTTTACCCCCCTGGCCAATAGACTATTTCCAGAAAACAATTGAATCGAGATTTGTTGTAGGACAGATGATTAATTATAATTAAATTTTAAAAATTATAGGTATTAATCATCTGTAGTTAGCACCCTTTTTTACTTTCTCATATGGGTGCCCATATAGTAAGAGAGAGTATTGTAAATGTGCTGAATTTCGGTATTTGTGATATTGGCATTTCTTGACGTATTGAGGTCCCCAGAGTTCGAAAAACATGTTTTTGGAAACATGTCTGTGTGTCTATATAAATATATATGTATGTATGTATATATGTGTGTGGGTATATGTGTGTATGTGCGTGTGTATGTATCTAAAGTTTTCTCGTGGAAAAATATGATGGAAAATAGGAAAAATGGTAGGAAAATATGAAAAGTGGATAAATAGTGGAAAGTTGAAATTTTGTATTTAGGATCGGTCCCCTGAAAACTCGAGACCACATAAATTTCATCAGAAGCAGTTAAGGGCAAATGGCATTTTACTAGTAAGTTTTAGGTTTTTTGGATTATCTCAAAAACTGTTACAACGCTTTTTTAAAACTTTGTATGTTTACATTACTATTCAATTCTTATCGATTGCCGTTATCTTTATCTTGATTGATCTCTTGTGAAGAGATACTTTACTTTTGTGTTTATAATTTACCTACTACTTTTACTCTTGTGAATTTTTAGTTTTTCTCAATTTTCTCAAAAACGGCTTTACTGATTCTTACTAAATTTTACACTTGAACTGAATTGATTGATGGCTACAACTTTTTTTTGAAACATTTTGTTCTAAAATCTCTCTAAAGACCACTTTACTCTTGAACATTATCAATATTTCAATTTTTTTTTCCAAAAAGGCTTTCAATGGTTTCAAACTTTATATTTGAAGTAGCATATTAAATGTATACAACTTTTATTTGATACATTTTGTCCTAAAACCTCCCTAAGGACCACTTTACCCTTTAACATTTCAATTTCTCTAATTTTTTTTTCAAAAAGGCTTTCAATGTTTTCACTAAACTTTATATTTGAAGTAACATATTAAATGTATACAATTTTTATTTCAAATATTGGTTCCTAAAACGTTCCTAAAGGGCACTTTACTCTTAACAATTTTTTTTGGTTCTCTTGGTTTTGGTAATTTATACCAAATTTTATAACTTAAGTTAGCTGTTTAATGCCTATACCATTTATTTGAAACATTTTTATCTAAAATTGCCCTAACGGGCATTTTCTTAAGTGCATCGGTTTGTACAGTAGGTAATTAATTGTTCAGTCTAACGTCTAACTGATACATCTCCATCAAGTAAAGTTGTTTTTATTTATTTAAGGGCGTTAATATTGTGTGGAATTTTGGGAAGCAACGTCGATTTTCATGAATATTTGGACTTCAGCTCTACTTACCCCCTTCTTCAAAGTTCGGCATGTGCCGAAGTGTGATTTTTCCCTCCCCTTCCAAGGGGTACGAAATTTTTTAATCGAAATAAACCCGGAAATATATAGATTGACTAATTCTAAGTAATTTTTGTTCTATAAAGTTTTTCTGGAAAGTTGATATTTTTCGAGTTATTCACGATTGAAGCTACACATTTTTCATTGAAAAAACGAATGTTTTTTTAACAGTTTTTCACCAATACCTTAAAAATCTCTCATTTTATCGGAAAGAACAATCAGAAGAAAAATGTAGCTAATAAACAAACAAAGAGATACGTTTTTGAATGACCTCTATAAACCCAATAAGGACTGAGTTATTGCGAAGTATGGACATTGAAATGGACACTAAATTCATTTTATAAAACGGTGATAATGTTGCCATGAATATTTTTTTCGGCCATATTAGAAAGTCGTACGATGTTACACATCGCCATTTTTTGTCCTATTAGACGCAATCAAGTGTCCACCTTACAATAATTCGGTAAAGTAACATAACGTACTAATGCTATCCTGAGCCTGTTTTTACAACACATTTATTGCTTTTACATATATTGTAAATTCTACTTGATAAATTGCGATAAACCCCATAACTTTCTGGAGTAGCATATATGGCGAATTTAATTTTTTTTTCTGGAATACGAAGTCTTACCACATCTAACTGCAACTGCAGTCATCATCATCACAGGGGCGGATTAAGCCACTTTTGCGCCCTAGGCTAATCAAGATTTTGCGCCTTTTGCGAGAAATTGGTTGAAACCATAGAAGGTTAGGTGTTGGATTGACCCTACCAACCCCCCCCCCCCCTTCCATCTTTTTAGGATTGTCGAAGTATGAACATAAATGAACAACACAAAATAATTTTAAGCATATTCCATATCAAAATAAAAATAGTTATATTTATTACAAAGAGATAACAAATATATTCTTTTAATATTAGATTTAGATTGCTGAAGTATAAAAATAAATGAACAAAAAAAAATTTAACTTCTCTTATAAAACAAAATAAAAACAATAGTTATACTTCACCTATTACAAGGGGGTAACCAAAATATTGTATAGATAATATAATTATAGCTGAATTTTTCGGCATTGGAGGTTTGTATTTTTTTTAATAATTTCTTCAAAATCAAATGCATTTGCTATTTCCGATTTTATCGATAAAACTGCGAGATCTGCTGTGTTTCCGTCGTTTAAAGAATTACGCAAGTAATCGTTTACTCTTTTTAATGTAGAAAATGACCTTTCAGCGGTGCAATTCGTAATAGGAAGACATAAATATATTCTTAAAATAATATCAATATTTGGAAAAGTGCAAGACAGATTTTTGCTTCTTATTGTTTCTAACCATAAATCGAGTTTTAATTCACCTTCCCTGTTTTTTACATCCACTGCGGTAATACAATATTTAAACTCTATACATTCATTTGGAAAATTACTGACCAAATCTTGACTGTAAATAGCAAGAAGTTCGCATTTTGTCTGAATTACTATCTTCAGTAATTTCTAATTTCTAAAGAAAACCGAAACATTTGTAAATTTCATTATATGCAGTTTTTCGTTTTTGTAGTTCTGATAGAATGCTGTCTAATACCCTGAAATACACATTTACTTCCATATCTCTTTCCATCAAAAACAATGTCATTAGAATTTTCTCCAGGCAGCAGTTTCCTTTTTTTCTTTCGTTTCATATCTAAACTGTACTTTTAAACGCTGTTTCTGTAAAGATATGCTTGTTTTGTAAAACTGCAGTAAAACATCTTTCCAAAAAGAGAGCATAATTATAGTTTCCAGATCACACATTTTGTTAAATATGCCTTTTGCTTCCGTTTTTGTTTTAAGCGTTTGTGTTGAATCATCTATTATAAGTTGCAATGCATTTTTTAATTGTTCGTAACTATTATAAAGTGCAGTACATGCATCAGATCTAGCTGACCATCTTGTAACAGAAAGTGTCTTTGGCACAAGCCTCACAAGTTATTTAGGATCATCTGCTGCAGCATTGCTGTTTCGCAATAAAGATTCTTTCATTATTTGCCATCTGTGAGTTGATGCTGAGAAAAAAGTGTATATTTCTTCTACAAACATAAAAAATCTGGTAACTTTGGCATTCTGCTGCGCAGGTGCCAACTAAATTTAACGAATGTGCAGCACATGGAATGAATTTCGTACCGAAATTTTTGGTATGATTTTTTCCCTAATTCTGGCTTGTAAACCAGAATATTTACTCGACATATTAGAAGCATTATCATAGGCTTGCCCTCTGCAGTCCTGTATATTTAAGGACATATATATTATCTAAGACTTCCAAAATGGTATCCTCCAGATTGGCTGCTTTGTGTCCTACAATACTAACAAAAGTTATAAATCTTTCTACGAGCTGACCGGTATGCGATATATCTGGTGTAGACTTTACAATTATTGAGAAATATTTTGTACTGATAATTTCTGATGAGAACCGTTTTCGTACAGCACCCATGAGCTTTATAAATTCGTCGCAAATTGTCGAAGATAAATATGAAATGTGTCCCCTTCCTGGGTTGCCTTAAGATTCGATATGTGTCTTCAAAAATTGGTCAAACTTTGCAATAAGTTATAAAGAATCTAGATAATTACCATTATGAATAACTTCAAATATTTCCGATTTACCTCTGAAAGGTAATCCACGCGACGTTAAAAATTTTACAACTTCAACTACTCGTCGCAGTACATTCATCTAATAATTTCTTTCTGAAAGGTATTGTTTATGAAGCTGTCTCTATTTTACCCTGTGTCTTTGAACGAACCAGAAAATCCATTGCATTTTTGCAGTGTATAGAAGAGGTTTCATATTCTGAAATTATATATACATTTTTCCAGTCATTAAACCCTATTGCAAAAGAATTTGTCTCATTCCTCTTAAATAACTTACAGTATAAACAATAGACTTTTTCGGTAAGTTTTGAATAAATTAGCCACTGACGACGTATGTTTTCACCATTATGTAGTTGTTTAAAAAAATAAGCGTTTTGAAGCATATCTAGCTTGAACCCCATAACTTCTTTTAGATTTTTTAAAATTTACACTTTTTCAGTAGGCGCTGCTGACAGCAGCATTTTAGAAATATCATTTAAAATTTTTCTTTATTCTTTTATCTTGCGGCGACGGCGCCTATTTATTTTTGGCGCCCTAGGCTATAGCCTAGTTAGCCTATGCGGTAATCCGCCCCTGCATCATCATAATCATCAGCCTTTATCCGTCCACTGCTGAACGTAAGCCTCTCCCATTTGTCTCCACATGTTCCGGTGTTGAGCTTTGTAAACCTAGTTTACATCCTGCAACTACCCTAATATCGTCGCCCCATCTTTTGGGCAGTCTTTCCATGCTTCTTCTTGTTTCGGTCTCCATCTTAACAAACTTGATGTCCAGCAATTGTTGATTATTGTCATGTCTTGTCAGATGTCCAGCCCATTGCCATTTTGCACGAGCCACTTTCTGTACTATATCTTATATCTTCGCTCCTCAGTTTACTATCTCTAAGGCTCACTCCCAGCTTTGCGCGTTATTCCATTGCTCTCTGATAAACTTTTAACATTTCTGCACTTCTTTGTGTGAGTGTTGCTGTCTCTAGAGACTCTAGACCGTACATTGTCACCTGCAAGTTTTCCGAAGACTATTCAGGATGCCCGTATTCTTCTCTTGATTCCTGCGGTTTGATTTTCTTTTCCTATTTTAATTGCATGGCGGCAACTGAAATGGTGCCGCCATATTTACTGGTCCGCAAAGGTACTGTAATTCCATGCTAAATCCCTCTCTCCCTTCCCCAGGCTACTCCGTACACGTCCTCGAGGTCTCGAAGACGATCAAGGGGCGACGCAGACTGCGGAAGGTCTCGACGATCGACGTCCCCGCGCGTTACGCGGGCTGGCTCAGCCTGAACGTCTCCTCGAGCGTCCGGAGGTGGCTGTCGGACCGCTCGACCAACAGGGGCCTCCTCGTCGCCGCGTACCTGGGGGACGGCTCCGAGGAGGTCGCCCTCGAGACGGCCGGGATCGCTTACGGAGGCGGCGAGGAGATGAGGCCGTTCGTCGCGACGTTCGTCGAGGCCGAGAACAGGGCGGGCTTCAGGCCGAGGAGAGAGGCAGAGGGCAAATCCGTCAGCTCGTTCAAGAAGGTCCTGGGATACTTCCAGAAGAACTTCGGGTAGGTGTCTAACTTTAACGAGCGGTTTATTCGACTCGTGGAAGCATTGCTTTCTTATCGCGGGTCTCGCTCGGATCGCTGAGAGGTATGAACGGTGTGCTCGACTTCCTTGCCGCGCTCAGGAAACATCATCACGATTTCCTTGCGGGGTTAGTTAATCCCTATCACGATATCCTTGCCATGACCTCGTTCGGCGAATCCAGGTATATCACGATTTCCTTGCCGGGGCCGCACCGGGAACCCTTTTTCGTGAATTAAGTTATTTTAATAATATACCTGAATTCTTATAACTACACACTTCTGCAACAAAATATATTAGATATTGGATATCCAAAATGAAGTAGGTAAGTATTATTAAAGCGAGAAGTCTGGGTAAAAAGTGTAAAAAATGCTGAAAAAGGGAATATCTTCGTGAGCAATTGCTATATTAATTACAAGATGGACACATAACTCGATTAGACTACATTACTAAACTACCTGACAAATTTCGTCTAGTTGTACGAATATCAGTTCACGCAGATATGCACATATATTTTGTTTTAATCGACACAGGCTACATAAATAAATCAAATTTACTGATTACCTTTTGACAAATGTTTTTAAAACTGTTTTTTATATAGAGAGAGATTTTATATATTTGTTTAAACACGCTTAAGACTAAAGCTTTGCTGTCAGTCCTAAGCCTCGAAAAAGCGTGAAGAAAAAAGTAAGAAAATGTATTTCTTGCAATACAAATAAAGTCCATTTTATAAGTCTCTATAAATTGCACAACGCCCTTTACCTGCCAATCCAAACTGACCGCAGCAAGGAAATCGTGACTCTCTAACCGCGACAAGGATGTCTAGCACCGTCTCGGCAAGGAAATCGAAATATACCTGTACTGAAAATTATGGTCGGTAATGAAGTCGTGCCCACCCGGTATGAACGCTGAAAAAAGGGAACTTTTTATAACATGTCTAATAATATAAGTCTCTTTAATAATTGACTTTTTAACGTGTAATTTTATAGACTGGGCTTGCTACGTAGATTTTAGCGAATAACTTACTTTTTATCCATATAAATTGCCCTATCCTATTGTGACTTTATTAAGACCTAACCGAATAATATTTTTTTTAAACCTCCCGTATACCTAATAATGTTGGGAGATTTTAATTCATTATAAACGTAGACAAGTAGGTATTAGAAAAACAAATTTTCGTCACACAACCTTTTGCGTTATAATTCCTACATTTAGCAATTTCACTGGTTAAATGTCCTTACTTAATTTACATTATTTATATTTTGATGCAATACGTCATCTATTTCACTGGAACTCTCCCTCTCCTCTCACGGCGAAATCACGGCCTGCATCCCTTAGAGTTCATAAACCACCCCCCGAGTAATTAGACGACATCTGATTGCGCACGGTGAACATACGTCTTCTTAACGTCCCTAACATCCGTCTCCATTCTTATTTCAGGGACGGTTCGAGGCACTGCAAAATGCTCACGATGTACATTAGCTTCAAGGAGTTACGTTGGCAAGATTGGATTATCGCCCCAGAAGGATACGCGGCTCATTACTGTCGAGGGGAATGCAACTTCCCATTAAACGTTCACACTAATGCCACTAATCACGCCATAATACAGAGCTTGGTGCACATTTTAAACTCTGACAGGTTCCCTAAGCCCTGCTGCGCACCGAACCAGTTGAGTCCCATATCGGTCTTGTACTTTTTGGATAACACCAACGTCGTGCTCAAGAAGTACGAGAAGATGATGGTCGATAGTTGCGGGTGTCACTGATTTAGAGTTTTTGAGAAGTGTCTTTGGTTAAGTTTATGTAGTAGTTAGTTTTTACCGTACTCTCCGAAATGCGGTACCTACGAGTTGTGTGAATATGTGAAATTTGTTTCATTGGTTAGCTAGTAAAGATAGTGAAGCTTTCATTACACACCCATGTTTAATGTAGAAAACGATTAACTAGTAAGTTAATCTCGACAATAGAGTTCATATATCTACAAAATTTGTTACCTCTAAGGTACAACAGAATATTTACATCTAAATCGATTGAGATAATTTGAATTTTATAATACGTTTTTATAATATGCGTTTCCTCGTGAAATATAGAGAATTTTTTGCGACTCGATTAAATAACAAATTATTTCTGAAGAATTGACCTTTATTCCAACTACGCCCGGCGTTGGAGCCTACAAACCCACAATTGGATTAAATATAGAGGATAGGTCTGGAATCCAAACTGTAATTTACAGTTGTGAATATTTCCAGTGAAACGTTCCTCCCCCCTTTCATTTCCCTTTAACCCACTCGGGCTAAGGTACATTCGAAAGGCGGTGTAATGCAAAATTACAATGCTGATACATAGCGGATATGGTTCTCCTTTTATTGCGAAACAAATCTGATGAAAAATTCAAGACATTGGCGCCGACGGTGAATTTAATCCCCCCGATTCGGGTTATTTATTCTTTATGAAGTTGATTCCCTTTCGCGAGACACCTTGGGAAATCACCACCCCTACCCATCAGCCTAAATATAAGCAAGCTTATACAGGCGGATAAGGCTTTCCTCATCCGAAGAAAACATTTTGACTTAGTATATGTAAAATAAAATTTTAATGGATGAGACGGAACAAAATGAATTATTTAATTTCTGAATAATCCATTAACATGGTTTAGAAGCGACGTCTCGGAAAATATAACGGAAGGAAGCGGCGGGAGTAGACGGGAAGTTTTCATCTTAGCGAATTTTTAATCAATTGGCACGAACAAAATTCTTTAATAATACTTTGTTGAAGTTCTTTGGTATTGGATTTTTAATTTGTTCATGTGTGCTTAAATTGATTTAGTATATAGCTCTGATTAATCCAACTAAATCGATACTATTTGTATCAAAGATTTCATAAGAACTTATTTCAGGTATATACGCTTCTATTTCTGATAGGAATGTAATATTAAAATATCCCAATGAAAAATGTATTGACTTTTTTCCGATCTGTCTTTTGGCGGTAAAATATCCAGGGCGTTTTCGCCAAAGTCTCTAGAACGTGTAATCTAAAGCAAATTAATTACAATTGAAATTCAGAGTTATTGAGTGTTTCTGAGCTACTATTAGATGCAAGGTTTAAATGCCAACTTAAATGAATATTAAACTACTTCAATTTGGCTTGCTAACACCCTGTGGTAGATGTCAAATCGGATTTTAAGCCGTCGAAATCACACACATTAATTTTAAGGTAGTGCCAATGTTTTATCAATATTATGTTGAGGTTATTTGGTATTTTGTTTAAAATTTGCTAGTAAGTGCACAAAAAGATTAATTAACCTAGCACAATGCTGCTTAAACCAACTAGCATATCAAAGGTTTCAAACATTTATGTATATTATGGGTAGAAGAAAAGAGTTACTTCAGTTACTAAGGCTTCTGTTTATATTGGAAATGTATATTTTGTTATACCGGAGTATTGCAGTGGATACTCTGTTATTTTTTTCAAAACGATCTTTTCGGGGAGAGAATAAATATGGCTGCTTCGCCATAATATAGAGAACCCAAATAATAGCGAACAAATTAATTTCACTGTGTTAAGGCGTTAAAATTCAAAGTAACTGAGTGTTACCAATTAATTTTGTGTTTATTCTAGATGCAAGCTATAAAAATAATTTGAAATAAGTAGGTATTAAATTACTTTCATTTTTTATGAGGTACGAGATTTAAGTTATTAGGTATTAAATTTATAATTTGTTCACATGCTTTCAACTAAAGTATTCATTTAGGACAATGCAACAGCTTTGTGGAAATTGGGTAAAGCTCTGATTAAATGAAATAAAGCGATATAGTTACTGTTAAAAGATTTTTAAAATTTATATTACATATTATTGGTAGAGGCAGAGAGTTATTTAAATTGCCTAGGTTTATATTTGTATTATAAATGTGCACTCCGGCATATTAAAATACTCCTATGGTTTCTTTCATCAAAATTTTGGCGGAAATTTCCGTAACTTCGCCAAAATGGAGAGTGCCAATAATTCCAAATAAATACTAAAGTAAATTTGCTACTATAGCGTTAACATTCAAAATTATGGAGTATAAACGCCTAATTATCGGTCTAGACGCTTGTTTTAAAAGTAAACTTAATAAACACTAAACTAACTTTCGATAGAAGTCCATATCTTCTAAAGGGGAAGGTTATATATCCAAAAAGTCTTTAACACGTCACTTCATCCAATTGAAACAATATATTCTTAAAATGGTCTTTACTAAGTATAAACGGACTAGTAGAATTTCGGGCTACTAGAATCCATATGATAAAAGGAACATATATTACAAATTATGATGTCCCTATTGTCTATTGGATAAAACAAAAAATTCATACGGTTATGCTGACAATGAAGTTTAGATAGCCAACAGTTACAGAAATTGAAATAGGGACATCATTTGATACTGGAGGTGTCGAATTGCCTCCCCACTCCACCGTCAGGATTATTCTATTACTTACATTAGGCATACTATTTCTATTTAGGCATAATATTTGTATCTTGATTTATTTTCCTTGCCCTCTTGCCCTTTATTATTTTCGTGATAAAGATAGGATTTCCCGTAACTTGCGTATTAAAAAAGGGTTCGTGAGGAAACTCGCACGCGCCCCTCGATATAATAGTGTTAAAAATTGGAACAAGATCATAATTCAAGAAAACTTAAAGTGTGTTACTTAAGTAAGTTACTGCAGAAATGTCGGAAGGAAACTACATAGAAGGTAAAAGACAAGGATATATATTTTTTTAATAGTGTGTCTATAAGATAATAAATGACTAATGAGATTAAGTCTTTACAGTTATTAGTTGAACTCATTACTACAAACCAATTAGAGAGTTGAAAAATTCATCACAACTGAACATGAATTCATCAATACATTAATATTACAATTAACATTAATACATTGCGGTTCTTTGGTTAGTTTAACAATCTCCATGATTTCTAATAAGCTGAGTTTTTTACTTTTGTCATCATAACGTAAAATATCATAATCCGGAACAAGGATGGTGATGTGGTTATCAATTATCATATGGCTGGCTAGTGAACTCGGAAGTACACTGCATTAACTGTTTTAAATGGTAATTAGACAGTTAATTAACGTCTCCCCATTGGTTCAACAAAGATTCCTTTGAAGCAAGAAACTTTCAAAAGGGCATTATATCATATGAACTTTTGATCTGTTCCCTGAAAGTATTCGAGTGTTCATTAACTTACTGGTATTAAAAGAATTAATGGTGAAATGATAAGGCCCCCAACAAGATTCTTCCAATTCTGTGTGAGTTTGACCCAAAAATGGAACTGAAAAATGTTAGAGTGAAGGTTCCTATGTTCGTGTTAGTACTTACAATACAATTATTTATTAACGAATTGGATATTGATTTGCTTTGGCTATATGGAAAATTATTGATAATTCGAGGTTAAAATTATATGGGGAGAGAGGAAAATTGAATAATCTATGGAATAATGTGTGAAAACCATGTAATCTGTGAGAAATAAAATGGAAAGAGTGATACAGGACAACACAATTTGTAAGAGTAGGATTTATGTAAAGTTTTCTTTTTGGTAGGTTTTTAGGTCCAAAAACAGAAGGGCACCGCCAATCTCCACTTGCATTGTAAACTTAACGGCCGAATAAGTAATATTAAGAAACTTTAAAAATTCTACTAACTCATTAAGTATATTGCCCTTGAACAAAAATTTTTTGTCATCTACGTAGCGATACCAAAAATAGGAAACCACATCAATTTCGTTCGAGGTTCTAAACCCTCATGAGGAGAGAGCGGATAGTAAGGCATTTACCTCGTGCTCGACTCTTTGCCTGATTTATCACATTTTACAGTGAAACCTCTATATAGCGGACAGTCACAGGAACCACAATTTCGTCCGTTTTAAGGAGGTGTCCGCTATTGGGAGGAAAGGATTAAATTAAAAAAATTTTGATATGTGCACAAATGTAATTCAAAATACTACATTTTCAAATTGCAATACATTTCTTATTGAACAATTTGTCAATAGTAGTTTGTTTACCAGAAACCACAGAATCCACATAAGACTACCTCTTTATTCTGAAATATATCTGGAATTCCTTAATAGGATGATTGCAAATTTAAACACCTATTTAAGAGACTTAAGGGATTTATGGATGCAATTATGAAAGGTGTCCGTTATTTAAACTGCTTAGTAAAGCGGATTCCAGGAGAAGATGATTAAAATTTGAATTCCTATTTAAGAGGTATATTTCTTACATATCTGATTTCAAAGGGTATTGTCCGTTGTTAAGAGGTCATTTTATTAACAATTATATAGGAAATGGTAGCTTTTAACTGTCCGTGTCCGTTATTTGGAGGGCCCGCTATTGGGACGTGCTAATGTGTATTAAGAGATTCGGGAAATATGAAACTGTCCGTTATGTAGAGGAGTCCGGTATTGGGACGTGTCCGTTATTAGAGGTTTTACTGTATTTTATTATGCTTTTTTTTTAGATAATTTCAAATTTATTCGAGAATTTTGAACTAAATGCAATGGTAAAATGCAGAAATCTCTCTGAGAAATACTAAAGCAGGTATACAAACTTACTTACTTTACTTACTTACGAGATGGGAAACCTGGATAGAAGCAAGTCTTTTCTATGCTAAACATTTTGATGCAATTCAAGTATTAGGTTTAAACGCTTTAAGTTCTTATAAAAGAGAAAAATAAATGTTACATAGTACTACAGTCAACTCCGTTTATAACGTACCTCAAGGGAACTTAAAAAAAGTACGATAAATGCGAAGTACGTTAAATACATCCGGCTTCTATTTCGCGGATAATTTTAAATGTTTCCCCTACAGAGAACGCTAAGCGTTGTTTTTATTGGGATGGTTCGTCATGTTGGGGTGTTTCAGTTAAATTAAGGATAATAAACAAATTAGTCGGGTTCGGATCTATTCATCATTTACGCAGCAGGTACACATAATATATAACAGGTATATTTTTGGGGAAATCCGTGTTTCGCTAATCCTGTTAATTCCTTGATCCCTAACCGTCCTAACGGTCTGTGATTTGTCATGCTAATGCTGACAATTTCTTCGAAATTCGTGGTAATAACGTACTTCCTAAGAGATTTTCGTCCGTTAAATCCGACAATCCGTTAAAAGCAAGTACGGTAAATACGATGCTTATTTCTAATAAAGTAAAGGGCATCAGTTCTGGACTTCCTAAACAGTTCGCTAAATCCGATAGTCCGCTAAATGCGAGTGCGTTGTAAACGAAGTTGACTATAACCATTTAACAATATTTTTTTTGGATAATTAATTCATTTTCACCGAATGAAGCTGTGTCTGTTAAGAGAGCTCAAGCAGCAGTAATCTCCAAACATATAAAATCTAATTTGGCATATATTTCTGGGAATTTCGAAAAAATTCCCCAAAATATAATTTGTTTGGAAAAGAGGCAATCTTTAATGAAAAGTCTTTTCTGAGACTGAAAATAGTTTTAAAAATCCTGCTAGTCCTGTCGGAAAGAAGTTAAAAGTCAAAATGGAACAAGTAGTGGGGAAGCATCCCGCTTTATCAATCCTAAAATACTTGTGTAGAATCCATGTAGGTTTTAAAGAGGAGGTGGATTTGAGCATACAATAGATAGCATTTCTGAAGTATGCCCTGTGACCAGAGATGTGATGTACAGAGATCTTTCTCAATACTTAAATTACTTTTGTCAGACAAGAGAAAAAAATTGTTACTAACAACAACAGAAAAAAATGTTAGTTTGTTATTTTAGTAATGAGTAATAATAAAATAAATAAATATAATAAATAATACCTAATAATAGTTTGTAAAAAAATTAAAAAATCTATATGTTTTTGGTTATATTATATATCGTTAATTGTCCCTGGGGCCGTCCATAAATCACGTGACGCTAAATTTGCCTTTTTTTGAACCCCCCACCGTGATAAACCGTGACATGCCATAATACCCCCCTAAGAATCACGTGATAATTTTTGACCCCCCCCCCCAATTTAAAATAAATTATACCAATTTTATTCAGTTTAATAATAGTATATTATTATACTAGTTTAATAAGACGGAGTATTGCCACACGAGAGTTTTAAAGCACGACGAGCGAAGCGAGGAGTGCTTTAATAGAACGAGTGCGACAATACGTCTTATTAAACGTGTGTAATATACTATTTTATCTACTTTGTTTAATTAATTCATTCAATTTTGGCTGTTTAAGTTTTCGTATTACACTAGAGAATTTTGCGTGGGTTGGTTACACTGACGTCACTGATATGGACGTTTCGTATTTGAATTTGAAAATCTAGTAGCACTAGGACAAATACAATAATTACTTACTTACGTGCGCGAAATGGAAGACAAAAATGTAGAATTGACCTGTACACCACTAGAAATACGCAAAGTTGCTCAAGAAACTTATTGAAATACTAATAATTTAACCTTGACGTCTACGTGACAGGCTGACGTACCAATCTAACAACACTAAAAGTTACCAAAAGTAGTGTAATAATATGAATATTATTACACTACTTTCAGTGTAATAATGAGATCATTAGTAACGCAAAGTAGATAAAAGAAATTTATATAATTTATTCTATATTACAGGGGAAAAAAATTGATTGTAATACTAAATTTTAAAACACTTTATATTTGAAAATATTTATTAGGTAGGTAGTGTATTGGAAAAAATACCGACAATATTTGAATATCACATGATACGATTCCACACCCCCCTCCCTTCCGTGATAAACCTCAATAAAAAGGTAACCCCCTCCCCCCTTAAAAGCATCACGTGATTTATGGACGGCCCCTGTATAGTGTTTTCAATTATTTAAATTATAAGATATTCGGAATTTTTTTGCAGTTTGTTTTTGCCTAATATGTTATTATAATTGCCTAATTGTGGCAGTTTTCCTTGCCTAATTGCCTTTTTATTTTGTCAATTTTACGATTTTATCGTGCCTTACTAACCGCTCTTTACTTATGAGCTTACGCCGTGCATTTCATCGACACCCTGTGTTAGTGCACCAAATGAGATCTTTAGACGGCGACTCTCGCACACACGCTACGTTTGAGGCACTGCTTATTTCGCGCAACCGACAAAATGTATGACAAAAATAAATAGACTGAGGACACGCGTGTATTCCACAATTTTCTCGACGGGTGCATAGAGGTACGTCGAATATAAAACAGGCAAATTTATATGTATATATTCAGATTTACATTTCCTAGTCGGAATTTTCGCGCGACAACGATTTCGCTCGATGTACAAATCGAATGTAAATTTTTTTTTGAGGCGCCCAGGAAAAAATCCGACGCCGGCGGAATTGCGGATTTACGCCGGTTAAGTCGGCGAGAAAAACTTCTCGCCCAAACATCTATTATTAACGTTAAGATGGAGGGGATCGAACGTCTCGTCTGGGATAAGGAGTTACGTGCGTGTAAGGCTACAGATGCAACTTACGCCCGTTCCGGTAATTAAGCGTACCAGAGCCAAACGCCGTACGTCTACCCACTAAGTCCTAACACTAAATAAAGCCCAGATTTCCTGCGTAAGCCTCTGTATAATACAGTGGGGTTAAAGCAGTCCGAAATTTTATGTACTGCCTGTAGGTATTTGGATTCTTCCGAGGGACCGACTTTAACCATGATTTATTTTTTGAAAGGTCCCTCTCATATATATTGTGGTTTGAGGTGGATTTATATTGCGTATGGATTATAAAGCATAAGTTATGCTAGGGGAATATAAATATTCTTAATAATGTTATAGTGTTTGGGTATGGTGTAATTCAAACAAACTGGCGGGTTTAGGAGCGAGTAAGAATGTGATATTAGCTTTCAATACATGATACCTAAGAGCCATTACCTAAAAAGCTCTTTTCATTTGTGATACTAAAGATCTCATACCTACATAAGTGATGACATCATAATTCAGCGTCTACTGTATTGCATGTTATTTCAATATCAACTTAAAAATCCCAATCTACTCGCTAATGCCTCTAATTTCAAGAAAAAATAGACAACATTGTAACATTTAATCGAAAAAATATATGTTTAACTTGGAGTATTCCAAATTATTGCCTAAATTGAATACTCTCTCTTATCATATTAGGAAGTCAATTAAAGGTACACATACCTTTTCACCTGTCACTTAATTAATTATTTTAGTCATCCTAACATTCGGAGATTTATGTCTCAAAATACAAGAGTGAGATCACTTGGTCCGCTGAAAGGAGCACTTTGTCGACACAGCGGCTTCTGTTGTAATGATTTAAGTGGTCGAAAATATGTATGGTGTCGTAAATTGTTTATTAATTAATTAATTAGTTTATTTCTAATTTATTTACACAGCTTTAATTACACACTACACACTACTTAATTTATCTTAACTATTTCCTAACTAATTAATTTATGTCACACTCTTAACTGCTAATTTATTTCATTTGTCCGTTTTTCGCACTGTTTACTCACTAGCGGCTTCACGTCTAATCTCCTCTCTCCGACCGCAAGCTCGTTTATATACATATCTCAATTGTATTTGAGATGATTCCAGTTCGTTCCTTTCCTTAATAATGTTTATTCTAGAAAGGCCCGGAACGTAATAGATCATTCTCTCTTTAATAAAAATGATTTCAGGAACGTTCGGGAAGGTTTTTATTGCCCAATTAAACGAAGTCTTTGAACTGTGCCGCTTCGATCAGATAGGAGATGCCCTGTCTGCCGATGTTTATATTTCCCGTTACATTACTAATGATGTCATATAAAATGCATTTTGTTATTTAAAGGAATATTTTGTTTCTACTTAGGATTTATCAGAATCACATTAAAATAGAGCACATGCCGCAAAGAAGAATGTCCATATTTTGCATATTTTTGGGATTTTAATATTGTAATGCATATTTTGCGCATTCCACATATAAATGTGCATATTTCACAGTTTTACCATAAAATTGGTTGGACTTTACCATACGTAAATTCGACAAACTTAGGTAATAATTACAACTCGGACCCGTGGAATTAGTACCACTAAATAACGACGCACACGGGTTGGTTTAATGTATAGGTATGCTTAGTATAATAGATTAATAGTAAAGAAATAAATAATAAAACAGTCAACAAAAGTGTAATATTGTCATCATGAATTTTGTTCTTAATCGAACGTCGTACTAATAACTTTAATAACTAAAAGGCCTATATTTTAGAATCTTGCTGCGATTTGGATAAAAATATCCAGAATTAATCTTAGGAAATTCAGAAGTGTTTTGCAAATTATGTGTGCATAGTAAATTGCATAATTTTTACATATTTTCACATAAAACGTATCGGATGAATTGAAAATTTTTAAGAAATAATTAACGAAGTTCGGGGAAAAACTGATGAAAATACTATTAAGAATTAATTAAGAAACACTATTACATTTGTAGAGAAGAGTTTTTCCAGTTTCAAATTTAATTTCAGCGAAACAAGGCAACATTTTTCAATGGAAGACGTGAAAAGGCATATCACTATTTGTTGTTCATTTAATATGAATATTTCATTATTAGTTGTATAATAGAGATGATACCATGTAATATATTTATTACACACATTTATACACATATTCTGTAATGAGATGAATTTATTTAATTATGTTTGTATGTATATCCAAATTAATTGTAGAACAAAATGTCGTCTATATAAATTTTGGTCAAATGTCTAACCTTTTAATGCAGAAAATGTACCAACTTAATACTTAAATATTGACTAACACATTAATTCTGAAAATAAAATATAAACCAATGTATATTTTCTAAATATAGCGCATAAATTCTGCATATAATTTATCATACTCAAAATTATAATTAGGTGTTTCCTTATGTTAATATATGAACGCCTTTGTAAGAGCTGCGAAAACGAAACTTAAAACTCCTAGCCTTATGAATTTTACATTTCTCTTTACCGACTCCCGCCGTAAATGTTTGTCCAAAAGTAATACCTTTTTATATCCCCGCATTGCTGAGGGATTCGAAGTTTGTGTTGGCGAAATTTGCGAATCATATTTTCTTCATGCCTTCACGCATTTGGTATTCCCGTGGGAGCGGTTTGGCAAAAGGATTGTATTTAATAATTAAATGTTCAGGAACTGAAATATTTCACCGCAGAGTTAGCAACGGAGATTTACGACAAACCACAACGTATCCTACGAGCTATTAATTCGGAACATTTCATATTCAAAGCGCAATGTGATGGTTTTGTTAAATATGACCGCAACGATAACAATTCTTCAGCGGATATACGCGCGCGTACACTGCGTCTATGTTTAATAATAACACGTATAGTGGGAAGTAACGTTTATGCATATCCATGGATTCTCTGAACCAGGTTCGGTTAATCCGCCACAATCGATCCGGCCGTATTTCGGGATCCGATCTTGCATTAAGCCGAATTTGACAAAAGTCTTATAGCTTATAGGTTAATTTCGAGCGCTCCGCTATTGATGAAATTAAACTGGCATAATCAGGTTGCAGAAACGAGTTAATTCGCGTTCGGTGATTTCCTCCCGACGAAATTACTGTTTGCGAACAACATCTTGGAAACTTATTGTTGTAATAGATCATTACAATCTGATCGAATGTCAGGTCGGATAAACTGAAATGCGACTTGAAACTCCATTATTGTGGTGTAAAGGTTGTTTCGGGGCGGTAATAAACTTTGCGGACTTTGAAATGTGCTCGGTTTAAGATTGATCTCTTGCAATAATTTAGACTGAACCCGCCGGTTATTTGGGGAATAGTCACAACATCAAACTCGAAAAAGGGGATAAGAAATTAGCATTTCTTCTTGTTGCTTTGGACAAGTCTTTAGGAATACTTGTCCAAAGCAAGCATTTACTAGGGTAAATAAATTTTTTATTTGGAAATATTTGATTTCCAAACAAATCATTATAATACTATTTGATTTAGTTACATTATTTTATATGTGACTCCAATTTCGTCCAACTCGAATTGGATTCGCTGTTGACGAAAATTTTAAGTACCCAACAAATGTTTATGTTGCGTTTGAACCAATCAAATTTATTGGAATTATATTAGAGAGATTCTGATTATGAGGGTTATCAGTGCTTTATGCTCATTTTACACATTTTTGAATATAACCCATATTTCGGGCTCTTCGCTAGACACTCGAAAAATCGCAAGATATCACTCCACTTTTTCCACCCAAAAATGTAACTATTCTAGATGAAATTACTAGTGTATATTATGGAGATTTGTAAGATCTATAGACGAGTTTCAGCTCACCGTGCCAGACGTTTTTTTGAGATATTTTGATTTTCCTCCAAAATTGTAGCTATATAGCTAAAATAAGTACCTTATGGACGAAATTATTGCATTTGTGGTCTCAGGGAATCGTCCTCTATTGTTACCATTGGGAATTGAAAAACTAATTTGGATCTTTTTTGGAAAAAATCACCAAGGAAAAGTAGACTTTGGAAGGTTTCATTCTTTCTTACTTTCTCAAGTGGGGCTCTCTCAAATGAGGAGTTTGTTTGTCAAATGTTTAAAAAACATGTTTTCAAGAAATGCCTTTAGGTGTCTGTGGTACGTTTTTCTCATAAATTTAGAAATACCAGCAATTCAAGCTTTGCATTCAGATCTTATACCATACTAACACTTCCCAATAAGTGTTTAATTAAAATCGACCTAGGAAAGAGGGTACTTTACTATTTTCTTTTTTAGTTTTTGTGAAATTTTCTCGAAATTTGCCCAAGGGACGTTTAAAATTTTGAACATTTATTCTACTGAAGAGTGTATGGAATAAGTCTTAGCCACGGTTCACTACTTTATTGAGATTGAATTAATAAGAAGACTTAATTAAAAGAAGAACACAATGAGACAGTAAGTCTGTTGTTTTTGGTTCTTTGTAATTCTCTCGAAATCCGCTCCAAAAGTATTTCTTTTACCCTTGAACATTTTTAAATGTGCATTTTATTAATTCCCTCATTAATAAAATTGTCCTATGAAATATCTATTTCAGAGAGTATACAAGAAACTCTAATAACGTGTATATTTTGTCCAGTCATAGTTGGAACGGCAAAAAAAACACTTAATGGCTTTTTAAGTGGTGAAAAGCCATGCCGCCCGGTCGTCCATGGGCGTATCATTACGGATAATAACTCTAACAATGAATTCACTTCCAAATCGCACAAACAAATGGCATACACATTCACACACTACTGCTTTCTCGAGTATAAGTGCCGAAGAAGACATCACAAGAAAAGCACACGTGTTATGGTCCAGTGGACCATCCAGTATCCGTAGAGTCTCGCGTACTTCCTCGTATACGATTTCACTGATCGACTGTACACCTGCACCTTAGAAGAAGAAGAAGACACAAACGAAGTGCCGCTGTCGTAAAAAAAATGTGCGGTCCAATGGACCCTCTAGTTCTTTATCTTTACATATCTATACATTCACATATATGATTTCACTTGGGCAACTGAACACCTGCATTTTAAAAATACCAGGGCGTTTCTGAATAAGCAAAAAGATAAGTCCCATGGTTTTGTATAGAGACAACGCTCTCTTTTCGAATGTCCTCGGTAAATTCAGATTTTATTGAGTGTTCCAATTGATACTGGTTAGAGTATACTATTTATATTTTTAAAACAAAATATTTGCTTGAAATTTATAAAAGTCGAAAAATACTGTTCGTGGTTTCAGAAATCGACTTCATTGTCACATCCTGAATATATAAGTACAAGTACTATATTTAACAATAATTTTATGGAGAACACTGCATATTTCCATATATGATAAAACGCTTCTTTCATATTCCTGCGACAGGCAATAAACAAGTTAAGTTTGTTTATTAATAAATGATCACACGGAACACGTTCCACGGTTGAAACCAATTCAGCCTTTGTTTAGTATAAAATAATCATTTTTGCTTGTAACATGTTGTGCAACATAAAAGCAATATTTGTAATTTTCAACATAGTGTGGGTTTGTCAGAACAAAAACAAGTCAAAGTAATGATTTCAAAGTCCTACCTTTAAATTTAAAATCAAACAAAAATAAATGTATTGAAAATGTATAGACGAGGAACTTCTCCTTAGACATTAGAGTTACGGGATTGTCCACCATTTTTATTATAACGTTTAATAACCGTAAGTTGAGGAGCATGACAATGTGTCGAGTTCTTTTCAGAACTTGTGGTGGGAAACTTTGTTGTCGTGAAATAGTTCTGTTTAAGCGTATCCTCGCCGCAATTGTTTTGGTACGTTCGTCTCTACAACTCAAATTGTATTTATTCAATTTTGCCATATAAACTGACGTTTATTGACGTCAAATCGAACCTATAAAGTCATTGTTTATTTTGTTTATTTAGGCTGGGGATTTAAATGTTTTAATACGCTGCCTATTCAATTTTGCCGTATAAAGTGACGTTTTATCTGTTTAAAATTGTTTTCGTCGTTGTCAAGATTGCGGCACTGAAATTGTCATCTGTCATATTTTCTCTTCAAAATTGAACTGACTCCTCTAAACGCCAGTTTATATATGGCAAAATTGTATAAAACGTTGTAATACACTCGCGGATACAATGAACGTTTAACTCGCGATATTACCGCGCTTGCGGCTGCGCCGCGCGCCTTTAAACATATCGCTCGATAAGCGTTCATTTTATCCACTTGTATAATAAATAACTATTATCGTATATGTATTAATTGAATCAACGGGTGCTAAACAATTAAAAAATCTCCCCCTATACCCTCAAGGGTGGTGAAAATAAGGGTGAAATGTGAACAGTCTAGATTTTTGTATTAGTTTGTCACTTGAGTATTTTCTTAAATTCCTAAGTAAATTGCTTAATCATATGACTTGGCAAGAAAAGCTAACATGATCTTCAGGGGGTGGTAAGTTACAAATTCGAGAAAGTTTTATTAGAGAACCATTTTTTTGTGTATATTAATTCAAAATTGTAGTTATCTTAATCAATGGATTAGGTAGATGCTAAACGTTTACTATTGTAAGGAAAAATTATCCCTTTACCTCTCTTTGTGGTGGAAATAGAGTTGAAATATCAACAATAATGAACAATTTATAATGTGTATTAATATCATCTGAGGGTACGTATTGTATTAAAAAGAATGATACTTAAGTTTTATTAACTGTTATACTCAAAAGTTGAGTGTGACAACCTTGAAAATAATTGTACATTCTTCATATTCAATCCCTACTTCTACCACCTACTATAACAGGACTATATTTGACTATAACAATTGTTTATCATCCGGGTAATAAATTGATAATGATAGTCTTTTCGATCTAGAATATCGTCATAAATTGAATTATTATTGATATGTTTTAAACTTGTAAAAAAAGCTAGCTTAACACAAGTATAAAATTATTCTTACGAATTACCCCTTATTAAACACATGATATAAAAATTCCTGGGCTAATCGAGAAGTACCTACTTCGCTAATTTACATTCAACTCAGAGTTAATTAAACAATCGATCAATTACTTATGAATAAATATCCGGAGTCCATAGTTTTTCCACATTCAATTGACAATTAGGCACGGAGTTCATGCAGATTTGTATTTGTGCAATCAACCTAATGACAAAACGAAGTTATGGAGAACGTGGGGATAAAGAACCGGAGAGTACACGCCCAAATATATTTACGAGGCAGAGAACTTTCCACTAAGTTGCT
This sequence comes from Cryptocephalus moraei, assembly GCA_946251905.1. Taxonomy (NCBI): domain Eukaryota; kingdom Metazoa; phylum Arthropoda; class Insecta; order Coleoptera; family Chrysomelidae; genus Cryptocephalus; species Cryptocephalus moraei. The sequence continues at coordinate 15,415,483 of OX276454.1, forward strand.
AACGACTAGCATTTCTATGCAAGTGGAATGGAATTATTGCCGAGTCTACACTTCCACTAATTCAGTTGAACACTTGGGTGAGAAGTTTTAATGCGGTCGCGGATTCTACTATTTGCGGATTCTTTACTCGAAACGGAATCAAGTCGAGAACAAACGTCGCAATGGTAAGTTAATCGGATATATCGAAAATCAGTCGGTGTCCGCAGTGAACGTACTGTCCTTCCAAAGTGAGTTTAAGGATCCACCAATATCTATCACCGTAACATGATCTCACTACACATTTCACAATACAAGAGTGGCATGTTTGGCTCGCTGGAATGAATACCTGGTCAAAAGTGGCATGGATGTTGTGAGGATTTACGTACGTGTGAGGTCGTAGCATTTTAATGGCTTCAAAGACAGAAGGTTGTCCAGCGTCTCGGAGGTGGCCATGGTAGTTAAACCATGAGAAAACACCAAGTGTTCACCACCAATTTATTTCAAATGAGCGACCGGTTTCCAGTCATCTTCAGGCTCGTAACAAAAAATCATGGGAGCCCTGTCCCACATCTGTAAGGACTATCATGTAGCAACCTCCTAACGATGAAGACGTTATTCCGATTAGGGCTTTTTACATGTTTCCTATGAATGTTCCTGTTCGATGTGTGAAGAAATTTTAATTTTGAACTGTTTATGTCTGTATTACCTGTGATGTCTCACATATTGTTCAGCTGGAGCCCTAAAGCCTGAGCCTGAAGAGCCTGAAGATGACTACTAGACAATCGGAACCGGTTGCTCATTTGAAATAAATTGGTGGTGAAGACTTGGTGTTTTCTTATGGTTTATGGTTTTAATGACTTCATAAACTTACTATGAAGAGAAAGCACCTTCAAATTGTTATCAAAAAAGTGTAGCAATAACCATTTCGGTAGAAGTACCCTTATTGGATTCATACTTCCAGATATTAAACATTTTCTTCCGTTGCATTAAATTTCGGGAGCAGGATCGGCACGCTTAACGCGTGTCGAAGCTCCTCGTACACACCGACAAAGTTTTCAATTTTCCCAATCTTCCGCGCTATCAGAATCGTCCCCCGAACACACTTCTGCTTTATTTCCAAGTCTCCCACGCCTCCGAAACGGTTCTCCATTGTCAAGAATGTTTTCCCTCTGAATATTCTACGCGTTCACCTTGACAGTTCAGAATAAAAAAAAAGTTGATTAAGTTGTACACCTACACCCGGTGAAAATAAAAAAGGAACCCCCAGTGTTGACAGAGAAATTTCCGGTGTTCCCCTTTCGCCGGAGACCTCCTACGAACTTTGTCGGGAGTTAATTTATCGACGGAAACCTTCTTCATTATTTACCGCGAGCAAGTTTTTAAAACTTATTGAATACTTAAAACTTAAATTGATTCTTCTTATCAATTATAAAGCGACGTACCGTTTTATCTCGATAATTAATCGGAAAATAGCACGAATAACGAGCTCCGGCGAAAGTTCTCGAGGCCAATTTGAATTTCGCTTTTCAAGTAAATACCCTGGAAAATAAACATTTCTCGTGACATCCTCACTTGTTTATTTTAAACGTACATTCTACAGTACTTCGATGTTTACGGTTTCCCTTATTCATCGAAAATTAAAACTTTTCTCTCGCGAAACACTTCGAAAATCGCATACTTTGAACTAGAAATCGCCGCATCTTCGAGATTTACGATCACCTGCCAGTTACCGTCTGGGAGCGTCGCGTCTAATTCATCTGATAACTTTGTCGCGATGTCTTCGCCCTCTTCGTAGAAAAAATAATATTTTCTTACGACCGACTCGATTTTCTCGATATCCCTCCGCTTGATACCTTTCGACTTCAGCACGAACACCTGAAAAAATATGCGTTATTAGGTGAATCAAATTAGATTTTTTTTGTAAAAAACTGGGTAGACGGGTTTGACACTTGGAAAAGGTAGTTTGAGTTATTACAAGAAACCTCTCATCTAGAGATTCATCAATTTTTAGTGGAACCATTATCAAATTAACGATTAAAGTACCAAAATCACTCTTTTATCTTCGAGATGAAGAAGTCCATGACTCTAAGATGGGGGAGCAAATCACACAAGTGAGTATCTCTGAGTCAACACCCCATCGCATTGAAATTTCAATGCGATGGGGTGTTGACTCAGAGATACTCACTTGTGTGATTCACTGTTTTATGTATAACTCTAAATGGTTTAGATTTAGACGTTTGCGGTCAACAGTGAACTTTAAGAGAAAACAATTAACACATTACATTGTTTTAATTGTTTAATAAACAATTAAAATGAGACTTTCTAAATTAAAATTGCACTATAAATAAAAAAGTTATTGCAAAAAAGGTGGCAAATTGGCTATTTTTAAATATTGTTAATAACTTTTTAATTAGTTGTTAGAATTAAGTGAAATGTTTATAATTTGTGAGTTGTAATGTAATTTATAAGTATGCAAAAGATGGGCCCGATCGGTAGAGCAGTTTTGTAAAATTCTAATTGTTTATCCCGTTTCTTGAAAAAATCAACAATGTCGAAGTTCTGTTCAGCCGATTTTTCTAAATGGATCTTAACAAACTTGGGCTCACCCTCTTCGTAAAGACTGATATTAACGTCCTATGTAAAAAAACAATACATTTTGTAATGTTCATTTATAAAAAAAGGCTTAACAAAAAGTATAGGTTTTTAAGCTTATAAACATTTACAATAACTTGGTTGGTTTTTGTTCAAACTTTACGGCAATGATTTATTCGAAAAGCTCATTCAAAAATACGCATTTAAAAAGAAAAAACAAAGCCCCACAACCTTGGTGGGCCAAGATAGCCCTTTTTTTGAAAACAAATCACCGTCGCTACATTCATTAATATTAAAGACTGAAAATAACAAGGTTTTTAGAAGAAGAGTTGAAGTTTCCAATGGCACTTTCAGCGTTTAAAAAAAACCGAATATTGTTTAACGGAGAGCATTATAAGCAAAGAGTAATAATTGCGCGTTGATTACTTTCCTGCTCGGAGTCCACGGAGTGAGGGAAGCCGACTGTGTGCTTGGCACAGCTCTCCTGAAAAGTGAGCTCGCGCCTTCAAATCGGACAGCTCGTAGAAAAGACTTTATCTCGGGTTCTACTTGACCAAAATTGCTCATTCTTTTTTTAAACTGGGATACAATGAACAAATAATAACAATTAACATACTTTCTGAGTAACCTACTTGATGTGTGATAAAAGCTTAGAAGTGTATAGATTATATAATGTTAACAATGCAAAAATAATGTTTATTTATAGGTGTAATTATTAAACAATAATTAATAAAAGTGCATACAAATTGATGTACTATAATTAGGGTATATAGAAACATATAAAATAATCATAACCTTAGGCGTCTTTGGATAAAGCAATTTTGCACAGAAAGTATGTTAATTGTTGTTATATGTTCATTGTATCCCAGTTTAAAAAAAGAATGAGCAATTTTGGTCAAGTAGAACCAGAGATAAGGTCTTTTCTTAGACCGATCCGATTGGAAGCCGTGAGCTCACCTTTCAATTTTTCACTATTTTAAAAAAAGGGCTATCTTGGCCCACCAAGGTTGTGGGGCTTTGTTTTTTCTTTTTAAATGCGTATTTTTGAATCAGCTTTTCGAATAAATCATTGCCGTAAAGTTTGAACAAACACCAACCAAGTCATTGTAAATATTTATAAGCTTAAAAACCTATACTTTTTGTTAAGTCTTTTTTTATAAATAAACATTACAAAATTTATTGTTTTTTACATAGGACGTTAATATAAGTCTTTACGAAGAGGGTGAACCCAAGTTTGTTAAGATCCATTTAGGAAAATCTACTGGACAGGACTTAGAAATTGTTGATTTTTTCAAAAAACGACATAAACAATTAGAATTTTGCAAAAACTGCTCTACCGATCGAGCCCATCTTTTGCATACTTATAAAGTACATTACAACTCACAAATTGTAAACATTTCACTTAATTCGAACAACTAATTAAAAAGTTATTAACAATATTTAAAAATAGCCATTTTGTCCCCTTTTTTGAAATGACTTTTTTATTTATAGTGCAATTTTAATTTAGAAAGTCTCATTTTAAAGATAAATATATTCTCTTAAAGTTCACTTTTGCCCGCAAACGTTTAAATCTAAGCCATTTGGAGTTATAAATAAAAGAGTGATTTTGGCACTTTAATTGTTAATTTGATAATGGTTCCACTAAACAATTGATGAATCTCTAGATGAGAGGCTTCTTGTAATAACTCAAACTATCTTTTCCAACTGTCAAACCCGTCTACACAGTTTTTTACAAAAACACCCTGTCTTCTTTCTAATTTGATTCGCCTATAATAGAAAAATAGGAGGTTAGTTATAGATTCAAAGCCAAATGTGAGTTCTGAAAATGGATAAAGTATGTGCAATAACACAAACCAAGAGATTTACTTGGGTGACCTGAATGGTTAGTATTGTATTAACATACCATGAAGGTATTCATTTTTACATATCTTGGAAGCTATGTTCCAGTCATGTCCAAATTATTGAAGTTGGAAGAAGGGAGATATCTTGAATATCTCTATATAGATTCTTGTAGGTCCTTTGTTTAAATTTTCTACATCAGAAATTCCCACAAAGAGAGAGAGAGAGAGAGAGAGAGAGAGAGAGAGAGAGAAATTGGCAGACACCAACACAGGAAAGCTAAATTTCAAAAATTTCAGGGAGTGTGAAAGATCCTATGAAACACATATTCTAGGATATAGAAGCTGAAATGAGACAACTATTTCAAATTCTTGATTATAAGACCTTATAAAATGGAACTTCACGACTCCATGAAATAAAAGTCAGAAGTTTGAATTGTAAAGAAAACATTAAAGTCTCTATATATCCTATGGGAGGCTTTATTTAAATTTTATTGTTCGGGTATTAGCAAAAAGAGAATAGAATAAATGACATATAAGTAAGTATTCTAAATAATTCAAGAAAAATGAATAATTGAGAGAAGAATAAGAGAATGAAAGAGGAAATAATGGAATAAATGAGAGGTAAGCTTGCGTTGCAAATAATCCAAGAAGCATGAATAATTATATGAAAGAATTTGACAATCGTAAATCTAGAAGTTGAAATTGGAATGAATATTTATAATAATTGTAATATCTACTAGTGGGAAAATCATAAAAAGAGCTAGGAATACTATGCGTTGCGTTATTTGAATTTTATTTTTCTATCATTTTTAAATAGAAAAAATAAGGTGATAAATTTGAGTAAAGCGTGGAATTCAAAGAATTCTTGAAGCGTGATGACTTATATGAAGGACTATGACATTCTAGAACCCTGAAGTTGAAATATGAAAAAATATCTATGGAGATTTTTCTTATTGTTCTATACATGTACAGAATGTTTTCTTTTGGTTCCCATTTCAAATCTGAAAGTGAAATTGACTTTTCCTAACCAAGTTAGAAAATTAGATAGCAGGTTAGCGTTGAGGAGATTTTATTGAAGGTAGAAATGAATAGGATTGTTTAAGGTGTGATTTACTAATTGTCTTGTTCTCACCACTACATAACTGCGAGCAAATGTAAGAGATATTTTGAAAAAGAAATTTGTAGCTCAGCCGGTACGAGCAAATGTAAGAGATATTTTGAAAAAGGAATTTGTAGCTTAGCCGGGAGAGAAAGTTTGAAAAATTTCCGTTTTCAAAATCTCTTCAAAAAAACATTTGCTCGTATACACCTTCTCTATGATTTAATTTCGAAAATTTTTCATCTAATTAATAACTGATTTTCGTCACAAGCTAAATTTCAACTCATCACATACCTCTGTCCGTGACGAACATTTCAATGGTTAATTGCAATGTGCTATAATGCAATAACCATGGTGACTAGCTAATAGAATTGGTAAGTGAAATTTAGTTTCATTCACTAACTAATTGTGTTTTACCAACTAGATTATATAGCGTCACAGACCACTAACTGCAACTAACAACAAGCAGTTGATCAAATAGCCCAGTTCCTGATCAATTAGTTTAGTGGCTTATCAAAATGACCAATAACGTACACTGGCTAGTCTTCATTAAGCAGAAAGTATGCAGAAACAGAAACGATAAACTTCTGTTTGGCATTGATTCACTATCATTTTTATTTCATGTTTTCATCTATATTCATTATCATCAAATATTCATTAAACATCACAATTAGTAATTACGTATACTGGCTAGTTTTCATTAAAACAGAAAGTGTGGAAAAGCAGAAATGATTTGTGATGTAATAACTAGGGTGATTAGCCAATTAAACTGACGGTCGACTTTACCAATTAACTAGTTTATACCAATTAAATAATCACTTAGGCACAAGCTAAAATACAACTGATGAAATATATCAAAAATCTCCCTAACACAATATTTTATTGACTCATTTCTATGACAAAAGAATAGGTTGCCTCGCATTCTCTAAAGCAAAAAGAAAGGAGAACAGGAATTTAATGTGATATAATAACTACTTAAGTTTAACTTAACAACTCACTAGTTTCTATTAACCAATTAATTATATTGAATAATTAACGGCACAAGCTAAATTCCAACTCATTAAACATATGGCAAACTATTTCATGAACTTATCGCAGTGTCTAACATGCTATACTGAATGGTCCTTATTCAATATAGAAACTATATAGAGACAGAGATATGAATGTGTTGCGATAACTAGTGTGACTGGCTGTACAAATTGGATAACGACGTGCTTAGCTTCATTTACTTAGCATTCACTAATCAATTAATTGCTGACTAGCTATTGGACTAAACTTTCAATGACCTTTTAAAGTTTGAGTGATTACATGCAACATAATTTTGAAGTGACTCCTATATACATAATTGTTTTCCTTTTAACATTTCATCCTTTGTAATGTATAATTTAATTTTTGTCATTTTCTTCAATCTCGTCTTAGAGTTTTAAAAACAAAACCTTTGCCTTGTGCGGTCTTTCACTATTACCAAATTGTATTAACCAGATAAGATATTTCGACGTTCTCCATCAAGCATCACGAATAAGTTCCACCAAGAAACTGAAATTTATTCATTACTCAAAGTTTCAGTAATAATGTGTAGTAAATTCAGTAATTTGCCATAAATTAACTGAAGTTCCAAACAAGGTATTGTCAAATTAATTAGTTGTAGTTGTATGGGGGTATCTTAATATACAACATTAAAAAAACTCCAGCGATTTTTTGGCTGGTGCTGAAGCCATGGAAGTTCATATTAATTGTCATATTGCAGTGGTAATTTGTGGATAAATTTACGAATGTGCGAATTTCTTACTGAAACTACAATTTTGGTGAAATTTTGCCCTACATTTATTAAGAAAGTTTCAGCTATTCTTTATCTGAGTTTTAAAGGTATATTCTTTCATTTGACTGATATCAAAAGTTTAAAATCCTACACCGATATTTCAATGAAGATAATTAATCCCAAGTAATATTAAATACTCTTTGAAAGATATTCAAGATGCTTCATTTATCGTCACATTTCAATTATTGACATGGACCACGTCACCAAATTTTGCTCTTACCGTAGCGTTACCTCCATAAACAACAGCCCTGGAAAGTCCTTCTTCTTGTTTCAACTCAAAATTGAATTCCGCTTCCAAATTATATTCGTCAACTTCAAATCTTTGTTTGCCGTTAACGTTGTTCACTATCCGTTTATAAGAGGGCGTGTTTGGTCCCTAGAAATAGGTGTTTTGCGAGTTAAGCATCTCGGTTAGCTCGTACAACGTTTGTTAAACTACGAAAAATATTTACTCACCACAACTTCGCTGGGATCATTAGTGAGCTCGGCATCGTTAGGTTTATAATACCTGTGCCATGCCCCGACAACCATAGGATTTTTTAAATCTTCCACCGTCTCCCTCCATTCTTCTTGCGCTTTTGTTGTGAGCGTGGTTTCGAGCAGATGTTCCTAAAAATTTATCCTGTCTATCTACAATTAATCAATGTTTCCCGCTTCACCTTGTTCGTCGGTAAGTGAATCGCTACATCGTCCACGCTCTCCACGTTACCGTTCCACCAATGATTCACATTCGACATTACAATCGACACGTTCAGCTTGTGTTTTTCTACTAATTCGACGAATTTCTCGAGGACGTCCTGGACCTTGTGGAAACCGTCATTAGACTTTTCCTCCTCAGCTGCGTTTGCCAGCTAAGAATTTATAATCAAGCGGTTGCAGAGATATTGGAACATTGAAACTCACGCATATTAGAAGGGTGATCAGGCAGGTTGTTAAAATCACTCTCGACATTTTTCACGTTTGGATAACAAATAACGTCCATGTTTATAAAATCGTATTTATATATTCGTTATCGAAGGAGTGTAATTGGGCAATTAACTCCTTGTTTACAAGTTAAGTGAACCGAGGGATGCGATAAAGATTTTTATTTTCGGGAATTTTCAACTAAATTGTTATCGTCTTAACTTTTAATTGTAAATTATCAGTAACTAAAAAAGATATGCCAATATGACGATTAAATTTTGACTGTATCGGGAATTACGAATGAGCCATCTGTTGGAACAAACGAAAAGGAAGTTTATTTCCTCTCCTTAACTTAATGTGTAGAAATTCCCAAAAAGTTGTTACCTCGACCTCAATTAAACGTTAAATCACGATCTATTATTACTATCATCGATCGTCTGTTGCTCAGCCGATAAAAAACAACACGATATTTACGGATCAGCGACTAGGGTCGAATTAATTATTTAGGCTAATTGCACGAAGAGATTTCGGTTAATTCGAAAAACAATTTTAATCGAAGTTAGAGATAAACCGTATAAATGGTCCAAACTCTTTTATAGAATATTATTCTCGGCCAGCATGTCTAAGTTATTATTGTTTTTGTGTTTTAATATCCTCCTTGTTTCGTCAATTTCGGCGTTTTCCCGACACAGAAGAGCCGCCGATGAATCTCAAGAGACAAGCACTAAGGGAGCCATCGATGAGTCTGGTGATGAGGAGCTTTCGAACATTTCCCAGGTAATACAGGCGAAATAAACACAATGGAATAGTATTAATACAATCAAACTTTATTATTATTCAGGCCGTAAAGGAATGGTCCTCCGATAAAAAGAATAACTTGTTGAAAATATTACAATTGTTCACGGGGGACGTAAATATAACGCTCATTGGATGGCAAAACGTTTGGAATCCCAATGGGACGCTCAAGGAAGTGAAAACCGTAGAATTCACAATATCGGGAAACAATGAAGTAGTAAGTACGGGAGTAGATATAACGGTATTATTTCCTTCTTAGATATTAGCGAGAGTATTCAGAGATAATAAATGTGTTCAACAATGCCTTGTTACTCAAATTAGAGTATATGAAACTCCACTCAATATACAGGGTGTCACTAAAATAATACCCTCAAATTCAGGTGCGTATTATAGCATTACTAAAAAAAAAACACAGTTTATTCAATGTGTGCCATTCAAGTGTTGTTCATTAAAGTCACACTTAATTTTACCTATCTATGTAGAAATGGAGTAATATTTTATTGAATTAAGTGAGGTGGTTCAAAGGTAACCATATAAGAAATTTGGTGAAAAAGATTTATAAAAAGACTATGTTAACTAGTATTAGACCACCGAACAGATCACACAAGAACCTTAGGTACTTTACTTCTTGGTAGCAAATTGGTGAAATATGTACGGTACCACGTTTCACCTATTAGGTCACATTTTCGCTACACAAGTTAATTTAATAGGTGTCATGAACTCCTCTTAAAAGGCAACATAAGTCGAAGATCTTGTTTCACAGATTTTATGGTCAATGTACACCAAAAGGTAATGTTCTTGAATTATTTCGTGTAATATTGCACGTTAGATTGTGAGAAAGTGGTCAACATTACTTAATTTCACTACCTATAATTTATTCATCTCAATATGTGCTTTCAGGTTACTTAACTTATTAGTAATTTAAGTGAAACGTCATTAGATATTTTGAACACAATAGAGCGAACACAATATATATTCATACATTATAAATTTAATTCCGGAATAATTACGTTTTTAAAATTAAATAAAGGATTACTCCAAATTTTGAGAACACAACATATCTCACATAAAGTTTAAACAACGTATCGAAGCACTAAAGCAGAACTATATATAACACTTGATAAAATATTTAAAAAAAGAATTGTCTTAATAATAATTATTTTTGAGGCGTGTTGCTATTTTTCGAAGTACTAGTATAAAGTTTGACATTAAAATCTCTTGCATATAAGAATTTGCGACTTCAACTTGCTGTAATTTAATTACATGAGTGTATGAAATGCCTCTGAGATTCTTGCTACTGAAGTCGATGAGAAATACAAGTTTAGTATAGTCTTTACGAGACCAGTGTAACAACGGGCTGCCGACGAGAAAGAAGAACGTAAACGAGCCGCCTCCATAGGCGCGCGAAATATTTTTTACTCACTTAGTCAGTAAAATTTCACAGAAAAATGTTACATGAATTATTGTAAAATAATTGAGTTTAAATATTAAAAAATTATTCGTAATCTTCAGAAGAAGATTCGGAGCCGGGACGAATGACAATGAGGTTAATAGGTGGTAAAACGTGATATTCTTCTTCTTTTTTAATTACATGCGAAACGCAATTTTGCCAAATTTGTTTGTAAGAATCATCCCTAAAGACGGTTTCAATGTTCTCAAGAACAATGTTAGTGAAAGTAGGACTGTGGTTTGTTTTCCGCAAGCGATCCTTGATGTTAGCCCAAATTAATTCTATGGGATTAAAAATACAGTAGAAGGGAGGTAGTCGAAGAACACAATGACCTTTATCCTCAGCAAGCTTATCAACAGCATACTGCTTTTTGAAAGTACCCAATTTAACAATTTCAAGAAGCTGTTTTTTGTACGGAAGTTTGAAGCTACAGGAATATTTTTGCTGTGAAGAAATTCGATGATAAGTGATTTCCTGGAACTACTATTAGGAATTTTATTAATTGGACGAGAATGATATGAAGCGTTATCAAGAACTATAACTATATTATTATGAATATTGGGCAGAAGTCGATCTTTAAACCACTTTTCAAACAATTCGGCATCCATATCCTGATGATAATCGGCGAAACTCTTATCGATATTCTTAGCGGAAAGAAGCAAAGAATTAGGCACAAAACCGTTTTCGTTTCCTGCATGTAAAATTACCACCCGATTTCCCCTAGAACTGGGTGCATTTAATTTACAGTTGTTGCTGTCATCAACCCAACCACGTTGAATTATTTCATGGGTATCAAACCATGTTTCGTCTAAATATACAATGTTTCTCCTTGATTCCCGAAATGACATAATTTGTCTCAAATAATTCTGACGCAATGCAACAATACGAGGTGATGACCATTCGAGAATCTAATTTTTTGTGTTTAAATCCGCAACTTAACAGAATTGACCTTAAAGTGTCTGAAGATTTATATTTATATTCCGCAAAAGACTGTAATTTTTGAAAAATTTATAGTAAAGTGGGCACCTTGTTTCTAGCTTAAAAATCATAAACGGTTCTGCGTATAACGTCTTTAGCAGCGTCATCTAATGCTTTGAAATTCTTTTGTTTACCTATTCTATTTTGATGATGATCTACAATTCCTCGCTGAATTATTTTATAAATTGAAGAATATGGGATTAATGTCAAGTCTGAAATTTCTAAAACTAAGCAGCGAACCGATTGTTCGGGGTGTCTTTGGGCGCTTAAACCTATTTAAAATTACTGTTTGTAATTGAGGATGTTGATCCTTATTTACAAACTCCCAAGAAGGAGACGAGGAAGAGCAAGAGGGTTGAGTAGTCACGTTTTCCACATCAACTCGCATTGTTTCTGTCGCCCACAGTCTCCAAAACGCCATTCCGATTACAATTAATTATTATTATAAATATAAAAGCGAACGGCAAATTATATGATTATGAGATTAACTTAAAAACATACAAAATATCTCTATAACCTGTCTCGGTGATGTAAACCGTGCCAACACTGGTAAAAGACTGAAGACACGTGTTCGAGACGTTCTAGGAAGGATCCAGTCGTCCAAAACGCTTATGAATCCACTACAGCACAAGCGAGAAAAGTAAACTATTGACTATTTAGGCATGTGACTTGCTCGGCGTGGAACTGGAGTGGAAGGATTCTACAGGACGAGTTCGCTAAATAACGTATCATGTATCGAGCATGCCGTATATGTTGTTATTGATCGATACCCGTATAAGCTTGGTTGTTACACTTGATTTCGACTTGATACGCTACTTAATAGGTTAACACTTTACGATAGGAATTCACAAAATTTACTAATTCTTTAGGTAAATTTGACAAAATATAGCAGCACTTTAGTTGAATAGCCGTTAAAAATTAGTAAATTTCCACCAAATACAATGGGTGAAATAACGTATGTGACGTACATTTCTCGTAATATCCCACCACCTAAATTAGCTGGGAGGGCGTTTAAAAATTTTAGCTTTTAGTTATTTTTAAATTTTAGTTAAAAAATTATTACGTTTCTCGGACATTTCAGCATGCATTTCGTACTATAGTAGAAATAGTAGAAAATTAGTTGACATTTGAGGTACAACTCCAAAAAAGTAACTTCCTGCACATTTATTTAATGATTGTTTGCCAATTTTTCAAAAGTGTATTTCATTTAAGGACTGAATACCTTCAACCTTACCCTTCGTTTTTCATAAACTTCCCCCAATGCAATCATTTTATGTTATTACAATTTGGAAAAATTGGAACATTACATTAAGCTAGCTCTTCTAAAGCCAACACTAGGCTAAATTTCGGTTAGCTCTTATCTTCCATAGACCATTCTTCTAGAATGGTCACTTTATTTTGAACAATTCAGCAGGACATCGTGTTTCTTATGAGAAAAATTGTGAAAATCTCCCACAACGAATGTAGTTTCTCTTTCATCAACAATCTCCATCATACGTATTCTAAGTATATCACAAAGTTCACTCAATTTATCATTTTAACATCCAGGCTGATTTCAACTGGGATATCGAATACGACGATTACTTCTGGGAGAAGTTACCGTGGCTCATGGACGCAATGAGGGATTACCGGACGAACTACGGATTCGATTACAACTTCGGCCGCGAATTGTGGAGTTCCGATGGGGAGATGACGTTCGGTTTCTATTACGATTCGGAAGATGTGGTGAGTGTCGCCTCGTGGGTCGCGTCCCCTCAAGAAAAACCGCTCGGTCTCGTTTCAGTACATCAAGGAACACTACGTGCCGTGGAAACTACAAAGGAATCTCACGGCTGACACTTTAGACGACGTAAAGGGTTTCGTGGAGGACCTGCAAACGGATTTCGCTGCGGACGTTTTGGTTTTCGACAGTCGAGATAACATAGACCTGAGTCGGTCGAAGTTGGGATATCAGTTATTGGTAATAATCGGAGATTTAATGCATATTCAGCTAAACGTTCATCAAAGTGTGCTTTGGGAGAGGGAGATGGGTTAAATTTGGGAACGTTATCTTCAACACCAATTGTCTTGTGTAGATTTTAACAATCTTTAAATTGAACGCAAGAAATTAGATATTCAGACGAGACTTAAGACTTCAGTGTCCAAGTGAAATCGAAACAAACTCAATCAACGCGACATACGTCTCGTTATGCACAGCATACTTTGATGAATATTATTAGTACAATTAATAACTCTGAATTTTTCGACTGACACTAGCATATTAGTAAAGCTAGGATTTATAGGTGGAAAATTGATATAATATAGTATGATTGTTAAAACAAATTTACGTTCAATAAAATGGACTCACATCTGGGTATGCAGTCAAAAGGGCTTTAAAATAAAGAAAATTTACTAATTAGCTTAGCTTTCTTAGGTGTTTTCCTCTTTCTGCACTCAGGGCAAACATAGGAAAGCAATTACCAAATTTAATGCAAGTAAGTAATAAAAATAGATATACCGGTACCCAACTAATTCAGAATTTTCAACAATAATTATTTACCAAATACTTATGTCATTGTTTGTTTCGATGTGATTTCTTCAGTTAATAGTGTTTCCTTCAAATGTGTTTAAATTCTAGTGTCTCTAGATTTTCTAGTATCTCTCTTTAGTGTCCCTAAAAATTGGTCATCGATTAGTGATAATTGTAATAGTACTGATATTAACACTTTCCAAGAATCATCCAATTTATATTGACTTATATTAAATGTTTTCATTTTCGAAGATAGTATCAACAATTTTTTTGCACCCCTATGGGAAGTGAGATTTAACCTACAGTGGCAAATTATCCCTTAGCATTAATCACGTTCCAAATTCCGTTTCTAAAAGATATATTGTTTAATTTATATTAGCCCTAATCATAAATGAGATCGAAAATGCGCTTAACATTATTAAGAGTTTAGCTCAAGACCTTCAATTTACTTCATATTATACCTTACCTTTTCAGGATTTGCTATAGTCACAAATAAAACTAATACGCTTCGTACAAAGTGGTAATGGAGACCTATTATTGGTAAACGTTACATATATTGCTTTTCTTCTCACAATAAAACTATATTAGTAACGGATTTAAACAAGACAGTCTCAAATTTTTCACACTCCTCTTTTGATAACGAAAGCTTAAGTAAGTTGGCTGATATTCTCTTAGGAAGTGGTTAGCAGAAAAAAATATTAAACAATTTTTCTAACAAAATTTCCCTAGATGACATTTTCATTACATAATTCTGTTTAAACTGACGTTACTAATGACAATCTGTTTGATGTTTTTCTTGATGATTTTCTTTTAGTTAAGTTCCCAGCATTCCCTTATGATAAAGGGTTAAAACCATAAATCTTAAATACACCTAATGCTTTAAACTTTCAATTTGTTAAAAAATTGCATTGACTAATTTTAAATTATACAGTAAACTTAAATCCCCATTAAAATCTTCTGATATTTCTAACGTTGTATATAAAACTTTTTGCTAAAATTGTAACCTGAAATACATAGGTCAAACATTAAGGCTTTTAGGTAATAGGATTTCCTCACAAAAGTGGTGTTAAACGTGGAATTCGTACATATAGCATGTTTGCCGAAATATGTAAAACATTTAGACATATTGGCAAATAATGAAAATGTGCCATGTAGTCAAGAAGTACAATTTTTATAGACAGTGGTTTATTTAGTTTATTGTAAGTGATTGTAGTTTAGTACAGATGCAACATGGTATTCATTATTGAAAGTATAAAAAATATTTCAGTTATTTAAAAATTATGTTAAATACAATTAATTGTATTAAATGTATAATTAAGAAACAGGTGTATCTTTAACAGGTACAGAATTAAATTTAAAACACTTATTTCTTTACAACAAAGTTTGTAGAAATCGACATCTCCGTCTACATACAGCTCCTAATACGATCCATGAAGGGATTTTGGAAGTATCGTTATATGTGTAATTAATTTACTATGGTAGTCTGTACATCGATTAATATCATAGACGATAGTCCACATATCTATCCGCATCTTTCCTAACCTCTCTCGTTATCGTTAAAAATTCGTGTCTATCCATGAACGCATCAGAAATAACTGATTATAGCGACTATATTCCCAAACCTCGTTTAAATCACGGTATTTACCTGAATATTCTAGGAATGTTAGATATATAGGTTTCCATTGGATTATGTGGAATATGTAAGCGTTACATGCTAACTAGATTTGAACAATTGATAAAATTTTACACATTTGCAAAATACACACATAATACATATAGACATGAAATATGTAAAATATGCTGGAAATTGGTCACCTATGGGTAAAACGAAAAAATATTAATTTTTCCTATAAATCCGAGCTTTACCCCTAAGTTACAAACACGTCGTTTCAAATAATTCAAAACCAATCATTGCACAAATTTTAAACATTTAAATTCATCACACAAACTTCATTTGTAGACGTACTGCGAAGCTCAGACCAATGCCACGCACGAGATGATTTCCACCGCAGCGACTTTCCTAGCCGAATCTTATTTCTTACCTTCGGAAGAAGCCCTTCCTCACATCCTGGAACGAATGAGTGAGGCATACGACAGTTTCCACTGGACAGTAGTCCACCAAGCCGATTATTCCTATCTAGTAAGGGACGTGATTATCGAGATCGGCGTTTCCACGTTTTTAGGTTTGACGTATGAAGTAAAGCTCTACGGGAGATCGAAGTGAATCAGTGGATTGTAAGTGGGGCGTTATCGAAATAAAGCGTTGTGAATTCGAAGGGTTTATTTAGAATTTTCGTTAAATGGTTGATAATTGGATTATTGGAAGGAACAATAAATGGGCTTATGGGTAAATAAGTTCTGGAGGTATCACTAGAAAATTTGTAACAACCACTTACTCTTGTTGATTGCTATGATAAATGGAAGTAATGAGTTACTGCCTTTGGTTTGCACTTAACTCACAGCATAGAGATAAAGTTGTCAGTGCTATATAGACTTCACAATGCTATAACGGTAGCAAGTTTGCTATGTACAAAATTTTTGGCTGTAGTGTAAATCAAAACTAAGTCAAAAACTTAATATTTTTGATTCTACCTGATTTAGAAAAATTTCTAGGACAAATCAAATTTAGGTTTAGAATGCCATATTTTAATTTCCCTCTTCTATTGGACCTTTCCATCACTTACCCAGTAAATCAGTACCTACTTATAAAAGCAATTTTATGAAAAAGTGACACATTCAGTCATTAATCAGTTTTCAGTACACACAACCATTTCTTTGACCAAAACGTTTCCCTTGAACCTCAAACACATGGCAATGTATTGCGTTTAATATAAAATGGAAGTAAGCAATTATTGTAAAAGCATATGGTGGCATGGGTAAGAAGTATTTCCAATAATTGGTTCTAGCGTCAAATAGGACATGTAACTATTAATTTTAATATTAAATGAGTACTGGAATTTTCTAGAAAATACTTGAAAAGGATGGATTTTCTTTACATAATCTGATAAGTAATTATTCATAATAAATTCAGAAAAAAATGGAAAACCCTATTGATATCATTTTTCAACCAATAAATGGCATTTAAAATATGCAATTCATTTTGAAATATTACATTGATCGTTATATTCTTTGAATATTTCATTAATTTTATCCCTTACTTGTGCACTACCCAAACCGTGAATCTAACACACCGAAGAAATTAATCTGGCGAAAATTGCTTCCACATTTCTATCTTTATTAAAGGAGAATTTAATCTAAGCCTGGCCGGTTTTGTTACATTTGTAGCAGCGAGCCGACGAGGTTACACGACCGATTCACCTACAAGACTGTTCCTCCCTATCTTAATTGTTGGCAGCTTGTGAGATCAGCAGCTTGATCCGAAAGTCCCTTATCCCGTCCATAAATCACGCTTCAGTAAATCTCGCGTTCCCTATTGATCCAGTTATTTCTGGAGATACAACTTTCCCTTTTTTTTTTTATCGCAAAAATGTAACAAAAGTACAGAAGTTAAAAAATATATATTCCACTCGCGGAGAACGGAAGTTCGGCGCTGGAGGAATTATCGAAAAGGTATTTACGAATTTGTCAAGTTTTCATTACTCCTCGCCGCCCGGAGGGAACTTCGAAAAATAATTTGTTTGAGTTTTTGATTAAACGAGCTGAAAGGAGGTGAATCGAATCCGTCACTAAACAGGAGGGATGTAAATGGTGTGCCGAGTCCAGGGGAATTTATCAAACCCATCAGAAATGAAGGTGGCTGAAAACTTTTTGCTGAATATCAATTATCCCAGCTAATGGACTGTTCCTAATATGCGATAAATTACTGAGCTCTGGCCAGAAACTTTAATTGAATGTTTTTACGTGGCTCCGGATACACCAGGAAGTTAGCGGGTGTTATTTTTAACATCGTGTGTTCAGACGGAACAAAAAGTTGTTAGTTATTTGAAAATTATGAAAACAGAGCAGGTTTTAATATGTGATTTCGAAATAACTTGATGTCATGCTCCTAAAAGATGTCGGTATTTAGGAGTGCGCACTTGAATTTAGGGATAAGGAAGTTCAAAGCATTTAAATTCAGTGGTAGTTTAATTTTACGGTTCTATGCGACTATAAGATAAAATATTTATAGGTGTATATAAAATGTGTCACTAAACTTACTAAAGTATACCTTATCCTGAAATGCAACTGCGCAAGTTTATATGTCAAAATAAAGTTGGCTGTACTGGGAACTTTATACTCATGCATTATCTTTCTAATGACGAAAGAATAAATACCGCACATTCAACTTAACTATTTCTAATAAGGGCAACGTTCATATACAAGTTTTCCGTTCACAATTATTTAAGGTGAGCTCTATTTACACTAGTTAAAGCTGGACACTAAGTATTGTCTCTTAATGGTAACGAAATATTAAAGTGGATTTAAACGTAGTTAGTCAAAAATATGGAATGGACAAAAATGGACAGCAAACGGGTTGAATTTAGATAATGGCGCATATATAAACAGAATTTGTTTGACTGTACATATTGTTTTACACTAATTAACCTGTACCTATATTTCCCATATAAACAATAATATTGTCACTACTGGTATTATTACTTCAATTCTCAACTACTTTAACGACAAGCGAAAAAATTTAAATAAGTTGTGTTCAACGTTCCTGATATTAGGAAAATTGGAATTCTTTCTTCATCAGCTTATGTTTCTTTAGTTGGCTTTCCTATAATTTCCATGATAAGAAATGTCAAATGGAGAGATCAGTTCGTTTTCGACACGCTTTTTTTAAATAACTTCCCAATAATTCAACACTACCTGATGTAAAATGTATAGAGGTGGTATTGACACTTGATATCACTGCTATCTGTTATTTGATTCAATATATCTGCCTTTTTTAAACACTTGTATTGCCAAAAATTTGTTTCATGTATAATCTTTCACTTAAATCTTTATCTTATTTCGAGCAAAAATTGAGGAGAACTGTAATCTGATATAGAAAATAACCTTGCTAATTTATCATTTAAAAAAATTCTATTTTCTAAAAAGTTAAATAGTGTTTTAAATTAAATCAAATGAAACCTACTAACTCTTCACAAACACTAGTTGTATTATAATAATAACCATTAGTTTATTCGGTAATTGGAAACAATTGAATTGTCTGTAAATCTATAATCGACTCAATTACAAATGCAGTAACACAAAGACCTAATAACCCCAATTTAGTGAAATATCATAAAATAATATAATGTATATAGACCGGTTCTGCAGAGTCGCAGGATGCTATAAACATCAGAGCGAAAGAGAGGCCATATATTTCTCGGTGGCTAAACAGAAAACGAACTTTTGTGATGTTGCTAGCTGGCGAAACATCACAGTCATCCGCTCCGCACACTGTACCGCACACATCCGAAAGTTAGTGTAAAGCGATACGCGACCGCGATACGAGTTGACTTGGACTGCCTGCTCGGCCGGCAACGATGCAAAACATCCTTCTCTGTCATACTAACGAACTACTATAAGTTTCTCTTTTGCTCTTGTTGATTTCGGGACAGGCATTTCAATAGAAATGCTCCGTATAAAAAAATACTATGTTGTTATCGTAGATACGAACTTAAGTTATTGTGACCAAAATTTGTTAATAGAATTCAACGACTTTATTATTTTGTTGTCAATGTAAGTAAAAATATATTTTTCACTAAAATTTTCAAAGATAATTGTAACACATACCGTTCCACTTTATTAGGGTTATTAAAAAGAGAAAATTTTATTTTTTCTAGCCTTTTAATAACATAATAAATAGTTGTATTGGATTACTGAGTTGTTTGACATAAAAAACATATAACTAAGAGTAAGGTATTAAAAGCATATTTTTGGGAATTATGAAACATTTGTTTAAATAACCTAATAGCTGAATAAATGGTTAGTTGGGTTATTGTGAGTGTTGCACTTATAATTGGAAAAATATAATTAAAAGTAAAAAAGTACCGAAATTTTAAGTAAACTGACTTTTTTCAGAAATAATCCATTTACCAAATAAACAGATATATTGTGTGATTGGACTGGGTTAGGTTATAAATTATATTAGATTATGATCTGATACTCCCATTCCAATTTTAATTGGGACAGAAAACAAAATGCCAATGTACCGACAGCGTTTAAAAATTGACAATAGCCCTACACCAAAGCACAGCATATATTTACGATTTTGGTATAATTGGTATGGGTGACTGCAGTGGCCAACACAAGCATAGACAGTAGGAATTGTATATCTGTATCAAGTATCGTAATGGGTTTACTATAGTCCTAAAACTTTTACGAGAGCTTGTTCTTTTTAGTTGCACACCTGAAACATTAGGAACTGTTTACATCGAGTTTCAAACTATCGATGAATGTATATATATTTTCTTTTTTAAATAATTTACTTACTCAATTACGGATTTTTTACATAAAAATGCTTACGTTTAAACTGATTTTAAAACGCTAATAAAATTTCGTTGAGGATGTAAATACAATTTTTAAATACATATATTTAATTGCCGGAAATCCATGAATCCGCATTGCGGCATTTTTATGTAAACTCAAGTGATCATTAAGGACTTTCTTTGTCAGTTACAACTAACTTTGGAAATGTACACATATTAAGGCAGCTATGGGAATTTTATCAAAAAGTACTTAGCTTGTGTTTTATTGAATGTGTTAATTTAACTTTGAATATCTGGGCAAGGGTTACGCATGAAATTACAAAAATTTACTAATAATTGCAACATTATCAAACACTATTTCGGGTTAAAAAGTTAACATATTCATTTTTGAAAATCAGAAAATGATGTTTCTTCATTTTCCCAATATTCTTCCTCAATTCACATTCTTCTCCCCTTGTTCATCTCTGGAAAACTTTTCGTTCGTTTCTAATTTGATATTGAAACCAATTTTGGTATTTCTGTGCACTGTGCATGGGAAAGCAAGAGATGAATAGGGATGTGTAACGCAAGATCATAGTTTCCCAAATTAGTATAGAGAGCATAGTACAAGAAAAAATGGAAAGTAAATGACAGACACATTGACAGACTTCTATCACTAGACAGTTCATTCCGTCTTGCTATTCGTTAATGAGTAAATAGACAAAAGCTTAGACAAACCGGGGAATGAAGAAATATCAGAGTTTCTGTAGGAAAGGGGAGCTTTTCTTTTAAAAATCTCTCCATTGTGTTTCGGTTTTCGCCGACCAGTATATTAGATATTATTTTTATTTCCGTTTTAAAAGAATGTTTTGACAAACCAATAAAGGCGCCGCTGCTTATCGAAAAGTAATAAGAGAATTTCACACTTCACGACCAGATTGTTTTCAATGTTGCACTCGACTTTCCTATATCCCTCAATTTTTTTGAGTGTTCTTTCCGTTGAATTTTCCACATTTTGGCGAAATGCAATTTTGTTATGGAGCAGCTCGCGCGAAACGCCGGTTTTCGAGTCGATACTCAAGTACGTGGAGTGGAAGTGCAGTATGGGATTTTCTTTTAATAAAACCCCAGCACACTTTCTCATTATGGGGCAATTCGCTTTCCTTTGATGCGTTTTTATTGTCATCCGGACCGCCGAAAGCGGGAAACTGTAGGTACACAACATACAGTCTCTCTATTGTGCTCCTCGCGACAAAGAGAGAGAAAGAGGGAGAGAGGAGTGGGATTGAATAGATTTTCTACAATTATTTTTTTGCCCGTTCTTGGGAATAACTTCCTGTCAGGATCACGTGACGGCCCAATGAATCAACCGAGACGACAACCACTTTACCCCTTTTAAATGACAGGGCGGTGCGCACGTCATCAACAAACCGAATGAACCAAATGAACGGCAAACCTGAATATACTTTGCTCCCGATAAAACAAAAGGAATTGTCGTTTCAAATATATGCATATGTTCGGGGGTTTGAATAATGAATGTTTTGCTTTCAAACGTATTATCTTTGTTCCGATTAAACTGCGCGGAGGGAGCTTTAATTCCGTTGTTGATGATATTGATGGTGATATATGTGTGCATATTCAATGTTCGGAGTTTTATTCGCATCTCAAAAAAATGCACCGCTTCTGCTATAGCAAATACGTAGTTAGTGCTCAAACACACACATTAAGCCGTTCATTAATATTAATGCATTGTGGATGGCGCACACGTAGGATGAAGACATTACAAAAATATGGCGTATCAAAAACGGTTTGTTTAATGAAACGGAAAGCTTGAAACGTCGAGTTTCAGCTAATCATCCTATAAAGACGATGATTTCATTTCGGGTGCATTACGTGACATAAATTCCAATTACATCAGCGATACATTAAAAGGTCTTTGTTTGAAATCGTAAAAAATACGTTCCCCGACAACACGATTAGGTATCTGAAACTTTTGAGGTAAATTACAATGTTCTGTAACAGTTTATTTCAGTAATTTTGATTTTAACACAACTCCAAACTTAGGTAAAAGTCACATAAAATAATAAATAAATGAAATCTAACATAACTGTCTAATATCTATAATATATAAATATAATCTAATTGTCGACTGCTAGTATATTAATTATTTATTCTCACTTACTTATTTATTGATTACTTTTTGTTATCAACATTATTAATTATTTAGTTATTATTTGGAATGAGTGTGCCGAATCGAACAGCTTTCAATAAAAAACGTAGGAAGTGGATTCGATGGAATCGCATTATGTATTTTAACTATTGACATATAGTCCAGTCATTAGCGGTAGAGAACCTTAAAACTGTGGAATTTTGGAAAACAATATCGAGTTCTTTGAAAATTGGGATTTAGGTAGTATTTATAACCTTTTTCAAAGTTGAACTAGTGCCGAAGTGTGCTTTTTACCTAGGGGTGGAAACCACCCTTTTTAACCGTTTTTCACCAATAAATTGAAAATCTTTCATTTTATCGGAAAAAACATTCAGAACAAAAATGTTGCCAGTATACAAACAAAGAAATTCGTTTTTGAATGACCTCTATAAACCCAATAAGAGCTGAGTTATTGTTCATTGAATGATGGTTATTTTTGGAGAATTCCGAATTTGAAAATCTTCAAACATTAATAACTTGAAAATGGTCTAATTTTTGAGGAAAACTCAATAGACCTTTTTAAGATACATAAAGAACCTTAAAGAAACGTTATAATATTTTCACTGTATGCCAGAGTTGTTCGCTTTTGCCGTTATACCTATGCCCCGAAATAAAAAAAAAATCAATTGTTTCCTTATTATTCCCTTATTTTCCAGGCTATAAACTTTTTAAAAAATGCATTCTGAAGGGAATTCCAAGCGCTTTAAGATCAAATTAGTTAAAAGTTTTTACAATTCGTAGTTTTGAAAAGGGTTGCGTTCAAAGGGCTTGGATGAGCTATAATTAGTACGCGTAAACTTCGAACCGCCACATCTCCTTTAATTTTTATGATACAAAAATAAACAAAAGTCATAATTTTCAGTAAGAGAAACCCTGCAATTAATATATGAAACATTTTTTCATACCTAGAATAGTTTTTATTAAAATAATAATATAAATAAATAAATAAATAAATAAATAATAAAATAAAATAAATAATAATAATAATGACCTAAATAAAGTTAATTGCAAGTGGGTTACGCTTAATTTTTATCAGGGTGGTAATGACGAGGGTGTAATTTTTCAATTTAGAAGAAAAAAGAAAGGTGTTACTTTATTTTTCTTATAAATCAGTTAATTGTTATGCAAAACACTTTTATGAGTGTTCATTTTAAAGGTTTTTTTATTTACTTTAAAAAAGGTCTAATGAATTTTCCCAAACAATTTCAGCGTTTTCAAGTTATTGAAGGTTTAAGATTTTCAATTTTGGGGTTCTCGAGAAATAACAATTCTTTAACGAGCAATAACTCAGCCCTTGTTGGGCTTATAGAGGTCATCCAAAAACGAGTGTCTTTGCTTGTTTGTCAGCTACATTTTGGTTTCAATAGTTTTTTCCGATAAAATGAAAGATTAACAAGTTATTGGTGGAAAACGATTAAAAAACATCCGTTTTTGAATGAAAAATGCGTTGATTTAATCGTGAATAACTCGAAAAATATCAACTTTACAAAAATACTTTACAGATCAAAAGTTGCTTAAAATTAGTCGTTCTATAGATATTTAAACAATTTTTACCCCTTAGAAGGGGTGGCTTCCACCCGTAGGGAAAAAGCACACTTCGACACAAGTCCAACTTTGAAGAAGGTTATAAATACTACCTAGATCCCAATTTTCAAAGAAATCGACCTTGTTTCCCAAAATTTCATGCGAAAGTGGCTGATGACTGGAATAATAGTATATAAGACATACGCCTGTCAAGATCATAACAACTTTGATATCTTCCCATGAAAATATACATTCAGGGCTAAATAAGTGGCGGAAAAGTCCGAGAGTCGCGGCCTATAATATGTAATCTCTAGCGGTTATTTTTATCATTATGATTATTTATTAGTAGTTTAGTTATTTATTTGATATGCAGTTATATATTAGTTACTTGCATTATTAGTTACATATTTCATTTATGAAATAGACCTAATATACATTTTTGCTTCTTTCATTTTAAAATGTTTCTAAAGAGACAGAGTCTCTTTAGAGACTCTGTCTCTAAAGGCAAGGCCGTTGCCTTTCCCCTACTTTATTCAATATATATATGAATGAAATAATTCGTGATTGGAGGACAAAATACAGAAAAGGAATTTGGCTAGATCAACATACACGTGTCGATTCAATACTTTACGCAGATGACCTGGTATTGCTATATGAAACAGAAGATGACTTGCAAAGAGGGATTTACGCTTTACATCAAGTGTGTAAGAAATACGACATGAAAATCTCCGTGGAAAAAACTAAAACTATGGCTTTTTCGGGAATACATCCCATAAGGACAAAGATTGTGATTGAAAATCAGATACTGCAACAAGTTAATAGCTTCAGATATCTGGGATGCAATATGTCGTATAATTGTAGTAATGATATAGAACTGAAAGTTAACAGATTTTCACGGATATGTGGAACAATAAGTAAAACTCTCAAAAACAAAACAAGAAAAGATACACAATTGAAATTTTATAAAACCATTGCAGTGCCAACCCTCACATACGGAAGCGAAATATGGACAACTACAAAAAAGGAAGAACAACGCATACAAACACAAGAGATGAAATTTCTTAGAAGAGTAAAAGGATGCTCCAGAATAGACAAACTCAGAAATGAAGACATTAGAAACGAGCTAAGTATATTTAACATCAATGATAAAATTAAGGAAAATAGAAAGAAATGGAAAGAACATGTTGATCGAATGAATGCAGATCGCCTACCATTTAGAGTAATGCATTACAAGGTTCGGGGAAGAAGAAGCGTAGGCAGGCCGAGAAAGAGATGGGTACCGTAACAGGCAAAATATGCCTAATACTTGTAGCGAAGAAGAAGAAAAAGAAGAAGAAGAGACAGAGTCATCGATATTTTATTACAACTTGTTTATATACCATTTCTTATAAAAAGTGAATTTTTTATTATTTTTTCGGCTATATTTTGATTATTGAGATTAGCATAAGAAAATGATAATAAAAAATAAATTGAGTTGATAATAGTTTTATGGTAACAACTCTTAATTACATTTTTCATAACTTATGTTTATGAAAATTTTGCCGGAAAAACTCTTAAATTTTTTTTTTGTTTCAAATATGAAAATTACATTTAATAAAATATTTTCTCTTTCACTGTAATATCTCAAAATAGAGTTCCAAGATATTTTAATGATAGTATCTCCATTCCAGGCAGTGACAAAAAAATTCTTTTCTAACTTAATAAGGTCCCTTATCGCTTATAATACGGTATATTCCTTAGCGGGAGTTTCAATTTAAAGATAATTAAAGTATTGAAATGCTGTATTTTGAAAAGGGGAATAAACGTATCTTTTCAAAAATATATTTCACGGTAAATTATCACCACAATTTTTTCCAAATTTTGTAAATGGTGGAGAAGGGTTCAATTAATTTGAAAAGGTCATTTTTACATATCTCAATTGTTCTTCATTTTTTTAAATTTAAGTGAACTTAATAGTAATAGAAACAATATTATTTCCGAAATGGAATCATTACGGTTTCGATAATATTTAAGTGGGATTTTATGAAACTTAAACCGACCACTTTAAGAAATTTAACGAGCTGCTCAATTACCCCGTTGTTCGCTTGAAAACTGCATAATTTAAGCGTCCATCTTTAACACTCTGATTACAGTCGTTTTTCAGATTTTTAAGTGTTAATACATTGATAATTGAGACCCACAAGAGAAAACGTAGGTGCTCTCTTTTATTTACATTTATTAGGATGTTTTACTTACATTTGAGGTAATTTACCTCATACAAACTTAAAACATAAGTAGAAAGGGGTCAAGGAACCTCGATTATCTGCACGGCCACTATGAAGCGCAGGTTGTAAAAATATTAGTACAAGTATGTTTTGTTGATGTGTCGTAACTTCATGCACCATTGCAACATAGTATCTGAAACGTAAACATCTAATTTCAGCTCGAATGTGTTTACAACACACAATGTAAATCAACCCCAAATGAGCATTAATCTCACTGATGGTTAAATTCACGGTTAGTAGAATGTGGATACGCCTAATGCGTTTGCGGGCCATCTACATTAACGTATCAGAAGTGATACTGGAACAACTGTTGCCTTACCCATCAATTAATGTGTCGCAATATAAAGATTTTTAATAAAGAATTTTAAGCATTGCAAACTCTAAATATAGGACAGGCTTATTAGTGTAGGTGAAGCGTTTATTATTATTAGAGTACGCGAAGGTATGAGAGTTGATAACAAAATAATTGTTTCAAAATTGAAAGTATGGACTTATAGTGCTTATAAATATATAAATAAAACATCCCAAATTGTTAATCCACAAGACATTGAAATTTTAAATGCACTTGTACAGAAGTACCGTATCTGTCACTTTTTCAAGTGTAATGTTTTGATATTATTTTTTTTTATTATTTGGATTGATCTAATTAACAGGTAAGCGTTGGAATTTTAACTACAAAAAAGGTCAAAATTTGTTTGGTTGTCACTGAACTGATAGTAAAATAATTTAGTTTTAAACAATGAAATACTAATTTTAGTGAAATAGTGTGACATCAACTCTGAGTAGAGTGGGTGCGCGATATAAAAGCACATATTTCGCGTGGGTTTTCCTTTAAATTCAAATGTGTGTGATGGACGCGTAGGATTTTGAGGAGAAACAGAATTTTCCGTAAATAGACGTAAAAAAGTTCTGGTTAAGGTAAATTTGGTAGGGAGCGGAACTCGGGGGTGTGGTGTGGATCCTATTCAAAAAGCATCCATCATGCAAAACGTCAAGTTCACGTCTTTCCTGAATTCTGCCTCGGGCGGTCATTTAAGTTTATCTTAATGGTGAGCAGGTTCGAGAAATCACCGGCAGCGGTATTAGAAGCATTGTGCTTGTCTATAAATCTCACCTCAATAAATCTTGCATCGTCCATTGGCCCGGTTATTGCTTCGGTTCGGATATCCGTTTATAACACAAAATGCAATAACAGCTAAACTATGGAACATTCCTTCTAAGTGTTCGGGAAGCGACAAAAGCAGAAAAGCAACTGGGAAATATTTCCAAATTACGAGCTTTTCATCATATTTCGCTACTAGACGTCAGGGGAAAAGTAATTATCGAAGTTTCCTCGAAAAAGTTTCGATATTTCAGTAGGAGCTATTATGGGTGTTGGATGTTTTTTCCCTTCGAATTAGATAAAGTGAAGTTCGTGGTGATTTGGTACAAATGGTGGAGGTAATAACGGCGAAAATTTTATTTCTCTTTGCTTTGCCAATAACGCAACCAGGCCAGGAGGGTAATAATTTCATTTTTACTCCTGAAATAATGACCGTTGAAGCTTGTTAATTGCCACATTGTAGCAGCTATAAAATTTAGTACTTGCTTGTAAGTGTACACAACATTATCTCATTACGATTTATGGTACATCTGTTTTTAAAATCTCATTGAAATGAAATATAAAATTATTATAATTAAACCAGTTTAATAACAGATTCTCTAATATTGCGAGAAATTTTAAGGGTCGATTTCTCGTTGAAATCAAATATGGTTTCACCTATAAACTAATTTTCAAATACATTTTCTATCCGAGTTGTACTTAATCAAAGAGGCAGGTTTTAATCCAATATCATATTTTTTACATTTTAGGAAATGTGGTAGAAATAAATTAGCCAAATTATTTTATTTTCACAAAGTATTTTAGCACACCGATATTTTCAATAATATGATATCCACGAAAGGGGTTGAAAATTACAACGCTCAATTATTTTTCATCGTAACTTTTACAGGGTTGTAAATTTTCAATTTCAGAAGAAGCGTTTAATAGTTTTCCTCCCTTATATCAGTTTGTTTCACATTTTTCTTGTAAACTTTATCATTTTGGGTAGAAAAATAAAATACTTCTCTCACAATACAAAGTGTGCATGAAAAATATACGGTTTATTTTAACGAAGCTAACAATAAACCGCATTTTCATAAGGATGTAATACAAAAAAGTGACAAAAAGTCCAATTGTCTACGAATCATATTCCAATTTGAGCAACTTTTATCGTAGCCAAATCAAGTTATTAAAAATCAAGTTGTGAAATTAAAGAAAAGTAGATATAGAAAAATTTAAAATAAAAATCATATATCCTTGCATTAGTTACACATTTGAACATAAATCCTACAGTTTACTTTTCAAACTAGTGACTTATTATTTGAGGCTATTTTATAGTAAATTATCCATGATCATTGATCAGTGGATAAATATAATTTCAAACTCAGAAATAAAATATTGAGTAATTCCAAAATTACACTCACCTGTTGGCGTTAACAGTTTTGCAGGACACTTTGTTTATTTTTTGATACACGCGGCCAGCGCAATGCTCCGTTTTTCAATTTGTCTGATGCAAAAAATTTTAATTTGTTTACTACAATTGAACTTTCGCGTGTCCCGCTGTAAATTGTTTGCACTTCCATTTTGAAAAATTGCGAAATGATGCTTCGTTTATATTGATTTACGAATTGACGAGCAGATGGAGTAATGAAATGGCGGAGGGTACAAATATTCGCCAAAACGTTAAAAATTTAATCTTCGGTGGCGGATTTGGTTGTTTTGTTTCTGTGCGTGTAGTTATAAACTTTTTTTAAATCGATCTAAGTTGCTTAAATATGTAGTTCTTTCTGTAGGTGAGTGCCTACAATAATAATTTATTGTTCTAGCAGAAGTTGGTTTATTTGAATCGCAAAACTGCAATCCACTTGTATATTCTCTCGCCACAAAGAACGAAGCAATTTATCGGTATGCGAAAATGCTATTGCAAATATTCGATGTTTTAAATGATATATCATATACTTGAGCAGTTCAAATCAATGTTAAAAAATCCACAACTGAAGTAGTGAGATACCGAATGGATGGCGTGATCACATCTAATTAAATAATAACATCCAGTGAGGACATAATGTAGGAGATTTAGGGAAGTATTTTTATGTGAATAAGTACTTCATTACATATATTACATTACCTACTTTATAATTTATCAAGGAATCATGTGACAATATATCAATATAAAATTTAAACAAATAATTACAACTCCCGCAATAAAATTCTTAGTTTAAACAATTTCTAGATAGGGATGGGAAATACTGAATAACGGGGATACTTCGGTAGGTTTGAGACATTTTTGGGATTAATTTTGAATAATTTATTCAGAATTAAATTGTCGATGTAAATAATATTCTCTATGTTGGACCTCTTATAACATAGAGGATATTTATTTGTACCCCTTTGTCCCCTTCCACCGCGCTCGCGAACCGAGCCGATCGCTAAATCAAGCTTTCACTCGGATGCTGTCGTGTAAAAGAGGTAGATGCGTCGCGAGGCAATCGCCAAGGTCCTATCTCTGTCTATTGTTGTCGCTCTCACTCTAGCTCGCACGCATGGGTCTGGCGCAACGTTCCAATGTTTTGTGAACCGGCAGGTACCGGCACATCGATTTATAAGACGTATATCACGTCAAAAAAAAAGATAAACATACCATTGGTAACTTAAGATAGATGGAAAAATTATTACGAGGACCTTTTGAAGGAAGATCTAATTCGATTTCAAAACTCTAAAATAGAAACAATAAACGATTACATTGAAGATAAAACACCGACGGAAGTGCCGAATGCTGCAGAATCTTTCGTGAGCGGCACAGCGCCAGGTCCAGGGGCAATATACATAGAACTTGTAAGAGCCGCACCAAGTATCATCTTATAACTTCTTGCAGAATTATTTTAATCTCAGTCTTCAAGGTTATGAAACTATGAATTACCAACTGACTTCCAGAAAGTTTATATATGTACATATATAAACAGAATTTAGTTATAACTGCCAAAAAGTATGGAACCATTTAAAATCGCAATATTTTTCAACCAATAACAAGATTCGAAACAAGACAATCCGCTTAACGCTACAATCTGTCCGATACGTACTTCTCGAACAATTGCAATGCCATACAGTTATCACCTCTATTCGTTAGGAAACGTTAGGTTCAACTGCAAAAATTTCGTTTAAGAAGAGTTGCTCCTAACAATTTTTCCTCATATGTAAAATGCGTAAACTATAATTGGGTGACTATAAATTTACGGTATATTTAAAGACATCATAAATGCATTCTGACGTCTCTTCTTCTTCTCCTTCTTCTTCGCTATAAGTATTAGGCATATTTTGCCTGTTACGGTACACATCTCTTTCTCGGCCTGCCTACGCTTCTTCTTCCCCGAACCTTGTAATGCATTACTCTAAATGGTAGGCGATCTGCATTCATTCGATCAACATGTTCTTTCCATCTCTTTCTATTTTCCTTAATTTTATCGTTGATGTCAAATATACTTATCTCGTTTCCAATGTCTTCATTTCTGAGTTTGTCTACTCTGAAATTTTTATAAAAATAGTTTTATAAAATTTAAATTGTGTATATTTTCTTGTTTTGTTTTTGAGAGTTTTACTTATTGTTCCACATACCCGTGAAAATCTGTTAACCTTTAGTTCTACATCATTACCACAATTATACGACATATTGCATTCCAGATATCTAAAGCTATTAACTTGTTGCAGTATCTGATTATCAATCACAATCTTTGTTCTTATGGGATGTATTCCCGAAAAAGCCATAGTTTTTGTTTTTTCCACGGAGATTTTCATGTCGTATTTCTTACACACTTGATGTAAAGCGTAAATCCCTCTTTGCAAGTCACCTTCTGTTTCATATAGCAATACCAGATCATCTGCGTAAAGTATTGAATCGACACGTGTATGTTGATCTAGCCAAATTCCCTTTCTGTATTTTGTCCTCCAATCACAAATTATTTCATTCATATATATATTGAATAAAGTAGGGGAAAGGCAACAGCCTGGCCTGACTCCTTTGTTTGTAGCGATATTTTCTGTTAGTTGGCCATTAAGATTTATTAATATGTTGGTGCTTCTGTACAAACTTTGTATTCCTCTTATTAAATGTTTCGGGTATCCTGCTTCCATGATCTTCCATAATTTGTAGCTATTAACGTTGTCAAAAGCTTTTTCTAGATCAACAAAAGCTATGTGTGTATCCTTGTTAAATTCCCGATGCTTTTCAATAGTCTGTTGAAGAATGAATACGCCGTCTATAGAGATCGGCCCTTTCGAAATCCCATTTGCTCTTCACTTATTAAGTGTTCCATAATGACCTTGAGACGGTTGTTTAGAATCTTAGCATATAACTTAGAGGCTGTGTCTATTAAACTAATTCCCCTATAGTTTTCACAGTTGTTCTTGTTGCCTTTTTTGAATAATAATATCACTTTAGCTCTATTCCATTCAATAGGTACTTTACCCGCCTTTCAACATTTGTTGAAACTATGTAATATTCTCAGATGTAATATTATACCACCGAATTTCCACAATTCTGCATTAATACCGTCCAGACCTGTTGCCTTTCTGTTTTTTGTAAACTTTAAAGCTTCCGTCAATTCGTCCATAGTTATTTCGTCTAGACCTTTCGTATCATATTCTTCCAAGATGATTTCTTCCGCTCCTTCTTCGAACCATAACTCTTGATAATGTTTTATCCATTCTCGTTGTTCTATGTTATTAATAATTTGTTGGTCCTTTTCTTCTTTATTGAGTGCTTTCATCACTTTGTATGCCATAGTTTGTCTACCATGTATATCTGCTTCGATGTTGCTTATGAATCTATTCCATGATTCTTCGTGTGCTTCTCGTGTTATTTGTTTGCTTTGGTTTCTTTTCCGCCTATAAATTTCGTTATTTCTTTCTGTTGGGTTGTTAGTTTTATTTAGATATGCTCTTTGTTTGTCTTGAACTGCGTGTTCGATTTCCTTATTCCATATTCTTAAACCTCTTCGCTTCCTATATCTTTTCTTTTTACCCAAGACTTCGTTTGCTACCTTTATCACTGCTTCTTTTACGTTTGTCCATTCTTCTTCGATACTTTCCTTTGTTTCTAGTTGTCCCAATGCTACATTCATTCTCGTCTGATATAAGTATCTAATGCTGTCTTGACTGAGTAGATGCACTTTATATACTTGTTCGTCTGTACTTTGACTTTTGAACGGTTTTACTTTCTTCCATCTCTCAAATAAATCTATTGTCGTCACTAGGATAAAATGATCCGAACTTATATCACGGCCTCTGTATACTCTTGTGTCTCTTACTGTTCCTGCCACTTTGTTATTTAATATCACGTAATCGATTATTGATCTGTGGCCTCTCGCCGTCCATGTATACTTATGAATGTCTTTTTTCCTGAAGAAACCGTTACTGATGTTTAGTTTATTAAAGGTCACGAAATCTCTAAGTATTTTTCCATTCTTATTGCACACTCCTTCTCCAAAAGCACCTATACATTTGTCAACTGGAATATTGCCAACTCTAGCGTTGAAAACCCCTGTTAGAAAAATTTGGTAGGTAGCGTTACATTTATTAATTATAAATTGTAGCTTTTCATAAAAGGCATCGGTCTCTTCCTTTTTTCCTTCCTCTGGGGCGTATACTGCTATAATCGTCGCATTGCCTCTATCTAGTTTTATTTTTACTAAAACTATTCTTTCACTTACAAAATCGTATTCTTTCAGTCTATTTTCCCATTTCTTATGAATGTATAGGCTATACCTTTACTTGCTCTTTCATCTCGATTCACTCCGCTAAATA
This sequence comes from Cryptocephalus moraei, assembly GCA_946251905.1. NCBI lineage: Eukaryota > Metazoa > Arthropoda > Insecta > Coleoptera > Chrysomelidae > Cryptocephalus > Cryptocephalus moraei. Next base: position 15,448,723 of record OX276454.1, read on the forward strand.
TCATCATGTATTCGTCTACATATTTTATCCCTTTACATTTTTTCCGGTATTGCTGCGAAATCTATTCTCATGTTTTTCAAAATTGTTGCTAATTCCATTTCTTTTTGTGTTATTCTCTCATATTATAGGTTGCTACTTTTATCTGCTCCTTGTACCATTTTCGTTTATCCTTTTTCATTGCTCGTCTGCTTACTATCCGACCTGTTTCCGACCTATAACGTCCTGTTTCCGAGGCTATGTTGGGTACTGCAAGTAATTGCCTATCCGCCGGTCTCATGGACCGGTGAGGACATCCCCCTATCCGCCACCTGGGGACGCGCTCTCTAGGGGTTACAGGCTCCCCCGAGAGCATTCTGACGTTAGTAGTGAAACTTGTGATTTGGATTGAATTTCAATTATCAAACCAGTCACAACGTGACCTTGATTTCAACATTTGATTCGATTAATTTTATGGCGCTTGGCAACTATGAATGGCAACTATAATTGCGTGACTATAAATTTACGGTATATTCGCAGACATCATAAATGCATTCTGATGTTGTTAGTGAAACTTGTAATTTGGATTGAATTTCAATTATCAAAACAGTCACAACGTGACCTTGATTTCAACATTTGATTCGATTAATTTTATAGCGCTTGGCAACGACGGGCGAACTTTCGACCCGAAAACCCTTGCCCTCTTGTACTTACTCATTTCCCTTGCCCTTACCCATTCCTACTTCAACCACCAATGCGACAGGGTAAAATTTCTTTTGGGTCGAAAGTACCTGTACAATAAAACCACCTATTCGGTCATCGGGTCGAAAATTCGCATTAACCCATCGTAAAACACCTGGTCGGGTCGAAACTTCATCCGCCCCTTGGCAGCTATGAATGGCAACTATAATTACGTGACTATAAAGTTACGGTGTATTTGCAGACACCATAAATGCATTCTGATGTTTTTAGTGAAACTTGTAATTTGGATTGAATTTCAATCATCAAAACAGTCACAACGTGACCTCGATTTCAACATTTGATTGCTCTTAAAAGTATCTAGAATCTTAAGTATCTAAAGTGCTAGATTTTTTGGATATGTGGTACGAAGAAATGACCTCGAAAGGCTTGGAGATCTTAATGGATGGTAAAAGATCATCCACAAGGTATACGGACCTAATTACAAAAACAACGGGACAAAGCCTGATGTGCTCATTCAGAATGGCTGAGATTGGAGAGGAGTGAAGGACCCACTGTGGAGACTCATGAAAGCACGATTCTCGAAAACGAGATACCGACTAAGAAGAAGAAGATACGTATGAATCCATCAGATTGGAATTTTCATATTTGTATCCCCGAATGAAACGTTCTGTTTTTTACAGCCAATATGATATTATCTTCGTGCAACGTCGGCCAGAAATGTTATCCGATTCCCGATTTCAAACATTTTTCAAATAAATCGATCCCGCCGCGAGGGCGTCGAGTTCCTTTTGATATTTAACGCGTATAGCATACGAAAAAATGACGGTGGAATTTTTTGCATTTATTGGTTTTTTTTCCTCAACCCAAATCACCCTAACGCACACGCACATATTCGTACATCCTCACGCATCCCCTTTTCCCTTTCAGTCGAATATCTGATTCGAAATTCCGGAAACGCGTTTGTACTATTCGATTGTCATCAATCAAATACTTGACGGGTTTCCATCTGTTCGAATTATTATCAAATCAGTTCAATTTCGAAAGAATCACGTATATGTCAAATTAGGAGAAATTAAAAGCGAATTATTGTTAGGATCGTAGTATTATTCCGAAACTGCACAATTAGAGAAACGTCCGGATTGAACTCGGCGGGTAAATGATGACGCGCACAATTTTAACTGGATTTCGGGGCGGTTATTGTTTTTTCGACTTTTTCGCTATTCTATTTTTACAAACCGATGCGATGTGGCGATGCAAATTTGGAAAAACAAAACGGTTTTGTAAAATTTCACTCGACTACGCTTTTGTGTATAATAACGAAAAATCCATTTTCCATTAGCATACAAATAAAATGCTTGAAATGTAGAGTATAGCTGGATGCTGTTTGTTTCGTTTGCAGTTAAATGGAAAGAGTAATTTACTGTTCAACACTCATAATCACGGTTGGTCGAGATGGATCTTAAAAAAAATTGGCTTCAAACATGTACGAAATGTGTAAGTACCTAACATAAACGTCACACAAATTACCTAAATGGAATGTTAAATATTCCTTAAACTATAAATACCTCTTAAATTATTTCCAACGCACAACTTTGTTGGGTGGTACGAAGAAGGAATTCACGCACCGTTTAATGGTGGAGGAGGCATTTTCCAGGTTTCGATTCCAATGCGATCCCACCACAAACGTTTTCCATTTTAAAACTCATTTTCCATGACGAACCATATGGTTTACGAATTTTCCTACAGTTTCCATCGCGGTGTGTTTCGTTTCAATTCTTAATTGCCTCGTATTTTTTCGGGCCTTTAAGGTTCCAATTCAATTTTAAACGTTTCCATCCCGGCCGGCAAACATTTGTACTTCGAAACATATCCATTTGATCAATCCAACAACATGTACATGCGCGCAAACAAATCTCATTAAAAACGTGTCTATCCGAGCACCTGAAATTTTTAATAATTGAATTTCCACCCCAGCTGGCGCACCAAAAAAGGTAAACAAGAGTAAATTTAATTTACTCTTTGAGCGGAACTATCTGAGTTCAAAGCCTGTTGAATTAAATAAATGTCTTTCATGATCCATCAGTTAATTCCGTCGTGACAAACAACGCAATCCCACCCGGTTGGATTTTTTCAGAAGTTGGCTAATTAATTTCAAAGTAATCCGGTAAGTATTTTCCGAGTTTTAATTAAATCATACTTAACGAATGTCAACCCGATTATGGTCCCTACAAATATATTTCATTAATTCTCGTTTTCTGTTGTTTGTTCCAAACCGACATAAACACATCATTTAAATAATGTATCCGTATCGATTTACTGTAAATTTATAACAAATTTCATTCCATGTCATAAATAAATTATGGCATAATTAGTTTCGCCCATTTCGCTCCATCTAATTATCAGTTTTAAGGTTTGAAAGGCCAACAATAGGAAAAGTGTTTATACGGTTAATTAATTAATTAAACTCGATAAAATAGCCAAAACTAGGCAAACCCGCCTTTGAGGTGAATAACAACCTTCGGAAACTATGCAAATTCAATTTGGGCGAATCGAAACAACGAAACAACCGCTTTTGCGGTTTTTAAAATTAAATTCTATGTTTTAAGCATTACAATTTATTTTGAAAGAAAATTTCATGGACTCCAGAATCTATAATTTATACGTACGGACCTTTGAAAATGATGGCGATTTGTGTTAGGTTTCACAATGATTAAAATTAGCGATTCTTAACCTTTACGTTTACCTGATTACTCGGTATTTCAAGTACATTAAATTAACTAAATTCTAGAATCAGTATGATCTTTCAGAATGCTCTACAGGGTATACGCAGATCTTTTAATTTCTACAATTTCCTTAATATTCAGTTCTACGGCTCTATTGGGCTTAGAAATACACATCCAATTTAGTATCTATTACAAAATAATATATACCTACAGTTCCGTAACACATCTCGTGAGACCTATGTCACATGACCTTGAGCGAAACCAGATGGACCTTTGCGGTACCAAGGGGAAAGAGGAAACTGATTCCAGTGGCGGGTAAAATAGTTTCTTGTAAATAAGAAATTGTTGCAACATTTATCGCCAAAAATAAATTAAGGTACACTGGTAAATTTACACACCACCTGTGAGGTATTACCATGGCGCGTTGCCATTTTTAAAGGGATGATTCGCCTGCAGCCATACAACCCAAATAAAATAACTTTTCAACAAAATAACTTAATTAAATAAACAAGTCCTTAACAAAATAACTAATAAATAAATTCTCAACAAAATAAAATAAAAGATAAATTCTCTAGGTATAAAATAAATGAATTTTTTAAAAAATAAATAAACTCTATAAAGAAATAAATGCACTGCGTCCCCATATGACAAAATAAAATAATATAAACTGTGAAAAATGGACTCAACCTGATAAAATGTTTCTTAGCATGCTGTTCGTGCAGGTAGTCTGGTTTGGAGAAGTTTTTTCGGGAGACCCCGAACTTGACGTTTCATCAGAATCGCTATCATTACCAAGAGTAATAACAATCGGTTCTATTACTCTGTCTATTCGTGGGTCTAATCTCCAAAATTTTTCTTTGACAACGTGTTGAATACATTTTATCCATACATTAGCTGTAACAACACTCACCGCATTTTCTAAAAGAATCGTTACACCAGCTATTTTAAATGATACGTTTTTACGTGCGACTTCGCTTTTTATTTGGGCCCAAATTAGTTCAATAGGATTTAACTCGCAGTGATATGGTGATAATCTTAAAACCGTAAACCCCTTTCCCTAACGATTTCATCCACGACTAATTTTAAATAATTTTGTTTGTAATGACGAGCAATTCGAAGCAATTCCGGTTTGAGCATGGTGTCGTCGCAAGCTATATTCTTAGATTGTAACCAATCGAATAGGTCCGCTTTTCTCCACTGTGATGTTGGAAGTGGTTCTGCACGACGGCTGTGGTAAGGCGCATTATCCATAACAATAACTGAACCAGGTTCCAAGCGTGAGAGAATGGATTTGAACCACGTTTCAAACACGTCCGAATTCATATCTCCATGATAATCACCGGTTTTTCGTGATTCGAAGACGTTTAACCCACCCTCCACAAAACCTGAGTCACTTCCGATATGTGTAATGATTAACCTGCGTCCCTTACCCGACGGTGATCTTAACCCGGTCGAAAGCCCTTCAGAAAAGCTGTTCGATGATCTGTAACAGACAAATCTTGCCACACTTTGGAAACCGTATGCCCGCGTTTATCCATGTCTCATCCAAATAGTAGATCTTTTTCTCGCCGCGAAATTTTCGAATTTATCTCAAAAAGTTTTCTCTTGCAGTATTTAAAGTTAATTTCACGCATAGTACGAATTAAAACTCGTCGTGATATCTTAGGCAAAGTATCGTCATTTTGTATATCGAGATGAATTTTCTTTAACGTCAGAATTTCGTTTCGAAAGAAGAAAGAATGGATTTTTCGACGAATAGTACATGACAGTCATCTAAAATGATTTTTCGCGGATCCGTTTTTACCACTTTTCTATTTGCGGCCGTTATTTCCCCACGCGAAGGGTGTCCTCGTAAAATCCTAAAAATTGTGGCTTTCGATACTTTTGTAAAATCCGCACATATCTCTGTCGCGTCGTGAACCGTTAAAGCGGGAAAACGCGCGCGAATCCCTTCATACACGTTCTTCAACATTTGCCGCTCACCCCGAGTTAAGTAATGTGACTTTACCTTTTTGTTGAGAGTGCTGCTACAGCTAGGTTCACATTCATTCATTTTGTTACGTGGTACCTGGTATTCACTATTCACTGATATTAATATTTACACTAATATTTTCGCGAGATAACCGCGCCACTCCACCAATGGTTTTCGGCGCACACTTCACAGGTGCAGCGACGATGCCATTTTTTCTCGGTATTTACTGGTTCGGTGCGGGAGGAAAAGAATAAGACGGTAATACTTGGCAACGCCAAGTAAACGCGCGAGGGTTTTCTGGGATGTTGCCGTTCGTACAAAAAGGACCTATCATAGTTACGCGTACATATGATTTTAAAAGATTTTACGTGTTGCATTGAAAATTAGAAACAAAAATTAAATCTACTATTGCAATACCTAAATGTATTAACTTGTTATTCCGCAACACTTATGTTTTTGTGGCGTTTTGTCATTGAACATATGTTCCAATATAAAATTTTGTGTGATATATATGGCAACGCGGTATTAATGATGTCAGTCTCAAGAGATGTGTTACTGGGGAGTACAGATCTTTTAAAGAGGTACCCGATCTGGCCATGTTTGTAGCAGTTTAGAAGAGGTAGGCTTAAAGGTAGGTCTAAAACTGGAAATTAACAAACTCTTTGTAACTGTCTGTTTGGTGTTGGCCGAATTTCTGAAATTTCAACGTCTAGTTCAACAGAGTTACAGGAAACCGCTTAATGGGGAAGCCGAGTGAGAGCTGGACAAATATTTATATCTCATTATGTGGCTCGGACTTTTTACTTTTTTCAGAAGAGGAAAGGTATCCGATGGGTTTAGTAACAAACAGGAGCAAAAAGGAGTAAAAGTGGCATTAAAACATAGAAATTGAAACTGCGTTATGTACCTCCATCGACCGATTATTACAGTTTGGAACATATTAATTAGTTGATTTGTGAGATAAAAAAATATTGGATTATTTTATACCAAGATGACATTAATGTGGCAAGAATAAATTGGCAATGTCATTTATTATCCAATTTAGACTTTCCCAAAAAAATATGTACATTGATCACGTGTACTACAAACTCGAAGGTATAACTTCTTTGAATGTTGGTGTTAAAAACATGAAGTAATGGTAATAAAGGAAAATGTAGCTCCAAGAAATAATTATAAAAATATATCACTTTTTGCATAATTCACTTTTGAAAACCGATAAGATATCTATTTCGATCATCACAATATTTGCAATTCTTATAAATCTTAAGGAACGTTGTGGGGGCTATTTTTGTGGAATAGTAAAATAATTTTTTAGTGTATCTACCTATACCTACCTATGATAAAAATAGTTTTTCTTTCTTTAGAAGAATGCTTTAAGAGTATATTAAAGTATGAGTGGATATTCAGCTCTTTCAAACACGCGCGAGTTTTCGAGCACGACGGCGTAGCCGGAGTGCTCAAAATAGAGCAAGTGCTTGAAAGAGCATTTATCCACGAATACTTTACGCGACTTTTTTTATTGGTACCATTTTTATACCAAAACTAAATGCATACCCAATATGATTAATTTGAATGACACTCGGAACGCTTCGTGACGGCCCGTCGCACGTCGTGCCACCAATAGGCTCGTCCCGCTATGGCCAAAAACGCTCTGTTATTGGTTGATACGGCCGTTTTTGATACGTTTCCATGGCGACTTTAAAACACGCGGGTGCGAAAAAGCCCGATTTACGCACGCCAAAGCATTTTTAAATATGCAAAATAGCGTACTAATAAAAAAAATGTATTTTTTAAAAAATTGTTAATTTTTCTAAGCAAAAAATTAATAATCAGACTAATACAAAAATAGGAAAACCAAACGAAATGATAATTAAATAAGCATACTATTAGCGTACCTATCTATCCATTTACGAGTAAGATAATGGTTTATATAAATAATATAGTACTAATTTTCTGTTATATATATATAATTTCAATTTATAGTTTACAGCTCTTAAAAGTTAAATTGTCAACATTAATAACTAGAATTAGGCAAAATCACATTTGGATAAACTTTTAAGTAACATTCAATTCATGTCACAACCAAAAGCATGTCATTAGCGCACTTCTGCATCATAGTTTGATTGAAATATCATTCTCTCCTAATTTATTGGCGTTTTAGAATTAATCACTTCAATTTGTGTTAAACCATTTTTTAATTAAATAGCAGTAGTGAACTCGATCTTAGGAGAAATTTAAAAAATTGGTCTTAGTTTTAGTTGGATTGCGAAAAAAACTATGCTAATGCATATAATAGGTTGTATATTATAACCTGTATTACCCACAAGTTGCATGACTGAAAAATATTTTGTGGATTTTACGACAGTCTGACGCCTGAAAAGTGATTTTTATAATTAGGCCTCGGAAAATGTGCGAAATGCATGTTTAGTGTTTATTTGTATATTTCACAAATGTAAGCAATTTGGTACTTATATGATGCCTTTAAATTGTTTAAATATTTTAAGACTTCTTTGAGTATTTCACCAAAGTATCTCTGTCAACGATCTTCCTCGCTTAATGAGATAAGCCTTCTATAGAGTATGATACAGTAATGATAATGATGATTTGTTGGTTTTTAGGAAGACAAATGTAATTTTCCTATATTGTAATTACATTGTTGTTAAATTAAATCACTGAATTGTCGATGTTTGAATATGACTAAATTCAGAGAGAAGTTGGATATTGAAGAAATTTTTCACTTTTCTACCAAATTGTGCCTTTCAACTATCCATTTACCTTTTTGGCCCTTTTAGGAAGTAGATAACATACAAAACTTAAAAATAAACGAGAATTAATGGTTACTAAGAACGTAGATGATATTTCACCTTACATTATTTAGTTGTCGAAATATAACATGACTGCGACCAGAAAGAATTTAATCTGGTACCTAACAAAAAATATTTTTCTAAAATATAGCTTATAAGAGATTAGCCCATCTGAGCCAATTTAAATAGGCACTTAGTTATAATCCTTTAATTTTCTAGCCGAATTTTTAGGGAAACTATCAAATTGGGACTTTAAATTTGAGCGTCACAGTTCCAAATTCGTTCAAAGATAAAATAACCTAACCTAACCTGCCATTCAAACAAGTGTTAATTTAATAGCGCTATTAATAAACAAAAGTTATGTATGCTTTGGATTGTCAGCATATCCCCAAATTTGAATATAATTCCAGAAAAAAATTAAGGGCATAAAAGTAAATAATATGGGAGAATTGTAATGACTTTCGATAAGTATAGTTGGCGATCAAAATATTCTAAATGCACTTCAGTATGTAATAATAGCCATTTCGTATGAAGAAGCATTAACTTTCATTTCCGAATTCACACATTACAATCAAATTTTATTATTAAACTATATTTTTTTAGGAGTTTTTTTATTAAGGAATTATAAATCTGATTTTCTGCTTTATTTCCAATAATATCTTGGATTAACTGGTACCTCTTATAGGCTATTAGGTATGTTAAAGGTGTACTAAAGTTACCTGAACATGGTGATTTTCAAATAATATGGTGCCCTAAATTATAACAATAATTACAAGTAAAAAATCTATTTCTATGGTATTCAATTAAATATTATTATTAAGTACGTTATTCCTGATTAATTGGAATATCATCAGTATGAATTAGACTAAAGAGACGTTTTTCTCATTCGAACCCGAAAAGCGTATATGGATGGCCTCGCCTTCGGCCCGTGCCTCAAACTTCACCTGCGTGGCTAATAATCGTCATTATACGTTAGTCGAGCATTACACAATATTTCGCCTTACACGACTTCGAACTTAATCCAGCCGATGCGTCGACGTCGGCGAGGAAAATAATTCTTTCGTTGCCGTTCTCTCGGACCTTCCGGATATCTCTCGTGGGATGCTCAACTTGTCAGGATGATGAAGCATTCCGGCGTGTTAACGATATTTCACATATTCGCTACGTATGGCGTCTGTATATACATATACAACGGGGGTCCCCGGAATATCGGATTAACTTTATAATGAACTTTAAATCGTTGATGAGTGTCGGTATTGATGCGATTCTCGTTGGATTGAGGTCGGTGTTTTCGGGAAGGGGAGGGCGGTAATTTGGTTCAGACGTGTGATGAAAAATTAAATAAAATATGATACGGGCGATATATTTTATTCGGGATTGATGTGGGGTGGTTGTTAATGAACGAGACCTCATTAAAAACGCGTGGAATCGTTTTCTGCTATTACTTTTAAATTTATTATTATATTTCATTACATTTTGAACAATTAACGTGTTACATCAAACATCAATAGTTGCAATATCAATTGCACATTTGCAGTGATAAACGATTCCCAGAATAAGATAATGAGATTATTGGTTACTATTGGTGCGGCTGTCATTAATTGATAAGTGATACAAAATTTTCAAAAAATATGTTATTTCCATAAAAATGAAAATTCTTGAAGAGTACGTTATTAAATAGAACGCATTCCTCTAAGTAACGTGAATGTAACGAATTTACCTACACAAATTTTCTTCCTCGCGTGGAAAAGGGTTACTCAATTACCCGAGGCTGACTATGAGCATATTTCCGAGACCAGTCCTCGTATAACCAATTTTGTGTCTTGACAAAACTGTTTTTAGGGGCGCATAAAAGCTTATCCAGTCATAAGTAGTTTATTCCGAAATGGACTCGTTTGAGACATTTACGTGAATTCCTGGATCCATCGTTGATAACTAGCAAAAAATAATCTCTCACGTTCCACGAACCGTCCGAGATAATATCTTTCCCGCTTGCATTTTCATTTTTTTCTGGATAATCAGTCAAGTACTGTTTAACATCTACGTGTGCCCTGCAGTTATTCAGAGCTGGAATGGTAAAAAGGTTTTTTCCTGTTTTGTTCCTTCTCTTTTATGTACGTTGTTTGCTGTTCGCGGACATATCATGTGGATGGAACGACTTTTCAGATCAACACGGGGGGAAATTCATTGAAAATTCCAGGAAAATGCCAGAGTTGTGCGATTTACGTTCTTTACTGCATTTTTGGGAATAGAACGATGATGGGGAATGTATGTTTGCAACGAGTAAATACAGAATGTGGGAACCAATTTAGGCAAATGAAAGGTGATTTGATCAATAGCGTAACTACCGCGAACTACTTAGGTACTCCAGAGCACGCCGGCGTGAGGGACACTAAACGTCATTTTTGGGAAAGTAAATAAAGTAAGATATTAGTTATTTCATTGTTGAATCTCAATCTTTATCATTAGATCTTTAGATCATTAGAATCAATCATAGATCTTCAATCTATGAGAATAGGTGTATTACGATGTCAAGAACGCAAACAATTAAAGAAACATTTTAAATAGCAGAGCAAAGTAGAATAGGAAAATTTCTTTGACTACGATCCCCAGTTTATCAGCGAATACCATTAATTTAACATTTTCAGGTATCTTTAAACGAAAAACGTCGTCATAAAGGGTATTTCATAATATTATACCCAAGAACAGAACCCTGAGGTAACCCTGTAGGTATTTACTTTCACATTTCTTTACCGATTAGACCTATTAGATTAACCTATTAGAGATCTTTGTGAAAAGTAATCCCATATAATACTTAAGTCAGAGATAACTATTAGTCGAAGCAATGAAGCACTAAAAAGGCCAAAAGTTCGGAATTTTTTCCATAAAGACGGATCGGAATGCGGTTTTTTGCATTCTCTTCCAAAAATTATTTATAAAAAATGTGGCTACTTTGTGTTTTTGACAAACTCGAAAATGCATTGCTGCAGCCAAAAATGCATTCAAAAAATATATTTATTGAGACGGCGTTTGGAAGATTTCAAAACTTTGTAAATAAGTGTCAGAACTGACCAAAATGGAGTACACGGGGATTTTCGAGGTCGCTGATCACGATTATGATGTTCAAATTAACCCCCCTAACGCCTGGAGCTCAAGAACGCCGATGAACGTCATCTCCGTGGGACTCTCCCACAAATTACGGGGAAGGAGAGAAACTCGGCGTCCGGCGTTGTTTTGGATCGCTGAATTCAAATATGCCATCGTCGAACATCCCTGTGACAACCTGGTACTCCCGAACCTGTACGTGGACGTCATCCCCGAGAATTTTCCTGACAAGATTGACAAAAACAACCCGAAAATCAATGTGGGCCAAATTTCACGTCGAACACGACCCCCTGTACACCTGGTGCACCGGGATCTGGACGTGGACCTCATCTCCGTGGGTTTTCCTCGCACAATCGAAAAAGACGACTCGAAAATCGATATGAGGGGTTTCTGGGGCACTGAATCCGAATTCCACGTCGACAACGAACCCCCAAACACCTGGTGCACCGGACCCTGGCCCCGAACGTCTTCTCCGTGGGGCTCTCTCAAAATTCAAGCGGGGAAGAAAAGAAAATCAGCGCCGAAGGGCTTCTTGGATCTCTGAATGCAAATGTGGCATCGGCGAACACCCCCCGGACACCTGGTGCGCCCGAACTTGGACGTGGACGTCATTCGCGAGAATTTTCCTAACAAGATCGCCAAAAACAAATTAAAAATCATCGTGGGGGCGTTTTTTAGGGCGCCTAATCCAAATTTCACGCGAAAACCATCCCCTTGAACACCTAGTGCACCGTAACCTGGGGTTAAACGTCGCATCCGAGGAGTTCCCTCACACAATCGAAGAAGACGAATCCAAAACTGTTTCAAAAGCGATCATGTCTGGAAAACCCTCGGAAACGACGTTCAGGCCCAGATTACGTTGCACCAGGTGTGCTAGGGGTCATTGTTGACGTGGAATTCGGATTAAGCGCCCCCAAAAAACGCCCCTACTATCATTTTTTGAGTTGTTTTTGGCGGTCTTGTTAGGAAAATTCTCGGGAATGACGTCCACGTCCAAGTTCGGGCGCACCAGGTGCCCGGGGGTTGTTCGCCGACGCCACATTTGCATTCAGCGACCCAAGAAACCCTTCGATGTGGAGTTTCTCTTCTTCCCCGCGATTTATGGAAGAGTCCCACGGTCCACGGAGATGATGTTTATCGGCGTTCCTGAGCTCCGGGTTTTCAGGGGGTCAATTTGAACATCATAATTGTGATCAGTGACCTCGAAAACCCCGGTGTACCCGATTTGGGCCATTTCTGACTCTTATTTACAAAGTTTTGAAATCTTTCAAAAGGCGTCTCAAAAAAATGCATTTTTTGAATACATTTTTGGCTGCAGCAATACAATTTCCACAAAACAATCCTCACATAACAAAACATTTTAGGGCTCCCGCTGAACAATATGTGAGACGTCACAGATAAAACAGACAAAACAGTTAAAAATTAAAATTTTCTTCACACATCGAACAGGACAAACATATAATATGAGACATGGAAACAGCCCTAATAGGAATAACGTCCTCATCGCTATAGGTGGTTAGTTACTACGTGGTAGTCCTAACGGGTGTTGAGCAGGAATGGCCTTCTCGAAGTTATTAGAACGCGGTGTGCTACACAAAAAATTATGGGGCCCCAATCAAGGGGGGGGCATGCGCAACATTTCAAAAGTTTCAAAATTGGCGGGTGAAAGCAGAACATTAACAACCAAACACAGAAAACAAAACTCATCGCGGGGTAAAGACAGTGACAGATTAGATCTTTTGGTTTATCCGTATACTATATCTTGGACAAACGGATATAGAAAAATATTAATAACTATGAAAGTATTTAAGTCTTTGCTAACGGAAACGCAAGAAGGCAAATTATGTAAAAATATGTAGGTACGTTTCTATAATAGAATATTCTCGTTATTAATTTGTATGATTCGTTATAGATTTGATGTATAATTTATATTTTTTTAATTCTTTTTTACTTGTACCCATCTGATGATATGTACTATGTTTTTAATTATTCATATCTTCTATATTTGTTTAATTTGGAGCAATAAGTAAAATTTACATTTACTTTGTCATATATATATATATATATATATATATACGAGTTATTTACAGCTCTGGTGGCCGTTTCTCGCATCCTAATTTCCAAGCCTTTTTGTCGCGCCAGTCGCCTTCTTTTAACCCTTTTCTGTCCATGGCTTCTTTCACTTCTGTTTCCCAGGCGCGTTTTGGTCTACCTCTTTTCCTTCTATTGGGCGGAGACCACTCTAATATTCTTTTTGGCCATCTATCGTTGGACATCCGATTGACGTGCCCATACCATTTCAGTTTTTTTATTTCAATAGTTTCCAATGTACTTATGTCTATGCCCATTTCCTGTCTGATATCAGTGTTTCTAACTTTGTCTAATCTTGTTTTCCGGCAGCACCTTCTCCAGATGTCCATTTCCATGGCGTTTATGCGTGAGCTATTACGATTCGAGATTTCCCAAAGCTCAGCTCCATAGGTAGCTATACTTTCCACTATGGTTTTGTAAATCCTAATCTTATTTGCTTTTAATATTTTCTCGTTCCATAGGGTGCTGTGTAGCTGACGGATAGCTGTCCTACCTTGTCCGACTCTGCTCATTATTTCCGCATTGCTTCCTCCTGTGTCCGTCAATTTTACCCCCAGATATTTAAATATTCGTGTGTTTCTGATTGTGCCGTTTCCCAAGATAAGATCAGATCCTGTTCCTCCCACTATTAAATATTCTGTCTTTGTGCTGTTGATTGGCAGACCCCACTCCTTGTATTCTTCATATAGCTTTCTAACCATATAGTGGATGTCCATCTCGTCTTCCGCCAACACAACATGGTCGTCTGCGAAATGTAAGCTGAACAGTCTCTTATGCCCTATCGGTACTCCGAGATTTGAGCACTTCTTACTCCAGCTTTCTAAAGCTCCTTTCACGAATATTTTAAACAGTGTTGGGGCTATGCAACAGCCTTGTTTAAGACCTTTCGTAACGCGGAATTCTCGTGATATTTTACTACCCATTTTTACTCTGGCGGTCATATTTTTATATAGCTTCTGGACTGCTTTAATATAGTTCGATTTTATGCCCTGTCTCTCCATGGTTTCCCACAGTCTGCTCAGGGGAACGTTATCGTAGGCTTTAGTTAGATCTATAAAGACTGCGTGGATTTCCATGTTAAGCGCAAGTCTTTTTTCTACTGTCTGTTTGAATGTAAAGATGTTATCCACACATGACCTACCGGCTCTAAACCCGCATTGTTCTTCGTTGTCCTTAAACTGGCTTTCTATTTTCTCCTTTAGGATTTTCCCATACACTTTTGAAATGGAGTTGATAACACTGATTCCGCGATAATTTGAGCACGATCGTCTGTCACCCTTCTTATAAATATTACTGATATAAGCGATGTTCCATTCTTCTGGTGGGTCTTCTCCACGGATAAATTGATTAAATACATATGCTAAGAGTTCGTACAAAATATCTGGTGCATACTTCAGTAGCTCAGCCGGTATACCTCCAGGGCCAGGAGCCTTTCCGTTTTTTCACTCAGAAACAGCTTTTTTTACTTCAGTCGGTGTTAATTCGTCTTCTTCGTGCAGCAGACTGTCTTCCAGTTGGGTGGTCTCAGAGTCTTCTGTTGTGTTAGGTAAGAAATTTGGTCTGTTTTCCGTTAGTAGATCCTCATAGTATCGTACCCATTTGTCTAATTGTATGTTGTTTGGAGTTACTTTTTCTTTACTATTAGTCCTGAGGCTTTTCAACACTTTCCACGCTTCTTTTGACTTAGTCGACCCTATGTAGTTGTCTAAGTGTCCACATGTTCGATTCCACGCTTCGTTCTTTTCTTTTGTTACAAGTTTTTTGACCTCTCTATTTGCTGTCACATATCGTTTTCTATCATCTGGGTCTTTTGTGTTGAGCCATGTTTGGTATATCCTTTTTTTCTGGCTAACAGCTGATTCTACTTCTGGACTCCACCATTGGGGGTAGTTTTCTTTTTTGTGATTGTCTAATTCTCCGATGGCTTCCGACGCTGCTTCGTGAATGATCCTAGTTATTTCATTATACATATCTACAGCAGATGAATAGTACACTTCTTTTAGTTTTGCACACAGGCGCCACTTATAGAGGAAAACGGTTGATTCACTGTTGAAGCTTTGTAAGTTATACCTTGGGACATTTAGGTCCATAGCGTATTCTTGATGTTGTCGGTCGCCTCTTTTCAATGTATTGTAGTAGCGCAAATATATTTTTGCACGAACCAGGAAGTGGTCAGACCCGCATTCAGCTCCTCTATGCACTTTCACATCTTGAACTTCTAGATTTGTATTGTGTCTGCATACTACATAGTCAATTATAGATTTGAGCCGACGTGTGGGTTGAGTCCAAGTGTACTTATGGATGTCACGGTGTTCGTAGAATCCATTTAGTATTCTTAGGTGAAGTTGTTCACACATCTTGATCATTCTTTCCCCGTTATCATTTATTACATCTTCCCCGTACTTGCCCACCACAGTGTCATCATCTTTCCTGCCAGTTCTTGCGTTCATGTCGCCCAACAATATGATTTCGTTTCTTTGGCTTATATTTCCGATAAGCTCCGTCAAGGTTTCATAAAAGTCATCTTTCACATCGCTTGGTGAATCGTCGGTTGGGGCGTATACTCCTATTACCATCAAGTTGCGCCCTTTCCACAACATATGAAGCTTCACTATTCGTTCATTAACCTGTTCCCAGTTTTTTATATATTTAGAGAGGTTCTTTTTCACTAAAATGGATACTCCAGCTCTAGCTCTCTTTCCTTTCTCTACCCCACTGTATATATGTATATAATCGTCGATTTCTTCAGAGCCTTTCCCCAGTTTTCTTGGTTTCTGTTAGAACTGTGATATCAGAGTTAAATTTGGCCACTTCTGTAATAACTTCTTTGATTTTTGTTCTCCAACCTTGTATATTCCAAGTACCGCAAATCATTATCCTTTTCCGTTTGCCTTGTCGTCTTCGTGAGCAGTCCGGCTTTTTCTCTTTAGGACGTTTAGCATTGTATATTTTTTCTAAGGGTAGAGGAGCTGGCCCTACGCCTAAACCCCCTGCCAGGAGGACCGGAATTTTCTTTTAGGGTTTATTCCCTTAGCCAATCGGTTCCAGTTTTCAGGCGCCAGAAACTCGCCTTACACCCTCTCTCGTTTGCTACATCACGTACATCCATTGTACGCCATGTACCCGGTGGTTACGCGACGCATTGTCTTCGGGGACGTGAGAGTAGGATTTGTTGGCAGAGCTGAGTTCTATTCCTAGAACCTCTGACTCATTCGTCAGAAATCAGCGGACATTACTCAGAGTTTTTGTGCAGTACAAGCATTGGCATCTTGTACTGCCTCTGAGGTCCTGTACCAACCTTCAACCACCACTTTGTCATATAATGGTTTAAAAATACGTTAACTGAGTAGGGTCCTTCAAAATATCTTATCCCTGGCCCAGCCCTTAAAGTTACGCTACTCGTTTTGATACCTGCAAGGTATAAGTAAAATAAATAAATAATAAATAAAATACGCTTTATTGTCCCCAAAACTTTGTTTTAGACATCTTTATATTTTTAGGGATTGAATAAGTCTCTAAAACAAATCGAATAAATAAGGAGTGTGTGCAGGTATGTTTTTAACACACAATAATTGGAAATTTCCTCCCCCCCCCTCCAATTTAATTTAAGTATACTTTGTATGTGGGTGGTGGAACGGCTGACCAATTTTTCCATTATTTCATTTGTTTGCTTCCTCTCACATCTCTGCGTCTCTTAAAATCCATCGATACCCGTCGAATGTCCTGCGATATGTTTGCTTTAACGCGCCGATAAAACTTCCAAATGAATTCCTTTTCGGCGTTAAACGGGAGACCGGAAAAACTTTTAATTCGACCAGAAGCTCGTATATTTCCTGCGAGCTTTGATCACGGGGAGTTTTTTAATCCTCGCGGTGACGGTGTCAGAGGGGGCGAGAGAGAGCGAGAGAGTTTTCCTTAACCCCATTTCGCGCGTCTATAGTCTACTTCCTATTATGCAAAACATCCCGCCATCAATTTATCAAAGCGTCGAATGGGAGCCATTCGAATTTAACCTGCCGTTGAAAACGCATTACGCAAGTTCAAATGCGCCGAAATAGATCACCGACAGGAGGCACCTTCGTGAATGACATTAATGCACAATTAATTAATCACCGAAATTGGTCCCATTTGGGCTGGGGGAGTTTCTTGTGTGGTACGCTAAACGGCTCTGTCGGGTATAACACGCGTCGACCAATGATAAATCAACGATCTCCACTAAATAATCGAATCGATGGGAATCCTGAAGCTAGAAAATGCCGAAATTCCAAAATCATCGAGAAAGAAACAGAGAAACATTAGTCTATTAGCGTAATGACGGTTATTAACCAGGAACATGTGATTTGCCGCATGAACCGAAGGCTGATAATTGAACCGCTATTCAACCGATCAGTAATTACGATCTCGACCACAGTAATGAATAACACAAAATAGTCAGTAACGGCATAGTACATGTATAGGTGTATCAGTAAACGTTAGAAGATAAGATTATTCGAATTTAACCCAAGTGAAATTAGGAAGGAAAACGGTTCTCAGAGAGCTGAGGGATCTTGTCACCAGATGTCGGCGCAAATTTGGGAACCTAAAGCCACATAAATGTTGCTCGTCTTCATCATAGCAAAAACTCAGTGTTCTTCCTTTATTAATGGTTTACGTAATACTTTGTATCCATCATGGAAACTTAATTCAATTCACGAAGAAAAAATTTTGGTAACGAAAATGCCTTGTGGAATCATTATAGTGATGTATTATTTTGAGAAGGCAATGGGGGCATTTTAATCAAAAGATTTAAATAGTTTTAGGGATCCAAAATTATGAATATGCATAAAAATTTTTGATGATGAATGGAGCCAAGGTAGGTACTAAACTTAACACTCAGATTAATTATAGATAACTTAATCAAATGTGTAGAGTGCATAACTGGATTGATGGACGTAGCGTTCAATAAACTAATTCATTGTTTAGAACAAAGACTCTTTATTGACCTATGTGCTACACAGGAAGAGTCCATTTAGGACTTACATATTGTTATATGAGAAAGAAGGAGGTAGGTACTTAGGGATTGACATCAATGAAACAAGATTACGATGATATAAAAATAACAAGAACACTTAATCATCGAAATTAATCAGGCAAAACGGTACATTTGTAAGAGCACAAATAACTTAAGAGTTTGGATGGATTGAGAAAGCAGCGTAGCAAATGACACAAGATTAATATTCACTAAAAGTAGACGTAACATAAGTCTTTTTAGATCGATAATAAGTAAAAGTGAGAATAACTGAGAATCCAAAATGGTCGTTTAGGGGATAATATCGAAATCGACTATCTAATCTGGAATTGATAATAAAGAAATGGAACACGGGAGGAAAAAAGAATGAATACGGTCAAAAAGGACGATCAAGAACACATTAAATGGACAAAATTCGTAGATTCAAGTTAATCATATAGAGCTACTCTAAATATCCTTCTCATTAGTACAAAAAAGTAACAAATTATATACAAATCTTAGAAAACATAGATTTTAAGTCACGCTTAGTATTCAAAGGAGTTAACAGGGTAGTTCATAGTTTTTGAAAATATTTGAAAATAGTTGACTTATTATCGCGACGTAACACCACCTTAAAATTCATTGCGATATTTAGTTCTCTTCCGAAATAGTCATTGCGCAATAGTGAGCCAAAAATGGCAAAACCAAATACTAATTGATCGATATTTTCATTAAAACGTACATCTGTAACACTAATGGTATTAATTATTCATTTTCCATTGTATATTCATATTGCATTACCTTTAACATTTCACTGTGATGCCTAATTTATATCTGGAGCAGTCTGTGAGCGATATTGAGCCAAACAGGGCACAATCAGAGACGAGTTCGTCGATAGCTTCAACACAATGTCCATTATGACAGAAAAATAGAAAGCTAGACAGATAGAAAGCTAGATAGAAAGCTAAGTTTCTAAGAACTTTTTGGAACATGTCCACAAACATGCAGCGGCAACAAAAATGTTTTTCATTGTTCTTTGGAAGAAATTGTTATATTCCATTACACTATTAATTTGTTGTTATTTTTTATTTGAATTTTAAATAATCGAGATAAAACAAGGATCTCAGAGACAGCTTGCATTTACAAAATGATAATAATTTGTTGAACATTACGTTCTATATTTCAATTAATAGAGAGTTAAGAAAAACCCAGGCATAAATTAAAACGAAGAAAGCAACGCAAGATGTGACTTACTAAAGATAGAGGTAACATCAGGTAAGGGTACATTAAAATATATTAAGTTTCATTATCTATAGGGTATATTGTCACACGCCTGAGAACCTAGACCCCAAAGGGAGTGTTCTGGTTGGGGGTGTAGCTAGGTAGAGACTAAAAAGAAGACATGGCAACACGGACAATATTTATTCAAACATTGAATATTATAGGAGAGAGAACGTTGACAAAGGGCAAAAAATAATGATTAGAGGGTGAAAAGAGAATATGATAGTGGAAGAAGTGGTTGCTTACTGTGTTGTAACGAAGGGCAGTAGGCGCGAGACTCCTCCATTCAGCGACATGTCGAAGGGCGGACTCTCAGACGGGCAGCGTGACGGGGTGCTCGAAGACTGATCTCTCGATCGATCCGTATAAATACTTACCGTTTGTTGACAAACGTGCCCGCTGCCTCTGCGTGTCACGTATCGTTCTTCGGTTTTAGGTCACCTCCGTGCTGATTTAGCTTGGGTGGTGACCCAGTTGCGCTAATTGGGGCCGTATCGCGACAATATTCAAACCAATTGATTCCAACAGGTGTCTTTCTGTCAAATCCTTGTTGTTGAATCTTCAAAATGGGGTAAAGGTTGCTAAAGGTATTCAAAATTATTCATTCAATAAGTTTAGCTGAAATGTATACCTTTGACACTGGGCTATAATTTTGAGGTAATTGTCTATGAAGAGATTTGTGTAAAGAGACAATAAAACGTTTTTCTCGTTCTCGTCGAAAATATCCTTACGCCAGTATTTCTCAAAAAGAACATAAAGAGGACGTTCATCAACATATTTTAATGAATATAGTTGGAAAGTTATCTGGTTTAAGTCTTTTATTCAGAAGAGATCAAAGTTTGTTCATTATCGTATTCTCTGATATATATAACAGTTATTTATATTTTAATAAATATGACTGTATTTTAAATTCTCTCTTGACTGTTCAAAGGGTTACTAAAGTTTCGCTTGTCAATGCCATTTTGGTTGTGGAAAGACACTTTTTCTACAATTTCGTTCTAAATGCAAATAACCGCAACAACAACCTACCTAAACCGTTTCACTTTCATTGTCAACTCCTGAAAACGAACTCCTAACGTCCGACGTTCCATGAGACAATTCAGCTTAAAACTTCAACGGGATTGACAGTTCGTGTCGATCACAGCCTCCTGTGTTTCCTCCTCCTCCCCCACCCCTTTGCGAACTTCCAGGGAACTCCCCGAGACGTTTGAAAAGGTCAGTTTACAGTCGCGTGACGGAAAACCCGGATATTTCGAAAGATTCAGATCGAGAGCGCAATAATTGACGTCCCGAAAGTGCTCTTGGTTTCAAATTGATTTAACGTGACTTTTCGACTTTTTGTTTTTATCGAGACTATTTCCATCGTACGTCTTAGCTTCTATATGCTTTTAACTTAAGATCGACTGATCGGATTTACGTGAAGTTCTATTTAGGCTTTCAGTATCTTCTCGAGTCGTACTTAGTCCGTAATGGGAAGTTAGACGTAGCTATTGCACTAAGAAAAATTATTTGGAACATCGCACTGTAACGAGATTCCGACTTTAATTGCAGAAGCAATAACGTCTTTCACAAATAAAGTGAATTAGATCGAAACGGTTGCTTTTAGAATCTTAAATACTTATCCCTATTTCGCAATTTTAAACAAAATGTAAATGGTTTATTTTTCACCTTCTCAGATTGCTGCATAGTCCAACCAACCACAGTGTAAACGTTGCAGTTAAATAACTTGAATGAATGAGGATAAATTCATTTTAACGATATTAGTTATTTAGTTAATTATTCATACTATTTCCATTTGACGTTGTAGTGCCTACGTATTTATTCAAATCGGTGAAGAAGTGTTTTTCATTTTAACCATTTATCAATGAATATTTTCCAATCAGCGTGGCTAGTACGGTAATTTATTTAATTACGTTTAAAATTTCCGCAGTTATTTTCGCAATTACAAACTGCTCAGATTCATAGCGAATCGTATTTGGAAGAGAATGGGCAATAATTAATTTATAAATTAATAAATATTTTCTGGGGAATTATCAAACTTTCATTAGGAATTTCGAATAACGCACGAAACATTCCCCCAACCCCATCGCCCACAAAATATAATCAATTCTGAGAACTTTCCCCAAATATGGAACTAGCCGAACAGCTCGTTTTCCATAACCCAACTCCAGAAGAATTTCATTTATTCGATGAATTTTAATGTTCTCATTAAAAGTTTTAACCCAAGCAATGTCTGCTTTTTAACATCGTCATACTGATGTGAGTTTTTTAATGGGCCGAAATGACCACGCTTAAAATAATGGAGAGAGGGATATTAAAGACTTTTTGCTGGCGATTTCCAGAGCAATAAACAAGTTCAAACTTTTTGGGCTTTATTAGAGATTCATCGAGGGCGCATTTTAAAGTCACCGCGAGTGATTTCGACCACCTCCCATCGGATCGGGAAAGATTTACCGAACTTTTTTCATACATAATTCCCAACACAATATATTTTTAAAAATCAAACTTCTGAAGACTTCTTGACTTCAGATTCTCAACTCGAACGCAATGAAAATGTTTCCTCGGAAACTTTCCTATATTGAAAAGGCATTATTTACAGAATTGAAAAACTTGGTTAATGTTTCCTACTCCGACAATTTATATCCTTTGTATGGCAACCGTGGCTATAAATAATTCAAACGGATAAATGCATGAGTGTGGCGGGAGATGACCAACGAATATTTTTATTCCTTTCGGGGAGAATTTCTTTCGTATAAACGCACAAAAAATGTTAGATCCATTTTAGTTTCTAACCATATTATAAAAGAAAGTATTGTAAGAGTGCTGATTTTCGAAATTTGAGATATTGGCATTTCTGGACGATTTGAGGTCCCCTGTGTTCGAAAAACATGTTTTTGGAAACATGTTTGTGTATGTGTATGAATGTATGTATGTGTGTATATGTATGTGTATGTATCGGTCGTATGTATACTTATGTATGTACGTGTGTATGTATACTTCTTCAAAAGATATGTGGTGTATGTGGTTAACTTTTTCTCAGAAACTATATCACCATATAATGCAAGTTAAAATTTTGTATTTATGCTGGGTCCGCTAAATATTCGCGACAACATAAATTTCATCAGCATCAGATAAGGACAAAGGGCACTTTACCCTTGTCATTTTTAGGTTTTTTTGGATTTTCTCAACAACTGGTCCAACGTTTTTTTAAGCTTTGTATGTTTACTTTACTATTCAATTCTTATTGATTGCCGTTATCGCTATCGTGACTGATCTCTTGGGAAGACCCCTTTACGCTTGTGAATTTTTGGTTTTTCTTAATTTTCTCCAAAACGGCTATACCGATTCTTACCAAATTTTATACTTCGACTGACCTCACTAATAGCTATAATATTTATTTGAAACAGCTTTTTCAGAAACCTCCCTAACAGGCACTTTTATAATGTTTCCATGAATAGTTAGTCCGGCTATATGAATTACGATGTTACACATCGCCATTTCTTCGATGGCTGAATATGATAAGTTTCCAATGCAAATACGGTCCAATTGAGTTTTATCTTAAGTCATTTTATGGAAAGAATTCAACATAGCTAATGGGCTTGTCTACAGTTTGCTTAAACTTTAATTGATATTGTTAAAAAATAATTAATAAGTGAGATAATATCAATTTTGAATTTATACTGGCTAAAGCGAATTTGATATCGGTTTTTGAGTGTAATTGTGCAATTCCCAATTTTGATTCTGTTCTTAATTTTTTTGAACAATTGTGAAGATTTTTTGAAGTTCAAAATAGTTGAGCATTAATCTAGATTCAAAGAGGACACCAAATCATAAATAACTATGTTTTTATACTAACGACATGCTCTGAGAATTATGCAGAATTCTTATGGAAAGAATTCAACATTGCTAATGGGCTTGTCTCCAGTTTACACAAACTTTAATTGATGTTATTAAGAAATAATTAATAAGTTTCTGTTCTTGATTCTTTTGAACAATTATGAAGATTTTTTGAAGTTCAAAATAGTTGAGCATTAATCTTAATTCAAAGAGGACACCAAATCATAAATAACTATGTTTTTATATTAACGACATGCTCTGAGAATTATGCATAATTCTTATGGAAAGAATTCAACATTGCTAATGGGCTTGTCTCCAGTTTACTTAAACTTAAATTGATATTAATAAAAAATAATTAATAAGTTTCTGTTCTTGATTTTTTGAACAATTATGAAGATTTTTTTGAAGTTCAAATTAGTTGAGCATTCATCTAAATTCAAAGAGGACACCAAATCATAAATAACTATGTTTTTTATGTTAACGACATGCACTGAGACTTATGCAGAATTCTTATGGAAGGAACATTGCTAATGGGCTTGTCTCCAGTTTACTTCAACTTTAATTGAGATAGTTAAAAAATAATTAATAAGTGAGATAATAGTAATTTTGAATTTATATTGACTACAACGAATTTGATGTCGATTTTTGGGTGTAATTGTGCAATTCCCAATTTTGTTCCTGTTCTTAATTTTTTTGAACAATTGTAAAGATTTTTTGAAGTTCAAAATAGTTGAGCATCAATCTAAATTTAAATAGGACACCAAATCATAAATAAATATGTTTTTTATATTAACGACATGCTCTGAGAATTATGCAGAATTCTTATGGAAAGAATTCAACATTGCTAATGGGCTTGGCTTGTCTCCAGTTTACTTAAACTTTAATTGATATTGTTAAAAAATAATTAATAAGTTTCTGTTCTTGATTTTTTTGAACAATTATGAATATTTTTTGAAGTTCAAAATAGTTGAGCATTAATCTAAATTCAAAGAGTACACCAAATCGCAAATAAATATGTTTTTTATGTTAACGACATGCTCTGAGAATTATGCAGAATTCTTATGGAAAGAACATTGCTAATGGGCTTTTCTCCAGTTTACCTTAACTTTAATTGATATTGTTAAAAAATAATTAATAAGTGAGATAATACCAATTTTGAATTTATATCGACTAAAACGAATTTGATGTCGATTTTTGGGTGTAATTGTGCAATTCCCAATTTTGTTCCTGTTTTTAATTTTTTTGAACAATTCTGAAGATTTTTTGAAGTTCAAAATAGTTGAGCATTAATCTAAATTTAAAGAGGACAATCATAAATAACTATGTTATGTATATAAATGACATGCTCTGAGAGATTGAAGAGATTTCCTCGGTCTGTAAAGAATTCACTAATTGTAGGCTATCCAAATGGAACTTTTAATGTTTGATAAAAAAATGTTTTCAGCCACTACTAACGTTTAAACTTCAGTGAATTTTTGAAATCCTTTTTTGGAATTCAGAAGCTATAGAAAAACTCTTAGGTACGTAATACCTCTAAATTCTATAAATATAAGCCGTCAGCTACCTTCTTCAATTTGAACTCCTAACGTGTAATTACAAAAATTTACATTGCCAGAATCTAACTACCTATTGGAATTTTAAATCAAGATTTGAAATACGTTTGAATATTTTATCATGACGTTACATTATCGTTAACTAATTCGTCAAATGATGTTGCGGTTCAATAAATTAAGATGAACCTAAGAGCAATATATTACCTTCGACTTTAAGGCTTTATTATAAAATAAAACCACTTCCGTTTTGTTTTATTTATTTAAGAGAATTCAAGGTATTGATCCAAAAATCATCTCCATAGATTTTCTTTGTTTAAAAATGCAATAGATACTAATATATATTGGACGACATTTTTCAGATTTTTCAAGTGCTGTTACAGTGTCAATAACGTGAAAAATTGATTGGTTAACCATTATCTACAAACGTGGAGTGAAGAATTAGCACATAAATATTTAAGGAATAAAAATTATTTCTCATAGTTGTTAATTTCCAAGTTAATTGAATCTAACATTCAATCAATACGGTGTATTTTACATATTTTCTTAATTTCTCTTACAATTAAATTACTACATTGTTGTTTCAAAAATAGTTTACTTTAAATATATCTTTTGATACAAAAATCATTACTTCAAAGAAAGGGTCATTGTTTTAAGAGTTTATTATTAACAAAACTGCTAAACACTAATGTACACACATGAAATTATTTATTCTAAATGGTAGAGAAAAATATGTACAAAATTATTATGAACTGTACTAATTTAGATATTTATTTGGAATCAAACTTCAAAGGTAACTCAAAGGTTATTTGATTTGTATTATCTCAGACTGCTCAGCGTCTCCTTGTTTACACTATCGTAGAGACAAAGGTGTATCTTGCATAGCCGTTAAGTAAGATATGTATTTAAAATGCATTCATATTGAACTTTTTTCACGCATATGTATCTGTCCGTTGATATAGAATAATTATGAATATATTTCACATGAATACTAACAACTAAGATTTGAAATGTAATGTATTAAGATACATTAGTTTAATTTTATTCATTGAGGTAATCAGTTAATTTGAAAGATGTATTTTAAATCTATTAATACGCAAACAAAATATGTTGGCCTGTTATTGAAAAATGTTTAATACCATTAATTCAATTTTTTGTTATTGTTTATCATTATTATTATTATTATTTATATTAATTATATTATTATATCATTATTTTTGTTATCATTTTTTTGATATGTTCCAAAATATTACCTAAATATTTACCTAAATACAGATTGATTAAGAAAATTCAACAACAGGTAAAAATAACAAATGGAAAGAATAAATATTCGTAATCAAAGTAGAGGTTACTACTAGGTCAATATGTAATTGATATTCATTTTTCATTATTCATTTGAATATTTCATATTCAAAGCTACATTATATGTCTAAGACATTATCCAAAAATTAATTAAAAAGTGATCCAAAAATTTTACGTAATTTTAATACGTGAAATATTGCAACTAATGCATAAAATACTGTTATTTATGTAAATGTACATTTCTCATTCCACGTGTTCAAAGACTGTACAAATTATAACCAGCTTTTAATAGTGTATTCTATAAAAAATCTGCAAGTAAATCATGACGATTACTCCATCATATCTTCAACAAGTACTTCAACAATATTTGGTTTAAATATAGAGATTTCCCAACTATTTCCAAAATGTGAAATTCGTCCCCATTTTCCCATTAGAACGAAATTGTAGGTTAATAGGAAAACTCTATTTAACAAAAAATAGAAGTGTCTAAATTTAACGAATTTATGAAGGAAAAACCATTTTTAATATCCACTTTACATATCTCTCACACTTATGGAATTTACTTGTACTGTCGCCAAGTTTAAGTACTGTTTACAAAACGGTGAATGAATTTTTCAAAACCTTTGATCTCAGTGAGAAGAATTCCCCATTTTCCTTTTAAAGCGAGACCTTTGAAATATGAACTTTTCCCGGAATAAGCCGGCTTAATAGATTACCAACTTTTCTACACATTCATGCATTCCATGCGAAGAAGTAAAGTCACAACTCCGGTTCCATATATATTTCAAACTAATCTAATTTTATTGAAAACACTTCTCACGTCCGTTAAAAAATTATCTTTGAGTGGCGGTCGAGTTTAAATATTATGAGTATTTAAGAATTTACTGCTGCGATTTCCATAGATAAAATATTTTACGAACACTGAAAGCGGGAAATTTCACACGAATCACACGACTCAACTTTTCCAATTCCGGAATGAAATGAAACGCAACGCGACGGTTACGGCATAATAGATAAAAACTAAAACATCGTCATAAGGTAGGAACATTAAATATAAACTACTCGGAGTGAGCTTTAACAGGATAAGTTCCGGCAAGTTTGTTTATTCACCGAAAGAGTAGTTCTTTATTATGAGAAAATACACTTAGGATATATATTCTAATTGTTAAGCGGAGCACGAGGTAAAAGTTACCTGAAACTCTTTGAAAAAGAAAATACAAAAGGGACTTAGTTGGAGTTGTTCATCTTAACAAAAAGCTTAGAAACTTTTTGTTCCGTTCCCTGTAGCTGAGAGGCAAACGAACGAAAACAAATAAACTGAATAATTCAGTTTGGGAGAGTTGCCTCACTTTGAATTTCCTTATTGAACACCTTTCGGCGAGGTAAAACATAAAGTTTACGGGAAAGCGAATTTTTAAACTCATTACACTTCTAGCAGATATAGTCTTCGAATTTAGGCGTCACGGGTAATTCTCTTCCAGATATCACGTTCTGCGTTTTTCTACTACCTTGCTTTTCCATGGAAACAACGGCTATTCGTAACTTTACTCCATGGAGCGTAATATTACATCTTAATGAGCACTTTCATCTGAATAAATAAATCATAAATCTTTTCTGAAATCTTATCCCCAGTTGGCTAACTTTGTTCCTGCTATTAAGACGCCATAAGTTGTTCAGTCGTATATGTTTAACGTAGCAAGTCGAAAACAGTCCAGTTGAGCAGTTAAATATTTACCGACGTCAAGGGAAATTCGCGGACTTTAATGGTTTATTTGATATATCTATTGAGGATTTTCGTAATAACGCTATCTTCATGGCGATAGCACCCTGTGTTTTATGTGTACATAAAAATGGCTGTAAACCGGGAATCCCCGTCTTTTATATTCGCCTATTATTATTTCCGTGCTTTAATTAAGGTTAACGGGTCCACATCGGCAGTCAAGAAGCATTTTTTTTAACCTCTCCATAACTTCAGAAAGGATAAGCTCAGCTTGGCGGCGCGGCGCGATTACTTTTAAAAAACGTTAACGTGTTCGACAGAGAATGGGATCGTAATGTGTGCGGTGTTTTCTGGAGCGAATACAAATACATTGAAGTGAACAAAGTTAGTGTAATAGAGTGTTTTTTTCCCTCACGTATAACGTCCCGTAATGACCTGAAAACTCGTAAAAAATTACGGCGCACTTTCAGAGATAGAATAAATCATTTAAAGTTCAAAGCGGCGGGGAACGTGAAGAAAATTTAATTACTCTCATAGTTCGAGTCCCGGGTTAAAATCCCGAACAATAGCGTTAGGTACATCGTTTTTTTCTCCTGCTTTTTGCGTGCAAAGCCCTCCCCTATTTATTTGCCCTATTTTTTTTTCTCTCGTTGCTTCAGATTTCGGTTACACGTCTCCCGTAAAAGAGCATTACCTCGTCCAGCGCTGTGTAATTATCATCTTTCCTCCGTTTCATGCTGAATGAATTGTTAACGTGATCGTTCTATCACGTTTCATTGTCTTGATGCATTTCATTCGTAGCGGAATGGCGTGACTAGCGACTGAAGATTTTATCGCGGTAAAATGAACCGTTTATCTCTCTGTTTTTTTTATCCTAATGTTTCTGTTCTGATTGATGATGCGCTAGGGTTGCTACTGTCCGACGTATGTCCGTCAATCGCTCGACTAGATACGTTATATTTTATCCGAGCGGGAATGTGTGCTGTTAAAACTGTTTTCGAATAGATAACGGGGCACGGAATATCGTTAAAGCTACATTTTTATTAATGAACACGGAAAGCTGTCGACAAAAACAAGTTTGCTTGATACATAGCTCTAGAAGGGGTGTTTTTGTATTTACGCACAGGAAAACATTCGTAAAAATATTATTTATAATATATAAATGGGGTATTTCCACGCAGCTTCCGCGATAGACGCTGTGATTTATGTTTTGGCTCCCGAGGAATATAAGACGTAGCTTGAAAAGATCATTTTTAAAAGTGCCACAACTTCCCTCCCAATTGCCAAACTGTAATTAGCGGAGATCGATCAAAAATTTAATTGATAAAGTTTGGTGCTCACTTTCCCGATTTATAATACAAATAAACAAAGTACAATGAAACCTTCGGTTGTGACACCTCTGCGATATGGACACAATAGGTTTATGGACACTTCTATGTAACCGTCAATTTGCCATAAGATATTAACGTAAAATTTCCTCTACAAATAAGGACTTTCTGTAATCTGGACATGGACACTTTATTTGCGGCAAATGTGGACACTTTATTTTGGTTTTACCTTATTTTAAACCGAAAGTATGTTTCGAAACACTTGTTAGCTCCAATCGGAAATTAATTGATCAACTAAAGATTTATCAAAAAGCACAAATGCCTTGCAAACGACTACATATGGATCTCGAAATCTTGGAAAAACGTAGAGTCCATTTAGTATGAGAAGAACTGTGGCCTTGAGTTTCACGAAGAGACATACTCCGTCGGCTATGTTCAGTTTCCATAGTTTCATGTAATTCGCGTATAACTGATTACTACTGAGACCGCTACTGTCCAGATGGCGATCGCGCGACTTTGTAACGAAGATGCGGCCTGCATGAAACTCAAGGCCACGGTTCTTCTTAAACTGAATGGACTCTAACAACAAACACCATTCAGCATTGCTTTAGAAAAGCCGGTTCAATGTGCAGAACATATTTAAAAATTAAGTCGAGGAAAATATGGGCTTAGGCTCATTAAAATAACTGCAGACTTCATGTCATTCCCAAGTTGCTTTTAACGATTATGTTTAAATAGACACTATTTAATCGACGAAAGATAATGATTGCAATATTGAAGCAACAATGGACCACTGTCAACAGCCAGATCAGAAAACTTAAGAGTGTCATTAGAAAGTGAATTACTCTGATGTTCTTCGGTATTCAGAGTTGTTAAAAAGTTTTTGCTTACATAAAAATCAAGGTGAAAGATTAAGTTTGATTAGCAATTTTCAATGTTTTGAAGAGCACATTGTGTCAAAAAAAAACAATTAAAAGTTACGGATTCTTTTCAGTAATCAGTAGCTGTTAGTTACATACAATTATTATTGTTATATAGGTGGCTACATACATAAATATTAAATTATGTATTACATAATATACACATATACGTACATAGTATGTACATATAATATATGTATTATGTATATGATGAAATACATGTGAAATAAAAATTATTCTTTTCAATGGTTTCTTTTGTTTGTATACTTCTAAAAAAGTAATTATGTGTGTAAAACCATTTCAAGCAAATTATTAACAATATTCACGTTTAACTCCCTAATGTGGACACCTCCCTAATCTGGACATAATTTTTGCTCCCCGGGTGTCCGTGTGTCCGTATTATAGAGGTTTCACCTATAATAGAATTAGTTAAATTATATCATATCATTCTGCACAGAATTCTAAGAAGGAACCTTTACATTTCCATAATTCAGTAGTAATTTCAATTCGTCTAATTCCTCCTAAACTGTGAGTGGAATTATAGCAATATATTCTAATAGGGAAATATAGACTAATTCTGGAAATCTTAATTTTCTACAGGTAGCCACACCATTTTAAAAGGTGAGAATAATATAATTTCATGAAAAAAATTTCTTAATTGCTTGGAACTTTTTAAAGGTACGTCTCACATATCCCACAAGTCAGCACAAAAATTTTATAAAAAAAAATTGTTATCGAGAAAATAAATTTGTTTATTAATAAAATTTTAAATATTTAATGTAATAATTTCCGTCAACTAAAATGACTAACCCAGGCTATTTTTGTTTTAGCAAGACATAATTTATGAAACCGTTGTGGGAAAACCAATTTGTTTCCGAATTCGCGCCAAAATATATTAATCTTTGAGGTATATCTTTCGCTTATATCTTTGCAAAAAGTGATAATTGGAATGAAACTTCGACATCTGAGCAATTGAATGGCTACTAACTTAACACATATTGAAGAAAGTACACTGACGCATTTAGACGCTAACATCTTTTCTTGTTGCTAAATTCGCCAAATATTTGTTTATAATCATTAAAGGCAAAAATTGTTATTTTATCAAGTTGAGTAGTTATTATTAAGTTTGGGTAGCGTATGATAATTATACCAATTGTCAAATTTAGTTTCTTTCAATACCGCAAAAAAATGTTTTAATCAATCTTTTTAACGACACTCCACATGTCGCACACCCGGAGCCCTAAAATCGTTTGTTGTGAGTATTGTTATGTAAAATACTTACCTTCAGTCAGCTAATGCATCCTCATATCTAGATGAAGCCTGATGATGACTGTTAATCAGTCGAAACCGGTCGCTTAGTCCTTATTAAATAAATTCGTTGGCGAAGACTTAGTGTTTTCTTCGGATACTTAATCTTTTTAACATTCTCTTTGGGATTTTCCAAAACACCAAACCTAACCTAATGTACGAGTATAAGAAAATGACATATTTGAGAAAAGTGTATTAATCAATTAGAATAAATAGTAAATAATTATATCACTGAAGAGGAAAATAAGTTGTGGCAATATTTTGAAGGTCTGGAATTTTGTGAAATTTTAAGGGATGTAAGACCATTTAAGAGCATTATAATCGGCCAATTTGGATTAAGGAAATCTCAAATTTACCAATTTTTCATTACTCATACTCTAGAAAATACCGACACTCGTATTAAAAATAGTCTTAGAGCTTTTCTAGAAACCCATTTTCAATGTTTTTGGTAGATTCGACTTCAATTTAACAACGTTACTAATATTTAAGCCTACTCGTTCCACGAATCACGTAATTACTTAAGATCTAATATTTATAGCGATGATTTCATTTATTATTAAGATATTCTAAAGTAACGTACCCAACAAAAATGATACTTTTTCAGAAGCACTTTTGAAAGGTTTTATTTAGTAAAGCACTAATATCCCCACGATGGTTTCATAAAATATAAGCTTTTCTTAAAATATGAGCACTGGACGCGCTATTTTAGTTAATGGAAACAGGGTCACATTGCTTTAAATATTAAAGATGTGTTCAATAGGCATTTAAAGAATAAATAGACTTTCTCGTTCACGAATAATCTATCTTCAATGAAATATTTATGGTAAATGGATAATTGTTTTAGAAACGCTTTAAATGTATTAAAAATGTAAGAGCTTTTTGCCCGAAATGAAAAACAAAAGATACTCAAAATTTTGGACGAATTTTCCCTTTATTTAAAAAGAAATTAACCAATATTGAATAAATAAGATATCAAAATGACCGTTTCTTTATTATATGCCCTCTAGAAAAAGACACCTATATAGGTAATAGCCTAATAATTGTTTTATTCATTATTTATTCATAAATTTACATATTTAAACTTCGATTCAACAATTTTTTTAATTTATAAAATAGGATCAAATTTAAGACTACATTTCTTACCTATTATCGTATTATCTTTATCATTACCTATTACTCCAGTAACTAATGAGCGTATTGGATCTGGTGGTGGGAACAATTGTGGCAATTTTACTTTACCACCAGCAAAACATAATCCAGTAGATTTACAACTGTATTTTAATGCTTTAAAATGTTGACAAAATGATTGTTATTTCTCCAGTAGTTATAGTAGGAGAGCTGGTGTCAGGAAAAAACGACCGATCTGCACAAGTTTCGAATGCTACTCATATGCGAGAACAACACCTACTATAAAAAAGTCTCTGCCACCCCAAATCGGTGCCATTATGTTAATAAACAATCATCAATGTTGCAAAATAGGGGAGTAATTTGACCGATCTGCACAAACCCCAAAATTCGCATACTGCTTCTTTTCATCACAAGAAGGCACTCCGAACTGTTCTGCCATGTCTGACTGGTGAGAAAATCGTTCTGCCTGGGGTTTTTCCACGGAAAAATTTTGACCAATCGAAAAATGTTCTGCCAAGCTTTCAAGGAAATCCATAAAATGAGTAGAATAATCGAGCAAAATCCACACTATATATAAAACCGGGCAACTCATAGTTGCTTTACGGTAAAGTATACCTCGTGGATACGGTTTTCGAGCAGGAATTCTCCCCATCCTCTATACAAGAGGGTTCCAAACTTTTTTCTTATAGACCACTTTCAAAATTTAGCTGATTCCGGTGGAGCCCCTGCAGCTACATTTCTATCATATTCCCAAAAGTCGACAAAAAGTTATAAGATTAATTAATTTTGCTGTGACTGGATGTCAAAAAAGTAAAGTTGGCCAATCAAAAAAGGGATTCCATTCAACTTTACTTATTTGACATCTACTCACAGCACAAGGAACCAATCAATTCTTATTTATTTATTATATAAAACTCCCCGTTTGGAGTGGTAAAAACAAAAAGGAAAATAGTACATATTTTGTGTTGCATTTATACAAATATGTAATTATTATATTATTAATTATTATTGTCATCATATTACATTGTAATATGCTAACAGTCGTAATATAATTAAAATTAAACATTAATAACGTAACGTTACTTCTACAATGACAATCACAAAATAGTCTCAACACGTTGTACTGAATATGGAATACCTATGCAAGTTTTTACAAGAAGTTCGATTGCGGTTTCGGGGGCCGCAGTTGCCCAGAACGCTGGAAGATATTACTTTAGAGCCTGAGACCACTGACAACATTACTGAACCCGAAGATACCGACTTAATTGCAGGTGATTTTCAATGAGAAGATAAACTCTAACTTGTTTACCTAACAATTAATAATGGTTCTACCCCTAGATGAAGCTGAAGATGAACATTTGCATATATCAGACACCTCAAGTGAAGAAGAGGTCTCCGACGATGATGAATAAATAATATGATGAATAAAAAAAAGGAAAGAATAATTGTAAAGAAATATCTTTAATAGTAACAAAATAAATATAAACTTTTTTTTCATAATTTTTTTTTGTCAATTCCCTCCGTTGGAAGCCATAACATCGCCAAATTCAACATTTCAAGCACAATTTAATAGAATTAATGTAACATAAAGGGATTAGGCAGTATCATGATGTTACTCGAATTACTTAGAATTTCTCTGAATAAATTTGACTGATACCACGTTCTGATTGAATTTTAACGAAAACACTAGAGGGATGAGTCTCTTCAAATTGACCAAAAAAATGCGGGGAAATTGCCAAATTAACTTACGAGTTCGAGGTGATTTTTATGAATTTCGTGGTTTTTTATCCAACACTTGCTTGGCAGAACATTTTTCGCACCGTTTCAAGCTGGCAGAATAGTTCACATAAGCTTCCTATGTAATTACTAAGCCGTGTGCAAAATTTGAAGCTTGTGCGAATTGGTCGAATTTTCAAGATTTTTTTTACTGGAAAATTACTTGGCAGAACATTTTTCTCACCGAAAAGGATTGGCAGAATAGTTGGCATAAGGTTTCTATGTCATAACGATGTCGTGTGTAAAGTTTGGAGCTTGTGCACATTGGTTGAATTTTCTAGATTTTCCTCTCGGAAAATGGCTTGCAGAATATTTTTCGCACCATTTTAGTCTGGCAGAATGGTATTCGAGGACTTGATTCAACATGACAAACTCGAATTTACCAGTTTGGAAGCTGTGCAGAAAGGTTAAAATTTGGTCTCCATTTTTCCGCCGAAAAGACCTAGGCAGAACCATTTTCGCACCAGTCAGACATGGCAGAATAGTTCGGTGTGCCTTGTTTTGGTGAAAAGAAGCAGTATGCGCATTTTGGGGTTTGTGCAGATTAGTCAAAATTCTTCCGTTTTTTACAACTGTTCTTCTTCAATAACAATAAATATTTACCAGCCTGAGGTGGCAGAAACGCAATTTCGTCAATAAAGTGGCATATTCCATATGTGAATGAAGTTAAAAACTTGTGCAGATCGGTCGACTTTTCTGACATCAGCTCTCCTACTATTACGGATTAGTCGGCACAATAATCTATTTCCGGGTGGTAGTGGAATGCTACTCGATCTAGGTTTACAGGAACACTGCGTCTGCGGAATCGCTCTATTTCATTGTGTCGTGCTCGCTGCTGTTGTATTTGATGTGCCCGAAGTCGTTCCGCCACGTGAGATTTGCACGTGAGGTAACTCGTCGCATATTTGATTGACTTAGACGACCTAAGTCATGTCGTCTTCTTCTTGGCATTTTAAAATCAATAAAGTTCTCGCGCACTGACAAATTGATGATAGATTTCAGTAATCGTCTTGATATTTATTCATTTGAAAACCAACTGACACATTACTTCCATTTGTTTAATTACAAATGTCAAATTACAAAACGTACCTATTTTAGTATTTCCGCTACTTATTATTTATTTTTCTCGCCGTTTAAACCT
Source organism: Cryptocephalus moraei (assembly GCA_946251905.1). Classification (NCBI taxonomy): domain Eukaryota; kingdom Metazoa; phylum Arthropoda; class Insecta; order Coleoptera; family Chrysomelidae; genus Cryptocephalus; species Cryptocephalus moraei. The sequence goes on from OX276454.1 coordinate 15,484,374, forward strand.
TCCCTGAACTTTCACAAATATTTCAAGATCAAAATTAGCAAACTCGGTCCAGCCTTTCTCGAGTTTAATCGAGACAAACGAACAGCAATTCATTTTTATAAATATAGAGTTTACCCTTAGAACAGTAACAAATTCGAAATGTTAATCAAGGCAATTTATTCTCAAAAACTTACCAAAAAACCATATTTTCCCCTTTTACAGGGGATGTAACATGTTCAGGGGTTGTAACATAAAACATTGCTTTTTTATAGGATGGCTACATCTTACAGTCCTCCCCCCACTTTTGGCTCTGACCGATCTTGTCATTTCATACATTAAGATTCAAATCGCGACATTTTCCGAACTCCCTTCGGTTCCGAGCGACGATACAACTTCCACCAAAGTTATAAATGTGTAATCGAGTAGACTAGAGCGCACTAAAAAATAAAATAAAAAGTAAATAAACAGATACGCTCTTTTGCCGTTTGCATAATTTTATTTATGCGCACATAAATTCCGGAAGTACAAAGAGGCTACGAAGCCGGCGGACTCGATCGATCTGTTCCCGAATCATAATTTTAACGCTCCGTTAAAAACCGCAAACAGAACTAACCCTCCACGCGTACCTAAAATAGTTGGAAGATTTTCCGGGACGAGCGAAAAACCCTCCCCGGTGTATCTCCGACAGAAAGAGAGAGAGAGAGGGAGGGATAGAGGGAGACCCCTCGACATCGACTTTTCCCCGAGTTTGAATGGCTATCTGAATATGCGTTAACGCAACGCAATTCCGAGATAACGGAATTTTCGCAGGGCGTATATATACAAGAGGGAAAGTATTCTTGTTTCTCACGTGAATGGCCCGGAATCGAGAGAAAAAAGACGCTTGTGGGAGTCGTGCCCTGCGAGCGAAAATGAAAATTTTATAAAAACGGATGGGGCCCGCGTACACGACGGTGACATTATCAGTTTCGGGGGATACGCGGGTCCTGTGTATTTTTTATTAAACAGTTATTCCCGGCGTAGATTTTATTTAAAATTGTCAATCATGCGGGACCTCGTCGTGCATTTTTAAGGCACAGGCGGAAAACATCCCAACTTCTTGTTTTCCATTATGCAACGTAATGACTACACGAAGGTTACGGAAACCATCGCGAACACAAGGGGGGGGGATCGAGGCAATCCCCCCATGAATAGAAAAATTCTTTGCTGAATATTGGTTTCTATATCTATTTTGAAGGATTTGCTTTTAAAGATTAAAAACTTGTTTGGGATCAAATTTGATAGAAGACATTAAATCGTTGAGCTCTAATACATATACATAGGAACCGCACAATTAACAACCAATGTCATAGAACGATTTTACAAACACAAATGACGAAAATTAGATTTAGTATTGTAGGTATAAATTTAAGTAACCGATTTTATTCCATTTTAGTATTTACATCAAAAGTTCGAGGGTTCAGAAGAAAAAAATGATACGAAAAAAATTGAAATGAGAAAATATTTAAAAAATGGAAAACTTTTAACTTTAGTTCAGATTATTTATTTATTATTTTGTGACCTTATCATTTATGGAAGTTCAGAATAAAATAAGAAAACAATAAAATGTTATTTAAAAAATTTGGTTGTCTGTTAGGTCGGTTTACGGACGATAATTTTTACGTGATAACGTCATAAGAAAACATTGATGAAAATTTGAATACGTTCATGAATTGAATACAATTATTATCACTAAATTATCATTAGAAGGTTTTTCCGCACTGCGGTTTGCCGGTCCAACTGGTCATTTTACACACATTGTTATAACATGTGTAAAGTTGAACATTAGCCTTGGACCTTAAATGAATGCTGCAAGAGTCCTTCCTTCCTTCTTTCCAAGAGATTAACAGTTCCTTCTTGTTATCCAATTGATTGTCAATGGATGGCATTACACTGCAAAAGTAGATATTACTTTCAATGCCAAGGTTAATAACAGTGGGAATGTTAACAAAAAACAGTAATTTTCCAGAATGTTCGAATGATGTTAGTTCTTGTGTAGGTCACGACGGTGTTGGAGGTTTGGGGTTGGAGAGTGTTTCTATAATTTATTATAATGGCCTCTCAACTTCTCCTTACACCGTAAGGACCCACCTCGTCGGTTCACCTGTAACACATAATAGGATATAATACATCTTTATTTTCACGTAATGGTCATACTTACTTTCGACCTCGATTGGACCTACAAAGAACTCTGCAATTCACCATTCATTTTATATTGACTCATCAGCTCACTGGAAATGTAAGTGTCAGTCTCTCTTTCCTAACAAGTACTTACCTTATCATTATAGCACCATGATTATGTCTACGATCGTAGAAGAAACGTCGGTATAGCTGTTGGATTAAACATAATCCACATTAGTTGATTTGTTTTATTTGGGGAATTTGAGAATCTTCGTCATCTAATAAACCATTTAAAATGATATAAATTTAATTACTACTCAAAAGACTGCCGTCCCAACCACCAAATTTACACATATGTACACATTAAATACTAAATAAAAATCCTTGTCGCCTCCAATCACCAATTAATAACTTTGTATAATCCGTTCTAATAAAGCACTCCTCGCTTCGCTCGTCGTGCTTTAAAACTCTCGTGTGACAATACTCCGTCTTATTACACTAGTATAATAATATACTAATTTTTTTCATGGAAAGACTTTTTGATTTTCCAGTTTTCTTTTGTACGATACCATTGATTTATTATTAACTGTCCCCAATATTAACCCAACTTAATAATAACTGACTAAATATGATACTAGCCCATATACCTTATTGACAAATTGAAAGCTAAATTTTTAAATACATATTATTTTTAAATAATTTCTTACTTGTCTTGTCGTATGTCTCATTATTCAAGGATCCTATAACGATTGATACTGACTTAAATTCGATTTCTACCTTTGTTTTATCAGTGGTGTTTCCTTACGAATTTCTCAGTTTCTTCACTATATCCTTTTTTAATGTTTGCAGGATTTTCTACAGTATGTACTTCGATAACATCACCTAAAATGAAATCGATTACCTTCCTTTCCCTTTTACCAACATACCACAGGCATATGTTTACAAGGGGCACCTACTATTTATTGTATTCTGTACACTGTTACTCCTGCAGTGATGAAGATAATTCATACATAGTGTCGTCGTATTTCACAGTAAATATACTGTAATAATAGTCACCTTTAGAAAACTGTACCTTAAAGTCAATATATCATGTTTCTTTTAGTTTGAAATTCCCTCTTTCTGAAAGTTTGTTAGCCCTGTCATAATTTTGCCCTTATGATTATCAAAATTAGGTCATTTTCTCGGTACAGGGATGAAAACAGATCACAAAATTAATCAACTTGGCACAATATACAGGAATAAAATTAATGTATAACAATAAGTTCACATTCAAAGAAAAATGAGCATTCACCAAACATCTAAATTAGTAGGTGAGCATTTTGAATCGATGGAGTGGCAAATTTTAAGCCAATAATAATTGAAATATAAATGCCTGCAATTTGGATTCAATGCATCTATCAGTTTAGTTAAAATTGTTCTATAGTAGGTACAAGAAATTTGAATTTAAATTTGAATTTATTTCCAGTAAAATACAAGGCTGTAGATTTACAGAACTAACTACAAGCCTGCTGCAGAGTTGCCAGTAGCTGTACGCTGACTGGGTTACAAAAAACTTAATTATCTACAATCTTAAAACTAAAACTTAAATCTAAATTTAAAGTGTGCCTCTTTTCACACTCAATGCGAATTATTTCTACACTTATTCATTTTTATATTATTTTCTTTCTTTTTGTTTTGGTCATATTTTATCAAATTATTCGGTATGCAGTAATATTTAACGAAATGGGATAAATAGGATAGCAAATACATATTTTCAAAATCCATTGCCACAATTATCTATCGACTAAATGTTCATATTTGTTCAAAAGCTTATGGACAGTCAGATTAGTCTTTTTAACTTATTAGCTTTAAGTAAATTATTTGAACTATCGAGAGTCATGTTTGTAATATTTCTTGCAAACAGCCTACAACAATATGTCAATATATCTACCCTCTGATAACTTTGGAAGTACTACCTAAACAATTATTTTAAAAATATGTCAAAATAACTCAAGAGTTCACAGTTAAGCTAATGCAAGTTCTTCCTTGATTAACCCAATTTGCTCCACTCATACCATATTTTTATTCGTTCAAGGGTTTTTACTTGTATTATCCATTTTAATTAATTTCAGTTTTTCAATCCCCTTTTCCAATCAATTAACACGATACCTTTTAGCCCTCGCTCTCACTACTTGCTCCTTCGATCTTGTTCTTGGTCTTCTTAGTATTGCTTTCTATTCTGATATAACCCTTATTGTAAAACCGTAAAACCTCTCCCATCCAATTATATGTCATTTCAATGAAGTTGAAACGTAAGCGTTTCACCTGCTCTTGGAATGGACCGTGAATAATTTTAATCCTGCCTAACTTAAGTGAGTAGATTAAACATAATTTATTTTCTATTCAGTCGTTACGTTCGGTGCAATTCTCTATTGAGTACGCGAACGAGTCCGAACACGTTCTTATCGAACGGCGCAGAAAGTATTTCAATCTCGCGAATTTATTAAAAATGTAAAAGCGACGTTCGGCGACAGGAAAGCGGTTCCCCGGAAAGTTAGTTAATCTCGGCGAGTTTTATTCACATTGTGCCTCACGCAACACTTTGTAAAAGGTACGTCTAGTTAGGTGTTCGTCGATAATTATTGCGTCAGCCGAAAGTACCACCGCAGAAAATCGCATGAAGGGATTTATGTCGATAAATTTAAACCCCTAATTCGGGATATCGCCTATCGCCCCCTGACATTTTCGAATCCGGACGGTTTCCATATCGTTCCGTTCGCCTGTCACCAGGAGTGATATCTTAATAACATATTTGTCGAACAAAACGAATATTTCATAATATCCGTTGTCGTTACCACAAATTGGATATCATCGGAATGGACGTAATGAGTAATTAAAGGGGACTCACGAGTAGGTTTTGAGGCTCGTCGTCTGAAATGTTCCATCTAAAATCAGGACGGTGCTCGTGACAACTGTTGTGATGTCGACAATAGGAATACTTATGAAATTGCCGATAATGCTGAATGGATAGACATATACTACAGAAATTTCGATTGTTTTCGTGTCAAGTGAATTGATGGTTTTATTAAGGACTCTTCATATGTGCCAGTCAAAGATTTTGGTGGAGTTTCATTGTGTTTCGCGAAGCATTTGTTATCGAAATTAAACTCTGCGGCGAGGGGTTATCCATAAATTATGTACAAGGTTTCATCGCCCCGTGACTCTTTATTTGTAATTTCGTCGATCCACTTAAATTTCAAATCAAAGTGTAATCAAATTAAGCTACCTTCTATGTGAGAACGGCATATGTGAATTACTCCTCCCCATAAGTGGTTTCTGGCTTTCCCCAAATAAAAAAAGAAGATTGCATAAATTCTATTTCCGGCATCAAATATAATCCCTTTCTTTTATTTCACTACACCCTGATTTAGTGTCTCTGTAATATAACGTAGTGTCTATAAATTTCTCAATTTATCTGAGTCTTTACTGGACATAGGTAGTACTTATGTTAATCCACATAATAAAATATAGGTACCTGAATGACTGCAAAAGTGGTGACGTTTCAAAACGTGGCGTATTGTGTAAAAATATATAGTAGTTATAAAAGTGCAGTTTGGGAAAATCAGCTTGGCTGTTAATTCCTAATAATATTCTTGGTAAATTAACCATTCCACAATCTATTGCATTCAACGATTTATTGAAGCTGAAACCTAATAACGTAACAACACTTACACACAAAATTTGTTACTGGCAACGGGTCAACGCTGGTTAATGTATTGAAATTTTCTTTTTTAGAAACTAAGAAAGTACCAAATATTTGGATTCCTTAAGGAAAAATTTAATTGAATTTAAGATTTTACTTGATATGCAGATTGATTGTTGGTTTTTGAAGACATAATTAAATTCATGTGATGATTTTAGATACTTTCTTAAACGTATTATTACACATTTCGAAAGCGATTTCATATTTATGAGGAGGGCTAATATAAGATCATCAACCTATGGACATGGTATTTGAAAAGGAATTAATGCAAATGCTTTATTTACAAGATTACATATGACATAATTTGCTAATATAGGCAAAATCTCGCTTTCCATATGAGTACCAAAACTTTTTTGATAAAAATTATATTCGAAAATGAGAATATTTGATGTGAAAATAAGATAAATGATTTTTTGGAAAATACTAATATCAATTTTACATTTATCAGTAACGCATGACCAATTTATAGAGATATTATCTAAACCACAAGCAAACATTAGTAAATGGAGAAACCGCAACGAAACTATGGCATGATTATCTGGTAATTTATAATCACTGATAGAAGTGCTAAATTCAAAGGAGTCTTTGATATAAAGCTTATTGTGATAGTTTTAAGCTTTTGATAGGATTTTCGTTGCAAAAAATTTTAGCTTAGTATTAAAGAAATAATTGTTGAAACTATTGGTATACAAGACTGGATGGGTTTTTGTACTTTAGGTGAGGCATAAATACGAGGAGCTGGAGCGAGTGCATTATAAAACTATTTTTAAAAACTTAACTTTTCATTTAACTAACTAATTTTAACTAATTCATTTTTTTATGTAATATGCTAGTAGTGTTCGAGATGAATGTGTTCTAATTTTTTTCTCCCTTATTTTCGACTATCAATAAAATACACACTTTTATGTAAAATTACTGTCCTATTATACCTTTGTAACTTTTGGATATGAATAAATCAGGAATAATCTTTAAGAAACACTTTGTTCTATTAAACATGTTATTTCAAGACATTTCCTCATTTTCAACTAAACCGTATTTAATTTTAATTTAATATCTGAGATTTGAGACAATATTACTATTTCCACTCCTCCATTTTCAATAAAGAGGTTTTCAAAGTTCCCAACCTGTTCCCTTATATTCATAACTCACATTACTTTAGCAATCAAGACAACTCACGCATTCGAGAGTTATGTGAATAAAATTCATATAGAAAAATAACCAAAAATGCGCAAAAATACTATGTTAGAACCTTCTAATGACGTTTCATAGTCTCCGTCTCTTCTGTAAGACTATGGGAGTTGCATTCTATCGTAACATTAAGCAAGAAAAAGAATTATTGGAACCTCACTATAGGATTAATGAAAGGAAAAAGATTCACAAATGGACAAAAATGAAATTTTCGTGTTTATTAGGGTCTATTTGACATTTGACATTTAACTATTTGAGATGTTGCTGTTCATAATTTCGAACCCTTCCAAAATTTGAATTCAACGCCAACATATAGTTCCAAAAATGTAATGTCGTAGTAATAAAAAGCTTTGCAATCTAAAAATAAGAAGTTTCTAGAATGAAAATTTTGGTTTTGTATAAACTGTATAAAATATTTCTGATTTTTCAAAGGGCCATGACAACTTTTTCTATGTTTAACGGCTAGACCCTTTAGTTTTAACATTAAATCAAAGAACGGTTCAAAATAGTAATTTCCTTTAGATTTGCCGCAAATAACTCGGATAAACCAAGTAGAGGAAATTATGATCAAATATTAGAAAGGAAAATATATTAACCATGTGAATTTAGGTGCTTTCGTCTACAATACCGCGGCAAATTAGGTTATTTTGATCAAAACCCGCCAACGATGTGCAGTGAAACCCCATACCATCGATTAAATAAATACGAATTGGGGAATATTAATGAAAAATCAACCGATGCCGAAAAAAAAAGAGTATTATTCCGGAAAATTTGATGTGCGTCCGTAATCAGCGATTGATCGCCTAAATTAAAATAGATTCATTTGTGTTTACGTTCGAGGCCCTAAACAAACATCGGAAAAACTAATAAAATATCAAAAGACGAGGACTAAAATAAATATTATCCCTGCATACATTAAACGGCGGTAAGTTCTGTGTGCGAAGGTCTTTTATGAATTCTGATGTGGACGCTTAAGGGATATCAGCTTCGAAAGCCAAAAACGGAAAACGTGAAACTTACTAGAGTTAAACTTCCTTGCCCAAATAAAACAAGACTAAAAATATGAAAGTTTCGTACTCGATATCACTATTATCAAGCAGTTTTACGAAAATCAATACATTTTATTTATTTGTGTTCCTAAAGACATCTCTGGAGCATAGCGGTATTAAGTAATTGGCCATTAAATTGACCCATTGAAGGTAATCCGCGGTTAACTGAATTATATCAAGTTCTTAGTTAAATCCCAATAGCGGACACGGATTACTTCGAAAATTAATGCCGCGCCTAGAATTTGTCTATATCTACGAAGCGATTCCTAGGTTTTAAACCGAGTAACAGATAGTTGTTACTAAATCTTACTTAGCCCACATTAACCCTAATTAGAAGTCGTCCATTTCGTTTCACAGAATCAATCCGCATCCCTCACAACGTAATTACCTAAACTTACCCCAACAACGTAATTTATCATCGCAAATTGAGAAATATACCCTTCTATTTCTACACTTGCCGACGGAGTGCAAACAATAACTTTAGCAAAAGTTACAAGTATTTTGAGTTCAGTAGTTTAATTCAATAAAATTTCGCGAAGATTTACGCGGAAGGGGAACGTGTTTTTGGACGGGAGATTTATCGGGGATCCGGGAATTAAATTATGTGCTTCATAGTTTTGATTCGAGTAAGAGACTATCACGGAAAAACATGGTGTCTAGACTGAAATTATTGATTCGGAAATAATGTTGCACGCGTTATAAACTGATATAGTGTCAGAACGATTAGTTTTACTCAATTTTAACCGTACAACACATATTGACTTAAAAGATTTCTTAGAATTAGAATTATTAGAAAATTTTATTATGACAAATCAAAAAGTTGAATTCAACAATTAAAATTGCATAGGTATATCAACTTTTGGGAATGAAGACATCAGATAAAGATTAAATCTCTTTTGATATTTAGGCTTAGTGTGTATAAATTAAAAAATTCCAAAGATTCAACAATTTTGTTTTAGGTTTGTTATAAATAAAAATATACCACCCTATGCTGACCAAATATTTTTAGAATTTATGTTCCATTAAATTTGAAATTGTTTTTGAAAATGTAATTTTTGACTTCAAAAAGAACCGTGTGATTCAATTCCTCAGTAATATTAGTCATAGTTTCAGGTTGATGTATAAACAGTATTTCTATTTCACATACTAAATACTGAAATTAGAAATTTTGTGAACAAATCTATTGGGTATGTTGGCACAGGTAACCATTATAAGACAATGTAAGGTATAATATAGGTATATAGATATAAGGTAATCACATTAATTAATAACCGGAATAAAAACGATTCTTACACCTCTGTACCAAAAAGTAACTTTAATTTTTACAAGACTTTCTTTGAAATGTTGCCATACTTTCTCTTTGGTCAATGTATTTTGCTCTAACTACATTCCATATGATATTTTGCGACATCATTTATGTTCTAATTACTAATTACTGCTCCTCAATAATCCAGGTCAACGAGATTATGGATGATGATATTACGGACACATAATTTTACATAATTACAGAAACTCAATCGTTTGAAACAACTGAGGAGGGAAATTTTGTAATTGCTTCGGATAAAAATTTAATTATGGTATTTTTACAAGAATATTGAAATTGAATATTTTTAATAACTTAATGCAACATATATTTATAAAAAAAACTTCATACTATTGTATAAACTTCTATAAAAAGTGTATATTTGTACTAAGCTTACATTTTTCAATATTTCCCGGAATGGGCGAAAAATTGCCCCATTAACGAAAGTAAAGGTATTTCATCGTGAAAATAGCTAAAACATCTCAAATGTACTGTTATATCGGGGAAAGAAATTAACCTCTTATATCAATTAGATAGGGGCTATCAATTTGATTTCTTTATGTACAGCTAAAACGTTCGGTATATATTAAGAATAAGGTTTCTGTTGAGTTTATCAATAGCTAATGAAATAAGTTAATTTTTAGTCGGTACCTAGTGGCTAATTGTTATCCAACAATATTCTCAATTTCTCTTAGGTTTATGATTCTGGTTTAACAAAATTATTAAATGAGAAAATGCGATGAATCTACAATTTTTTTTTGAAATGTGCCAGAATTTTCATTTAAACTAAAAATTGAAGTATTGGTAAATTAATTTATGAAATACTTGTTTTTGAATATATAATCACCGTGCCCACTATTATTATATTTACTTTATATATGTATTACATTACAAACTTAGTGTATAAATACAAGTTGTTATATATATATATATATATATATATATATATATCCATGGGACATGTTTTGCTTAAGATGTAATGAAACTCTTAAGAATACATTTGAATACACAAAACTTGTGAAATTTTTGTAATTTTTGTAATTAAAACTATAATTCTATTTGAGAATTCATTGTTCTACATTAGAACTTTTCTACACATATCGGTACCTAAAAAACCAATGTTTCTCCCCGTCATTAATGCACATTATTGAAAGAATGTATTGGTAATAGTAATAATGCATAATATATAATAATTATATAATAATAATAATAAAAATATACGAAATATAACAGAAATATATTGAAATGTGGAAAGAACAGACACATGTAGACCTATCCAACCTATATAGTAATACGCTTCTTAGATTTAACGAAAGCTGTTAATACGGCCATAATGAAATTCCCTTTTCTAATATTAATAAATATGGTACAAAGAATGTTAGTCCAAAGTCCTTTGTAATTTGTTTTTTATGTTAGCCGTGTTGAAAAGTAGATTCTTTCCATTGCTAATGGCACATCTATCACATCGATTGATATAAATTTGTTCAATGTGAATATTAAGATAAATAAAAGTTTAAAACCAGAATATCTGTGGCTGGTTTTAAGTAAATTATCGTTAAACATAGCGAGTATATGATGATTTTGGGAGCTATTGCACTAGAGTTAAAAGTCAATTATATGAAAGTACAATTAAAAAATTTAATGCATAAAAATTTTTGATTGAATTTTTGAAATGGAATAATCGTGTGGGATATAAATAAAATACTTAATTTTCCTATTCTGCAGGCTGTCTAAATTTATGTAGACAAATACACTAAGGACTATGTATTATGCGTTTTTGCCGTAGCTTCCTTAACTATGGAGATATAGTTTGTGATGGTGCATATAACAATTACACACTTTTGAAAAATTTTAAAGATAGACTTTTTAAAATAGTAAACAAAAGTGAGTTTATAAAGCAAAATATTTCACTGCTTCTTCAAAACATATATCTGTTATAGGAGAAATAATGTCGATAATATTATTAAATAATATAAATAATAATTTCAGTAGTACTACTTCCAGAAATAGTTCCATAATTTTCCAATTGAGCTCTAAATCTAAAAAAAATGCAGGTAATGAGAAGAATAAAATAGTTCATATTTAGAAAGTAAAAGATTGCTGACACATTACACATTGATATATTTCAACAAATATTTTATTCCGAATAGATTTTATATTGAAGATTTCAGCTCATATTAGGCAGATATTATAATCCGGTCAAATTAGACCAAAAATTAAGAGTGAGGGTACAAAAATCCCCACTCAGCTGAAAATTGGTAGTATTGTTCACAACACCATTATAAATGAAATCTAAAAAGTCCTCATCGATCCGGCACGTAGAAAGAAATTTACTCGGGGTCAAACGTCACAAGACGGGTTTTTCGCGATTTTCAGCAAAACGGTAAGTTTTATCAAAAAATTAGTTCACAGCAAAATTGTAGAGTAGATAATTATCTATGAAAAAGATCTAGAACTTATTTTCCTAAGAGCCACCGTTTCTGAGATATAACGATTCAAAAAGTTAGAACAGTTGTAATCGTCATAATATGTATAAATATAGACCGGCCGCATTTATTTGATATAATTTATTCATGGTAGTAAAATTTTTGAAGGGCTTAGTACTCGAGAAGTGCTGTGCAAACGAAGGATGCTTTTGACTGTCGGAGGGTGAAATACTACCAAATACAAGGAAGGACTTACTAATAGGGGTCTATTATTTTAAAGGTATTGGGATTGTATCTAAAAATAGACAGAGAAGTAATAGACAAGACAGACAGATAGAAGATAGACAGAGACAAAATAGGTACACGCAAGTCAAACTATATAGTACATCAATACTATACAATCAAAGTCTTGTATCAAAATAAATGATTAAACTGGATGTTGTTAATAATATTGTTGGTAGGTACCTATAATACGTTCCTGCATTGTTCCGTTACCGTCATATCTCCTCGAGTTTGTCGCATTTCTCGAGTATTTAAGCCGCCCTAAAGTTTTACTGCCATGAATAAATTATATCAAATAAATGCGGCCGGACAATATTTATACATATTATGACGATTACAACTCTTCTAACTCTTTGAGTCGTTATATCTCAAAAACGGTGGCTCTTAGGAAAAAAAGTCTTGGACATTTTTCATAGATAATTATCTACTCTACAATTTTGCTCTAAACTAATTCTATGATAAAACTTACCATTTTGCTGAAAATCGCGAAAAAACCGTCTCTGTGACGTTTGACCCCGAGTAAATTTCTCTCCACGTGCCGGATTGATGAGGACTTTTTAGATATCATTAATAATGGTGTTTTGAACACCATTATTTAATTATATTAGCCATTAATAATAGCCATATTGATATTAGCCATTTTTAATTCATAAGGATTAACTGAACTTTCTGAATCTGTATCTTCTTCAACTGTTTGTTCTTTGCAATTTTGAATTCTGTTCTCTAAATTTTCTTTAATAGCTACTATATATTTTTGAATTGAATCTGCAATAGTTTGAATCTCTTGTTTTACCTTACTGTTTAAATGCAAAGTATTAACATGTTCTTTCAAATTGTTAAAATTCACTTCTAATTTTTTCAATTTATTTGACTTACGTTGTGTACTATTCAAATTTGTCCTTCTCGGGTCAGGATCTTTCTTCAAGTTCCTATGGAAAACTCTTAACTCTTCTAACAGGTATTTAAATTCGCTGATATCTTGCATAACCGTTTTACGTCCACATCCTTTAATCACCATTTTTTTTTCACTTTTACACTCACTTAGGCAACTTCCTGGCTCGCCGCAATTTCTCTGCGTATCTTCTTCTCCAGCCTCTTCTTACATCTAGTGTAACAAAACAGGATGATGACGCCCACTGCTAGCACGATGACGGTAATCTCCAAAGTTTCTTTTGCAGATATCCCAACTGGTTTACTTAGTCCGGCATTGTAGGTTTGACCTCCGCTATTTCCAGCTTCCGCAATAATCACCTCTTCTCTCGATGAAGTCGAACCCATCTTACTCCATGTGATAGCTTTTACTTGGTATCGATAGGCAGCATCGCCATGTGATATCTCGTGATAACTCGTTGTTGAGGGGGTTAAAGGAAGAAATTTAACTCTTGCTAATTCCTTCGAAAAAACATAGTTTATTTCCTTTTCACACGTATTCGTTGACAGTAGAACAATACTCCGTCTTAACTATTCATTAACCCCGAAGAAACTATGACGATCCGAACGTACCACACAATTGCTTATTATGCATTCTATAATATTTTGTTATTAATACTCATCATTACACTTTTACACGAAATGTTGCAACAATTGTTTTAAACCTTAAGTGCTTAAGTTGCAACGTTATAAATCCAAATTGACCTGAACTTTGTACGTCCTATATATCATCACACTACCAATTTTCAGCTGGGTGGGAATTTTTGTACCCTCGGATGTCTAAATTGACCGGACTATTAGGTGTACAGTTAATTTTTAACTTTAATGTTACTTCATAAATATCACACAACTTAAAATTTAATTATAATTCTTTTTTTATGTATATCAATCTACAACTTGGTAGAGTTTGCTATCTTTGTAAGGATCACTAGCAGTATGTGAATAATTCTGGATATTAAGTAGCCAAATAAAAATAAATATAGTGTAATTAATAGACACATTAACAGAAAATTAACTGTATTTATGTATTTTTCTTGTTTTTGAATTCACTTATAAAAGAATTTTGCATATGAATCTGTATTGTTATGTAAAAAGGCATAATAATAATTTATAAAAAATAAAATAAATTATTTAATTCAATAGTCTAAACGTTAAACCTTTTAAAATTAATTACTAAAACATTAGTTTCATCTGTAGGGGCGATAAGTTAGGACGTACGCTTCCACATCCATTGACTTAAAATATTTCATGGAGGTGGAATCAAGCCAGCGAACCTGATGCGTTTCAGGACTAATCTATTTCCATTATCGCTGGGCAAACGGGAAGTGGAAGCTACAAAGTTGGGGACATTAGCGGCCAGTGAAACTTCCATCGCGCACAAAAGGTAACAAAAACCTATTTTATCTCTGTAATTAAAAGCGGTATATCAAAAATAATGTTAGCTTTCGTATATCAAATTTATTTTAGCGCCGGGGCCCACTTCCGCATTTTAAAATCGTACGTACTTATGTGCGGTCGCGGGGTGGCCGAAGCGTTCTTTTATTTCGCCTCGTTCTGAGTATTACATTTTAAAAAATTTAGGAAAACTCTAGTGATTAAACCTAAAAACATCTTAACTAAAGTTCATTACGTTTTAAAATTGGATCAATTTTCAAAATATTAACGAAATAGGAAAGATGGATTCATTTAATGCGAGGTCCAATTAAACTCAAATTAATGATTTCATTTGTATATCAATTCGTTCGAATTGCCGCAGCAAAAAAGTTCTTTGACCAACTATCTCATTAGCCTATCGGACCGATATGTTAATTTGAAACTCAAAGTGCACGTTTTCCGTTAATTATTACAGGTAACATTAAATGCATCGAAATATAAATTAATAATTATTCGCGGTAATGAGTAGGATGAGAAGAAAAAGTTGTATATCTGCAATCCTTCCAGATGAAAACACCTTCACCTTCTATTAGACCAGGTGGGGGTAATGAAATGTACGTTATTGAGGTGATGTGGTGAACAAAATAATTTATGAATTAAAAACACTGAAAATCACTACATAACGCTTCTTCGTTATTTTTCAGTAACTATTAAGGTTTCGAGCGCCGATTCCGAACCATACAACAACCTCCCGCCACCTCGAATTTCAGCACCATTTCAGTTGTATCATACGGGCTAATAACTCTCCCAGTTCCCCTTTTTTGCGGTATCCAGACGCTTTTCCGCTTCGTTAACTTAAGAACGAATGGAGTAAATACGAGGCATCCCAAATCAAAAAAGACTCATTAAAATTAACGTCTCTAGACTAGGGATTTTTATGGGATAACGCGAGACTACCACTACTTCATTTACCGTTGAAGGAATTATTATTATTAGGGGAAAAAGCGGAAGGGTGGGGACTTGGTCGTAACCGAAAGTTATGAGGACGCCGATGTGAATAGGGAAGGAATGGAGGATGTATTATGAAATTAATTAAGATTTTTAATGGCGCGGTAGTTAGGATGTAGGAGAGATATCGTTGAATAAGCTAGCTGGGTATACAGGATGTAATTTTAAAAGGTTTGGACAATGGTGGAAAAGCAAGGAAAAGCTTGTGTTCAAAAATGGATGGGAATGAAATTCTGAATGCTATTCATTTACTGTGAATTACTTGACCGACTTATGCTTTCAGTTTCTGGTTCAGTAGTAATCACTTTATACTCTTGATGACTTTTGTTATAGGCCCAGCGGCAACAACTAACCAGGAATTTGTGGGAAAATTGAAAAAATTTAATTTTAATCTGCAAAGGTAACTAACTTTCTTTACAGTCAACAAATGAACCTACAAAGCCTAATTGTATTACTGACGAATTCACTTTAAAAATGAAAAAAAAACACCATCGCATTTCCAACGAAAATCGGCCGAGTAATACAAAATAAACAAATAAATTAGCTACTGTTTTTGTCGAATTGATCGTATCGCTGATGGGTGGGAGGATAATGACTAGAATAATGATAGGATAACGTGATAGAAAGATTGGCGGGATTGGTGCCGATATCCACCTATCGGAATTTTTATACACATTATTTACATGCCTTGTAAATTGTTTAACACATTAACAAATACGTGAATATGATGGTTAAGCTTTCCTGTTTCAAATAACGTCGACTCTAGTCACTAATAATATGAATAAAGCAGCAATATATTTTTTAAAAGTGCATGTATTAAAGCAAAAATTGGTAGCACCAAATATTTTAAAACTCGTTACAGATAAATTACTAATTACATTTAATTGTTTTTTCTTAATTTCTTGTGAATTTTTTTTCAAATTTCAGTTGGAAATAATTTTCAAAAATTTATCTTATTTTTCGATACTATATTTATATAGACTATGGTTTACGATAAATGAGTCCGCATAGGTACTCGGACACCTACACATCAACAATTAATTCGACAAAAACAGTCATTTAGTCATTTATTTATTTACTAGGTACCTATTATTCTGCCATTTTTAACCGAAAATGATAAGATAATTTTTAAGAGAATTTTTCCCGCAACTCATAGTGAATAACTACATAAAATTCCATTAATTGGCTGCGATTTTTTTTTATAATTTTATGTACATTTTCCTGAAAAAACCCTATTTTTACAATTTTATTGCTATCCCTTGAATGGATTTTGGAAAATTAAAATTCATTTTGAACATATATTTATTTCAACTTAATTTTGAGAGTTTACATGTATTGTAGAACGTGTTATATTCGAGATATTAAAAAAATAATATTTTTGACTTCCGAACATTGTTCACTATTGTAAATTGCAATTTTATGTCACTTTGTTTCCTAACTTAAAAATGAACTAAAACTGCAGAGGAAATGTTAATTAGGAAGATGTCGAAAATCGACCTTTCCACCCAACGGCTCCTGGCCTATTACTTTCCTATTTTAAGCAATAATTACAAAATATCACTATTTTTACTTCGTTTATATATATATATATATATATATATATATATATATATATATATATATATATATATATATATATATATGCTGACTTACTAGGCAAATGTTTAATAGTTAGTAACATATTGTAACGTTTTTACTGTTTACTAAAACGAAACACTGCGCGATTTGTACTAATTAATTTATTTCTTACACAACACAACACCTACAATCTAACTCTTAATTTATATTCGCACACAGAGAGATGTTTATTTATTTAACGCGCGCGGTCTCTCGCCCGAATGTTTACACAACGATTCTTCAACTGTCTCCCCTTGGGTCCGGCATTCCTTATATACCAGGTAGAAGCCTTCTAGACGTTTGCCGGAATATTCCCGAAGTTTCGGGAGATGATTCTAGAATTCGCGGAACTTGTTATCGCGTCGAACTCTCTCGACTCTTCGAGCCGTCGGCTTCGACCCGTCCTTCCTGGGATCGTAATTCGGCAAAATTGTGTAGCTCCCGGCGTGTTTATGCCGCGGCGAGCCGTTTCGTTACAATATATTTTATTTACTAAAATTTTGTTGCGGCTTAGGTACCTGTTCAATCATTTCTGCAAATGAGCCAAAAAATGCTGATAAATGGATTCACCGGATGAATGAATATTATTTTGTTAAAAATTTTGATCAATATCCAAGAGCGTCATACAATACATACAAAATTTGAAGTGACCTTTGACTGTGCTAGATACATTTTGCTGAATTACTACACCAAGTAACTACAAAATTTGTAGGAAATTTACTAAAACTCAGATTTTGGTAACACTTTAACAATGAATTTAGTGATAGAAATGTTGGACTAATTATAATTTTGTTAGATTGAAAAGAAATGGTTGACTGCAAGAAATAGGGTCTACTTCCTGAATTAATAAATATTTATCGAGAAAGTTACTTATTAAATTAGTCTCCTTAAAGATTAGTGATGGATTTAAAATTAAAACTGTTATCAACAAAACTGAATAAATTCAAAATTTATAACAGTAACAAGGACAGTTAATAACACAACGTTTCAGGAGAATTTTTAAATAGGCTTAGGTATCGTCGAGATGTGAGCGATTCAAATTTGAAATAGTGTCTGAAGTTTTCTGATAATATCTAGATAATGGTGCGACTATTTTCGTCTTCAATAAAGATGTTTATCCAACACATGACAGTTATGACTGTCATTAGCAATGTCATTTTAGACAAGTAATCTATCACATAACTCACGTTCATATTTAAAGTAGTATTCTATTGTTATGGTACTACTGTGTTATGTTGAAAATAAGTCACGCCAGATTTATATTTATACCACGAGGCCAAACAAACAACCTACTTTAACCAAAATGTAAAAAGGTCACTGTCAAGTCATTCTGACATTTATAGGATACTGAGACGCAAGTAACTTTGATTTGATCACAAAGCTTATTAATTATTATCTCATAAAATAAATCGATTTCTTCCACTTGTTGGATAAAACATTGTATGCCACTCGCGTGTTATGTTTCCTAAGCCACTTGAGAATTTATACCACTCGGCTTGACGGCCTCGTGGTATAATTCTTCTCGCGTGACTTATTTTCAACATAACACACTAGTACCATAAATATCTATTATTCCACGTTCAAAATTTTTCATATGTAACGATAGGTGACCCGTCGTGGCTTCGCTTGCTATCTCTTCCAGGAAAGTTAGAATTCGAATGTACATATAAGAGTACAGTTAAGACTACAATTACTCTAATTGAGTACTTATGTATATACTCAATTAAGAGTACAGAACAGTCAGAACAGTTGTTTGAGATTTCTTCTTGGTTTATGATCATGCGTCAAACAAACTGTGTGGTTTGGGCAGGCTGAACATGAAAAACTATACCTTTTCCCCTAGCTCAAAATCAGGTTTCGCTCAGATAGTCATAATATTAATACTATATTAATTTTTACTACTCAATTATTTACTAGTTTGCTCCCATCAATATTATTTATTAATTAAAAATACTTGTCTGAATAACCACTTAAAATCAATGTTAAAAAATTTCTTTAAAATTAACTTTTAGTAGAACTGTTTAATAGTAAGATCAAGTGTGTTTTGTGCACCTACGTTGGCGTTTAATAAATAAATAAAGCGTGTGTCAAATTACAGGATCCTACATATCCTAGAACTTATGTTTTTTGTATTTGTAGGTAACAGATATCGAAATATTTGATAATTGGTAGATAATTCGAAAATAAATCTAAGTTAACAGAAAAAGGAAGTTTTTATTTAAAAGACGAACGATAATATTATTGTCCGAAAACCAGTTAACTTATTGTATGTTTAGCAAGAAAATATAATTCTAAAATCGACTTATCCGAGCGATATTCTACTAATCGTTTTATAACTCTGCTACAACTTATGTACTATAATCAGGGTATATTACCAACTCAACTATAAACTGTTGAATTATTTGCATCCATGAGGAATTCTTAGGTATTTTCACGTCCTCAGATCCAGGTGACGCGTCTAATTCCCCCAAACTTACGGTTACGGGATTTTCAACGACCCGCCTTTCTACAAAGTCCCTCTCCCACCGGTAATAAGTAAAACTGGGAAAAGAACGCATCGCGTGGGCGCAGAACGGTAATTTCTTTAAACAGTCCATAAAACACAATGTAGAGAAAGCGATGTAGTTCGGCGGGAACATAAAACGGGAGTTATTCCCATATTTTGTATACCGGCGCATTAAAATGACACCGTTCGCATCTCCGGAGACTATTTCGCTTCCGTGATCAACGGTTCGGGGTCTTTCCCCCCGTTTACTATGGCTGTGACGTTCGAACGATACGTTAGAGATGAGCGCGCCCATGCTCGGACGAATTAATAACGCTTTACATTCCAAATTAATCCGAGCAAAAAGTTTGAATTTATTCAGCTTTCGGCGGAAGGCTGAAATATGCCTTGCGTGCGTTTTTCGGGTTAAGTCCCCATTTACTTTGATAAATTGCCCTTCGAAATAGTGAAGGCGCCCTAAAGGTCTATATAGATTTAACCTCCATAAAATACGAGTCACTAAATTAGTAACAAAATCCATTATGAACATAAAATATGCGTGCCTATGAGGTGTAATATCTCAATACTCTCAAAATATTCATTAATTTCTAGTCGAAATATTTGTAATGCGATTAAACGTTTAAATTTTTGCAGTGAGAGCTTTTAAATTTATTGACATCCTCTTATCATCATCAATTTAAACCAAATCTTTCCAAGCTTTTGTTGCACCTACAATTCAGACAGATTAAAATGAACACATTACATTTAATTATTCAATCTCTGACGGAGTCGGCAACATTGTATAACAATAAAAGAAATATTATCTAACCATATCTACAAATTAGATAGCGATGCGAGTGAGTCCTTAAAAACTAAAGTGTATAATACAGGCTTCCTATAGAAGAACTGGTTGTTTTAAGGGGTAACACCACTCTAGAGGCCGAAAAAAGGGCTAATTTTGACAATTTATTCTGGGATTATGGGAAAACGAATAGTATTCATATTTAGACGGTTCATTGAACACATATCGATGTATGACAAAAATATTTTTTATTATGATTTTTGTACAAATTGGTGGCGCTATAGCAGATCTGCGGAAAAAAAATTTTTTGAAGGTGCACCGCGGGCGCACCAATTGCTCGAAAACCGTGAAAGCAGGAACAAAAAGCCCAACATTATCTGAAGCTACATACTAATAGCTATAGAAGTACGAAGGATTTTTTATTTATTCCAATTTTTGTAGAAACTGTGCACTTCTGAACAAAACGTATGAGTTTTCGATTAAAAAAAAGAGTAGGAAATTGTTAATAAAACAAGTAATTTTCGCAATATCAAAAAACGGCTACGTACTTCGATGGAGAATATATTTGTGAAGCTACTGTAAAAATTGCAAGTCGATCCATGCAATGGTATTGAAGCTATGAGTGCGCCCAATTTGAAAAAACCTGTTTCGAGAAAAACGCGTCTAAAATTTTCGGAGCATTTAAATCCTTGAAATTTTTGTACACCTCTAATCTGCGATGCCAGCACCGTACATTTGGCAATATCTATTAATGTCTGACTCCTTTTCCTTCCTTGGTGATTTTAAGGACATCCGGGCCTCTCTGGCATCGTCTGTTAGGGATCTCTCAGAAAATTTTATGTGACGCGCGTCAGCCTCTACGCAGAAATTATAGCAGTTCGGTCCGATTGTCAAGCCCAAGTGTTGCATCAGCTTCATAACACCTGAAAGGCCATCATTGCAGATACCTGCAGCAATATATACTGCGGTATCGAGCATGTGTTTGTCACTAGAGAAAGATTTTGGAGCCATAGATCAGACAGTCGCATTTAAACTTTCGTTGCTATTTTGTGTGAAGCCGCCTGAATAAAATAGTAAATCGCAGATACTATTTTTCGATAACTTGTGGTTAAACGAAGTTACCTATTTGTTGTGTGTTTAAATACGGAATAAAACTTTAAAACTGGTGAATATACTATAATATGGAAATGGTCAATATACAGGTGAATATTTACAGACGAAGTGGATGATGCTAAGTGAGATTCATTACTGATTTAAGTTTTTAAACTTATCACTGGAGGACCATCATCGGGATACCGTGAGGGCGGGCAATGGTTAAAATTCGTCCTACTATTGGTTGAAAAACCACCCTCACAGGTATCATTCCACGAGCAGTTAGGTTTTCCCAAATATTCAAACTAACAGATTTTACAAGTAAAATTCTGGGATTACCCGCCTGGCTGGGCCAACGATGACGATCCTCAGGTTCCAAGAAGTAATCGTTTGTTACGGGCAGATTTTACGATCTTAGTAATAAAATTGATACCTTGAAGATCGTTAACTGAGCTTAGGGCCCGAACAAGAATATACAATAATATAAATCGAAATATAAACTAAAATTGTAGATATAAAAGAATAAAAATGAATAAATGGATATGCGCAAGTTTCTATACAAATTATAAACAGACGCAGAACATTTCATTATGATAATTATTTACATTAAATTCTTGCGAATCGCAACACCGCCTAAGCAACGCGTAGGTAGATCACTGCTTAACTCTCTATAAATTGGTAAAATCGCTTTATAAACTTCATCAGAGAAAGGTGGTTTATGTACAAAATCTTCTCCAGTATCTTGAGCCTTTTGCCAAGAACACCATGGAGTTTCTTCGCGCGGAAATCTTTCTTGTCTCGGTTGATCGTCATTAGACAATTTGTGGCCCAGCGTTGCATAGATTTCATTGCGCATTTTCTCTACAGAATCATGATTCCTACGAATTGCTTAACCATAATAAATTGCCAACCCATCTATGAGCTTGCCAGTAAGTTTGCCTTTTCCTACAAGTCTTTTTATTTGGTTTTTCAAATTACGGAGACCAGAACCCATCCGCTTCTGCACATGATCGATACATTCATTTTTTTTAATGGTGAACTTTTCATAGGGCTCAGAAGCTATGATTTCTTTGAAGGTTTTACGCCCACGTAATTAGCGTATTTCAAATTCAGCTCTGAGGGGCTTCGGCAAAATCAAGAATTGGACCTCTTACAAATTTTATTTCTATATGAAACTAATTGGATATGATTTTTAAGGGTCTAAAGTATAGTTTAAGCCAAAAAACGAAAATCCATTTTTTTTAAATTCTAGAGTGGTGTTACCCCTTAAAGCCTCATGAACCCTATGGGTATTACTAACCTGTATAAGTGTTATAGGGATGAAAGTAACACTTAGCTCACATTACATTGCTTATTCATTTTAAGGCTTAATATCAATTTTGAATATCCACCAAAGGAGTCATGGCGCAACAAAGTAGGACAATATTTAAGGGAAAATCATTAAAAATTAGTCAAAAATCCTGTTTCATTCAAAGCTTAATAATGGCTTGAAAAGTATTGAAAACGGGGAATTTATGGCCCACAATGCTCATGCGAAATTGTAGGGTGAGTTGATTACTACTTTAAGAGAAATTTGAATTGTCTATCCCAAAGAGCATATTCAAATAAAATTTTTCGACATTCGGATAAACCGAAGATATGTGAAATGAATATTTGAATTCAACATGAGTATTTTACGATTAAATTGCAGAGAATTGGCATTAAAGATGTTACACTTTTCCCTCATGAACAAATTACACTTTCACGAAAGAAAATCCTGATGCCAAATTCTTTCATCTAGTATTTTTGGCCCAATTTAAAAATATTCTCTGTTTTCAAAATATTCAATAGATTCTGAAATAGCAATTTTGTGTAAATATCAATTACCTCCTTATTTATTAATATTAATGTAATACAACTTCGCAATGCGAAAGCAGTACAATTTCTATGTAACAATACTCGAGGAGTGGAGGAGTAAATAATTACGGCAATAATGTTAGTAAAATTAAAGTAAATACGTAGAAAAATATGAGATCAGGTATGATCCACATACGAATTAGTGTTTCTACATGCTGATTTTTCATTATGTTTGCTTCTAAGTTGTCCTGCAGTCTTGCTTTTTGTTGAATGCGCAGCGTATTGAGATATTTACTAAGGCGGAGTTAGAATTGCAACATTACCATTTTTCCAGAGCCTCAATCATTCCGAAAAATACTGCAACGTTTATTCTAATTTATTTACACATTGTCTTAACACTACTTAATTTATCTAGACTATTTCCTAACTAATTAATTGATATCACACTCTTAACTGCTAATTTATTTCACTTGTCAGTTTATCGCATTGATTTCACTGACTTCATTGGCTTCTCGTCCAATCTAATCTCTCCGACGGCAAGCCCGTGTTTATATGTCTTCAATAGTGTATATTCGGGAACCTTCTGGTATATCTTTTTTTTCCTAATAATGTTTGTTCTCGAAAGGAGTAGATCATTCTTCCTTTAATAAGACGTTGCCGGAGTGTTCGGGAAGGTTTTTATGGCCCAATTAAGCGGAGAGGCCTTCTCTATTTTAACTACGCCGCTTTGGTCAGATAAGAGACGCCCTGCGTGCCGATGTATCGCGTTATAATACCTACTTTTCAGATAATTTTTAATAATGATTGTGTTGCTTTTTGACACCTCAATATGTAACTTATGTACCGAACATACCGAAGTACTCTTGAGTAAAACACACAAATCATAAAATGGCGATGTGTAACATCGTAAGACTTTCTCATACGGCCGGACAATATATTCATGGCAACATTATCACCGCTTTCGGTACCTCATATCAGTACCTAAGTCATAAAAAGTAAAAATTCTTAAGATTAAAGTGCACTTTAGGACAAATTTAGGAAAAAATATTTCAAATAAAAGCTGTATACATTTAATACGTTACTTCAACTATAAAGTTTAGTGGAAATAGTCAAAGTCATTTTTATAAAAAAAATTTAGAAATTGAAAATGTCCAAGAGTAAAGTGCCCTTAAGGGAGGTTTTAGACAAAAATGTTTCGAATAAAAGTTGTTATCGTTATATTAGATTAGTTGAAATCTAAAATTGGTATAAATCGGTAAAGCCGATTTGGAAAAAATTACGAAGTGGAAATTCAAAAAGGCATTGGGCCCTTCTCAGAAGATGAGTCAAGATGACGATAGCTTCAATCAAAATAATTACATAGTAAAGTAAATATACAAATCTTAAAATCAAGTTGGACTAGATTCAGAGGTAATCCAAAAAACCTAAAAATGACAAGAGAAAAGTGCCCTTTGCCCTTAACTGATTCCGATGAAATTTATGTGTTAGCGAGTTTTTAGGGGACCAAGCCTAAATACGAAATTTCTACATTCCACTAGTTATAGTGTTTGAGAAAACGTTAACCCCATACCTACATACATACATACATACTCGTACATACTGTAACGTTTATTCTAATTTATTTGACACACTGTCTTAACACTACTTAATTTATTTTAACTATTTCCTAACTCATTAATTTATGTCACACTCTTAACTGCCCATTTATTTTCCTTGTCCGTTTATCGCATTGTTTTCACTCGCGGCTTCACGTCTAATCTATCTCTCCGACCGCAAGCGCGTGCTTATATATGTTACGGGCGAATTGCCATCCCGGGCGATTTACAATCTGCCTGGGCAAATTGCAAACCGCCCGGGTTCTTAGGCAGATTGTAATCTGCCTTGTGGTCTCTTGGGCAGATTGTAATCTGCCCTGCAGCATTTTGGGCAAATTTAAAACTACAGCAAACATAGATATTGAACACATAAACTCGTATTGGATGAGGGTTGACGAAACATCAAAATGGTCTGAAGGTCTTAAAACTGTTCAGTTTATGAAAAACAGAGCTCACCATTCCGGCATTCAAATGTCTCCCTACAAGGTGATGTTTGCTTGCAGTTCCCAAGTTGTCTCACATTTTCAGATGTGAAGGACGCCGTAAAACGCTTAAATAGTGAGGAAGACCTTGAAGATTTATTGGAATCTGTTAAATCTGCGAGTACTGACCACCTTGACGTCGATTTTCCAACATCTGACGATTTGCCTATAGCTCAGAATTCGTCTACATCTGACGATTTGCCAACATCTGAAGATATGCCCACATCTGACGGTTTGCCACCAGCTGACAGTGGCAATGCAACCATTTCCATTATGGCTGCTGACCTTTCTCTTCACAGGGAAAATATTTTACCTACGCGCAAAACAGCCACAGATGGCTTAAAAAAGCAAGCTAAAAGAGTGAAAACCCGTTCAGATCGAACTCATCATCCAGGGGATATTGGAGAGGGTCTAGGACAACTGGGCGCCGTCGACTCGGCGCCGCCGATTGGGCGCTGAGGTCCAACTCGGCGCCGCCGTTTTGGCGCCGCCGTTTTGGCGCTAGGTATACTTATTAATGGTTTTAATAGATTAATTATATTAATAGATTAATAGATACCAAGTTAACTAGTTCAGAGAATTTATATTATATCCATGCCACTGCTGAATCTGGAAATATGATCTTAAGCCGTGCCGTTTAATCAAGCATCACCTGTTGGTGGGAATTAAGCCCTAGAAAATTTTGCACTTTTTGATAATAAAATATAAATATAATTTTATAAATCATCGTATGTAGTATTTATTATAAAAAAAAACAATATTTAAGTATAATTGACTGCTATTTTTTAAAAAAGTACCTCAGTAAGGTACATACATTTTTTTGAAAATGTATCTATTATCAACAAATGAACTTAAAATATCTTTTCTATTGACTAAAATATTAATTTTGTTAAAAAATGGGAATTAAAATAATATGAATATCCAGGTGAATTTCCATCCAAAAGACTTTTACCACCTACCATTTTGAAGGTATTTTGTTAACATTCTTCTCTATAAATTAATGCCTATACCTATTTCTAACCCAAAAAAATTATAGGCATAAAAGGAAATGAAATCAAAAAATAGAATTTTTCTTGTTTGTCTCTTCCCTTCTTTAAACATTTCTCGCATAAATACAATATTCAAATTTTTTTAGAGATATTTCGCTGGGAAATTTAATTCTCTACAGACAGTTTCATACAAGGTATACCATATTTTGCTTCGTTTCCGAGATATATTAAAAAATTTAAAGAAGTGCATTTTCTTCCCAATCTCTCAGTTCCACTCGTTAGTTTAATACCACTCCGCGGTTTTTTTATCACAAATGACCCACTTAAAGATTCGTATCATAAATACCCGTGAAGGTCTTAGATCCTTGGCGCCCTGGTCTTTAGGGCATAATCAATAGCCCTACTGTATTAGCATTTTCATAGAAAAGTTAACACCCTAATCGCATTCTAACCCGGTATACCAAGATGGGCTAAAAACTAAGAAATTATTTTTCACCCCAGATTAAAAGCATTTTCATCAAATATATGCTTTAAATTTTACCAAAAAGATCACATTTGGAATCAAGTTGGCAGCGCCCAATCGGCGGCGCCGAATTGTCCGGCGGCCAGTCGGCGGCGCCCAGTTGTCCTGGCGGCCAGTCGGCGGCGCCGAATCGGCCGAGCCAAGTCGGCGGCGCCAAAGAGTCCCAATCCCATTGGGGACACTGTAACTATTACGATACCAAGCATAGATCGATCTAAATGTGACTTCAGAAATATTATGAATTTTATGAAATAGGCACGAAAGATGGTGTTTTAGATAAACTGCATTGTAGGTCTGAATTTAATATTTGTAAACAAATCTTTTTTAGTCTGCAAGACGTTCCGTTAGGTAAAAAAATATCATTACGATCTGCGGCAAAGTGTATCTCGAATACAAACGGGCAGGGTTTTATACGGTGCAATTGTCGAACTAAATGTACAAGAAAAACTTGTTTATGTGAAAAGAATATGATACATTGTAACTCTAAATGCCATGCGAATTCAAATTGTTGTAACAAATAATGGGTAAATAAGTGATAATGACGATATACCTATTATGTTATAGTATGTATATGTAAACTTTGAATAATAAAATTTAATAAAATTTAATAAAATTAAAAATAAAAATATGTAAACAAGATGCATAAACTTTTTTCATTCAAAATATTTCCGCAAATTGCCCAAAATGCTACAGGGCAGATTGCAATCTGCCCAAGAGACTGCAAGGCAGATTACAATCTGCCCAAGAACCCGTGCGATTTGCAATTTGCCCAGGCTGATTGTAAATCGCCCGGGATGGCAATTCGCCCGTAACATATACATATCTCAATTGTATTCGAGAAGATTCTCGTTCATTCTGTTCTCTAATAATGTTTATTCTAGAAAGGCCCGGAACGTAATAAATCGTTCTTCCTTTAAATGAATATAAATGAATATTCTCGAATATTCTGCAACTGTTTTTATGACTCAATTAGCGGAGCGGCCTCCCTTTGAGGTAAGCCGCCGTCCGATAAGAAGAACGCTTACGCTGATTGTTTCCATTTCGCGTTACAATACATAAAGACACACAGACATGTTTCCAAATACATGTTATTCGAACTCAGGGGACCTCAAAACATCCAGAAATGCCAATATCTCAAATTGCGAAAATCAAAACGTTTACAATACTTTCTCTTATATGGATATCCCATATGAAAAAGTAGAAGAGGTAAAATTTTAACACCTCTTATTTTAGAAACGAAAATATTTCGAACCTCCTTTGAGTGCAACTTTTTATACACCTTCTATTGGAGAGTCGCCTGTTTAATTTTGTCTGCAATAGTAAACATACATAGACTACTTTTTTATTATGCACTGTATAATACACAATAAAAATATATTCTTGACAAAAAGGTGTCTAGAATGTTCAGAACTGTTTGGCCTTCACCCCGGGCGGCTGAAACCCACGCAAAACCAGTGACGTCGCTCCAACTACATTATGAATAAATAATTTGCTCTAATTATAACTATTTAATAGGCCCAGAGGCAAACAATGTTAACCATCATTTTTAAATATACTCTGCATTAAATATTTCTTGCCCAATCCGACGTTAAACTAATATTGACTAATAAACCAATTGATGCGAACATTGTGCTGTGATAAAATGTTATGAATGGGATTTAATTAAAACGCAAATATTATTGACTTGAATAAATAAAATCAAAGTTAATGACAATGAAACAAAGCAAAAACTAGATACTAAATAAATGATTTAATGGGGTATTTAACTGGAGGTTGTAATGTAAATTCCAAACATTACCATTGTTGTCGATGAAATATTGATGCGATGTTTACTAAAAACATTTATATCGTCATGAAAACTGTTTCGGCATTTACTACATTAAAAATAACTGTTTATTAAATCGTAAATCTTAATGATGGCTTCCAATTGATTTCGAATCTGTGGATAAAAACGGTAATTAATTGATGTAGCGAAAACTGAACTGACATAATCGCCGTTAACGCTTTAATAAATATGTTAATTTCGAAATTTACTCGAATATAAAGCTTAACTAAACCGTAAATATACACCGGACGAAAATATAAATTACTAAGTTTTACGTTTGGTACAATAATCAGATTATTTGTTGTTAATAAAATGAGAGATGCTAGACTCGTTCAATATGATCGGTTCAGCACGGCGCTGAAGAGATAGCAATAAAAACGCCATGAAACGAAATCAGTTTTTAGAGTTGCCAATAAAATACATTGTTGAGTGAGTAATATCAGATTTTGCCGAAAGTAAAAGACGGTAACATAATTTACGTCGTTCGGCAATGCACGAATCATAAATTCGCATACTTCGCTCGTACTCATGTAAACCCGGTGAAGTGATTCGCTTATTCCCCAACACGCCCCGAGATCTCGCTCCTAAGGAAGAATTAGAATGTTGTAAAGTGTTGGTGTTTTCAATTTACGATACCGCTTCTGGCGAGAGGTTCATTAAATTCCGAGCCGGAGTTATGCAGTATGTGTACGATTGGGTGCAGATTTTACTTCAATGGTTAATGTTAGAATCCTAGCCTACAATGTACTCGCCGGGATAGAACCCTTTGAAATCCGACGCGATCCCCGGAAAGCGAACGTGGAAATCTTCCCTGTTCATTAAGAACCGTGTACATATGTATATTTATTAAACTCGTTTGCTAGTTTTACAAGGAGACGCTATCAAAAGTTTAAAAGGCGCTACGTCCCTACTCCTCTTTTGTGATTTAACTTCTCGCAAGTTTGCCTCTTCCTCGGGATTATTTACTTCGCTCGTTTGCGAATGGCGGCGGCTTAAAATTAATTGTATTGATTTATGGTGCTGTCACTGGTGTTAAATTTGACCTGATGGGATTCGTTCGAGATTTATCTCTCGAAAAATGCGCGCGCCTCGTTCCCACACTCGCTTTTAAGAGGATCAATGTAAGTAGGGATGTTTCTTCAAAACCGAAAGAAAAACAATTTACGAAGCTACCAGAACTTTGCCTCAGTGCCGCGCGATTTAGTCCCGCAAACGGAATATATTGGAATTAAAAGGACGTGGTAAAATATGAGGATTCGTTTATACAATTTTGAAAAGGTTGGATTGTTATTTCTATATAATTTTTGATTTGTTTGATAATGCCTTCAGTAGTTACATTTTCAAATTAATATTTGATGACTTATATAACCACTGTGAAAACCAATTTTAATCTCTAAGCATAATAGGCGCAATCACTGTGGCAGGTAAATTGTGGAGGAACCATCAACAAATTGGTGAATTCGCAACCCTGCCTGAAAAAAAAT
Organism: Cryptocephalus moraei; assembly: GCA_946251905.1. Lineage (NCBI taxonomy): Eukaryota > Metazoa > Arthropoda > Insecta > Coleoptera > Chrysomelidae > Cryptocephalus > Cryptocephalus moraei. Next base: position 15,514,545 of record OX276454.1, read on the forward strand.
ATTTGTATCATCTGCTATGATATAAGTGTGCAAAACGAGGTGAGATTTTCCTAAACAAGATATAGGGCACCAGAATTCCAAGCTCCAACACCCTCTACACAGCCAAAATTTATTCGATATAATGGCGAAAACTACTTTTTGCGAATTGTTCCAAAATATAGGTTACTAGAAGATCCATCCTTTCTTACAAATAGAAGGTTAGTTTAGAGTTCTTTGGTAACAATGAAAGGCGTCTTACTAAACCATTCAACGTAACGAAACTAAGATTATAGATCTTACAATAACTGAAAGATGAAACTAAGTTGCCTAAATCGATTACTCAGTGATCTCAGTAATTTAACTTCTATCCACATTTATACAAATTTATCACACTAATGGTATTAATGTTGGCATATAGGGTGTAATAGGGTATGTCGAGAGTAGAGAGAGCAGATAGTGTACAGTTGTATATTGAAGCGCAAATCGAAGTTAGACTTGTTTGGGTACTATCGATCTACTTAATTTCTCTAAATAACTTCACAGAATGGATTAAAAGCAATTTTAATTTTTAGATGTATTTCCTCTTACAATCAATGTACTTCAAGGAACATTGAAATCTTTGCATACTTTCGTTGTAAATAATGCATGTTTTTTTAAGTTTATTTACACATTTGCATATTTACGTTTTATGGCACAAAACTGCCCATTTTGATTAATTTCCTGATAGTTTTTCTTGTAAAACGTAAATTATTTATATTCGTAACATACTGCCGCAATGCTTTCACAAAACTGCACAACCACTATATGCTTAACTTTAAAACTTATAAGTGTTAAAGCTCGTTCACAACCACTTAATGTACGTAACGTAACGAAAAAAAAATATGAAAACGCAAAGTTGAAAAGCATTATTTGAAATCTGTTAGTTCACAATAGTCCGTAAATTAACAAACGTAACGTCCCACAACGCTAAGTTCGTTCAACTTCAACTTAAAAGCACGTTAAATCTACGGATTCTTAATTCCACCAATCACGTCTCTCACTTTTTTGAAGCTTGACAGAAAACTGTCACTCGGTGAAACCTTCACTTCGGTTTGGTTTGTCATTTCGAAATAAGCACCTAAACAGCAAATACCTGCGCTAATTGCAAGAATACCAAAAAGAGTTTCTTTGTCTCCTTCCATGTTAACAATTTTAAGTAAAACAAAAAGTGAGGTTACGTGAAGTTATCATGATTACTGTTAGACCCAACGCGCATGATCATAGTTTAAGTTTTAGTAGTACGTTAATGCCCGTTTGCACCAATTCTACTTAAATCAGTACATAGCAAAGTGATACTTAATGTTTAAACCCAGCTTAAAATTGTGTGACTTGCACCAGTTGCACTTAAAAAATACTTAGCTAAGGTACAGTGGAAGGTTGGTAGCACTTGGAATTATCATGTTTCGTGATTAAATTGTCAAGTGACAACTAGTCAGGTCGTGGTTTTTTGGTTATGTTTGTTAGTTGTTGTTGTTATAGACTGTTAGTGCCAGACTGTTGTTCCTAAAAAATTAATGCAAATATGATGGAATGCCAACTAAACAATCAAGAAATATTTATTTTCAATATTGTATAAGATACTTACAAATCACAATGATATTCTAAATGTTCCTCAATTTCTTCCAACAACAAAAGTGTCGTTGCTTTCGAGATTCGAATCCTTTAATAATAGTGTAATGCGAAAAGTAAACAGCGCGAGACGTGTTTACTCGTATCAGACCTGAGCGGCTACTTCAAAAGGAATTGCCGCGACGCTTAATTGAATTCTATAAAGAAAGACAGCTTCATGAATACTCCCGGATTATTATTTAAGGAAAGTAATTTATGACCCTCTGGACCTTTCTAGATAATAAAAGATATTTCGAGTAATTACACGAATACGCCGGAAGGTTCCCGATTACATTTGAGAAGTGTATATAAGCGGGTCTGCGGTCGGATTATTATTATTAGTAGACGTGAGCGCGAGAGTAAAAAGTAAACAAGCGAAAGCGAAAGCGATTGAAGTGAAATAAATTAACGATTAAGAGTGTGATATAAATTAATTAGTTAAGTGTGTTATATAAATTAGTTTAGTAATAGTGTAAATAAATTAAGTAGTGTCTAGTCTAGTGTACAATTAGTATTAGTGTAAATAAATTAGAAAATAAACGTTACAGTAGGTTAAATAGGTAACATCATCCAATGAATAAAAATAATCTTCTCTGATGTAGATTCTACGTGGTATTTCAAGTTCTATTAAATTAACTGCATTTCATTTAAAAATATCTTCATCATCTTGAAATATTTGCAACATTTCTTTGCTTCTCAAAATAAACAGCACAAAACCGTCAAAACCTCTATACACAACAAGGTTAAGTCCGAGTTAAACCGAGAACATTCTTGGCTTAGTTAAGCCTCATATTAAGGTGAGCTTATTGGTGAAATGTCACCATGTGCAAACCATTTTTTGAATTAAAGTGTTACTTAGGGTTAAGTGTAACTGGTGCAAACGGGCATAAGTGGTTGTGAACAAGTTATTAATTTCTATGGCCTGTTAATTTAATTTTTTACGTTACGTTACGTTACGTTACGTGGTTGGGAACGAGCTTTTATACGTTACAAAGAATTTGTAATTTTCGATATTCCAAAGGATGTCACAATGAAAAATTAAATTCTCTAAGCTGATTATAAGTCGAAATCAAAGTTTCAACAAAGCCGACGTAAAAGTGCTAAGTTAAGTTAATGTGAAATTTAAAATATCTAGTAGAAAAACTTAGCTTTAAAAATGAATTGTAACTGTACTATATTTATACGCTTCATTGTTGGGCAATTTTCTGCATATTACTTAACATTCTTTTACTTTGTTTGCGAAGGCTATTATTAGTTTCGAAAAAATACGTCTACTTTTCCATTTTGCCGATAACAAAATTGATAATATTTATTGCAGTATTCTTTAATAAGGTTATTTAATTTGTGCATAGCACATATACATCGAAAGAAGGCAAAAAATAGAACTCTTGATGTAACTAATTGTAATTAATTTGGTGGATTGATTGAATCGATTATTGAAAAGATTGAAATTATTGAATTAATGCTACTGTCATTGTTATAGCACCTATTGTTTCCATAATAGGTGCATGAGATATACACGATTTTTATACACTGACATTATGCATTGACTGGTCTTAAATGAAGCAAATAGCTAGCAAATACTTAAGATGGAATAATTGAAAATGCTGATTCGATTGCTGATAAGAGTTAATTAATACGATTGTAATTGAAATTAAAGATCTGGCTGTATTATGTTATAGGGATGATAATAGAAGATTAGCGATAATATTTGCTCAAAGTTTAATGGCTAATGTTTCACTGGGTCAGAACATATTTTTCTAATTGTTTCAATGGGTGAGCACTGGGGTCAATTGGAAACTATGTGTTCCCAGGTCGGTGTTATTAATTCGTCCACGAATTATTAACCTGAATCATATTAGTAGAGCTTTTGTCCTAGATCCTAAATAATCCTAGAGACTTATTAAAACGAATAATTGAAAATAAGTAAAGAGAAATGACACTCTTGATGTAACAATTAATTAATTGTTACAAAATTTAGTTGTCATGGATTTAATCAAAGTGATATAGTGATGGATGCAATTTTTCACCTTAATCACTTAAGAGGTTTATTATGATTAGTTGGAGGATCAAGGGAGGATATAAATTAGTTATAATCATCATTTTTAGGAATTATTTTTTGTTAAACTCTTATTAAAAAATAAGCATTTTATTGATTTATATACCATAACGTAAATAGAAAACATAATAAAAAGAGTTACTTGATGTAAGGGGATTATTTGATAAATGAAAAGTCTACATTACTAGCGTTTCAATTAGACAAATTAATGATAATACGCAACTTAGCCCTTCCACTAGAAGTAGCGGTTAATTACTGCAAAATTGTTCAAAATTCCAATATCCTTCACCAACCCTCACGTGTTAAACGTTCATTGTAACGTATTTCGTAAAGTAATTAGGAGATGTTCTTTCAATTAAAATGGATGTAAATCTGATTTGTACCACAAATTTCACAACACTGTCGATAGAACAGTCCAGGACATGTACTAGGATTCTAATTTGGTTAAGTTGTGGCATCAGCTTTTACTGCTGGTCTACGAATGGTTCGTGAGTGAGTAACATCAGCTGATGAAACAAGAAGGCGAGTTTGATTATTAAATGGACTGAAACTTCATTATCAACATCAAATGGACGCAAAATTAGTTTTCAAATTTTGTTAAAGAGTTTTGTATGAGTAAAATACAATAGTATCGGAAATTGCGTATTCATAGGATCAATATCATTGATATCCCACGGTTTTAATACTAATAAAGTTATTATTTACTTCATCTATCATGTAGATTAATTAAACAGAGTGAATGGTAATCAAGATTAATGTAATTGCTGGTAGAATTGTCCGAATAATTTCGAACGATAAGCACTAGGTATATTAAATATCAGTTTAAATCTTTGTCGAAATATAAATTACTAGTAGTTGACTTACGATTACAGTAGTAACTAATAACTAAAATTTTAAAGCATGTTCATGATAAAATGAAAACTGATCTGTAAGAGATGAATTACATATTGTAACGTGAAATGTAAACAGCAGCGCGCAACGTGTTTACTCTTATCGGACCTCTTGCGGCTACTTCAAAGCGCTTCGTTAAGTGGGCAATAAAAAAACCGTCCCGAACGTTCCCGCAACATTAAGGAAAGAATAATTTATTACCTTCTGGACGTTCCTACATAAACATTATTAGGGAATAGAAGGATCGAGTTATTTCAAGAACCATCGCGAATACAATTGAGATATGTATATAAGCGGGCTTGCGGTCGGAGAGATGAGATTAGACGTGAAGCCGCGAGCGAATAAACAAGCCGACAAACGGACAAGCGAGAGCGTATAAATAAATTAATAATTAAGAGTGCGATATAAATTATTTAGTTAGGAAATAGTTAAGATAAATTAAGTAGTTTGTAGTGTAAAATTAGGACAGTGTAAATAAATTAGAAATAAACATTACAATATCTTAAAGGAGAAGGGATGATCTTGTTGCAATACTCGAAAAAAACTTAAGCTGTAAGTGTGGAGCTGAAATCCAAAGCACTACCCTGTTATTTAAGAATGAGGCTGTAAGAGTAGAGACTCAAAATATCTATGTTCAAAGATTGACTTTGAAGTATATCAATTGAGGATCTAATGTTTCTTCTGATTAATATTTGTCGTAAGAATAAATGCATCCCAAACACCATTTATTATAAAGATAGTTCTTTTGTAGATATAGGCTACATCAACGGACATCGTTTAGATGAATGATTCAACCACGGCATATTGTTGAGCGTTTTTAATCGTCTTATCGCATGACATTTCTAATTCTAATAATTTGAAGTGCTACGATATTTTACTATTTAAAAATTTATGTTTTTGCATGTTACAGACATTTGAATGGGCTCAAAACGACAAAGAGCTAGAGCCTAATTATTCCTTCCCGGGAGGATTTCATCTGGCAAAAATTACTTTTCAGCTTTACGCTCCCGAATATCGATTAGAGTCTAGGGTCATTCTGTCTCTTGCATTAAAATGTATCCCACTGTGATATTTTTCAGCGGATGGCCTCTCGAGCAAAAGGGATTAGGGCGCAGTGCAATTGCGTCTGGTTGGGCCGTCTGCATCCATTTAAATATTCCCATTAATCCACTTGTTATTCTATTAGCGTGCAGCAGAAAGAATTATGTATTTGATGTTAGCGGCGACGGAATCGATAATCGCTGCATGATTGCATTGGCGGAATACGATAATTAAAAGTACTCCCGGCCAGAATCGGAGTCGTCGTCGTAATAATCGGAGACTATTATTAATTGATGAGGTAATAAATTTTACATCTCATAGATCTACTGCGTCAAATCAGATGGTTGTTGTCGCATACACGAATGGATCATTAAATAATACATACTGTACATATTTTATAGATCGGTAAAATGTAAATTCAATTCTATTAAATCTGTGAACTAGTATAATTAGTCTATAAAATAGGCTTATGTTTATGATGGGAGTGAACGATGGACGAGTATTTTGAATTCAATTTGCCACTTCCCCATCTTTCCTTATCTCGGATTATAATTCAATTTACTTTTCATCATTCCGCGTCCTTTCAACGTTATTATACTTAAATATTTTTTTAAGACGACGTCTCCTCTGTCCAATTCAGATTTATTCAGAGAGAAAAACAAACGACGGGCTCTTTTCTCTAGGAAATGGAGACGTGATGCAATTTCTACCGTCTATCATTTTCATTTAATTCACATTAAAGATGACTGGCGTTTTTAAATTATCCCAGGGAATATCTTACAGTTATTATTGTAACCGAGCGCCTTTCAGACGAAAACGCAATTTACGATTACTAATAAAGAGAAAGTTGTCGGTTGTGTATTAACATTTTAAAGTGTCTTTTGAGTCTCCTCGCATTTATAATTTACGTAGAAACTTCGACGTTCTCAATTTATAATTGAATAGAAAAAGGACGATACTGTCGGAGACAGTTAATCTTAAAACTTTTTTCTCCCGGGCACGGCCGAAAGTTAAATAAATCGGTTTCCCGAAATGACAATAAATGTAGAGGTCGCCGCCGAACGGACCCATCCAACGGACGTCATATTCAGTTATAAATTAAATCGAGAATTTTGTTTTCGCCGGGTCCCTGACCGTTTCCCCACTTTTTCTCCTCTTGCTACACGGGATTTCGCTTTGATAAATTGAAAGTTTTTTTTGTGTGTCCCGGAATGATATATCGATCCGCATTTGTGGCTGTCAGCGTAAGATTCTCAGCCATCATCTACGTATCATTCGACAATTTTCGAATAACGTTTCCCTATTTAGATAAAGGCGTTAGCGCTTCCGGAGGTGCGCGTTCGCCCTATCTTATCTCGCCTGGAATTAGTTCTGATCGAAGGCGCCAAGAAGGAAACAATAACTGAAATAAAATTGAATTATGAGTGCGTAAAGCGAAAAGTGCCTCTAATGCAATCCTTTGACGACATAAATTTAATATTTCGTTAGGCTATTTGGAAATCTTTAATTTAATTTTATTGACGGTCGCTTTTAATGTCGTCGCATGGTAAAAGGTGCAGGAAGTGAATGTTATGTTTTATGTAGGGTGCTTTAAGCATCTTCTGATTGTCATTTATAGTACCTACTAAAACAAATCTATACAAAGAAATTTTTGGCGGTATTATTAATTAACAAATTATTCGCCATTTAGTATAATTCACATTTTCATTGAAAAAAATACTTGGTTGTCTGTAAAGTCGGTTTACGAACGATAATTTTACGTAATAACATCATAAGAAAACATTAATGATAAATGGCATACGTTTATGAATTGAATAGTTGAACATTCATCTTGAACCTTACATGAATTGCTGTGCAGGATAATTGTTTTCATTGAATACTAAATGAAAGCAGTCGACTTTTTACACGATAATTTATATCATTCATCATATTGTTTTAGTCGAAATCGTAACGTAACCTATTATTACTGCACTCGTTGACCGATGCATAGACATAAGCAATAACACATATATGAGATTAACCCTTCAAAACAATTCGAGATAGCATGTAATTTGCCCATAAGAGAGTTTTAATTCTACATTTATTGCTAATTTTGTTATAAATAAGAGTTGACAGCTGTATATTTTGATAAAGTTTGTTCAAACTTATGTTATCACCAAATATGCATAGATAGGTATGTAGTATAATGTAGTTTTGGCCCATATTATATATTTTAGGTTATGTTATTGTTTTATTTTCAACAAAACTTATCGTTTTTGTTAAGTTTAGTGGTGCTGCTGTGTTTAAAGACAGTTTTTTTTAAGAGCAAAAGTAAGCACTCAGTCAAAGATTCCTCGATAGACACATATGATTTTGAAGGATACATTTCTAAGGCTGTTTTTACCTGTCAATTCTTTTAGTTTTAAAGCATTCCATTGACATTCTTTATCAGTGACTGAAATATTATAATGCCCAAAAAGAGCCAGCATAGCAATATGGTGGCATTTTATACCCCTCGGGCAGGTACAAGTGCAGAAGTAATTTCTCCTGATTTATTTAGTGTAATCTGCACTAGGAACATTTAATAAGACAAATATCTATAAAATCTATGGAAAGCAGAATAGCTACCTGTACTCTATATATTTTATCCTTCATGCTGGCATGTATTTCCCCTCTAATAATCATAAAGTCAGCTTCAGAATCAAACTGCATGCATTTTACATGATTGGATTCCCATGCATTTTCACCCCTTTTTATCATTTTATTTTCGTCTTCAAAAGACTCAATAATGTTGCAGCAGATCTTCATAACATGTTTGGATACCATTTTCGATCAAAATTCTGACTTCAAACGGTTTCTTTCAACTAAAATGTACACAAAATAAATCACACTGGTAAACAAAAACATAACCTCCAAAAAGTAAAATGAGCGAAAAATAATAATTAGACTTACCTTTTACCAAAAATACTTTGATGAAACGTTGAACCGTCCTAAGTTTTCACGTCAAACCTGATAATAAACTTGAAAATAAAATCTTCTTATGGGCAAGTTACACGCTTTATCTATTTGTTTGGAAAGGTTTCTTAGCACCGCCCACTTGTGACGTCAGAATTAGGTGTTCCATTGGTTGTGTGGTTACGGTCTCTCTGTCTCTTTCACTCGGAAGCTGTGTCGCTGTAGTGGAAGAGAGATCGATGCGTAACGTTACATTTTGTGGAAAGGGCAGCTAGCCCGCACACCGATTTATAAGACGAATATCACGTCAATAAACATCCAATGTAATGAAAGCTTCTATTGTAGTTCATTTTCACCTAACTTTTATCACTTTATATGCTCTAAGAACATTTAGTCCATTTAAAATAACGGTAAAAGGTCGGGAATCACTGGACTTGACTTGACCACTTGTCCCTTATGTATTTTGGGGCGCTGATTACGAAAATGGGGGTTGGAAGTTGCAGCAATGATTGAAACTCCCCTAAAATTGAAAAAAAACGACCCTAAATAGGGGGTGTTCTTCGACTGTACTGCGGAATTCCCTTACGAAACTTCCCGCGGGCATTTGACCTTGCCTATTCAGTCTCTTTCGGGCGCTGATATTCAAAATCAGAGTCACATCACGCGAAAAGTGGTGTTACACCCCCCAAATGCAAGAAACACTCCTCCCAAAGGGTGGGTTTTTGAAAAAATTGAAACAGAAACTGAATAGGCAAGGTCAAATGTCCGCTGGAAGTTTCGTAAGGAAATTCCGCAGTACAGTCGAAAAACACCCCTATTTAGGGGCGTTTATTTTACTTTTAGGGGTGTTCCAACCATTGCTGCAAGTTCCAACCCCCATTTTCGTAGTCAGCGCCCCAAAATACATAAGGGACAAGTGGTCTCGTCAAGTCCAGCGTTTCCCGACCTTTTACCGTTATTTTAAATGGACTAATTGTTGTAATAAACTTAATATGCTTATTCAGAAATCTATAATAAAAGCAATTTATTACTAATTCTACATATCTTTATGCAGTATTACAAAATGAGACACAAAAATATGGCATTAAAACTGATTTAATAATTTAGCACGTTTCCCTGGCAATGAACAAAAAATATTGTAGAAGGCTATTTAATGCACATTATGGATAGAAAAGCTATATAAATATGAAAATAACTAGTATGAACCAAAATGATGTCGAGTATGTACTTCCAGCACTTAGCATATATTAAGGTTTATAAAACCATACTAAATCTTTAGGAATTGTTTTTATAGTTCACTTCTTAGTCTGTAGAAAACGTACATAAATTAATTTAAATACTTTTAAAATACTTTTTTTTTATCAAAAAGCACTGCCAAATTGTTATTATCAGTAGGACTTTGAGCTACTCTAGTGTGTTCCCCTTTTTTTTTCTATCATCCATGGCATCAAGTGCACCAAATTTCCAAATGTTGTGTATACAGGTTTCTTAGAGCTTAATAATTCTATTGATATATTTCCTATCGAGTGTCTTTGATATATTCAATAAGTGGTTGTCTAAAGGGGTACATTACCTCAGATCACTTGCTCACAATGAGGATATTAATAGAAAAGGCAAATGAATACCTTCTTCCTCAATTCCTTGCCATTATACAACCATGAGGATAGTGAATAACTCTGGTCATTAAAAAAAAGCCGTAAACAGTAGTAGAATGGATTTTAGAAACAGACAACTTACACACAACATAAACGAAACCACTGTGAAAATACAGCTATAACAGGACGTGCAAATCGAACCCATCCCAGTTTAATGAAGAGCCTGATAAGAAGACGTAATATCACTTAAGGTGTTTACACTAATAGTCCAGTCATCTTAGGTTGAATTAGGTGAATATCTCGGAAAATCGACATACCCAGTATATTAAAACGTAAAAACTTCTATTTTGACATCCTAAAACTTTCCTTAAAATTCACATATAATTGGATGGCCGCAAGTTTTAAAGTCGGGGGTCAAAAGTAACAAAAATCGATTTTCTCTATATTTTTTGCAAATATCTCGTTTTCTATGTGTTTTACGCTATTTGTATTCATTATCAATATTGTACAGAATTAAATTCGCTACAACTTTTGTCTTTAACATTTCTTCATACCTCGAACTGTTTTTGAGATAGAGGGTGAAGAGCGCGCGATCAGAGAATCATGTGAGGTCATGGTAGTCCCGATCAAAAACTCGTAATATTAAGGTTATAAATTATTGCTAAATATTTAATTTGCATTTATTATTAACTTTTACATTACATTCATTTTTTTTTGGTTACATATTTTTTTAATGAAGTGTCAATTTATTTAATAACACTTACCTGGCCATGTAATTAAAAAATTGTTGAGGAAAATACTTAAATTATATTTTAATTCTAATCTAATTTATACCAATGTAATGACATTCTAAATAAATAAAAAAGAAAAGAAATAAGTTTTTAATTAATGTTTTTATTAAAAGTGTCATTTGATAGATTTAATACTTAAGAGTTTACGGATTTTAAACAATATATACTTAATTATTTTATACTTCAAATACAATTTGTGTAAATGAGAATATAATTAAAATGTAATTAAAGTATGTCCCTTAATATTTTTTCAATTACAGAAAGAGATTATGAGTGCTATTAAATTTATAAATTTCAGAATTATTAGAAAGAAAGATTGAATTTAATGTAAAATTTAATAATAAATGATAATTATATATTTAGCAATAATTTATAACCTGAATATTACGAGTTTTTGATCGGGACTACCATGGCCTCACATGATTCTCTGATCGCGCGCTCTCCGCCCTCTATCTCGAAAACAGTTAGAGGTATGAAGAAATGTTAAAGACAAAAGTTGTAGAGAATTTAATTCTGTACAATATTGGTAATAAATACAAATAGCGTAAAACCCATTGAAAACGAGATATTTGCAAAAAATATAGAGGAAATCGATTTTTGTGACTTTTGACCCCCGACTTTAAAACTTGCGGCCATCCAATTATATGTGAGTTTTGAGGAAAGTTTTAGGATGCCAAACTAAAAGTATTTACGTGTTAATATACTGGGTATGTCGATTTTCCTAGGTGAACACTCTATAATGGCTGGACTATAACTATGGAGAACCGTTCCAGAACACTGGACTGGGTAAACGTAGAAATAAATATCAATGGAAAGAGATTGAGCCACCTTAGATATGCTGACGATGTAGTCCTTATTACCAGCACTAGAAGAATGAAGAACCACATCAAGAACTACAAACCATGATAAGCCGGCTGGAATCTGCTTCAAATAACTTTAGCCTAGAGATGAATACGCTAAAGACCAACCAGCTATACCAGGAGAGGCATATCACCTGCAAGGCTAATTAATTTTGGTTGCACGTTTAATAATTTATTTGTGTATAGGGTGCTTGTGGGTTTGTGTGCTTAGGGTTGAGGATAGAACTTTTGAAAACCTATATTAACTGTACATTTTTTGCTCTATATATCTGTAGTTTTAGACTACTATATCTAAAATGTAGTCTTTAAATCTTTATGATCAATAGAGACTTTAGAGTCATTATCAGCTATGGTTTAACAGTTTATCATAGACATGCTGTGATAGCAAGTAAAAATATCCTTCTTCATGTTTCAACAAGATCGAGATTTACCTCACCTAATTTTTCGTTGTTTCAAAGTACAAATTTGGTTTACAAACGGTTCACATACCTACTAGAAATCCATACTTACATAAATCATGACATCTATGTGTACCAGATTAATAATTAGTAAATATCTCTTAACACCTTTTTAATAACATTTTAAATCATCTGCAGTTCTTAATGAATGTGACGCATTTGTTTCGAAATATGAATTTGAAATGAAGTGTTATTAGAATGAGCAGTAATTGTTCGCAAACTTAATTTTCTACACTTCGGAATGAATTTCAAAATTTTAAGGTAACTGCTATTTGAAGTAACTTTAAGTTGATACAAATTTAGTAAAATTGTAACACCTCACGTCAAATACTTTCCTACTTAAGGTGCACCATCAAGACAAAAAGTAAAAATAATTTAATTGTCAAACTTTTACAAAGATCATGAATAAGAATTTTTTAATACCTCAAAAGACATGGTGAAACACGACAAACCCATAAGTTTAAGTTTCAAAATGCCTTGGTTATGACTGAGATAAATATATCTAATGCAGGCAACCTAACGCGATTCAAAATTTAAAAAAACAATTAGTTCTGACTTGTAGTAATTAGGTGTTGCATTAATGAAATAAGGGATTCCAACCTCCTGAAAGTTTAACAACCACAAAATTGATGTCGAAGTCACTATTAACTTTTATCTTTTCCATTACATTACAATTACATTTGGATGTTAGTTAAATCTTTTCTAAAGTTTCTCGTCGAACGATGGGAATATTGAGAACGTCATTTTAAATTTCAATTTCGTCCATCCAGGACATAACTCAAGCTTTAGCTGTAATCGAGTTCGAGAAAGCAGTATCCTTTATTTAATTAGAGAGATAAATCTGGATCTATTCTTTATTTCGAAAGAATTATTATAACGAATCAATTTCCTTTTCATAAAATCACGAGATAATTAGAATTAGTGCTTCATTCAGCGACCTTTTTTCCATTTAGCAAATTGAGTTATTTCAAGGGGGGATAAGACGGAAATGACACCAGATGATAAATGTTCCCGATCAATCCAGGTAATGAAATGAAAACATCTGGAACAAATAAATTGGCGTTCGCGCAAAATACCTACTTATCTGAGCATTAGTTCGAAAAGGAGATCGATTAATCTGTTTTATAATCGGACTGCTTTCACAGTAATTTGTTGGATGATTTATCATGCAAATATATCTTTTGCTATGGGCGCTCTTTTAAATTCCCGGATCGTTTGTCATTTATTGTTCCTTTACACAAAAGGGGCACCTTTCGGAAGACAATTCCCCTATATTACGCCATATTACATTATAATAAAGCATTTTATTGTTTTTGGCCCGGTCATATTAACACTTGGGTATTGTCCCGGATATCGGCTAAATTACGATTAAAATTTCACAACCACCGCAATTAACTCGAATATTGTCGATATGAGTCAAAGTATTTCCACTAATGTAGATAGATCGAGACAATATAATAGAATAAGTGGGTAAAGTATAGAGTAATCCTTGCACGAAACAACTTTTGAACATTGTCATGCCCAGGAATAATGTATTTATGAATAATGTAACAACCTTAAATTATTTATAATTCACACAATCCGTCTTGCGACCGCATTAATATTCCGGTCCTTTTTGAAAGCATTTACTTTCTACAAAAAACGCTACCTTTCTCTCATTTAAGCTCGAGCGAAGGTCGGTTTCGTGTTTCTTTCACGAAAACTAAGAATATATTAACTTACTTAGGAAATAAATGACCCCCAAGGTTCGAAGGAATAAAACAAATAAATAGGCGTTGTGGTTACTTTGGATGAAAAATGGACTTGTCAGACGCATACTGAAAAGAATAATAAATGAATCGAACAACGTTCGGTCCATCAAGAGGAAATATAAGAAATTTCAAAAGGTTTATGTGTGGAAGTGATCCGTTCCCTGGTTACTACATGCGGTCAATTACGTGCTGAAATATTGGCACATGTGGCATTAAATTGAATTCCACCGCAGACGTTTCCACTGTATTCACATCCCGAAAACTGTCAAAGCGACCGTTCGAAACTTTACATAAAATATAAAAATTAATGCAAGCGCCTAATGAAATTATCTCTGGCAAATCAAATTTTATCCTCATCTTCTTAAACCACCTGCGAGCCCAATCTATATCTGTGCATCTACTTATAGCTTATAACTATTTAATATTTCTTGCATAAATTTATCTCCTCTTTCACCCTCTTGGTAAGGGAGATATCGAGTTCTCAAATTTTTTTCCGGTCACTGTAGCGAGTAAGAAACTATAATATTGCAGAGTTTAAGATTCTAACTACTAGAGGAATGCCTCTGGATATTATAGAGAACAATATATTTCAAAAATTTGAGGGTGAAAAATTTCACCCGCATTTTTCACCCCCTTGGAACTTTACGATACGAAAACATTCCAACACTTCATTATCCCATAACCGGAAAAGTCCGCTTATCTGTCACAATATTTTCCTTTTTTTAGCTTTACGGTTTTAGCTTTTATAAACCCGCCTATGCCAGGTCGAAATAGGTTGAAGGGGAGAAGTAAGAACCTCGTTGAAAGCCAAGGTTCATCTGACCCGGATGTTAGGGCTCCTGCTAAAATACGGTGAAGCTGCTGCCTTTGTAGTGGGATGTTGGATTAAAGGCTAGAGAAATCATTGTCTTTATAGCCATATTTATTACATCTCGTAATTTTGTATTACACTCTTTCAGCGATTACGTATAGGACCTCATTCACATCGGTCCTCAGAACTTTCCGATTCAAAGTTAGAGGAAGCTTCGTGGACGGGCTTATTCTCAATTTAAACCTACTCAATATTTGGATTAGGCCGATTTTGCTTTGCATCACCCCAAAGCGAAGACCTAAAATAAATAGTTACAGAGAAAGACTACTACGTTTATGTTATTGGCTTCTTTCAGACATCTTCTAGAAGAAAATATTAAAACTCATGTTGCCATATTTTTAGGCAAATTAAATTTTTTACTATCTTAATTACGCATATACCTATGCAGTTTCTGGGCCCTTCCCCAAACGGTAGATGTAGGTAGGGGTGTCTTTCCTTTTTGTTTTCGTCGTTAAATCGTTCAGGATCAAATTTCTGCGGTTCAGGATAGTGATCAGGATCATTCTGGATGCTTATTAATGGAATGACAATGGGCGTCCCTTTTTCCACTATTAAATCTGTACCTCTTAGCTGGTAATCCTTGGTGCAAACCCGTTGCAGGTTCACCACTGAAGGATACATCCTTTGAGATTCTTAAAGTAAAATGTACAAATTAGAGGGGTAATTCAATGTAGATTCTAAAGACACTCGCACCGTCTATGACCTGTTGTAAGTATTTCATCTCTTTAATATTATCGTAAGTGATTTGTCCATCAGATTTATCCAACACTGCGTTGATCTCGTTTCTCACTTTGTCTTGAATGTCGGGGTTCCTGCATAATTCGTAGAGCAAGAAAAGCATCGTGGAGTTGGACGTATCGAAACCGGCGATGAAAAATAAAATAACTTGTGCCACCTGTAAGAGCGCATGTCAATTATTACTGATGATTACGTTCCGTTACTTATACCAATTCGTCCATGGTAATAGTCCCTTCGTTTTTCATGTCGATCAAGAGTTGAAGAAAATCTGTTCGCTTCAAGTTATTCTCTTCCCTGTACTTGAGCGCGTTCTCCAGGAAACTTTTACAAAATTCTGAGATATCGTCCCTAAAGGCCTTTAATCCTGCGTAAAGTAAACCTTTTAAAATTGTAAATAGGTATTTAGATGTGACTACCTAAAATTTTCCCAAGACTTGGAGCATTCGCTATGACGATCAGAGTCAAAGCGTGAGCCCAATCTTTGACTGTTTTCGTCTTAATGCCGAGCTGTCTGAACTCCGCGTTAGGTTTCCCGAAACAGTTACTGTCAATTCCGAACGCAATACTGGTTATAACATCAGTAGTGTAACAGCATAGCATCTATAAAGAAATAAACGTTGTTTCGCATTAGTAGCTTACAATGTAACATTTTTGAATAGAAAAGTTGCAGTCGTTTGTTTAAATCATCGTAAAGATAACGGAATAAACAATTCATGAGGATTACTTGAACACGTTGCTTGCAGTGCTTATGAAATTAAGGAGAGATTACAAGTTTGTTTAATCTTAGTTAATATTGAGTTTGCAACTTTTGTATGAGATAATATTATAATGTGCCAGTAATGAGACGATCGTTTTAACAATGTGACAATTGACAAATGAATGACGATACAATAAGCGAAAGTGGCACTTATGCCACAATTCGAGAAACATATAATTTCTGATATTGGTCGCACCAGAAAAATACAACCTGACTTAATATCCTCCCACAAAAATTATGAACCCATATTTTTGAAGGGGAATTGCGTGTCGAAGTAGACTACCTACCTCCCTTAAATCAATATCCGCTTTACTGTCAACGCTCCCGTCTATTGCCTTAACTAAATTCTCGCTAAGCCTCACTACTTCCGCAAACATAGATTTTATTTTTCCCGAGGTAAATGTCGGCGTTAAATGGACCCTCATGTTCTTCCAATCGGCACCGTCCAGAGCGAATAAATTGCCCGAGGTCGGATCGGCCTTCGTGTTGTAATACATGCCGCGATCGACGAAGTGTTGAAAATCCTGAAAGTAGTCAGTTTGTTGGGAGAGAAGACACATTCGCAACTTTCCACGTCCAAAAGTGATCAAAAGGTCCCGCTGCGTTAACAAGATCGTCTTTGTTTAATTTCAGAACGACCCCACCCCTCTCACCTTTGTTAAAACGTCTTTGATGTACTCAGGATCGAGTATCACCAGGACTGGTCTCAAGATGGTGTACACCCCTCCGAACTTCAGGCCTCTATTTTTCAATTCGTTGTAATACTCCACCGTTTCCATGTTGAAGTTTTTCGAGCTCCTCAATAATTTGCTACTGTTCCCCAAGGGGAATTTTGGAGCGACAAATGGAAAGTTCCTTTTTTCCCAATACTTGTAGCCGTGATAGAAGTACAGGCGGATAATGGCGTAGATAACGATACATATCGTTAAGAGTGCTGTTATGAACCCCATCACGGAAAACGAAGTAATCAGTAACTAAACAGTTAGTAGAGTGTCGTGGTTATATATACTATTTATTAAAGAACGCAAGGTGATTCGTATCACTGCTATCTTGTTGACAGAGCAATACGCAATTATCTTGGCAAATGCACGGAAAAATTTTGGATGCTTATTTTCGGCCTGGTAATATTTACCGCTCGCTAGAATATTTATATAGTAAATCCCTCAGGCAGAAGCTCTGTGTATCTTCGACAAACACGTTAAGTACACTAAAATTCCCTCGAACTCAAAATTATTCCTTACTCACTACCGTCTTAAATAATATGTTAATGGCAGTAACCAAAACCTTGGATAATATTTGTTGTCGACGGAAAAAATTAACCTAGGAAATTTCCGTGTTATTTTCGTGTTTACCGGTTCCTGTCTCCATTAAGGCGCACCTGTCTGCGTGAATAGTTTAAAGGTGATAACTTTTAACGCTATTCCTGCAGGAACGGATTTACAACTGTAAAGAGTGAATTCGATATATGCATTGTTATTGAGACGCAAACTGTGCTTTGTTCAAAGGGACAGCAAACGACTAACTTCATTATAAATTTATAATCCGCGGAAAACCTTAAAATGCCAATGTTCTAGCCCAAATTATTCAACGATTGGCGAGGTTACCACATTTTATTTCCATATCCATCTGCGTTTTTCTTTGTGTAACATACACCACTAACGTGGGGCTATAGTGAAAAGAGGTACCTACAGCGCGATTTATACGATACGATAACATACCAAGTTTATCTATAACAAAACCTTACCTGAAACAGGAGTTTACCTGCCCAGCTAACAATATAAGAGTTGCTCACCAGAGTTAAAATTAATTTTACTGATTTATGTAGAAATGGAGTTATATTTCAATGAAATAGGTGAGATCGTTTAAGGTATACAAAAAAGTAAACAGATAATTTGGTGACAAATGATTCCTAATAAGTCGCAATATTTTGTTAAGTAGTATCAGACCCTCTAACAGGTCGCATAGGAACATAATTACCTAATAGGTAGAATAGGGTCAGTAATACTACATAACTTATATCACCTAATAGGTTACAGTCTACTTGCTGGTAGCAAACTGGTGAAATATGTACAGCTCAATGGTTTACCTGTTGGGTGACACTTTTTCTATATGACGTACTCAGTTAATTTAAGAAGTGTCACGAAGACCACCTAATAATTGATACAAATCGAACATTCCTTTTTCACAAAGTAGTCAATTTTCACCAAAAGTAATATTTCTTGACCAATGTGGTGTAATAAGGCACGTTACAGTATGACCAAATGGTCATAGGTTTCTAAATTTTAATCCCTATAAGTTATTTATCCCAACTGGTGCTTTCTGTAAGTAATTGGAGTGAAATATCATTTAAGTATTTTGAAAACAATATGATGTATGTATAGATTCCTAAACAGTATAGATTGAACTTAGGAATAAATATGTTTTCCAAATTAAACAAAGAATAAATTATTCCAACTTATAAGATTACAACACATTAGTCACAGTAATATTTAAATTAAACAAAATGTCAAAGAACTAAAGTATTATAACCAAAGGGCGGAAAAATTGCACGTGAATAATTAAAAAGAAAATGCGCATTAAAATGCAGGAAAATATCAAAAATATGCACGAGAGTTTAAAAAAAATGCAACGAATGCATAAAATTTGGTAAAAAATGCAAATGCTTAAGAAATATTTTTTTTCTTCATTTTGACCGTCCTGGATTAAGGAAAAAGAATACTCTTGTTCAAAATGTATCTGATTTCATTACAAACTACAATTTAGTTTCAATACTACACATTATATTATATTATATTATGTATAGGTACATTGATATATAAAGGAAGTCGGAGAAAAAACAGACTCTAAAATAATAATTAATTTTTCATTTATTAATGCTGACACAAAAGGCATTTATAATTACATGTTTTTCAATATTTTCAATAAGAAAAGATTGTATTCTATCAGTAAACATATATTTGAAAATAGCAAAAGTTCGTTCTACATCTACTGACGTAACAGGGGCGTATTTTAATGTATGTACATATTTGGTTTTACATGAATTATACAATTAAAGTCGCCCGTAAACATTATTGCAACAGTTTTTAATACAGAAAATCCTTCGTTAGCTTGTATAGTACTGGAAAATTTGGACAAAACTAACTTTATAATCAGTCCATGTACCATTTTACATTCCGCTTCAAAAACCTTTCCCTATAAAACTGAATTCGCGATTGACACTTAATAAATACTTTATTCATATAACTTATCAAGTCGTTAACAATATGAAATTGGATTGTTATTAATTCTGCGACTCTGTTAATGGCTACGCCATCGTGCTCGAAAACTCGCGCGTGTTTGAAAGAGCTCAATATCCACTCATACTTTAATATACTATTATAGTTGCTATCGTGTCCGTGTAGATTGCATCAACACTCTAAAGTAGATTCATCCAGAATATTAAATGAACAAAATTCTTTCAAAAATGATTTTAAATGAAAATTATTGAATTTTTCCAATGGAATATTGGCTGCCTCCATAGCCTTGCAAAATTTTCATCAAACTGCTTCTGTGGATCATTTTGTGACTTTTTATGCAAACAAGACGTTAGAGTTTGATGTTGTTTAGCGCCTTGTTTCGATTTATTCAAACTTGCCATATATTTTCCACTCTTCACATGTTGCTCCACGATGAATTTTTTTGCAGCATGGATCTAAATATGAAAAAGGTACTGTTAAAATATGTTTTGTTTCTTAATTTTAAAAGAAGAATAGGACTTACAATTGTAAGTATAATAAATTCAGCAGCTTTGACTTATATAGGGCCCATTCACAATTATTTGATACAGTAAAAAGTGCAAAAATGCGTCAGGTAATTTATGAATGGCCACAATAATTGATATCTACGTAGGCATCCACTCAAAATATTGCCATAATTGGAATATTGTAAGCAAGTAAATGAATTACTAATTCAGTTAATTAAATGAAGTTATTCAGGTATTAATTAAGTTATTAACTATTAATTCAGTTAAATTAATCTAGGTAGTTATTGCTTTCTATATACCTACTTACTATTTTCGAAAATAATCTAGAAAATAATTTGTCACCATCCCACTTTAGTTCACTATAAGGTTTAATCCACACTTCTATTAAATTTGTTATTGACATTTTTAAATTTTCAGAACAACCGTTGAATTTAACTTTTCTAAAGGTAGTGACAAATTGAACGAATATCAACCTGGTCCCAAAACAGGTACAATGGCCGGAGAGCATTAAGAAATACACTAACACAAACAGCTAATTCTGCCCCGCGATCAAAATAAGCCTTTGTACGAATTTTAAGTATAATTTGTCGGGCACACGACAACTGAGCCCCGCTGTCTGAAAATTCGAACGGTAACGCTAATCCCACCCTACGATTGAGCCCCGGTATATCCCAAGGCCAAATGACAACTGAGCCTCAAATTAAAATGCTGAGTCCAGGATAAAAAAGTTAGGTAAGGGAATACGCTATTTACTGGAAATCCCATCATAATCACGAAAGTATTAGAGGGCAAGAGAGCAAGGAAAATCAATCAAGATACAAATATTATGCCTAACTCGACACCTCCGATTTTTACTTGTTCTGATTTATCTACAACTATAAATGCTTTACAAGAATTTTTTTGAACACCTATACGAAACATCACGGACAGTTTCTTTACTATATCGGAAAGTGTAATTTTGGCATTCATTCACGGGTCGTCGGGACCGCCACTAAGTAATCACCAGAAATCTTAAACCTCGCGTTCGGGCTCAGTTGTCATACGACTTTTTTTGAAATTTTACCGGTCAACCGAAAGGTAAACTGACCGCGAGGTTCAATCGATCACCCCCGAATTTGTCATTAAGCACATCCTCCTCCTATTAGACTACCCAGGTAAAAACAACCCTTATGAAAATGAACCACTGCCAGATAGTAAAGGTACTTGATTTCAGTTCCAGTTATAACTTATATTGTCTATAAGGTCTATAAGTTATGAAGGGTTAACTCATTAGTACCTTGTTATTCTAAATATGGGGAGTTAGGGACGAAGGCAGTAAGGATGAAGGCCTGTCCAAATGTCAACCTCACCTGCACGAGTGGTAACTGATTTCATCAGTTACCCGGTACTCCCTGCTAAAAACTAACGAGGCTCTGGCGACCGAGTAACAGCGGTATAACTGTTCAACCGAGGATTAAGGAAATGTAATCTCTCATATCATCCCTCTACCAACCCGCAATGGCCAGCGTGGTAGAATACAGGCTAGAAACCCCGTAAAGATGGATATTCAATGTATACAAAGGCACTTAGTCCCCGGCAGCTCAATGGTCCCTGATTATGGTAGCAATCAGACAAGACTAAGAGCAAAGGGCGCGAAGAATCACCGGGATAGATCCGGCTACCATGGAAAAACGACAATGCATATCGCCACCTATAATATAAGAACACTATCCTCCGACCAAAAAATATACGAGCTGGAAGAAGAGCTAAGACACATCAAATGGGATGTCTTAGGAATTAGTGAAGTACGACGTAAGGGAGAAGATCAAATAGAACTTAAGTCAGGTCATTTGTTCCACTACAAAGGAGATGAAGAAATACTAGAAGGGGGAGTAGGCTTCTTCATTAATAAAACACATAAGAACAATGTAATAAAAGTCCAAAGTATCTCAACAAGAGTCATATACCTAATACTAGAAATCAGTAAGAGAAACAAAGTGAAAATTATCCAAGTGTATGCCCCAACATCAACACACAATGACGATGAACTCGAAAGCTTTTACGTAGATATCTCTAAAGCAATACAACAAGATCAGGAAAAATATACAATCCTCCTAGGTGATTTCAATGCCAAATTAGGCCATAAACTTGACGATAGCGAAAATGCTCTTGGTCCTCATGGGTATGGAGAAAGAAACAGTAGAGGAGCCATGCTTTTGAACTTCATGTCGCACCATAAATTACAATGTATGAACACCTTTTATAAAAAGAATAACCAACGCAAATGGACGTGGAGGAGCCCTGACTGTGTTACGAAGAATGAGATCGACTTTGTAATATCGAACAGGAGAGATATAATACAAGATGTCACCGTACTAAACAAATTTTCTGTGGGTAGTGATCACCGTCTAGTCCGAACAAGAATTGTTATCAACGTAAGGAAAGAACGAAGGAAGATGATAAATACAACTCGAAAGCTTATCCCCAAAGATATTAAAGATGTAAATGCCTATGAGGAAATGGTCACGACTAACATACAACATCTTAAAAACATTAATGAAGAACAAATAAATATTGACGATCTAAATGAACAAATTAACCATACGATACAAGATGCAAGACAAAAAAGCTGCTCCAAAATTAGGAAAAAAGAAGAGAAATTAAGTTTGAAAACATTAAATATGATGAAATCTAAAAGAGAAATGCTAGACAAACATACAACAAACTTCACCCTCTTATCACAGTTAAATAAAGATATATCTAAAGCTATCAGAAAAGATATCAGGACATATAACACAAGACAGGTGGCAAAAACAATAGAAGATAATAAGAACATGAAAGTGCTCAAACGCAAACTAAACTTAGGTAAAAGAAATATTTGTAAGTTGGCAGACAAACACGGGAACATTGTTTCAAGTAGGGACGAGTTGATTAAAATAGCGAAGGACTTCTATTCGGAGCTGTACTCAAACCAAGTTAAACCTGCAAAACAACAGCCAATACCAAAAGTTTAAAATGTAGGATCGGAGGACATTCCAGATATAACCATCAGTGAGATCAAATCAGCCTTAAAAAATATGAAAAACAACAAATCGCCTGGTGATGATGACATAACAATTGAATGTATCAAAGAAGGAGGACCAACCTTGCTATATGTAATCCAAAAACTATTTAATGCTTGCCTTCTAAAGGGTACGACACCTTCCCAATGGACAAATGCTGTCATTATCATTGTGCATAAGAAGGGCGACATTACAGATCTGAGAAATTATCGACCGATCAGTTTGCTGTCCCACGTATACAAGCTATTCATGGCAATAATCACAAAAAGGCTAACCAACGAACTCGACAGCTATCAACCCTGTGAGCAGGCTGGTTTTCGGTCTGGCTATGGCACGAACGATCACCTACAAGTGATAAAATCCCTAATAGAAAAATGTGTAGAGTACAACAAACCACTAGTACTTACCTTTGTAGATTATGAAAAGGCGTTTGATACTGTGGACCAGCACAAGCTATTACTGGCTCTAGCGGACTGTCGTATCGATCATCGGTATATAACACTCATGAAAAACATTTATGACACTGCCACAGCCCATGTTAGACTACATGCCGATACCGATAAATTTAATATAAATCGCGGAATTTGACAGGGCGATACAATCTCCCCTAAATTATTTACTACACTGCTACAGTATATGTGCAAACGGATAGATTGGGAGAATATGGGTATAAATGTCAATGGGGAAAATCTCAGCCACCTCAGATTCGCCGATGATATAGTTTTAATTTCAGATAGTACTGATAAAACCACAACATCTCTTGAAAGACTCTACCAAGCATCAGGTCACATTGGGCTCAAAATCAACATATCAAAGACCCAATTTATGACTAATCTAGTAGTATCTAGAAACATACCTTTAGGTGACACTGAAATACAGCAAGTGACGTCCTATAAATACTTAGGTCATGAAATTCGCATAGGGCGAGATAACCAGACGTGTGAAATTTTCAGGAGATTAGGCTTGGCATGGGCAGCATTTGGCAATCTCAGAGATTCATTTAGGTCTGACCTTCCTATATGTCTGAAGCGTAAGCTTTATAACCAATGTGTCCTGCCTGTCATGACGTACGGAGCCGAAACCCTAACACTAACCAAAAAGTCTATTAATAAAATAAGAACAACACAGGCAGCAATGGAAAGATCAATGCTGGGAATTTCGCTTAGAGATAGGATACCTAATAGAGAAATACGGCGAAGGACAGGAGTTACAGATGCAGTAAAGAAAATAACTTCTTTAAAATGGAACTGGGCGGGGCACGTTGCGAGAATTAAAGATGAACGATGGACTAAGAAGATTATCGAGTGGAGACCAAGACAAGAGGCATATCGAAGCAGAGGGCGACCCCCAACAAGATGGACGGATGACATTAAGAAAATTAGGATGAACTGGATGCAGGCTGCACAAAATAGGGAGGAGTGGCAAAATTTGCGGGAGGCCTATGTTCAGCAGTGGACGTTACAATAGGCTTATGGATGGATGGATTCTAAATATACAGCGGATTTTAATAAGAAATGCAAAAGGTGCACGATTTAAAGAAAAAATGCAAATTTGAAGAAAAAAAAAAGGAAAAAAATGCAAATAATGCGAAAGATTCATTTTGCATTTTATCCGCCTTTTGATTATAACTATATTTTACACTTGATAAAATATTGTAACGAAACGGCTTGCCGCAAGATAAACACGCCCAGAGCTACCCGAGTTCGCCGACTTCGGATCCCGGGAAAGGACGGTTCGAACAGATAAGATTCTTATCGACGCTTCGATGCGATAACGGGTTCCTCGAGAATCGGGAATGTTCCAGCAACTATCGAGAAACTTCAAGAAGGATCATACCAGCCATTTAAAAAGGAACGCCGGGCCCAATGCGATTGAGTTTAAGAATCGACAGTGTAAACATTTCGGGGGACGAACGAGAGACCGCGTACTAAATAAATAAACATCTCCGTGTGAAATATAAATTAAGTTGGGAGTTAGATTATAAGTGTCGTGTAAGAAATAAATTAATTAGGACAAATCGCGTAATGTTTAGTTTTAGTAAATGGTAAAAACCTTACAATACTTATTACATTTTGCAATTTTTTATTACACTTTTTCAGCGATTACGTACAGGACCTCATTCGAATCGATCCTCAGACCTTTGCGATTCAAAGTTAGGGGAAGCTTCGTGGACGTGCTTGTTCTCAATTTAAACCTTCTCAATATTTGGATTAGACCGATTTTGCTTTGCATCACCCCAAAGCGAAGACCTAAAATAAATAGTTACAGAGAAAGACTACTACGTTTATGTTATTGGCTTCTTTCAGACATCTTCTAGAAGCAAATATTAAAACTCATGTTGCCATATTTTTAGGCAAATTAAATTTTTTACTATCTTAATTACGCATATACCTATGCAGTTTCTGGGCCCTTCCCCAAACGGTAGATGTAGGTAGGGGTGTCTTTCCTTTTTGTTTTCGTCGTTAAATCGTTCAGGATCAAATTTCTGCGGTTCAGGAAAGTGATCAGGATCATTCTGGATGCTTATTAATGGAATGACAATGGGCGTCCCTTTCTCCAATATTAAATCTGTACCTCTTAGCTGGTAATCCTTGGTACAAACCCGTTGCAGGTTCACCACTGGAGGATACATCCTTTGAGATTCTTAAAGTAAAATGTACAAATTAGAGGGGTAATTCAATGTAGATTCCAAAGACACTCGCACCGTCTATGACCTGTTGTAAGTATTTCATCTCTTTAATATTATCGTAAGTGATTTGTCCATCAGATTTATCCAACACTGCGTTGATCTCAATTCTCACTTTGTCTTGAATGTCGGGGTTTCTGCATAATTCGTACAGCGTGAAAAACATCGTGGCGTTGGACGTATCGAAACCGGCGATGAAAAATAAAATAACTTGTGCCACCTGTAAGAGCGCATGTCAATTATTACTGATGATTACGTTCCGTTACTTATACCAATTCATCCATGGTAATAGTCCCTTCGTTTTTCATGTCGATCAAGAGTTGAAGAAAATCTGTTCGCTTGAAGTTATTCTCTTCCCTGTACTTGAGCGCGTTCTCCAGGAAACTTTTACAAAACTCTGAGATATCGTCCCTAAAGGCCTTTAATCCTGCGTAAAGTAAACCTTTTAAAATTGTAAATAGGTATTTAGATGTGACTACCTAAAATTTTCCCAAGACTTGGAGCATTCGCTACGACGATCAGAGTCAAAGCGTGAGCCCAATCTTTGACTGTTTTCGTCTTAATGCCGAGCTGCCTGAACTCCGCGTTAGGTTTCCCGAAACAGTTGCTGTCAATTCCGAACGCAACACTGGTTATAACGTCAGTAGTGTAACAGCAAAGCATCTATGAAGAAATAAACCTTGTTTCGCATTAGTAGCTTACAATGTAACATTTTTGAATAGAAAAGTTGCAGTCGTTTGTTTAAATCATCGTAAAGATAACAGAATAAAAAAGTCATTGGAATTACTTGAACACGTTGTTTGCTGTGCTTATGAAATTAAGGAGAGATTACAAGTTTATTTAATCTTAGTTAATATTGAGTTTGCAACTTTTGTATGAGATAATATTACAATGTGCCAATAATGAGGCGATCGTTTTAACAATGTGACAAATGACTGACGATACAATAAGCGAACGTGGTACTCATGCCACAACTCGAGAAACAAATAATGTCTGATATTGGGCGCACAAAAAAAATACAACCTGACGTGACATCCTCCCACAAAAATTATGAACCCATATTTTTGAAGTTGAATTGCGTGTCGAAGTAGACTACCTACCTCCCTTAAATCGATATCCGCTTTACTGCCAACGCTCCCGTCTATTGCCTTAACTAAATTCTCGCTAAGCCTCACTACTTCCGCAAACATAGATTTGATTTTTCCCGTGGTAAATGTCGGCGTTAAATGGACCCTCATGTTCTTCCAATCGGCACCGTCAAGAGCGAATAAAATGCCCGAGGTCGGATCGGCCTTCTTGTTGTAATACATGCCGCGATCGACGAAGTGTTGAAAATCCTGAAAATAGTTAGTTTGTTGGGAGAAAAGACACATTCGGAACTTTCCACATCCAAAAGTGATCAAAAGGTCCCGCTGCGTTAACAAGATCGTCTTTGTTTAATTACAGAACGACCCCACCCCTCTCACCTTTGTTAAAATGTCTTTGATGTACTCAGGATCGAGTATCACCAGGACTGGTCTCAAGATGGTGTACACCCCTCCGAACTTCAGGCCCCTATTTTTCAATTCGTTGTAATACTCCACCGTTTCCATGTTGAAGGTTTTCGAGGTCCTCAATAATTTGCTACTGTTCCCCAAGGGGAATTTTGGAGCGACAAATGGAAATTTCCTTTTTTCCCAATACTTGTAGCCGTGATAGAAGTACAGGCGGATAATGGCGTAGATAACGATACATATCGTTAAGAGTGTTGTTATGAACCCCATCACGGAAAACGAAGTAATGAGTAACTAAACAGTTAGTAGAGTGTCGTGGTTATATATACTATTTATTAAAGAATGCAAGGTGATTCGTATCACTGCTATCTTGTTGACAAAGCAATACGAAATTATCTTGGCAAATGCACGGAAAAATTTTGGATGCTTATTTTGGACCTAGTAATATTTACCGCTCGCTAGATATATTATAGATATAGTAAATCCCTCAGGCAGAAGCTCTGTGTATCTTCGACAAACACCTTAAGTACACTACTTCCCTCGAACTCAAAATTATTCCTTACTCACAACCGTCTTAAATAATATGTTAATGGCAGTAACCAATACCTTGGATAATAGTTGTTGTCGACGGGAAAAATTAACCTAGGAAATTTCCGTGTTATTTTCGTGTTTACCGGTTCCTGTCTCCATTAAGGCGCACTTGTCTGCGTGAATAGTTTAAAGGTGATAACTTTTAACGCTAGTCCTGCAGGAACGGATTTACAACTGTAAAAAGTGACTTCGATATATGCATTGTTAATGAGACGCAAACTGTGCTTTGTTCAACTGGACAGCAAACGACTAACTTCCATATAAATTTATAATCCGCGTAAAACCATAAAATGCCAATGTTCTAGCCCAAATTATTCAACGATTGGCGAGGTTACCACATTTTATTTTCGTATCCATCTGTGTTTTTCTTTATGTAACATACACCACTAACGTGGGGCTATAGTGAAAAGAGGTACCTACAGCGCGGTTTATACGATACGATAACATACCAAGTTTATTTATAACAAAACCTTACCTGAAACAGGAGTTTACCTGCCCAGCTAACAATATAAGAGTTGCTCACCAGAGTTAAAATTAATTTTACTAATTTATGTAGAAATGGAGTTATATTTCAGTGAAATAGGTGAGATCGTTTAAGGTATACAAAAAAGTAAACAGATAATTTGGTGACAAATGATTCCTAATAAGTCGCAATATTTTGTTAAGTAGTATCAGACCCTCTAACAAGTCGCACAAGAACATAATTACCTAATAGGTAGAATAGGGTCAGTAATACTACATAACTTATATCACCTAATAGGTTACAGTCTACTTGCTGGTAGCAAACTGGTGAAATATTTACAGCTCAATGGTTCACCTGTTCACCTTGATAAAATATTGTAACAAAACGGCTTGCCGCAAGATAAACACGCCGGGAGCTACCCGAGTTCGCCGACTTCGGATCCCTGGAAAGGACGGTTCGAACAGATAAGATTCTTATCGACGCTTCGATGCGATAACGGGTTCCTCGAAAATCGGAAATGTTCCAGCAACTATCGAGAAACTTCGAGAAGGATCATACCAGCCATTTAAAAAGGAATGCTGGGCCCAATGCGAGTGAGTTGAAGAATCGACAGTGTAAACATTTCGGGGCGACCAACGAGAGACCGCGCACTAAATAAATAAACATCTCTGTGTGAAATATAAATTAAGGTAGGTGTTAGATTATAAGTGTCGTGTAAGAAATAAATAAATTAGGACAATTCGCGTAATGTTTTGTTTTAGTAAATGGTAAAAACCTTACAATACTTATTACATTTTGCAATTTTTTATTACACTTTTTCAGCGATTACGTACAGGACCTCATTCGCATCGATCCTTATAACTTTGCGATTCAAAGTTAGGGGAAGCTTCGTGGACGGACTTATTCTCAATTTAAACCTCCTCAATATTTGGATTAGACCGATTTTGCTTTGCATCACTCCAAAGCGAAGACCTAAAATTAATAGTTACGGGGAAAGATTACTACGTTTATGTCATTGGCTTCTTTACGATATCTTCTATAAGAAGAGAGTATTAAAACTGATGTGCCATACTTTTAGGCAAATTAAATTTTTTACTATGTTAATTACGGATATACCTATGCAGTTTCTGGGCCCATCCCCAAACGGTAGATGTAGGTAGGGGTGTCTTTCCTTTTTGTTTTCGTCGTTAAATCGTTCAGGATCAAATTTCTGCGGTTCAGGAAAGTGATCAGGATCATTCTGGATGCTTATTAATGGAATGACAATGGGCGTCCCTTTTTCCAGTATTAAATCTGTACCTCTTAGTTGGTAATGCTTGGTGCAAACACGTTGCAGGTTCACCAGTGGAGGATACATCCTTTGAGATTCTTAAAGTAAAATGTACAAATTAGAAGGAAAATTTAATGTAGATTTCAACGACACTCGCACCATCTATGACCTGTTGTAAGTATTTCATCTCTTTAATATTATCATAAGTGATTTGTCCATTAGATTTATCCAACACTGCGTTGATCTCGTTTCTCACTTTGTCTTGAATGTCGGGGTTCCTGCATAATTCGTACAGCGAGAACAGCATCGTGGCGTTGGACGTATCAAAACCGGCGATGAAAAATAAAATAACTTGGGCCATCTGTAAGAGCGCATGTCAATTATTACTGATCATTACATTTCGTTACTTATACCAATTCGTCCATGGTAATAGTGCCTTCATTTTTCATGTCGATCAAGAGTTGAAGAAAATCTGTTCGCTTCAAGTTATTTTCTTCCCTGTACTTGATCGCGTTCTCCAGGAAGCTTTTACAAAACTCTGAGATATCGTCCCTGACGGCCTTTAATCCTACGTAAAGTAAACCTTTTAAAATTGTAAATAGGTATATAGATGTGACTACCTAAAATTTTTCCAAGACTTGGGGCATTTGCTATGACGATCAGAGTTAAAGCATGAGCCCAATCTTTGACTGTTTTCGTCTTAATGCCGAGTTGCCTGAACTCCGCGTTAGGTTTTCCGAAACAGTTACTGTCAATTCCGAACGCAATACTGGTTATAACGTCAGTAGTGTAACAGCAAAGCATCTAAAAAGAAATAAACGTTGTTTCGCATTAGTAGCTTACAATGTTATGCGCCATTTACACGGGAGAGTAACTTGCGATAGCACTTGTGAGAGTAACTTGCTTAAGCGTTTACATATAAGCAAGTTTTAAGGCAATTTCTTGCAGCAAGTACTCTCCAGACATAACTTTCAGCAAGTAATTGCAGGCGCGTTTACACGAGATAGTGTGTGAAAATATGTCTCGTCGTAGAAAGAGGGCTGCAGCTGCTGTTATCATAGCAATTTCAAGAAAAGAACGAAGAAAAGGGCATAAAAAAAGAATATGGGTTAAAGACTGGATAGCCAGAAGGACTACTCTTGGTGCTTACGCGATGTTATTAGATGAATTCAGAAGTGAAGATCCGAACCAATTAAAAAATTTTCTACATATGTCGGAGACCGATTTTAATTTTTTACTGCAATTAATCAGTACCTTGTCCACTTTTTCTTTTTTTAATTTTGTTCCATTCTTGATTGCCTTGTGTTCGCAGATTATGAAGTTTTCGGTGAATTTCAGCTTCAGTTTTTTAAAAATTTTCTGCTATGCATTTTAAAGCGTTTTGCTTTTTAAATCTATCCCGGTAACTTTTCGACTTAATTTGCCAAAACTCCGGATGTCCTTCAAAAACACTTATTTGATAGGAGGGTATCTTCTTTTGTCCACACACGTTTCCCCTCCATATCGCACTTTTTACACCAAACTTGCACAGAAACTTTCAACAAGTTTGAAATTAACTGCGCCTTGCTAGAGCGCTCTCCCGACTTGTTTACACGTGCACGTGTTTATTGCCGCAAGCACTTGCCGACAGTCTGGCGACTTGCTCGGAGAGGACTGTCAGACGATTTTTACACGAGCAAATTTATTTGCAAGTACTCTCAGACATTAACTTGCGATAGTTTTACTTGCTCGTGTAAATCCGTCTTAACATTTTTAAATAAAAAAGTTGCAGTTGTTTGTTTAAATCATCGTAAAGATAACGGAATAAACAAGTCATGAGGATTACTTGAACACGTTGCTTGCAGTGCTTATGAAATTAAGGAGAGATTACATGTTTATTTAATCTTAGTTAATATTGAGTTTGCAACTTTTGTATGAGATAATATTACAATGTGCCAGTAATGAGACGATCGTTTTAACAATGTGACAATTGACAAATGAATGACGATACAATAAGCGAAAGTGGTACTTATGCCACAACTCGAGAAACATATAATTTCTGATATTGGTCGCACCAGAAAAATACTACCTGACTTAATATCCTCCCAAAAAAATTATGAACCATATTTTCAAGGGGAATTGCGTGTCGAAGTAGACTACCTACCTCCCTTATATCAATATCCGCTTTACCGTCAGCGCTCCCGTCTATTGCCTTAACTAAATTCTCGCTGAGCCTCACTACTTCCGCAAACATAGATTTCATTTTTCCCGTGGTAAATGTCGGCGTTAAATGGACCCTCATGTTCCTCCAATCGGCACCGTCCAGAGCGAATAAATTACCCGAGACCGGATCGGCCTTAGTGTTGTAATATATGCCGCGATCGACGAAGTGTTGAAAATCCTGAAAGTAGTCAGTTTGTTGGGAGAAACGACACATCCTCAACTTTCCACATCCAAAAGTGATCAAAAGGTCCCGCTGCGTTAACAAGATCGTCTTCGTTTAATTTCAGAACGACCCCACCCCTCTCACCTTTGTTAAAACGTCTTTGATGTACTCAGGATCGAGTATTACCAGGACTGGTCTCAAGATGGTGTACACCCCTCCGAACTTCAGGCCTCTATTTTTCAATTCGTTGTAATACTCCACCGTTTCCATGTTGAAGGTTTTCGAGGTCCTCATTAATCTGTTACTGTTCCCCAAGGGGAATTTTGGAGCGACAAATGGAAAGTTCCTTTTTTCCCAATACTTGTAGCCGTGATAGAAGTACAAGCGGATAATGGCGTAGATAACGGTACATATCGTAAAAAACGTTGTTATGAACTCCATCACGGAAAACGAAGTAATCAGTAACTAAGCAGTTAGTAGAGTGTCGTGGTTATATATTATATTTATTAAAGCAAAGGAAGTTGGTTCGTATCATTGTTATCTTGTTGACAAAGCAATACACAATTATCGTGGCAAATGCGCAGAAACATTTCTTATGCTTATTTTGGGCCTGATAATATTTACCGCTAGCTAGAATATTTATATAGTAAATCCTTCCGGCAGAAGCTCTGTGTATCTTCGACAAACACCTTAAATACACTACTTCCCTCGAACTCAAAATTATTCCTATCTCACTACCGTCTTAAATTATATGTTAATGGCAGTAACCAAAACCTTGGATAATATTTGTTGTCGACGGAAAAAATTATCGTAGGTAATTTCCGTTTTATTCTCGTGTTTACCGGTTCCTGTCTCCATTAAGGCGCACTTGTCTGTATGAATAATTTAAAGGTAATGACTTTCAACGCTAGTCCTGCAGGAACGGATTTACAACTGTAAAGAGTGAATTCGATATATGCATTGTTAATGAGACGTAAGCTGTGCTTTGTTCAACGGGACAGCAAACGACTAACTTCATTATAAATTTATAATCTGCGGAAAACCTAAAAATGTCGAGGTTCCCGCCCAAATTACTCAACGTATATCATATCCATCTGCGTTTTTTGTGTGTAACATAAACCACAAACGTGGGGCTATAGTGAAAAGAGGCACAGCGTGGTTTATACCATTCCAAGTTTATTTGTAAGACAACATAACAGTTGCTCGCCAGAGTTAAAATTAATTTTACCAATTTATGTAGAAATGGAGTTATATTTCATTTAAATAGGTGAAGTCGTTTAAGCTAAACAAATAAGTAAACTGATAATTTGGTTACAAATGATTCGCAATGAAGTCGAAATATGTTGTTAAGTAGTATCAGAACCTCTAACAGGTCGCATAAGAACATAATTACCTAATAGGTAGAAAAGGACCAGTGATACTAACATAACTTATATCACCTAATAGGTTATAGTCTACTTGCTAGAAGCAATTTTGTGAAATATGTACGGCACAATGCTTTACCTATTAGGTCACATCTATGTTTTATGATATGGCTAGTGATAGCACAGAACTTATATCTCTTAGTAACTTATATCACCTAATGGGTTATAGTCTACTTGCTGGAAGCAATTTGGTGAAATATATGTATGGCTCAATGCTTCACCTGTTAGGTGACACTTAACATACTAAATCAATTTAGGAAGTGTCACGAAGACCACCTAGTAGGTGACATAAATCGAATATTCCTTTTTCACAAAGTGGTCAATTTTCACCAAAAGTAATTTTCTTGAAAAATTTGGTCTAATATGGAACCTTACAGTATGGCCTATGTATGAAAGGTTACTATTTTAATACCTATAAGTCATTTATCCCAACTGGTGCTATCTGTATCCACCATAACCACAAAGAAAAAAGTATGCAGATTCCAATGCACGGATCCTCAATATAGTGCAAAGCTATGAAGAACGAGACATCTTACAGTATATTCGCGGAATTGCTCATAACCTCTCTTTTTAAAATGTCATTGTATGTCCATATAAATCTTGTATGACTTGTATAATATTTTAGAATTATCGTAAAATAATAGAATTAATTCAAATTCACATTTTATATTTTTTCCTGTTTGTCCCTAATAAACTTTATTTTCAATTCGTTGTATTTTTCCTGTATTGTTGTATAGAGGGGGTATAAATCCGGGGGGGTATTTGGTACGGAGGGTAAATGTCCGGGGGGTGAATGTCCGGGGGTAAATGTCCGGGGGGTAAATGTCCGGGGGGTTATTGTCTCGGGGGTTATTGTCCTAGAACCAATTTAAGATATATATCTCATAAATATTTTGAAAACAATATGGCGTATATACAGATTTGTAAACAGTATAAAAATGTTACTTACTAATAAATATATTTTTCAAATTAAACAAAGAATTACTACAATATTTAAGAATACAACACATTAGTCATAGTAATACTTCGTTTAAACCAAATGACGAAGAACTAAGTTATTATAACTATATTTTACGCTTGATAAAATATTTAACAAGATTCTTGCATTCGTTGGACATGAGAGTACCAAATCCTTTCACAGTTAGCTACTTTGTTTACACCACATTTAATATTTTTCTAATATATGTGCTTTTTAGATGATCTATATTTTTACATTTCTTAACTCCTCGTATGAAATTGCATATTTTATTGAAAGTCATTAGCTTGTTTTTAATAACGCTGCTGATTTTATACGCCATGCCACATCCTAGGTATTTAAATAACTTTTTAGATAAAATTTAAACAATTTTTAGAACAAGTGATGCTTTTAAAAAGCCTCACTTGTTCTAAACATTTAATATCATAGAAATTTCATACTTGTATTCTCTGGCCATGACATTAAGAATATGTAAAATTTATTTTACATTATTTATTAAGAACCTATCATAACAATTATTTTTGACGCATCTTGTTATTTTTCGAAGAAAGTACAAGGTTGGACAATAAAATTTCCTGTATATACGAATTTACGACGTTAAGTTGATGTAATTTAATTAACTCATTTTATGAAATATTTCTAACTAATTAAGATGCCTGATACTGATGTCGACGAGGAGTTATAAGTTGAAGTTACCATTCCTAACTTTCACCCTAAAATAATTTTTTTATTTAAATTGATATATTTGTGACACAGACATAAACTGGGAATCTAAGTGTTTATTAAGTACCTATGATATAGCTAGGACGTAATTCCGACGTGAGATTCCACTTTATAAGTCGTTCGCAACTTAATACTTTGTAATAGCAACTCACCAAATTTACTAATTCTTCAAGCAAATGTGACTTGAAAAATGGCACCACATTGGTCGAATTGTTGCAGAAACTGGTAATTTTCTACCAAACACAATTTATGAAATAACCTGTGTGTTGTAAATTGCTAGTAACGCCTCATCTAAATTGATATATTGATTAAATAAATATTTCTTAATCACAGTCCAAAGGAAACTAATCCTATCCTTCTGATTATATACATTCTCGATCTCTCTGTTCGAGGAAAGTTGTGGTTGTAGAAAAAAGTGTAAGTTTTCGCCAGTAAGTGCAAACTCTCATTCGAAGTAAGTAGAGAGAATTCCGGATTTAAATTAAGTGCCGTTTGATTAGAGGCACTATCCGTTAATTCATAGTTTCTTAGGAATCAAATAAGCTCAGCTATAAATTTCATGAGTGCGAAGAGACGATATGCAAGAACGGTTGTACATCGCACTTAATGAAATATCAGTTCATTACAAACAAAATTTACAAAAATGGCATAAATGGAGAGACACTTTTAAGTGCTGAAGAATCTTACAACATCTCCATCACATAATCCTAAATTGTTGTTGGGATTTATCAATCTACCCCACCTATCTGTTTTGAAAATAACACGAGTTTGCAGACGAAAACTCTGTTATGACGAGTGGTCGCTAGGAACGTCTTTTAATCTCCTTCAAGCTACACTTAACGACTTTATCAGTCAGTTTTGTTTGGCAACATACGGAACAATAAAATCTCGTAAAAAGGGACCACTGGAATATAATTCTCTTCCCTGAAATCTCTTTCTTGTAGATGCTGGAGATACGTTAGTTCGTTGGCGATCGCCTAAAGAATTCGCCCGTTTTTGTTATGTTGCATAAGCTTTTTAAGCTTCATCTTTGAAGTGTACCCGACGACTTAAAGTTGTATGGTTTTGGTCAAGTGAGACGTTGTAATTTTTGAATTTGCAATTTGGTGTATAAGAAATTGCAAAAATATTTAAAGTACTGGGTGATCAAGAATGACTGTTTGAGTTGGCACTCCTACCTGGAGGATTTTTTTGCCTGAGGGTTTGCAACGCTACAACCAGATATGTTTATTTGACAAGAATTTGACATTACAATCAGCGATAAGATTGTAGGTTATTTGAATAAAAATTAACGCTTAAAAAATGAAACTCGAAATACAGAAAAATGATTTAATGAAACAGCTAAAGGTAATGCTCAACATGCCCCCCATTTTGGTATAGACATAAATTAACTCTTCTTTTTAGGCTCTTGGAAATATTCACCAGGGAACCCCGTCAAAATAGCCCGCGTCAAAACAGCCCCGACAAAATAGCCCCGACAAAATAGCCAGCATATTGGGGGTAATGTTTGCCACTTCCTGAACTATTGCCTCTCGCAGCTCTTCTTCAGTATGCAATATGTTCCTAAAAACATTGTTCTTCAAGAGCTCAAATAACGAAAAATCTAATGGAGTGAGATCTGCTGACCTGCTTTGCCACATACCCTGACTAATTACTCTGTCGCCAAAATTCTCTCTTAAATATCCCATAGTAGCACGAGCTGTATGTGCCCTTGCAGAGACTTGTTAGAAATATCCAATTTGACGCTCTTCGTCTGTTAATTGGTCTATGAAAAGCCTCAAAAGGTGTTGGATATATCTCTCCGAATTGACGGTAAAATTGAAAAATATCGACCCATACACCCGTGTCCTTGAGACTGCCAACCAAACACCAACTTTAACCGGGTGCAAATGTGTCTCTCTGATAGCATAATGATTTTAACCTGACCAAATTCTATAATTTTGTTTATTCACATAGCCGTTGAGATGAAACCAGGCTTCGTCGGAAAAGAAGGTATTGTCAAGGATATCATTATTATTTAATATGTCATTGAACCAAGTGCAAAAATAAAACTCTCTGCGGATGATCAGAAGGGGTTAATGACTGGACGATGGAAATTTTGTAAGGGTGGTACTTTAATTTCTTTTTAAGCACAGTGGAGCAACTTCCATATGATAAACCTGTAAAACCGTGAATTAGAACAACATGGAAAAGTGGAAATCTTATGGGTAAAAATGAAAATTGGTTGAATGGAAGGCATAAGGATTAAACCTGCTTGAAGGGAGAGCTTTCTTAAACATTTGCGAGGACTTGATTGCATTCGAGTTCTGATATCCTCGACAACTTCCTCGTTTAGAGTAGAAGGTCTACCAGTTGATTTTTTTTGCTTACGCTCCCTAGTCCCTGTGTTTAAATAACGTTCAACTACTCGCATGCAAGACAGCAAAACTGACCAAAGTCTTCGGAAACAACTCCTGAAATTGCTGGTTTGTCGCGTCGAGAGAGTACTGCCAACCAGTAATTGAGTTATAAATCCCGCTTCGAAAGTACGCCATTCCAATGAAAATCTCGTGTTGTAACGTGAAAACAATTTTAATTAAATAAATTTGAAAAGAATACCAAAAATTTGAATTTCAAATAGCAAATTCAAATTACCAGTTGTACCATTTAAAAATGAAATTCAGTATTGCCAACTCAAACAGTCATTCTTGATCACGTGTTGTACTTAACACAAATATTTTTGTTGACTAGGCTGTTCGACGCTATACTCGATAAGAATAAATTTGGTATATGGGTTGAAAATACAAAACAAATTTGGCCGACATTTTTTCAAAATTTTGGAGAGAAACTTTTAGAGAGAATTGTTCTAAAATATGTTAGAGTTCTTGGGTCGTCCTAAATTTTTAAAGTTATAAATACTCGGTAGTAACTTCGTGTATGCCTTCATTATGAAGAGTCTCCCACATTTTATATTGTAAAATTCTCGATAAGCGGGTGTTCTCATTTAAGTCGTCCAGAATCTCCTTACTTTGGAGAGTAGTGTACAATGTTTGAACATCCGTCATGTATTATTCCCTTGAGGAGATTATTTTTCAGAATTGTTTAATAAAAGCAATTAGAATGACATGAAACTTTGTCCGACAAATTTTATAAATCATAGTCGCTGTTGGATGCATTGAAGTTACAATTTAGTGTATCGCCTTAGATAAAATATAATGCCAAAAAATGAAGGATGGCTGTTTTCAAAGTAACTATGAAAACTTTCACAGTTCACAGTAGTGCGGATACTTCAAATTGACATTTGAGCCCAGATTTTTGGATAAAATACATACATGCTATATATGTACGTTTATTTATATATATGTATGTATAAATACATACATCTAAATATATCTCCGTAAGTATATACTATTTGTGTACAACTATTTACATATATACTATTGGTCCATAAAACATTCATATTTAATTAGGGATTTAAATTGGTAGTAGTCCTTTTCATAACACCATAAAGCAATTAAGCTGTTTTATTCGTTTTTTTAAATGCAATACTTTTTGTTCCTCAAACGACAAAATTGTACACTTCAACGCATTAATAAATTGAACATTTTGATTTATCGACGGGTGAAACATTAACGATTTTTCCATTAAGATTAAAGTATACAAATACGATTGAAAGACTTTTGTGCTTATTTTGTCACTTGCTTCCAAATTGTTGTATTTCTACTTTAGGGTAAATTATGACATCTTGAATTCACAGTGGAGGAAAAATGCAGAAATAATGTCAGAAGTAGCGTGTATTCCAGTAAATAAATTCGTAGTAAGCGCAAACAAGAAATTTGTAAGTGGAATTTTATTTAGATTAATGAAAGTTGCAGGCAGCAAATTTCGTTTATGCTGAAATATTAAATGTCGTTCAGGGCAAGACTGATTTTCTTTGTAAACTACCGCGGGGGTAGTTTTATTTTATTCTTTCCGCATTCAAATATAGAGTTTCGTTGGAAACAAGCAAAGTGAATTCCGGATTTAAAGTTAGAGGCATTCGAGTGGACTCGCTTATAGTTAGCGAGTAATTGCGCAGGATCTGAATTAGCCCGATTTTGATCTGCATTAGTCCGAAGCGGAGACCTGAAACAGAACAACGCATTTGAATACTTGGTAGTTAATAACGTTACCGAATGTTACGAACCGATACAACTTCTGGGACCTGCGCCGAAGGGTAGATGCAGGCAAGAGTGCCTCTCACTTTTGTTTTCCGCTGTGAATCTCTCCGGGTCGAACCGTGCCGGATCTGGATAATAATCCGATCCCTATGCAAACTTGTTATAGGAATTACGACTTGCGTGCCCTTTTCCACAATCAAATCCGTCTCCCTGAGACGGTAGTTTTTAACGCACATCCTCTGCAAGTTCACTATCGGTGGGTACATCCTTTGCGCCTCTAACATGGAAGGATAACATCAACAAAAGGACTCACTTTAAGAAGGCCATGGATGAGGCACGAGAAGCGGGAAAAATTTCAGAACCTCATATGCATTCATTGGATGAATAACTCAAATCCACGGCCTCAACACATTTCTAAGTTTTAGAGAAAATTTTAAATAATTTTACCGTCGATGACTTGCTGGAGGTACGTCATTTCCTTGAGGCTTTCGTAAGTAATTTCACCTCCGTGTCTATCGAGGATTGTATTGATCTCCTGCCTAGCTTTCCTTTGAAGTTCTGGATTTTTCTGGATAATTCGTACAACGAGAAAGTCATTGTTGTAGTTGACGTATCGAATCCGCCAACTAAAAACACAATCACTTGCGCAATCTGAAAAAGAAAATATAACTGATTGCCATAAATGGACTCGTTTGATGGCCACAGTTTGAAATAATGAATTTATCTACTTTGCGTTACTAATGGTCACATTATTACATCGAAAGTAGTGTAATAATATTCATATTATTACACTACTTTTGGTAACTTTTAGTTTTGTTAAATTGGTACATCAGCCTGTCACGTAGACGTGCGTAGACGTCAAGGTTAAATTATTAGTATTTCCCTATGGTATTTCCATACAGTATTATGTCTATGAGTGGAGATTTTTTGCACACCCTCAGAAAGTAACCTTATACCCTAAACGCAATACCTTTAAACTAATTCGTTTGCGTTTTGCGTCAAACCTAAAACAGAGTTTTTGCAGTCCACGATTCGGTAAGTCTCGTAAAATGATAATATTCGTCCTTTTCTTCAATAATTTGACTCAAATGAAGAAGAAGAAGAAATAATCCGTTTCAGAGTTACAGAGTTACAGACTTGGCTTACAGTAGGTAGGTATCTTAAGTAAGTACATACAGCTATTTGAATTTGTATGATATAACCTTACTCATGGTAAAAGTTAAGTATTAGAACAACTATCAAAAATGTTCTTACTTTCTTATCTTCATCCTGTCCTCTTTTTTAAATAGTCCAATTAATGGTTGAACCTTATTTTTAATTGTTCTTAAACTAAAGGAGCAATTATAGGAAGAGTTAAAGTTGTCTAAAATCACACTCCACTTTTTTTGGTTCATAAATAGATTTTCCGCCAACACATCCTTAATTAAACAAATGTCATGGGCTAAAGAAAATCGGTTTCTTTGCTTATCCATGCTAACAGTTAAAAAATCGTGATGTGTTCATCAGAGTACTTTCTCTGATTTCTCTGATTTCTCTGCCAAAGGTTGACGATTAATTTCAGAGGAAGATATTGAGCAACCGATTAAGTGGAGTGCACTTACCTCAGAGGGCTGACGAGAAGTCTTCGTTGATTCACCACCAATCAGGTGCCAGAAGGGTTCTAATCTGTATAGGGAGAGGAAACAAGGAAACAAAGGATGATGGACCTTCCTCTGCCCCCGGTTCTGTGGTTATCACCCAGCCTATTGGATCTTGCCAGGCACTTCACTTGGAGTTGCTCAATCTCGAGGACTTATTGGAGTTAACAGAAGATACTACGCGTGCAACGATAGCTAATTCGCGACGATAACAGAAGATCAACATACAAAATAAGACTGCGTTGTATGAACGCCTTTTAAAACACACCTTTTTGGTGGCACGTTCACGTTCGAATGTGTTAAACACACGATGATGA
This sequence comes from Cryptocephalus moraei, assembly GCA_946251905.1. Taxonomy (NCBI): domain Eukaryota; kingdom Metazoa; phylum Arthropoda; class Insecta; order Coleoptera; family Chrysomelidae; genus Cryptocephalus; species Cryptocephalus moraei. The sequence continues at coordinate 15,555,784 of OX276454.1, forward strand.
TTTTTTGTTTTTTACCGGTTTTTTGCCTCGTAACCGTTGATGGAGCTAGCTGTCGGGTCGAATGTTCGGAAGGATAGGCAGCCCAACGTTCACAACTTACCATATAGGGTGTTTCAATATGCGTTTGCCAAATCCAAACGGGAAATTGATACGGTTAATTTAAGCAAAAAAAAAAGTTTATTTCATACTAATTCAATGGTAGAATATATATTCTAAATTTAAAATAAGATTTAGCCAAAAACGTTAGAAAACTTTTTTATACATATTCAATAGTAGAATAAATATTCAAAGTTTAAAAAAAAATCCGTGGAGTGGATTACGAAAAAAATTGAAAAAACCGAAAATTGACAAGTATAAAGTGCCCTTCACAGAGGATTTAGCCAAAATCGTTAGGAAACTTTTTTATAGGTATTTAATCGTGCAATAAATATTCAAAGTTTAAAAAAAATTCTTGGAGCGAATTTCGAGAAAAATTTAAAAAACCGAAAAATGACAAGAGTAAACAACCCTTTTATCCTGGCCGATTTTAATGAAAAGCTTATTCTCACGTCCTGGTATGGTACAAAGTCTAAATACAAAGTTTTGACCGTTTGTGGTTTTTGGTTTTTGAGAAAATCCTACCACAGAGACACATACACACATACACACATACACATACACACATACGTACAGACGGTTTTCCAAAAACATGTTTTTTGGACTCAGGGGACCTCAAAACGTTCAGAAATGCTAATAACTCAATTTCGAAAAATCGACCCGATTACAATACTCTCATATATGAGTACCTCATATGAGAAAGTAAAAATAATACACACAGTATAGAAATTAATTGAAATAACTAAAATCACATGTAAACATAACCTCTTCTTCTTCTTCTTTTCCCTTGTGGGTATAAACATAACCTCAATTTCCAAAATAACGACAAGGTGTTGGGTCGACTTTAAATCGATAGATATAGGGTCGACGCAAGACGCTACGCGAATACTTTAAACCTTATAAGGAGTGAGCATGCGCACTACACTCACTACTAGCGTCTAAGGTCTACCGTAATGTCGCCAGGTGGTGTGCAAAAACTCTCCAGTATTTCAATAAACATAACCTTTAAAATTTTCAAGAAAAATGTATTATTTGGTATTATTTTATATTTTTCTAGTACAAAATGCATTACATGTTAGAAAAGAAGAACAACCAATCATTAGGTAATGCACAATTAGTGAAAACTTTAACTACGACATTACTGTGGGCTTGGGCATTGATGGTAATGCCAGGGACGTCAGTGTAATCAACCCACGCAAGACTCCCTAGAGTGTAATACGAAAATTTGAAAAGCCAAAATTTAATGAATTAATAAAGCAAAATAGATAAAATAGTATATTACACCCGTTTAATAAGACGTATTGTCACACTCGTTCTATATAAGCATTCCTCGCTTCGCTCGTCGTGCTTTAAAACTCTCTTCTGACAATACTCCGTTTTATTAAACTAGTATAATAATATACTAATAAATGAATAAATAACGACAAAATTATTTCGTAACTTTCCATTATTTTCAGATAAAAAAAAAGTGGCCATGTGTCCATCGAACATCCTCATATTTTATTATAAATTTTCAATAGCAGAATAGAGAATAGATATTGAAAAGTCCGAAACAGAGTATCCAACAGAAACTATTTAGCGAAAAATATTATTAAATGTTATTATACACATTGAGTAATAAAATACATACTAAAAGTCTAAAAAAATATTTCAGCATAATTTGAGAAAATTTCCAAAAACTAAGTGACAAGTGTAAAGTGTCCTTTAGAGGCGATTTGCCCCAAAACGTTATCAAACTGTATTACATATATTCAAGGGTTGGATAAATATTAAACGTTTAAATAAATCTTAGACCAAAAACCGATAAGTTACAAGTGTAAGGTGTCCTTTTTACAAGATTAACCAAAATGTTATTAAACCTTATTATACATATTTAACAGTAAAATAAATATTAAAATTTAAAAAATCTCGAAACATATTTTGAGAAAATTTCCAAGACCTAAAAGTAACGGATGTAAAGTGTCCTTTAGAGGAGATTCAGCAAGATGTTTTGTTAAAATTTTTTATATCTATTCGACAGTGAAATAAATAATAAAGGTTTAACTAAAGTTTGAGGACAAATTTTGAGAAAATTTCTAAAAACTGAGGAATCATAAGAATAATCTTACCCTTTATCCAGGCCGATTTTCATTATAAAGCTTTCAAGCCATTTTTAAAACGGTAAATTATTAGTTGTCATGTTTGACTAAACAATTTTGACACTTAGGATTTATAAAATATAACAAAATATTACAAGACTCAGACTAAGAAGAGCTTGGAAATGAATTTGCGTATAAGGTGTATTTCTATATTCTTAAAATGCTCAGGTGGATATAATGTTCTCTACAGATTTAAGGGTGTTCCACCTTTACGATATTTCAATGAACTTTTCCTGACACTAGGATTTTTGACTTGAGCACATATGAATTATGAACCGTCGACGCAGTTGACAGTATGTGTCAAATTTAACTCGTCTAAGTTAGATAATTCCAAAAATATACATAAGAAAGTTTTGGAAATTTGGTTGTCAACTTCGAAGGTTCATAACTCTTCAGGGTAATTCGCATTAAATTACTATACATAACTTAGCGAAGCGCCTCTTTAGAAATTTTTGAAGCCTAGCATGCCTGCTTTTTTAAACGCTTGTAGCACATCAAATTCGTTCCTTAGTTATTAATCACAATAAGAAATGACAATACTTACCAATTCTTGTTCAGATATCTCATTCTTGTTTTTCAGGTCATTGAGTAATTGAAGAAAATCTGGTCGTTTAATACCATTCTCTTCCCTGTACCTAATCGTCTTTCTTATGACATTGGTACAAAAGTTTACTACATCAGGCCTCATCCCTTTAAGTCCTAAAACAATAATAACTCTTGTGCAAAGGGATTTTATATTTTCCATGAATTGTAAATTACCCAACGCCCGACCGAGGTTTGGCGCATTCGCTACTATTATTAAATTTATCACGTGCATCCAATCTTTCACTGCGGTTACGTTCCTTCCTACTGTTTTGAAATCAGCATTCTCGTAACTGTTGTTTTCTATTCCGAAAGCACATGAAACTATAACATCGATACCGAAGCACGACAATACCTGAAAAACCATATTAGTAGGTTTCAAATATATACCCCTATATTAGTTTCAATTTAATTTATTTTTGAACAGCAACTACCGTTAGTAGACAAAGGGGTTGTTTAAGATCTTACATATAGACTATTGAAGTACTAATATAGTTTTATATGAACGGTTTCTCTTACTTCTCTGATATCTATGTCAGTTCGACTGTCGGCAAACCTTTCCAAAAATTTACCGTGCGCTCACTTATTTCCAAGATGTTGAGAAACATAATTTTCATTTTACTAGAAGTAAACGTTGGAGTGAGGCGAACTCTCATGTTCTCCCAATCTGATCCGTCCATGCGAACAAGTGACAACTTTCTGGATCCGACTTTTTCTTACAATAAAATCCATGATCTGTGAAATGTTGAAAGTCCTAAAACAAAGGCGATCAATGCAAGTTTAATTTTTCTTGGCGAAAACTTACAGTGGTTATAATATCTTTGATGTAGTCCGGATCTATCACCACGAGAACAGGCCGCAGAATGGTGTACACTCCGCCGAATTTCCATCCATGCGCCTTCACCTCATTGTAGTACTTCATAGTTTCCAAATTAAAACTTTTCGAAGCCCTTATGAGCTTCTTACTGTTTCCCAGTGGGAATTTCGGTGGGATAAAAGGGAATTTCCTCTTCTCCCAGTATTTATAACCAAAGTAGAAATAAATATAAACAAAAACGTAAGAGGTTGCTAGGCCTACTAATATTTCAGATAAATAATCCATATTAAAATGAGGCAGTTAAAAAGTATGTGCTTATGAGAGAGTCAACTTGAAGTGAAGAATAGAAAAATTTCTCTAACGTTTTTAAAACAGAAGATAACGTTATATAACTTAGATAACTTCCTATCAATGTTAAACAGCTGAAGATTTATTATTCGTAATAAATCATAGATGTGGCAATTGGACCACCAACGTCACTAATGTAAACAAGTTATACCGATAGTGGACAACAATATAATCGTTTTCCAATATACTGTTATTCAAATATGCTTGTTATCCATTAAGTTAATTGTTATGGGTATGAAATTTCATGACTATTACGTGCTGACTATTAAACACAAAAAATTGTTACATTAAACATGACCAATATGACATGAGTGCTACTCGTCACAACTTAAATTTAATATTCCATTGGCCATTGTTGACAACAAAGAAAACAGACAATGTGTGTTTGCGGTGAATTTAAAATAAACGTAAATCGATGAAATAATCCTCATTATTTTACCCCAATTGATGTTGTATTTGCTACCTATACCTTGAACCTGCTAGCTGCGAACAAATTTAGAATTCCCTATAAAATATAGATGTCTATCTTAAATGTAAGTATCTAACCCTCTTGTTGAAGTAATGTAAGAAAACCTGTTTCAACATTTACGAATTTAAAAGACTTCTTTTCAACTCCTTTCCGATACTTCCAAGTTTACTTAATACTTTTACCTGTCCTTTTTGTTTGACGTTCAATAAAATAAAGTCTCTTGGAAATACACCGTTAGGATATTATTTTTCCCCCCACAGTCGTCTTCTTACGGCATATGAGACGACGACATTTGAAAAAATTACTATAGAGTTTTGATGTTTTGAAACAATTATGATATTTTCAGCATATCATTAGGACCAGTTGAAAATGATGGCGCACTCGTGTTACCTTAGTGTGGAAATTTATCGTTAATCTGCAATTCCTGAGGATTTGGAACAGCCAGATTTTACTCTGCATTAGGCCCAAAACGGAGCTCTAAAATCTCTAAACTTAATAGACCAGTTAATGCAATTTGCCTCCCCATTACTGCAGTTTCAGAGACGTTCGTCGAACGGGAGATGTGAGTTAAGGACGCCTCCTGCTTTTATTTTCGGCACTGAATCTGTCAGGATCGAACCGCTCCGGGTCAGGATAATGATCTGGATCCCTGTGCAAACTGTATGGCGGAGTCACAATTTGCGTTCCCTTCTCTAAAATTAAATCTGCATCCCTTAGACGGTAGTCTTTAACGCACATCCTTTGTAGGTCCTCAAGGGGAGAGAGCCTTTGGGCTTCTGTTTAAAAGGACGAATTTAATAAGTAAAAAGTTGTTGGGGGTAAAAATGTAATTACCATCGATCAATTGCTCCAGGTAGGACATTTCTTTGAGGCTCTCAGAAGTGATTTGCTCCCCCCGACTCCCGTTATTATTAAGGAATCTGCTAATATCAGCTTTTTGCGTAGATAACAAGACATCTTTAAAAACAGAAATATATGAACGATTTTCTTGCTCCTTGCGTTCACCAAGCCGAATTTCAAAATGATTAAATATAACAATAGACTAGCAATAAACTCAAAATATGTGGTATATAAAACGAAAATATAAAGATAACATGATAATAGGTATTCTCGTAATTTTCCATGTGTTACTATTGGTACCAAATGTTTCACTACAAGGAAAATAGTGGTAATTCTGAAATAGCTATTAATATAAATTATATTGTTATAGTCAAACACACCCTAAGAGTAAACTCTTTTTAACTTTTATCCCTTATCTTTTTCTTATTACATAATTAATTTAAATTTTACTAATTTGAAACAAAATTCGTATGCATGTATCTATAATAGTATGGTAAGTGTGGTTCAAAATATCATTTTCTCAATGGTTTCGTGTTGATTGCTTCATTTAATTGTACTAAATGTTATATCATATCATTGAACAAAACAGTTTTGTTGTCAAAATCCAAATTAGAATTGATATGAAAATAAGTTGCTAACATGGTTTTTTACGTTTGATTTTATGTTTCTAACTGCACAAAAATTTATGTTAATTAACTTGGATTTACCTTATTTATTTCTTATTATTATATTATAATATTATTTTTATTTATTATACACACAATTTATTTTTATTTCTAAAGACAAAACATATTTAATGGGCTGCTTCATAATTATCATTATGTTTCAATGTGTAATCTCTATCAACATGCTGGAAAATCTTATAAGTTCTCACCATTTCCTTCAATTATCATTTAGAATTTTTCAAGTTGCGGTTTTATTAATAACTACCTATTATGAAATATTTTTCAATAACTCTGAAATGTCGCTGTTGTCGTGTCCAACATTCACATTCTCAAATCGTGAGAATGAACTTAAGAAATGCCATTTCTTTGCGATAGAGCCTTTTCCTGGTGGTTTTCTAGTTGTTCTATTCATTAAATACTCCGACAAAGGAAGTGGTAGTCAAGTTATCAAGTTACCAATAATCACGATCAAACGGGATATCTATTGAAAGTATACTAAATACATTTTGAAGAATTATGAATATTCGTTTCTGAGATTAGATTAGAAATATCTGGAAATAACAAACATTTTTTTACTTTCAAAGCAGAAAACCGCGAGTAGTATACTTATGTTATCTAGAATTAATAATCGCTAATTAATATAATCAATCAGCCTCTATTTCATTTGTGTATTTAAACACGTGTTTTAAACCTTTGCCTTGACTTTTAACATTAAACTGTGTGATGTATGATTACCGTGCGATTTGATATGTTGAAATTATTATAAAAATATTGATTTATTGACTATTTACTAAAAAAATAAAGAAAATATTGATATATATTTAATATGTTTAATATCAGTTGTCATGAATTAATACTTTCCATATTGATTAGTAATTAACGTAAATCTAGACATTTAATGCAGTTTTCCATCCACATACACAATGGTGTTCGTGAAGATGTCTTTGTAAATTTTGGCGATGTCATATCTCATCGTTATCACATCAGTAATATCCACTAATTGCGGTTACTTATGCAGTCGTTACATTCGTAAGATTCGCCGAGTTATTAGCGCTTTTCCTGAGGAAATTTGTGGCTTTCCATATTATTATCATTTATGATTGCCGTCCAATCCTTGCCAGTGCCCGCCATTACGTCTAATGTTTCAAATTTTGGGTCTTCGCAACTGTTGCTCATAACACCGAACGCTCAGAAAAATATCACGTCAGCCAATATGTAACAGGTCAATGTGAAAAAGATGATTTGCTATTTTGTGGCAAAATCAATCACAACACCAAAATATTAATGGGATTTTATTGTTGGAATTAATTAGAAAAATTTAGTCACACGTCCTTTCCAGGTATCAAATCTGGTCTAATATTGGAAATTTAAAACTCGTATACATACGGAAATTTTGTACTGAAAAAAAACCTCTATATCTCAAACTCATTATAACTTAAACCAACTTATTGTCAAAATAACGCCTCCACTATTGCAAACACTTGAAATATCTGTAAAAGAGTTTGTTGTGTCAAATTATGTGTATATTAAGACTTGAAAATTCTTATTAATAAGTCAAATTCAGTTAATCCCGGTAATTTTTGTAGGTTTTTCAAAACTACATTACCTCCCGTTTATCTAATTTTGAATAACAAGTTAGCAGTAATGACAGACATTTGAAATCCACATTGACATTAATTAGCTATAATAGGTGCCACCAGAAATCCGAAAGTTGATTTGATAGTAACAGTAGTAGATACTATTTCCAACATATTGTGCAATAGAGTCATTAACCAAATCAATATAATAATAATTACTTTAATATATTTATTAACGTCAATCACAGATGAACTTTCGACGGTTAAAGAAGTAATCTGATCGCTATACTTCATTCCGTTTTGTGAACTTGATGGTAGAGCTTTAAGCTACATCTGATCTAACTGCTGCAAATTTACAATGAGAGCGCAGTGCAATTAATTTAAATGAACTAGCTATTACACTGATAAACAATATATCTAAATTAAAGGTAAAATTATTACTTAACATCTTGGCAAGCTCGTCCGAGTTTGCTATGGCATGTATCCAAACTCTAAAGTTCTGTTGTCATTTTTGCTAATATTTTGGTATGAATCGTTAGTCTCTATGCCAAATACATATTACATGATTGCATTAATAATGAAACAAGTTAATACTTAAAGATATGCCCGAACCTTTCCTTAATGAATAACTAAAGACTGTTAAGAGTAAATTAGTAGATAATGATTCACAAAATTTTGGTTAGATTTTTGTATGAATTTTTCTATTGAAATCCACCCACTGCAATTAGATGAGCACTTGTTGCAACTGTCTCGTTGTAATAACTGGTACGACCCATAAAATATTGTTAATTTGAGATGAAATGTTTATCAAAGGGTTAGTTATTTGCAGTTACTGTCCGTCGACAAAATCACTCGGATATATCTCTCATCTATAATCAATACCGATCATGGAATTGTATATACAACGCAACACATTTATCCTTCCTGATTGATTTCGTATTTAAATTTTTTTATTTTGCAAGTTATTCTATCTGCCATAAGCCTCTTCTTCTTTTCTAATGCAGATTTTGTGTAAAGAAGGGATAAAGTAAAAAAAAAGTCCATTTATCCGTAATTTCATCCACGACAAAAATAAACATATTCAATTAAATAAACTAACGCCAGTACAAAGCTCTTAAAAATCAACCTTGGGTTAATCGGAATATATGCTTTATATTATAAGAATGCAAAGAACACATTTAAATTTATACTATTCCCATTGTTATTAATGTTTGAGTACTGGATTATAGCGTTCCATTTGTTTGATAAGGTTTTTTAACACTCGCAATAAAAATAATGATCAAAGTGTTTAATTTCATTTGTGAATAAATGCTTAAAATGTCTATTAGTACAATTAAACAAAATTACGGCGGGCTGAAAGTATTAAATGCATGTTTTCAGACTTTGCTTGAAAATTATATTAATCATGTAACAGCTGAATCTTTTACTTACTTTTCTTTTTCTTATATTAAATACAATATGGACATAACTTAAAGGAGTAGGATTTAGGTATTAAGTGTATCATTTATTCGAAAGGTCATACCTTGAATAAATACGAATTTAGATAAAAAATGATAATTATACAATTACGTACGTTCAAATTTCTTTGTATTTAATTTATCTGCTCCATATGATATTGTTGATCAACCCTAATTAATCGATAAATAGGTATCAATTGCAAACGCATTACACTCATCACACTTTCAGATAAGACTTGTGTGTTCTGCCCAGTTTATAAAATATATTTTTGTAACTGTAATATATAAATATTACATGAAGAAACAGATTAATTAATTAAAAGATTAAAACAATTAACAGAATAATATTTATTATAAAATATTATACTTCAATAAAAACATAAAATATACTAATATATATATATATATATATATATATATATATACAAGCCGTACCCGGCATGCTTTGCAATGCCACTTAAAGTTTAAAAAAAGAAAGGTAAAAAAATTATAGATCACCCGGTGAACTTCGTATCACCTACATATATTTTTGAATAATATTGTCAAAACGTAATACAATTTTTTTATCTGCATTAAATTAAATGCAACACAGATATGCCCATAATCAATATAAGGCTTTCTGATGTACTATATTTTTTGTCTTTTTTGCGGTGCGTAAATATATAAAGATGATGATTGTACGACTCGCGAACACGCGACGCATGCGTGAAACAGGGAAACTCCAAGTTGCTTCCGCAAACTGCCTTGTAACTGCAATTGTACATTATCTTTTTAAATTTTTAATAACTAATTTATCAAAAACTATCTCGAAAGTAGGCATGAAAATTTCTTGTAAAATATGCGTTCCCACCACAGAAACTAATGAGCATAATGAATCTTGTGGTGGGAACAATTGTGGCAATTTTACTACCACCAGCACAACATAATCCAATAGATTCACCGCGTATTTTAACGTTTTACAATATTGACAAATGATTGTCATTTCTGCAATCGTTACGGATTGGTCGGCACAATAATCTATTTCCGGGTCGTAGTGGAATGCTACTCGTTCCAAGTTTACAGGAACACTGCGTCTCCGGAATCGCTCTATTTCATTTTGTCTTGAAGTGCGCTCCATTTTTTGGATATTTGTTGCTCGTAGTACGTGTATGACCATCTTGGTGTTGATTCTGCCATGTCTTCTTCAGCTTGTCTAAGTAGTTTTTTTTATTTGTTATTTTTACCTTTAATTTGATTCGTCGGTAATCCTGTTCGGTCTGTTGTTTAGGTTTCTTCACTTCCGGTTTTGGGTCTTGTATTTTGTACCTCATAGACTTGTTTCTTGGGTGTTTTATATTCCTCGTGTGACGTCAAGTACAGTCGAATTGTCTTGTAGTTTTCCTGCATCCTTTTGAAATAGTGTGATTTTATAAAATGGTGCTGATCGTCAAACCCAAGTTAATGGAACGCCTCGTTGTTCTCTTGGCCTTTAGTGCTTCTAGGTGATCAATCCTTTTTTGTAGGTATTACTTGGTTTTTCTTGCACTTCCGTCTTTGTTGAAATTATTATGAAGTTATATGATTTCTTGAGCTATTTTTTCTTGTTCTTGAATTAATTCATCTGCTTGTTTTATCTTGTCGTAGTTGAAGTTATTCACTTTGTAACTCAGTTCTCTGGAAAAAGTGGCTGTGACTTACTCAGGACTTTGCTTGTCTTCTTGACTTCCCGCCGTTGTGTTGGCGTCGAAGTTCTTGAAGTTTTGGAGTTGAAATCACTGGCGGTTTTTCTTCTGGCTGCAGTACTCGATGCGTCCGTTTTTTCGAACTTGTAGAATTTGTAGACTGGGTGTCCCGTCGATCTAAATGCTGCTGTGTAAGATGTGCCCTAACTCGTTCCATCCTAAGCCTTTCTACTTCATAATTCTTCACTTTTAAACCCAATTCTCTCATACCAATACGAACGTTATTATTATCTGCCTCTCGCTGGTCGTCAGTGCGATTTGCACGTGAGGTAGCTCGTAGCACATTTGAATTACTCCGACGACCTAAATCAGATCGTTTTCTCCCTGGCATTTTAAAATGAATAAAGTTTTCGCGCACTGACAAACTGATGACAGATTGTAATAATTTTTTATTTGACAACCAACTGACAGTATGATTGGTTGCCTTGGCGATTTGTCCCCAAAATTACAAAACGTACCTTTTTTAGTATTTCCCTTAGTTATTATTTATGTTTCTCGCCACAAAAACCTTCCCTGAACTTCCACAAATATTTCAAGATCAAAATTAGCAAAATCCGTCCAGCCGTTCTCGAGTTGAAGCCTAGACAAACGAACAGCATTTCATTTATATATATATATATATATATATATATATATTTACTGAATAATGTGAGGTCATTGAAAAATGAAAGTTGTTCTATTAATAGGGAAGCACCATCATGGAGTAAGAGAGTTGATCACGTTGCAATTTTTTAAAAGCTTAGATTTTATATGGGCTTAAACCTATCGTATTTTTCTGCCACATTAAAATTAAGATGTAATAGCAGGGAGTTCAGAGTATATATTTTCAGCCGGCGACCTATTTTGAAGACATTCAATTGAAATAATATTTCATTTAATAAATGTGTCTGGGTAGTTAGAATATTGATGAGGCATTCCTCTTAGGCCCAAAGGTGTTGAGAAAAAATGTTAAATTTACTCTAGTGAATATAATTACAAATTGAAGTTTAAGAAGTTTATTGTTTAAGGTAAAGCCTGTAAATAGGGAAATCGTTAGTAGGCATACCGTCACTTGAGCGCGGGAAAATTTCTCAGACCGTGGGAACTAACCTAATCCGCCTGCCCCTTTGATGTTTGCCGCCTGCTCTAATAAGCTGCTCTAATTCTAGGTACGTACTGCTCTAATTACCCGCGGTCTGCTCTATTTACTCCCCTGCCACCTACTCTAATTAACTGCTCTAATTCTATGCACGTACTGCTCTAATTACCCGCCTACTCTAATTAAGTGCCGCGGTCTGCTACCGCTCTAATTACCTGCATGTGATGAGGGCGGTTAAGAGTGAACTACCCCTATTTAGAGGATGATTTAGACTGGGAAACATCTGCGAAAAATAAAAAAGTTTTTCGGGGATGAGGAAGGATTTTAAAGGAAATACTCTGAAAAGTTGTAGATTGGGGTGGGATACCATCTCCGGATCTCTAGAATGCGAAGCCGGCGCGGTAATGCATGAGCTAATCAAACATAAAGCGTTTACGAGCGGTATAAGTACTTGTCATAGTCCAGGAGAACTAGAGCAATTTAAACGGTTTCTTAGCGATTACAAGATAGTTGTTTATAAGTACCGTTCTAAGGGTTGCAAAGTTTTATATGAAGGACCGTCAGCAAAGAAGACGATAAATCTTTTGCACCATAGGGAACATTACAACGTAATTATTTCGCTAACCGCTGCATTCGCACGCTCTTACTTTTGTGAGGATTGTCGCACTGAGAAAGCGCGTCCCTGTTACCAGCTAACTCCCGATAGAATGCGAGATACTTTGTGATAAGTGCAACAGGAAATTTCGGGGACAATTATGCTTTAACAATCACAAGACCTCACTGTGCGAAAAAGTGAGACGATGTAACGACTGCCTAAAGACTGCCAACTAATAGGATTCATATATATGAGGAAATATTTTGTAAAATGTGTCAAAAACACCACCCACAACCCCCATTATTGTTACATTCGAAGAGATCAAAGACAACCAAAAACCGATGATGTGTTATTTGTTTTCTACGATTTGGAAACCGGCAAGATTAACCATCCGGGGAAAATCAACAGCTTCACATTCCTAACCTCTGCGTCTTTCAACAACGATGTTATCAGCGCATTGATATGTCAGCCGATAAGTTGTTATGTCCGAAATGTGGGGTGAGAAAACAGGTATTATATACCAGATTACAGATATACAGATTAGCGGAAATGTCCGCTTATGTGTCACAAAATTTTTCTTTTTTTTTTTCTTTACGGTTTTAGCTTTTATAAGCCCGCCTATGCCAGGTCGAAAAAGGTTGAGGGGGAGAAGTAAGAACCTCGTTAAAAACCAAGGTTCATCTGACCCGGATGGTAGCACCCTGTTAGGGCTACTGCTGGGATACGGCTGCCTTTCAAGTTGATTGTTGGATGAAAGTCTAGAGGATTTATTGCCTTTATACCCATACTTATTACATTTTGCATTTTTGTATTACACTCTTTCAGCGATTACGTACAGGACCTCATTCGCCTCGATCCTCTGAACTCTGCGATCCAAAGTTAGGGGAAGCTTCGTGGACGGGCTTGTTCTCAATTTAAACCTTCTCAATATTTGGATTAGACCGATTTTGCTTTGCATCACCCCAAAGCGAAGACCTAAAATAAATAGTTACAGAGAAAGACTACTACGTTTATGTTATTGGCTTCTTTCAGACATCTTCTAGAAGAAGTTATTAAACCTCATGTTGCCATATTTTTAGGCAAATTAAATTTTTTACTATCTTAATTACGCATATACCTATGCAGTTTCTGGGCCCTTCCCCAAACGGTAGATGTAGGTAGGGATGTCTTTCCTTTTTGTTTTCGTCGTTAAATCGTTCAGGATCAAATTTCTGCGGTTCCGGAAAGTGATCAGGATCATTCTGGATGCCTATTATTGGAATGACAATGGGCGTCCCTTTTTCCAATATTAAATCTGTACCTCTTAGCTGGTAATCCTTGGTGCAAACCCGTTGCAGGTTCACCACTGGAGGATACATCCTTTGAGATTCTTAAAGTAAAATGTACAAATTAGAGGGTTTATTCAATGTAGATTCCAAAGACACTCGCACCGTCTATGACCTGTTGTAAGTATTTCATCTCTTTAATATTATCGTAAGTGATTTGTCCATCAGATTTATCCAACACTGCGTTGATCTCGATTCTCACTTTGTCTTGAATGTCGGGATTTCTGCATAATTCGTACAGCGTGAAAAACATCGTGGCGTTGGACGTATCGAAACCGGCCATGAAAAATAAAATAACTTGTGCCACCTGTAAGAGCGCATGTGAATTATTACTGATGATTACGTTCCGTTACTTATACCAATTCGTCCATGGTAATAGTCCCTTCGTTTTTCATGTCGATCAAGAGTTGAAGAAAATCTGTTCGCTTCAAGTTATTCTCTTCCCTATACTTGAGCGCGTTCTCCAGGAAACTTTTACAAAACTCTGAGATATCGTCCCTAAAGGCCTTTAATCCTGCGTAAAGTAAAGCCTTAAAATTGTAAATAGGTATTTAGATGTAACTACCTAAAATTTTCCCAAGATTTGGGGCATTTGCTATGACTATTAGAGTCAAAGCGTGAGCCCAATCTTTGACTGTTTTCGTCTTAATGCCGAGCTTCCTGAACTCCGCGTTAGGTTTCCCGAAACAGTTACTGTCAATTCCGAACGCAATACTGGTTATAACATCAGTGGTGTAACAGCAAAGCATCTATAAGGAAACAAACGATGTTTCGAATTAGTAGTTTGCAATGCAAATTGCAACATTTTTCTGAATAAAAAAGTTATAGTCGTTTGTTTAAATCATCGTAAAGATAACAAAATAAACAAGTCGTGAGAGGTATTTGAATTCGTTGTTAGCAGTGCTTATGAAATTAAGGAGAGAATACAAGTTTATTTTAGTTTAGTAAATATTGCGTTTGCCACTTTAGTATGAGGTAATATTACAATGTGCCAGTAATGAGAGGATCATTTTAACAATATGACAAATGACTGCTGACGATACAATAAGCGAAAGTGGTACTCATGCCACAACTCGAGAAACAAATAATGTCTGATATTGGCCGCACCAAAAAAAAAATACAACCTGACGTGACATCCTCCCACAAAAATTATGAACCCATATTTTTGAAGGGGAATTGCGTGTCGAAGTAGACTACCTACCTCCCTTATATCAATATCCGCTTTACTGTCGACGCTTCCGTCTATTGCCGTAACTAAATTTTTGCTAAGCCTCATTACTTCCGCAAACATAGATTTCATTTTTCCCGTGGTAAATGTCGGCGTTAAATGGACCCTCATGTTCTTCCAATCGGCAGCGTCCAGAGCGAATAAAGTGGCCGAGGTCGGATCGGCCTTCGTGTTATAATACATGCCGCGATCGACAAAGTGTTGAAAATCCTGAAAATAGTTAGTTTGTTGGGAGAAAAGACACATTCGCAACTTTCCACGTCCAAAAGTAATCAAAAGGTCCCGCTGCGTTAACAAGATCGTCTTTGTTTAATTTCAGAACGACCCCATCCCTCTCACCTTCGTTAAAACGTCTTTGATGTACTCAGGATCGAGTACCACCAGGACTGGTCTCAAGATGGTGTACACCCCTCCGAACTTCAGGCATCTATTTTTCAATTCGTTGTAATACTCCACCGTTTCCATGTTGAAGGATTTCGAGGTCCTCAATAATTTGCTACTGTTCCCCAAGGGGAATTTTGGAGCGACAAATGGAAAGTTTCTTTTTTCCCAATACTTGTAGCTGTGATAGAAGTACAGGCGGATAATGGCGTAGATAACGATACATATCGTTAAGAGTGTTGTTATGAACCCCATCTCGGAAAACGAAGTATTCAGTAACTAAACAGTTAGTAGAGTGTCATGGTTATATATACTATTTATTAAAGAATGCAAGGTGATTCGTATCACTGCTATCTTGTTGACAAAGCAATATGCAATTATCTTGGCAAATGTACGGAAAAATTTTTGATGATTATTTTGGGCCTGGTAATATTTACCGCTCGCTTTACCGCTAGAATATTTATATAGTAAATCCCTCAGGCAGAAACTCTGTGTATCTTCGACAAACACCTTAAGTACACTACTTCCCTCGAACTTAAAATTATTCCTTACTCACTACCGTCTTAAATAATATGTTAATGGCAGTAACCAAAACCTTGGATAATATTTGTTGTCGACGGAAAAAATTAACCTAGGAAATTTCCGTGTTATTTTCGTGTTTACCGGTTCCTGTCTCCATTAAGGCGCACTTGTCTGCGTGAATAGTTTAAAGGTGATAACTTTTAACGCTAGTCCTGCAGGAACGGATTTACAACTGTAAAGAGTGAATTCGATATATGCATTGTTAATGAGACGCAAACTGTGCTTTGTTCAACACGACAGCAAACGACTAACTTCATTATAAATTTATAATCCGCGGAAAACCTGAAAATGCCAATGTTCTAGCACAAATTATTCAACGATTGGCGAGGTTACCACATTTTATTTTCATATCCATCTGCGTTCTTTTTTGTGTAACATAAACCACAAACGTGGGGCTATAGTGAAAAGAGGCACAGCGTGGTTTATACGATTCCAAGTTTATTTGTAACAAAATCTTACTTGAAACAGGAGTTTACCTGCCCAGCTAAACAAATAACACTTGTTCCCCAGATTTAAAGTCAAGTTTACCAATTGATGTAGAAATTGAGTTATATTTCAGTGAAATAGGTGAAGTAGTTTAAGGTAACCAAATAACAGTAAATAGATAATTTGGTGACAAATGATTCCTAATAAGTTGCAATATTTTGTTACGTAGTATCAGACCCTCTAACAGGTCGCAAAAAACATAATTACCTAATGGGTAGAATAGGACCAGTGATACTACAAAACTTATATCACCTAATAGGTCATAGTCTACTTGCTGAAAGCAATTTGGTGAAATATGTACGGCCCAATGCTTCACCTGTTAGGTGACACTTTTGCCACATGACGTACTATGTCAATTTAGGAAGTGCCACGAAGACCACCTAGAAAGTGACACAAATTGAACATTCCTTTTTCACAAAGTGGTCAGTTTTCACCAAAACTAATTTTTCTTGAGCAATTTGGTGTAATATGGCACGTTACAGTATGACCAAATGGTCATAAGCAAAGGGCGGAAAAAATGCACGTGAATAGTTTAAAAAAATGCGCATTAAAATGCACGAAAATTTCAAAAAAATGCACGAAAATTTCAAAATAATGCAAGGAATGCATAAAATTTGGTAAAAAATGCAAATGCTTAAAAAACGTTTTTTTTTTCGTTTAGATCGTCCTGGATTAAGGAAAAAGAATACTGTTGTTTAAAATGTATCTGATTTTATTACAAACCAAAATTTAGTTTCAATACTACATATATTATATTATGTATAGGTACATAGATATATAAAAGAAATAGGAAAAAAACAGACTACAAAATAATAATTCATTTTTCATTCATTAATGCTGGCACAAAATGCATTTATAATTATATGTTTTTCAAAGTTTTCAATAAGAAAAGATTGTCTTCTATCAGTAAACATATGTTTGAAAATAGAGAAAGTTCGTTCTACATCTACTGACGTAAGAGGAGCGTATTTTAATGTATGTACAATATTTGGTTTTACATCAATTATACAATTAAAGTCGCCCGTAAACATTAGTGCAACAGTTTTTAACACAGAAAATCCTTCGTTAGCTTGTATAGTACTGGAAAATTTGGACAAAACTAACTTTCCAATGTTTCCATCTACCTTTTTACATTCCGCTTCAAAAACATTTAATAATTGAACTGCTTGAACCAGAGTCATACATGTATTTTGCAATTGAACCATAGTTTTAGAAACAAAAGAATAATTAGTTTTTATAAATAAGAGTTTATTGTGGAGAGTCGAATTTTTAAATATTTCTTGACATTTTAAAAGAGCCGCAGAAGAGGAATCATGCAAATCGGTAATAACTTCCTTTATTTCATCGTAGTGTTCGGCATAAAACATTGCTGCATCAAGCCATGTTCCCCATCTAGTTATGACAGGTCTTGGCGGCAGTTGAACTCCCGGAAGTCTTTCTCTATAAAACTGAATTCGCGATGGACACTTAATAAATACCTTCTTCATATAACCTATCAAGTCGTTAACAATAGAAAATTGGTTTCTTATTAATTCTGCGACTCTGTTGATGGCATGAGCTAAACAAGTAACGTGAATTAGATTTGGGTAAAAAATTTTTAAATTCTTACCAGCCTTAGTCATATATGGGGCAGCATCAGATAAAAACAAAATGAGTTGCTCAAATGGAACAGTATTTGGTAAAAAAAAATTACTCAAAGAATCTTGAACAAATCTGGTGATTGTTAAGTTATATTGGCCGCCACCATAGCCTTACAAAGTTTTTCATTGAACTGCTTCTGTGGATCATTTTTTAACTTTTTCTGTAAACAGGACGGTAGAGTTTGATGTTGTTTAGCGCCTTGTTTCGATTTATTCAAACTTGCGATATGCTTTCCACTCTTCACATGTTACTCCACGATGAATTTTTTTGCAGCATGGATCTAAATATGAAGAAAGTACTGTTAAAATATGTTTTGTTTCTTAATTTTAAAAGAAGAATAGGACTTAAAATTGAAAGTAAAATAAATTCAGCAGTTTTGACTTATATAGGGGCCATTCACAATTCTTTGATAAAGTAAAAAGTGTAAAAATGCGTCAGGTAATTTATGAATGGCCACATTAATTGATATCTACGTAGATATCCACTCAAAATAATTGCCATAATTGGAATATTGTAAGCAAGTAAATGAAATACTAATTCAGTTAATTAAATTAAGTTATAAAGATACTAAGTTATTGAGTATTAATTCAGTTAAATTAATCTAGGTAGTTATTGCTTTCTATGTACTTACTATTTTCGAACATGCTGTGCAAAATAATTTGTCACCATCCCACTTCAGCTCACTATAAGGTTTAATCCACACTTCATTTAAAGTTGTCTTGGGCATTTTTAACTTTACAGAACAACCGTTGAATTTAACTTCTCTAAAGGTAGTGACAAATTGGAAGAACATCAAGCTGGTCCTAAAACCGGTACAATGGCCGGAGAGGATTAAGAAACACACTAACACTAACAGCTAACCCTGCCCCGCGATCAAAATAAGCCTTTCTACGAATTTTGAGTAAGTATAATATGTCATTAAGCACATCCTCCTCCTATTAGACTACCCAGGTAAAAACAACCCTTATGAAAATGAACCACTGCCAGATAGTAAAGGTACTTGATTACAGTTCCAGTTATAACTTATATTGTCAATAAGTTGATTTGTCACTCATCAGTACATTGTTTTTCTAAATATCCAGCAGATTGTAAAGAAAAATGCAAAATATGCACGGTTGAAAAAAAAATGCAAATTTGAAGAAAAAAACGAAGAAAATGCAAATAATGCAAAAAATGCATTTTGCATTTTATCCGCCCTTTGGTCATAAGTTATCAAATTTTATTATCTTTAAATTATTTATCCCAACTGGTGCTTTCTGTAAGTAATTTAAGTGAAACATCTCATAAATATTTTGAAATCAATATGGCGTATATATAGATTCCTAAACAGTATATATGTAACTTAGGAATAAATATATTTTTCAAGTTAAACAAAGAATTACTCAAATTTTTAAGATTACAACACATTAGTCGTAGAAATATTTCGTTTAAACAAAATGTCGAAGAACTAAATAACTTTATTTTACACTTTATAAAATTTTATAAATTAAACATAAATTAAATAAATTTATTGGCTTATTTTATTAAAAGTCATTAGCTTGTTTTTAATAACGTTGCTGATATTATAGGTTATGTCACATCCCAGGCATTTAAAAAGCTTCAATTGTTTTATACATTTAATATAATAGAGATTTCATAGTTGTACTCTCTTGTACTTCTCAAACTAAGAATATGTAAAATTTATTTTACATTATTTAGTAAAAACCTAACATAACAATTATATTTGACGTACCTTGTTATGTGTCCAAGTACATGTACAAGGTTGGACAATAAAATTTCTTGTATATACGAATTTACGACGTTAAGTTGACCTAGGTTACTTAAATCAGTGAATGAAATATTTCTAACTAATTAAGATGCCTGATACTGATGTTGACGAGGAGTATAAGTTGAAGATACCGGTCCTAACTTTCACCCTAAAATAAAATTTTAATTTAAATTGATATATTATTAAACTCACCAAATTTACTAATTCTTTAAGCAAATTTGACTTGAAAAATGGCACCACATTGGTCGAATTGTTGCTAAAACGTAATTTGTACCAAACACAATTTATGAAATAACCTGTGTGATGGAAATTGCTAGTAACGCGTCATCTAAATTAATGTATTAATTGAATAAATATTTCTTAATCACAGTCCAAGGGAAACTAATCCTATCCTTCCGATTAAATACATTCTCGATCTCTCTGTTCGAGGAAAGTTGTGGTTGTAGGAAAAAGTGTAAGTTTTCCGACAGTAAGTGCAAACTCTCATTCGAAGTAAGTAGAGAGAATTCCGGATTTAAATTAAGTGCCATTTGAGTAAAGGCACTTTCCGTTAGTTTATAGATTCTTAGTATTCAAATAAGCTCAGCTATAAATTTCAAGAGACGATATGCAAGAACGGTTGTACATCACACTTAATGAAATATCAGTTCATTACAAACAAAATTTAAAAAATGGTATAAATGGAGAGACACTTTTAAGTGCTGAAGAACCTTACAACATCTCCATCACTAAATTGTTATTGGGATTTATCAATATTCACCTACCTCACCTATCTGATTTGAAATTAGCTCGAGTTATTAGACGAAAACTGTGCTAGGACGAGTGGTCGCTAGGAACGTCTTTTCATCTCCTTCAAGCTACACTTAACGATTTTATCAGTCAGTTTTGTTTGCCAACATACGGAACAATACAATCTCGTCAAAAGGGACCACTCGAATATAATTCTCTTCCCTGAAACCTCGTTCTTGTAGATGCTAGAGATACGTAAGTTCGTTGGCGATCGCCTTAAGAATTCGCCCGTTTTAGTTATATTGCATAAGCTTTTTAAGCTTTATCCTTGAAGTGTACCCGATGACTTAAAGTTTTATGTTTCCTGGGAAGTGAGTCGTTCTAGTTTTTGAATTTGCAATTTACCGTATAATAAATTGTTAAATATTTAAAGTAACGAACACAAATATTTTTATTGACTAAGGTGTTCCAATAGACTAGGGTATACTCGATAAGAATAAATTTGGTATATGGGTTGAAAACTGAAAACAAGCCTGGGTGACATTTTTTCAATAACCTTTTACGTATATGAGTTGTTCTAAAATATGTTATAGTTCTCGGGTCCTCCTAACAATTTTAAAGTCATAAATATCTGACAGTAACTTCGTCTATAGCTTCATAATGAACAGTCTCCCACATTATATACTGTAAAATATTCGACAAACGTGTGTTCTCTTTTAATACGTCCAGACTCTCCTTAATTTGTTGTATGGTGTAAAGTTTTTCATCATCCGTTATTTATTACTCCCTTGATGGGATTATTTTTCAGAATTGTTTAACAAAAGTAATTAGAATGATATGAAACTTTGTCCGACAAATTTTATAAATAATAGTCGCTTTTGGATACATTCAAGGTACAGATTAGTGTATCACCTTAAATAAATTAGTACCCGGTGGTCAAGAATTCAAGCATTTAAAACAGCTTATTTTATGATCAGTAATATACTTGTCTTACAAAAGTATTTGTGTAGTTGAAACACCATTGCATTTTCCAATGTTAACACTTTGTGTCTGAAAACATAACACGTCTATAATGCCAAAAAATGAAGGATGGCTGTTTTCAAAGTAACTATGAAAACTTTCACAGTACCCAGTAGTGTGGATACTTCAAGTTGACATTTGAACCCAGATTTTTGGATAAAATACATACACCTACCTACATCCTTTAAATAATTCTCAGTAAGTATATACTATTTGTCTCTAACTATTTACATACATACTATTGGTCCATAAAAGATTGATTTGATTAGGGATTTAATTTGGTAGTAGTACTTTTCATAACACCATAAAGCAATAAAACTGTTTTATTCGTTTTTCTGTTTTTTAAATGTGATACTTTTTGTTCCTCAAACGACTAAATTGTACACTTCAACGCATTAATAAATTGAACATTTTGATTTATCGACGTGTGAAACATTAACGAATAGCGTGTATCCCAGTAAATAAATTTGCAGTAAGCGCAAACAAGAAATTTGTAAGTTGAATTTTATTTAGATTAATGAAAGTTGCAGGCAGCAAATTTCGTTTATGCTGAAATATTAAAAGTCGTTCAGGGCAAGACTGATTTTCTTTGTAAACTACCGCGGGGGTAGTTTTATTTTATTCTTTCCGCATTCAAATATAGAGTTTCGTTGGAAACAAGCAAAGTGAATTCCGGATTTAAAGTTAGAGGCATTCGAGTGGACTCGCTTATAGTTAGCGAGTAATTGCGCAGGATCTGAATTAGCCCGATTTTGATCTGCATTAGTCCGAAGCGGAGACCTGAAACAAAACAACGCATTTGAATACTTGGTTGTTAATAACGTTACCGAATGTTACGAACCGATACAACTTCTGGGACCTGCGCCGAAGGGCAGATGCAAGCAAGAGTGCCTCTCACTTTTGTTTTCCGCGGTGAATCTCTCCGGGTCGAACCGTTCCGGATCTGGATAATAATCCGATCCCTATGCAAACTTGTTATAGGAATTACGACTTGCGTGCCCTTTTCCACAATCAAATCCGTCTCCCTGAGACGGTAGTTTTTAACGCACATCCTCTGCAAGTTCACTATCGGTGGGTACATCCTTTGCGCCTCTAACATGAAAGGATAACATCAACAAACGGACTCACTTTAAGATGGCCATGGATGAGGCACGAGAAGCGGGAAAAATTTCAGAACCTCATATGCATTCATTGGATGAATAACTCAAATCCATGGCCTCAACACATTTCTAAGTTTCAGAGAAAATTTTAAATAATTTTACCGTCGATGACTTGCTGGAGGTACGTCATTTCCTTGAGGCTTTCGTAAGTAATTTCACCTCCGTGTCTATCGAGGATTGTATTGATCTCCTGCCTAGCTTTCCTTTGAAGCTCTGGATTTCTGGATAATTCGTACAACGAGAACGTCATTGTTGTAGTTGACGTATCGAATCCGCCAACTAAAAACACAATCACTTGCGCAATCTGAAAATGAAAATCTAATTGATTCCGTTAAATGGACTCGTTTGATGGCCGTAGTCCGAGTCCGTAGTCCAGTAAATGAAAGAAAAAACCTAGGTTAAATTCTGCAAAGGGATGAAACCGGGGACAATTGTAGGTCTCAACTGGGTCTCTCGAAATACGGAAAGTTGTAAATTCTCCGGGTCCCGGAAAATGGTAAAAAATAGCCCGCAAGTTCCGAAAATCCGTTTTCAGCCTATATCTCCGAGAATATGGCATTTAGAGAATTTTGGTTTAGATACAAAAGGAAGATCAGTTCATAAGCTAAAAAATGGTCCTTATAACTTTTTCCGAAAACTCGACAGTTTTCGAGATATCGGCCCCGAAACGAGCCCATTACTTGTTGCACCTGTTGTGAATCAAGGAGAGCAAATTCGAGAAATGGAGACATAAGCGGGCGGACAAATTGCCCAATAACTCGAGTAGAAATGGATATTTTTTAATGATTCAAAATTCACGTGATAGAGAAAACCCATAACTATGATATACTGGGTCTCGGGCATCGTTTTTATTGTTCTTGAATATTGTAAACGCAGTCTAAATTTTTTCTTCTTTGATGTTTCTCGATTTTTAGAAAATTCATCCATATTTTAATGAATAATAGTAATTTAGTCGGGTCTTTCTTGATAATGAGTCTCCAAATCCTATCGAATAAGCCCATATAGGTTGTTTCATTCTCTTTCTTTTGCATCCCAATAAAAAGTACCTTTGAATATGTTGATTTTTTGAAATTTGTGTCCTCAATCGGGTATTAAAAAATTATGAATCATCCTATCGGTTCGCAATGCACATCACTGGAATGCTTGAAATGCTCCCTTTGCAATGGTTTCTTCGTTTTGTGCCAACTTCAACATTCTTGCCAACCAACTTTCAAAACTCCGGAAATGTCAAAAAATCAACATATTCAAAGTTACTTTTTATTGGGATGCAAAAGAAAGAAAATGAAACAACCTTTATGGGCTTCTTTGATAGGTCTTGGAGACCCATTATCAAGAAAGACCCGACTACATTACTATTATTTATTAAAATATGGATGAATTTTCTAAAAGTCGAGAAATATCGAAGAAGAAAAAATTAACCTAGGTTTACAATATCCAAGAAACATAAAAACGATGTCCGACACCCAGGATACCATAGCTATGGGTTTTCTCTTTCACGTGAATTTTGAATTATCAAAAAATATCCATTTTTACTCGAGTTATTGGACAATTTGTGCGCCCGTTTTTGTCTCCATTTCTCGAATTTGCTCTCCTGGATCAGAGCAGGAGCAACAAGTAAAGGGCTGTTATCTGCTGTTTCGGTGCCGTTATCTCGAAAACTGTAGAGTTTTCGGAAAAAACCATAAGGACCATTTTTGTAGCTAATGAACTCATCTCCCTTTTGTATCTAAACAAAAATTCTATAAATGCCATATTCTCGGAGATATTGGCTGAAAACGGATTTTTGGAACTTGAGGACCATTTTTTACCATGTTCCGGGACCCGGAGAATCTACAACTTTCCGTATTTCGAAAGACCCAGTTGAGACCTACAATTGCCCCCAGTTTCATCCTTTTGCAGAATTTATCCCAGGTTTGGGAGTTTATCGGCTTTCATTTACTGGACTATACAGGGTAAGTCGCATTAAATTACTATACATACCTTAGCTAAGCGCCTCTTTAGAAATTGTTGAAGCCCAGCTTGCCAACGTTTTTAGCACAATAAATTCCTTCCTTATTTATTAATCATAATAAGAAATGTCAATACTTACCAATTCTGGTTCAGATATCTCATTCTTGTTTTTCAGGTCAATGAGTAATTGAAGAAAATCTGTTCTTTTAATACCATTCTCTTCCCTGTACCTAATCGCCTTTCTTATGACATTGGTACAAAACTTTACTACATCAGGCCTCATCCCTTTAAGTCCTAAAACAACAATTACTCATGTGCAAAGGGATTTTAGATTTTCCATGAATTTTAAATTACCCAACGCCCGACCGAGGTTAGGCGCATTCGCTACTATTATTAAATTTATCACGTGCATCCAATCTTTCACTGCGGTTACGTTCCTTCCTACTGTTTTGAAATCAGCATTTTCGTAACTGTTGTTTTCTATTCCGAAAGCACATGAAACTATAACATCGGTACCGAAACACGACAATACCTGAAAAACCATATTAGTAGGTTTCAAATATATACCCCCATATTAGTTTCAATTTAATTTATTTTTGAACAGCAACTACCGTTAGTAGACAAAGGGGTTGTTTAAGGATTTACATATACACTATTGAAGTACTAATATAGTTTTATATGAACGGTTTCTCTTACTTCTCTGATGTCTCTGTGCGCTCACTTATTTCCAAGATGTTGGGAAACATCATTTTCATTTTACTAGAAGTGAACGTTGGAGTGAGGCGAACTCTCATGTTCTTCCAATCTGATCCGTCCATGGCGAACAAGTGACAACTTTCTGGATCCGACTTTTTGTTACAATAAAATCCATGATCTGTGAAATGTTGAAAGTCCTAAAACAAAGGCAATCAATGCAAGTTTAATTTTTCTTGGCGAAAACTTACAGTTGTTATAATATCTTTGATGTAGTCCGGATCTATCACCACTAGAACAGGCCGTAGAATGGTATAGACTCCCCCGAATTTCCACCCATGCTCTTTCACCTCATTGTAGTACTTCATAGTTTCCAAATTAAAACTTTTCGAAGCCCTTATGAGCTTCTTACTGTTTCCCAGTGGGAATTTCGGTGGGATAAAAGGGAATTTCCTCTTCTCCCAGTATTTATAACCAAAGTAGAAATAAATATAAACAAAAACGTAAGCGGTTACAAGGCCTACTATTATTTCGGTTAAATAATCCATATTTAATGAGGCAGTCAAATAGTGTGTGCTTATCTAGAGAGTGAACTGGAAATAAAGAATAGAAAAATTTCTCTAACGTTTATAAAACAGAAGATAACGCTATATAACTTAGATAACTTCCTATCAATGTTAAAGAGCTGAAGATTTATTATTCGTAATAAATCATAGATGTGGCAATTGGCCCACCAACGTCACTAATGTAAACAAGTTATACCGATAGTGGACAACTATATAATCGTTTTCCAATATACTGTTATTCAACAATGCTTGTTATCCGTTAAGTTAATTGTTATGTGTGTGAATTTTCATGACTATTACGTAGTGACTATTAAGCACAAAAGATTGTTACATTAATCATGAGCAATATGACACGAGTGCTACTCGTCACAACTTAAATTTAATATTCCATTGTCCATTGTTGACAACAAAGAAAACAGAGAATGTGTGTTTGCGGTGAATTTAAAATAAACGTAAATCGATGAAATAATCCTCATTATTTTAGTGTGTAATCTCAATCAACATGCTGGAAAATCTTATAAGTTCTCACCATTTCCTTCAATTATCATTTAGAATTTTACAAGTTTCGATTTTATTAATGACTGCCTATTATGAAATATTTTTCAATAACTCTGAAATGTCGCTGTTGTCGTGTCCAACATTCACTTTCTCAAATCTTGAGAATGAACTTAAGAAATACCATTTCTTTGCGAGAGAGTCTTTTCCTGGTGGTTTTCTAGTTGTTCTATTCATTAAATACTCCGACAAAGGATGTGATAGTCAAGTTATCAAGTTACCAATAATCACGATCAAACGGTATATCTATTGAAATTATAGTAGTTAAATACATTTTGAAGAATTACGAATATTCGCTTCTGAGATTAGATTAGAAATATCTGGAAATAACTTTTTTTTTACTTTCAAAGTAGAAAAGCGCGAGTGGTATACTTAAGTTATCTAGAATTAATAATCGCTTATTAATATAATCAATCAGCCTCTATTTCGTGTATTTGAACACGTATTTTAAACCTTTGCCTTGACTTTTAACATTAAACTGTGTGATTACCGTACGATTTGATATGTTGAAATTATTATAAAAAATATTGATTTATTCACTATTTATTAAAAAAATATAAAAAAAACATTGATACATATTTAATATCAGTTTTCATGATATTAATACTTTTCATATTGATTAGCAATTAACGTAAATCTAGACGTTTAATGCAGTTTTCCATCCACATACACAATTGTGTTCGTGAAGATGTCTTTGTAAATTTTGGCGATGTCATATCTCATCGTCATCACATCTGTAATATCCACTAATTGCGGTTACTTATGCAGTCGTTACATTCGTAAGATTCGTCGAGTTATTAGCGCTTTTCCTGAGAATTTGGCCCTTTCCATATTATTATCATATTCATGATTACCGTCCAATCCTTGCCAGTGCCCGCCATTACGCCTAATGCCTTAAATTTTGGGTCTTCGCAACTGTTGCTCATGACACCGAACGCTCAGAAAAATATCACGTCAGCCAATGTCAATGTCAGGTCAATGTGAAAAAGATTATTTGCTATTTTGTGGCGAAATCAATCACAACACCAATATATTAATGGGATTTTATTGTTGGAACCAATTAGAAAAATTTAGTCACACGTCCTTTCCAGCTACCAAATTAGGTCTGATATTGGAACATTTTAATATTTCCTGAATTTACGTCAATTAAGTCAAGTTAACATTTGGTACACATACGGAACTTTTGTACTGAAAACAAAAACTTTTTATATCTCATACTCATTATAACTCAAATAGACTTATTGTCAAAATAACGGCGCCCCTATTACAGACATTTGAGATATCTGTCAAGAGTTTGTTGTGGCAAATAATTACGTGTTTATTAAGATTTGAAAATTGTTATTATTAAGTAAAATTCAGTTACTCCCGGTAATTTTTGCAGGTCTTCCATTATTACATTACTTCCCATTTCTCTAATTTTGAATATCATGTTAGCACAAGTGACAGACATTTCAAATCCACATTGAAATATATTAGCTATAACAAGTGCCACCAGAAATCCTAAAGTTGACTTGATAGTAACAAGAGGACTATTTCCAGCATATTGTGCAATAGAGTCATTAACCAAATCAATATAATAATAATTACTTTAATATATTTATTAACGTCAATCACAGATGAACGTTCGACGGTTAAAGAAGTAATCTGATCGCTATACTTCATTCCGTTTTGTGTACTTGATGGTAGAGCTTTAAGCTACATCTGATCTAACTGCCTGCAAATTTACAATGAGAGCGCAGTGCAATTAATTTAAATGAACTAGCTATTACCCTGATAAACAATATATCTAAATTAAAGTTAAAATTATTACTTAACATTTTGGCAAGCTCGTCCGAGTTTGCTATGGCATGTATTCAAACTCTAAAGTTCTGTTGTTATTTTTGCTAATATTTTGGTATGAATCGTTAGTCTCTATGCCAAATACACATTACATGATTGCATTAATAATGAAACAAGTTAATACTTAAAGATATGCCCGAACCTTTCCTTAATGAAGAATTAAAGATTGTTAAGAGTAAATTAGTAGATAATGATTCACAAAATTGTGGTTAGATTTTTATATGAATTTTTCTATTGAAATCCACCCACTGCAATTAGATGAGCACTTGTTGCAACTGTCTCGTTGTAATAACTGGTACGACCCATAAAATATTGTTAATTTGAGATGAAATGTTTATCAAAGGGTTAGTTATTTGCAGTTACTGTCCTTCGACAAAATCACTCGGATATATCTCTCATGTATAATCAATACCGATCGTGGAATTGTATATACAACGCAACACATTTATCCTTTCTGGTTGATTTCGTATTTAAATTTTTTTAGTTTGCAAGTTGCAAGTTATTCTATATGTCACAAGCCTCTTGTTCTTTTCTAACTTGGAGATTTTGTGTAAAGAAGGGATAAAATAAAAAAAAATTATCCTTAATTTCAGCCACGACAAAAATAAACATATTCAATTAAATAAACTAACGCCAGTGCAAAGCTTTTAAAAATGAACCTTGGGTTAATCGAAATATATGCTTTATATTATAAGATTACAAAGAACAATTTATATTATTCCCATTGTTATTAATGTTTGAGTACTGGATTATAGGCCTGCATTTGTTGGATAAGGTTTTTTAACACTCGCAATAAAAATAACGATCAAAGTGATTAATTTCATTTGTGAATAAATGTTTAAAATGTATATTAGTACAATTAAACAAAATTACGGCGGGGTGAAAGTAATAAATGCATGTTTTCAGACTTTGTTTGAAAAATTTATTAATCATGAAACAGCAGAGTTTTTTACTTACTTTTCAAATAAATTTTCATTTGACGCATATTCTTATATTAAATACAATATGGACATAACTTAAAGGAGTAGGTTTTAGGTATTAAGTGTATCATTATACGAAAGGTCATACCTTGAATAAATACGAATTTAGATAAAAAATGATAATTATACGTACGTTCAAATTTATTTGTATTTAATTTATCTGCTCCACATGATATTGTTGATCAACCCTAATTAATCGTTAAATAGGTATCAATTTCAAACGCATTACACTCATCACTCATCACACTTTCAGATAAGACTTGTGTGTTCTGCCCAGTTTATAAAATATATTTTTGTAACTGTAACATATAAATATTACATGAAGAAACTAGAAATTTTTGATTTTGTTAATAACTACATATTACTATATTAGATATTTTTATAAAACGTTCCGGTGTTTAAAAAAGTGAAGAGACACATCTTCCTTTGTAAGGGTTAGTTATAATGCGACTGGTTAAAATTAACTAATTTATTTGTACTCGAAAGATGCGTTTTTTGGTTTTACCTTGTTTACCAAGTTTTATAAAAGTAATTAATGTAGTTTCGTAGTGATTAATAGAACGCTTCTGTATTAATACGTATTTAGATATGAAAATTCAAACGCATCTAATTTATATTTCGAAGATTTTCAGGACGTTCATTAAAATATTCAGTATCATTAATATACGTTAGTTCAATCAGTTATTTTTTAGTTTTTCAAAAAAGCAGTCATCAGAAATTATATGATAAATTTTAAACACTTTTCCAGAAAATATATCCAGTTTCATTAATTTTAAAATTTATCTACATAAGAGGATTTTAAGGTACAGATGGGTCTAATAAATTAAACCTGGTGATTTTAGATATTGTTAGTTGCCTAATAAGTCCTTAAATGTGTACAGTATGAGGGTGGTGCCATGGTACGTTAACTTAAATAAAGGTTGAACAGAAAGAGAGAGTAACATTGGATACGAGGATGAGATACATATATCTAGGTTAATGTTATGAACCCCAAAATGCCACCAAACAGACAAGTTAGGGATAATAAATAAAAATTAATAGTTAAATTAACTTGTGAGAACCGTTCTAGGAGCATTTTGGTAGCTCCGTTGTACGACGACTGATTGTCTAGTGATTCCGATTGTTCATTTAGTCGCGTATTTATTCGCGAAACGCGGATGATTTGTTCAGTATTCAATTCCTTCACGGTAAAATCGTGTTTTCATTCACGTTTACTTTATTCTCCATGATAAACAGATGTGAGAAAACATGACATTCCTTCAAGTGATCGAAGTGAGGAAATACGCGTTTTGCCCCTGACTTAATTATATGGTCCATAAACTGCTCCCCTTCGTGATGATACCCTTCCCCTTCGTTCCGACTTTCATTTATTCTCACTCTTTACCTCTTTATGGTATTTTTTCTTACTACCCCTCTTGCTCCTTCATGTGATTAGACGGTTTGGAAGAAATAACAGTAGTACGTCAATTTTATTTTGCTAGAAGTGAACGTTGGTATTGGATTAATCTCCAATTTCTTCCATTCAATCTCATCAACAACACTGAGCTTGGGGAAATATTGGAAGTCATGAAACTCTAATGAATTTGAGAGTTATTAGCTATTTACAACAACCACCGGTACTGGTGGTGTAAACACCAGGTATCGAATTTATGTTCATTCCTTTTGATTCTGTTTTAAAACTCTATAGTTTCCAGATTAAATTACCTCGTGGCCCGTGTGGGTTTCGCGATAGTAACCAATGGAAATTTCGGCGGAAGGAAAAGAAATTTCCGCTTTTCCCAGTATTTGTAACCGGAATGAAAATAGGCGTAAATAATAACTTAGAGCGTTAGCAAAATGTCGAATAGCTGTGGAAAATATCCATATGTCGAATGCGAAAGGGTGAAGTTGCAGGGATAGTCCAGGCATGCGAGTAGAATAGCGAAATGAAATTTATACCGTACGAAAAAAATTGTAACGTTTTGACCTACGCGACAATCACTACACGACACGAGTTGTCTTACTTAATTTATTTTTACCACTTAACTAATTTATTTGTATACTTACAGTTAGCAGTTAACTACCATTACTTAATCTAATTTATCTTATCTCACTTACATCTAATTTATATAAACCATATTTATTTATCTTACGGCCGGCCTGGCTGACATCTGACGACAAAGAAGAGAGAGGCACCATTTGCTAATGGTGCCTCTCTCTTCTTTGTCTGCTTATATATTCATATTGGACGAGGAATATATTATAGTTCATATAATTTAATCCTAACTTGAATAAGAGGTGTAACTATTTTTTTCATAGTAATAGCAACAGCTTTCCTAGGCTATGTTTTACCTCCCGGCGACTGTTTACGACTACCGGCGACTGTTCCCGTCTCGCTCTCGGTCTGCTATTTATTTAGTCGTATGGGAAATGCAGGAATATCGAGGCGTTTCCGGTTCTTTAGGGAACCTTCTTGATAGTGCTCGAATACTCTACGGCTTTCCAAGAATTGCACCAGTTCCCCGAATCTATCTCGTTAGCAATTTCTTTGAAGAGACTTATTTCGACGGGCGCTTATCTTTATGTCATCTTTTATGGCTTCTATTTCGTTACAATATTACATGTGATTGTTTGTTTATTAAGTGCCGAGTTCAATAAGATTTTCAAATACTAGCATCGTGAGCAATTATTTTACCTCAACTAAGAACTAACTGTGGAAATTCCACTTTGCCTCTCATTAAAAAAAGAGAAGGTAAGTATCATCCCCCCTCCCACGTCCGATAGACCTCTTCGTCAAAGCTCTCATTTCGACTGTTTCCTTGTTAGGGCACACCCTCTTCAAGTTTGAGGGACCTGTGAAGCTATTAACCACTTGTAAAAAGTCATCCTCTTGATTTATATTGTCAGAAGAAAGGAAGTTAGGGGCCGGGGCGACTCCGGCTACATTTTAGTTTAATTGAATTACTTCGAGAGAATTCATCAAACGCCCAGCAGGATGGCGGACGTGGCGGCTTGACAACGTATTTTTGGGGGACACTATGCGATGATATAAGAGGCCATTTATTTACACTTGTATTGAGCGTATGTACGCGAAAAATCTCGGAACGGAGAAACTTATTCCATTCGGTATACATTCAACGGACCGCCTTTCAGTCGCATAAAGCAGACCCGAGAGTTGCAGGGAAATACCCACTCTTAAGAATTTTACATTCCATTAGGTCCGGGACAATTAAAGTTCCCTAATGGCCATTGATTTTCCATTCGGGAATGGGAAGGCAAGTTCAAGGAAGGAGTTTTTCCGGACGGGTCATACCTTTTAGGTTTTATTGGGGAGATGCGTGAGACAGTAGCACTCGGGACGAGATTTATATCGGCATCGATTTCGTATTATAAAAATTTATTCAACATAAATTATACATTGAAATTAGAGCGTTAGGGTGGCGGTTTTTTCCGATGTCGGTTGTGTGGAACTGACAATATTATCTAGTTTCCGTTTGCGTGCATCCGAAAAATGAATTTGTGTTTTCGGTGTACATCACGAAACACAAATGATTTATCAGTAGGCAAATATAAATTTCAATTTATTTTTAGCAACGTGAATATATTACAGAGGCAAACTGCAGAAATGATAGGTATTTGTTTTAGGAAATGCCACGAACATGTATGGCGCATTTTTACAGTAATAATATTTTACACTCGTTGACATGACATGGAAGCGTATGTTACTAACAAGCTTTTATAGTAACATATGCACAGACAACATGATACACTTTGTACCCAGGCAAGTTTTCTATTAACGCATTCGGCACGTATGCACATTACAGACCAATCGATTGTTAAAGTGGATTTCAGGAGTTACCGATGACCGATTTCATATTTAACATCCAATTAATTTGACCAGGAGGCTTAACGCAAATTACGCCAATTATCCAATAGTTACAAAGCAGCACGCGGCATATTTTTAATTATCCCAAATTTCTTATTTATAAAACATCTTTCAATACTTCTAATATACAATTATGATCACTACAACAAAATTCTCACTAGTGCTATCAATTAAACCAGAGTTTATGTGAAAAGCAAATTGTCTTGATAATACCTAATCTAACTTCCAAATACGTGTTTATTGTAATCAGTCGAAGGAAAGAACTTATAAGCAATCTGGAATTCAAAGTTTAAATTTAGTTTCCACACGTTTAGTGGCAATCTTGAAAGATTAATTGTCTATGTGTGATACGAATGTTGACCATAATACTGGGTGATCAAGAATGACTGTTTGAGTTGGCAATCTTACCTGGAGGATTTTTTGGCCTAAGAGTTGCAACGCTAAAACCAGATATGTTTATTTGACATAACAATCAGCGATAAGATTGTAGGTTATGTGAATAAAAATGAACGCTTAAAAAATGAAACTAGAAATATAGAACAATGATTTAATTAAACGGCTAAAGGTGATGCTCAAAATGTCCCCCATTTTGGTCCAGACATAAATTAACTCTTATTTTTAGGCTCTCGAAGATATTCACCAGCACATTGGGGGTAATGTTTGCAACTTCCTGAACTATTGTCCTTGACATTGTCCTTCAAGAGCCCAAATAACGAATAATCTAATGGAGTGAGATCCGGTGACCTGTTTGGACAAATGTCTTGACTAATTACTCTGTCGCCAAAATTCTCTCTTAAATATCCCATAGTAGCACGAGCCGTATGTGCCCTTGCAGAGTCTTGTTGGAAATATCCAATTTGACGCTCTTCGTCTGTTAATTGGTTTATAAAAGGCCTCAAAAGGTGTTGGATATATCTCTCCGAATTGACGGTAAAATTGAAAAATATCGACCCAAACACCCGTGTCCTTGAGACTGCCAACCAAACACCAACTTTAACCGGGTGCAAATGTGTCTCTCTGATAGCATAAGGATTTTCACCTGACCAAATTCAGTAATTTTGTTTATTCACATAGCCGTTGAGATGAAACCAGGCTTCGTCGGAAAAGAAGGTATTGTCAAGGATATTATTATTATTTAATATGTCATTGAACCAATTGCAAAATAAAACTCTCTGCGGGTGATCAGGAGGGGTTAATGACTGGACGATGGAAATTTTGTAAGGGTGGTACTTTAATTTCTTGTTAAGCACAGTGGAGCAACTTCCATATGATAAACCTGTAAAACCGTGAATTAGAACAACATGGAAAAGAGAAAGTTTTATGGGTAAGAATGAAAATTGGTTGAATAGGAGGCATAAGGACCAAACCTGTTTAAAGTGAGAACTTTCTTAAGGATTTGGGAGGACTTCGTTGCGTTCGAGTTCTGATATCCTCGACAACTTCCTCGTTTAGAGTAGAAGGTCTACCAGTTGATTTTTGTTTGCTTACGCTCCCTGTGTTTAAATAACGTTAAACTACTCGCATGCAATGTTGCTGAAAGACAGCAAAAGTGACCATAGTCTCCGGAAACAAGTCCTAAAATTGCTGGTATGTCGCTTCGAGAGAGTACTGCCAACCAGTAATTGGGTTATAAATCCCGCTTCGAAAGTACGCCATTCCAATGAAAATTTCGTGTTGTAACGTGAAAACCATTTTAAATAAATAAATTTGAAAAGAATACCAGAAATTTGAATTTGAAATAGCAAATTTAAATTACCAGTTGTATCATTTAAAAATAAAATTCAGTATTGCCAACTCAAACAGTCATTCTTGATCACGTTGTAGTAATGCTATAGTACGGAAAGTGAAAAAATGGTCTAGTTGTTTAAGATGAGAATTGCCCGCGGTCCTCTTAAGAAATATGATGAGAACACTATTAGATGGTTCAGATATTCTTTCCAGGGCACGTGATTTGATAAAGTTTGATATAGAACTGTGTACAAAAATTGTCAACAGCCATCCAACGCATTGTTAGAACTTTTCAAAACCATCTATGGAATGATGGTTTTCATGGAATTCTATATACAGCCACTATTGATTTTTGGAAATCTCCAAAACTGTGGATAGTTTCTATTTATGCCGCGAAAGATCCCTTAAAATCTATGAACTTAAAACCATTTCAGATTCCCAGAATTCCTAACTAACATTTATAGCCTAATCTAAAATTCAAATCTTTTTAAAATGTCTTTTGATCGCTCTAAGATATTTTCTGTATAAAAGTTGGACTAGTGGAATTTGCCTTGGAATCGGAAGTCTCTAACGACATCTGAGAGCTCCAACCGACCAATGATAATACTTGTAACGCGCTTGTGTGCGGTTACTAGTGAGATTTGGCGCTGGGACGGAGTTCGGGAGTTCGGTTAATCGGTTTTAGGAGTCGGTTTTACGGTTTTGCTCGGGCGCCAGATTTTTAAGGGTTTTCTCCCTTGGGAATATGCCTGGGTAATTTACGAACTCAGGAGATTACCAGGGTTGTCTGTAGAAATGAAACACACGTTCAAAAACAGAAAATCCCAAAATTATTTTATTCCCAATCGGCCGTGAAAACAACTCGTGCTACTAACACCTGTGAGGTCGTCGAACGGAGATCGGCAAGAACTTATTTACAATTATTTATGTATCTCGAAAGGAAACACACAAATGCGAAAATATTATAGCATCACAGTTGAAGAGGAATAAAATTTTATTCTAAACGAAATTGGAAAGATCGAAAACTATTTAACTAAGCGAAAATGCGGAAACTGAAAATTACAATACTTTTGCTAACAATAAAATTAAGATCTGGAATATGAAAAACCCTCCAAATATTGAAAATGAGAAAACGGAAACTTATCCCAACAATTTCACAATGAAAGAGAAATAGCTAAATACGGAGAAGATAAGAAAACGTGCAGAGTTTAAGATTCGGTAGTGCGGCTTTTACATATCGAGAGAGCGAGAGTGTGAGAGAGAGAATACGGTAGACGGGAATTAACTTTTCCTCAACGCAACGACGGAAAAATTAATTCTGGGCGGTTGGGAAAACATACGTTTTCGCAGCCGCCGGTTTAACATGTAGTCAACGTTCACCCACAGATAGCTTATATCTAGCGGTCGGTACGCCCACAACTAAAAATCACAGATAACGTATAGTCTACTAGCTAGCGGTCGGGGACGCTTTCACAATAGACGAATAACTACGAATAGTTCAGGCGGCTTAAGACTATCGGTCGGGGACAATGTACAATTTACGTACACCCACAAATAACAAATAGTTCGGCGGCTTATAACTAACGGCGGTGACGTTTACAATAGACAGATAGACGGATCGGATAGACTTGCTATAAACAAGTCTTGGTTCTCGCCTTGGATTAACTCGGGCAGAGGACGCCGTAGAGGGCGAGTGGCTCATATTCATTTAGCCCTGATATTGAAACTATGGTGGATTGAACAGTGCCTTATCGGCCGCCATCTATCCGAGATAGATTTGATTTCGCGTTGAAATGTATGGTGGGTGGTCTACTCTCAACTCTCTAAAATCGGCTTCGTTGCATACTGAATAGCTCTACATCATAAAGTTATAAAACAAATGATCGATGGAACATTCCGTTAGGGTGATTACAAGAAATCACCACAGTAATTCAATGGCTTTTTAACCATGTTACACCAACTAAAAAAACAATTGTAGAAGCGAAGCTTCTATACTGGCGTTATATTATGCCATCTCTAGAGTAACATGCTGGAGCGAGTCTCACGAAAATGTGTAATACTGTAGCTATATATTGCATTGTATGCATGCTCTGTATAAGATATACGATTCCGAGCATCGATGGGAAAGGATATAAGTTCTCCTACTTTTTCTCTTTCTCTCGATTTCTGGGTACGTCACGGTGATTCAACAGCCGGTTCTCAGCTTCACGTTGACCCCGAGCACGACGTTGCCGGCGTTGATGATAAAGACGAAAAACTGTAAGATCAGTCGTAAAGAGGCGACGTTGCCGTTCTTTTGGGAAAGTCGTGAAAGTGTCGTATGCGTTGTGAAGTGGGGATTCGTGCGTGACGCACTACAATGGTGGTCAGTTTTCAATTCCCACTTGTTTTACGTTTCATGTGGTTAATTCGAGTTCCGTATTATTTATTGGAAAAACGTAATCTTCCATTGAAGAAAAAAATAGCAAGAAGCTTCGCACTGTTCTACAGGGTACCGAATACAGTACAGTGTTTTCCTTCTATTTTCGTTCTTGACATATAACATTCTATATATTAAAAAAAAATTGAAATTTCTTAACAAATTTTTTCCATAAAAATAGTGTGTTGTACCAAATGCTAATCCCAATAATTTTTAAAACAAAAAAAATACGATAAAAGAACCAGAGTAGTATTCAAATGACATAAAATTACGTCTCAATTTCTTTAAAGTCATATGTCTAAAAGTTTCAATAATATTACACTTTAAATGATTATATCATTAAAAAACAGGGTCAATATTCTGGTTTCTTCCAGATTCATTAAAGTGATTATGTTAAACGAAAATGTAATTAAAATGTTTAGTAAGTGCACGTATGATTGTGGAAATATTTTAATTCTCCTAAAGCGCAACGGTAAAGATAATGAAAAAGGGGTAAAAAAGACAGAATATCATTTTCTCTCTTCTACACCAACGTTCATTATGAAAGTTATGAAATTAGTATTTGCCGTCATGATGAATCGCATTATTCTAATTCACTTTACAAGTAATAAAATGTAAAAGCACGCGAGCAGGATAAAGAGATACCCTACTTTGTGTGAATTTCATTACGAACTTGAGTTTGTATGTGAGGAATTTTCGGTTCGACTTTTGTGGAGTTTTTCGTGTACAGCGTGAAAATATTAGTGTGCGATTCTCGTTTGCGTTTCATAATCCCTCAAATAAGATAATAGGCCGAAAGATATTTTAGAAAAAGTTCCTCGTGGGACAATTCAAAAGTTCAAAATTAGCAGCGGCTCAACAAAATTTCTATTATTAAAAGTTTGTAAAGTGTAGCTTTTCATCATCCCTTTAATAGGATGGAAAAAAAGCCACTGGCCTCTTTCCCTTTTCGAACTTTTTTCTTTCAAAGAAAAATGAACTGTACGTGAGCGTTTTACAGAAAAAAGAAAGATAATAATGTTTCGGAAGTTTCACTCGATTTCTTACGTATAAACTAAAGGGAGAAAACAGTGAAAAGTTGTAAAAAAACTAGCGCGACATGAACTTCCTTTCCTTTATTGTATTTTAAGAGCAAAAACCTATATTGGCGACGTGAACTCTCTTCTATGCGATAACGCAGTTACTTCAACACACATACACACACACGCACACCAAAAAAGACAACAACGTTCACTTCAAATTCACATGCGAGAGGAAGAGCTTGTTTTTCTCATAAAAAAAACCCAAGAGCTGTACTACAGAAAATAACAAGAGTATCGGAAAAAACAGGTAGGGATATACACTACATATACGTATGCATGTAGATATAGGTATGTTGAATATATGCATGAGGGGATTTGGTGGCAGATCACAATGTATTCTAATAAAGTATTGCATGTTATGTACAAGCGTACCTACACAAAGACGTACATGTATGTACATACATACACAACTTTGCAAAACACTCTTAGACGTCTTAAAGGCGCCCACTTTCACATAATCGGGACACCCTAAAGACGTTCCGGACATTTTACATATAAAATTACATTTGCTTCTAGGAAAATAAAGTAAAGTTGAAACAAAGAATTGTAACAAGGAGCAATTGGCTGAAAACAATGAATTATATCAACTGCATATCTATTGTCAATTGAAAATCATACAGAGCTTATGTCTACTATATTATCGAACTTCTAAAGTACAGCCAATGCTAAGTGTCTTTTTAAATAAAGTTGAGCTGGAATAAAACTCGGACATTTATTTGAAAGAAAAACTAATTTTGACACTTTGAACTCCATCATCACGTTATTACTTTTACCATTCAATTGGTCCAAGTGTTATTATAATATCTCAACTGGAAGAGTGTCGAATTGATGAAATTGTAATTGTAATTACTAATACTTCCCTCAATTTAACAAGAAAATGTAGTATAAAACATATTCATGAAGATATTCTCTTAATATTCCATACCACAATTAAACTTTATAATATTGTAAATGTAATAATATAAAAAAAACTAACAATAAAATAACAAAATCAATCTCTTCTCTTAACGACTACAATGTTATGTGGAACAATGAATAAATTACGAATATAGCCTCATAATAACATATTGCATTTCTTGGGTAATAAATTCTAAAGGAGCCAATAAAATTTGTAGACATCAACAAAAGCAGAAGAGTGTTTTATCAAATTCTATGGATAAGTGAAAAGATTTATAATAATATTAATTGGTCGTCATTTATATTCCTTAACATTGGATATCTGTTAAGTAATTGGAATGCATCAGTTTTCAAAAGAAGACTTGAAAATAATTTCCATCCCATTTTCACGAACTCATTAGAGAATATTCACCATTAAACTACCTATATATTTAACTGAAAGTCACTTCTTGAATATAGTTAAGATAAATCGAATTGAGTCTAACATTAGGACGGC
This sequence comes from Cryptocephalus moraei, assembly GCA_946251905.1. Classification (NCBI taxonomy): domain Eukaryota; kingdom Metazoa; phylum Arthropoda; class Insecta; order Coleoptera; family Chrysomelidae; genus Cryptocephalus; species Cryptocephalus moraei. The sequence continues at coordinate 15,595,557 of OX276454.1, forward strand.
ACCTTTCTCTAATTATCTGCGTTTTTAAAGAAATATAATAATTATTAAAAATTACAACATACAACAAGAATAATATATTTAATAGATTAAATATTTTTATTTACTTCTAGAATCCTATATTTTTACACATTGCCAGGCTACCCTTGAATTATAAAATTGAGTGCTTTATTTTTCCACGCTAACCTTGAATGATGAAATTGAGTGCTTTACTTTTTTTTTAATGAGTATTTGTCAGTACTCCAACAGTCTCACTTCTTTCTACATCATATTAGAACCCATGACAAAATAAGGAATGGAACATATTTCAATTATTAATAGATGGAGTTGAATGAACTTTTAAGTGAAATTCAAATCATAAATATATTATGTAATTATTTGCATACTGTACCTATTTTGAACGATACGTTTTTCAACCTGAATTCCACTAATTATTTAAGTTAGCGATATTATATTCAATAATTTCCTTTCACAATTATTATATATCCCAGACAAATAATAGAACTAATTTATTATTACTGTACCACGTAATAATTCCTCCGATTCCCTTAGCGATGTTATGGCTTCAATGTCTCACTTGTCAAATGACAGTTACATTCATATTTAACCGTGTTATAAAATATTTAAGAAAAATCGATATAATTGTGCTGGTAGTCATGAACCGTAATTTTTAAATACAAATCATTGGTAAAATATATGGAAAAGCTTCGTGCACTGAGTTTAATGTCAACATTATAGAAAGAGAGGTTAGTTACGACACGATTTTGAGTAGATACACAAAAGTTGAATTGGAAATTTGAGATATTTTATTAAGTATGTATTTAAGAATTATTAATGAAATTTTAAGTAGCACATGTATACTGTATTCCTTATTGACTAAAGAAATAATATTAGCTGGTACATTTCTTAAGATATTTTAAGTGTATTATCCAATTTGGATCTATTCGTAGATATATAAATCTATTAAACAAGGCATTATATGTATGGCCTAGTGAAAGTGCCGTAAATTTTTCTATTAGCTTTTTTATAACTTTTCACCTAATTCCAGAATGCTTACAAGTTTTCAATCAAATGTAAAAGTTTAAGTTTGGGCAACAAAACAAGCTTGAATGCATTTAAAACAACACAAATCCATTGTAATTTTTGAAAAAAATAAAAAAACATGTATTAATTTTAAGTTGTTATTTTGCTCGTTAAATATTAAGTTTAAATATCAGTAATTGTATTCAGTTTAAGTACAGATGCACTATTTATACGTATTTTAATTGGTTACTAAAAAGGAATTTTTTTAGTTAGTCCACTTTCAATTCTATATTTAATGCATGAATATGGTGAATTCCAATATCTAAATCGTTTTTTAAGAACATTTCACCAACTGCAAACTTTGGCCATGCATAATTGTTACGGATTCATGTAATGACTAGACGATGATTTAAATATTTCTTGGAATATTTTTATTTTTAAGGGCTCACCAACATATTTATGTTAACATATATGAAACTTAAAAATGATTGCAAATGTAATTACTGCTTAAGCCACTAGAAAAATTTTTAATAGTCATCGTGATGACTTGCATAGTTTCACTTCATTTTTCAGTTAACAATATTGACGATGAGTTAACATTAACAAGAAAGTGGCCATATATGTTGTAGTTGCTGCAGTTCGTCACCGGTTGTGAGACTTTTATCTATATATAATTACAGTATTATAATGTTTTGTATTTTGTAATGTGCATTTGACAATTTTTGTCATAATAATTATTGCTTAAAATATGAAAAGCGCTAATCATTATAAAATTACCAAAATAATCAATACACTTACTGTTTTGATAAAACAAAACTTTTCTACTTTCTGAAAATGATCATTCTTGAAATGGTCTATAGTCTGAATAATTAAATGTCGCTTTACCCTACTTTACCGACTAACTTTCACAATGTTTTAATCATTCGACATATCTTTTAATAAAATGCATGCAATCCAAGTCAAACAGACATTTAAGCGAGCTTTGTATTTGCTTTATCTCGTTTGAAATTATCGTCTGTATGCACACTTGTTTTATATTTGTGCGGGTATCAATTGGTCTTGTCTTTTTGATAAATCAAATATTAATATTACATCCCATTATAAATATTCGATATATGACTGTATTTCCACTTGTTGCACTCCTGTGGTTAATACAGCGTTCAATATAATTAATAAAACTGATTAGTAGAAAAAAAGAACAATATTTTTCCGTAAAGTCGGTAGTGTAAAAATATCAAATTCCACTCACGACAATGTAGTATACAATTTATCACCGTTCATACTTTATTCCAAGATGTAGATTAAAACCGTCCTTCATTTTAAAACTTTAACATCGGTTCATGTCGTGTTTGCCTCCCAGTGAGATATTCCACGAGACAAGGTTTTATAAGACGTTATGGTCGATTTTGCTGGAGGATCATTTTCTCCCTTCCACGTCAACCATGATTGATATCATCTCGTTTTATGCTTGATATGTTCCTCATATTCATAAGTTAAGTATCGTCAACTTCAACTTGCTTGTTAGCGAAGTTTCGACAACAATTTTACATTTTAAACCTCGTTACAGTTAGCGCCATTGCTTAAATTCGAGGTGATGGGATGGAATATTTAAGGAGGGGTTGTGAGATAATAATGAGATTACCCTTTGTAGTGATGCAGTAGAAAGAAAAATTTAAAAAAGGACGATTTACAATAATAACATTTTTTATTAATTCATATCGACAATTTATAGCAATTTCTCGGCCTTCGTATTGTTTATTCGGTGCATTTCAACAACGGTGTAAATAATAATCCTCCATCGATTTCACTACACTACATTTTACACGCAAATCAATTGTAAAACTTGCGTGTTTAATACAATTATGGAGCTGCCTATACATTATTAATAAATAGTCGATCAATAGAGCTTTTGGGAAAATTTGAACATAATTATATTATGTTTTCGAGGGGTAATTGAAATAGATATAAAAATCCATAAATAATGACAATTAAATAATTCAATTTCCATTGTGAACAATTTATTTTGATTAATTTGGGAGAATGGATAATCAGGTCACCATTTATATTTATCTTTAACGGTTTTAATTCACGTAATAGTAATACAAATATATTTTTGCAGTTCTCTACTTTCAGTATCAGATTTATTTACTACTAGTGTTTGTTGAGATATTAATTAGTAACTTAGTAGTCAATATTAATGAATAGCAATTAGTTTAAAATATTAATAATAATCAGTAATGTCAAAATTGTCGAGATGATCAGAAGACAATATTTGGTGTATAGAGGAGACCTAGATCTTCTGACGTGAAGTAGGATAAAACATAGTCGAGAAGTTAGAACAGAAAACCAAACAGAGATATTACACTTAGTACATTAACGAGCAAAAACACAAATATCAATAAAGAGAAATATTAGAAAACAAAACATTATTTGACATTGGAATATATTGAAACACTATTTGCATTATTATTTGCATATTAAAATCTTATATTCATAAAGATACCTGGCAAAGAACTAGTGATAAAATTTAGAATAATGGCGGGAAACAGATGTATTTTAATTATAGTAAATAAGGTGCTAAGGTGCTGAACAATAAACAAAATTATTACGATACTTAAAATGCGGCTGGCAAAGCTTAACAAATAAGGCTAGAGGTATTTGTATAGACATATATTTTAGCAGAAAACCTAGTGCTATTAGGTGAATACTAAAATAAGTTAAACGACAAATGAGTTGAAAGTAGTTAAATTAGAATTAGTTGGTGCACAAAAATTACATTGGAAAAGATACTTAGAAAAAATTTCTGAAAACGAAAGTACCCAGGTAAATGATAAATAAAGGTAAATTATTCTAGCTGGACAAATGTAAAAATAATGATTCTGAAAGTATACTAACTTTGTTTGGAAATATATAATTGACATATTGTTTTCAAACTAGTTAAGTGATATTTCAGTTAAACCACTTCATTATTAAATAAATTGAAAGCGCCTCCTGGGAATAATAACTTATAGGTATTAAAATTGCGTAACTTTGACAACTTGGTCAAAATGTAACGTGCTATACTAAAGCAATAAATTAAAAAAACATTATTCTTTGGTGTAAGTTGACCACTTAGTTACAACAACTTAATCAATAATCTTAAACAAACAATAAACAATAATCTTTATTATATTTTACTGTTTATTAGGTGGTGTTAATGACACCTACTAAACTGACTTAATACATCATAGAGCGAAAATGTGACGTAATAGGTGAAATATGGTGTAGCACATACTTAACAAATATGCTACCAGTACGACTATAACCTACTAGCTAATATAAGTTATATGATATCACGATATAAGTTTATGTCTCTTCTACTGATTTGGTAACTAGTTATGTTCTTATGCAACCCGTTAAGTTGTCTGATAATACTTAACATTATATTGCGACTTATTGGAAGTTTCATTACCAAATTTTCTCTTACTTGTTTGGTTACCTCGAATTACCTCACATAATCCACTCGAATATAACTCAATTTCTACATAAATAAGTAAAATTAACATTTAATTTGGTGAACAATACTTAATTTTTTAGCCGAGTGTAATGTTTATGAAATGCTTAATTCTTTGCATAGAGAATAATACTGGAATACACTGAATACTTCAAAAATGTTTAAAATTTCTAGTTAGAGTGGATTAATTATATTTTATCTTTAATTACTCATTTCTCATCTTACATCCTAACGCCTCTATGGATTCTATTTATTATTTCTAATTTTGACGTGACTTCATAAAAAAAACATTTTGTTGAGTACTTCAGATTCGTGATGTTTTCCTTTTCAGACTGCCATAACTCATTGCGTTTCCACATGAGGGTATATTTTGGGCTATTAATGGGGAACTTATTACAGGAACATAAGGTCTCTAAACATGTTTAAATGAGCAATCCAGGTATAAAAATTCAAATGTAATAACTATCGCAGTAAACAATGTTCGAAACTTTTAGGAAACAACTTTTATGAAGAAAAGCAACGATCGATCGATATTTTCCGCTCATTTCATAGCGAATACTGCTCACGAACTCAAGCAATGCCTAAACCTAATTATAATTATGTCTCATACATGGAAGGCAAGAGGTGGCTTATAAAGTCATGTGACAACTTAACAAGCAAGAAAAAGACACCGCTCTTATTTAGGTAATAGATAAAGGTACATGGATAGAACATTATCGAGAAATGAAACTTGGGCACTACGGAAACAAGATTGGCAACGCATAAAGTCCGCTGAAATGAAATTTTTAAGAACGACAAAAGTTGCACAATATGAGACCAAATAAGAAATGAAGAAATATGGGCCGAATAGAATACATTCTCAGTGAATGACAGAATATATCAGAAGTCATTAAAATGGACTCAACATACAAGAATGAACGATGATAGTGTAGGTGAACAAGTAGTACACTGCACATCAAGAGGAAGAAGAGGCGTGGGTAGGCCCAGAAATAGATGACAAACATGAAGACGGAACAGGCTGCAAGTATAATCCTTAAAGTGCATAAGAAGGAGAAAAGTATGTATGTCTCATGTGATACAAATTTTAACGATGATAGTGTGAATGTGTTTCCAAATTGGAAGTTTAAAATTTATGTTTTGTACGGAAACATAAGCACCTGTGAAGAGGTGAATCTGGTATGATAAGCTGAGAAGCTTCTAACTCACAGAAATAGCGCAATACACTTATTTTTATACATAATTACTCAGGTGATGCAATATTCCAGCCAGGGTTAATTCATTGTGACATGAACTTTATTCAACATATAATTGCTTATTGCCCAACGTACTTCGTAGTGCTTCTACCGGCTATTATGACGTATCATTTCCAAATTTGTCGTGATTCCATCAAACAAATGGTCTGTTGTCGAGTGCTGGTAATTAGTGATATTTTTGCTTTCGATCCGTCTCCACTAATTACCTTTTCGTGTGAAGGAGCAGTCGGGGATGTTAATTAGGGAATCATTTTGTCCGTTTCGGGCGACATTAGAATGAATAAAAATGCGTGAAGCGCACTGATATCCCCTCCCCGATAAACGGCAATTACATCCGGAAAACGACGTCATTTTCAGCGAATGCAATAAATTAAATCGAGGATCGCGCCATTAGACCCCCCTCACTGGATAGCTTCCGGACCAAAATAATTGTAAAAAAATAAATTATATCAAGCGAAATTGTTTCTTGCCACGCGAACACGACCAATAAAGCCGGTATCGATGATTCCGAGGATTGCCGCAAAACAACAAGAAAAACTTTTCATGCAACATCCGCCACCCCCTCCCACCCCCGTAAATAACCGACCGGAGCCGATCGTCGGCTCCGGAGCGGGTATAACGCGAGAATTTATGCCGCAGGAGCCAGTAGTCCTCGGGACCGCACATCCTGCAAAAGGATCAGGATCCGGGATCGGGAAATAGGGTAGAGCCTTCTGCCGTGCCGTGTGCCGTGCCGTCGTGTAACGTGCGGGGTAATCCATCCCAGTCGCCCTTGCCGCCCTCGTTCGTCACCGACCGAGGGGACTTCTCCATCCGGGGAATTCTTCCCTCCAGATCCTCTTCACGAAGTAGGTGCCGGAGGTATACGCCCCTGTTCGCTGGCACGAAACCGCATTGCTTCCCACGCTTTTAGGTTCGTTTAGATTTTTGGAGTTTCCTGCGGTAAACTCGTTGAAATTTCGCTTCGACCCACTTTCCGTTTTACTCGAATTTCCACCTTCCGAAGTTGCCTTAATAACATCGCACAGATATCACCCGATGCAGCCCATAAACGTTGAATTGATCAGATGGTTTTGTATATATGCGCTTATTTAGACTCCACTCTGCTTGCATTCGCTCACAACAGGAAATAAGTGGCGTGCACCAATAAATTTACGAACATTCGCCACTATTTTATCTTCGTGGTAATATTCTCATTCGTTCCCGGTGTTGTTGCTTTTTGCTGTTTTGATTTTATCTATATGCTGATGACATGAAAGTTTTACTGCATGACAACTTGAAAATGTAATAAACGTCACAATATTTCTAATCGTAGATTTCCATTTTCGGTAATTTTTAGACCTGTTAATTTCTTTAAGTTGGGGTTTACCTGTAACATTTTGAGGCCTTATTGAATGTTGGGCCAATTTTCCAATAACGTGGAGTGGAAGAGGCGATGTGAGATTTTGTTCCATATACTGATCTCCTTTCAGTTATTATCTTTTGAACGCTCAAGAATAATCAAATCTAGTTAGTTTTAATTAAGATGTTAATCAGAATTATTATTTTTAACAAAACCGTAGTGCCTTGCCTAGAATAACTTTTTTTTGTAACAGATATCTATCAATAGCTATTATGTACTAGTTAACAACATTTCTAATTTCGGTACATCTTTGATTCTCCTTTTAATGGAATTGAGCAAATTGAAATCAAAACTAATCATATCTAGTTACTTTCAATTCAGAAGTTAGTCACAATTATTATTACGTTTGACATAACCGAATTGCCATAATTAGAATAAAATTTCTTTGCAATATATCAATCAGTAACTATTATTAGATAACAATATTTCTAATTTTCTTACACCTTTGATTAACTTATCATACATCAGTTACCTATTTTATTGGGGCCCATAAAATTGAAATGTCCAGAATGTTTGTAAATATCCCTTGTAAAATAACATTTCCCAAATTTTGAACTCCAATTACATCTTGTTCTGGATAAAACATTTTTGTGTATGTTGGACAAGTTTTCGTGTCCATTAAAAGTTTTACGAGAATTATCAGTATTGCGCGCAGAAACGTTTTTAAGGTTTCAAAGCTATACCATTACGGTAATTGTAGACGCAATGGGATAAAGAGCTTTATAAGCTATTTCGTTGAAAATAGATTTTACGTTGTAGAGTTAAATACATAAAAGTTGTAGTGATGTAATTGCGTCAGGGTTGAAATCTAAAACTCGCGTTTTCTGAAACGTAAATTTTGAGTAGATATGTATACCAACTAATTCAAAAATACTTTTTAAACTTTAGTATGCATGATAATTTAAAATTCTTAGTTCAAAATTATAAAACGAATGCAAAACTGGACTATCTACTTTACTTACGAATAGGCCTTCACGATATCGAGACAAACTCTCGGTCTCGGTATCGATATCGCACGAGACCAAGACCGATACCTAGACGAGAGTGGTAAAAATTTCCGAGACCGATATCGAGACACAATTAACAGAGACTCTCGCCGAGACGATACTAAATTTTGAAAATTCTCGGTCTCGTTATAATTTATTGTTTTTCCATATAAGGATGCATTATCCAAATTTACACATATTATTATATGCGGGTGGTATACGTTTCATTCACAATGCCTCAGGTAGGCAGGTCAAAACTACCTGCTTTAATACCTTAGTTAGATTTGATCCGTTACTGGAAACATTTTGTGTGGATTCAATGAAAAGAATAATGAATCCTATTAAGAAATCTATATCTCGTGTAATTGTAGATATACCTGTTTCTAAATATTTAATTCTGAAGAAGGATTTATTAGAAATGTTTCAAATAAAATTTCCTATTCCAGATAACTTAACAAAATGGCTATTTTTAAATATTAAGCATATACATCTCATTTTGTGACAACTGAAGCAAAATATCTATTATGATCTACATCTCATATAATTCTAATGGCTTTTTCTAGAAACCTAATCCTAAAATTGGGGTTTATTAGAAATGTTAAAAAACCAATATTCTATTCCGGACAACTTAACAAAATGGCCATTTCTTAAGCATTAAACCAATATATCTAATTTTCTAACTGAATCAGAATGTCTATAACAATTCATGTCTTTTATAATTCTAAATATAACAATCTATATCTTGTATATTTCCAGATATACCTGTTTCTAAATACTTAATTATAGAAGTAGAATTTATTAGAAATGTTTAAATGCCCATTTTCTATCTCAGATAATCTTACAAAATGATCTTCAATCTGATCATAATGAAGACAAGATAACGATGAATACACTTTAAGCTGTGTATAACAACCGCCATGGTGGTGTTAAATCGGTAATCAGGTTATACATATTTAAAATGAGTGTTATTAAATAACCCAATAAGTAAATATATAAGTAAATTTTTACCTACAAGTTTCAATTTTGTACCTTACCTCATATAAAATTATATAAATACTTACAAACTTTTCGTTCCATAAGCAGCATCGTTCATATTAGGATAAACAAATTTTTACCCAACAAGTTTTCTTCTTTTAACGAAATTTTTCGACAAATTTCATACGTAAATATTTTTAATTAGCCATGTAACTGTAAAAAGAAGTTTTAAAAAATATATTCTGTATAATTAAATAATTCACCACTTATAAACTGTTAATTAAAATATTACACCGTTGAGATCCAATCTTCCTAACATTATCTTGACATTATCTCATGACAAGTGTAATTCGAGACTAAGACGAGACCGAGACCGAGACGAGAGTGGAAAAATTAGTTTCAACGAGACCGAGACGATATCGCCGGCAGGTCTCGGTATCGTCTCGGTATCGTGAAGGCCTACCTACGAAACTGAGTGTTAAATTGCGTTTATATACCCTATCTGCTTCACTAATATTTTTACGCACACCTCTCAAATACATTTTGACAAACATAGGAAACATTTCTGATTATGTAGCAAAAGTAATTTCTGTTTAAAATTTATGCATTTAGCTCACCCTTATTTTATACGATAAGGTGAAAAATCGATCTAAAATGCAAAAGAGCCGTATAAGAGTTTTCGATTAAATTTGATGAAATATATTGCACAGATTGCATAATATAACCTTTAAAATATGTCTTCATAATGTACACTAACTCCTATCATTAAGTGAATTGTTCCTTAAACTGTTAATCAAATTATTGGCACTCTTTGCGGAATTACTTATGTGTGTGATATATTAAACCATCCTTTCATGAGTACAAAACACATAATAACCCTCCTGGGCTAATATGAATTATTAGGGTATCAAATTTTCAGTTCACGACATCATCACGAAATTAATTTTTTCCATGTACGGGAAATGGTTAAATGATAATGAAACCGTTAAACTTAATAACCTATTTCTGGTATAAAAAATGATGGTGGATGCACGCGATTTCGTAATATCAATAACGTACTTTTAGGGCTCTTCTCTCCCATGCGGATAAATAGGTTGCTATTATTTTTTCATAACGGGAAGAAATGAAATATTTCATATTTCCGCAAGTGCCAATATTAATAAAATGGAAAGGATCATTTACATCCGTTGTTAATATTTTATTGCTTCCGAATTGTTTCCATTGAATTAGAAATGTGTTGTCTCTTTTTGATGTGGTAATTAATAAATAAAACACATCGGGAAGGGAATATTTCGTAGATACGATCTACATCAACCCTCATCGACGACCTCAGTTGATATCAATACTGTTGTTGTTAATAGAAGGGAGGAAGCGAAGTTTGGGGACATTTTGAAACAGTTGTAATACGTCTGTTGTGTAGATATCGATCAAACAGGGTGTGGGATTTGGAACAATTTGCTTAATCCCAGCCTGTCTAGTTGGCTATAGGGGCAAACATTGAAGAACGAACGGAACGTTCCATAACTGGCAGAGAATACATTTAAATTACAATTTTTGTTATTACGTCGGAAAGAAATTGAAAACGAAGCAACAAAGAGCGAGAGGGAGAGTTATTACATCATAATTTAAACGCAACTTTGAACGCAACAAAAGAAATTGCTCAATTTTTCTTGTCCCTTAATAATAAAAAAAAGAAATCACTCGATAGGGAACAAAACAAAATGAAAGCGCGGCCTTGTGGAAATTGATTGCCGCTGATAAAATCCAAACAAACAGTTATTCTCCGGGATAATCACTGGCTGCCTTTAACAAAACTTGGAAATATTATGTTTCTTTCGTGCGGCTGATTGCAAAATTTCGCAGAAAATACGAAGATTACATTACACAACCCCGCATGAGATATTAACCCATTTATTAACGCGAAAAGTCCCACACAAAAACGTATATCGACATCTACAACACTAATGTTAACAACATTATTCTGTAGCGACGCCTATTACTTTTCGTTTACGTCACAATTTCATTGTTATTGTAACCATTATTTAATGAAAGAGAAATCGATCTGTGTACCTCTGCGGTGTTAGTAAATGAAATTTATTTACGTCACACTTTCGTTGTTGTCTCTATGTCACTCGGACGGAACGTGGACCTGAAAAGCGTACAAATTAAAAAAGTCACAGCTGAAAAACCAAGTGCAGCTCACCTATTATTCCCCCAAACTGTCCGCGTACGTGCGGGCATAGAATGTGTGCGCCGGCGGTCCGCACACGCTGCAATAATTTATCATTATACCGAAATGGAATCCAGAACACACAGAAGGCGAAAAAAACACAAAAATAATTCGGACAACTTTTCACGAGTTACACGAGAAGAATTTCAGAAAATAAAGTGCTAATCCATATAGCGGTTTGAGTTAAAAGCTGACGTGATTCACCCGCATTACATTACCCGAGCTTTTAACGAGGGTACAGGGTGTTGCGAATTCAAGGGATGCAAATGAATCTCGAGAGGATGGCTTTATGTTCCGTATAATTTCCATTCTTCGCCTAATTTCACTCGGGAGTTCGAGAAAAACGTTAATTTCGGCGATGCTAACGGTTCGATGGACCGTTGTAACAACGCGAGATTGTTAAGATGCTCCGGGAATCGTTATACAACTCATTATGACGCAAAAATCTGTGGATTACACGGGCATTACAATGATTACAAACCATGCTCAAGACTAAAAGCACAAACCTACTAAAATAATTTCAAACTTCACACCATAATTCAACGACAGAAACTTAACTGTGAATTAAAGTACAATTCAAGATAACTCCCATCTCAAAGTTCATTGAAATCAATTTCATCAAAATGGTACACATAGTAGACTTTTATTACCGCTAAGTTGTAGGATTGAATGACATTGCTTTAACTTACTGAAAATAATCAACAAATTATCCACTTAAGCAATGACAAAAAAGGTAACCCATTGCGAAACTCCAGGCAGTGTGGAAGCGTTATTGTTAAATAAGGGGTATACTATGAAACAACAAAATTTAACAATATACTGCAGAACTGATAATACATGTTTCCATACCGTCATAAATAAATAGGCATGCTAATAATGCTTCCAACTCAAAATTAGCAGGTAGATAAACAGTACTAGAGGGCGGATGTTAAATGCCTAAATGCCTGCCTTTTTTGCCATTTCTCGCAATTTTCGTACTTTTTGCATTTTTCGGGTGTTTTCTTAATATTTTGCCTTTTTGGTAAAATTTTTGCATTTTGTTTACTTTTTCTTCGTAAAGTGAATACCTACGTTATCTTTGTCTTTGTTAGAAATATTCGCATTTTTACAAACGTTTCAACACTAAATGGATTATACCTGTACTTTCTAGGTAAAGAAATGTTTATTTCTATGCAAATAAATTGGTAATGACTACTAACGAGATGCCGGCCGCCCGCTTATACGAATCGAATGGGATAAAAATAAGATTATCTCTTGAAATACCCTTAAAATATATTAAAATAAAAAGCTGCAGAAATATTCTTCTAGTTAGTTTGGCAATTGGAGGGGGGGGGGGTGATACAAGAATACAGATACATTGCAGTCTTCCCCAAATTTTACTTATTTGTTTTCTTCACACCATTGTGTTTAGTGTCGGTGATATTTAAGTGATATTTTGCAAAAATTACCCCAGTTCAAATTAGAAATATAGAAAAATGTGGCAAATTGGACAGAAATTTAACAGGTGACGGAAATTGCATTCTTTTGTAAAGTGTGTTCAATGTCGATAAGTTCTAGTTTCCAAAGACACAAATTCAACCGTTACGCAAAAAAACGAAATTATTTAATATTCATATGGTTATTTTATTTATGTTACATTGTTGGATTTTGTGTTTTCGGTTAAAAATCAAACAATAAATAATTAATTGGATAATATTTTTTCATTTCACAATATTTATCATTTCAGATTAATGCAACAAAAAAATATAATGTAACGCCGCATCTGTCAAGTGCACTACATTTTAAAAGTGTTAGAAGTAGGTAATACGAAACAACCACTACTAAAAACGGTGCTAAACGAAAATAGTACTAATTCTCGTAAAAGTGATTTTTTCCAAAATCTCTGCGAGGCCTTTGCTGCAGCACCAATAACTTTGAAAAAATAAATAATACTGTACTAAGAAAATTCTTGTCTGAAATTTTAAATAAAATAATTCCAGACAACTCTAGAAAACTTGGAAACCCTTGTTCTTAACTTAGTCGAGTCAATAAAAAAATTTAATGATGCTAAGGTCTCCATAGAAAACGTTACTGGTCGTATTGGTGAAAAAGTTAGTGCCAAATTATAAGCAGTAATGAGTTAAAATCCTGGATTGGAAAAATATGGAAGCGGTGAAAATCCATGAAGGGATAGTATGAAGATTGAAAGTTAACATTATCCATACTGCAGCTTAAAAATATATGGAGTTGAGAGGTCATTTTCAAGACAAAAAGGTATTGCATCAAATAAATACAAAGCTTGGTGCCTGAAAATATTGAGAAATATTTAATTACCGCCTGGGAAGCAAATATTTATGATGTGTAGAATTTTATTTAGAAATTTCGTAGGTATATAACTTTCTAAATAAGGTTGCCTTTTTTAAAATTTCACTTGCCTTTTCCTAAAGTTTTATTTGCCTTTTTGTTAATATTGTAATGCCTTTTTTGGGATTTTCTTTTGCCTGAACATCCGCCCTCTGTAATAACTTTTTGCGAAACAATATGAATATATTTTTTTTTAAAAACCACGGTTAATCAACTGTTTAATGAACGACGTGCCACGAATAGCGTTATCCCGCAAACTGTGAGGCTATACTGCGTTCTCTCAAGAAGCCATTTGATTTCTGTACGTGAACACACATTCACTAATTGGACGGTTTTGAATTTAGTAAATAAATGCGACCGTTACATAGCCTTTAAAGTAAACAAAATACTTAGTGCCGGAAAAGTCATTGGTAATATACACTTTAGTAATTGACGGCAACAGGCCCCGTGGATTATTTGATGATAGTACTGTTCAAATTCCACTAAAAACCACGAATAATGCGTGAAGTTGCTCAGAGTACCGCTGTTGGTATCAAAAATTCCATCCTAATAACAAAATAGATACAAAATTGCGTTGCACATAAATAACCTACATACTTTCCTATGAAGAAGCCCTCATTTCCTCCGATGCATCCTCCCTTGTTTCGCACTAAATCACAACACAACGCCACAAACTGCACCTCGCGACACTTTTCTACGATTTTTCGACCAACTTTGTCGACGTTTTCTCTATTTTCCTGAAAAAGACGCTATGTAGGCCGTTGTTGAACCAACATAACGTCGCTGCAACTAACTTCATGAGGTCAGCTGCAGCAGTTGGAAAATCTGGGTTTGCGATTTCATAGGTAAATCCCATAATTAGGGTCGCATCAGACTGGGGTAAATAAATGTACGAAAGTCATTAATTGCCCAATATATTTGTTTCAAGTTCCTTATCGAAGTAGTGACCAATGCAATTTTAAATGCATTGCACCAATGCAATTAGGTTTGTTAAATATGGGCAATAAAATGTACTTACTGTAAATTATACAGCACATAGCGCTGCGATGCGCCACAAATCACTGTTTGGCACTGAATTCTATCTATAAAATTGTTTTCGAATATTTGGCTAGTAAACACATTTGTCAATACATTTCGAACGCATAGTTATTGACTAAATAGTAGTTATAGTAGATAAGCACTTCATAATATGTTCTTAAATTTAATGTAAATACCAACCGTTTTCTAAGCTGAACACTTTTATTCTTATGTAGTTACGTCATATGTTCACGAAATACCGTAAACGGCTAAGGTCTGTTCTAAGCCCGGGTTTATTAAAATTTCAAATATTTGTCCGAGGAACTTATGTTCATAGCACTTACCATTTTTGTAGTTCACGTGGCTCAACACGAAATCTGTAACGAAATGGAAACTTGTATTAAAAATTGGTGAAAGTAACAATTTGTATATACAACATCAACAAAATTATGGTAATTGTATTATCACGTAGGTATAGATAAAATTATTCGAAGTCAACATTTGAAATACATTGCTATTCCAATACAAATTGGTCGAAGGTAAATTATTTGATAACAAACCCATATTTTAATTTCACACAAATAAATAACGAACTCGATATATAAATTTAAAATGTGGTAAATCTACTTAAAATAACAGTTTCCGTTTGAAGTTGGTTACTGGTGAAAAACCGGTAAATGGTTACGCGCAAATTATTTTAACGCATGATATCGACCGTAGTGCAGATGATATTATCATCCCAACAAGCGTTAATGAAGTGCTAGCTGTTTTCGTCACTTATTCGGATAGATAGTGATACGAAAAAATAGTTAAAATTAGTTATTAGCAAAGGGCGGAAAAAATGCACGTGAATAGTTTAAAAAAATGCGCATTAAAATGCACGAAAATTTCAAAAAAATGCACGAAAATTTCAAAATAATGCAAGGAATGCATAAAATTTGGTAAAAAATGCAAATGCTTAAAAAACGTTTTTTTTTTTTCGTTTAGATCGTCCTGGATTAAGGAAAAAGAATACTGTTGTTTAAAATGTATCTGATTTTATTACAAACCAAAATTTAGTTTCAATACTACATATATTATATTATGTATAGGTACATAGATATATAAAAGAAATAGGAAAAAAACAGACTACAAAATAATAATTCATTTTTCATTCATTAATGCTGGCACAAAATGCATTTATAATTATATGTTTTTCAAAGTTTTCAATAAGAAAAGATTGTCTTCTATCAGTAAACATATGTTTGAAAATAGAGAAAGTTCGTTCTACATCTACTGACGTAAGAGGAGCGTATTTTAATGTATGTACAATATTTGGTTTTACATCAATTATACAATTAAAGTCGCCCGTAAACATTAGTGCAACAGTTTTTAACACAGAAAATCCTTCGTTAGCTTGTATAGTACTGGAAAATTTGGACAAAACTAACTTTCCAATGTTTCCATCTACCTTTTTACATTCCGCTTCAAAAACATTTAATAATTGAACTGCTTGAACCAGAGTCATACATGTATTTTGCAATTGAACCATAGTTTTAGAAACAAAAGAATAATTAGTTTTTATAAATAAGAGTTTATTGTGGAGAGTCGAATTTTTAAATATTTCTTGACATTTTAAAAGAGCCGCAGAAGAGGAATCATGCAAATCGGTAATAACTTCCTTTATTTCATCGTAGTGTTCGGCATAAAACATTGCTGCATCAAGCCATGTTCCCCATCTAGTTATGACAGGTCTTGGCGGCAGTTGAACTCCCGGAAGTCTTTCTCTATAAAACTGAATTCGCGATGGACACTTAATAAATACCTTCTTCATATAACCTATCAAGTCGTTAACAATAGAAAATTGGTTTCTTATTAATTTTTTTTTAAATTTTATGCTAATAACTTATTAGCATAAAATTTAAACTTGTTAAAATTGTTACGTTTACTATTGAGTTAAATTTACACACTACTGTATATCCTACTAATAATTATAAAATCAATTTGTCAAATACACTTTATCTAATTTTTAAACCCCTCACGACCACTACGAGTATAGCAACATTATAGAAACAAAATCATTTCCTGGGGACATTCTCATGCGTTCCACCCTTTCACCCTCAATAAACTCATCCGCTTCTCATCCAAATTTTTTCACGAATCCATATCTAATTACTAGAGAAGCTCCTTTTTCTCTCTACGCGGAAAGGAACTCCGTAATATCATTTGGCGGAGATATTTAGACTGGTCCTATTCCTTACGTTTCTGAGGGCGGATCTTCATAAAAAGATTTGAAAGAGAGCGTGGGGGGACTTTGGAAAGGATCGTTTGGTGATAGATAATGGTAAAATATAAGGGTTGGAATGGGTAAACAGGATCAACGAGGGGTCAGCCTCATGCTTAAGGCTAAACAGGTGAATCGTTGGATTTCTATAGAAGGAGGACTGAAAGAGGGAAATGGAACGATGAAGTTACTTTTGGGATAAATGTTTAAACAGAAAAAATTTGGCGAAGGTTATAAATGATTGTGTGTATTTTGTAGCAGAAAATTATATTTTGACAATTAGAATAATTTAGAGTCAACATTAAAACCCGTAACATATTAACTCAAAAGTTATGCAGAATTAAGTTTCTGAAGTTAGAGGAGTTGAAGGAAATATTTGAATTTGGTTGAAGTTATGATCAATATAACTTCCAAACTACAGTAGTGAAGCAAAAAATGTGGTAAATTTATAATGATCAGCACTTTTCATTAATATTGTCGCTGTAACAATATGTAACCATTTTCATGAATAAGGTAGTTAACGACTAAACCAAGCCATCCCAGTAAGCTCAAGCTGGAGGTATAGATAGAAACTAGTGCATTTGATTTTTATACAGTAAAACCCCTATATAGCGACCACCTTTGGGAAATTAGTGATCGGTCTTTTAAGAGGGGTGGTCGTTTGAAAGAGGTCAGAAAAAGAAAATTGTGTTTTACATTTTTTATTTATTAATAAATTTAATTAACAAATAGGGAAATAAAAACAAAACTAAACGTGTAATAAGCGTAGGAACAGATATACATAATACATATGTGCTTATGTATATGGCAATACAATTTTTGTTTTTTAAAAAGTGGGAAATCGATAACTTCTTCATTGACTTCATCTTACTTTTATAAAATTCATTTTCGCATTTTAATAACTTTGATACATTTGGGGCCATATCAGAACTATGTACATTAAGAAAAAAGTTTATAGATCTCTCAAACTTGCGCAAACTTGAGAATGACTTGTCACATTTGATGCAGGAATAATTTCAGGTTCTTCATCTTCATCATCTTAATCTGCTGTGGTAGTAAATACTTGTCCATCTTCAACAATGCAGTCGATGATAGTTAATTCTTCAGTCTCTGTTGCTACATCCCTATTAATTGATGCAAATTGTTTCAAATCAAACAAAATATCACATGCAATACAAAACCAATTGAAGACAACTTGGTCCACAGGAAATCCTTCAGTAGTGAGAAACTTTCTTCATTGTTCACCACTGACACCTTCTCGATACAAATTTTCCACTTCTTTATGTTGTTACAATATTGTTATTTGTGTCTTGTCAACTTTAAATTTTTCGGCCAATTTCCTACTGCTTAAACCACTATTTTCATTAAAATCGATAATATCGATTTTTTTTCTTAAGATAAAGACGTTTCCATTTTCTGGCAAAACTCAAAATTGAAAGAGTTTTAATGCTAACAGGCCAAAATTTAGAATAAGACTGAATTTGAAAACACATTTCATCATTTAAGAAGGTCCAGAGATGATAACAAATAAAGTAATTCTATATTAGCATTTACAGCTTGTTGGGTTTAACCGGTCTTTAAAGGGGGTGTATTTAGCATTGATAGTATTCAAAACTACCGATGATTGGTTGTCGCGGTCGTTTTTGAGAAGTGGTCGTTATATACAGGCAAAATGGCACGACGTTTTCACTTGCTAGATTTGTGAACGAAATGTGAAAGTGGTCTCTGTAGAGAGTGGACTGTATAGATATCTTCTCGTAGCTCATGGGTAGCTGCGGAGATGAATCTTGTCTCCAGGTTGTAAGGCTGGAGACTGTAGTCGTAGTAGTTGGAGATCAGGGCGTGACGTGATCTCTTGAAGTTCTTGAAGTCCTCGTTGTGTGGAGAGAGGGCGTATCGTGCTCTCCGGTGTGGACCTGAGGGCGTAACGTGCAGGTCCGGGGTTGAAGTTCTAGTCGGTTGGTGAGAGGGCGTATCGTGCTCCTCGGTGTGGACCTGAGGGCGTAACGTGCAGGTCCGGGTTGAAGTTCTTGGAGTTAAAGGTTGTGGTATCTTGAAGATCTCGTAGTGCTCTCAGGGCGTAACGTGAGAGCTTGTAGGTTAGGGTGAAGTTGGGCAAGACCACAACACACTGTCGTTTTTGAGCATACTCAGTATACTGGTTTATTGTCCCAAATTTCAGAGCTTTTATAAATCTTGTTTTACATTGGTTAAATGAGATATTATTTATTTTCTTACAATGACTTAGCGTTGCAGAAACTGACCTTAACCGGAGCGCTCGTTATCACGTTCCGTAAACGTTTTTGTTATGCTGACTCTGTTAATTATTGTGATCCGAACTTGACTTGTTGACGTTCGGTCTGCGTTGTTATTCTTTGTAGTAAAATAAGACGTGCTTTTAGTTTAATTAGATATCCCAAACACCTTGTTACCTAAGCTGCGTTAGTGATTATTATCTGTTTGTAAAACAAAACGTGTTGAAAATTTCCCAAAGTTAGTTCACCATAAATTACAATTTCTTAACTTAAAATAATGTTAACGTTAGCGTCAACATTTGGGACTTCCAAAATCGGTCGTTATAGGCAAGTGGTCCTTTATAAGGGTGGTCTCAAATAGGGGTTTTACTGTATTTCCACTATTGGAAACAAACTCACTTTTTTCATATCATTCGGGTCATCAAACATATTTAATTTAGGCACCGCAATCATACCTGGTTATTATGCGAATTTCCTCCATTGCTACCCAGTTTGGTTGAATGATTTTATTTCTGTTTCAGGATGAGCCGACGCCCCGAAGGAGGGAGAGGGGACCCAGTGACCCAAATTAAATAATTGCACACAACGTTCGAAAGCGATATCCGAGAAAAGCGAGGACATCAAAATTCCCCCGTCATAAATATGAATAAATGGCGTTCAAGAGGCGACCATTGAGCTAAATAAACGAGAAACAAAATCGGCGCGATGATTCGTTAAACTTTCGAAACACGAAAAGTTAAAATAGACTCCGTAAATAAGAGCTTCCGAGTCATTAACACAATGAAACGAAAACTTCTGCAAACTAACAACCCCTCGAAGAAGAAAGCCCCAAGTTCTTGGCCGCTTTATTGCCTGGTAGGAACGGCGGCGGTTGCGTGCTATTTGAACGGTATTAATGGTGATTTTGTACACGATGACATTCCGGCTGTGACGCTCAACAAAGACGTGCTCGCCGTTAACCCGTTAAGTCACGTCTTCATTAACGACTTCTGGGGCACCCCCATGGCGGATTTGGCGAGCCACAAGTCTTACAGGCCTCTCACCACCCTCTCTTTCAGGTAAGACCCGATGCGAACGTTCGACAACTTTATTCAAACATACAGATTCATCAGGAACATGTTTCGAGACCTTTAATGCTACTCGTGATTAAAATTTGGGACGAATCCCCCATATATTCCACTCCATTAGCGTTTTATAGGACCATGGGAGCCCGTGGAAATCTAGTGACTTTGCGGTGAACAATGTCGCACTAAACGTGCCACTATTGCTCACACTGAATTGTTTATACTAAACCAGGGTTATCGAACAGATGGAAAAATAAAATGGCCGAATATTTATCACGTCTCCAAATGTGAGAAAATTATACAATGTGTTTCAAAATGATTGTCATCTCGTTGGCGTTGGAATTTCTGTGCATGTAAATTTTGATGTGCCGCGCTCTATTGATTTGTACCTATATAATTCTGACTACAAGTGACACTTCGAACATTTATTGTGAAACTAGCAATCAGTACTGCTGGTAATGAAAACAAATACTGCAAATAGACAAATACTCAGAATTCGTTTTCTTCTGACAGAGAAAAATCAGAAGTTAAAAGAGGTGAAGTAGGTTATTTTGAGGTTATGTACAGCTAGTAGAAACTCCTATTTTCGCAAGGCGTTTTTTTTTATTTTACATGGGAATTCCACAGCCGACTAGATGACAATCATTTTGAAACACATTGTACATTCACCTTTTTCATGTGGAAGAAATCTGATAATTTTAAAATAATTATTATTACTTGCCGTGCAAAAATTCATAAAATTGAAAGCATTGTATAAAAAAAATACTAAGATTATTAAATCAGTATACTGATCATTTGGTTGACGCGATTTGATTAGAAAATGTTTAAACGACGAATTCTAAATAAACTTCAATTGAGTAATGTGATATATTGTTTCCTTGAAAATTCAAGATTAGAAACATCGACAACCATAAAAATTAACAAGATCTGTATGACAATTTTGAATCTATTTCGACTATATTGAAATAGTAGATATTAAGTATAGACTGTAGAAAATACTAAATATAGTATAGTAAGTAGTAAAATAATTGAAATAATATTGAAACATGCCCGGCTCTGACGCTAAACGGGAAGCAAATACCGCAGGTCGAATCTGTAAAATACCTAGGCATGCACTTGGATCGCAGGTTTACTTGGAAGACACACGTCTGGACTAAGAGAAAGCAACTGGGAGAAGTCCAAAAAATGTACTGGCTTATTGGTCGAAACTCACAGCTGTCTCTAGAAAACAAATTGCGAATATATAAAGCAATTTTGAAATCCGTCTGGACCTATGGGATACAGCTCTGGGGGTCCACAGCAAATGCAAACATTGAGATCCTAGAAAGATGGCAAGCAAAAATACTGCGAAAGATTACCGATGCTCCCTGGTTTGTACCAAATAAAGTAATATCCGACGATCTACAGATTCAATCAGTCAAGAAAGAGATAGCCAACTATGGGGCTAAATATAAAAACAAGCTCGCTATACATCCAAATCATCTGGCAGAACAACTTCTGAGTGAAGAGAGAGACCAAAGAAGACTCAAACGACACAAACCACTTGATTCTTCTCAATGTGTACAACTACTTACCCACATAACATTATACGTACAAACAATTTTTAAAATCTCTTTGTGACCATTGACAGGAAAGATATTTCATCCACCAAAAAATAAAAACTGTTGTTTTCTACATTTTCTAATATTTAGAACATTCTGAACATACAGACAGATAACGTATTCAAAAATTTCAAAATTGGCTGAGTTAACATGAGCTACGACGTTCGGAATTTTGGAACAAAAACTAGAAGTTGTGTATTACCGTGATTTGACACTGTATAGGAATGTCCCCCGAGTTATGAAATTTCTACTTAAAATCACATTAGCAAGATTGTATTAACTCACGATTTTACTTTTCATCGATTACAAACCGTAAAAAATAGGTTTGAGTGTTACCAAAAATTGCCTTGAGTATTTTTGTTCCTCCAGTAAAATTTAGTCCTGAAAGGGAAGGTTGTTTTTCTTGTGGACGTCTTATTTACTCTCACGTGCCACAAATGTACACAATAAACTCCTGTAAGAAACGCATCTCTTAACAGAAATAACAGTTTCGTAAAGATACGTTACTGTTGAATCTAGACACCATAGTTACTCCTGAGGCATCATGGTTATAGTATATTATATTCATATGAAAACAAAACAGGGAATTTGATGTATTCAGGAAGTCGAGGAATATTCCTAACATATGGCGAAAGAAACACCATTTTTATCGCCTCATTTTATAATCCATCGTTCTAAATATTAAACGGAAGTTACATTATTTTAAGAATAAAAAACCATTCATAAAAATGTGCCTTGTACCACAAAGAAACACGTGAGATATATTTTGTGTAATAAATTTGCTACATCTGCTATGAAATTCCATCCAGACATACATACCTTGGGTCTTTTTGTTTTTTGTTAAAGAGTTTCGATTTACTCTCCATGAAAAATATTTTTTAACTTGTTTCTGCTCCTGTATTATCTTTCATAGTTTGTGAAAAATCTTTATGATCTTCGATACGTTCCTTATTCTTTGCAAAATCTCCTTTATGTTGGAAAATTGAATTGGTTTTCCTCCTTTAGAACGTAAAATTTCATTTATGAGAACGCGATATCATCGTCCATAATCTGTCGAAATCAATTTTGGCGTCATTGACACATTTTTCACCTTTTGGTAAATATCACAGTTACGTTACATTAACGTTATTCGAATGTATATTTTTTTAATTATATTTTACAGGTTTAAGGTGGTTTGGTACCAACTTTAAAATCTTATCTGTTAATAGATTAAGTAATATAAGTGTTGCAACCATTCATTTCTCTGGGAAAACTCGTTCCAATAATTAAAACGTATGTACGGTCTTCCATAATTCATTTTCCGACAATTTAGCATTAACTGTTAACATCTATGAGAAATTCTGCATTTTTTATACGTTGTGCACTTTCCGAAAATTCACTTTTCATATATTTAGTAGAGATTAGTGTTCTAGTTTTGAATAGGTAACTATTTTTCCGAATTATCAAATTTTTTAAAGTCATTTTGGAACATGTCTTAATTTATCAAAAAACTATACATAAACCTGGATTCGTTTTTTGTATTCGAGTCTACAATTTCATTTCTAGTAAATTATCTTTCATAAATAGATTAGATGTCGCTGTGAACCCATGGACCTACTTGGCTCGTAGCGATGATATAATCTAATTACGTTAAGAGCTGCTGGCAAATTTAGACATTTATGCATTTTCTGGAATATGTCCACTGTTTCGGAGAGTTATTTTTCCCGTAGTCTATTTATTACCTTTCACAATTATATTAAGAAATTTGTATTTTTGGCCAGTTTGATAATTTGCAAATCCTTTTTTTCTCATATTACTACAAATTTTTGATATGACTGACTTTCTGATAATTTTATCCCATTTTTCACAAACTGCTAGTAATTTTTGGTATCCCGGCCTAAATAAAAGAAGTGATGGGATAATGACAAGATAGATATCACATATAAAATAGCATCATATAATAAGGGCTCCTACAAATGAAATAAACATTGTCGTATCATCAAATCATGCGGATCATTACCAACCTCAAAATGAACGAAAAAGTAATGTGTAAAGCTAGATGAGTAGAAGTCGTCGTAATTGCCTTTGGTATTGAAATAAAAAGATTTTGTTTGAATCTGTTACTGCACCAATTCTAGAATATTATCTCACTGACAAAATACAAACGTGAAATGATATGATTCCTTTTCGCTATGATCAGTATTACTATAAACACTTCTGTTCCGAATTGTTACTGTAAAAACAATTAGAAGTGTAGTAACTCGCCATAAAATGATTTTGAGCTTTCTCTGGGACACGTTTGTTGCCCTTAGAGCTATTCATTTGTGATTTATTAAAGAGTTGTTAACCGCTCCGTCAGATCACATCGCTTTTAAGACTCCCTAAATTATTAAACTTCGATAAAGGGAAGGCGTTCAGAGGTGTATTCGAAAAGTTCTAAATT
Organism: Cryptocephalus moraei; assembly: GCA_946251905.1. Taxonomy (NCBI): domain Eukaryota; kingdom Metazoa; phylum Arthropoda; class Insecta; order Coleoptera; family Chrysomelidae; genus Cryptocephalus; species Cryptocephalus moraei. The sequence goes on from OX276454.1 coordinate 15,619,881, forward strand.
TATTGGAAACACTTAAACTGTCCGCAATAAACCGTTTTCCGAGTGTTTCGGATAAACATAAGGTCCCTTTCACCCGTTCGTTCTAAAGCGGCATCAAATTAATGCCAATAACATTTCATTTAGGTTCCATTCAGTGTGCCTCAGTCACCACTCCGAATGCCAGTGTCACGCAACTCGGCGAATTAGGTTATTTCAAATTTAATTACATGATCCTCTAACGAGTCACACCGTGCCCGCATTCTCTTTAGGATAATCAACCGAAATTTTACTTTGTTCCTGCGGATGTCTGGGGAGCAACGTTGTACTCATTGTTTTTCCCAATCGATATACTTCGCGTGATGATATGATCGCCGGGTTACTTTCGACAAAGGACTTACGGGTTATAAGCTAACAATACCTACAGATATCCGTGTTGTTTCCGAATTTGCATTTCATGCTTATTAATTAATTTTCGAAAGATCCGGAAGATTAATGTTAAGGCGGATCGTTGACGCACGTTGCGTCTAAACTTCTTTAGGTTCCCCCTGCTCGACTATCCATACAAATGATCTTGATCTTGGCATTCGCTTCCGAAGAACAAAAAAGAACGAACGCCCTTTGTTTAGATTGATGTTGAAAAATGGATACTTAGGCACGGGAAAGGTCAAGGGGACCGTGGCGATAATGACAAGTGCTGACGAATATAATTGGATTTTTGTACACCATTTACAACTCCGACTTTATACATGTTTCAAAAAAAAAACATGCAAAACTGGCTTTACCTACAAAGTGTGTTGAAAAGTTGTTTGTTCTATTATAATTGTAATATAATACAATAATGAAGTAACTTCGATATATCGTAATTTACAGAATAGTTTGGAACCTGAAATTCAGCACACTTATAGTTTACTGGCATAAAACGCCACAGATAGTCTAAAAAACCACAAATTCCACCTGGGTATCAAAATACGGGGTGGTTTCTAATTTCTCATTCTAAAGACAGAGACGAATGCATGAAAAGGGGTATAGGTTGAAATACGTCCATTAGGTTTGTCATTGCGTATCTTCAATATATCGCACAACTACCCCTTTAACCGCTTAGGATAAGGGGGTGGTGGGATGTCTTCGTGCTGTATATTTCCGAGGATGTGAAAAAGAAGGGTTCAATTTGTTCTTGTCGGTTTTATTTAGTTCGAGTTGTAAGAATCTTTAAACTGTGCAGGATTGTAGCTTTGGTTTCATAGTGGCCCGAAAATATTCAAAACCCCATTTAGAGAGGGGGGGTAACAGGATAATAACCTCCGAGATAATCACCCCTCGAACATGTACCACATATACCCCCTATATCAAATAACCCCCAGACAAATACCCCCCTCCATAAAATCATGCAGAAAAAAATACCAAAATTTGGAAATAAGGAAATAATGGTCAGAGGAAGCAAACAGAGAAAGTACAAAAAATGGAATATACTGAATTTGAATTTGAAAAAAGAATTTTCAATACCTACTTCTACAAGGTATGTGGGTGATTCCATGTCAACTGTCGTGAGGTTGGCGGGTCATAATTTTTTTTCACAACCAAAACTATTTCGTCCTATTGTAGGTTCGGTTACAAGTATTAACCAATGTTACTCCTAGCGTTTTTTACGGCCAATTTTCAGTCTTCTCGAGTTTTCCATTTTTGACGCGAAATTTTCTCCAAAACGTTACCGGAAACACTTCACACGCTGGAAATATTTAAGAGTATGTAATTGATGTAAAATTCTCCAAGGAATCCATTCCCGCTCCTAGAATTTTTCTAAGATTTTTCCATTTTCGGGAAATCCCAAAAAATTATTTTCTTTAACTCGTTCTAACTCGCGTGAATCAATTTTTGGATTTTTTTGCAGGAGCGCAGAATTTTAGTTTTTTAGTGTACTTTTGGGAACTTTTAACTTTCCCGTGTGTATTTTGGTTTTAAGTGCCAAGAGGCGCGAATAATGGCAAAAAATGGGCAAATCAGCCTAAAACGGTGAATTAAGCATGAAAAAGGAGTGGCAAAAGTTGTAAATATTCGTGAAGACCTCAAACTCAAGTCCTACCGATAAATTCGGATCATCCTCATTGAAAACCAGACCATCTGGAGGTCCAATATTGTGAAATTCGTGCAAAAATTGAATGTTAACGAAATATTTTCGTTAAGGAATTTCATAAATCCGGCATCATATTTGTGATCAGCGATCTCGAAAACCTTTGAGTACCAAATTCCACTTCAATGAGTCGAAACTATAGGGGTTTCCCCAAAAGCGCATGCGCACTGATGGGACACCATCTTGTAATTTTGTTAATCTGATGTTATATTTGTGATCAGATACCCCAAAAACTCCTATATATACTGAATTTGGTGCGAATCGGTTGATTTTTCTAAAACCCAATTTTTTACATGGTTTGGGCCGCCATATGGGATCCGCCATATTGAATTTCGTCTCACTATCGAGCCTATCTTTCAGAGGAACCGAATATGCTACGAGATCCAGAGATTCAGCACCCTACATCATGGCCTTCATGTTCAAATTCATGATTGTTTGGAAAAATGCGTTTCTTTTTGCACTTTTTGGCCTTTTTGCACGAATTTCACAATATTGGACCTCCAGATGGTCTGGTATTCAATGAGGATGATCCAAATTCATTGGTGTGACTTGAGCTTGAGGTTGTGACTTGACGCCTTATGTGAGAACCATTCTTGCGTTACATAGGTAATAACATTAAATACAGTGATCTGGGCCATGATAAAGTTGTATTTAGTTAAAAAGATGTTTAATATAGTCCTTAATGTTAATCGTTTCTTAAAATCAGTACCCAAATAGGGAGCTCCTTAATCCCATATTGGAAATTTCTGTGGGTTTTACTTGGAAATCATTTATAACATTTGTACTTAAAGAGTTGATAGATTGTAAGGAAGTAGTTCGATCTATACAAAAATTAAATTTCTTGCTTATTAACTGAGAAATCTTTGCAATCTTTTCTGATCGAGGGGTAGATGTTCGGGGGTGCCTGTCTCTGGAGTTATTGTCCTAGAACCACAGAGGGGGTGGCAAAAGGGGTGGAATTCACATAACGCTTATTAAATAATTAGAAATAGACAGCTTGTCATAGTTGTAAATTCACACATTTCACTTTCTGAGGTCGCAAAACTTATTGGCGAAATTTGGTAAACTTTATACGGTAATACGCCCCAAGTGACTTTAAACTCCGAATTTAGCTTACCAAATGGGTAGAAGTCGAGTTGAACTTCATCTACAATGCCTGATCAGATAGAAACTTTAAACCTGCCATCCCTGTAGATTAGGTATCAGGATAATTCAGAAAATACTCTATCTCAGATTTCAGTATCCGAGGGGGTAAAACTCCTGGGGTAATTAGAACTTTAAATTCTGCCTAAGTATAGGTTAGAGCTTAGACACTCAAGTGGCTCTAAAATGTTTAAAAATCACAAATTTCATTAACTGAGAGGGTGGAAAAACGAGGTGAAATTAATGCAATAGTTATTGTATAGTCATAAACAGAAAACGTGGTGTGTTTATAAATTTGGCTCCCAATTGGTTCAAGAAAGTCATATAATTTAAAATTGCATTCGCTGAGAAAGTGAAGAGTAGAGGTGAAATATATTGTTGTGCTGGATCATACATCGCAGTTCGTCGTTTAGTAAATTAAAATATTATATACAAAGTACAGGATTTTCAATATCTACTTTAAAACATAACTATAAATAACCATTGTCAATACGAGCAATCCAATCTGGAATTAAATTTGGAAGTTTTTCAGGAAACGGCATAATCTTTTCAATAAATAATTATTTTTTTAAATTTTATTTTATTTTTATAAAGACTGACAATGCATTCAATTTCATTCTCTTTCTCGAGGATATAAATTTAATTTCAGTGCTTATTACAATTTCGACACGATTATTACATTAATTTAAAGTGAACTACAGCCCGCGGTATGCTAAGCAAAGATCACTTAATAAATAGTAAAATTCATAATTGGCTAAACAAAATTGGCAACTAAAATTAAAATATTGTACCATATTGACTCAAATTAAATCATGGTACATATTTGCAGGTATTTATATGCACAGAGTTAATACAAAGAATTACATTTTCGGCACAATCTCATACGAATCCGAATTTACCATCAACGTATTCAGTGAAATATTGAGATTTAACTCCGATTTTCAATCCGGATTAATGGTCTCCCCAAACATCATCTAAATAACATTTCATTTACCGTCCAATTAATATCTGTAACTGGCAAATCCGTCAAGGGCACATAAAATTCCAATGGAATCCCTCAAACACTCCGATCCCCAAATCACATCGCCGAAAAAAACCTATACCCCCAATTCTTCCACCCATCCCCCTAAACTTCTGTTATTTTAATTTGGTGATCCACTCAAACGAAAACCTTTTTAGCCTTTTTAGGGGCAGAGTTTTAAATTACGTTCCATTCGCGAGATAAAATTAACAGAAATGTTGGTTTAATTCCAAAAGAAACTCGTTAATGATATTATTCACCCTTCTTTCGGGTTCATTTAGGATCCAGCCGAACTCGGAGAGAACGAGATACATCTACCACATTCTCTGATTTCAGCGAGTCTCTTTTTTTTCCCGTCGAGAAATTAGTAACTTCGGTATCCTTTTCCGAAAGTTAATAGGGTCGAAAAGGCTTTGTTTGTAAACATATTTATTCAAATAATTCCGTTGAAAAGTCGGCGGGGGAAGGAAAATGACAGCGCGAATTAATTCCGGACAGGCAGCGTAAAGCCGGCTTGGGCCAGAACACAGTCCTGGGTGGGTTAAGTAAGAGTAAACAGACATTTAAATCCTTTCCGATATATCATATTCCTGGTTTTGTTCGTCCGAGGTGAAGTTGTCTTGCTTAGATATCAGCACAAACCAGTAAAGGCAGGCAAGCACTAAATAATTACATGGAAACTTATACTTTCGTTTTGATAACCAAACCGAATGGTTAACTACCAAATACATAGGTAGAATATATTCAGTCACATTGCAGTACTTATAACTATATATAGAGAGTTAACATGTGTATAATATACAGAGTGAGTTTGAAACAACTGTAATCCCTGTATGGGACAATCACATACTATCCTTAGAAGTGCATTATGACGAAATCAAAGTTAAATTGAAATGGATATTTCTTAAATAAAAAATGAATAATAGGATAAAAGTCTTAAGTACGGATCTGGGTAATTTTCGCTCCTTTGTAATCACACACTTACTGAAATGATTTTGACGTGATAAGTATCTTATAAATCGACCTGCTCTTTCCAGAAAACATTGTAACGTTACGCCAGACACATGCGTGCGAGCTAGAGTGGGAGCGAGAACAATAGACAGAGATCGAATTTAGCGGTTGCCTTGCGACGCATCTATCTCTCCTCCACTACAGCGTCCGAGTGAAACTCGATTTGGTGATCGGCTCGGTTCGCGAGAGTGAAGGAATTGCTTATTACGTTATTACTATTACAATAACAATTGCGGCAATATGGTAAATAATTCTTGCATTCTAAGACTTTGATTAGCTATATAATCTGATAAATTTGTTCTTTGATTATTAAAAAAAAGTGATCAATCAATCAATCAATAATAATTTAGTGATAATAATTCAATGCAATTCATAAACGTATGCAATTTTTCATCAATGTTTTCTTATGACGTTATCACGTAAAATTATCGTCCGTAAGCCGACTTTACAGACAATCAAATTTTGTAAGTAAAGGCGAGGGGAACAAATGATATTAACATCAAATCTGTACTTTTACAAAAATGAAAATTCTTACTGAAATTGGTAACTACTGATGGTGAATTTTTTGAGTTGCCATTTTTATGAATTTAACTACAACAGTGAACTTGGATTATCCATTTACATGTTAATATTCAAATTTAACACGAGGAGAGATTGAAAAAAACGATTAAATCAGATGCGTTTTTCACCATACGCCATAGTTAAATTATATTTGCCCAGATATTACCAAAGAGTAGCCTTTATCCGAGGACGACCTTTGAAGTTGCTATCTCATCAACATCGGAATAATTGTTTGTCTATCTAGCTTCTCAGATAAGTGTTCAACTTTCAAACTTTTGTTTTTCAAAATATTTCCTAAAATTTGTATTCGTCATATAGACACTTCTATGATAAAGTTTGACACTTTGATGAGCCCCGACACTTTGAGACTTATGGAACAAAGAAGAAACACCCCCAGGAGTACACCGGACTATAATGGATTGAACAAAAGGATACATAAAGAGGTTAGAAAAGACATCCGAGCATATAACACCAAAATCATCGAGGACACTATTGAGAATAATGCAAATATGAGGGTTTTAAGATCGAAATTATCCCCAGGCAGTCGCAAGATCACGAAAATGAATGATCAACATGGTAACGTAGTATCAGACAACCAGAGTATTGCTGATCACATCCAAAAATTTTATACCACCCTTTATACTTCCATTAGACCTGCTTCAGCAACGCAACGTGTGACTGTGTGCAATGTGGGATCTGAGGATATTCCAGAGATATCTCGACAAGAAATAGGGGCTGCTCTGAAGATGATGAAAAGCCGAAAAAGCCCGGGTAAGGACAGAATCACTAGTGAAATGCTTAAGTTAGGGGGTGAATTGATCGAGAGGCCTCTACTGATTCTTTTGAATAAATGTCTTCAGGAGGGCCAAATCCCAGATGGATGGCAGAATGCAGAAGTAATTCTGCTTTTCAAAAAAGGGACAGTGGCAATATTGAGAATTATCGAACAATTAGCCTTCTGTCTCACATGTACAAGTTACTCACCAAGATTATCACCAACAGGCTAAGCAACAAATTCGATGAGTATCAGCCGGTGGAGCAGGTGGGGTTTCGCAGTGGGTTTAGCACCATTGACCATCTTCAAACTATGAGAACGCTAAAAGAAAAATCAGCCGAGTACAATGTACCACTGTATATGGCATTCATAGATTCCCATAAGGCGTTTGATTCTATTGAAACGTGGGCATTTACACAGGCAATGGACGATGCAAAAATAGATTCTCGCTACACCAACTTACTGAAATATATATATATGAAAATGCCTCACTACATGTAAGAATTAACGAGGATACAAAGACAGAAAAAATAAAAGTAAATAGGGGAGTCCGACAGGGAGACACCATATCTCCAAAACTGTTCACACTAGCGTTAGAGAATGTCTTTAGGTCATTGCAGTGGGAAACCAAAGGCATAAATATAAATGGATTGTACTTGAGTCACCTACGTTTCGCCGACGACATCGTCATTATTAGTAGCAGCATACAGGAGCTGAGGGAGATGTTAAATCAACTAAATGATGCTTCTAAGAGGATCGGATTGAAAACCAAAACCTTAATGAACAACACCACAGAACAAATATACATATAGACGGTGCAAAACTCGAAAATGTGGAGGAATATATATACTTGGGACACGCAATGAGAATAGGAAAAGAAAATCAAACAGCAGAGATTAAGAGAAGGATAAGACTAACTTGGATAGCATTCGGAAAGCTGAAATTTATATTTAGAAACAGTGAGATTCCTATAAACCTAAAAAGAAGAGTTTTCAACACGTGCATATTGCCAGTGGCTACTTATGGCCTGGAAACAATGGCGACGACAAAAAAGACCGCTAATCAATTGAGAGTAATGCAACGAGCCATGGAAAGAACAATGCTTAAAATCAGTCTTAGGGATAAAATAAGAAACGAAGAAACCCGACGAAGAACTAAGGTCGTAGATATTATAGCCCGTATTGCAGACCTGAGGTGACAGTGGGTGGGCCATGTCGCACGACAAGATCAGTCGAGATGAACATACAAGCTTGTACACTGATGGAGACCAAGACTGACAAAGCGCAGCATAGGAAGACCACAGAGAAGATGGCTCGATGACATCAACCAATATGCGGGAAGGAGGTGGTTCTAGATAGCACAGGACAGATCAACATGGAGAAGCATGAGGGAGGCCTATGTCCAGCAGTGGACAACAGAGGGCTGACTAAGAAGAATGATAAAGTTAAATTGGGGAAAATGAAATTTTCTATTTGAAAAACGGAATATGACGCCATCAGTCCCAACCCAATGACGTCACATTGTTGATTAAAAAAAATATCTTTTTAAATTAAAATGGACCTGTCCTACCAATTTTCTTATAAGCGTTTAATAACACTACAATTAATTACGTTCCATAACTATGCTTGAATTCCAATGTCAGCTTTTGACATTTAGATTCAATTAACCTGCATGCCGTGTTTGAACGAAAAATTGTACGAAAAACGTTTAATTCATATTAGAGTGTATATACATTGCAGTTAAGAGGATTATATTTAATTCACCCTGCATCATATCTAGCCGAAGCTATTTGGATCACCGGGTATTTTGTGTCCATCAAGGCGAATAGACACTTTCTCCCTTATAACAGTTTTAATAACGTTTAGTAACAGGAATTGCCGTTATGATATTTTCGACTCTAATTGTATTTCACTTCGAATCCCTTTATCACAAATGTTTACCCGAGATTTGAACATATTTTTACGATTTCCAGGGCATGAAAAATGACTTGTTAAAATTGTCAATCATCAGATGTTGCATGCATGCCATAATTGGATTCAGTTTTCTTGAAATATGTTTGAAGGCATTTCAAGTAAAACTCGAAGGATTATTTATTTTAATGATAATGACGAGCTTTGAAATGATACTATATACTTTACTTTCTACTTCTACTTATGTATTCTTGTGTGTCAAACTGGAAAGTAGAATCCCATAACGCGACCCTAATCCCGCACGGAATCCATCCCTGTAAACGAAATTATTCTCATTTCACGTTTATTTATAGATAATGACACGGCGAAACGAATGGCAACGCTACGAGTTTTACAATTTTATATTATGGACTCGGCGGCGACCACGAGGAATACCTCCTGGCACGGGGCGGTTCGCATGCCGGGAATTGATCGTTATTTCCTAAGGAAGTCATGTTTTTTTTGTTTCCATCCGATGCGTTCGTTTTAATAAAACGGGCGGAAAGGGAACGCCGCGATAATAAATGTTTAAACACGGCAGAACAAATTAAAGTTTCCCCAATTGGATATACCTGATTGTCCCGCTCCTAATCGAAACAAAGCCCGATTGCCTTAGCACTCTTTAACTTAAGACCGTGATGGATGTTCTCCTTTCCCTTTCCGTCTGCCTGCGGACCTCTTATCTCCTTCGGTCTTACATAAATGCAGTTATTCCCGGGAACCTCATCTCTTATTTATTGTTTTGCTCTCCGGTACCCTATTGATTACGTGTCTTCGTCCGAAAGAAAAACCTGTTGTTGGGAAATAAATGAATCACATCCATTCGAGAAAAAGGATTATGTGAACCGGGCGGCGAATGCACGTCAAGGGCATTAATCTCATTCGGCCGTATCGATCCCGATAGGTGACCAAGGGAGCTGGAATTTTACTAAATGCGGACGTGCTCCCCAAAGACATTCGATCACGGGAAAAAACATCAGATAATCAATACGAATTAAAGTGTTAGTACGTTCCAATACGTTTTAAAACTCATGTTTCAGGTTTGTCGAAAACGTATGTGACAGAACGCAAAATGGGAATTAAGGGAAGGGAAAATTCGTCTGGTTTTGTTTTAGTCTGCGAAATACGTTCCGATCCCCACCGTTATCCGATATTCACGTTTAAGGGAAGTGTGGTAGGCATCAGATTGATGACCAGGCTGAGTGGGTGGGTACGAAACACCAGCAGGATGAATTAGGTTTCATTAGCAAGCATACTGATTGGATTTGTATTCGAAATAGCAAGAATTTCTCTATTGTTATTATTCTAGTAGACTATAACAAAAACAGCAAATTAGGTTTTATTAGCTTGATAATATAGAATGATCTGCTAAGGTGATTCGGGTAGCATTAATCTAGTATCTAATTTAAAAAATATATAAATGATGCAAGATCAAGGTTAAAAATTAGAGAATTAATTTTCAACAGCCAGAAACCGGTTTAATACTAGTAACCAGTTTGAATGGTTAATCAATACTGGTAAGCATTAGTATTTATATGTGGCTTATTTCTGTTTTATCAGCAAGCACGCTGTTTCGATTTGGATTCGAGATATTAATAGCAGGAATTGCTTCCATTAAGCTCCTGTTATTATTCTAAAAACAAATTCGGTTTCATTAGCTTGGTAATTTAGAATCATCTGCTAGAGTGATGTGGGTGGTATTGGTCTGGTATATGAATAAAAAAAATATCAGTGATGCAAGTACAAAAATATAAGTCAGTAAATTAACTTTCACTAGCTAGCAACCGGCTTAATACAAGTAACCAAGTCAAAACTAGTAAGCATTAGTAATTATATGTGGCTTATTTCTGTTTCATCAGCAAGCACACAGTTTGGATTTGGATTCGAGATACTAATAGCAGGAATTGCTTTCAATAGACTGTTATTATTTTTCTATTATGACAAAAAAACATATTAGGTTTTATTAGCTTCGTCGTTTAGGGTGATTTGGGTAGTATTAGTCTGGTATATTAAATATGTAAATAAAAAATATTAATCATGCAAGTACAAAAATTCAAATCAGTAAATTATCTTTCAGCAGCTAGCAACAGTAGCAACCGGCTTAATACCAGTAACTTGCTTAGATTAGTCAGAAAAACTAATAAGCATTAACAATTATATCAGGGCTATTTCTGTTTCATTAGCAGGCATGTTGATTGGATTTGTATTCGAGACAGGAGGAATTTCTCCTATTAGACTATTGTTACTATTCTAATAGACTATGACAAAAATAACAATTAGGCTTTATTAGCTCGATAATTTAGAACAATATGCTAAGGTGATTCAGGTAGCATTAGTCTAGTACCTAAACTATTCTTGTACCCTATTCTTGTCTCCATTTGTTAAAGAAGAATTTGTTACATATATTAGAGCAAAATTGAAATCAAAGAAGTCCAGTGGTGTTGACGATATACCAAGTTTTTTAATTAAAAAATCCCTAAGTGCAATAGAGGAACCTCTTGTTCACCTTATTAACTTGTCGTTTATTGAGGGGGAATATTCCCGGAACAACTAAAAGTAGGCAAAGTAGTACCTATATATAAAAACGGTGATAAAGAAATCATGAACAACTATCGTCCAATTACGTTATCCTCCGTTTTTTCTAAAATATTTGAGTACTGCTTTCTTGAGAGACTATTGCATTTTCTGAATTTTCAAAATGTATTGGCTGCGAATCAGTTTGGTTTTCGTCCAAAACTCGGCACAAATTAAGCTCTTGATACTTTTCTGAAGAAAATAATTAAACACATTGAATCAGAAAATTGCGCTGTGTGTGTTTTCTGTGATTTAAGCAAGGGTTTTGACTGCGTGAATCATCAAACACTTATATTTAAATTGGAGAAGTATGGCATACGTGGTAATGCACTTAACTGGCTGTCCAGCTTTTTGAATTGTAGAAAACAGCTTGTAGCGATTAAGAATAATAATGGTAGTTACGCTTATTCGGATTCATTTATTAATGAAATTGGTGTTCCACAGGGTTCCATTTTAGGGCCACTTTTATTTATTCTATACATAAATGACATAAATGAAAATCTCACTTGTGATATGTGTCTTTACGCTGATGATGCCACCGTTACAGTTGCTGGTAATAACAAAATTACTGTTCTCAAAGTCTGTTGCAGAATGATCTTTTACAACTGTATAATTGGTTCAATAAAAACTCCTTCCATGTCAATGCTACCAAAACTAACTATGCAATATTTCATAACTACAATGACAATCGTATTACAAATGTTGATGTAACAATTGATCAGCAATTGCTAAATAAAGTTAGTTGTAATAAATTTCTTGGCTTAATTATAGATGAAAATCTTAACTGGAAGGCTCACTGTGAAACACTCAATAGTAAATTAAACTCTACTTGTTTTTTATTAAGGAATTTGAAAGAAGCTATCTCCTTTGAACTACTGCTGTCAGTCTACCATGCGCAAGTATCGTCAAGGCTGAGGTACGGTGTTTGTTTCTGGGGAGCCTCTCCAGCTGCCAAGACGGTATTTATATGTCAGAAGAGAATAGTTCGCTGTATAGCTGGTTTATCACAGAGTACCTCCTGTAAGGACGCATTCCTGAGATTAAAAATTCTTACTTTACCTTGCATTGCGATACACGAGCTAGTTACTATGGCCTTTAAAAATCAAGGTGTAACTTTGAAAAATAACGATATTCATCACTATTTCACGCGTAATAATAACAAGTGTAGGTTTCATAATTTTAAATATAGAATTGGTTTTCAGTCACATGTTTTTTCGGGTATATTGATTTATAATAGTCTGAGTGACCATATAAAAAGTTCTAAAAACAATTATATTTTTAAAAGGAAGTTGAAATCTTTCTTAATTGAAAAATGTTACTACAGCATAGAGGAGTTTCTTACGCAGTCTATGTGACTCATGTTTTTTCACTGTTTTGGCATGTATTATTAGTATTTCGTATGTATTGTTTTGTAATGTATGTAATTGTATGTATTTGTTAATTTTTGATATCCACTGTTTTTTTTTGTATTGACCTTTTCCATGATGTTTCTAACATTCGCTCGGAAATAAAGCTATTTATTATTATTATAAAAAAAATATAAATGATGCAAGGACAACGTTAAAAATCAGTGTATTAATTTGCACCAGCCAGCAACCGATTTACTACAATTAACCTGTTTAGATTGTTAATCAAACTAGTAAGCATTAGTAATTATATGTGGACTATTTCTGTTTCATTAGCAAGCATACTGATTGGATTTAGATTCGAGAGATTAATAGCAGGATCTGCTTCCAGTAGACAATTGTTATTATTCTATTTTATAACAAAAAAAAACAAATTAGGTTTTATTGGCTTGGTAATTTAGAAGCATCTGCTTGGGTGATTCCGGTAGTATTAATCTGGTATATAAATTAAAAAATATCAATGATGCAAGTACAAAAATACAAATCAGTAAATTAACTTTCACCAGATAGCAACTGGCATCATACAAGAAATCTGTTTAGATTGGTGATCAAAACTAGTAAACATTAGCAATTATATGTGGGCTCTTTCTATTTTATTAGCAGGTATTCTGATTTGATCTGGATTCCAGATATTGATATTGATGCAGATATTGATTGAGCAGGAATCGCCTCCATTAGACTATTGTTATTTTTCTAATAGAGTATGGCAAAAACAGCAAATTTGGATTTATTAGCTTGGTAAGTTAGAAGGATCTGCTAGGGTGATTTGGGTAGCATTCATCTAATATCTAAATGAAAAAATATCAATGATGCAAGAACAAAGGTAAATATGAGTGTATTAACTACCACCAGCTAGCAACTGGTTTAATACAAGTAACCTGTTTAGATTGGTGATCAAAACTAGTAAGAACTAATAATTATATATTGCCTCTTTCTGCTACTTTGATACTAAAAACGAGTCTCAAAGATATATTGCAATAGATTATTGGATATATTGTAACGTATTATATTGTATTATATTGTAGTGGATGTCCGGATAAGATGATGAACAATTTTAAGAAGTATTTTTCTTTATAGGTATATGAAGTAAGGTTTATGTCAGCCTAAGTCCGAAAATGCTTCATTACACACTTACACGCTATTAAGAATAGTGTCAAAAACGTTCTTTATATATATATTGTTTTATTAAATAATCTCCGATTATTCTCGCTCAAACATTGGTAAAAGATGTGTTCAAATGCCTTGATCCAAATATTTACTTTTGGTGATCGTCAGCGCATATGAGATTACTATGATAATAATTTTGTCGGTTATTCCTCAACTTTTATAGTTAAAATGTGCTCGGCTATTTAAGGAGTCAAGTTTATAAAAAACTAAAAATTGTAGGCAATGAACTCGCCTGATATTACGTCGTTTCTTGCAAGATCTAGTTCTTCATTGAATATCCTTTGACCCAAAATAATTGAGAAATATGACATTACTCGAGACTTAATAAATATGCTCATTTGAGTCTGAATCGCAACTACGAGTTATAGAAAACCGTTGTATGTTTTGTCAACGTTTTGAAAGATTTGTGTAATCCGCAGATCTATTTCAGAATAGCTCAAATGTACCAATTACCAGTAAAACACTCAGATAAATTATGAAACTTTCAGTTCAATCCGATTCAGTTTATATCAAACATTAGTCAGGTGCTCAATAATAATAATAATGTAAAGTTTTTACCTACGCGAGAATTAGACACGACACGAGTTGTCTTACTTAATTTATTTTCACTACTTAATACTCTAATTTATTTACACACTTACACTTAGCACATATCTACTAACACGTAATCTAATTTATCTTATCTGACTTACTATTACTAATTAATTAATTTATATTACACACTTAGTCTAATTTATATTGGCCACTGTTTACTGATCTTACGGCCGGCCTGGCCGACATCCGTCGACCAGTCTACCTGCGACTGTTTAAGAGTACCAGCTACTGACTCCGTCTCGCTCTCGGTCTGCTATTTATTTAACCGCATGGAAATCCAGAAAGATCGAGGCGTTTCGATCCTTTCGGGAACCTTCTTGATAGTGCTCGAATACTCTACGGCTTTCCAAGAATTCCACCAGTTACCCGAATCTATCTCGTTAGGGATTTCTTTGAAGAGACTCATTCCGACGGGCGCTATTTCGTTACAATAAGATATTAAAATGTAAACTCCCCTGGACTTTGCAATTCGTTAATTAAATTAATTTCATGTTAAATTCATTGCAAAACTAGCTTGTAATCAAGTGATTCAAGTTTCAATTCTATTTTGTACTTTACAGAAAACTAAAATGATACAATAGCTTTATTGCTAAAAGAGTTAATCTAAAGTTTCACTTTACTAATATGTGGTCGCAAAATGTACCCTGATGTTTTCGTAATGACATCAAATACACAACTTTAATAAATTTACCAATGTGCCAGTTAGAACTAAAATAACTTGTAATTGAAATTATAATCTACATCTGTCGTTGACTGGAAAACTAAAATTCGATATTTTCTGTTATCGAAAAAGCACCCTTTGACATATAAATTTTGACCCAATCTGAAAAACGTTTTGCCCTGTTAGCACAAAACTATTTCACAAATTTTCTTTTTATTATTTTCCTGTGACACATTCACAGCGGGAGATTATCCTTTGTGTTAGGGTGGAATACTAAACAACAGGTCTTCTCTGTTAAAGAGATTCCAACTTCATTGTTAGTATTCGCTGCGGCTGACGTGAAATTTTTTTTGCTCCACTTCCCTCTCAGGGACGTTTTAATATAATTTTAACTAACTCAAAAGATTTTAGCCCGTCCTAGGATTTCTACTATCCTTTCAACGCGAGAAAAGGCTGCCTGAATACAAAATAACTTAATTAAATTCTAAGCGTTTTCCCAGAAAAGGAATATTGAAAATGATAATGCACTTTCTTCGGAGGCGATGAAATGCCGATTTTATTTCCTTCCTTTTGGACTTTATTTATTAAAATATTTATGAATTTCCGAAGAGGTCGGGCCCGGTTATTATTTGCCGTATAAGTGAAAAGGGTCCACATTCCGACTGATTGAAAACCCTTAAACTCTATTAGGACAAGACAAAAATTAATATTTGAAGTTAATTGAAATTCCGTCCGGCGATAAAAGTGACCTCCAGCGAGTCGGATAATTAAATTTTCAGCCCATAATGATCACGTAGGAAATACTCGTACTCCTTCGCGATCCACATTTATTAAGCGTCGTAAATCCCGGGGCCAGCCTAGACTTCGAGAAAATTTTACTCGTGAAATATTTGCAGTTAATAACAAAAAAACCGATCCGACCTGTATATTTAATCTCTTTGTTTACAAGCCGATTTGACGTTATTTCTTATCTTTCCGGAGTTAATTCGCATCACAAACAGATTGGTTGTTGAATCTAGATGCGAAATTAAAATTTAATGTGATTTCCAGTCTCTGGAACACACGGAAAGGTTAAGAGGTATTCTGAAAAATCATAATTTCCTTATATTACATTCACCTGCTGGAGGGGAAAATGATGAAGTTCATTTTAATGTTTTTTCAAGATTTGATTTAAGCCAGAAACAATTTTTATGTCCACATTGAGATATGGAGTTCGGCACAAATGTGCTCTAATGTAATATTTATATCGACTAACGCTAATTGAGTGAAGAATCAGTCCAATGGTTCGAGTATTTATTCGGAACGTTTATTCGACATTCGCGTTTTCATGCATGTCTACAAAGGAAGCACGCTTTCCCAACCTAGAAGTTTTGTGTGTGTTTGTATGGGGAAATTGACCCATTTTCCATAATTGAGCATGCAGCGGCCGTACGTGACAACTCAGACCGAAAAGAACGGTCCCATTTTTCACCCGTCAGAATGATGTGTCCCTCATCTAAAATCACAACTAATGATGAATTATCTGCCACCATAAAAAACTGTTTACATGTAGCCCAGAAGCAAGGAAAACTTCTCGACAGACGATTTATCTCTGACCGCAAACAGACAACATTCTTGGGAACAAACATAAACCGTAGATTAAATTGGAACAAATACGTCAACCACACGAGCATGAAGTGATTCAAACACGGCGCACTTCCCGCGGAACACAGTGTAGTGTATGTGTGTATGCGCGAAATCGCGCCGTTATCATTGGCGAAATTTTGTTTGTTTTCCATTCTTCGCCTCGCGTATATAAACACGCATACACGCCGTGCAAATAGTGCGGTTTGACGGAGTCGCAAACGTTCCAGATGTGCGAAATCATAATGTTCATTACGTCCTATTTGCTATATACCTAAATGCAAACATGTCGCGTTGGGGGCTCTTTGAAAGTTTGTGCGTCCCCTATCAAAAACAGACTGTTCGCAAATGAAAACTAATTTATGTACGTATTTGGCATTTTTGAGACCACCAAATCAATACAAACTCCCTTAAAAAACATTATTGTTTATTTGCTGATGACATTTAATTTGATTTCTAGTACAATTATAGTCGTCCATTTGGCCCTTTTAAACATGTGACGTGTTTGCCTACCCGAAAATCACTACACTAGTTAGTTGTCCTAATTAATTTATTTTACCTTACACCAATATTAACTACTAACACTTAATAGTAAATTTATATTATCTCACTTATTGTCTAATTTATATTAACCACATTTACACATCTATACTTATGGCCGGGACGGTCGACATCTGTTGACCAGTTTTTACGACTCCAGGCGACTTCTGGTCTACTCTGCTTGCGACGGAACCGTCTCGTAATTTATACCCCTATAGTAAATCCACTGAGAAGAAAACATCCACGAAGCGAGAAAGGGTAGTAAAGTTAAACAACACCTAATACACGTCGTTTGCTATTGGTGGAAAAGTCATAAAACTTTTGGCGGGAATTGTTCATGTACAGAGTCGGTTCAGCAAAATTAACAAGTTTAGTTGTCTGATCTATGGTTGTCTGTTTACAAGCGTTCAGGTAAGTCGTTGACAGTGATAATAGACTTTTAGTTGATGGTTTATTTTATCGTATCGCTAATTGTTATTCAGGTTTTTGATATAAACTTGTATAAATATTTCTGTGATCTATTGCAATTATGGAATAATATGGAACCTTCCCTGCTCGCCTCCCAAAAAGAGACCTGGAACATAGTTTAAGCTGCGGGGAGAAAACCATTATTTTAAATGTATACACAAAAGAAAAAAATGAACATCCTTATTAAAATCTTAGTAAAAGATAAATTATAGTCAAGGCGATCATTCCTAATGCGACCCTGCTATTATTCATGTTTCATGAAAGTTTTCTTCTCGATTGATTTACTATAGATGTCTTTTCGAGAAGCCTCCGCGTCATTGTTTCTTTAATTGGACGTCCTCGACTATTCGAGAGGAGTTTTTATGGTCCCCTTTAAAATGCGCCACCTGCGTCAGATAATAAGGAGCACGCTTCCCACTGATGTTTACATTTCGCGTCACAATACCAATATTTTTGGTCATCAATCTGACGAACGCTTCTTCAACAAAATCCGTTTGCCGATATCAATTGTGTACTTGATGCGTAATCACTTTGTAAGGTGAACTAAACAAGACTAACACAAGAATAATGTTTTTTGTAAGAGCAAGCTGAAGGAACCTAAACCGTTTTCTACACTAATCACAAATTTATCCATATGGTACTGAATTAAGTTGATCTGATAAAAGTTTAACACATTAGCTATCCACTAGCTGATGACTTACTCAATTACAAAATTTCATTTTAATAGCAAGCAGATAGATCTAAGTTACGTATTTGCTTAGTTTATCCAATGATTTTCATCATCAAACTGCATGCAAGTTTTTGTTATCAAATCTAAGCTGATTGTTTGTCCTGGGGCCGTATTTATAGTCGCCACTTGAGTTTTTCCCAAGTTGAGTCTGAGCCAAGTTCTCAAATTTTATTTTATCAGACGAACTTCAGTGTCAAGTTCAAGCCTAAATAAGTTTGAGTCACCCACCAAGAAGATATTGAACAAAATCAATAAACACTTTTACCTAAGCATTACATAAGGGATAGAAATAACTCTTTGGAGTACTTCCGAGAAAGAGAATTTGAAATGCGGTATCGTTTTAGCAAACAAACTGTAATTGATATCATACTTCCTTTAGTAATTGAGGATCTTCAAAAAATTAATTACCGCTGACTTCCAATTTCTCCACTGGTACTATTGATAACGTTACAATTGTATGCTACAGGAAACTTCCAAGTAAGTAATGTTAAAAATTATTAGTAGTGAAGTTTGAAAGTACAATTATAGTTGTATTAATTACAGAAGGTTGATGGTGATTTACAAGGTGTCAGCCAAGCAACAGTACCACAGATAGTAAAAAGGATATCAGTATTATTGGCTGGAAATAAGGCAAATTATGTCAAATTTCTCATAAATGCATACCGCGGTTAGTGATAGCAATGGAATTAAAGAAGTCAATTTACTAATTTTGCCCAATAAGTATGTTACTAAATTAGATGCAAGTTAGCTTAACAAAGTTAAAACTAATTATTATTTGTCGACACAGCTTAATTCATGAACTAGATCGTATGTGTCCATACTTTTAATTCTAATCGATCTTGCTATTACCAAGTACAAAATAAGTGTAATTTTCATTTTTAGGTAATTTTTTATTTGCTACAATTACTATTTTTACCCAATACTTGTGTTCACGAAGGTTCTACAGGAAACTTCTTGTATGTAAGCGTATTAAACGTAATTGATATATCTAGTGTTTATTAAGCCCTCATTGTACGATTTAAGCTGTTTTGAATTAAATGGATCTAAGAGAGAGGATTAACATTTCCTTCTGAAGCTACGTTATTGATAGCAATTATAATTGTGTTGTGATTGTTAAAATATATTAATAAACTCGCTGAAGTAATCATAATTTATTTAAATATATTGACTACAATCCATGGCTACAAACATAAGCCACCTATATAACAAGCAAACTTTTTACCCCCAATAACCAATAAGATTCCCTATAAGATTACTTTTGTCCCTGGGCCGCAAAATTGAAATCCTGGAATATGCAACTCGACTGGTAACTTATTAATCAAACTATTTAAGAATCCGGCACCTCTTCGCCCTTGGAACCTTATCATAACAATAAATGTCTATAGGTGTGAGCATGTGATATTTATATATCCAGAACAGAAAGTCGGGGGGAGGGGTCTAGTGGAGTTACCAATTGAAAATTTGGATTTCATATTAAAATTTCCAATCAACTTAAACACAGTAAATTGATACCGAATTGTTTCCGTCGTATATTTTGTAGACCGAGTGGATGTGGAAAAACTAATACCATTTTAATGTTATGCTTCAATGCAAAAGACTACAGATATGTCCTAGGATATTAAATAAGAACTACTTTTTCGATAAAGTTTTTGAGCATATGTGAATATAAACTTATGTTTTAAGTAAAATCTATCCTAAAATGTGTCATAGTCTTTTCAGGACACCCAGTATTACGAAAGTATTACCTTATATTTCTGAAAACGCCCGAACTTTACTTTCAACTAATAAATTTGGAAATCGAGAGGGACTTCAAAAATAACAGAAAATACTGATTCGTTCCTTTATTTGATTTGGAATTTCAGCCACATTTTCCAGAGAAACTGTTGCTGAAATTAGTATCAAAAGAAGTACTTTTGCTAATATAAATTAATTTTTATGTTTCGTTGGGCTCTTTTATAGCAACTCAATTAAACCATTTGTTATCGGCAGTAGGTACAAACACCTTTTGACCCTTCCTGTACATACGAGTTTATATATTTTTCGCTGAATTAATTCAACGTCGAACTCGCCGGTGCCGAGTGGAATTCCCTTTTTTTGATTTGTTTTGAGTGGCCCGGAAGGCAGGGAAAACATAAAATTCCCAATACATTTAGAACAAGGCATCCATCAAATCGGGCGGGATAAGAGATAAGCTGGATTGCGCCGACTTATCCCGAAATCCCTCTTGTCCAACAGGCAATTGAACTTCCAATTTACCCTACGCGTATACCCCATAGGAAGATCTGGAGATTTCGTGAGACATTTGTTTCCGTATTTTCGATATTACTCTTCTCTCTTTTTTTATGTATATAAGGAGCGTACCCTTTCGCTGTTTTACTACCGACTCTAATTTAAAATCTTATCATACACGTTATCGATCTCCCGGCTAATTCCTCGGGACGCCCCGCGTAACACCGAACAGGAAGCAAGAAGAGGCGGTTTCATCAAATGACGTCTTTTTTCGCGTTCGATTTTTCCCCCTCCCTCCTGTTAACGAGTTAAATCTCCATTGACGTGAAATGAAATGTCGGAGTAACGAACAGCTTAATAAATGCTGATAAACGATATGTCTGAGCCAATTAGACTAAACCGTTTACGTGCAGCTCTAATGAGCTCAGCTAATTAAGCTATGGAGTTAGTTCACGCCACACTCCCGGCTCTTAAAAAAGTTGGAAATAATGATTAATTGCCGGCTCAGGACGGATTAGTTCGAATGTGCTTAAATATTAGAGGAAAAACAACGCAAACGAGCAATTTGGGGCGGGGAGGCAAACTAATGAAACCTGCAATTAAGCAAAAATTAAAACAGAATTTATAATACTTCCATTACGAGAACATTTCTAATATTGCTCAGGCAGATCAGCAGATGCTTCAAGTAACTCAGCATTTGTGGTTAATATAGTGCGGATCTTTAAATTTCGTGGCCATTTTAATCAAATTAACACATGACTACGAAATTATTCCTAGCGATAAAAACAATTATTCTACCGTAATATAGCAGTAATTTCACTATAAGGAAATTGGTAGCACCGTTTCGGATAGCACCGATTGACGATATATAAGAAATGGCTCAAGGAATAGAAGGTATGTATTGATGATGTGTGCTTTCACTCTAGGGGTGGGTGCCACCCCTTCTTGAAGGTGCATATTGTATTCGTAAATTAACTACAGAAATTGATAAAGCAACTATTTTTGAGCAAAACTTATTCTATAAAGTTTTTTTCATAAATTACACAATTGAAAATGTTGATTTTTCATTTAAAAAAGAAAGTTTTCGAAAGATTTTGTAGAAATAACTACAAAACCTTAAGTTTTAGTAAAAAAAATTTTAGAAACAAAAACCTATACTTTTGAAAACTATTTCTTGTTTTCTTTTTATACATTGCTAAAAGTTCGTCGAAAATTGGAATCACATCATTCAAAGTTAAAAAGCAGAAAAACGGTAACATTTTAGAGATAATTTAAAGAATCTTTTTTAAAGCACCTAAAAAGGTCCTCTAAATTGGGTTCGACAAAAGTGGATATCGTAAATAAAAAAGGAGTTTTGATGGAAATAAATTTACTTACTCGCTTTTCGAGAAATAAATCGCATTGAAACTAGTGTAATTTCCATAAGATTGATATTAAACCTAATCCGTTTTAAATTTACTCTATCTACAAATGATACTTACTAGAACTTAACTATTTCATGTGCACAATTTTGAAAGAAAGTACGATTTAATGAATTTCTTTTTGAAGATCTCAAATAAAAGTTTTTTTGAAAAATATCTCGAAAATGAAATAAGATACGCAGAAAATCCGCAGTACAATACATCAGCCCTTATTGTTAGGAAAGATTTTGCTTGCTTTTCTTTTGATTACGTCTCTTAGGATGAAAAGTAACCGAGACATCATTGTGTAAAACTTGAATTTCAGCGAGAGGAACACATTTTCCGAGTACTTTATCCTAAAAAATTATATTTGAATTTTGTACGACGTGTTGCCCTTGTTATTACAAAACAGATTTTTTACGATTGGATATCTTAAAAATTAAAGAAGATATCATAGGAAAAACAATAACATTTAATTCGGGAAAAATTTCGGAGCATTTGTATGTATGTACTATATCCACATGCTATATGTACGATATATATATTGCAGTACATTATAAAATATGTTATAAACTACGCAGAAACTACTATTCCTATCGATTTAACCATAAAAGCAGTTCAAGCTATCGAAAAATATGTTTAGTATCAATAATTGGATATAAGGGGTGGCTACTAAGGGTTGAAAATTTGATATGAATCGTGAAATATCTTTTAACGTTTAGGGAATTATGATTCATACAAATTGAACCATAACAACTATCAATGTATTGAAAAACACTTTTGTATTAATTTCTCTCCCTATTTCACGTATTAGGGGTAGTTTCTATGGATTGTTAAGCTGAAGAAAATCATACGCAATATTCTGAAAAAATGAAAAAATATTTATTGTACATATTTAAACGTTATTTCAACCTCTAAACGTTTCAATTTGTAATGTGTAGTTTACTAAGTTATCGACACAAGGGGTGGTTTTCACTCCTCAAAATAGAAAGAGCACATTATAAACTTATAACTTTTGTTCTAGAGGGTAAGTTAAGTTTAATTTCAAATTGAATCCAGAAGCAATACATTTCTTTTATCGTGGATCACCGGACTATTTGTTCAAACAGACATCAAACACGCCCGTTAGAAAAACAGCTCATACGTAGTTCACCACGTCATCCAGGACATCACGAAGACTGCGACCGCGACGACTAATAATATATTAATATAAAATTATTGATTCAGCTTGTGAAATACACACAATTCGCTGATTAGACAGGTTAAAATGACTACACAAAAGATAGATTGATACTATTTCAAAGGACTTTGATAGATGGAAAATATTTCGCAACAACATTTGTTTGCTGGAAATGAAAACGTGGTCTATGTACAACGCTTTTAAACTGTCGCTATGAATGCGGCTTTTGAATTTTTTGAACAAAAGTCTACCCGTCCCGGCAGGGATTATTTCGGAAAATAGGTATGTATTCAAATCGATGGAATCGAACGTCCGATCTCTATTGGAAAATGGGCATATTTTCCGTCGATGATAATCTCGATAAGGAAAGGTTTGATTTACGTTACGTATGTCGGGAAGCGGTATTGTCCCGAAGATTTACAATATACTGAAACAATACGTGATTCCTATCAATCGAATGAGGTTTTAATTAATCGGCATTTAAGTGGAAGTGTGCGGTTTTACATTTTTGAGGCAACAATGTGGCTTGCAGCATGTTTTAGCCATATAATCTGTCTAATCTTGTATTTACGGACATATGGATGAATAAAATGGGAATATTTAGACAACCACGCCAGTTTCGAAAATTATTCTGGAAGTGTTGTTGCAGTAGTGGACGCCTGGTTATTTTGTTTTATGTTTTGTGTCTTTTACAATAGTAACATAAAAGTTATGAATTTTTGAATGTATATCTCAGCTGCTTAAATAAAATATTGTTGTATATTTACTTAATATATGATTTACCATTTCTTGACTAAGTTATCAATCAAAAATCAAATTATGTTTAATGAAATAGAAAAACGAACATATGTGAACGAAGAGTGCAATGATCTCTAGAGAGTGGACTGTATATAGATATCTCTCGTAACTCGTGGGTGGCTGCGGAGATGAATCTTGTCTCCAGGTTGTAAGGCTGCACACGTTCTTGTAGGCGGAGATCAGGACGTGACGTGATCTCTTTGAAGTTCTTGAAGTTCTTGTAGTTTGGAGAGAGGGCGTGACGTACTTCTCCGGGTTTGGATCTGAGGGCGTATCGTGCAGATCCGGGGTTTGAGGTTCTAGTAGTTTGGAGAGAGGGCGTGACGTGCTCTCCGGATTGAAGTTTGTTAGGTTTTGGGTTGTCGGGTTAAGTGGCGTGAAGAAAGATCACAACACACTGTCGTTTTGAGCATACTAGGGTATAGTGGTTTATTGTCCCAAATTTCAGAGATTTTATACATCTTGTGTTACATTGATTAAATGCGATATTATTTGTTTTCTTACCTTGCACCCAGACTGACCTTATCGAGAATCGTTTGTTACCTAGTTACCTAGCTGAGTGTGAGAGTTGAATTTGACCAGTTCACGTTCTGTTATAGTTAATAACGTGAAATGATCGCTCGTGTTATTGATTCGTGTACGATCGTGAAAACAATCCAATAATAATGTTCACACTTATCCTCGCTCTTAATTATGAATTATTTTTCTGTTTTGTATAACAACGCGTGTTAATTTCAATGATTAAATTATATAAAAATTCCCTAAATTGGGTTACAATAAATTATAACTTCTTCACCTAAAATTCCCTTAAATAATGTTGACGCTAATATAAATCTTCGTGTCTAAGATTTTAAATAACAGTTTTACAAGTTCACACCAAATTTACAAAGTTAAAAGTAATATAGTAGGAGTATCGGATCATGTGATTGATGCGATTTTATTTGAATGATTTTGAACCTTACATTCCAATATATACTCCATTGAAATAAAATAAATTTTATTTGGTAGGCAAAAGTTGTTATACATCTCCTCATATAGAATAGGTACAATTTATAAATGAACAAGAAGTGTGTGACAATAGTGTTTTCATTCGAAATAAATATGATTCGATACCTATAGAAACAAATACCTTCAAATTATTATTTTTGTTAATAATGATGTTTTTCTCTAAGAAGCAAATGAAATATTGTATTTTAATTTTAATTTATAATGAATATAATTTATATACATATTTCGTTATGGAATAATTTACAAATTTACTAATTACAAATATAATAGTGCAAATATAGGACCATAAAATTATTGGTGCAATCTTTTGATGAAATTAAAAAAAAGTGTCAAATCAATGGTTTTGTTACATCATACACAAATAAAAACACAACAAAGATATTAATCGGATGTCCGTCACTGCTACTAAGTCGATATGGCAAATTAATATTCCAAGCATTTAGCGAATGTGCCTTATCGTTATGGTAAAGCGCCATTCTGTATTTTAAAGTAAGGAATTTAAATTTAAATAAGTGAATTTCAGGATATAGTACTTCTTACTACAAAGAGATTGTCAGTCATTATTTTCGTTCGGCAATGCGGTGACGTAACAGAAGATTGGAAAGGTTTCCACTAACTGAAATCGTACTCTAGTTTTAAATTAATCATTTGTACTAATGTTTATTGATGTACTAATGTTTTAAAATGATTATCATCTAGTTGGCGTTGGAATTTCTGTGCATGTAATTTTTGATGTGCCGCGTTCTAATGATTTGTACCTATCTAATTCTGACAACAAGTGACACTTCGAACATTTATTGTGAAACTGGCAATCGGTACTGCTGGTAATTATCGGCCCTTTTCAGGGCTAAAACAAATACTACAAATTGACAAGTACCCAGAATTCATTTTTTTTTGACAGAGAAAAACCAGAAGTTAAAAGAGGTAATTTTGAGGTTATATATAGCTAGTAGAAACTCCTATTTTAGCAAGGCGGTTTTTTAAAAATTTTACATGGGAATTCCACAGCCCACTAGATGACAATCATTTTGAAACACGTTGTATATATATGTGTAATATATACATAGCAAATATAATTGGAAAATCTGTTTTACACCTATTCTTATAACACATGTGAGAAGTTATTACAGAAAGTGTGTGTAATTAATGTTTTAAAAACGTAAGGTTAAATCAATTGATAGTCAATCACATTATTTCTTGAAAACTTTGGCAGCAGTGTTCACCCTTTGATTGATACCGTGCAATCAATTCTTCTGCAAATCTATTGTTCTATCTGTATCTTCGCCACTTTTACCAATTCACTGGGCTATGTCTAACGATTCAAAACATGTATACTTCCACCGGGCGCATATCGACTGCCGTCGCGGTCAACGTGACCCTTTAGGATTAGCGAGGCCGACTAATCCCTATGTTCAACTGCCGTCCGAGGGCAAGGATAATACACGTTGTCATTGAGCCTAACAAGCGGGTGATATTTAATTTTAAAATATAACGGGCGTTTTCATTATGATATTAAAATACCAACAGATTAGTAGTATGGCGTCCAAGAGAAGCAAAAAGAAGTGTTGGAAGACCCCAGAAAAGATGGCGAGACGATATTCAGAAAATCGCAGGAAAGAACTGGTTACAAAAAGCCCAAAACAGAAAGCTGTTGAAAAATATGGAGGAGGCCTACATCCAGGAGTGGATGAATACGGGCTGAAAAAGAAGAAGAAGAAGATTAAAATAAATTGAAATAAAATATGAAGTTTAATTTGATGATAAGGACCAGGTAAACTCAAGCCGGACGGCAGTTGAGCATAGGATTAGAATCCCTTTAATCATTTAAAAATTTCGTACGGAAGTTGAAGCAGGGGATTAGGGCAGACATGACCGCGAACGGCAATCGAATAGGACCGCTTCCACCCTATCTGAAGGTCCCTACCTCGATGACGTCGTAAATTGTGCCACCCTTTTTCCCAATGAAATCATAAAATTTTCCAATTAAAACGACTGTTGTTCCACGGTTCCATTATATTGTTGAAAAACCTTGTACCTCGAAAGGATACAATAACTTAATTTTATCGCGAAACTATCGTCTCGAAGTTTAAGTTATCGCACCGCGGAGACGTCCCATCCACTGAATTATTCCATCACGTAAATTAAACAATGCCAGATTTCACATTGTTTTCGTTTCATTAAAATTCTTCCGCTTTCTTTCTGCTGACAGCAGAATCACGACGTCGTCGTTGTCGTCGTCGGGAGACAAAATATTCCTCGAAGAGCATTCCGATAAAATGAGACCTTTTGTTTTTCATTAAACATCCCACAGGCTTCACTTGTCAGGATCTGTTGAAATGTTATTTCAACATAAGACAGATCGATTCTTTTGTTCCTTTTCATTAAAGTCTTACGCGAGAAAAATTCGATGCCAGATTCCTGGACGGGCGCCTTGTCACGGAAAAGTGTTTGTATGCATGCTACTGTTTTAAATTAAAAAACAAAAGAAATATAATGAACGGGGTCATGATGATGATGTATTCAGGGAAGGAAAAATCATTAAGACCACAATGCAAGATCTGCTAATAACAAAAAAAAAATAAACAGCAATGCGCTTTATTAGCTTATATATTTTTAAAGAGCATGTTAGTAAATGATTACCGCCAATAACTACAGTAATTAGTGTGAATTAATTAGATGATTATAGTGATAAGTTTGAGGCTTTGCTTAGGAAAAATGTTTCAGTTTACGAAGTATTCCCAAAAACATTAGATTTTGTAACAAATAACTTAAAATAAAAAGTTTAAATAAAGCATTCAAATGAGAAACCGAAGTTGTTTGACAAAAACTGATTAAAAAAGAGAAACGCCCCAGTGAATTTTAATATATCGAAAAAAGAAGAACATATCGTCAGTTTTAGAAAGCTTTATAAATATGTCATCTAATTTTCACAAATTGATGAAACCAAAATTATTTATGGATATATTCAACTCCATCTATGTTCATACCCTTAGGGCCGGTTGTAGATGTTGCAGTTCAACGTCAGTTCAATTGAACCAGTGTTCAACTTTGAACCGAGTTCAATAAAAGTTTTGTTGTGGAACAGCAGTTCAACAGTGTTCAACAACGGTTCTGTAGAACGATGTTCAAGTTGTGTTGGTGCAGCAAAAAGGAGACGTTAACTACTCTCAACCAACAAGTTGTGTTGGTCAACCTGATTCCATAAAATGTAATCTGTTAGACAATTTTAAGGTTCACGGATCGATAAAAATCATAGACATAATACTATACAGGGTGGTGAAATTTTCGATGCTCACCATTGTTATCTCGAAAACGGTAAAATATACAGGATGGTTTAAATTAGAGAAAAGTTGCCTTTTTTCATGCAGATTATAAATCTGGAAAGAAATCTCCGATATGTTCATTGGTTCTTGAATTATAGCGGAAAAACTGAAAATTGCTTTTATCGAAAAATATTATTATCTCTTCAACTATTGACACTGTTGCAATAACACTTGGTAATGTTATGTTTTTGATAACGCTGAGTCAAAAAACGTTAACGGAAATTTTCTAGATCGTCTGGATTTCAAGCTGCGATAGTCAACTTTTTTATTTCTTATCGGCGCCATATTGGATTTTAATGCCATTAGATAGACAAAAAAATTATCTTTTTGGATCCCTAATTCGTTTACAATAGTCATTTGTTTTTCTAATAATAAACCACTAGTTACAAAAAATTCTCGAATAATTGAAATTCAAGCTATCGAGTAAACAGCGTAGACCGTGAAAAAACAATTGAATCTATAGTAATAACACTGACAGTTTGTATGCAAGTGATGTATAGTGCCTAGTGTTTCTTAATTGCCAACATGTTCAGTGATGACGAAAAGCTAGATATGTACAACATATACATTCGCAGCAACAGGAATTCTGTATTGGCAGCTGAAACTTATTTAAATTTGTATCCAGAGAGGGAGCAACCCCACCGAACTATCTTCACGAGAATTTCCAGAAATTTGTTTTTTTTGTGGAAGAGTCAGAAGACCGAGAAGGGCGTATAGGAAACAAGTCAATGGTAACGAAGTGAATGTTTTGGCTCAACTAACGATAGACCCAGAGAATTCCAGTCGTAAAATTGCTGAAGAATGTGGTATTGCTGATTCATCTGTAAGGAAAATAATAAAAAAACACAAGTTCCATGATTATAAATTCACACGTGTACAGACTCTTCATCATGGTGATGGTAACAGGAGGTTGGAATTTTGTAATTGGTTTCGTGACAAACTGCAACAGGATTCATACTTCCCAAGGAAAATCCTATGGACTGATGAATCTATATTTACAAACTCTGGAATGTTCAATAGGAAAAATTGCCATCATTATGCCACAGAGAATCCACGTTTGATTAGACAAAGAAGGCCTCAAATTCGATATTCTCTAAACGTATGGGCTAGCATCTTAGATGATACTGTTGTAGGTCCATTTTTTATTCATGGACATCTGGATGGGCCTACCTATTTAAATTTTCTAGAAACTAATTTAGAAAATATGTTAGAGGAACTGCCATTAATAACACTTCGTAATCTTGAGTACTCTCGCATCGTTAGAGATTATTTACATGCACGATTTCCAAATTCATGGCTTGGCACGTTTGGACCTGTTCGTTGGCCTCCACGATCACCTTGCTTGAGTCCCATGGATAACTTTCTGTGGGGCAAAGTAAAAGACGATGTGTATGCAACCGCAACAGAAAACATCGATCACCTTCGTTTCAAAATTCAAAATGCCATTCAGTCCATTTCAAGGCAGACTATTCGGAAAGCAGTGGATGAAATGAATTTGAGAATTAATATTTGCATAGAAAATAATGGCGGACACTTTGAACAATTCCTATGAATTATTACAGTAGAACGTAGAACCAAATAAGCCTGACGTCTGAGATGTGAGGGTGGGAAGAGAGAATGTATTAGAAAACACTCATGCACTCACTCAAGCACATTCGAGATACAATGAACTGTTTCCACCAATAGTGGCCACTCCATTTTTCCCGTGCGCAAGTCAAGGTCAGACGACAAGCTTATTTGGTTATACTGTAACTACGCATAAATTAGTTTTCAAAAAAAGTTCTATGTTTTGAATTCATTTACACCTTTTTAAGTATTTAATTTCTTTTTTTTTTAAATAAATGCTCTAAAAATTTATGAGTTTCATTATTATAGATTCAATTGTTTTTTGACGGTCTACGCTGTTTACCCGATAGCTTGAATTTCAATTATTCGAGAAATTTTTGTAACTAGTGGTTTATTATTAGAAAAACAAATGACTAGTGTAAACGAATTAGGGATCCAAAAAGGTAATTTTTTTGTCTATCTAATGGCATTAAAATCCAATATGGCGCCGATAAGAAATAAAAAAGTTGACTATCGCAGCTTGAAATCCAGACGATCTAGAAAATTTTCATTAACGTTTTTTGACTCAGCGTTATCAAAAACATAACATTGCCAAGTGTTATTGCAACAGTGTCAATGGTTGAAGAGATAATAATATTTTTCGATAAAAGCAATTTTCAGTTTTTCCGGTATAATTCAATAACCAATCAACATATCGGAGATTTCTTTTCAGATTTGTAATCTGCATGAAAAAAGGCAACTTTTCTCAAATTTAAACCATCCTGTATCTTATACCGTTTTCGAGATAACAATGGTGAGCATCGAAAATTTCACCACCCTGTATAGACTACGGATCGGTATAAGGCGCGATGTGCCGAGTGGGAGCGAGAGGCAAATAAATAAGGCAACTTGCCTCTCACTCTAAATAAGCGGAGTTGACAACTCCGTAACCATGACGATCTTACCTCTTGCCTTGTCAGTTACGTCACGTCCTTTTATTTTGGAGGTCGCGGGTTCTAAACTCCAAGAAAACAAACTTTTTCTTCTCAATTCCACTTTTTTCCCCGCTATATTTACAGATTTATTTCATTTCTTATATTTCCTCAATAGTTTTCGAAGATAAATGATAACAAATTCTTGATTATGTTGACACATGATTGACATGAGGCTGTATAGGTTAGAGCGTCATGGTTACGGAGTTGTTAGCTCCGCCCATTTAGAGTGAGAGACAAGTCGCCTTATTTATTTGCCTCTCGCTCCCACTGGGCACATGGCGCCTTATACCGATCCGTAGTCTATACACTACCTATTATGTCTATGATAAAAATATTAGTGAATATTTGAACAAAAATTAGTGAATAAATTATTGGTATTAGTAGTAGTATTATTAGTATTATTAGTATTAGTGAAGAAAAATATTTGTGAGTAGTGGACGTTTCGTTGGGAAACATTTGGTGTTATAACCTAAAAAATTCTGAAGTCTGAACGTGATCGAAGGACGATCGTAACTTTTCACTGTGTTAAAGTTTATAATTTCTTTGTTTTTGTTGTGCCAATGCTATGTAATAAATAGATATGCACATAATTTATTTTGGTTTGGTACTTTATTTAGGTATTCCATCACAATTTTCATTATATTATTTAAATGTTGTAGGGAGCACGTGGTAATTAAGTTAAAATAAAGGTGTTGGTAACATTGGTGTAGGTGATGGAGGCATGCAAAGGCTTAAAAAAGAGATCAACCAATTTTAGCTCTCGCGAAGGGGCTATTTTGGTGTATAACTATAGTCAAACCATATTTCGAAATGAGTGGGCCTGTTTCGCAACGTTTGCGGTCTTCTAGGATGCAAGACACCAATCACAACCCCCATGAAGTCCTCATCATCTGTTAATTCTTCTAATAACGCGTTTATTTCGGTAAATTATCAGCAAATCATTACCTAACCCAACTTCCAGATTGACATTATATCTAACTGTCAACTGTTAAATTTCTTGAACCTTACTTGAACCGTCGTTAAACACTGGTCATCGTTCTCTCAAATTGAACCTGGGTTCAACCTAGGTTCAACAGTGAGTGACTCATCTACATTAAAAATTTATAATTGAACTTGGTTCACAATAGAACCTGCGTTGAACTGCGCATCTACAACCGGCCCTTATGCGTAATAAAATAACACTTTCTTATTATCTTACATTAAGTTATCTACAAGTAATTTTAATTTAAAAACTGCCACTTTTTCGTGCTATATATTAAGATTATAGATTCCACAGTTCTTTCTCGAAATTTCCCGAATTTTCTAATGCCAGTTAATGTATGCAAGAAATATTAATTCAACGAGCGACTCGCAGAAACCTGTTATTTTACAAATATTTTGTTAGATCTAATATATCAAACAGACTGTTAATATGAGCATATGTGTAAGAGAATGCTCGCATATCATAAAGCAGTTTGGGAAAACCCTGGAAGCTTGATAAGGTTAACGCCATAGCTTCGGACTCGAACAGGTCCAGAAAGTATGAAAACCCTTGATTTCTCTTCCCGATGAGATGAAAAATAGGGGTGCAATTTATTTTTCCATTTTTATTCTTAGATATTTCTGGGTTAGTTCCAAATGACTCGGGAAGTTAGAGACTATAACTTTACACAGTTAGAACTTTGGTCTGAAAAATTTAAAAACTCCTGAATTCGCTTACCTATGAGGTGAAAAATGGTGATGAAATTCATGCTATAGTATTCATGCGCATATTGGTAGTTTAGTATAGATTTAGCAGTACACAGCTTAGTATAGTTTAATATGTGTCAATATATACCATTAGAATATATGTTTAATAGCCAGAAACTGGATACTTGGTAAGGCTATAGATTGGGTTCCAAGAAAATCTCATAATACCAAATTTCACTTTTTGATGAGAAGTACAATAAGGGTAAAATTTATTTTGTTGTGTCAATTTTGAGTTAGTTAATTTAACCGGAAGTTATAAACTTTAAATCCGGCAACAATTTCCCCATCCGAGGGGTCCCAAAAGAAGATGATTAGAAGCCCAAATGACTAGAAGCTTTATATTATAAGTAACTTTGGCTCTACGATAGTTCAGAGGAAGTATTGTAACTCCGAAGTTACTTTTCAGGGGCTGCGAAAAATAGGGGAGAGGTTTATTGTTACTTAAGTACTTAACGAGTAGTTAGAGACTTCAGTTTCTGTACCGTTATAACCTCGGATAGCTGGAAAAAGTAAATATACAGAATTTTACCTGGGTCCGGGGTGATAAAGGGGGTGAAATGTATCCAACAGTTATAAATATTGCGAAACTATAAACTTGAAAGGGTTATGGAGAGGTAGGGTGGTTCAGAAAAATAAGGTGATAACAAATTTCATTTTATGAAGAGGTGGAAAACATGGCAAGGTTTTGCAAACTTTTGCAAAGCCAGCCCGGTGTTGGTAAATTGGTACCCGGCAGGTAAGAAATTAAAAGGTAGTACTTAGTGCCTCTTATCTATTTACAAATTGGTTCCTAGGTTTTTTCGTTTACCTGACATTATATGTAAATTGGTTACCCTAACCTTACCCGAATATTTCATTACCAGGAGCCGTCAGTTGTACCACGGAGGGTACGAAATGGATAAAGCTACCCTACAGGATGTTGCTCGAGGAGATTAACGGCTTACAGTCGAAATAAGTCATCGGTCCTGTTCGTTTTACTTAACCTCAATTGTTTATCCTTGCCCTCTTGCTCTGACAAGCGATAGCGAATAGAACGAAAATAGTGTAGTCCACTTAACCCAGAAGTACAACAGCATTACACGCGAAAAAGGGTTTTGTATAAGCTCAGGTAAGTGAAAACGTTGGGAACCAATTTACACTTAAAGGTCAGGTAAACCAAAAATTTCGGGAACCAATTGGTATATTATTTTTAACCCTGATTAACTTGGGAACCAATTTACGTGTTCCCCACCGGGTAGGGTGGTTCAGAAAAATAAGGTGATAACAAATTTCATTTTATGAAGAGGTGGAAAACATGGCAAGGTTTTGCAAACTTTCCAGAGAAGCCAGCTAGTATACAAGCGTTCATTCTATGGTGAAGAACTGAGTATGGTATATTTAACATGCGGTTCCGAATATTAAAAGATAAGAATTTATTGATAGAAATATTTTTAGCTTCCAAAGTTGAAGTAGCTGAAATTTGGAATTCAATTTGTTACTCAGGTGCTGAGAGAAATACAAACTTATACTTCTTTCCAACGATACCACTACGATAGGTATGTTTTCATTTCCTATTTAGTTGCAGAGTTGCACATATATGCGAGATTCAATTATATGAAGTTTTTTGAATTTAGTAACTATAATACATTTTGAAGTTTTAAATGGCAAGAAATAATTCCAGAGTACTAGTTGATGGGAATTGTTCTGCGTTTTAATGATATTATGTAAAATAATAAGTATATCAAAGTTTCCCAAATTTGTATGTACCTATCTATACTGACAATCAATCGGTATTTTCATCAACAAATTACTTCTATAAAATTTTGTCAATTTTTAAATTATTGGAAAATAGTTTGTCGAATAATAACATATTATATAATGAAGCTTGAATTTAACTAACTTAACCTGTCTAAACTTTGCATGAATTTACATAACAAAACAGTTTATTTTCATCCTCAAAGTACAACTGTATTGGTTATATATTTCAATTGTCCTATTTTGGGAAAATTAAATTACATATCTAGAAAGTGTAGACATGTTTTGCTCAAAAAAGAAAATTGGAATATATATCCTTAATATTTTGTGTTTCGAGTTGAACACACACCTTCCTTTCCTATTTTCCCTGAATTTTCCAAAGTGATCAACCCTTTGGCAATTGTTCTCCAACTCATTTACGGGCAGCCATCATAATTCTGAAATCATTTCATCCGTAAGAGCCGTATTTTTAAATGACTGCTTTATAACATAAAACGAACAACAAATCTTTAAGACTTTTAAAGTGTCTACAATAGGCAGGAGAAGACGCTTCAGACGACGGCCATTAGAGAACTTCGACGTTTTCGCATATCCTCCGTCGACATTTTAATCTGATCCGAGCTATAGATGCAAAATTGCAATCTCGGAAGCAGATCAGAACGGATCTTTGAGCATGGGAAAACTCCAAGAAACTTTTTACTGAATTGATGTATCCGTCGCTGCAGTCGGAATAAAACCAGCGGACGCGATTCGCTTTTGAACGCATCCTCCTCGAAAAATAGCCAAACTTCAATTCTTATATCTGTTCCGGGAGTCGTTCCACTTGAATTACGGAAACAACGGGTGCAGTCTTTTGTATTCAAGTCGGTAGCGATGCGGCACTCACTTACCCTACGATCGTCAACGGATCCGGCAATCAACAGTTACGAGCACCTAACGCAGCTATTGATTTTCGTACAATCTGTTATTAATTGATTCTGGCGGTTTATTGGCTTTCGGTACTGAGTCTGGTGGATTATCAGAAGTTCGTAGGAGCTATTTGTTGCGAACAAGGACACGTTTTCGTTGCCCTGATGAGGAACAATCGTCGGGGGTAACGATTTCGAACGCCGGCTCGAAAACTCATTTCATTGAAATTACACGCTCTCATTAAACTAACATTTGCGTTTGTCGATGGCCGTGAATGTTATCGAATGCAAACGGATCTACTCTTACTTCAAACTGTTTACGTTGGTGAGGAAAATATACCAATTAAATAATGGATTCTGATACAGAACTGTACGCTGCTGGTACAGATAGAATAAACTAAGGGCTCTTAAAGTGTGGGAGTAATATATTAAAACTGAGCTTGCTCCACTTTACAAATATATGCTGGAAGCATCGAAAAATTCCGAAAGCATAGTTAATAGCCAAGTAAAGTCCATTTTTAAGAAAAGAGACACCAACAACTACAGAGGAATAAGATTATTGAATACATGTCACAAACTTTATGTTTATATTACAAAAGTAAGGATTCGCACAACCTCTTCTTGAAGTAGTGAAGAGTCTACATATGCATACCGTCATAGTCATAGAAAACAACATAAACGAGGTCTCTGAACAGATATAAATGAATTAAGGCGTAAGACAAGGTTGCTGATTGTTGCCTTTGCTCTTCAATTTGTATATTGACGATTTGATTAAAGTTTGGAAAACAATGGCTCCCAATGGAATCCTAGTCCACCATGCAACAAATTTAAACACCATTCTTTTTGTAGATGTTGAGGCAATTCTGACAACATCAGAAGTTGATTTGCAAAGAGCTGCAAATCTTCTTAACAACATGGCCAAGGAATACAGCTGTGAAATCTCAAAAAATAAGGCAAAAATTACGGGATTTGAAGGTAAAAGTGCGATAAGTTACAAAACTTGCATTAATGATAAATGTTTAAAACAAGCTAGCCACTTTAAATACCTAGGATGTGACATAACCTATGAATTCAGCAGTGATATTATGACTTTCAATCAAATGTGAGGTACTATCAGAAGAACTCTAAGAAAATACTGCAGATGAGGAACCAAATTAAACTTTTATAAACAATGGCAGTTCCCACTCTATTACACGGAAGTTAAACTTGGATAATCAAGAAACACACCACCTTATTTTTGCAAATCAATTTATCACTCTGTAAAAAATACAAAATTTTCCAAAATATCTCCCTGAAAAGTTGTCTAAAGGCATTCAAGTCCATATTGCAATAACATATATGATATCGTAACGCGAAATGTAAACAACCAGCGTAAGCGTAATTTTTATCGGACGAGACGATCCACCTCAAAGGGAGCCCGCTCCGCTAATTGGATCATAAAAACACTTCCAGTCCAATCGCGAATATTCATTGAAAGAAAGAATGACTTATTACGTTCGGGTCGTTTCTAGAACAAACAAATTAGGGAAAAGAAGAATCGAGCACTATCAAGAAGGTTCCGGAATACATTATGAAAAGCGAACGCTGCGGACAAAGATTAGATTACACGAGAAACCACCGACTAGTGAAAACAGTGTGATAAACCGATAAATGAAATTGTATAAATAAATTAGCAAATAAAAGTGTGATAGAAATTAACTAGTTAGGAAATAGTTTAGATAAATTTAGTAGTGTTAAGACAGTGTGTAAATAAATTAGAATAAACGATACAATATTTATGTTGTTGGTATATATACCAGATTGATATAACATAACATTATACTACATTTAATCTCGTATATTTCTAAACGAGTTAAAGCCTATAAGCTGAATAAGCGTTGCCAGGTCTGCTTTATCTGTAGTCCAGTGAAGTGGTAGGATTTTGAAGTCCAAACTAATAACTAATAAGTTTACCATTACAATACCACTTCATTCAATAATAGTGATTTTCACGCTCCTGCTATCGTAAATCGCTCTTATATGCATAGATACGTAGCATGAAAATGGCAAATAACATTCGTGTATTATTTTTCCTTGACGACGGAATGTAAATACTGTCATTTACATTCCTAGGAAGATCAAAAGAGTAAATCCAGTTGATTTATCCATAGTTACGCATATGTCACACTGACATATGTAAGTCTGACGTATGTCAGTCAACTTATGTCAGAGTGACGTACGTCTAAACTAAATCAAAAATTTCATTTTTTGAGGAATTATGAGGAAATTTTCAACAGCAGCGTGAAAAATCTAATAAGCCACACGGAATGTATCGACTGTTAACATTCTCGGCAAGTGACAAGCCTCGGCTTCGCCTCGGCTAGTATACACTTGCCTCAAATGGTAAAACGTCTTTACATTCCTTGTGACTTAAATAACTATTAAGTCACAATAACTGTATTTACATTCCGTCGTCAAGGAAAAATAATACACGAATGTTATATGCCATTTTCATGCTACGTATCTATGCATATGAGAGCGATTTACGATAGCGGCAGCGAGAAAAATTTAATTTCTACATATTTTTGAATATCAAACAGACTTTTGGGATAACATCATTCCAAACTTTTTCTTACATTTCAAGCGAACTTGTCGTTTTCGTACTATCCCCACCAAATGACTTGAAAGGGATTATAGAATCATCACTCATTTTACAGTCGCATTAGGACCAACATAATATTATCCCCGTCCGCGAGACGTACGTCTCGAATAGTCTCGATTCATCAGAGCCGAATAATGCCTACTAAAAACGCAAACTAGATATCTCTCGTGAACCGTTCCGCATGCACGTTTTCACATCGTATCGGAGTAAAAACAAAAGACAAATGGAAGGGAATAACGGAGAGGAAAAAAATACTATATTTTAAGGATCCCGTAGCGCATATGTAAATAGTACGAAAACATATCATTTATCTTTCCCCATCAGTCAAAGAAATTCGAAATAGAACGAATTCAGCTTGTTTTCCTAAAGTTTCTCTTTTTATCATCTAAAGCGACTTAGCGAGACGTGCTTCTACTTTGAGAATGAAGTATTGATGTTAAAATGTGATATTTTATGTTCTTTGCGGAGAAAATTGACGTGCATTCGGTGGAAGTGTCATTACCATGAGAAGCGGAATTAATATCCGCTAGTCCACTTGATTTACCGTACGAATTATAAATTCACCTCACGCATAATTTGTTTCCATTATATTTAACGCGCCGAGATACGAATCCGCGTCTGCTGTTAACTTGAGACAAGAATTAGAGATTTAAGACACTTATCAAAGAAATCCTACACTGCCATTTATTAAATATTCTATTTGAATAACGCCCCCGAGGCACACATTTTCGCATATCTCTTTGCTCGTAACATGACTTTTATGGCTAATAATGTAATGCTCCTCTTTTCCTCTTCCTAAAGCAGTCCCCCCCATCTGTTAGGAGTTGGGTTCATGCAAAAACATGTAAATTACTTTGTTATCTTTTCAGGAGTTAGGAGGGAGAGGTTTTTTAATTAATAATTTGTCAAGTATATTGAATTTCAAGAGCGCGAGATAAAAAAAAATAATGAAGAGCGAAGGAGGAATCCCAGTGATTGCCTTTCATCATTTTTTCTATCCGGCAATATCATCAAGTCTTCGAAAAACTGATGTTAACACTTCAAATTTATTTTCAGACAAATTGCGAATGTTTCATTTAATATTACCACAATCGAATCATCGTTGTAAACATTAATCCTCCACCCCCATTACTCACCCTCATCTCCTAAAAATTGCGTTAATTGTACTTTAACATCCGTCATTCCATTTTTATTAATCACGAAAACGAATATTTTTTGCCGGCGCCCAGTTAGGATCCTAATCTGGAAGATTACATTTAAATTATCATCATTACGTTTCCAGATGGATTAATCTCGGATACATTTAATTTTCTGTTGGATAGCACCCATTATTACACCGTTAATTACTCGGTGCTTGTTCAACGAAAAATGATTTTCTTTGTGGTCGTGACAGGCGTGGACGGTAATGGTTTCAAGCGTCATGAATTAATATCTTTAATGGTTATTTTTTATCAAGGAACAGCTGGAGGATGTTGAGAAATATTGGTATCAAGTTTAATGAAGGTGTGGTAACGGTATAGAAGAGGTTGCTCAAAACATACTTGGTCATTACGCTGACAATTAATAGTATGACATATTTCTGCAAGTTTTTATATTTTCTACTCTTATATGATACGAAATGTGATGTTAAAAGTTTAATAATGAGAAACCCAAGCAAAATTCGCTCGGAAATTCTAGTGAATTTTCTATGCATTTTAGGTTAAAACACAGTTTTCATAACAGAAGCAGATTTATAGTTTTGTAAAAACGATATAGTGTAAGCGTATATATAGAGAAATTAGTGAAACTTGCGGTGCACGTCATCAAAATTTATGACGTCATCACGTCGCCATGTTGCCACAGCAATTTTTTTTACTTGACATGACTGTTGGTTTGGCTAGTAAATTTATAACTGAAAAGTATACATTTTCTTCGTCTTTCATGAATTTAGCTCAGAGATTATTGTGAAATTCTTAAATAATTAAAAATATATAGGTATTAGTATACAACAATAATTAGAAATGAAATAGAATTATAATGTGTTAGGATGAGTTAGTACATGGAATTTACTCATTTAGTCAGTGTGATTTTATTAGTATTATTATACATTTACATTATACATATTACATTACACACTATAATGCTATTATACAATTATTTACAAACAAAATAGATAGCTATTAATATATTAATTATATTAGAAATTATGAAATTCTTAATTACAAACACATTTATATACACTAATTACAATTCAAATAGGATCGTGTGTTCTAGGATGAGTAAGGTATATGGAATTTACTCACTTAAGTCAGTGTCATTTTATAAGTTTTTCTAATTTGCCATTATGCATTCTTGTTAATTGAATTACATATCAGCAAGTGCTTTCACTTTATGCACTACTTTGTTATAAAAACTCACTGTCCAGCAAAGACCACAGGGAGGTGTGAGTATCCTTTGCCAGGAAAGGAGTGGAACAGGAAGTGTACACTTTCATATAAAGAGAAACCCAGTAGAGAATGGACTTGGCACAGCACAGAAAATACAAGATTGAAATTGAATTGTTGACCAAAATGACCTACAATGTAATATTAGGTAATACAAATACAGATGAGAAAGAATAGAGGGCAATACGGAACAAATTAATATGTGAGAAACAAACAACAATAAATAAGTAAAGTATCTGCTGCCAGAATATATGTGGCCATCAATTGAAACAAAGAAACCCAAATTAAGCCTACAATTAAAAAGAATAAATAGAGAAATTTCAAATATAACTGAACTTTTGAGCAATTAGAGGAAACAACTACTTCGAGGGCAAATACCCCTACCGACATTAAATTACACCCCTAACTTCTCTCACCTGAACTCAGTTTAACATCTCAGTGATTTTTTATAAAGAATATACATTTCGGGATTAAAGGTGCATTTTTCTTTATAATAAATAGAGAAGTGTGGAGGTCGGTACTGACATTGTTGTGAAAACTATAAGTATAAAGTCAAAAATATTAAGGAATACAGTAGCAAATAGAAGAAAACAAATAACATTAATAGATGACAAATCCAAAACAGAAAAGAAATATTTACACCTATGAAAATGAAATGGAAACACTGCTCTGACGATAAGCTACAAACTACAAGTATGATACAATAACTGATCTGCAACATTTGGATCAAGAAAGTGTACACTAAATTGGCAGGTGTAATTGGATCGAGGAGCGTAGAGACATTGTAGGGAGGTGCATGTCCAACGGCCTAGAATCTGGAATTCAAGCAGACTATTGTAGTTATGAAAGTCGCGGAAAGAAACACACCCCGGTCAACCCGTCGGAAGTACTGTCTCTTATCAACTCTCTATTGGCAGCTTTACATGTGTCCATCGAGCCTTCATTTTATGTTTACCTAAAAAAAAGTTTTACTATATAAATATTCATGCACTACAGTTACAATATAATAATATTCTAATAATACATTATGTGCACATACCTAGAGTAAGATGTATTTACTTTAGTCAGAATCTGATATAGGTAAAAGTGCGTTACCAGACATATCAGGCTCGATTTTAGATTTACAGTCACTACAGATGACATGTTCGTGTAGATGTTAAATATTTCCTAAAAATCACTATCACTCTCTGAGTCACTGTTCAAGTCAATCAATTTCTATCAAACATTCGTTCACGATTCCACCATTTCTCAATTACTTGTTCTGTATGCTTGATGGAGTTCATCCAGACCACAGGTGTAATGGTAGACAATGCTTCTTTCCACATGTCCAAACAGTTATCGTTTGCATTTCCATCTCGACCTACGTGTTGGTTATAATAATTTTTCGCCACGCCCCATATCAACTCGATTGGATTGAATATACAATGATAGGGAGGAAGACGTAACACTCTATGGCCATATTGTCCAGCCATCTGATCCGTTAGGTATATCTGTTCTGGTTTATTTATAGGAAAAAAAAATGAAATAAACACAAATGTTTCTATTTCATTTCTACTTACTGATTAAAAATTTGAAGTAGTTCACTCTTCAACATTGTATGTTCAAATTGAAAGTTATGTTTTGTAAGCCAATCCTTTATAACAGGCTTTGTCGATCCACTTGTCGGAGCCTTATCTACCAATTTACTGTGGTACGGTGCGTTGTCCATAATAATAACTGACGGTTCCTGCAAGTTTTTCAAAAGTTGATTCTCAAACCACAGCAAAATGTTGTTTTGGTTTATTTCCCCATGATAGTCACCTTTGGATTTAGAGGAAAACACTAATTCAGCCCCAGGAATGAAACCATTCTTGTTACCAGCATGAAGAATGATATGTCTGCAATAATAAATCACTATTAATTAATACTTAAATCTTTCATACCAATTCTGCGATGAGTTACTAACAAATAATATGACTTTAACAAAACCTAATCAAATGGCATTCTAACGTTTACCTTTTCCCATCAACTTTTGTGGTCTTTACACTCTTTCTGTTATCATCTTGCCACGAGTGACCCAATGTTCCATTTTGGAATATCCAAGTTTCATCCAAATAAACAAAATTAAATGTGGATTCCTCTTTAATTTGTTGATACATTCTCAAAAATTGTATTCTTTTAAATGTAATATCTGGAAGTTCCATTAGCCCCCTTCGTGGATTATCCTTACTCCATTTGAAACCAATATCTCGTAAAAGGATACAAAGTGATGATTTACATCCCTCAAAGAGCTTCATATTCTCAAGTTTTTGATGAATACTTTCAAGAGTAACAGTTTACAATCAACGATACAATGTAAAAAAACTTACTTACTCTTACTTCTTTCATACAGTTCGTAAATTTGATTGCGAATAGAACCAATATCAAGGTGATCTTGATTCGTGACTCCCTTCACATGTGTACGGTTTTTCTTCGGCGACTTTAACACCACATCACTCTTCACTTTTTGCGAGATTCTACTCACAGTACACACACTGATCTTCAGTGCAGCTGAAACACGCTAAAAATATTTCCAATAAGGGCCATAGAAGCTTAATAACCAATAGTATCAATACTTTACCTCTCTAACGCAGTTTAACGGGAGTAAGGGGCCCCCATTATTTCGTTCCAGTTCAAAGTAACTGATTAGAGACGAGACCAGCTGCTGACACCGACTATTCAATGGTTTAGGCATTTTATTGTAATTCCTTACACTCGAAAACACCCAAACACGTATTTAATTTACAATTTACCGAAGCGAGCAAATATTTCGAAGTATAACCTCAATATCTTGTCTTATTAAGTTAACGTCTCTTTTTCGCTGCTGTGGCCAATTTGGACGGGACCTACAGTTTAACGTGGGCTCCGAACCACGGTAACCTCAAAATCATAAAAAAACTTCCGTGCCAATACGTGAATCGTCCGGCATCACTGCCCACGGCTACCAACTTATATTTTATCGGCTAACATCCGACAGTGTGCTATCTCTTTTTAACTGGGATAACAGTGCGCTCTGTTTAAAGCAAATTTTTATCTTACACCAAGGGCAATTGGCAATAAATGTGACGTCATTGATGACGGCACCGCAAGTTTTACTAATTTCTCTATATCTAGTATTCCATTGCTAGCGCCGTTGTCCTAGCAACCACCCTGAGAAAGAGGAACGCACGCACGATGTGTCAGTGGGTTTGGTTCGCTTGACAGCGTCGAGAGGGAAGATTGTAAATGAACAGTACGAATAAACGGTTGTGAAGTGAAGTCGGCCATCAATCCACCCCGAAGGAACCCTACAGATTTCAGAAGTGGGATTCTTATCCGGGTTAATAAGAAGTGAAAATTATTAACCGAAGTTAAAACGCCGAAAGTGAGAGGTATCAAGTTAAGTGTCGAAAGTCACGGGAAATTTCGAGAGTCACGGCTGTGTGCAAATAAGTGACTTGAACGGAAGGCTGTGTGCAAATAAGTGGCTTGGACGGACGGCTGTGTGCAAATAAGTAGCTTGAACGGACGGCTGTGGAAAGACAGGTGACGGGTTTCGTGGGTAGTGATAACGAACCGAGCGGTGAAATGGAGGCAGAAAAGAACGATCCAAACACCTTTAAGTTAGCGGTACTGAAGGGGTTCGCAAGAATAGCCGGGGTGAGTGTGTCTGGAACGAAGGCGGAAATAATTGCGCGGCTGGACCAAGCTGACTCGACGAGAGAATGGATGAGCACGACTAGGGAAGAAGGCGAAAGCGACGACGCATCAGAAGAGGAGGTCAATGCAGAAAACATATTGTATTGTATACTTTTTAGTTTTGTTGTAAATGATGTAGAGCCGTCTGAGAAAGAGGAACGCACGCACGAT
This sequence comes from Cryptocephalus moraei, assembly GCA_946251905.1. NCBI lineage: Eukaryota > Metazoa > Arthropoda > Insecta > Coleoptera > Chrysomelidae > Cryptocephalus > Cryptocephalus moraei. Next base: position 15,663,990 of record OX276454.1, read on the forward strand.
GTGTCAGTCGGTGTGGTTCGCTTGACAGCATCGAGCGCGAAGATTGTAAATGAACAGTACGAATAAACGGTTATGAAGTGAAGTCGGCCATCAATCCACCCCGAAGGAACCCTTACAATAGGAATAAAATATCCTTTGTGAGTAATCAGCAATGTATATCCTTCTTCATAATTCTTTTTATTTCGTTTGCATTTCGTGCTGGCGGAAAATGAAATAACTCAGTCATGATACTTGTAGCTGATATACTGTATGGCGATTGTGCTGTATTTGATTTCGTCGTGTACAATTCCACAGACGATTTATATATCTAGACCTCGCTTTCTCATAAAACACTATTCTTTATTTACAAGCCAACATACGTGATGGTCGCGGTACAAAGGGAGAAGCAAATATTGCCGCCGTTGACACATTATGGTGGGCAACAAAATGTTTGTCCATTATCTAATCAATAATAAGGGTAGAAATGAAGCAAAATTGAGAAACTAACGAAAATTGTTTCTATTTATTATGCATCAAAATTAACTTAGTCCAATGGCATTTATCGTACTTTGTTACAGGTTTAAGTTTTTTGCTATTTCATGGTATATTGTAGGTAATCCTAAAATACTTGTTTTTGCAAAATAATGTTTTATATTTTTCTATATTTGCCCGACTACAGTTTATTAGTATGAATTTCTAAAGAAAATTTGTGGCGAGTCGACTCAAAAGTATTTAAATCAGGGATGATTAGAGTCATTAAAACTACCTTTTAAAAACGAAATCCTATGAAAACTTAGGTATTTAAATAATTTGTAAAAAATTTAATCAATCACTCAACTCAATCAGCTGTGTTTTGTACAATAAATTGTTTACTTACAAATTATTTATTTTATCTACTTTGCGTTACTAATGATCTCATTATTACACCGAAAGTAGTGTAATAATATTCATATTATTACACTACTTTTGGTAACTTTTAGTTTTGTTAGATTAGTACGTTAGCATGTCACGTAGACATGCGTAGACATCAAGGTTAAATTATTAGCATTTCAATAAATTTCCTGAGCAGCTTTGTGTATTTCTGGGGGTGTACAGGTCAATTCTACATTTTTGTCTTTCATTTTGCGCACGTAAGTAAGTAGTTATTGAATATGTCCTAGGGCTACTAGATTTTCAAAATCAAATACGAAACGTCAATGTCAGTGACGTCAGTGTAACCAACCCACGCAAAATTCCCTAGTGTAATACGAAAACTTGAACAGCCAAAATGTAATGAATTAATAAAGCAAAGTAGATAACATAGTATATTACACCCGTTGAATAAAGCGTATTGTCACACTCGTTCTATTAAAGCACTCCTCACTTCGCTCGTCATGCTTTAAAACTCTCGTGTGACAAATCTCCGCCTTATTAAACTAGTATAATTATATACTATTGTAATCGAAGGGCATTAAGTTGAACAATATTAATATACGCCTTTTCCTTAATATGTGGCTGTATCTATTAACACTAAAATCACTTTCTTTAAAATATTTATGGCAGCCAGATTTTGTGATATTACTAATTTATTCAAGTTGCAAAACTAAAATCCAATACCTATTGTAACGGGATCAGCTTGAAACCTAAAATAAGAACACCGATAGACCGCCAATGAGACGATACGTAGCATAATACTCTATATTTCTTTATTAATTCGTCATATATAGTTATGTATGAAAGAATAATCCTGAGGCCTTTTCTACATTGCTATACACTTTACACATCATACACCTGTTAACCATTGTACCATTTTTGAAGTTTATCTAAACTACTTCATGAAATGCAACATAAACAGATGTCATGTTGAAAACAAACAGGGTTATATTACCTCTCAATTCTCAATTCATGCAACGATGTAAATGTAAAAGCACGCTCAGAATGTGCTGTTATCTTCATAATATACTATTTTGTTATTAAACGGGTCTAGATATATAAATCACCTGTAGTGTTTTCCTCCTGTGCAAACTTACCACAGCTACAGGCAAATATGCAAGATGCATAACTATTCTATCAATAATTTTTCGAAATAAATATGCAATTATATTGCAAGGGTTCTAGGTAACATATTGTCTCGAAGGTTGCAAATTAATTTTTAACAGACTTGCAGCCCACATTATTTCCCATCATTTCTAGATTCGCATTATTTTTATTTTGCGGCACATGCACATAGATAATGTGCAGTTTATTCTCGTACGGTGCTTTGCATAAAACTACGGCCCATAAAGAACAGCATATAAAGCCAGATACATCTAGTAGGTTAAAATTTATGGCAATAATGTCGAAATTAACGCCTCGATGATCGTTCTACATGGACTGGACCCGATAAATTGATTATTTAATTTGAAGCGAGTCTCGGCCTTAGCGGACCTATTAATCAAAATCAAAGAAAATTAGAGGCGAGTCCCGAATCCGACTCGACAGTTATTACAGACGTCCTGCCCTTATTTACTGTTAAATTCCGTGGTCACGCACGTACACACCACTCTCGCACACACACGCTGCGTCGTATACCGTTCCCTCCATTTATAATTGATACAAATAAAGCGTTTTATTTGTAATAATTCCATCGATTTCCCGCTAAAAGCCATGAATATTCAGGCCGATAGCGACTCGCTAAAGATAATGGTCTTATAGGAATACAAATGGAGTTGTCATTTAGGGCAACATTAATTGTGGCATGACCTTTGGGTATTAGTAAGTCACTGTTTCCGTAAATCTAAATATTCGACATAAATTAGTGCCTTGATTTAACGAGGTTTATCGGAAATGTTTCGTCGATATTGAGCCGATAAAAAGGAAGGTTTTTATGTCATTTAAAGCTATTTTATAGTAAATCCATCGAGAAGAAAACTTCCATGAAACACAAACGTCGAAATTCAAAGCGTGCGACCAGCTAGCGAATAAGTACAGGGCCGCATTAAGAATGATCGCCTTGACTGTAACTTATCTTTTACTAAGATTTTACCAAGGATGTTCATTTCTTTCTTTTCTGTATACATTTAAAATAACGGTTTTCTCCCCGCAGCTTAAGTATGTTCCAGGTCTCATATTGGGAGGCGAGCAGGGAAGGTGTCTTTCTATAATTGCAATAGATCACAGAAATATGTTTATACAAATTTATATCAACAACCTGAATAACAATAGCGATACGTACAAACAAACCATTAACTAAAAGTCCACTATCACCGTCAACGACTTACCTGAACGCTTGTAAACAGACAACCATAGATCAGACTTGTTAATTTTACTGAACCGACTCTGTACATCAACAATTCCCGCCAAAAGTTTTATGACTTTTCCACCAAAGGCAAACGACGTGTATTAGGTGTTGTCTAACTTTACTACCTTTTCTCGTTTCGTGGATGTTTTCTTCTCAGTGGATTTACTATAGTTCTATATCAAAGAACTCTAGATTACCATTGATTCTGTTAATTTATCACCTACCACTATTCACATACTGTTTTAAATAATGACAAGTATACAATTATTTTTGTTACTAAGTAAGTAAATGTGTATAGTAATATACGCCCTTGGTCTCTGAAAATATTTTCAGCTCATTGTTCTCATACTTTCTACAATTTCGATTGCGCATTGGTGTTTCAAAATTATCAGCCTTAACATCACCGACATTTCGGAAATGGAATAAGGTTAATATCTTCTCTTATTTATTCACAAAATATATTTCACCTCAGTAACTCGCCAAGAAATAAAGCAAGAGCATCGCGGGACAGCAGGGGGTATCAAAAGGTCCCCTTTTTTGCTCTTTTGGGGGAAAAGCCGGGCATTTTGAATAAAAATTTGGGATGAATGCCGATAAGCCGAAGAAAAGGGACAAAGAATAAACGAAAATCCTCAGAGTTTCAGGTTTTCGCCCAAATTAACGCACCTAAATTAAGAAAACGCGGTTGCCATCAACTATCAGGTGAAGGATGATCGAAGGCGATTAATTAAAAAGCTTTTTACGAGTTTAAAAACTTAATAATTAAGGTATGTCGGGAGACTTTTCTTTTGAATTTTCTCTCTTCGAAGATTAAGGTATAGTTAAGTTGATGTGGTCTCATGCACCACTTTTTGTTCTATTCACTTAAGTTTTTTTGCAGAGCGAAGATTTGTAAAACAAAGAGATATGTTAATTACAAAGTTATTTTTTGTGTAACTTATATTGAAGTCTAACGTTTTAAAACATTTATTATAACCAAAATTGTATAGTGTAATATCGCATGTTGCTTGCATGATAACGATGTTTTACAGACTATTATCTGGCGCAACTAAAATCTATTCGCCATATACGTGAATTAAACTGCGGTTTATATTTTGCTGTGCTTTCCAAAAATTAGAGATTCGACAATTCAAAAATTATTTCGACTTCAACTTATTTTCATATAGTCGTTTGTTTCCGTAGAAATAATCCACACAAAGTGTGGAACAATGTTTCATTCGCAACATGCCCGTGGCACCATTTCGATGAATTCCATAATTAATAACAAATATTGCAAACCCAGAAAAATAAAAGAAAATATTAGTACAGTATTGCGAAATATGTTACACTAAGTGTAGTAATATTATGTAGCTGTTATGGATTAGCATACTCTGTTCAAAGCAAATCCCGATGCATATCATTTTGATGTCGTCACAGTCAAATAATACTACCAACTTAATATAGTCACAGGACATCGCAATTTATGTGTTCCGTGTATGTTTTAGGTTGTCAATTTATATGGTTATGTGCATTCTCAACCTAAAATATACACGGAACACATAAATTGCGATGTCCTGGGACTATATTAAGTTGGTAGTATTGGATGTTTGGTGACGTCATCAAAATGACGTGCTTGGGGATTTATTTTGAACAGAGCATAATTTCAAAATTGATTGCGTTTTATATTGTGATTACAAAGAGGTAAAACAAATAGATTTTTGTGAAATTTGATTGAAATTTTGAAAAAGGTTTGTTTCTACATTTGATATAATAAATGTTAAATTGTAGGTCGATTGCATCCTTTGTTTTAATGGCAAGCTGCCTAGATAAGTGGTATGCATGATAGTAGTTATAACTTGTAACGAAATTTTCGTACAGGAACTATATCAAATTGTGTTTATCTCATTGAAGTGGCTTGTTTAAATGCTATCATTATAAATATTTAAACAATTAATCTAATCCATTGAAATTCGAAATTTTATGCATGCACGGAATTAATAAGATCTGTTAGGGTTTCTGTTCGTGTTCTATTTAATTGGAAATTGTTAAGTGATTTCAGTCGAACTTAACCATTTGTCCATTAAAGAGATACTGTAGATTGTAGATAGAGACATGATGGAGTATTTCAGATTGTTCACATCACCATTTCTTCAAATGAAGAAGTTATTTTATTAAATCTTACGATGAAGTCAAATGAAGAATACAATTTTCAAAGTACCTAACTATGAGTCGACCTTCGTTATGAAACGTAAAGAGGTACTTTGAAAGCACTATTTTTACCTTATTTGAAATTATTGAAATTGGTAATATCATTGCAACACAAAAGTTTACAAGAAGAATGATTCAAAAATCATTAAATGTCAACTTACCTTACACACTGCTGCTATTCTCTTGTATATCTGCCCTTATTTGAAGTTCTATGCCATTGTCGTCGAAAATACTCACCTGAAAACGTAATGCCAAATATAATTGCAACATTGAATCATAACAAAATTGGTCGAAATTATAATTATTAGAAAGCAAACAAACCATTTGTTTCCAAACTCCACTGCTACTAACTCCACGATGTTCACCACACTCACTACACTCAACACCTGAAACAATAATAAAAAAACAATTAATAACATTGAAACGCATGAAAAATAACTATTCGACATTTTGAAATAGCATGCTCATCATCCACCCATTAACCATCTTACAGGTTTTGAATTTTACCAAAAATATTTCATGAAGTGTAATATAAATATTTCTTATCACGTTAAAATTATACGAATCAAAGTTCTATCAAAATCAATATTACTACAAATTTATGCATTACGATAACACAGAATGCAATATGAACACAAATCGTAAAAGAGAGTTCGTCAACTGAAAACGTAAAAAAATCGTTTGGGGATGTGCTCCTGCCTTCGCAATACATTTGGTGCTAAAAAACGGGTATAAGAGTTTTACTCGATATGTTTTGTATCGATAAATATCTTCATTTTAGCTATATTCGATATTTTTATAGTCTTTACTTACTTATAATTATGTTTTGTGGTAAATGCATTAAAAATACACAAAAGTTCAAGTGTAGAAATATCATTTCAATCGATTGTTATTCTTTATCAAATCGGTGCTTCACTTTATATTCACGATTCCAGTAGAAATTAGGGTATTGTGCTTACTGTTGTTTTTGAATAATTGCTAGTTTGGAACTTTATATGGTAAATGCTACTTGTCAATATGATCATATAAACCGGAAAAAAATTCTGTATAAGTATATACCTATTGCAATAATCTGTATGTTTGATAGGTTCCTCGCATAAATTGAACATAAGCGGTGAGGAACGTCAATCATTTTATTAGAGTTCAGTTATTACAGGAATTTGATCAAAGTGGTTGGGATACCTACGCATCCCTCAATATTTAATAAGAATTAGTAGCACTTCAAATCCTCCTCGACTTGTTACGTTACCAATAATTACAGGATTTTGTATTTAACAATCCTTTAGTCAACTATATTCATTGTACATGTCGGAGGAGCCAGGGAAAGGGAATTTAGTGCAGTGGAAAAGGGAGGGGAATTTCGCACCTAGAACCTAATCTATGGAACACATGAAGTTATAACGACAACATTTGTCGCACGAGAGTGTTTTTGCGTAGGAGGCACGCACATTACGCATTAATGACTCCGCTCAAGAATCGAAGAACGTCGACAAAGAGTGTGCTAATAGTTGTTAATAGTGTGTATCCGATGTTATAGCGTTATTCTACACTTTCCGGTTTCCATTCTTGACAGTTGCCGATCATTCCAATCTTCTGCGTTCAGATTTCCTAATTCTTTGCAGCCAGGAGCTTTTTGGTCTTCCTCGTTTGCGCCTGTTATTTGGAGTCCAATTTAGCACCATTTTTGGGACTCTTTCTTCTGGGATTTGCTCCACATAACCGTAAGATTTTAATATTTTTTCATCTATTTGCTCCACCACATCGTTTTTGACGTTCATTATTTTTTGAATTCGGTCTTTTCACATTCGGTCTATTTAAGATATTTTTGCTGATCTGCGCCAGAAATCCATTTCCACTGTTATCATATTCTTTTTTTTTTGTAGTTGATTTAGTTGCCACACTTTAGCTACATTCATGTCTATACTTTGTGTGATGATACATAAGGCTTTTTCTGCTCCTGGTAATGTTGTATGACTATAGTACTGGCTTTGATCGCTATTCTCCTTTATTAATTCTATCTTTTGTTTCACTTTCGCTCCTCCTTTTATTTACAATCTCCATACCAAAGCATATGTTCTTCAAAGCGTTCTATTTTTATATCATTCTCCACATTTAGGTCTTCAACTGCTCCTTCATATAATACATGTATTTGGTTTTTGCCATATTTACTTTGAAAACCCATTTCTACTACTCTTCTGTTAGTTTCCTGGTTATATACTCTAATACCATCTGTGTCATGTGCAACTTCTACTTGGTCACCCCCAAAATGTAATGTGTAAATCTAATCTTCTTCTTAGAGTGCCGTTTTCATCATTGATGGTTTGGTAACAATCTCAGCGAACGTCTGATAGTCTTGGACAGTTCCCAGTAGGGAGTGAGCATTCATATCTGCCCAGTCTCTGATGTTTTTTAACCAGGAATTTTTCTTTCTACCTATGCCCTTCCTGCCCTCAATTTTCCCTTCCATTGTCAATTGTCACAGTTCGTATCTAATTCCACACATTACATGACCAGATCAGGCCATGCACACCTCCTCATTTGTGACATGCGCCGCGCCGTCCAAGGTATTTTGAGAAGTCTACGAAGTATCCAAGGGTTTCTACTCTCTTCATGGTGTTAACTTTTAAGGTCCATGATTTACAGCCATACAACAAAACTGAGTATACATAATACTTCACAAATCAATATCTAAGACTCAAACTTAGGGTTGAATTACACAGGTGAGACCGCATCAGGTTAAACATGGCTCTTGCTTGTTCGAGCATGGATCTAATTTCTATTTCTGGATCTAGGCTGTTGTTAATCTAGGTCCCCAAATATTTGGAATTTTCTACCACTTCTATTCGTTTCCCATAAATTCTTATATCTATTGGTGGCTCTCGGGTTTTTATGTATTTGTGTTTTGGTAGTATTAATTTTAAGGCCATAACGATATCCGACTGTAATGAGTTGATTTAACAAGCGTTGTAGACCATCTCCTAATATCGCGGTGTCATCAGTATATCTGAGGTTATTGAGTGCTTTATTTGATTTTAATCCCATCACTGGTGTATTTTATTGCCCCTTCAAAAATACGTTCTGAGTATAGATTAAATAACATTGGAGACAAAATACAGCCTTGTGGGACAACTTTGTGTTGGTTGCTGGTTCAGTTGTTATATTACTATATTTTACTACAGCTCTTTGCTCCCAATACAAATTTTTGATAAATCAAATAACTATCGGATATTGTGGATAGCTTCTTCGCCATTGAAGGAGTGCATGTTAAATTTACTAGAAAAAATTGAATGGATATAAAATATTTTTCCTTCATTCAGATAAAATTCATTGAATTTAGATACGTACATATAATTTGGAGTAACCCAGACAGTAGATACACATCCAATAGACTTACATTGGACGTCCCTCACTGGATGTGGCTGACATCCATTGGACGTCCACGCAAAAAAGCCGGTTGGATGTACAATGTACGTCCATGGGAGAGCCAAAATATAACACTGTGGACGTTCCATGGACGTCCTTCTGGACATCCAATGGACGTCCATTGGATATCCAAAGGACGTACATTGGACGCACAATTGATATCCAAAAGACATCCATTGCACGTCCAATATTTCACCACCAAGTCGAAGTCACAAGCACTAAATAATCACTTACAACTATGCACTGCAAGGAACTACGTTAAGACACAACCACTCCCTTAGACGTTGACCTTTGAAGTGAACGCTGAGCAAAAAGTCATGAATCTTGTTTGTTTTGCATATATAATGAGTTTCATCCGGTGTACGTATTGTCACTAGTGGACACCTGAATCGATACCATTCGTTTAAATAGGTTTTTCTACCTAATGAGATTTTTTGTTTGAGAGAAATTCCCTATTCTCAACGTTTTATTAAACTTATTGGAATTTAATATGAGTGTTAGTCAAAAGTCTATTTTAAATGAAACAATTTAATTAAATACACCGGGTAAATAAAACTGGCGTTTAAGTCCAGGTAAACTCAAGGGACTAATTCATTTCGTAGTCTTTTAAGGACGTCCAATTGATACTACAGCATGAATGTACATTGGATGTCGATTTCATAGTCTTTTGAGGACGTCCAACTCATGCTGAAAGAGGGATGTACATTGGACGTCCATTTCATGGTCTTTTAAGGACGTCCAATTGATGCTGCGACATGGATGTCCATTGGACGTACATTTCATGGTCTTTCAAGGACGTCCAATTCTTGGTGGAGAAGGAACATACATTAGACGTCCTCTGCAGGTCCATGGACGTTTGTACGTTTAATGGACCTGTAGTGGATGTCGTGTATTTACTGGGAAGTGACCTTAGAAGAAGGGGTAGATTAAATGTGGAGTGATTAACCCAAGAAATCTAATGAAAATGGAATATATCAAACATTGAAAAACGAAGTGTCGTATATAGTGCTCGATCCGAATTAACGTCCCCTGCGCATCGCTCGTCGGTAATTTCCCCGAAAGATTGATAACATCCAGTGGCATCAGATTCCCCTTTCCAGACCCCTTTTCATTTTGCGACACACGCTCGTGTGCCGTCGGTATTATGTTCACCTTGTATCCGTTTATTCGAGGACGCTCGAGCTTTTTTTCGCCTCGACGACGTCGGCGACGGCGACGTCGACGACGCGACGCCCTAATGAAATAGGACGTCGCGTCGGTTCGCCCGCGTCTACCCTCGAAACTTCCGCGCTTGACGAGCGCCCGTCAAGCGGCTGATACCTAATGAAAAATAAAAGTCTTACTCGCGTTCCCCGCCCCTTCACCCTCCATATATTGGAATGCCATGTCGTTGCGTTTTACGTTTGTCGTATATTAAAAAACAATCCGGCTCGAGGGCGCTCTTAGGGGTTTAATCGCGGGACCGCGAGCTTTAATTTTATTCCACGTTCGTATCGCGAAGTTTAAATGCTTCGCTCTCGTCGTCGATACTTTTAAAAGTTGCCACTCTAAAACTCTCTAGATAAATACAATGGGCCCTTACATTTCTATATTAAAAATAAAAAATATGAAATCTTGCTGTACTCAACATAACAAGTTTGGCTAAAGTGAACTGTGCACCATGGATGTAACATACTTTGTGTTGACGCTAGCGTCAACATTATTTAAGGGAATTTTAGGTGAAGAAATCGTGATTTATTATAACCGAATTTAAGGAGCTTTTGAAATAATTTAATCACTGAAATTAACACGCGTTGTTTCACAAAACAGAAAAACAAGTCATAATTAAGAGCGAGGATAGTTATGTACAAATATTATTAGATTGTTTTAACGTTCGCACACGAATCAATAACACTAGCGATCGTTTCACGTTACTAGAGGAAAACAATTACAATCGAACGTGAGGCGATCAAGTTCACTCAGCTGACTAATCATAATACAACGTCTAGGAAACGTGATAGCGAGCGCTTCTTGAGAAGGTCAGTCTGGTGCAAGGTAACAAAACAAATAATATCTCATTTAACAAATGTAAAACAAGATGTATAAAAGCTCTGAAATTTGGGACAATACATCAGTATACCTAGTATGCTCAAAAACGACATGTGTTTTTTGTCTTGATTTACGTCATCCCAACCTACGAGCTCTCACGTTACGCACTGAGAGTTCTACGAGATCTTCAAGATACGACAACTTCAGACTTCGAGAACTTCAAACCCGGATCTGCACGATACGCCCTCAGATCCAACCCCGGAGAAGTTGGTCACGCCCTCTCTCCACACGACTAGAACTTCAACCTCAGACCTGCACGTCACGCCCTCAGGTTACATCGGAGAGCACGTCAAGCCCTCTCTCCATACGACTAGAACTTCAACTCCAGACCTGCATGTTATGCCCTCAGGTCACATCGTAGAGCACGTCACGCCCTCTCTCCATTTAACTAGAACTTCAACTCCAAGAACTTCAAGAGATCACGTCACTCCTTGATCTCCAATCTACGAGACCGCGTCTTCAGCCTTACAACCTGGAGACAAGATTCATCTCCGCAGCCACCCACGAGCTACGAGAGATTACATACAGTCCACTCTCTACAGAGGCCACTTCACATTTCGTTCACTTTGCTTCACTTTAGTATTCTGCTAGCAATAAAATACCTTAGAGGTGACGAAGTGCCTAAACGGGAAAAGGCCACAATTACATCAATATCTAAAACATGGAATTGTTGAAAAATTAACAACGAACTCCTAAAATACGGCGCAACGAAACTCGTCAAGGAATTGACAAAACTTTTGGAAATCATAATGTGCCAAGGAAAAATACCACAATGCTGGAAATTAAGTATCACCATATCAATCTGGAAGAAAGGCGAAAAAAAGAATCCGGAAAATTACAGAGGAATAACGCTCTTAAGTTCCATAATGAAAGATTTTACAGCCATATTGAAAACAATAGAACAACGACACGTATCCAGCGAGGAACTACAAGGATTTCGTCACAACAGATCAACTATTTATGCTATTTTCACAATAACACAACTATCGGAGAAAGCTATAGAATATAACTAACCAACATATCTTTGTTTCATACACTTAACTGAAACTTTTGACCGAATTCGCTTATCATATGTACTGAACATACAGCAACAATCCGATATACCTGAAAACATAACAAGAATAATTACTGTACACGGACACAGAAATTAGAATAAGAATTAATCACAAACTAACATCAAACAGAGGAACCAATTCAGGAGTAAGGGCAAGGTGACTCTCTTAGTCCAACATTATTTAACCTGGTCTTAGATCAGATTATAATTGAAGTAAAGCTGACAAATATAGGCTATAAGCTCGGTAATGATGTGATCAGTTTGATAGCGCATGCGGATGATACTGTAATTATAGCTGAGAACGAGGACGACCTCCAGGGACTCCTTTACCGCTTCCACCTAACCTCACAAAAATACAACATGCAAATATCGACTACAAAAACCCAATCAATGGTAATATCCAACGAACCGGGAGGATGCAAACTATCCATCAATAACAAAACAATTGAACACACTATGACATTTAAATATCTTGGTGTCGACATTACCAGCGAAAGAACCTAATAAAAGAAGTAAAAACACAAACCACCAAGAGCAATAGAATATCCCAAGTCCTTAAAGAGATAGTAAGGAGAAACAGATTTATGTCCAGGGAGGCTAAAACCCGAATCTACAAGACATATATCCGCCAAATAATACGCGGCCATACGCGGCCGAAACCCGAGCGGGCACATCCATCACCAAAAGACTATTAAGAACATCCTAAATGAAGATACTGAGAATAGTGGAAGGCTCCACACTGAACGATAGAAAAACGAACAGCGAAATACGAGATAAATATGTTAGACATGGGACGTGGTTGGATGGGCAAGAAATCAGCAGACTGCTAGGGGTAGGGAGGGATAAGGGATTGTAAGGGATAATAAACCTAATATAGGACTCCAGGGTAGATCTCCAAAGAGATGGACAGAAAGCTGGACGTCCGCCTCGCAGGAAGCCCCAGACTGAGGCGAAAACAATAAATAAACAGGCTGTTTTGCCTATTAAAAGAAGAAGAAGAAGAAATTGTAGCGAAAACTTTTATATCCGTGAAAATATGAAATTTCACTGGAAGTCAAAATATATTTAACATTAATTATATTTATGTGACTGTTTAGTTTGAATTGGTTTTTTATAATTTTATATTCATTCAGATTTTAAAATTATAACATTTTAGTCATGTAAAGATATTTTTCCTTTAATTATTGTAACAAGAATGTTTGTTTTATAAACAATTGATTTAATACGGCCGTATAAAAATTCTAGCGGCACTAAATCCAACGATCGCGGTGACAATTCAATTACATCTTTGTGCCGAATGAATTTTTCTGGATTACGTTGATGCTGTTACGCCACTGTCTCGTTTTCATGGCGCAATGCGGTAGTGCACCATCCGTTTGGAGGTATGAAAGATTTTCATTTAATATTGGCTCTTTAACCCTTATGTCGTCCTAAGTTTAAACAACTAGAGGCTCTAAAATTCTTTCAAACAAATGCACAAACACATCATCTGATATGTGTTTAATAGAAAACAATGCAAGAAGAGTTTGTTTACCTGGAATGCCAGTTCAAACATTTATTCGTTGAGAATATTTGATATGATCTCCTCGCACGACACTAAGATTCTTATTACCTCAATAAACACAATTTTGTTTGTTAACATAACCATTTACATTAAATGTGAATGCATCAGTAAAACAGATGCTTTTAGAATGTCAGGATGTTTTTCAAATTTTTTAATAATTGTTTCACACAAATGAATTCTTGTGTTGGGATCGATATCACTCAGTTTTTGAAGAATATGCATTTTATAAGGAAAAACTTTGTGTGATTTTAAGACTTTCCGAACTGATTCATATGATACTTCTGCTAGTTCCAAAATCTTGCGAATTACCGTTATTGAAAATAGGGCGACTGGACCAAAAACTTCAATTTGAGCCACTTCGTCAAAATTCTGGTCTGTTTTTCTTTGGTATTCTGTGCAAATTGAGGAGCTTTAAATGATCACCATAACTTTGAATCAAGACCAAGAATAATTAAGTGTTATGTTTGGTTGGTTATGTTGTATGCAATGGAGGCATAGACCTTGAAATTGTCAACAACGAATCCCATAGAGGCATTAAAAATGTAGATACATATAAATGCTTAGAATACCTTGGACGGTACGCATAACCAACGAAGAAGTGCTAAGGAGAATCAATAAGGATAGGGCATTACTAAAGACTGTTAAACATAGGGAAATGTCTTATGTAGGCCATGTGTTGAGAGGAAGTCGTTATAGGATGTTGAAACTGATTATGAAGAAGAAGAAGTGGCACGTAAACATCTCTGACAGTTTTATGTACACACCTTGCATTAAAGGCGTTAACTGAGATTTTGTTAAATTAATTAAATATAATTCAATTAAATATATTAAATTGGACTTTCCTACATCCATCTAAATAAAATTAACGGTAATAAAAAATATGAATTTACATATTATTGGCATTCTAATATGTACTTTTGATATATTATGTATCAAAGGAAAAAACAATAAAAAAATATGATAATAAGAAGTAAAAAAACAATTTAATTTAATTTAAACTCTTTTTAGTAATTATGTTTATGTAATAATGTTTATGTTTGTTCTAGAAATGTCGAAATCATGCGCAACGGTATGAAGTTTGGCTCACTACTATTTACTGATACAGCACTAGTAAAATTATGTTCAGCGTTCTATATTGGCATTATTAAAAATTTTGGTAAATTTATGATTGTTGACAACGTCGACTTATCGGTTGGAGAGTCATTTTTATCAGAATTATGAACACAACAAACATGCCAAAGGTTTGATTCCATCGAATGATTTGATTCGTATGTTTTGGAGATAACAAAAAATCCAAAAATGGTCTCGAATCGACCGCAACGGTAGTGAATTTGTCCTTACCGTATTTCACGGTATTAATGAAACATATTGCGCTGCATACATAAAGCGCTTTTCTGTTCTTATTGGTTTCTGGTAAGATTTTCGTGCATTTTACGGAAGACTCATACCACTTATCCATCACATAAAGTGCCTTCGAAGCTTGATCGTGGGATAGTAACTTGTGGCTAAGTCTCGTTAAAACTTTACACATTATCCATATTGAAATTTAAAAAGTTTTAATTGACGTTTATGAAACCTGAAAAAAAAACAGATCCGAGCTTAGCAAACCGCGAATACTTCATAAATCCCAGATTGTATTCCGCCGAAGGGTTTAGGTACCCTTAATTCCGCCTATCTCCGTTAAATTAATTGAATCCCGGCCTCTCCCGAGTATTTTTATATTTTCGCGATATCGACGAAATTTAATATACATTTCATGGTTAATTTAAAACGACAAAGGCAGCGATAAATAACGTCTCGTTTCTTAAGTAGGAGTTCGTCGATTAAACTTCACCGTCAGACGCCAGACACCTATTTTGTCCCTTGTTTTTATCTGCTTTGAATTAAGTTCACGTTTCCATCCATTCGTTGTTTAGTCTAATTAAAAGAGCTTTGTTGAAGACGGAGAAGAAGAAGAAGCTTCCCCCTTATTCCCCTCGCGCCCTTTGTGTTTCCCTTATCTAAATAACTTGAATTGAATCGATCACTCCTTCCCATCTAAGCGATTACCTAAAGCTCATCTTGTGAATCGTTTTCTGAAGTAAAAAAAAATATATTAAGAAACTAATCCAATTGAAAATTGTAGTTTTCGTTTCTGGTGCATAAGTATCATTCACGAGATGATTTTCAGATGGAATTCTTCCTGCGGAACCTTTTTTTTCAATCAAAACAAACATATATTTCAAAATCCGTTCACTTTAACCGAAAAAAGTAAAAGAGAATTTGCCTAGTGTAATAGATTTTTCGGAGAAGCCCATTCCTTTTTCGTACCCACTCGTGCCTTTGACGTCGTGTTCAATTTACATCCGTTTATTTGAGAGCACTCAAGTCTTTTTGGATTGACGCCTTGATGAAATAGAAAATCGACGCAGACTCATCCTCCTTTGAAATATCGTTACTGACAAAGCTCCGTTGAGGGTATTTGTAATGAATAATGCCTTATACCGAAAAATGTATTTCTGTGGAACAGATTTAACTTTGCTGCATTATCTATTCTTTTCTACTCTTTATCGCATCGGAACAATAAAAAGTATTCGAAACCGGATTAGATAAAATTTGTTGTATAAAACGTAATTGATGACTTGGGGAAAATTAGAGTGGTTTTGGGCATTGATGTGGCGTTGCTGTGTCGTATTTGATAAGTCTACAAAGAAGAGGCAAAGCAAAATGTTTTGCAAATGCTTTTCATAACGTGTTAGGAAAAATCGTAATATGTTCATCAGAGTACTTTCTCATAAATAGGGGTTAATTTAAGCAACAAACAGAAAAACGACAAGTACCTATAAAGTACTCCTCAAAGTAGATTTAGCCAAAAACGTTACAAAACTTTTTTTATATATTATATCTAATGTAGAATGGGTACTCAAAATTTAATAAAAATTCTTGGAGCAAATTTCGGGAAAAATTCAAAAAATTGAAGAATGATACAAAGTGCCTTTCACAGAAGATTTTGCAAAAAAAAACGATAGAAAAGTTTATTTTATACTAATTCAATGGTAGAATATATAATCTAAATTTAAAATAAATTCTTGTAGCAAATTTTGAGAAAAATTCAAAAACAGAAAAACCACAAGTATAAAGTGCTCTTCACAGGAGATTTAGCCGAAAACGTTACAAACTTTTTTATACATATTTAATTGCACAATAAATTTTCAAAGTTTAAAAAGAATTCTTGGAACGAATTCCGAGAATAATACAAAAAACCAAAAATCGACAAGTATAAAGTATCCTTCACAGAAGATTTAGCCAAAAACATTACAAAACTTTTTTATACCTATTCAATATGTTTCATGTGTGCGCGAAACTAATCCTTTGTTTCAAACGATATCACTTCGTACACTTCACGCGCCTAATTAAATTTGCGTGAATAGTTCAATTTCGGATGGCGAGTTAAGTAAACTTCGGAATTGTTACTTAATTATTTAATGATTAAATTAAATGAAATATGTACAACGATGATCAACTAACAAAAATGAAGGTTTTAAAAATTGATAATTTTACTTTAAAGGTTCAGTAGTGACTATCAGTGACTCTCGTGAGAATGTAATTACGCTCTCGCCGTCTACCTTTTCCCCCATTCCAGGGTGATCAAATTGGACCTCTCATTGGCCCGGTGTTATCTGAAATTTAATGTTGACCAATGAGAGGTTTCTAAAATAGGGAAATCCAAGGATAGACGTCTGGGACCCTTTCGTATTTTAATCCATCGAGATACAAAAATATCACGTTCGTAAATATTCTGAGAAGAACCTCTAGGTATAAAGTTTATTGGGTCTATAAGAAAAGGTCCCTTACTAACGAGGCGATGGTCTCTAAATGTAGATTGCTCTGCCTTTGTCATTTAGTTCAAAATACATTTTCGGTAAAAGTGCAAGCAATTAACAAAATTGTTATTTAAATTGATATTTAAACTGTTACGACGTAACACAATAGTAGAATAAATATTCAAAGTTTAATAAAAATTCGTGTAGTGGATTTCGAAAAAAATTGAAAAAAACCGAAAATTGACAAGTGTAATGTGTTTCGAAATGATTGCCATCTAGTCGGCTGTGGAATTCCCATATGAAATAAAAAAAACCGCCTTGCGAAAATAGGAGTTTCCACTAGCTATACATAACCTACTTAACCTCTTTTGACTTCTGGTTTTTCTCTGTCAAAAGAAAACGAATTCTGAGTATTTGTCTATTTGCAGTTTTTTTTATTACCACCAATACTGATTGCCAGTTTGACAATGTGTGACAACAAGTGACACTTGTTGTCAGAATGAGATAGGTTCAAATCAATAGAGCGCGGCACATCAAAAATTACATGCACAGGAATTCCAACGCCAACTAGATGACAATAATTTTGAAACACATTGTATAAAGTGCCCTTTACAGAACATTTAGCCAAAAACGCTAGAAAACTGTTTATACATATTTAATAGTACAATAAATATTCAAAGTTTAAAAAAAATTCTTGTAGTGAATTTCGAGAAAAAATCAAAAAACCGAAAAATGACAAAAGTAAACTACCCTTCTATTCTGGCCTATTTTGATGAAAAGCTTATTTTTACTGGTATGATACAAAGTCTAAATACATAGTTTTGACCGTTTGTGGTTTTTAGTTTTTGAGAAAATCCGAGAAAATCCTACCACAGACAAACATACATACACACACATACAAACACACATACATACAGATGGTTTTCCAAAAACATGTGTTTTGGACTCAGGGGACCTCAAAACGTTCAGAAATGCTAATAATTCAATTTAGAAAAATCGACCCGATTACAATACTCTCTCATATATGAGTACCTCATATGAGAAAGTAAAAACTAGTGCAAAAAGATAGGTGGAGACACTTCTAGAGTCCATTCACTTTAAGAAGAACCGTGGCCTTAAGTTTCACGGAGAGATACTACATGAAACTATGGAAATCGAACATAGCCGACGGAATATATCTCTCCGTGAAACTCAAGGCCACGGTTCTTCTTAAAGTGAATGGACTCTACTAACCATGCAGAATTTACACCTAAACTTCCAGTCGGTGTTGTAAGGAAGAAAGCAGTTATAGTTATTCGTATCCTAAGAATTAATAAAAAATTAAGCTAGAATAAATGTCACTTGCAGGAGTAAGGCAATTAAAATTCAAAATGAAACAATTCTGAATGTAAAGCAAGCTGTTCTATTCAAGTTTCATGAATTCATAAACAGCAAAGCAACATTGGCTTTTAAACCTCCTAATGCCATGTAATAAAATTAAACTGTTTTCCATTCATTGCTTACATTGCCAACTTTGAAATGCAATTACCAGATTTAGGAGAAGTTCAAGAGATATGAGGCAATAAACTTGAAATTTTTGCTTTTATGAAATATTGGATAAATATTAACCAAAGCAGTACGTGTCTACTATAAGATCGGGTGAAGGAAGACATGTATATTTTTCTCGTTTGTAATAATTTTCTTGACACATATAGTCAGTCCTAGTTCCGAGGCTGTCGTGTCTCCTGTGAGTAATTTACACTTTTACATGGGTAGGTTACCAACCCACCGCAAAACCCCCAAGCTTGGAGGGCCAGAGACTCTTCTGTCGGGATTACTATACCTTAGCTGGTTTGTTATGACAAAGTAGCTGGAGGTTATCACATATACTCCGATCACTATTTAGTAGTATCAGAAATAAATATATACGCCAAATGGAAAAAATGAAAACAGCAAACATTTCTGGAAACACTAACCAAATGGTACGTTATAAAGTACATCTTCTACAAGACACAGGAATAAGGCAATTACATCAAAACAGACTGAATAATTACATAATACAAACACCAACTAACGACGATATGGACGAAGAGTGGAATAACATACAACAGATCATACGAAAGGCAGCATCAGAGGCGTTAGGAACAACGAAAAAGCAACAAAGAAAACATCGACTAAGAATATGGACACCAGAAGTGAAGCAAGCGATAGAGGAAAAGCAAAGGAAATATAGAAACCTGATAGTAGACCCAGCAGATGTAAATAGAAGACAACAATATAACAGAGCTCGAAATTACGCAAAACAAATAACCAGAAAAATATACGATGAATCCTGGAATAAATTCATTAGCGAAATCGAAAATGACATACATGGACGTCAACAGTTTGCATATAAATAATGAAAACCTTTAATAGAAACGAACGCCAATCTATACAGATCAACTGTATAGAAGAAGAACAGTGGATAAACCACTATAAAGAGCTATGGTACGACCAAAACATGGAAAATAGTGATGAAATAACGAGAGATACTTACGAAAATCACAATATTGATCCCATAGATCTAGACGAAATAAATGAAGCTCTGTACAAACTAAAAAATAGAAAATCAACTGGAATGGATGGCCTAAACTCTGAACTTTTTAAATGTGGAGGTTTTTTACTAAAACAAAGGCTATTACATCTATATAACCAATGTTGGAAGAACTGTAAAATCCCAAGGTGCTGGTTACAATCCAAAGTTGTACCACTTTTTAAGAAGGGAAAAAGAACATCGTGTGAAAATTGTAGAGCACTGAGCATCAACGATGCAGGATATAAAATATATGCAGTTATACTGAACAACAGACTCAAACCAATAACAGAAGTATTGATACAGGAGGAATAGATGGGCTTTAGGAAGGGTCGCTCTTGTATAGATGGGGTGTACACAGTTCAACAAATTATACAAAAGCATAGAGAATTTAATAGAGAAACTCACTTAGCCTTTTTGGATTTTCACAAGGCGTATGACAGAGTGATCCGGTCTAAATTATGGGAAATAATGGAAGTGAATTACCCGCACCATTTAACAACAGCAATAAAAAGCCTATACGACGGAACAAAGATAATAATCAATAGCAACGGACAACTAAGTAGACCAACAAGCACAAACCAAGGACTGAGACAGGGATGCAGTCTCTCCCCAACGCTGTTTAATATATACATAAATGACTTGATGCAAAAATGGAAACAACAAAACCAAAATGGAATACATATTAACAGAAAAACAACTCTGAATCATATCTTGTATGCTGATGACTTAGTAATATTCCAGGAAAGTGAAAATAACTTACAAAGATCAGTATATACTCTAAGATGTATCTGTGAGGAATATAATTTTAAAATATCCACTGAAAAAAGTAAAACGATGGCTTTCGCCGGAAAAGACACGATTAGAACAAAGATAGTTATAGATAATAAGGTCCTAGAACAAGTAACAGAGTTTAGCTATCTTGGTTGGCACATAACATTCAAATATGACAAGAATATCGTAAATAAAATCAGTAAATTCCAAAATATATGTGGAACTATACACAGACACCTCAAACATAAGACGAGAAAAGAAACTAGATTGAAATTTTATAAAACAATAGCTACCCCAATAAGAACCTATGGCTGTGAAACGTGGATAATAAAAAAAAGACGAATCTAAAATACAAGCTGCAGAAATGAAATTCCTTCGATCAGTAAAAGGATGTACAAGATCAGACCAACTAAGAAACATTGACATACGGAACGAACTGGGTATCATTTCCATAAATGTTAGAATCAGAAGGTGTCGTAGAAACTGGACAAAACATCTGCAACGTATGAAAGACGATAGAATACCTAAGGCAATTTACCACTACAAACCAAGAGGAAAACGCAGCCGAAGACGCCCGAGGAAGAGATGGTCTCCGGAACAGGCTACAATAGCCTAATACATGAAGGGAAGAAGAAGAAGAAGAAGAAGAAGACATATAGTCAGCTAAGACAATTAGACATTAGAACATAAACTTACTAACTTACTTAATTAGAACATTACTCAAACTTACTCAGGAGATCTTAATCCATTTTTCATATTAAACGATGGTGTCTTTGTCATAACCTCATTCTATCGATACCTTTTCATAACTAAATATTTACCCATAAATAAAATCATTATTTAGTACGTACGAAACTAAGTTGTATTCGATATATTTATAGTATAATTACGATTTAAAAGTTTAACGATAGGTTATTAAGTTGAAAAAGTGTGTACAAGTTAAAGAAATTGGGCTCTAAAGTGAAATATCAATCTCTTACTATTGATAGCATACTCTGTTGATTAATGATTGTGTAACCATTGTTTTTAAGTGATTTAAATTTAGGGTGTCTTAAATTTTGCATTACAATTTGTAATAAAACAGAAAGCCTTGTGAACTATTTCAATAACCTTCTCTAATCTGTGAACTATTTGCTTGTAGGATAGGAACAATAATTTAGTACATATACTGAACTTGGGTTTGGTGTAAATTATGTTTCTTATATTAATTCAAGCGGTGACATTAATAATAGATGATTATTACAATATTGTATCCTCGAGTGAAATCGATATTTGCGATACTTATCGCTCTAAATATTGCTTTCGAATTATTTCCCCATCAATGTGTTTACGGTAGGGAATGAGTTAATACGCTTTCACGTTTTCCCTACTGTTACAATAATTCTCAATATGCACCTATCATATTCGTCTAATGTAAAAAAATTAGTATGGGAGGTAATTACGTGCGGCAGGATTTAAATGGGAGACGGTTTGAAAGGAGTGAACCGATTTGATATAAGGATTCATTTCATTTTGAAAGGCCTTGCTTGTAATTTTGAGTAAATATTCCTAGTAAATTTGGATAGTAACTGTTATATATTTTACGCATCAATTTAGTTGGTAGTTCCTTCGATCGAAACAGGCATTTTAATTTGCAGTAACCCATCAAAATCACAAATGTTTAGATGTAATTCGTTAATATTGTAATTAGGTTATATTTTTATTCCATTTTATCAGAGCAGGAACGGATCTCATTACATTATTATGTAATTGTAATTATCCTACATACGAAAATTGTATAATATCCCTTTGGTTAAATTTAAATTTCGGCGAAAATGAATCATCAATTTTAGTTACAATTATCAACAAAACAATACAATACTATGTTTATCCTTTGAAATCAAATTGGAAATTAAATTCGTTTGTTCGTTGGCGAAACACTATTTGTACGTTTGCGCTACCGAAATTATCTTTGCATTACATGCATTCGTATACCAATGATTTAACGCCACATTTTACATAAACATAGCAGAGATAGGAGTAAATTAATTTTGCTAATAACGGTTCGTTAAAAATTTGAAATGTGGTGTGCTTGTTGCTCTGGTTATTTTTGAGTTTTCAATTTACCGACATGGGTTTACTTCGAAACAAAATGAAAAAGTAATTACACAAATTGATCCGCGTTAAAAGTAAGTAAACGTGTAACCCGAATGGTTCGTTACGGCAAGAAGTGCGTTGTAAATTTTTAAAACTGCCGGCGAATAAACGGGAAAGAAATTAGCTGTAATATTAAAGAAATTCATTACACATTTAAACGTTTCCAGAATAACGTTTATTACTTAAAGGCCCGAGGTACCATCCTAATGGAAAGTTGATTACAACACCCTAAACGCCGGGGACCATGTATAATAAATAGCGTACTGTTTAATAACTTCAGTCAATATTAACCCCGTTGTATCTTTATTTACTTCGTTTTACCAGTTTTCGTCCGTTTTGTGTGCACTGTATTTCCTTTAGGAGCCGACCGATGTTTATTCACAAAAAGAATTTTTTACGATTTCTCATTACGGGAATGGCCCTTTGAAGTCCGTCGATTACTACTGTCACTTTGAAAAAGCGGACCACTCAAACCCATCGTTAACTCCTCTGGGTATTGATACCGAAGAGGCTTGAAGCCGATGGTGTAGTTTTGTCATTACACGTGACTTACAAAAAAGGTTTTAAACTGAGTGTGTCAACTCACTCTGTTTCCTTAGACTGGAAAGGGTAAATAACGTTCGAGGTGTTAAGTCAGATTAGGTATTAACAGGACATATAAAAGGAGTTCCACCATTGAATATCAATATCAAATAGGGTTAATCTCTGCATAATTTTACGACAAAAAGTCTCTTGAAATGTAGGTTCGCTTACTCTGCCCTACTCGCCACTAAATTACTCTTTAGGGTCCCTCCAGAAATACATCATACCCCTGACCGTGATATATGTAGTCATGTTTGTTGCAAAGAAACTCCGGTTGCAATAGTAGAATCTAGCTGCAAAGAGCTAAATGATCATATGATGATCATCATCGTATGATCCTTTGATATATTTAGAATAATGAAGGAGAGTTAACAAGAGTTGAATATGAAGTTGAAAGTTAAACAAGAATTAGAGCTGGAGAAATAACTAAAATATATTTTAATAGTCAAATACTAGTCAAATAGTACTGCTTTCTCTCTTTGCATTTTTACAATTAAAATACACTAAATAGATGGATGGGGAACGTTCTGGAATGGAAATTAAATTTGGAGATGACCATTATAATACCCTACTGCTTGCAATCTCTCATGTACTTATAGAAAATGAGAAAGAAAATTTTCAAAAGGACATAATAAGTCTGAAAAGATGTAGTAACAGGAATGTGAAAAGACGACGTAAGCATTCGCAAGGAATTATTCAAGATCAGAGCAGTGAAATGAAACAATCAACTCACTAAAATTATTAAAAATCTAGAGTGAATGAACATAATATAAACTCCACGGTGTGATCAAAAGAACATTAAGGAAAATGCAATGCATTTCAGATGGTATGAGTGTATTGTAACGTTTATTTCTCATTTATTTACACGGTCCTAATTTTACGCTACACACTACTTAATTTATCTTAGACTATTATTGAACTAATTTATATAACACACTTAACTATTTCCTAACTAATTAATTTATATCACTCTTAAATGTAATTTATTTCACTGGTCCGTCTTTCGCCTTATTTATTCACTCGCGGCTTCACGTCTAATCTCATCTCCGACCGCAAGCCGGCTTATATACACCTCAATTGTATTCGCGATGATTCCAGGTCATTCCTTTCTCAAATAATGTTTGTTCTAGAGAGGTCGGGAAGGTCATAAATCATTCTTTTATTAATAAGATGTCGCGGGAACGCTCGGGAAGGTGTTTATTGCTTGCCGCTGTGCTTATTAAGCGTAGCGGGATTCCTTTGAGGTAAGCGGCCGTCCGATAAGAGTAAACACGTTTCGCGCTGCTGTTTACATTTCGCGTTACAGTATATAGCATTACGTAGGCCATAACAATGTTAGATGACTAAAGGGATTTAAGAATATTGTCACGACTAGGGTCTGACTGCCACTTAGGGGTATTGGAGGTCAGACAGTGCGATATAGAAACGTGCTAAACACAACATAATCTATTATTTATCCCACCAGCAAAGGTTTTACAGAGGGCGTAGAATAAGTATAGGTAGATCCTAAAAATCCTATTCGTTAGAAAATCGAAGAAGAAACGAGGGTAAGGGTTCTGTGGTACCCCTTGCATGAAATGCTCTATATTCCTTATGTTAGTATGGTAATATTAATGAATTTAAGCACCATCTAGACTTCAGTTTAGTCCCCTGTTATTCACATCCACAAACATGTAATATTACCTTTGAATCTACGTCTTCATTGTAATGCGTTACTAGCAAATTATAATTAACACTGTCTCTGATAGCTTCGGTTCAAATAATTTTTGTTAAGGTTTATTCAATTTAGTTCCAAGTGATCCCAAGATACAAAGTAATTCCACGTGGGTCTGACGACGACATCCTTTATTTAGATTATTTGAATATATACGAGACGTTCCATTGTCCTCCCAAGAAACTGTCACTGCTAATTTATCCTGGAATCTATTCTTCCCATCCCTTTATTATTATTTGCGTTACGGGCAATAAATTATTCGATGAAACGCTGTAGGTAGAACTCTAATTTAAATCTCCATCGCAACATACGTATACAATTATTTCCTTCGGGAGAATAATTAAGAGCAATAAAACAGGATTTTCATTACATAAATTGTTCTTGTCAAGAGAACAGCTCTAATTTTCGTGTCGACATCGGAATTATTTATACCGGTTCATTTTGAGCTTTAGTTTCCTCAAAACACGCATTTAATTGCCAAACGCTAATGAATACCCAAAGGAAAATGAAACATTTCGTCATTTGCGAATTTCCGACGAAAAATATGAGTTTCAGTAAAAATACAGAGGAAAATTACATCAGGGAAAAGTTAGCAATGCCAGTTTAAAAGAACAATTATGAAGTTATCCACTTCGTAGAATTTCTCGAAAGTGTTACTGCCGACAATTCATGTATAAACGTAAAATTTACGTACTGAAAAGAACTCCCGCGATATTATTTATACGATACGGGTCATTTCTCTAGCTGACTAGTTAACACGTACGCTTCTCTTGTTACGCTTCTTGTGAACATCCCCTACAAAATCCTTTATCATCCCTTAACCCGATGGCTCAGAAACATTTGAGTACAATTTCATGGAATTGCTTCGAGCGGTTTGGTAACGATAGTGGAAGAGACAGGAGGAGGTTGTTTCAACTTTACTAATATTAAGTTCATTGAAGAGCGAAAAATCGCGGACAATTCCCAAAGTACATACTGGTCCCAGAGGTTGGTTTAAGTAATATAGCTTTCAAGTTTTCTGGGGAATTGTTTAATCTGAGTTAAATAACTTAGCAACGTAACTTTTCATGTCATTACATAATCACTTGACTTGAAAATAACGTTGAAGTGACAATTGGAAAATATCAAAAATGCCTTGAAAATAAAGTCACTAAATGAGGAAAGTACCGCAATGGGCGGCCATATTGTGTCCGCGCCACGACGCGCGAAATTCAAAATAGAAAACAAAAATTTGCTCATTTTAAAAAGATAAAACAACAACTTGGCATTTTTATTCCCAAAAAGTAAAAACGAAATTTCGCGAGAGAAAAATGTACATAAAAATTAATTTACACCTATATACAATAAAATAAACAAATATGACACACTATGACACATAACCCACAATCCACAAAACACAACAATAGGCATGGAACAGACAGATTGCAGATGTAATCCGGCATATTGTGTCCGAAAATGTACTTCTCTCTCTAACACGTTGGGACATTGAATTGCGGTACTTTCCACATTTAGTGACATTACTTGAAAACGGTATTCAACGCATCTGATGGAAGAACTTTACAAAACATAACTTTACATTTTAGCCTTGAAAACGCCCTTTTGGCTTTTTTTCGCAAAGTCATACCTTTATCTACAAAAACAATGAGAGTCAAATACCTCACATTACGTTCCTTCAGAAGCACATACTGGAATCGAGCCCTGTTTTACGCTCAAAAGGTAAAAGTGCTGCTTAGGATTGCAACTTATATATTATGCATCCAAATCGTCCGTCCCCACCCCTCCAATGTTGTCGTTTGCACAAATCTCTTTGCTTTGCAGGCACTTTTAACTCGATTTTGTACACGCTGGGTATTAAATCCTTTAATATGTGTAATGAAGACATAATGAGCTACTACGTATACCGATATATTTATTTCTATTAAGTCGATGAGATCCATCTCTCTTGATGTTAATTAACCCCCACAAAGGCCTTTGTGTACCTATCCCTCGTTGAATGAACAAAAGTGATATAACTCTGGAACAACAGCACTGCATGTTCGTACATATGTAGGAGGAAAGTGCTGCAGGCATGAGTTGAATGGCTTTAGCGAAACGTACACGTCTCTGAGTGCAAATGAATTAGGGTACTTTGGTGCAGTCAATAAAAAAATATTATCATTATACAGCTGGAAGCTTTGAAGTAGTCCGTTGCGTTATTTTAGTTTATATTAAGGAGAGGTTTTCAAGTATTGTTCGGAGCCTCTTGAAGATTTATTTATTTATGAGATTGAAACATGGAAGGGCGTGGGAGTGAGGGCAAAAGAAAGAGGTCACGGCAGTTAAACGCCGGAAAATTACCTCTTTCGTTTTCAGGTCTCCTAATGGAAAAATTATTTGCTAATTTGAACAAAGACACAAAAGACACGCTCAGTTAGATGGCAACGAGCAGGATTCATTAGTAGGATGGAATTACTTCTGGGGATAGTTTGAGGTCCTAAATGAAAATTACTTGGTAGCGGGAGGAGCGAAAAGCTATGTCAAGAAGGAAGTTAATGGATAGCCGGTGTAACGTTAATGCTTACAGCTTGTGGAGTTGGAAACTTAAAACAAATAACAATTTACAAAACGGAGAAAATAACGTAATCACGAATTTCTCTGGAGGGTTCGCAAGATTTAGTAACGCCCGCCTTGAAGCAAACACAACGTCTACTTATACATTCACACCTTCAACAGCACCTCTCGGAAGACTGGGATCGCGGCTTAATGGATTGTTTATTGTTACAGGGTGAACTATCTACTGTTCGGACTTCAACCGGTTTGGTTCCACATCACGAACGTATTTCTTCACGTACTCGCCTGCATACTCTTCACCAAGGCGAGCCTTTGTATCGCAGGTCTTCGAGCGCCATTCGCAACGGTGGCCGGACTATTGTTCGCAGTGCATCCCATACATACCGAAGCGGTAAGTCAAATAATCGCATGCCAATGGATTGAGAAAAACGACACAGAGAGAGAGAGAGAGAGAGAGAGAGAGAGAGAGAGAGAGAGAGAGAAAGAGAGAGAGAGAGAGAGAGAGAGATTTCAACCAACTTCAATTTTCATTACAGGTCCGTAAGGAACATAAAATATATAGTAAATAGGAAAAATAAGTTCAAATTTTCAAAATTTTTGTGCTTGTGGTATTGAAGGGGAATTGGCCATATAATATGCCCAAAAATGTAGGGCTGTCAGGTCTGGTCAATATATCAATGGCTATGTTTGAGATTATAAGCTCGTTTACATCAATATTATTATTTTCATTATATTACATAATATTTTTATAATTTTTTTCTAAATATATTACGATTTGAAGCGTCAGATATCCCTGAAAGTAGTTTATTAATTGCGAAACTAGTAAAATACTTATAAGTAGCATGCATTTCAAATATTATTCATAATATTTTGCATTAAAATACCATAAACAAATACCATGAGGAAACCCTAATTTTAAAATATATATATATACTTTTTTATTGGTACGCTATTTTGCCTATTTAAAACATGCTTTGGCGTGCGTAAATCGGATATTTTCGCACCCGCGTGCTTTAAAGTCGCCACGGAAACCTATCAATAACGGCCATATCAACCGATAACAGAGCGTTTTGGCCGTAGCGGGACGAGCCGATTGGTGGCACGACGTGCGACGCGCCGTCACGAAGCGTCCCGAGTGTCATTCAAATTAATCATATTGGGTATGCATTTGGTTTTGGTATAAAAAATGGTACCAATAAAAAAAAACGCGTAAAGTATTCGTGGATAACTACTCTTTCAAGCACTTGCTCTATTTCGAGCACTCCGGCTACACCGTCGTGCTCGAAAACTCGGGCGTGTTTTAAAGAGCTCAATATCCACTCATACTTTAATATACTATTCTTTAATGTAATATGGAGATACTGTTTTTATTCTATATTGCTAGTATACGTTACTAATACTAGTAACTTAATCGAAAGTCAAATTAATACCATGAATTATAGAAGGACTTGGAACTTACTAACGTTTTACCGGTCACTGAGAAATTTTCAAAAATTTGTGTGTTCGACCTTTTATAACAAAATATCTATTTGATACAGCTACGTTTCGTTCTGGCTTCAGTTGATAGGTTTTTATAGATACTGACATATATAGAAAGTGATATTAATAGAATTTTCAAATTCTCTAAAAATGGGCTATTGGCACTTCCTTATTAAATATCTTAAATGAAAGTGAAGAATTTCTAAATTTTGTCCTTTTGAATTAATATCTTTTATAATATTTTACAGAGATAAATTCCTTTCGTACTTACTTCATTTGAAATATTTGCAGAGGCCTTTATAGATATGGCATATTCTAGACCATGACACCAATTTATAAGCATTTTTGAAAATAGTTATTTATGGTACTAGTGTGTTATGTTGAAAATAAGTCACGCGAGAAGATTTATACTACTCGGCCTGACGGCCTCGTGGTATAAATTCTCAAGTGACTTAGGAATCATAACAAGCAAGTGGCATACAATGTTTCATCCAACAAGTGGAAGAAATCGTTTTTTTATGAGATAATAATTAATAAGCTTTTTGATCAAATCAAAGCTACTTGCGTCTCAGTATCCTATAAATGTCAGAATGACTTGACAGTGACTTTTTTACGTTTTGGTTAAAGTAGGTTGATTGTTTGATTGCCACGGGCAACCTTTAAATATAAATACTTTAAATATGAACGTGAATAACGCTACTGTGTTATTTGATACTTTACTTGTCTAAAATGACATTAATAATGACAGTCATAACTTCCATGTGTTGGATAAATACTTTAAATATGAACGTGACTTATAATCCATAACTCACTAGTGAGTTATGGATTATAACACACTAGTGTGTTATTTGATAGTTTACTTGTCTAAAATGACATTAATAATGACAGTCATAACTGTCACGTATTGTATTATCAATCCATATCTCACTAGTGAGTTATGGATTATAACACACTAGTGTGTTATTTGTTATTTACATGTCTAAAATGACATTAATAATAACAGTCAGTCATAACTGTCATGTATTGGATAAATGTTTTATATATTATCTCACTGCGATATGCTTGTCTCGTTCTTACTTCAGTTGATATATTAACGTGAAACATGACGCATCTCTAAGTTCAATCTAATACATGGAAAACTACTTCATAGCCTAATACGTACCAAGTGGCCAATAAATGTAATCTATTGGTTTGATTAACCATTGGCAGCTATAATTAGAAAAATAAAAAATTATTTTATAATGAACTTACAGAAATCTGCTAAAATGTTATGTAAATGTTTGTGTGAATTAAAGTCTTCATTTAAGAAAATTCATAACAAAATACTGGAAATATGCCTTCATTAGACTTTTAGGTGAAGAAGATCAGTTACACAAAACATACAATTATTTCATTTGGCCAAACTGAGTTATGTAATTATCAGTTGTATCTGAACGCAATTTGTTAAATGCATTTTGTTTCATTTATTAATAAAATTATCCTTTTAAATTGTAGGTAATATACAAATTTGAAATATACCTGTATATTACAGTGAATAAAATAAGATGTTCACAGAAGAATCACAGGCATATTTCGCATATAAATGTGCATATTTTTGAAATTTTATTGTAAGCATAGTTTGCACAGTTTACAGATTCCTTGCATAAAATGCAATCAACAGTAATACGAATTGTAGTTTGCGAAAGTGTTTTCATTTTTACAATTGTGCAAAAATGACATGCACATCCAAAATTATGAAATACATTTTCAAATATTATTTCCATATGAGTTTATTCCATATTTTATATTTTCCATACGAGTAACTTCTAATTCTACCCATGTGAAGCCTGACTCGATTTAAGACGAAAAAGGACCCACGACAACTGATCATTACCATTAGAATTCCTCTCTGATAAAAAAGGGATGATAACTCCCGGGAAAATCTCAAACTTATTTTCCATCAGTCCGATCTCTCCCTCTCTTTCTCACATCCCTTCTCTTTATCTTCCTCTCTCTCTGTCTCTCTCTCTCTCTCTCTCTCTCTCTCTCTCTCTCTCTTCTCCCTCTATGGTCCAAGCAAGGATATAATTGCGTTAAGCTCTCTCGCATATACGAGATTATTTCTTCTCCTCCCCCGCAAAAAAAAACACAATTCCGGCAGGGCCAATATCCGTTCGCCTGCTTTTAGTCGAATGCGAGGGTTCTCAGTAATAAACGCCAAGAAACCAATACCACCGTTGGCCATTTACAAGACAATAACTTGGAAATCGAAGAAATAAAACGACTTCTTTTGCCGCAGATTGAACGTAACCAGTATATATATACCGAAAAACGGATCGGATCGGCATGACTCCTTTTTCCCTCAAAAATTACGTTTCCTCAAAACGCGCGAAGGTAAACAGGATTTGCTACAAGAATACATAGGCTTATACAGTTTTTATACCGAAGCGTTATCTTTAGTCGTAAAAACTTTGAATGTAAATCAATGTATTGACTAAGAGGTATCCGATGATACTTTCAGATGCTGGGGACTCTTTACTCCCCTTG
The DNA here is from genome assembly GCA_946251905.1 of Cryptocephalus moraei. NCBI lineage: Eukaryota > Metazoa > Arthropoda > Insecta > Coleoptera > Chrysomelidae > Cryptocephalus > Cryptocephalus moraei. The sequence goes on from OX276454.1 coordinate 15,695,659, forward strand.
AAAAATCTGATAAATGTTTTCTAACATTACGTTTCAAGTCATTCCCGTCAATCTGCATTTAATTCATTTTACACGGGTCACCTTTTGACTAGGAAGGTCTGATGACTCATCGCCACTTCTCCAAATTAAAATTCCTGAATCCAAAAATCCCTACTTTTTCCATGGAAAATGCTTAAGATTTACAGCTTTAAATAATTACAAAGTAAATTTAGTGTTTCTTGAGATTCATCCACGTATTATTATAAAGCAAACGGAATTTTAATAAAACACCATTGTTTCAGGTTACGGGAATAGTGGGCAGAGCCGATGTCCTAGCTTGCATCTTCTTCTTGATTTCACTACTGGCATATCACGGGTGAGTAAATATAGTGATTTTTCGAAAGGTGCTTTTGCCTTCCCGCCTTTTAAAAATCAACATAGAGACCATTAAACCATTGAGTAGTGTTTGTAAATTATTTTCCCTCGGTTTTGACGTTATAATTCTAATTGTGTGGTTATGGTACATTACGTCTTTGTTTACAAGTATTAAGGTAGCACGGAACATGCTGATTTTAGTTGTATTTTGGGGCAGATGTTTTCTGTAAAATGGCGAAGGCGCCTCCGGTGAGAGTACGGTAAAACATGCAAATGACTACGGGACCGCTATATCTATCGAAATCGAACTTTTTCGTTAATCAATCGTGCGAGGAACTCATTGCTTCCACTTGCGTACCGTAAATGTCAATACTGTACAAATGTCGAATGATTAACAAACGGGCTTGGTCCGTTCCTGATTTTCGAATAAGATTGTAAGCATTTAGTCATAAAAGATAGGGATACATGTACTTTATATATCTGTTAGCGTAATATGCCTACATCTCTCGTACATAAGTCGCGATGCCTTGGTGAGCGTCGACACTCAATGTCATATATTGAAGAGAATAGTGTCAGTCGTGTCAGAAAACGAACAGTACGTTTTCCTGAGTGTTAAATAGGGTAGAAACCCCAAATTGGCAGCTAATGCTAACATCAGAAGTGGGATTGCTTGCGTGGACTAAGTGTGTGAAATAGTACTTCTGAGAGACTAAAATTTAAGTGTATGTCAAAGTAAAATGGCTGACGCAGGTGAGAAGCAGTCCGGTGACCCGAACGAGAACGTTGCCGTTGACCAGGTGGAAGACAGTTCTTCGTCATCGAAACGTCCAAGGCGGGACTGGCAAGAAAACTTAATATTACTCGTGGCTGGACAACTAGAACAATTACGTGAACTTACAAGGTTGGGAAAAGTGCATTAAAAAAATGCGCCAAAATTTATTTTGGCCCCGAATGGGACAATGTTTAAAAAAATATATTCGGAAATGTCGAGCTTGTGCCCTTGGAAAAGCACATACAGGTCCTCGCGCTGGTCTTTGGCAGCACGGTGAACAACCAACTGACATTTTGGAAACGTGGCACATTGACCATGCCGGACCTTTGGTTAAAGCAAATGGTTGTACGCAAATCCTTGTTATAGTCGATGCATTTTCGAAGTATTGTCGCGTAATACCGATACCAAAGAAAACAGCCGAAAATTCCATATGTGCATTGTTAGCAGTATTTGAAGAACTGGGTAAACCTAGATGGATTATAGCAGACCAAGCTGCTGCCTTTACTTCAACAATTTTCCAAAAACTTTTTAAATGAACAACAAGTGGAACTACATCACATTGCAACAGGTGTTCCAAGGGGAAACGCAAAGGTTGAGCGACTTATGCGAACAGTTTTCAACTTATTACGGGCGACATTGATTGATGAAAATGAGAATAATTGGCCAAAAGCCTTAGCTGAAATCGAAGACAACCTCAATTTAACAATTTATTCGATGACTGACCAAATACCAGCTGTGTTGCACCTAGGAGTAGATCCAGGACTCAAGGCTACTCAGCAATTTTTGAAAGACATAACGATGGACAGTTTCATTGACCCAGAGGTAGCAGTTAAGGAAGCTCGTCGTCGAATGGAGGAACATTTCAAGAAGCAGTCTCAGCGCTTCAACGCTCTTCGTTACCGTTCTACCCTATTTCAAGAGAACGATGTGGTGGCAGTCGAAGATTCTCAAGTGGCTAGTGGTGGTAAACTCAGAGCTAAATTCAAGGGACCATATACAGTTCGCAAGGTTTTGCCCAACGAGAGGTACCTGCTTTCAAGCAAGGGGAAAGAACTACAGTAGCTGGACACGAACAGCTGGGGCATTGGCCTACCGAAGAGGCAACGGCATAAAATAAAGGTATGGTGTAGCAAAACTAACTTTTTCTTTGTAAAAAGAAATGTGTTAAGAAGGATAGTGGCAATTCCACTAGTCTTAAATGGTGGCAACCCCACTATTGTTATGAGTAAGGATAGTGGCAATCCCACTAGTCCTAAATGGTGGCAACTTCACTAGAGTTGTGCATAAGGATAGTGGCAATCCCACTAGTCCTAAATGGTGACAACCTCACTATTTTTATGAGTAAGGATAGTGGCATCCCCACTAGTCCAAAAATAGTGGCAACTCCACTAGAGTTAAAAGAGAGAGTAATTTGAGAAAATCATTGAATGATAATAAAGTTGATAAATAAACACTGAACCAGTCTTTATACTAGCAGCTGCTGCGTTGTGTTTTACAATTACAGAGTATGAAGATAAGAAGTGTCGCAGGGACGCTCCAAGTGCAGGATGGCCGTGTTAGCGTAATATGCCAACATCCCTCGTACATAAGTCGCGATGCCTTGGTGAGCGTCGACACTCAATGTCATGTAATGAAGAGAATAGTGTCAGTCGTGTCAATAAAAGTCACAGTACGTTTGAGTGTTAAATAGGGTAGAAACCCCAAATTGGCAGCTAATGCTAACATATCTAACTTAACCTAACCAAACATTATTATATTCCATAATATGCGGTTTAGAAATTTCAAACAAGAAATGAATATTAAATTTTTATAAATAAAGCACTAGGGTAATTTTGACTTTCCCTGTATTTTTGCGACAGTTTTACGTGTACTTAACGCAATCCTATATATTATACTATTAAAACTCGGGCTCTGAACTCTGTTTCTACCTGTTAAGGTATCTATTTAACCACTTTCCTAAAGTCACAATAATTCATGCGATTAATATGAGGCTAAAGTGATATGTAGGTAGCCATATTTCTCGAAAGTGTAAAATTTCCGTAACTCACTACTATTACTAAACAGCCCTTGTTTAAAACGTGTTCTAAAATTACCAACCAAATTGAATCCAATTAATCATCCCTGAGATTTTTCCCAAAATAAAATAACATATTAATTCACGCTGTACCCGTTTTATCGCGATCTTGTATCTTGTTAAAGCCCACCGCCGAAGATTAATCTGTTTACCTATTTATCAAATTTTGTTTGTCACAAACTTTTGGACAATTTCCGGCCGTGCTTTTATCTCGCACCGGCTTTATCACTGTCAGGGCCAAATAAGTTTCAATAAATTATAGTCATTTGGAAGGCCCCGGTGCGGACAGACGTACTAGATTGGTTTAAAATTCCTTTCGGATCTTTATCTCACGCAAATAAGGTATTATGGAATTATTTATGCAGAAACGTCGATGATTTCCACCTGTACAGGTGGGCTTGTAATGCGGCATAATATTTAAGGGATTTTTACTTATGTCGCCAGGGGACGCAACGAAAATAATGAATTTACTCGATAAAGGGAAATGGTAGTGCCTAAATTAGATTTTTCGTAGTAGGTGTAGTTGTTTTATTTTCGTTAAAAAATAGTCGTCCATAACGTTGGTAAGGGTTAAACTTTACGAGTTAATAGCGTGTTCGATAAGAAATTAAACGGAACTTTATGTTACTAACCGATAAGCACTTTGGACCTAGATTTAGTAAAATATTAGGTATAATATATTCTATTTTCTAGAACAGATAAACACGAAAAGTATTGATTGTTGCGGTGTAGAGACAAAGAAAGAAAGTTGGTATTTCTCCTGATTCGGTGCCTAATAAACTCTGTTGTCTCTGATAAGTTTGACATCTTCTTAGCCGGTAAGCCGTCGTTAATATTCTTCCTACAGCCTCTTATTCTAATGAACCGAATGACCTCCGTCAAAGTCGGCGCTAGAGTTTAATAGCGTGTTCGACAAAAAATGAAATAAAACTTTCTTGTCGTCACAAAGGAGCAATAAGGCGGTGTTTTCCAATATTTCACCGTTAAAATTTACTTCCCCCCCTTTGGCATCCAAAATGTTTTACATTAAATTTCAGGAGCACCGGTGCCGCCAGGTGGGCTGAAATCGCTGACAACTCGAAATGAGAATTATTGAGTTTGGCCGAAGTCCAAAATTTCGAATTCGCGTCGAATGTAAATGTTCTATTTACATATTTATGCAAGTCGGGCGTAAAAAAATCTACTCGTTCATAAAAAATTGAAAATGTCATTTCGTCGAATGAGGGACGGATTGTCGAAGCAAAAAAATTCCTCAGGATGAGGTTGGAGTTACGTGCGAGGAATGGAGGCGTTACGCAAAACTGAATTAAAATTTCTTTTGGAGACAGATTTTGATACAAAATCACTTTCCTGTCTGATACGACTTTAGGAGAAGTTTCCATTCCAATTTTATCAATGAACAAGAAAGCTGACCACAATGGTAAAAAGGGTTTTCAAGTGAAATAATATAGACAGTCTAAGGAACGAATCTAGTAGCATCCTCTACAAATTACGGTTAGCACTGAAATTAGGAGAGATATCCGGCACGACCGAGAAAATATATGAAAAGCTAAAAGAAAAATTACATCATGCGGCATCAGAACTCTCGGAACAAGAGAAAGAAAATCAAGAAACTTCTGGTGGACAGACGTATTGACCTGGTGGAAGAGAAGAAGAAGGTCTATCTCTAGTGACTGACCGCAAATGATGCAGAAGAGCGCAAATTATAATCGTTGTTGGTATATTGTTAAAAAAGAAATAATAAAGGTTAAAACTCGCCATGGGACAGTAAATGCGGACAAATTAGCTCAAGTATTTCAGGAAGCTCTAGATCTGGGGAAGCTAGGAAAACTATAAACTGACTAAGGAAAAATACAAATGATGCGAAAAAATCAAATCCCATAAGAACAGAGATATGAAATAGTAGTTTAAAGTACAAGTTGCAGAAGACGTCATATTCCAAGGCAGAGTCCGAGATTCTAAAACGAGCCGCTTGCGGCGAGTTTTAGAACGGACGAGGGCTTGGAATGCCTTGTGCAACGAGTGCTTCATAAAATTTTCTATGTTCTGGCTTCCATTTCATTTTTATTTATGTTTAAATAATTTAAAATTTCTTATCTGGGGAATTTTTTTATCGTGACATTTAAGTTGGTATTAGTGCTGTTTCCTAGACATCTGTCAATTTTCACATCATTTTCAAATTAAATTTAATGGATTTAAATAAAATAGAAATCATGTCTCAAGAATCCTAATCGCATCAAATACAAGAGGGTATTTCTTTAACTCCACCGAAATTACAAGAAGTGGCTTCAAATGCAGTAAGGAATTTGCTACCTAATAAGTCTAGGGACGCATATGAGAAAGTTTGCAATAACTTTGTGAACTGGTGTAAAGAAATAGTAGTTTAAAGTACAAGTTGCAGAAGACGTCATATTCCATGGCCGTGTCCGCGATTTTAAAACGAGCCGCTTGCGGCGACAGCTTGTAGTCAACACTGGCGTACTACTTGCATCCCTATCCCATCGACGCGGCGGCTATATTTATTATTAATTTTGTTTTGACAGACATCAAACAGCATTAGGGAATATCTTGTTACCAACACAACAACAAAAAATTACCAAAAACAATGCTTTAATGAGCCTCATTAAAGCACTGTTTTCAGCCATTTTAGTGCTAGAATAGCTGTCATTTTAGTGCAGGAACATAGAAAGACTGTTATGGCCAGCTACTAACAGAAAACCGAAGGGACAATCTCGAGGAATGATTAATAACGGAAGAAGTAGGAGGAATAGAAATGGAAGAGGTCATGGTAGAAGAAGTGAAAATGGCTTTATGGCGAATGAAATATAATAGAGCACCAAGGCCAGATGATCTGCCTATTGAGTTATTAAAGCATGGCATGACAAGAGCGCTAGAATTAACTTGCACCATGTTTAACAAGTGCTTAAAAGGAGAAAATATACCGACTGGCAGGAAAATTTCATATATAAATTTTACTTACAAAAATGATGACAGAAATGAATGCATCGAATATAGAAGAATTCGCATAAAGTTGTCAGTAGGAAGACTTTACGGGAGGACACTAAATGCCCGAATAGAGAAAGAACCTAAGGAAATTAAAGAGCAAAGCAGTTATAGACCCGGAAGGTCGTGCACAGATAATATATTCACATTGAGAATTATAACAGAAAAAGAGATACCTAGCAAAAGGAAGAAACGTTCATATTACTTTTATAGACTTGCGGAAAACATTTGATTCCGTCCTCTTACAAAAGCTGTGGACCAGCCTGGACGAAGTAGGGATTATTATAGTTTGCATAAATGCAGTTCAAATATTCTACAGAGAAAATCAAGTTGTAGTCAAAATCAGAAATCAGACCTCCACACCCATTCGGCCAATAAAAGGTCCAAAATAGGGTTGTCGCCTTTCCTCTAGCTTTTTTAAAATTTACTTAAATGCGACTCTAAAACAGTGGAGCAGAAATTGCAGTACATGGAAACCCGAATATGACTGGATTACAGCCAAATATACACTATCCTTTCTGCAGACGACCAAATCGTTATTTCAGGAGATCAGCAAGATATGACATATGTGCTTCATAATCATCATCAACCAGCCCTTATCGTCCACTGCTGGACATAGGCCTCCCTCATGGCTTGCCATCCGCGTCTATCTTGACCTGCGTGGATCCAGTTGTTTGCAACTCTTTTTAGGTCATCAGTCCAACGTGTAGGTGGTCTTCCTCTATTTCGCTTATCTGTGCGTGGCCTCCATTCCAGCAACCTCTTTGTCCACCTATCGTCACTCATTCTGGCCACGTGTCCTGCCCAATTCCATTTTAATGTGGTTATTCGTTCGACGATATCTTTCACACCGGTTTTTCGCCGCAGGTCCTGGTTTGTGACGTGGTCCCTCAAACTCAATCCAAGCATTGACCTTTCCATTTTGCGTTGTGCTACTTTGAGTTTTCTCGCTGATGTCACCGTTAAGGTGAGTGTTTCCGCGCTATATATGAGCACTGACAGAACACACTGGTCGAACACTTTTCTTTTTTGACAGATTGGGAGTTCGCTCTTAAAGACGTGTCTTAACTTTCCATAGGCCGCCCATCCGAGGTTGATCCTTCTGTTCATATGTGCTTATATAAATATATCACATATGTCATATGTGACATATGTGCTTAATAAACTGATATTCAATAAGTGGGGGTCATAGATAAACATAGAAAAGACGCAGTATATGGTTATAGGAGTAAATGGACAGGGCATTAAACTAGAAAGTGGAAATATAAAAAATGTGAGATATTTCTGGAGATAAGAGAAACGACAAAGATATAATGAAGAAAATAGGCAGGGGCAAAAATATGACGAAAAATTTATATTAAATTTTGTGGAAAAAAAATTTAACAAAGAAAATTAAAAAAAGAGTAGATATAGAGATACGATATATTCCTAATGGTATAAATTCACTAGGTATATATAACTTGGTGCATTTTCCCTTTGTTGATTCCGTATTGTGATTTTAGGGTTTCCCATACAAGTCACATTGACTTTGAGAGATTCATATGAAGTCCTACTTTAGCCGCTGGCTCCTCCTGTCTCCTCAGTGTCAGTACTTGTATATATTCAGAAATTAACACAATATCAGATGATTCAACTTTCGTCCATTAAACAATCTACCTTTATCGTGCCAATGTTTACGAACAGTTTTCAAGAACTAGGGTAAATAGCTTTGGAGATACCGTATCACCTTGCGTTATTCCTCTCTATATTCAGTAAGTTTTGTCTCTGTTTAAATGTATGGCAGAAGTGGTATTTTCATATATGTAGATATGGATCCTTTCTACAGCAGTCGCCGTTTCTCCGTCCCCAATTTATATTTTCCTCTGTCGTGAATCGTCGCCTCGTCCAAGTTTCTTGCAGCCATTGCTTCGTTTACATCATCTCGCCAACTTCTATGCGGACGTCCTCTCTTCCTTCGTTCCTGGGGAACCCACTCTAATATTTTTGTAGGCCACCTATCTTCAGCCATTCTCTTTACATGCTCAAACCAAATCAGTTGTCGTTTGTCAATCTCCTCCATTATGTTTCTTTCTATTCTCATTTAGTTTCTAATCTCTTCGTTTCTGGCCCTTTCCAATCTTGATCTTCCGCAACTTTTTCTTAAAAAATCCATTTCTGTTGCCATTAGTTCATTTCTTTTTGCTTTTGTTATATCCTTAATTTCACAGCCATGAAGAGTGACGCTCTTGACTATGCTTCGATATATGTGCCTCTTTGTTTCCCGACTTATTTCTTTCTCCCAGGAAAGAGGATTTAATGTTCTTATCACTGTCCTTCCTTTGCTTATCCTTTCTTGTATTTCGTTCTCACTGCTCCCTTTCTTATTAAAAGTTACTCCCAAATATTTACAGGTTTCCACCCCCTTTATTTTATTTTCATCTAACTTAAGGTCGTAGGTTTGGTCTTTCCTTACGATTAAATATTCACATTTCGTCATATTCATTGTAAGTCCAGCAATATGATACTTTTCCTGCAGTTTTCGTATCATGTAACTAAGGTCCTCTTCATCTTCTGCAATCACAATTTGGTCGTCTGCATAGAACAGGGTAAACAGAACAGGTATTTTCATAAATTTGTTTAATCAGACTCGAATATCTGCTGTCTATCCATGGATTCGACAATGATTGTAGTATGGCCTAGTTCTCAAAGCTATCAGAGACTTTCTGGAAATCTACGAATGCTGAACAAATGTTCAGGTTGTATCTATTTGCATTTTCCTTTAGGACCGCCATAGTTAAAAGGTGGTCGCACGTATTACAATGTTTCTGAAGCCAACTTGTTAATCTGATTGATATTGGCCTAACTTATTGGTGAGTTTATTCGTAAGCGTTTTCGTAAATAACTTGTATACTTGTGACAGCAAACAGATTGGCCGATTAGTTTCTAAATCTGCTTTATCACCCCTCTTGAATAAGAATACCACAATGGCATTGTCCCAATTTTTTGGTATTTTTCATTGTTCAATACATTCGCTGAACAAATGGCACAGTGGAGACATCACTAAATTTCCTGCTTATTTTATCACCCTATTGATTACTTGTATGTTTATAGCGTTTCTTAAGTACCACCTCTTACCATTCTCATACTCATTACTCATACCAATCTCTTTCAAAAAAATTAAATGGTTTTCAATATAAAATAGTTTCCAGAAACGCCTCATGGAATATTCCATCTTCGGATATATTTTTTTGAAAAGCAATCCCTTCTGAAGGGTTGTGGAAATAGTATTACACAATCACCTTGTACATCAAAAAACCAACGGTAACCCCGATCGCAATCGAAATAATTAAATGGTTCGTCGGACAATTACCTCAGAACTCGAAAGTTTTTACGTGTTCCACCACAGCTCGTTATTAGCGAAGCGCTCGAAAGTTCCGCAACGTTATCGACCTTCCCGATGGCAGTTCAACGGTTCATAATTTTTTGATCTGCCCTCCTTTTCGCATTCCACTCCGCGAAACAGGTGAACAACGCGAACAAATTATAAACAAAGCTGATTTACTCGTTTAATTTCGTCGGTGTTTGTCCGGAAGGCAAGAATCTGCGGCACTAAAGTTTCGCCCCCGAGAATGCGAAACACAAATCTGTCAAATGAAGCCGACCGCATTCACCTCCAGGACACATAAATCAATAGAATGAGGTGAAAGAAAACACCGAAGGGCTACTTTTTCTCGGTCACATAAATGTTCGCTCCTTTCTCTGCCAGGCGCTGTTTTCTTCGCAAAGCTTGTAAAATATGTAAAACGAATATGAGGAGAAACTACCCGGAGGAGCTCGATTCTTCTCCGGTGTGAATCATGATTTAGTTGGGGCGGCGGGAATTCTTAAGACGCTGCGTATACGCAACGATCAATTGTGGAAGTAGGTACATCTGGTGAGAGAAGAAAAAGAGGAAATTGTTGTCCGGGACGGAACGAGAGCGTGCCCTTTTCCTGCTGCAGAGAATTGTCCGATTTAATCCCCTTCCCGGCTTGGAGAAAAAGTTTTTATGCATACGACTTGATCGTCCCTTCTTCTTTAAATGACTACAACTGAAATAAAAGTTAGGAAACTGACATCGTAACCCTGGGACCAGCATTCAACGGAAATAAGCCAAGTCTCAAGAAAACTTCGTCTTTATGAACTTTCTTTTGATGGAATATTATTACACGAGGAGTATTTTTCACGCATCCCGATGCCGCGGATACTTTTTATTTCGTCCCTACGGGTGTAATTCCGGATAATCCCGTCCCGGGGTCCGGGAGGATGTTTCCCGAAGTGGAAATCAATCAGGTAGTGCGGCGTTAGTTCCGAACGGAACTTAATGGAATCTGCATATAACCGACCCGCCGGAGTAAAATCGATTGTTTCTAATATCATAGGTAAGCTTCCGGAACAGTTCTAAATTAATCAGATCCAACTAGATACGGGGAATTAAACAACGTATCCGATTACGGATTGAAGAAGGAATAGAGGTTCGGAATAAAACGAGAGGTACTTAGCGAAATCCATGGAGATTTGGAATAACTAAAAGTGATCTACTTGAGATGGAAGTGGGAATTAAATTTTAGTTTCTGTTGAAAGTGGGGAATTGTTCATTTTTAACTTTCCAGAGGGGTGAAATTAAAAAAATATATCTTTCTAAGGGGGTTGTCTAAATGTTTAAATTATTCCTGCTCTATTGTTGGTATGTAAGTAGCTATATCAATTTTAACATAAAATATTTAAAAGGAATAATTTTTATAACTTTGTAATTGTCCCTGTAACGTAGAAATACTGAAGGACACATGGTAAAAATTCAGCTTGAGTAAACGCTTTAAAATTTTTGTTCTAATTTTCCAAATACTATGCGAATATGTTCAAAAGTAGTTAATTGTGTAACAAGTTTATTTGTCAAACAAAATATCTTGGTAAATTTTTGGATTATTCTATCCTGACTCTACTCCTTCGTTTCGTTTTTAAAATTTTTTTTTGGATTCATTTTGGGTAAAATTTCAGTATTTTATAAGTTAGATTTCACTTAAAACGTTTTACCCAACATGAAAAATTAAGTACTGTACTTCAGCGATTACCAATACCTTAGGATATGATTGTTTTGCATCGACGATCATTATATTCCTTATTTTATGCAGTATTTGTACCAAACCGATAAATAAATTTTACATGGGTATCCTTAGTAAATCATGAAAATTACATTAAACAAAGAGAGAACTTGAAAAGCTATATTAAAATGCGTAGTAACGTTAGCTGCAAATGACGTAATGGTAACAAAAATCAACAGACATAATCGAATATATCAAACAAAATATGCCGGTGAAATCTGAAATTATCTATAAGCAAAAGAGTTTATTAAACCATTTTTAGATCACTGGTTTAGAATAATACCTATGTTAAAAATACACCAGTAAATTCAAGTCAATACAGCCACTTTAAAAACAGAGCACAACTTGTGGTGGAAGAGATATGGCAAAGTAGTCTCTACATACGTTAAAAGATGTAGTAATTGGATTTTGAAGTTATTTATAAAATCTGTACATATGCATGGCAATTTGTGTAAAGAAGGGAGAATGACGAAATAAACAGAGAACACCGTACAATGGGTACAGCAAAAAATTTCAAAAGTCAGTGGGTGTTCTGCAAAATATTGCCAGGATAAAAGCATTTTAAACACTGTTCCAACGAAAAAAGCAAACATCTGGAATATTAGTATACGGATTTTTATATAAGGGTTTGTTATGTTTAAAAATATATTAAATTTTGTTCAAAGCATAAAATTACAAAAACTGAGTATCCATGTTTCAGGTACGTTTCTAGCATGTTTACAATATAATGATTATTCAATTAATTCGAGTCATGTTCTCTAAGAAACGTGGAATGGTTTAAAAAATATTAATAACTATTTTGTGTCATTTGTAGTTGTATAATAAATTACTAATATTAAGAACTGCATTTCATTGTAACTTGTATTGGGGACATTTTAACGTAAAGAATCCTAGAAAGTGTCTTGAGAAAATATGAAAATTCTGGGAACATTCTGGTCGTTTTCCGGTTTGGTGCAGATACTCTAATTGAGTTTGTATCAATTACTAATAACGTTTAACGTTATCGATTAGCGTTGGTTAGTATAACTTAGTGAAAGTCGTTTTTATAAACAAAAGCATTCTTTTACATTATAATATAATAATCTACAATAATATACGAAATAAATTTAATCTAACTTTTCATGTCTAATACATGAAGGAACATGTAATTTACAGATCTTTATTTTTTGGTACCATATCTCACTCCATAGATAACCTGTTTAAATAAGACGACAACTGTATCGCTTTTAACACGAATTAAACAATAGACTTTTCGTCTTATCAATATCTAATCATTTGGAATAATAGTAGCACCATTTCTATCGTCCAGACTGGCCGAGCTCCTTACAGCAGAATTCATGATTATCAAAAATTTATTTAATTTATTATTATTAGCACAAATATTTATATTACAGCGTCTACTTGTGTGAGACATTTATTACATGAAAAGCTTAGTACTTCCGATTTGACTTAGTTTTAAACTTTTAGACGTTTTTGACTTTTTTTTTAATTTCTCGAAACTTATAATCTAGAAAATGCCCAAACTTGTTTATTAGTTCATACTATTAGCTTTTACATTTACTTCCCATGTCTTACCTAATTGTAAACAGTAACCATTGCACTCATCATTACTATCTAATATTTGTTAGATAGTTTAACTTTTCCACATTAGTTAGATATTTGGTGTCTTCTTGCGAGCACATTGAAGATTCTCATTTCGGTTTTAATCTTTAAGGCAGATTTAGCGATTAGTTTTTCAGTTCCTATATTATCCATTTTTAACAGCCACATGATGGTCAGGTGATCGAAACCGGCCTATTCATATGTAACAATGAAACACAATATGTTGTTGGAAGACTTTGAATCCTGTTTCTCACTTAAAATTTTTGAAGTTATTTTTAGCGTTTGTGCATTTATCATTAATGCTAGGAATCTCAGACAAGTGCTATATTTTTCTCATACTCGTTATACTTGATAGATAATAGACTTAGAAACGAGAATATTTTTGGAAGCATAGCTTTCTAATCGCGGCTTCGCTTAAAGCGCTGGATCGGTGAGAGGTAATAACATCGAAAAAACGAACGAGACGGACGGCCAATTATCGCACCTCGCTAGCTGTTTGGTGGCAACTCCCGTTGGCAAATGTTTGTATTGTCGGTTGCCTGCTCCAGGCGAGGTGATTGCGGGCTGGATCGATGAGAGATATTAACGTCGAAGAAACGAGTGAGCCGGATACATCATTAGTTGCTAACGATATATATCATTATATCATATATAGCATAGTATAAGTAAAGCTATGCTTCCCCTCTCGGCCAGTACCTCATTTCGTTTTTTTTATGTCTGCACCCCCACTTTATTGCAGAACCGTTTTAAAGTTATGATTATGTTAGAAAAATATAATCTTACTATCTCTAAGAAACTAAAATAAGGATTTCTGATACCGTACTCATTCCAAGGCAAACAACAACAATGCATTTGAAAAGTGTTAGCTGATTTTTGTAAGATATTTGAAGAAGTCCAATAAAATCGAGACTTGAGGTAGAATTTTGAACTGTGTGTAAGTGAAAATCCTGTGAAAGTGGTATAAGACAAGTTATCACACTGAACATGTAGTTCGAACAAAAGCAATTTAACTACTTTAAGAAAACTTGTATAGAACGTTTCATGAACAGGAATCGTAATAGGACGAAGCTCGGGATGAATGAAGGGCATAGTATAATGCTTCAAAATAGTGGAAGAAAGTCGAGAAAACCATGGTCATTTTGAAGTATTGCATTGTACTGTTTTAAGGTTCAGTTGTTGGACTAATAAGAATATCTGGACCATTGGCGTTCGAAATTAAATGAGTATTCTTCACAATTTCCATTATTTGCGATACAACTTTCGCTTGGAAAAAAAAATCAAAACGCCCCCCCTCCCCCGAGGAACGTCGACCCCGATATAATTATTCCGTAAGGAAGTACACGCGAGCCCGTCCGGAATTAGCGAATTTGAATAATCGGTTAGTCCGAAAGTAGTCAACAGCTCTGGAAGGTTGCCATTCGCCGCACGAACTTCCTTTTCAGTTAATCGCAGAGGATACTTCGATTATCCTAATTTTATCATTAATCTTTCGCTCCCGGGACGGTATTTTAAAATTTGCCCCCGTCATGCCGTCGTACGACTCAATTTCGGGTATCGACTCGATAAAATCCGGCGGGGAGAATGGGGGCGGGCTCGGTAGGGGAATTTACATCGTAGCTGGTTCGGTTCCGTGTCTTCGAGGGGGCGAAAAATCACTGCCCGGAACCGAGTCTCGAACGTAACCCGTAATTGTGAGTTACAGTCGTCACGGGGTATTCCGTTCACGTAAGGGCGATAACAATAAAATCTCCTGACCTGATATCCGTACACTGACCTACAATGGAAACTGACGTATGAGGACGAGGCGCGGAAATGGGGCGCGTTCACAGGTGCGAAAGGGTTCGAATTATCGTAAACGTATGACGACTTGAGGAAGGTAATAGAGCGCTGCACGTATCACGAAAGAGTTTAATCTACAACGCGGCGAAAATATACAGAAATTGTCGATAAGAAACGAAAAAAATTTGATGTAGTGGTGGACACGAGACGAGACCAGTACTGGTTCGAGACGAGACGAGACGAGACATAATTTCGTCTCGTCTCGGAAAATCTCGAAGTCTCGAATTTTTTTGAAGAAATTGCAATTTAAGAATTTTCTTTCGTTTGTAAAATGAAAGGTACGTATACCATTACCAGCAAATTTTTCTAAAATTATGGTAGGTAATTTTACTTTTAAAATTTGATAATTCCATCAAATAATACCAATTTCACATATAATATATAATATACATATGATATTAATTTCTTATTTGTCCTTATAAAGATATACAGTTTATTTTATAAGTTTATTTAGTAACTTTGTTTTATAGTTCGTATCCTAAGAAGTATATTTATTAATATATTTATTTTCTATTTTGTATCTGTTCTCTATAATCTAATTTCTTTGATTCAATATTTCCTAAAAATGAAATATTCTTTATCAAAACATAACATCAATAAAATACTATAGTACATTTAACTTTACAACACCTGTATAGGTACTTCAAGAAAATCAATAAATGTTATCAAAAAAGTATACATTTATAAAAGTACCATCTATATATGTCTATTTATTTCGAGACTTTTCGAGACACGAGACGAGACAAAATTTTTGGGAATTTTTCGAGACGAGACGGGACCATGTCGTTTCTCGTCTCGTCTCGTCTCGTGTCCACCACTAATTTGATGCGATTTGATCCATTAAAGGGTTAAAGCTTGTCAAAAAACAGTAATGCAATGACCATTTTACATATCCAGATTTCTACTGTCAAGAAAGATGGTTTCAACGTTTATCAACGTTTATAGTGTGCCCACAGCGATCCCTTATAACTTTAGTTTCCTCTAGTGACATATTTTTAATTCGAGCAGTACGTTCCTTCATCTTCAGTACAAGATTCGGTTATGGATCATCTTATTTTTTCGATCATTGTACCTCTATACAAAAACATCACACAGAACAAGTCATATGGCTGCTTTTTGTATGACAATTAGTTTCCAAAATTTCGATGTATATTTAAAAACAAATGTGTATAATTAGATGTTTTAATTAAAAATTTACCGAAAATCAGTATTCATTTTGTACTTTCTCATATGGGGTACCCATATAATAAGAGAAAGTATTGTAATCGTATTGATTTTTGGAACTTGAGATATTTGGCATTTCTGGCGTTTTGAGATCCCATGAGTTCGAAAAACATGTTTATGGAAACATGCCTGTGTTTGTGTGTATGTATGTATGTGTGTATGTGTGTGTGATGTGGCAAACGTTTTCTCATAAACTATAAATAGTGGAAAGTTGAAATTTTGTATTTCGGCTGGGTCGCCTGAAAACTCGAGACCACATAAATTTCATCAGTATCAGTTAAGGGCAAAGGGTATTTTACTCGTAATTTTTAGGTTTTGTTATGTTTTCTGGATTATCTCAAAAATCGGTAAAACGTTTTTTTCAATCTTCGTATGCTTATTTACTGCTCAATCGTTATTGATTGCCGTTGTCGTTATCGTGACTGATCTTCTGTGAAGGGCCCTCTACTTTTGTGAACTTTCATTTTTTCTCAATTTTCTCCAAAACGGCTACACTGATTGTTACCAAATTTTAGATTTGAACTGACCCCACTAATAGCTACAACTTTTATTTCAAACATTTTCTTCTAAAATCTCCTTAAAGGGCACTTTACACCTGAAAATTTTCAATTTCTCAATTTTTTTTCCAAACAGGTTTGAAAATTTTCACCACACTCAATATTTGAATTAACATATTGAATGTATACAATTATTATTAGAAATGTTTTTTCATAAAACTGTTCTAAAGGGCACTTTATTCTTAAGAATTTTTATTTTGTTGTACAATTATCTTTTAAAACGGTTTTGGTGATTTTTACCTTTTAAACATTTTTATCTAAAATTGCCATAAAGGGCCCATCCTTAAGTACATCCGTTTGCGGAGTAATTGTACAGTTTATCTGATTCATCTCCATCAAGTTGAATTGTATTTATTTATTCCAAGTCGATGATTGGATTCTTATTTCGAAGAATGGACATTGAAATTTGTTGTTGTTATATTATATTATAAGTTAATTTATTCATTATTTCGATAAAGTTAGTTGTATTCAAAAACATTTTTCAGAAACCTCTGTCATCTAACAAACAACCAAAGGAAATATTTACGAATAAGAGAAAATGTTAATATTCAATAATAAATTTATTTTATAAAACGGTGATAATGTTGCCATGAATATTTTGTTCGGCCATATGAGAAAGTCTTACGGTGTTACATATCGCCATTTTTTTTAAAATTACCGTGAATTAGTTTTTTTATGTCGTGCCTAGGTGCTTAATTTTATATGCTCATAACATATAACTCTTACTGGCATAGTAACAAGCAATATAATTTGACAAATTGAGCACATTGTGGGATGCAAAGGGTGCTGATGTGTAAAAATTTTATCACTGAATTTTGCAAGGGTTACAAAAGATATTTCTCTAAATAGGCATGTGTCTTTATTAATCGATCAATCAAATAAATGAATTTGTTTTCAAAAATCGTTAAATGTCCTTTTGATGTAATGTGGCACCTAAATTCTGGCTCTTTAATACAGAAAAGATATATTTGTCTTTGGGAAAAAATATATATTACGTAATTAATGAAATCCAAAGTGTGAACTTTACTGTATTAACCTTTTTGTGGCCTTTTTGTTGCTAATGAGTACATGGAAAATGCTCCCACATGTTAAGCAACACCTTATTGCATACATATTCCTAATTAAGTTTAAAATGTGGATCATTTTCCTATCAGAAATCATACAATTTGATATGGACAAACAGAGTACTTTTGTTTTGCAGTCAAATGAATGTCTTTCAGTACATATCTGTGACAAGTTATTTTGACGATACTTTTATGAGTGATTTGAATTTACGACTTAATTGTTGATAGTAAACTTTTGAAATTATAACTGAATAAATATATTCAGTAAGTATGATCAAATACCTTGATTAATCTGTTAAGTAACATGAAAGTTAACGCGAACGTTGTGGAAAAATTAGCAAGGGAACATAATGAAAGTAATTCAAAAGTTTATAAAATTGCACTTCGTATATGTTATCCAGAGATGTTTGTTAAACCGATTTATGGTTGAACAAAGTTATTACATACAATTATTAACTAGTAAACTCGTAGGTCAATACATTCAGAACAGATGTTAAATGTTAATGTTAGATGTTAATTACATAATTTCTTTTATATATAAACTAATTGAAATTGTTTCGTTGGGTACAAAGCAAAATAATACAACAAATAAGTAAGACCAAGATTTGTCTTACGAGGATACTACCCCAGGTGACTCTCGTCTAATCTGATGTTCCTTCAATATTTTTAGTATTTAAAAAAAAATACGAGAAACATTTCATTATCGCAAAAATACCTTTAAAATATCTTTTAAAAATCTCTTAGAGAAACCTGGTAACCCCTAAGGGATAACATCCACTACTGCAGTGCTACCCCAGAAATAGTTTTATGAAATACTTCAAAAATGAATAAACATATTATTAAAACCAATACTAGAAGAGTTGGATGAAAAGTTTATGACTATTTCGAATTATTAGGGTAGCTGTGATATAAAACGGATAAATTTATTAGAGATTTATTTAGTCTGCTGTATTTAAAAGGATATTAAAAAATTTAGTTGGCATTTTCGAGAATGTTCAAGCAATTCAGAATATAAGCTTAAAAAAACTTTGGCATAAATGAAATGTCATATTCAACGAATTGTTTTTCTGCAAAATATAAGTTGCACAAATTAACTTATATATATTATAATTTGTAAAGTGATATGTGTTCATTACAACTTTAACCACCCAATGTCACAATACAAAAAAGTAGGTAATAAATATCCACTCCTAACAGTTTGTAGAACCTTGAGGGTGTCCTGCGATTGGGGAGAAATCTCGGCGCCATTAAATACCTGATATAAAATTTTGTTTTATGTGGAGAATCATGAAAGTCGACCAATCTCATTGACTCATCCCCCGAGAACTTGTTACACATAAATAACATATTTCTTATAACTTGTTGTAAGGATAAATTCCCTTTAACCATTTTCCTAAGTAGTCATTTTGACTAGTAGACTTTACCTTTAGAAGTGTAATTCCACGAATAGAAAAATACATGTCATTTTTGGTAGTACTGCAACACATTGCAGTGAAGTTACTGTTTGATAGTATGCTAAGAATTTCATAAAATAGCACGTTGCACTACTGATTGAGTGCTTTGAGTATCCGACTATTAATGTAATCAGTATGTATTGTACCGATACAACAAAGACAATAATTTCAGTAACCACACGATTAGGTACATTTATTTTCAGTTATTAGCAAAACGAGTCATTCGTCCATTAATTTTGTAAATTATTTATTCGGTAATTTTAAAATTCACATAACCTCAATCGAATACATATTTATATATTTTATATTCTAAAAGACTTCTTATCGAATCCCATCTGAGCGACATTTTTAGCTCGAAATTCCCCGTCCAGTTCCTCTACGGCTAAGCGCGTAAACTTTTACAACTTTTATATTTAATCAAGAACTTAAAGGCAATTTTGTTCCAGGCATCCCGACGGAGAATGTCACATCTGGATCAGCATAATTTCAGGAGGCCTCAGCATGTTGGCCAAAGAGACAGGAATTACAGTGTTTGTCCTTAATTTAGCTTATGACTTCTACCTCCACTGGCATAACGTAAAAAGGTAATGGAAGGTCTACGAAATTACGAGTCTTCACGCCGGGGTTATAGTTTACTTTGTAATAGGAAAGATTAAAAAAATGTCATTGCGAGATTGAAGCTTGTTAGATAGAAAGGTGAAATAAATTAAATTTTAATTAAGACACCCATTTACCTGTCGAGGAAAGAAGTTATTCACGTTCGATGTGTTATTTTTAAATTCAGTCTGAAGTACAAAAACCACTTTGAACAGGGTAGGGGAAAAATCTAACTTTCTTGATTAGAGGTGGTGGAGTGTAGGGAATTTCACATTTTACGATGCCATTCACGCCATGAGCTGATACCCTATTAGGCTCGATACTTTATTACTCCCCATTCAAGTGTATGATGAGAAAAAATTTGATAGAGTTGTTAGGTAAGTATGTTATTAAAATTTCGCACTCTGATTTTTAACTAAATTGGGAGACATATTTATCGATAATCGATACGCAGGTAAGGGAGTCTCGAGGGATAGTTATCAATAATGGACGAGTTACGTAAAAGTTGAAATTTCGGCTGTTATTGGAATAGTTGGAGTGAAAAGTAAAGTTAAAGTAGGATTGTTAACCCAGTTGGATTAAACTTGTTTCCTAATTTATTAGTAAAAGTCAAGTCGCTATGATATAGCGTGTAGATATCGAGTAACCATAATAATGAATTTATTATTGCATAAATTACTATAAATAACTTATATTAAATAAATTAAAATGAAAATTAGGGCATAATTATGCAGTCGTTTTCATATCCATCTACACAGTTAAATCATTTGCTTTGAGTGTTATACAGAGTGTCCAAAATACATCTTGCCAATACCTTCCTTCACTTACCATTAATAATGAAGGCACTTTGTTATTATTATTATTTCAATTCTTGGGAGTAAGTTGGTGGGGTTAAAATAATGGCAATGCATGAAGACTGTCTACTAGTTATAAGATCCTAATAGTTATCAGTTTTTGAGATGTAGTTATTTATATCTCTAGGCTCTTAAAAACCTATTAAAATCTATTGATTATCAAACCTAGCTTGCATTCTTGTTGAATTTACAACAAACTGTATTACTAATTGAAAAAGTGAAAAATTGGCTTAATCCACTGAATTAGAGTTCAAAATTTGTACAACGACTAAGTATCTAACTAAAATACTATCAGTGAATTCCTCAACCAATCTTAGAAAAACTATTGTTCTTTTATTAATTCGATAAATAATTGGCTTTTGGGATATATGAAATGTGATGAAATAATAGTTCCGGCGCATTCGCCATTTTAAACCATAGTCATAAGTATGTTTTAGGTTTTAGTTGTTAAATGAACTGAAACTGAATAATTAGGAGCTTTAGACAAGAAAGGTGTGAAACCAAAATAACGATGTAATTATTTTGTATTTTTAACCATAATATCAACCGAAATAAACCAATTGCCTTACGTTACAATACAATTCTTCACCAATAACAGAAAATAATGGGGCAAATGATGTAATAATGATAATAAATAATATGTTTCAACTCATAATTATATTATTATATGACTCGATAAAAGAGTCTCATGAGAAACAAGTATATGAAATTTTGGTATTATTTTGAGTCCACCTACTTTCACTTAAGCTTTGGGAATTTCACAAGATATCCTGTGTAATTCCTTCCATGACTTAAATTCCTTGATAATACCAAAAAGTAAAATATACAAAACAGTAGTATATGAGTATGTAAATCTCCATGTTATTAAATGTGGATTAAATACGTAATACGAAAAAGTATTTTTATCAATTAATTGCCGTTTTTATTAAAAATATTTATCAAGATTCAAATATTTTACTAGAACATTTTGGTTCGTATAGGATCATATACTCACAACAGGTTCCGTTGAAATATAGTCTTGGTAACAGAATAACACACTTAAAATAATTTTATATGTGAGCTGTTGATATAAAAAATTTGCATAACTTGTAGTGTGGTATCATTTTAGTATTTTAATTGTAAGTGAAAGAAACGTCTATGATTTAAATTCTTTTATACCTAAAAACCAAAATAGGGAACTAATGGCAAAAGCTCTGTCCTATGTTCATTAACCGACGACATTTTGTATATATCTGAGATAGGATTATATACGATACTTCCAATGATTTGTTAAACCCAGATATACTTGATCCCAAACGGGTTGTTATGAGCGAAAATAAAAACCATTTGTAGAATTATCATCCCTCTTAACCTTCTACTTTAGTTAAAACCATCTAACATTTTGCACTTTTATAGATCAAAATATTTGTGAAATTTTATAAAATAGGCAGCAAATAAAAACTTATATAATAATCAATGGCTTCACATTACTATTTTCCAAGTAATAGCGTGAATGGCATCTAGTCCTGTTTTAGATAATATAATTGTAAAATGAACAACACGCAAAATATTACAAAAATCTATTTTTGAAAAACTTGTATTGTATATATAGGTACGTATTATATTGTCTACTGATGTAATAGCCTATATGTCCTATGGCCATGGTTAAGGCCTAATTGTCAAATGTGAT
The DNA here is from genome assembly GCA_946251905.1 of Cryptocephalus moraei. Lineage (NCBI taxonomy): Eukaryota > Metazoa > Arthropoda > Insecta > Coleoptera > Chrysomelidae > Cryptocephalus > Cryptocephalus moraei. Next base: position 15,717,842 of record OX276454.1, read on the forward strand.
TATTTCTGAGTTACTTATTTGTTGCATATAACAATAAGTTTGTAATTAAATGAGATTAAACTAAACTAATTGACCACTCTTACTTACATGGTCCTCATTTCTTGTACGGCGATCCGAAATTGTATAGGTACACCTGGAAGTAAAGAAAGAACTTAAAATAGTTTTTGTAAGGCTAGCACTGGGTTAAAACAAAAATAGGTTCTTAAGTTGCACTTTTGACATTGTTTTAAAAATTTGCACAAAACAACATAATCAGAGTCTCGATGCAGTGAAGTGACCTTGCTCACTGTAGTGATAAACGAAAAATAATGTATATTTCAAAGTTATGTTTCTAATATAACCGCACTTTAATTAGAGGTATCGTAAGGACTACACCTAAAATTAGACTTTAAGTGCACCTGTAAAGTGAGCTATTACACGTAAAAGGAAATTAATGGACTTGTAATGCATATGTATATTATCTGAAAATCACAGGATAATACCAAATATTTGCGTCTTTATGCACTTTGATATCTATAGTGTCTATAGTGTTTTTTCGCTAATTTTTCGTATACGTCTCCTCCGAAAACTAAAAATTATGCAAAGTTTTAAAAGGAACGTAGCTATTATTTTCCACGCATACGTTCGTGTCGTTTAAATTTCCACAAGGGATAAACTTTCGAGGGGAAACCTGTCGAAAATATCGCCGAAAAAACTGACACTCGTCGAGCTGATTTATCGCCGGAACGCCGTTATGTATACATTTAAACGTGCCGTCTGTGGAAATATAAATGAAAATATATTTTCTCCTAGAGACGTCCACTCCGCGATTATTCCTCTCCCCCCGTTCCATCCCTCCCCCTCCATCACCGAAATATTTCCCGAATGAGCCGCCCGAGCGGGAACTTTTCTAACCAAGTTTCAATTTCAGAACTTTGGTGGAAATGAAATGGAATTCGGAAGGGCGGCACTTCGCCAATAGGGCTGCTAAAATCCTCACTTCGGTAAGTTCCCTTATTAGCTATTAAAAGTTAAGGAACAAGCGTAAAATGTCGATCGTTTCATATTAATTTGACCGAGAGAAGGAGAAGGGGAGATCCGCCTATGGCGAAACGTCGTACACAATTACGGAATAAGTATCGAATAATGAATACAGCGTAAAGAGTAACTAAATAAACTAGACAACTATTGTTTTGAATTATGAATCTAGGCTTATCATAAGGAGTATCAGTTGATGTCAAAGTAGTTAAATAAAAAACAAAAGAGTTAGGTTACTCATTTCTTTTGATTGCGTATTGAAATATCTTCATGGCACAAGGTATAATTCATTATCGGGCTCTGCTATTCTGGATATTGAATTGTAGTGCATAATCAGCAGTCTGGATGCTTGCATGACTGAATAAAATGCCATAAATAAGACAGCTGGATACAAAGATATACTTATGGCGAAAACTTCGTTAGTTTCATATTCCCATTTTAATTCCTTAATTTGGATAGCACGATGAATAAATTGTGTTAAATGGGGAAGGAACCCTCCCTGCTTTGCGTCAGAATATTAACTAAAAAATGCATTTACCAAGAATTTTCCGAAATCAGTTGTAACTGTCTTGGTGACAATGAATTTTCCAATTTTTTTTATCTCGATTGGTGTCGATAGGTCTCCTGAGTATTACTATGCAGTAAGGAATGTAATAGACGCAGTTTGGTTTTGATATAAAAGTTTATAATATACCAAAACAGTATTAATTTAACTACGCCTTACACTTAACTCAATACACATCGTAATACTGCTTAATAGTGTTAAACCATTAATTATTATTAATTCGATGAACTGCCATCTCGATGAATTGTAGACGCAGTGAATAATTTATCTGTGAATTGCGATCTGTGCATTGTGGCCGGTCAATTATTGTGATCGGTGTACGTTCCGGATTCTGCTGTAGATAGTAGCAGTAACAATACCAGTTAATGGGTTAATATGCTTTGATACAAGCTATTCCATTTTTGATATTACTTAAATAATATTATAATAATCTTCGTATTACCATATTGCCATTATATGTATGTATTTCATTGTGATTAAGTGACAAAATTTTATTTCATACAGTATTATATAATTATAATTTAATATATTATGGGTGGTTTTTACCATATAGGGATCGTATGATTTAACGCATATAGAATAGTGTATGTTATGCGGTTAAATTAGAAGAAAAAAAGAAGGAAGACAAAAAATTGAATACGAATAAACTGAAGCATTAAAGAGATATATTTTTTTAATTTATGGTGTACTATCATCATATAGAACGTTTTAAGTGCAAATGAAAAATTTTAAAACATAAAATTTAGTGCTACGTTGAATGTTCAAAGAATTTTCGAATAATACTAATGAGACATCATTATTGACATACTGATTGACTGACTGATTGACTGATTGACATACTAAAATGGTCCCCACCAAACACTGTCGTTATTTTTTTTAAACTAGGTTGTTACAAAATTATTTGTTTTTTGAAATATCCAATGAAATAAAAATTTTGGAAAATCTGACCCGATCATTGGAAAACTCAGAAAATGTTACATAGGTATTAGTTTCGTAAACTGCGAAGGTGTATACCAAATAGACCATATCTATTGTACAACGTGATCAAGAATGACTGTTTGAGTTGGCAATGCTGAATTTAATTTTTAAATGGTACAACTGGTAATTTGAATTTACTATTTCAAATTCAAATTTCTGGTATTCTTTTCAAATTTATTTAGCTATTTAAAATGGTTTTCACGTTACAACACGATATTTTCATTGGAATGTCGTACTTTCGAAGCGGGATATACAACCCAATTACTGGTTGGCAGTACTCTCTCAAAGCGACATACCAGCAATTTCAGGAGTTGTTTCCGGAGACTTTGGTCACTTTTGCTGTCTTTCTGCAACATTGCATGCGAGAAGTTGAATGTTATTTAAACACAGGGAGCGTAAGCAAACAAAAATCACCTGGTAGACCTTCTACTTAAACGAGGAAGTTGTCGAGGATATCAGAACTCTAACGCAAAGAAGTCCTCCCAAATCCTTAAGAAAGCTCTCCGTTCAAACAGGTTTGGTCCTTATGCCTCCTATTTAACCAATTTTCATTCTTACCCATAAGACTTCCACTATTCCATGTTGTTCTAATTCCCGGTTTTACAGGTTTATCATATGGAAGTTGCTCCACTGTGCTTAAAAAGAAATTAAAGTACAACCCTTACAAAATTTCCATCGTCCAGTCATTAACCCCTGCTGATCACCCGCAAAGAGTTTTATTTTGCAATTGGTTCAATGACATTAAATAATAATGATATCCTTGACAACACCTTCTTTTCCGACGAAGCCTGGTTTCATCTCAACTGCTATGTGAATAAACAAAATTACAGAATTTGGTCAGGTTAAAATCCTTATGCTGTCAGAGAGACACATTTGCACCCGGTTAAAGCTAGTGTTTGGTTGGCAGTCTCAAGGACGCGGGTGTATGGGCCGATATTTTTTAATTTTAACGTCAATTCGGAGAGATATATCCAACACCTTTTGAGGCCTTTTATAAACCAATTAACAGACGAAGAGCGTCAAATTGGATATTTCCAACACACTGCAAGGGCACATACGGCTCGTGCTACTATGGGATATTTAAGAGAGAATTTTGGCGACAGAGTAATTAGTCAGGGCATTTGGCCAAGCAGGTCATCAGATCTCACTCCATTAGATTTTTGCTTATTTGGGCTCTTGAAGGACAATGACTTTAGGAACATATTGCATACTGAAGAAGAGCTGCGAGAGGCAATATTTCAAGAAGTGGCAAACATTACCCCCAATATGCTGGTGAATATCTTCGAGAGTCTAAAAAGAAGAGTTAATTCATGTCTTGACCAAAATGGGGGGCATTTTGAGCATTGCCTTTAGCTGTTTAATTAAATCATTGTTCTGTATTTCGAGTTTAATTTTTTAAGCGTTAATATTTATTCACATAACCTACAATCTTATCGCTGATTGTTATGTCAAATTTTTGTCAAATGAACATATCTGGTTGTAGCGTTGCAAACCATTAGGCAAAAAAATCCTCCAGGTACGATTGCCAACTCAAACAGTCATTCTTGATCACCCAGTATTATTAGTTTAACAAGCTGATTTTGGCCCGCACATAAAAGGTCTCAGTTACTGTAATTTTCGTTTTTTAATTGTTAGTATTTCATCCGTATTACTATTTTAATGTTCGTTATTCTTTCTATCCAGCTGATTTTTAGTAACATACGTTATGTCCAGTGTTCGAAAGTCTTTAGTCTTCTTATATCTTCTTTCTTCAAGGCCCATGCCTACATTTCATAAAGCAGCACAGGCATAGCATATTGCACATAGCGTCCCAGTAACCTGATTTTCAAGGTCAAACTGATACCTCCTGCGCAGAATACTGTTTTCGTTTTCATTAACGTTACCTTATATACTTAATGTACTTATTAATTTTAAGCAATGACGAGTTTTACGTTATTAGTTTGGCTGTCGCCATAATGAAATTGGTCCAAGTAATTCCCCCAGTTGTTCGCACTGCCGAGAACCTTTGATGCGAATCCCATATAATTATGATGTATGATGTTACGCATTTACATCAGTGTTTACATTTAAAATGCAACATGAGAAGTGATTTCAAAAGTTCGCTTCAAATTAGAATCGTAATAGTGTAATATTATTGTTATAATACGATGTGTTTCAAAATGATTGTCATCAAGTTGGCGTTGGAATTTCTGTGCATGTAGTTTTTGATATGCCGCGCTCTATTGATTTGTACCTATCTAATTCTGACAACAAGTGACACTTCGAACATTTATTGTGAAACTGGCAATCAGTACTGCTGGTAATTAACGGCCCTGTTCAGGGCCAAAACAAATACTACAAATAGACAAATACTCAGAATTCGTTTTCTTTTGACAGTGAAAAACCAGAAGTTAAAAGAGGATAAGTAGGTTATTTTGAGATTATGTATAGCTTAGAAGGAACTCCTATTTTCGCAAGGCGGCTTTTTTTATTTTACATGGGAATTCCACAGCCGACTAGATGACAATGATTTTGAAACAAATTTTATGATGTATTATATTGTAAGGCAGTTACAATAATAATAATTGCATTTATAAATTGTTAATGTAATATCAATTGCAATTAATTATGTCAGTTAATTATATAATAATATATTGTAATTGTAAATAAGACGACGGTACTCGTTGAAGGCCCAGGATGTGAAAGTTCAAACTTCAAACCTGAACCTACCCAACTTACCAATTCCATTGATCCTCTGTAGTTATATTCCTAGCAAAGTGCAGGTGTAATGAAAACAAAGTTATACATATGTATTATACAATCAATTAATCAGTTAGTTGCAACATCTAATCAAACAAGCGATTAGATACAAATATCAACCCTAGCTGACGAATTGAATTTCTCCTTAAAATGTCAATTTTACATTTCACTAACCTTGAAAGCGCCGTCGCCCTTCCACCCTCGGCCAAAATGCACTCACAACCCGACACTTCACACGTTCAACTACACGTCTCATTACATGTAACTACTAATTAAATCCGCTAGTTACCAGCCAAGAACGGAGCACTCCCGAAACAATAGACTGAACGGCGCACGGTGCTGATAACGTCTGATAAAAGGTACGCAGGACGAGCTCGACTTGTCCGGACGTGCGAAACTTCGTACGTTGTGGGGTTCGGATACTTCACCCGCGCTGCCGTGTGACTAACACAAAAAACTGTTACGTACGAGAAAAAACTGTTAACGAGATAACAGTCGACGGTAAAGACGATAAACTGAACAGTTCTCCAGTGTGAGGAAGTAATTGGGAAAATTTAATTTATCTGAATGGAATTTTAAATAACTGTCTTGTTAGTTAGCCGAATTTGATGAAATCTTGGGATGTGGTTCGTTTTAGCGGACCACGAATTTTCGTGTTTTCTGATTATACTAGAAAGCGCTTGGAATAGTTTGAAAATGCCAATTATTAGGCTAGGAAATGATTCCTTAAAAAGATATGGACTTTCGTATTTTCTCTTTACATCTGAGGATAAAAAACTCGCCAAAAAGTCGCCATTCCTCAATCGAAAGACATGGAAAACGATGGAAAATTTCTTATTTCACATAAATTTCTGCGTTTTGTAGAGCAAAAATATTCCCCGTGAATTACCACTTCTAAGTAGATTGCACATCGTCAGAACATTATCTTTTGCTGCAATTATCGGCGGTACTGATTTATTTTTCATTTATAAGGGCAGAACTAAAAAAATGTGAGGCCAAGGTGGTGGAGGCCTCGGAATGAAAGCAATAAACGGTTAAATTATAAAACAAGAATTTAAATTACTTACTATAATATCAGAGAATCTAGAAAATATCGGAAAGGTTCCCTAAATATGTCTCACAAAATTACCTCAATAGAGGGGTTAAACAGATAGAGGGTAGAATTTATAACGGCTTACCTAGTGATATGATGGAGTGATGAGTTATCGTTATTACCTAACTCCAATACAGTATTACGGATTAAGGATTAAACCGATAACAAAAAATGTTTTCTTCAAAAAAATTTTTTCAAAAAATGGCCTTCTTTGATTTTTGTATTTGATGGTATTTTCTATAGAAATGTTAAGGCAAACAGATAATGGCGAAATGACGAAGCAATTTAGAAAGATTATAATTATAGACTTAATATTATACTTACAGTCAAAAAATTTATTGAACGATTCTTGACAGATTCTATAATTTAAAACTAATCTATAGTTTATATCTATGAAACTAAATTATATATATTATATCTATAATACTATAATTTAAATCTAAATTCTTATTTTGGTAGTAAATTTATAGTAAATCATCTCAATTACCAGTAACGTTGTCTCGTATTATCGATTGTAATTTGAAATAATTCCTTATGTATTAATTTAAAAATAAGGTAAATCTGAATTACCCTTGTAGTTAAGTGAATGCCCAAATTACTTACCCATTTGTTCAATAAAATGATAGGATTTTGAAAACGATGACCCTACATCTACTCAAATTAAACTGAACTATTTCTGTCAGGTGATACAAATAATAATAGTAATAATTTCTCTGCATTTTTTACCGTTGTGTAATGTACTTTCGTATCTTGAATTAAATATTAAATAACATTTAAATATTAAGTATTATTTAATTTTTTTACCTATTATATAATGTTATCAATCAATATGGATTATCAAAGGATAAGGATAAGGTTTACCAATTAATATGGAAAAAACAGAATATCTAGTCGCGGGAGGCATAAACAGGGATTTGGTCTTAGAAAAGGGAACTATTAAATGTGTTGATTCATACAAATACTTGGGAATAAATATTACTAAAAGTGGCACTAGTGAAACTGAAATTAAGAACCGTATTAGACAGGGGAAACAAGCAACAAAACAACTAAATGGAATCTTGTGGAGTTCACAGATTACACCAGATACTAAGATCAGAATCTATAAGACCACCGTAGAGAGTATTACAACCTATGGGGCCGAAGTCTGGGAAATGACTGGACATTTGCAAAGGAAGTTGATGACAGTGGAAATTGATTACTGGAGACGGTGTTGTAGACTGACACTGCTAGATAGAATAAGTAACGGTGAGGTAAAGCAAAAAATGAAGATAGACACCACTATCGTTGATACTGTTGAAGCAAAACGTCAAAACGCCACGTATGTCGAATGCCGGATGATAGATGGCCAAAGAAAATGATGACATGGGTTCCTCCAGAGCGGAGGAAAAGAGGACGCCCTAGAAATACATGGAGAGATGGTATCAGAAGCGCAATGACCCAAAGAAATCTACAAGAAGAAAACTGGAGAGATAGAAAGCGCTGGCGACTGGGATGCGAGAAACGACTCTAAGTTGTATATAAATCGCAGATATATATATATATATATATAATGTTAAAGGGTCTAAACTATCCTTGTAATATGTTAAATGCCTAAAATATTTAATGTAGCCATTAAGGTATATAAAATTGGACGATTTTGTAAACGACGACCAAATTGCTTTACTTACTTAAAAACAAGTTTATCTAAAATTCTGTTTTTGACGATTACTATACTTGACACGCTTAATCTAGGCGAGTTATTTCGTCTAGTTTTGCCCAATTTTATGTAACGTTATTTCGTATTGTTGATTGGGAGTATAAGCAAATTAGTGAATGCTGACTAGTCAACATTCTCCTTGAGGTTTTTAAAATGCTTAAAATGTATACTATATATATTATAATATAATATATATACTATATAATATAATATTGTCGTTTTGGTAGATGAAATAAGGTTTTCTGAGTATGACGGCGTCTTTGCTTACTCCTAGGGAAACTAAATTGGAGTATTTTTGGCAGACAAAATAAATGATGGTTTTACTTTAGCAGTCATTTTTGTTTAGATTTTTGCCAAATGGTGTCTATAGATTTCCTTCGTAAATTGTATTTGAATTTGCAGGAAATCAAATAAAGCTGAAGAGCTTAAACTGTCTTTGCACTTTAGAAAAAGCTAAAAATATTGAACACCCTCTTTAATAGACAAATTGGACATTTACACGAATAACGGTTTAATTGCTTTGAGCTTTTGCAAAATATATTGAAATATTATACATATGATAGATTCACTCAAGTCGAGTTATTTCGGGTGAATTGTATGCAATTGTCCGTAACGTTCTGTAGTATTCTCTAGTAGGAAAATTATAGTAAACCAATTAAAGCGAAGGGATAAAAAGGCTAAATCCAAAGAATCAAATATTTGATACTGCCTTTTTGGTAGCTAAAATTGGACTTTAATAATAACGACGGCCTTAATGCTGGCCTAAGATGTACAAAGAGTAAACTGAACTAACACTCCTTTGCAGATATAATAGTTCTACTCAAGTAAGGTTTTTTAGTTGAATTTTGGACAATTATCATTAAGGTTGTCTCCTGCGGTTGATTCGAATTTGAGGTAAATCAAATAATCCTGAACTGCCCATGCGCTTTAGACAAAGATCATGATAAATATCAGTACCATTTTGGTAAATGATATAGATGGTTTTATAATACTGTTCCTATTTGCACACAAATTACTTTGAACTATTCTTTTTGTGGAAAATAAAGTACAATAAAAGTTTTATCTACAGCTCTCAAACAATCCTGTCATTGGATATGAAATTTTTGATGCGTAATGATATTTATTATAACGCATAATAGAACAATGACATGAGAGTTGAGCAATACCAGTGATCCATTCTTATGTTAAATATAAATCAAATAAACCATCAAATTGATTGGTTTACATTTTGTCCCTTTTTGGGTTGAGTTTTCCCAAGTTCTATTCAAGTATGGATATTTCATGCTTGTGCAAATGCCATCATTGCGAACTTAACCCCATTGAGGGAGCTATTCCGCCAATATACGATTATGGCTGGTATTCCATAAATAGGCGAAATAAGTTGTAGCCGCCCGAATTGGCAACATTAGCTAGAGTAAACCTATTCCCCGAGCAATCAAAGGAAAAATACTATGAGTGTAGAAAACTTTCATGGACTTACAATTCAAACAAAGAAGCGCTTAATTTCCTGAAAAGGTTAGGGAATATGACAATAGCTTTAAGTATGTTATTATTAAATCCTTAGAATATCACCAATACGAGTTAGTTTAAAAGGTCACTTTTCACATTAATACTCAACATAAATGTAAGTGGAATTATAGCACATTTTGATCAAAAATTTCGATTGTAAATAACATAGATCTTAGTAGTTGTAGATAATTTATTTTTATTGTATTTATCTACTGCACAGAATCAACTAGCACTTGAATATCCAAAAACTATTATTTTTTTTGAGTTGCAAACCAAGTATATGATATTTACTATGCGGTTAGCAGTTCTGACGGCTTCATTATGTTTGTAATCGTTAAGGCTAAACCATGTCCGTTTCTGGATTTCTTGAATCATTAATTTAACGTTGTGCCGGGGAGTTTGTAACGATTCTCATCGTCACCATCGGGTATGGCGAAAGTTTCGGGTCGAGGTCAATCCTGGGGTCTTGTCCTTTTGCGGAATTAGCCGACCCTTTGAAAATCCGTCTTGAGATTGCGACTAAGTTTACTGGAAAACCGTGACGTCCTGTTTATTCGCAATCTGTAACAAGTTCACCGAGTCATTGTACTTATACTGCGAGAGAGGGAGTTTTCGCCATTACACGACGTCGGATTGCATGGAATAATCCATTATGTTCGACTCTCGGGCCCCGATGTTCCCTCAATAAAATGACGCCGTTTCCTCGAGGCCCGAATCGATATTACTTATGGTAAAAAGCCCGTTATTATCTACCTATCCGACTCGCGGCATTGTTTTTCGATTTCGAGATAAACAGCCTCGAGTACGTTAAGTACGTGTTTATTTTGGTTCCAGCTCGGAGTTCTGCTCGCTATTCGTCTCGCTATTCTTCAGGGATCCTTGCCGAAGTTCTCTCACCAGGATAATCCCGCAGCGTTTCATCCATCATTTCACGTGAGGTGAGTAATTTTAGATGGAAAATTAGCAGACGGAGATTAACTTCGGAGCACGAACGCAATGAACTGTCTAGGGGCGCAACGACGGGTCATCGAGCTTTCGCTGAGACGATTCTATCTTGAATAAAGTTGTACAAGTACTATTTCAATTCGAAATTGGGAGAAGGCGATTTCAGGAAATTCATAGAGCTCCAACGTTGCTCAGAAACATAAATCATACTTTATCTCGAAATGCGACTTGCTGAATTATCGAAGAAAGTAAATTCAGTAAGTCACTGAATTCAATAAACTTTCAGTTATTACTGGTAGTATATTTAGTGAATTATAACTAGTTCTGATAAATGATAAATATTTTGAAGAAGATTTTACTTGATCGTAACTCCAGAGAAATCATTGATCGACAACTTGATTAAAAATTGATAAATATCTATAGTAGAAGTTGGTAAATGATGACCCACTACCTTGGAATATGTTCCTCAAGTATACTTTTTTGTGTTAGTTCAACATTTTTAGGATAGATTGCTTTTCTGATACATTTATTTCTATGGATATTGGATTCCAGAATTTTAATACTTGTCAATTCAACACATATTAAAAAAGGTGTGTTATTATATCCTCTTCCAAATAGAGACTAATACTACGTGTATTAAAAAAACTACCTAGCATTAAAGATATAAAAAACATCTTGATTTAATCCAGAAATTGGATCGATAATTTAGAGAGTTTAGCAAACTGAAAACTGAGAGCATTCCGATAACTTTTGTAAAATATATAAGAAAGATTTAAACTGTTAATAGAAATTGTATAAATCAAAAGGCAAAGTGGAAATAATAATTTTGGATATGTTCCTAGAAATTTGGAAAAAAATGAAAAATATGAATCGTAAAATATTTTTTCTCATTTTGGAGGGGAAGAACTTGATTTTAATATACCACATATTAAAATTATGATCAGTCCCCATAAATTGAATGATAGTTCACACAACATAAACATATTGAATCGAAATAAAAGTCATACAATTTTTGATTAGAAGATTATAAAAAGAACTTATTCGTTGTAACCTCAATATTTCAGATTGATATTTAATTAATTGAGTTTCAATTACCTTTACAATATCAACCAGCTTGTATTGAATGTTTGGGAATAATTCAATTTAATATTGTTGAGAGATAGGCATCTGCATATTTTTGGCAAATTATGCCTAGACACTAGCCATTAGTGTGTTCAATCTTCATAACGTATTGTGTATCTATATTGTCAACCAAATCATTTTTGAGCAATAAGTACGAAAATCAGACACATTCTAACAATATTTCAATTTATATAAAAGATACCCCAAAAATAAGACACTACTTTCTGACTTTTTAAAATTTTTGTTATAGTTTTGTTACAGTCTAGCATTCTCCACTATATTTTCGATATAACACATCAGGTTTCTTAGTAGTGATGCCCACGATATTCTCGTGCGAGAGTCTCGTCTCGTCTCGTCTTGTTTTCGAGACGAGACTCAAGACGATACTTTAAATTTTCCTTGCGAGACAAGACGAGATTTTGTAAAGCCGCATAATAGCAAGCAGCCTGTGTTTACAATAACTGTTACGCAGTGTTTACCTTTTTGACCTTTCTGAGATATTGCCACATGTACTGCTATTATACTGGAATTAATATAAATTAAGTTAATTGTTATTGGAATTGTTGTAACTTAGCGCATATAGGCGACTTGCGACTTTCTATGGTTGAAGACTTACCTACGGAATACAAATATTCACAACATTTTTATGTTGGTGAAATAGTTTTTTTCTGTAGCGTGAGAAAAGTGACATTTTATCCCTGTTGACAGAATTTTATGTTAAGCTTTACGATTATTAGTTTTTAATATCTCTACGACAATTTATTTTATATTCACCGACTTTTGGAGATCATCTACGTATTTCTCACCCGACTTCTCATGTTATAATCGACCTACAATAATTGGTTTATTTTAGTTCTTGTAGAAAAAGCAAATTTGATAAGCATTTCGATATAATTGAGGAGCAAGGAGGAACCGGACGTAAAAAAACGGCAAAATGCAAGATATGCAAGAAATCGCGACATTTTGCGAGAAATTTGCGTGACTGTTGCGAGACTCTCTAGCGAGACATGAGACGAGACGAGACCTTTATTTGCGAGACGAGATTCGAGACGAGACTTTCCACATTTTTTGCGAGGCAAGTCGACATTTTTCAGTCTCGTCTCGTCTCGTCTCGTGGGCAACAATATTTCTTATACTTATCTGCAATTTTTGTTGACTTATGTTAATCTATGTGTCAAATTAGCGTCAGGTATAAATTCACAGAAAATCTCATAACTTCGGAGCCACTCAAGTTAACTTAGCCGACCTTTTTCCAGCTTAAACATCGCCGCATATATTGAAATTTCGGCGAATTCTCTTCAATATTTCGTTGTCAATTTTGCCATTTTTTGAAAATTACATCTAAAAATATTTAGAGTACATCGAACGCAGTACTGTATATTTTAGTGCATCATTTCATAACATTTTTAAGAACTATTTGCCGACAAACGGTTTCGGGGGTCGAAATTGCTAAATTTGCGAGATTTGTTGCAAAATGGGAAATCAGGGAAAGTTACTCAAAAGTAGTAAAGGCTTCTAATGATCCTGATTTTATACGTCTTAATGACCAAAACTAATTTAACTACACGGCGTTTTTTGGGCCACTGTAATATACTGACCCATGGTAAATTTGAATTGATTTTTTAAACATCAAACCCAGTTGATAATTACACGCTTGAACGCACATATCTCTTGCCGATTTACAGGTAATTTCCTTTTAATTTTTCATCAAGTTTTAATTATTCATCTTATTTTGATTCATCTTGATTTATTTATAAGCTCCAGTAATCCTAATGTGTCATTTGTCGATATATTGTTTTCATTGGAACCATGAGGTTCGAATTACAAAATTTGATTTTCTTCATTAGTTAATAACCTTTCACTTTTCTTCATTTCTTTGTAATTTTCTTTGGTAGACTTGGTAAACGACATTTAAGCAATCGGCTAAAAAAATTGGTTAAGTAGGTAAACTTGAACGGTTCTTTAGTTATGAATTTTTATAAAGGTGACGCTAACGCTATTATGCTAGTTTGGCATATAAATTAAGATAAGTAAGTTAAAATCTAGTGCAGACAAAGCTGCAACTTGATGAAACGAAATTTGACGCGATATATCGATAGCTTAGTACCGAATCCCAAAATGTAACAATGGAACAAAAGTAAGGGTTGCAATTCAACAATTAGCAGAACCGAGTTGCATATCTTATTTAGATCGTCTTTTAAAGAAAAAAATATTATTAAAATGTGCCTCATTTTCCTAATTATTACTTAAAAAATTCAAATTCATAGCATGAATAGACCAAACGTTATGGAGTTTTTTAGACAGCACCCCACATACTAAGAGACTAGCAAAGATACAACGTGATCAAGAAATACTATTTAAGTTGGCAATCCTAAATTTTACTTTAAAAGGGTAGAACTGGAACAACTTCCGGTTGCTTGACAGCTACTTCGACGTTTAACAGTGACAGCATTGACACTTGAGCGGCGATCCAAATTTGTATTATAAAAATGGTACTATTTACATTAGAACAGGATATTTTTATTGGCATGGCTTATTTTCGGAATGCAGTTCATAACCCCATTGCTGGATGGCAATACTCCTTGGAATCCACTTTGCACCAATTTGAAGAAATAAGTTATTAAAAGTTATTAAAGTTGTGTTTACTATCGACGTTTTGAAACAACACTGCTTGCGCGTAGTATAACGATATTTTAATACAGGCAATGTGAAGAAAGGGAAGCCACCTGCTAAACCCTCCGTACTCACTGAAAATGTGGTGCCAGACGACAGGGCCCCACTGCAACAATGTCCTCGCAAGTCGGTTAGGAGGCTTTCCCTCCAAACAGGTTTGATCCTTATCAAAAGTTCACCAATTTCCACTTATTTCCCGTATTCCGTTTCGTGACTTTACAAGTTTATCATATGGAAGTTGTTCCACTGTGTTGAAGAGCAAATTGAAATACCACCCGTATCCTCCTGACCGTCCACAACGCGTCCTGTTCTGTAACTGGTTCAATCAGGAAATGAACAATGATGACATTCTGGATAAAACATTTTTTTCCGATGAAGCCTGGTTATCTCAATGGCTATGTTAATTCTCAAAATTACAGAATTTGGTCTGGTAAAAATCCACAAGCTGTCAGAACAACTTTACATCCTACTAAAGTTGGTGTTTGGCTGGCTGTATCACGGCAGAGAGTAATTGGTCTTGTGTTTTTTAACTTCACATTTAATTATGAATGATACATTCAGCACATTCTACAGCCATTCGTTGCCCAACTAACCGGAGAGGAGCGCGGAAGTGGCTACATTCAACAAGATTCGGCTCGAGCACATACGGCTCGTGCCACAATGCAATATTTGCGGGAGGTTTTTGGCCATCGAGTCATAAGTACGGGAATCTGGCCAAGTAGGTCACCAGACCTGACACCTCTATACTTTTGTTCCTTCGGGCACCTTAAAAACAAGGTATTCAGTAATGTTCTACATACACGTGAAGAATTAGAAGTTGCTGTTATCGAGGAAGTTGCAAATATTTCTCCTCGGATGTTAATTAATGTCTTCGAGAGCGTAAAACGGAGAGTGAATTTATGTTTAGAACATAATGGTACTCAATTCGAGCAGTACCTTTACATATTGAAGTTTTTTCTGGTGTGGTCTTTGAATCGTAAATAAATTCACATAACCTAAAATATTTGTGTTTATTTAGCTGTCGCTGTCATGCAGAGTGCAGAGATTTCCGGTGTAGCGTTGCAAACCATTAGCCAAAAAAATCCTCTAGGTATGATTGCCAACTTAAACAGTATTTCTTGATCACGCTATATATATCGATATTCGTCTAATATACTAATAGCTAATGCGCTATTCACTTTGCATATATACCTAAGCTATACAGTTTTAATTTTCATTTCATCATAACTTTGTTTTTTAGAATGTTTCTGGGATGTTTTCGATGGCGTTCTGCGCCACAACATTAATAGTTTTTCTCGAAGTAAACGCGAAAGATAAAAACACGACCGTAATCAAACTTCTCGCTCTTTACCCTGCGATATTTTAATCTCCTCCCGTGTAATTGAATTTTAACAGCGTCGGGAAGGAATAAAATGTTTGATGGGCCATGCCTGTCCCGAATGAAATTTATATCGGCCGTGATTCCATAATAAGAAGAATAAAGGGCCCGGGTAACTTCCTTTGCAGGGAACGGAACTGACAGATCAATATTTACAAAGCATTAACTTCGAAAGACTCCACAAAAGAACCAGTTGTTGATAGTAGACGCTATGCGCCAAGTTCAAATATTTGCAAATATTTGTTCCTCATCTGAAGTTGCCCGGGCCCTTTTTTATTTGTCCCAAAAATTAAATGTACGCCAGCTAATTAAGACTTGGTGTACTTTAAGCAGTTAGCCGGACGAAAGGTTGGGAGTAGCGTAGGAAGAACAATCAACCATATGACGCGGACTTTAACTGCCGTCGTCATAAAATGTTCGTCATAAAACCGCATACATTTTAAGGAATTAGTTTCGTTTGTTAATCCGGCCGTGAAGGCAGATCTCCTTACCGCTCCCCTCCTCACTTCATGGATTTATTCCCCGACAAGAATGTACGCAGCGAAATTCTCCGGAGTTATTAAAGATTATTTAATGGGGAACTTCCGAACTTCATTAATTTGTACTGTTAACTGGTCGGGTGCCTTCTTACCACATTTAACCTCGCATGTAATATGTGCATAGTTCGCATTGCTGCTTCCGCTGGTATTCCCTTTCAATTATACTTTGATAATGCATAGAAGAAATGTTGGCTCTAGGATTTTCCGACGTACAAAAGTAATTACCGAGACCGCGGTGATGGTTGTAAAACAAAGTTCGCCTCGAGTAGTTCAAGATTAATAAAACTCCCGGCTTTTACCTTAGTGAACTCAAGCTACTGATTAATTAGGAAAGTCTGGTCGCCTCAACGCTGAATTAACAAATGAAGATTGGAACAGTTTGCTTGGTTAACTCGAGTAGGTAGTTTCGCATATAAATCTAGTTCGCATTTTACGTCGTTAATAAGAGCAACTCGTCGGGAACTTGAGTTCTATTGTTAAATGGCATGAACTTGAGCAAAAGTTGTTTGCTGTGAATCTGTACACGTTTATCTTGTTGTCTAACAGAATGCTATACAATACTGAATTTTATTGTTGGCGACATTCCTGGACAAACTCTAGTGGGATGATCGTAGCAACAAAATAGCCGTGCTCTATTAGACAGCAATAATTGGTTATTTCTTTTCAGATAATTTAAGGCTTTATTGAACTTTCCAGAAAGCTCAACATGGCATGCACATTCGATTTCATTTCTACATTTCCTAAAAGTTAAATTTCACTAGTTGTATCAGTTGTCACAATGAATTACAATGAAACTATTAGTTACTCAATGACATTTCACTTATTCTTTTCAAGTTCTAATTATTACAGCACACGTGTAAATTAAATATTCGTTGTAACTGTATTTTTTTGTTTTAATTGATGTTTATTAATGTTACGTTTCTGCTTTTTCAGACGAACAAATTAATTCTCAGGAAAAACAATATGGAAATTTACTGTACAAATTTCTGGAACACAAATACGAGCTGCAAAAAGTGCTGACCCGGGTTTAGTGTGCCTGGGGGAATTTTCCGGCGCCCCTTTCAGTTTAGGAAAAATAGATGAAAACTTATTCGCATAATTTGTCTACCGAAAATTTGTTGATAAATATAACAGGAAAGAAAATTGATGGAAAAGTGGGAATTTCCTTTTCGTTACGACTAGCATGTAACTAGGGGTGAAGTTCGTACATTATACTTGTTTTAATGATACGTTAAGTTTGGTTGATATGGTTTGACATAATTTCGAAAATATTTTAATAGAAAAGGGAGAAAACGAGGTCTTCAAATTTAAAAATGTTTGTCACATATGATTTTTAATTCTTGATTATGTTCTTATTATTGAGTATAATTTACTAAATTTTATTTCTTCTTCAGTTATTATAAGAATTCTATTTGATTGAATATCACTTTTATCTATTAGATTTGTTTTATTAATAATGTTAAAATTAACATTATTACATGATGCATTTAGGCATAAAACAGATTTAGGCTATTGACTTTGTCGAAAATAACAGGGGTAAAAGGAACTAACGCATGCAAGATATTTTATTTTTTCCTATGGTCAGTTGACCTCTAAAGAAATAAAATCCAAAAGTGCTACTAAATTTAGCCATGCGTTTTTGAGAACGGGGTAAGTTTGTCCATTTTTCGCTTTTTCGGCTATAGCGCAAAAACTATGCATTTTTCGAAGATATCTGCCGTAAGATTTCCTGTAGAGGATTAAATTTACTATGAAAATGTATTTAGTTGAAATACAAAAACAATTTTTTTTAATGAAGTAAATTCAAAAAACCAAGTTAAAAATATGGAAA
The DNA here is from genome assembly GCA_946251905.1 of Cryptocephalus moraei. NCBI lineage: Eukaryota > Metazoa > Arthropoda > Insecta > Coleoptera > Chrysomelidae > Cryptocephalus > Cryptocephalus moraei. The sequence goes on from OX276454.1 coordinate 15,735,927, forward strand.
AATTTCAAGAAAATGTTTTTTTTTTAGTTTTTGACTATAACTTTTTTCTGAGTGAATCTAGGTATAGGCATTGCTTCACAGAAATGAAAGCTTATGAAATTCTCTTTAAAAGGGTGGCTTGTAGGACTTTATATGTTTAATATTGACTGAGTAATAAGCGTTTGAATTCAGCCATTTTGTCTATATTTTTCACTTTTTCTTTAAAATGCGTATTGTTTCATATTTTTACCAGAAAAAAATTATTTTTATGCAATAAATAACTTATGTACGAATAATTTGATATAAAAAATGATCTTATTTATTTATATTTTAATTCAGTTAGGCAACGAAAATCACTGTACTGTTTTATATCATCAAAATTATATTTTCCACCCAGTAAACGTAGTATAAATACCGAAAGCTATGGTCTTCCTGATAGAGGAGCTAAATAGATTATAAGAATCTCTCATTGCGCTACCAGAGCATGTATAATTGAGGTTTAACCAGTGTCTTTATACGATTATCCCCTTAAATCACGGAATTCCCGAGAATTTAAAAATGAAGATAGAGAACATATGGAAATAATTATGTAGGTATCAATGGTATCCTCAGATTACAGGAAGACCATAGCTTTCGTTATCTATTCTACGTTTTCTGGGTGGAAAATATAATTTTGATGACATAAAACAGGGCAGTGATTTTCGGTGCCAAAATGACTTTAAAAACAAACAAATAAGATCATTTTTTATATTAAATTATTCGTACATAAGTTATTTATCACATACAAATAATTTTTTTCAGGTGAAAATGTGAAACATTACGCGTTTTAAAGAAAAACTGAAAAATATAGAAAAAATGGCTGAATTCAAACGTTTATATCTCAGTTAATATTAAACATATAAAGTCCTACGAGTAACTGTTTTAAAGAGAATTTCATTAGCTTTCTTTTCTATGAAGCAATACCTATACCTAAATTCACTCAGAAAAAAGTTATAGTCAAAAATTAAAAAATATTTTTTTTTTTGGAATTTTTAAAGTTTTTTAGCTTTGTTTTTTGAATGTATTTCATTAAACAAAATATTTTTGTAATTAAAAAATAAACGGTTTCATAGTAAATTTAATTCTCTACAAGAAATCTTACGGCACATATCTTCGAAAAATGCATAGTTTTTGCGCTATAGCCGAAAAAGCGAAAAGTGGACATTCCTACCCCGTTCTCAAAAGCGCATGGCTAAATTTAGTAGCACTTTTGGATTTTATTTCTGTAGAATTCAACTGACCATATGAAAAAATAAAATATCTTGCACGCGTTAGTTCCTTATTAAATGACATAGTCAATAGCCTAATAGGTGCACTGAAGGTAGAGCTTTTCGCATTTACTGCCCGTCGTTGTGACCGACAGATGAGAAATCCTGGAAATTTAAAATTACCGAAATAAACGTCGCGCTATGCACGGCGGGAGATTTATTGTGACGCCGAGAACGTAATTTATCCCTGAGGAAATTGTATTCTCAACCTTAAAGCGTTCCATATTAGCGATAATTCAAATCCTCCCTTCGCGGCTCAACGACGTCGCCCGTTTTCCTTCTGTTTCAGGTTCCTTACGTTCTGTTATCTGATCGGATTCAACTGGTGGCTGGTCCTGTGCCCAGCCACGCTGTCCCACGACTGGCAGATGGGGTCGATACCCTTGGTCACCTCCCTTAACGACTACAGGAACTTCGTCACGTGCTTCTTCTTCGGGCTCACTCTCCTCCTGGCCACGAGGAGCCTCTCGGACTTCGAGGTACAATATTTAAGACCATATTACGAACTTAAGCGGATTGTTGAAATGGCCGTCAGCCTCGTTCGGTTTTAAAAATTCGTCGCAACGTCGAACTATGTGTGTTCGAGTTTTGGTCCAAGTTAACGAAAACCCCAACACAAAAAGTACTTTTATCGTATTTACACATCTGTATACCAACTAGGTACGATATTATATTCAGATTATCTCCCTGGGGTGTACAACACGAGATGTACATTACGAAATGAACAATTTAAATGCTACGTAAAAAGCGGGGAGGTTTTAACACAATGATATTATTGTCGGAATTTTTATTTGTCCCCTTGGGAAATAATTTTTGTTTCCTTTTTTTTCCAAATTATGAATCCAACAGGCGTAGCTAAATTACGAGATGATGAGGTCACGCCGGCAACAAAAATATAAGATAGAGATCTGTGCTCACGTACTACACATTACAATCCTAATTAGATCAAAGCAAAGTATGTAGAAGCAGTAATTAACAAAATGATTGAAATAACTGGATGACTATTCTACCTAATAGCTCAATATACCGGTACAAGTTTAATTGATTTACGAGAAAATGCCGCCAAAGGAAATAAAAATCGTTTGTAAACTTAGGCCCTTTACTGCGATTCCCCTTTTGACATTTCCTTACTTTTATATATTTTTTATTACAGAATCAACGGCACCCGCCGGTCGTCCTGAGCCTGATGCTGTTGCTGTTGCCCTTCCTTCCAGCGACCAATTTACTTGTAACAGTTGGTTTCGTTGTTGCTGAAAGAGTATTGTACATCCCGAGGTATGTTGTTTGGATTTTCGCGAGGAGGCGTGTTTGAACGTCCGATAGGTTTTTCCCTCTCCCGCGACTTTCCTCCCCCTCCCTTCCCGTTAACGTTAGTTACGCAATACAAATACAAACCACAAAAGTTGAACCGAATCCGAAATTGAAAGTATAATGGAAATGTTTGTTGGTTTTCCGTTTCAAATGATGGCGTTTCGCTGGTATGGGCGACGGGTGATTTTTTTGGGGTGCGTTGTTGTTTCAATGAAGAAACGAAATGAATTATTAATGCGGGAGCTCGCTTGATGGCGCTGTTAATAATTTTTTCACGGACATAAGAAAATTCCCTGCCGACGAAAAAAGTTCCTCATGAAGTTTGAACGGGACATTAATTATTTCTAATAAGTACTGAAAAATTCTGTTAAATTACAAGAAAGGGACGTTTCTGAAGTGCTTGGTTTCTCTGATAATTACAGGAAATTGCCAAAATAGCGATATGTTAAAATAAATCTATATTCTCATTTAAGTGCCATCTCCTTTTTGGAAACTGACGAATTACTTTGCATTTCACTTTCGTTAATACGTTTACCTATCAATTCGCTTGAAGCGAGATTTAAAACCGAACACTACATTCTTATATTTTAGCTATAGCCAATATTTTTTACCTCTCATTCTTAAAACAACGTGTTTGAGTATAAGGAAATTTAAAAGAATATTAGGTAAACAAATACCTCAAGATCGAGTATGAAACACTTTACTCTGATAGACACATCAGTTGTGCCTCAAGTTGAATTCATATCTAAATTTATGATTGAACAAACATTTTCCAATTTAGTAACTGTGATAAATTCTATTTTCCAACTTTTTGTGCTTCTTTAAAACCTAAAGAAACAAATCCGTGCTAAATTAACTTTTATTTAGAAAATGTCAAACAAATATTCTTAATGTTCCAATATAAAGTAAATACTCCAAAATTTAATTCAAATCAAGTTAACCCTTCTGCATAATTATTTTAGTCTAATGTACAATAATTATCTTTTATTGAGACTGGTCAAACACTAGACAGTTTAAGAAATTTTTTTAAAGAGCAGATTTTCGAGATACATGAAATCTAACAATATTTAACTTAAAGTCGATCTAAGCTGCAAAATATTACAGAATCTAGTAGTTCCATATCTTTAAGTAATATTTATTTTAGTGATAATAAACAAGAGAAAATACACGATCTGTTACTCGGTTAATGATTGACAAAGATGAATATCCCGTATAAGTACACTTGCAATTATACATTGTACCTACTACCCTTTAGTGTAGAATTTTAAAATAATGCAGCTTGGGTTATTCATTCATCAAGATGTAGTTAGCAATGTGTTTGGGTATTGATTTAAATCCACCCTTTTACCGTGATTATAACTGGACATATTAATTGTCTTGGAAAATTCCTCGTATCGATAGAGGAGAGGTACCAAATTCTAGCTCTAAGAAATCAGAAAATCGGAAACTTTTAATAAAGAACGATTTATATTGTAGCGCAGATTTTCGAAACATCAAATATTGGAGACCAAAACCAATACCAAAGAATATAAAAAATAACATATTCATGAAATGACAGAAACTGATAGCAATGGGTTTCCAACAAACAAATTAATAAAATAAAACGAATTCTGCTATTCCAAAATATAAATTTTCTATTAAACTTTTATTGTGTTACTACTAAATTTAGTACTTTGTAAATTGATGTACCTGACAGCAGACAGTTGATTTATAGACAACAATGAAATGCATCAATTAAAGGTTTTATTCATTTTGTATTGTTGTTCATAGTTGTGAATTATACGTGAATTCGTCTTACACGTGGTATTTATAATAAATATCTGTACAATTAACATGTCATAAATTCGAAAGTGACTAGTTTATAAAATTACTTGAAACCATTACCAGACCTTATTAATTTAATATACCAAGTTTTATTCACTTTGTGTGGGAACTGTATGAATTCGTCCTAAGTTACTTTTTTAAATTTTAATTTAATTTAATTAGATTTAATTTTGAATGTTTCACTATTGGAATGTCGTGAAAAATCGGAAGTGATTTAATTTACATAAAACTTAAAGCTATAAAAATATCTTATTTAATTAATTAGTAATCTTTTATCAATTTTGTCTAATTATTTTGAAAAAAATGTTGATTTGTCGTATGTGTGTTACTTAAATTGGATATCACTTATGCCCGTTTGCACAAATTCTACTTAAATCAGTACATAGCAAAGTGATACTTATAGACCGTGGGCCCATGACACCAAAAGTGTCGATAATCTATGTTTGTATGCCCTTTTAGGGACATACTCAGACAGCCCGGGAAACCGGGAATAAGTAACTCCGAGAGTGTCTATCACCGTTTGGCGATACGGTGATAGACACTGGTGATAGACGATGATCGAGGAAAGTATGCCCTTTGGTGGAACGACTCCATTCGAACCATTAACCATATTCCGACATTTGCATACGATTCCGGAGAGGGCATCTCGATTTATGCCAGAATCAACAAGAAGTGGAAGTCATAACAGGTGCTAGGACTGGTCACAGACGCTCGGAGTTACTTTTTCCCGGTTTCCCGGGCTGTCTGAGTATGTCCCTAAAAGGGCATACGAACATAGATTATGGACACATTTGGTGTCATGGGCCCACGGTATATTAATGTTTAAACCCAGTTTAAAATAGTGCGACTTGCACCAGTTGCACTTAAAAATACTTAGCTAAGGTACGGTGGAAGGTTGGTAGTACTTGGAATTATCATGTTTCGTGATTAAATTGTCAAGTGACAACTAGTTAGGTCGTTGTTTTGTGGTTATGTTTGTTAGTTGTTGTTAGTGTTGGTTACTGCAACCTCTAAAATGAGCGAAAATAAAAGAATGAGAAGTGCCAATTACACTATCCAAGAAAAGGAACTCCTCCTGAACCTAGGTCAACTAATGCCAACTAAACAATCAAGAAATATTTATTTTACATATTCTATAAGATACTTACAAATTACAAGGATATACTAAATTTCTAAATGTTCCTCAATTTCTTCCAACAACAAAAGTGTGGTTACTTTCGAGATTCGAAACCTTTTATAATAGGTAACATCATCAAATGAATAAAAATATTCTTCTCTGATGTAGATTGTACATGGTATTTCAAATTCTAATAAATTGACTGCATTTAATTCAAAAATAGCTTCATCATCTTCAAATATTTGCAACATTTCTTTGCTTCTCAAAATAAACAGCACAAAACAGTCAAAACCTCTATACACAACAAGGTTAAGTCAGAGTTACACAGAGAATATTCTTGGTTTAGTTAAACCTCATACTAAGGTGAGCTTAGTGGTGAAATGTCATCATGTGCAAACCATTTTTTTGAATTAAAGTGTTACTTAGGGTTAAGTGTAACTGGTGCAAACGGGCATAAAAAATATAAAACCGAAAATGGCTCCATTTATTCAAGACCGAATAGACTCTATGGAGGATGCTTTCAAATCGATATTTAATAAAATAACATAAACTTCTTTTGATATTTATAATGGTTATTGCTAAGTTAGAGGATTGATTGATTTATTAGTGCCGTCAAGATAAATATAGTGAGCTTTTATGGAGTCCTATACTGTAACAATAGCAACCGAATTTTTGTTTGAATAAAAAACAATTTTATGTCTTTAAGAATTAATTCCTCTCCATGTAAGTTTTCATACAAGTTTAAATATTGTTTATGCTTTTTTCCTTCAAATTATTGCAAATTCAAAATTCAACGGTTTTTTCAATTATTTAAGTAAATTATCAATAGATTCTTGTTTACAAGGTCTGAAATAAAACCATTGTTGGAAATAAACTATATACAAAAAAAAACCTAAAAATTTTATTGGGAGGTGTATTTTAATGTAGCTAAAAAATTCTTTACTAGGAACTTTTAACAATTAATCCATATTTAAAAGACAACGCCATCATTTTAAAGGAATTACGTACTATGACTCTTTTTACCTAAACTTTTATTTAAAAAAGTTTCCAATCTGAAACCAAATATGTACATTTCACTTTTTGCCCTAAATTTGATTACGCATCCTCTCGCATCCAAGCTTCCACTTTCGTCCGTTTTACCAGTCTTCCTCTCGCATATATCATCTTGCATAGCTTGCAGTACTCCGATATACCAAGAGAGTTTGGGTCTTCATCTCCGTCGTCTTTGGTTGGGTCTCCATTGCCTTATTCTAACTGGTCAATATTCATCTGGCATTCTTCTTATATGACCATACTAATTTAGGCGTTTACTTTCTATTGCGTCTAATATGTTGATTGTCACTCCTACCTTTTTTCTGACATTTTCATTTTTAATCCTATTTATCTTTGATATACAACAGCTGCCCCTCCAAAAGTCCATTTCCATCAACTTTAGTTTCTCTTCATTTTTCACACCTCCGTACCATATATTGCGATACTATCGATAATAGTTTTGTATATTCTTATCTTTAAATTATTGGTGATGATCTTATTCCAAATGATTGTATGTATATCCTCTATTGCCACCCTATTCCTATGGCTTCATTGGTGATATTTGAATTACTGTTATTTTAGAAGGGTATTAATGTGGCCGTTTAACATTTGTTTTCGTTGCGTTAATTCCCCGAGTCCCGGAACGTCCCACACTCACCCACCCTGAAATGTCCCGTTGGTGAAAAATTTTTACAGTTGCGGTTAGAAATTCGTGAATAAAACTCGCGTATCCGCGATGACGGCGAGGGACATTAAAAAACAAAACGTTACCATTCCCGCATAGCACAAATTTAATACCGCATCGCTTTCCTCATTTCCAGCCTGGGCAGCATACTCCTGGTGGTGTACGGGGTGCAAATGCTGTGGGTTAACTACGGCAATCACCGGCAATCCCTCGCATGTTTCGTCGTGCTGCTCCTGATAACGGGCTGCTTGAGGACAGTTGTTAGAAACAGAGACTGGCAATCGAGGGAGACTTTACTGCGGTAAGGACATTTTTCAGATAATGCGACTGCTTACCGGGGAATCGTAAAAAAACTCGAGAATAATGAAAATTTTTATGCGACTCCAACGCCACACGACGACGGTGCCTCGTGTTGTTTCCGGGGAGAGATATACCCGCAGTAAAACTGTAGAATGAAGCGGATAGAACGAGATATAAGTAAAATATTTTATATCGCACTGAATTAAAAACGAAATGGATGCGACCCATTCGGTGCAAATTACGTCACCGGGTCCGTTTCGCCCCTGATGTCGTAAATATTATTGCGGAGGCAATACGACGTACCTTTAATTGAAATTACGGATCGATGAAGGATCAAGAGCGTCACGATTAAAATTAACACGAAATTGTCGCTTAACAAACTTTTTCTCGAATCGCCTTTGAGTGCTTACCGCTTTGATCTAATCGATATCGCTTTAAATAACATTCATTAGGTAACACAACAACGTATGTCACACATCGATTTCACAACTTCGCTTTTGTTCGAGTTACGAGAATGAATTATTGAATAGTCTACAAGGTTTTCAAAGCGAAGTTGCTTCTATCTCGAAGTTATACAGACGTGTGAAAGAGAAACCTGCGAAGCAAATATTATATAAACGATTCCTTATCTTATTATGAGTTCTCAAAAACGACGCACTCGGTCCAACGCCCACATAAAATTAAGTTTCGAAACTTAGTTTGTTCATCTGATAGTGATAGAATTTAGAAGCCAGACAAATGATTTTCGTACCGACCATGCGAAGCATACAAAATCACATCACAAATCGCCCAAAATAATGTACCTATGCCCTCTAAACTTTGAAGTGCTAAATTGATTGTCAGCTGACATATTAAAAAGTGTAACAACAATTTTATCAATATTCATAGCTCAGATCTATACAGCTGTCCTTAAACTATCTAATGAAGCAGGCACTCTAGTTGCACCTGTAATTAATTCCCTTAATATTACTTATTATTATTAATTATTAGTGTAAAATTAGTGTTATTGTTAACCTGTGCTAGATTTAGTGTAATGTAATTTATTCACTTGCAGTTATAACAAAGTATTTTTGATCAAAACTTTTTTTCTTTGATTACAAAAGCCTCATTTCTTATTGGTATTCATTTTTAAATGGAAATGCTTTTGTTGTTGTACAAACGTTTTTTGATGTTTATTAATTTTATTATGAAAGCCTTATTTCGTATTGTTATTAAATTTGAAATGGAAAACGGTGGAGTTGGTACATATAATTTTTTTGGAAGCATAGCTTTCTTATGGCGGGTTTCGCTCGAAGCGCTGAATCGGTGAAGGTGTAAACGCCGAAAAACCGTCACGATCGCAACGGCCAATTATCGCGCCGCGCTAGCTGTTTATTGAGAACGTGTTACAATAATTGTTTTCGTATTGTCGGTTGCCGTGGTGACGCTAGCTATCAATCGTTCCACAAAATGCTTTAACTGTACAATAACAAAAATAATATCAACATTATCAGCGTCTAAAGAAGAACCTACCTGAGTGTGGCAATTACTTTATTTCGTCTATCAACCGATATTTCATTATAAAATTTGCTCTTAAACGTAAACAGACTGACAGTACACATCTTGGATTGAGATCTAAACGGAACGAGAAAATTCTTCACGGGATCGTTTCTGGGCCTACGACTACGGTCCGGAAGGTTAGGTTTGTTTGGTTTGGCTTGGATAAAAGTATAAAGAAGAATAAATAGTACATTATATTATACTAGTTTAATAAAAAGGAGTATCGTCACACGAGAGTTTTAAAGCACGACGAGCGAAGCGAGGAGTGCTTTAATAGAACGAAGTGTGACAATACGTGTTATTAAACAAGTGTAATATACTATTTTATCTACTTTGCTTTATTAATTCAATAAATTTTGGCTGTTCAAGTTTCCGTATTACACTAGGGAATTTTACGTGGGTTGGTTACACTGACGTCACTGACATTGACGTTTCGTATTTGAATTTGAAAGTCTAGTAGCCCTAGGACATATGTTACTATAATATACTATAATATTATTACACTCCTTTCAATGTAATAATGAGAATTAGTAAGGCAAAGTAGATAAAAGTGATTTATTTCGGAGTCGCGCTAACTGTTTGGTGGCAACTCGTGTTACAATTGTTTGTATTGTCTGTTGCCTGCTCTAGGGGTGGCGATTGTGGGTTGAATCGCGCTAGCTACCAATCGATTTTGTACATGACGTATATATATAATTATATTATATAAAGCTATGCTTCCCCTCCCGGTCATTCCCACAGTCAGAGTGCCTCATTTTTATGTTTATTAATGTGGGGCACAAATTTAAAAAGTATACCTAAACCACAACAACGATTTTCCAATAACACACAAAAATGGATAAAAATATTTTACACTTTTGCCCAATATTTACATTTAATAATTGTAGATATTTTGTGCTAGGTCTAATTACATATAAAGTGCATTTGCAAAATCCATCCATCCAAAACCCATTAAAATGCATTTCTGGAATTATTTGCAGCATATGTACAAATTTTACTGTAAGTAACATATTGCATAAAACCGACTTCTTGAGCCCTTTACAACATTAGCTTATGCGACAACGTTTAGAAGTAATTTTATGTTGAAATAGCCGTGACCCAACTTAATTGTGTCAATTCAATTGAATTTTATCGATTACGCCGCAAATTGAGACAAGAAAAATTAAAATTCGTTTCAAAATGGACAATTGATTCAATTAATTCTTACATTACTACCGTTTCACACGTATCAAAAAAATCCTATAGAAAATACCATTTGGACTTTTCAATATTTCTTTCTATATAAATCTTACTCGGACTATTACGAACATTTAAAGAAATAGCCAAATCTATTTTCATTCTCGCGTGATGGGCTTACCAACGAACAGCATTTTATTTTTAATTATATGGAATATGAATAAGACTTAACGTTAGAATTGAAACGTATCTAAAATGCGTTATTTTTAAAAAGTTATTTTTTTGGTTATGTAATTTAGGTTCACACTCAATATGATAGAAATATATATTATAAATTAAGTTCGAAGCAATTTTTAATACAAATTTGTTTTTGTTTATTACATAACTAAATATTGTTTTACAAAAGCTATAATAAATCACATGCTATAATAAAATTTAGTTACACATATAAGAATTAGTATATATCGCGTGCATTGTATAAGACAAATTATTGGTAAAATTTTTATTTTGAAAACATTTTTATTTCAATTAACACTCCTTTGTGAATACTCAATATAACATTAAGGAAGAAAGCATATAAAAGTACACAGACTCGATTTTAAAAAACGTAAAAAAATAGGAAAAAAATAGAAAATAAAAAACAATCCTGAAAACATACATTACCATTTTTGATTTATAACTGAAATTATATCAAAACGATTTCAATTTGGTAAGAAGTGCCTAAAGTACTACCAAATCAGAATTTATCGTAGAAATGAAAACTGAAGCAGTTATATATAGGGCATTACGTTATACAGTGCGTTTCTTTTAACTGTGGCCATAGGGATTTACATGATAAAAATTGTACCTTGTGTTAACTTATGTTTTCGTACAATTTTAGCTCAAATTTTTATTTTAATCAATAAATTAAACATTTTTCTATGAAATGCACCTTGCTAGAATAACATAGACATGTTTCGTTTAATTATTTTCCCATTCAAAGTTGAAAATAATAAGCAAAAATAATTAAGCGACTAAATTCAAGGTGGCTAAAATGTCATAACTCTTAGTGACACATAAATGTCAAAGTCCAGCAAAAAATTTGTTAATTACATTTTATAAAGAAAATGTCTGTTTATACTATTCAAGAACGTGTGGAAATTTTTACGGCGTACAGAAGCGGCCTGTCCAGCAGAAAAATTGTGGATAACTTTGCTGCCGCACATCCTACTCGGCCTGTTCTCAGCATAACAACAGTACTTCAAATGTACAATAATATTCGCACTACGGGATGTGTAAAGTCTGAGAACAAGAAACGTGGAAGAAGTCGTTACAGAAGAGATGAAAATGAATTTATGTTTAGCGGTGAAAGATGAGGCCTGCACCACCTTAAATTTGCTAGCTGATCAATTTAACATTTCAAAAAGTAGTTGCTTTAGGGGGTTAAAAATAGAAAAGTACAAATCGTACATCATTAAAAATGTTCACAAACTACTACCACGTGATTACTTACCACGAATGGAATTTTGTGAATTGTGGATGGAAAGAACTATATTGATCAAAATATTTTAAGCAGAATGTCATTCTCTGATGAGAGTACCTACATTTAAGTTAGATGGTACAGTAAACAATTAAAATCGACGCATTTGTGCACGAGACAACCGTACAAAATTCGAGAAACTCATACACAATGCCCTGAGAAAGTTAATGTTTGTGCTTGAATTGTGGGCCTAATGATATATTGTGACCAATTTTTATTGATGGATGTCTGAACAAGAACAAATATTTAGAGCTGCTTCAGATGGAAGTAGGCCCTCTCCTAGAAGACTGACGTACTAATTCGCATATAATTTTCCAACAAGGTGGAGCTCCAGCTCATAGTGCTTTTACTATTACAGAATTATTCTTAGACGAAAGTTTCCCCAACCAAATGACAGACCATTTAAATGGTCAGCCCGAAGCCCAGACCTTTCAACACTAGATTTTTTTTGGTGGGTTCATTTATCGAATAAAATGTACGACAATGTCCGAGAAAAACCTGAAAACATAGAAGAGGCAAAGGCAAGAATTACAGCCACTTGTAACTCCATCACGGTACGACAGTTGCAAAACACTCTTTTATGATCGGTTAGGATATTGTTGAGTAGCCCAGGGACGACATTATGAAAAATTTATATAATAGTTTTGTTTTTCAATTTTTTGCTTAAAATTTTGTTTGTAAATTTCAGTGTAATAGGTTCAATAAGTTAATAAAAAAAATTAAACACTTTTCCGATGGTTTTTGAAGTTATGCAGACAGCCTAAGCCATAAAAAAGAAAAGTAACACAAGGTACAATTTTTAGCATGTAAATCCCTATGGCCACAGTTGAAAGAAACGCACTGTATATGAGTGAGCTAACGTTAAATGCTGGTATTAACGGAATTATCATATATCTGAAAATATGGGGATATCCAACTTCGGCCACCATTCCCCACGGAGAAGAAAATCACAGCCGACTTCGACCACGCGATTTTACCAGTAAGATTAGTAAGGATTATGTGTCGTTAGAAAAAGTAGGTGCAATAAAATAAAATTAGGTGGATTTCGGTCACTGATTTCTTTCAGTTTAGTGTTAAGTTAGTAAAAGTAAAATTGGAAAATAGAGAAATTATTAAATAGCGGCGGCTCCTTCCTTCCGTGGTCAATTAGAAAGTAGGTAAAACCTCTCAGAGGACCAACGAGTTCCTCCCCTACGACCATAATTATTATATGAATTCGCTATCGCTTGTTAAAGGACAAGGATAAACAATTGAGGTTTAGCAAAACGAATAGGACGAATAATTTTTTTTGAATGTATGTTACAAATGTAGATATTGTAAAAGAAACATTTGCTCTGTACACAAAGTCAAGTTGTTAACTAGCTGATAATTGGTTGATACTAAAAATTTTCCAAAGAACCATTTTTCTCAAAATGATTGCAATTTCATTGCTTTATATTGATTCGCTTACAATTTGACAGCAGGGCGTATTGCGGTTCCACCGACCCATTGAAACCCTAGGTTAAGCCCTAAGCAATTAAGGTAGAACGGTGGCCGAAGTCGGCGTACTTATCAACGTACCATAATCCTCCGCTTACGCTGAAAAGGGTTCGTGGCCGAAATCGACTGCCCCGGAAAATATTTTGCTCCCAGTACACCAATCGACCGATTCACAATTTTAAAAATTAGTCGATGCATTCAGCTCATATACGGCTTTATTCATGGAACACCCTGTATAAGGTGAAACCTTAAATGGATATTGCAAAATTATTTAAAGTCAATACCGATCAAACTTTAGAACAGAATTTGTGGTTAAGATGAGTTACATTTGATATTCTAAAGACGCAGCAAATTTTAACACCACTATTCGCAAAATGTAACTTTTTCAATAAAACACTTAGTCTTGTATCTTCAGTGGAAATACAAACTGATAGAGTTCTGCCAGTCATAAGTTCGTTAGAACGACAAGATAATTTTGTCTTAGTGCAATACACTTTATTGTTTTTAAAAATGGTTCTTTCCGTTTAATTTAGCTGTAATTTTAATATTAAAACAAGAAGCAAAATTGTTTTCTTAACAATTTTATAATAAAAATATTTTTGAACCACACACCTAATTGGTAATTTCATATTTCAATTACTTAGTATTTTTATTCATAATCCATACTTCTATCGCATCGACTGAGCTGTCATATTAAAGAGCCTAAAATACGGTTTCGAAGGTGAATATACAATTTTTAGATTTGATTAATTTCGTTAATCAATAACACATTTTGAATGTGATTATATTTATTTATTGGAAGTGATAAGTTTCTCTATTTGTTACTACATTTATTAGCCTTAGATTTAATTCACTATTATCATAATGTGCGATTTTGCTTATTAAATAATTTTGTGCCTGGGCAAAAGGGTTGATTCAGAATATGTGTATTATTCCCGTAACTTTTAAACGGGCAGATCGAACCACCCTCTTTACGAGACAAATTTATTTGACACGTATCATCATTCCCCAAGCTACGGATTCACCTCTACATTACCTTTCCGTGGGATTTAAATATTATCAGTGAAATTGTCCGTGACAAATGGAAAGTTGCTGTTGTTTTTGATAAGCGAGGGCCCACGTTACGGTCCTCCCCTTTTATAAAGCGATATATAGAATAATATGTCTCATTCATGCGGTGTGTTTTATGTATTTTTTTATTTCTTTCGCCGCTATTATGAATTTTCCGGTTCCCATTATCAAGAAGTACGAGCTTTATACGCCGTTATAAAAGGGAAGACGAAAGGGGGGGGGGGCGGCTCGCCGGCAAAAAAGCGGGAAATATCGTGGAAAAAAGGTGGACCGGGGGATATTTATACTGCAAATATTTCCCTCCCGAAAAAAGAAACCGAACCCGGAAAATAGTTATGGAGGATTTGTAAAATATATCGACAAATATTTTTCGGTAACAAGGAAAAATGGACAGATAGGAAATAATTTGGCGGCGAACAGGTCGCAATCTAAACTCCATATGGGACAGGGGAAGGTCCCAGGGTTACGCCGATAGAAAATATTTATGAAATAAATATCAACGATGCGGTTATGGAGGTTACGGATTATTTGTGCGATCGTATAGGGCTCAACGTTTAGGAATAAAAGGCAATTTCGAATTTATCCAGCGGAACCCCTAAGAGGTAAAAATATTTTTGGATTATCTAATAAAATATCAATGGTACTGTAATATTGCCAGTTCATATAAACAATTCGATGATTTTAGGACTGAAATCAATAACAAGTTTCGTGAAAATTTAAACCACAATTTTAGACTTGTTCTAATGTATATGGTCCTTCCACATTGTTATAGTAATAATTAGAATACATATCAATTTTCGTTTAATATTATAGCAAAACATTTTTAAATTCATTCAATTTTATTTAAATCAGTTTTTAAATCATATCTACTATTCATATAATTAAGTTCTAATGTAATTAGGTAACGTAAACTAATTTGATTTGTTGTTAAAACGAGACTGTTTTAAACTAACCCAACAATTTTTTTTCAGCGGAATTACCGTTAAAGTTTCACGCGTTCAACGAGAAATAACTTGTGTAAAAGGGGAATAACGCCGCTTTTTGCGGCGAAAAACTAAATTAATTTAAATTGTCGAAATTGAATTGCAACATTTATATGACCACATCTATTCGTACGATTTTATATTGCCTTTTTTTATTGCCTAATATTTTAATGCAAAATAATTTTTTCCCCAATTCGATCCGGCAAATATACGCCCAAAAGCATACATAGGGGTTAGTTAGATATTAATGCAGTTGTTAAGCTTTCCACTTTAAATTTCACTTAACGTAATCTCTATATATATATATATATATATAAAAATGAAATGCTGTTCGTTTATCTGGGCTTGAACTCGAGAACGCCTGGACGGATTTTGCTAATTTTGATCTTGAAATATTTGTGGAAGTTCAGGGAAGGTTTTTCGGTAAGAAACATATAAATAATAAGTAACGGAAATACTGAAAAAGGTACGTTTTGTAATTTTGGGGACAAATCGCCAACCAACCAATCATACTGTCAGTTCGTTGTCAAATTCTGTCATCAGTTTGTCAGTGCGCGAAAACTTTATTTATTTTAAAATGCCAGGGAGAAAACGATCTGATTTAGGTCGTCGGAGTAATTCAAATGTGCTACGAGCTACCTCACGTGCAAATCGCACTGACGACCAGCGAGAGGCAGATAATAATAACGTTCGTATTGGTATGAGAGAATTGCGTTCAAGAGTGAATAATTATGAAGTAGAAAGACTTAGAATGGAACGAATTAGGGCAAATCAAACACAACAGCATTTAGATCGACAGGACACCTAGTCTACAAATTCTACAAGTTCGAAAAAACGGACGCATCGAGTCACTGCAGCCGGAAGAAAAACCGCCAGTGATTTCAACTTTAAAAACTTCAAGAACTTCGACGCCAACACAAAATCGGGAAGTCAAGTAAGCAAGAAGAGTCCTGAGTAAGTCAAAGCAACTTCACCAGGAGACCGAGTCTACAAATTTTACAAATTCGAAACGACGGACACATCCAATCACTGCAGCCGGAGGAAAAGGCGCCAGTGATTACAACTCCAAAACTTCAAGAACTTCGACGCCAACACAACGGCAAAAATTCAAGAATACAAGCAAAGTCCTGAGTAAGTCACAGCCACTTTTTCCGGAGAACTAAGTTACAAAGTTCACAACTTCAAGATACGACAAGTTAAAACAAGCAGATGAATTGATTCAAGAACAAGAAAAAATAGCCCAAGAAATCATATAACTACATAACAATTGCAAGAAAGACGGAAGTGCAAGAAAAACCAAGGAATACCTGCAAAAAAGGATTGATCATCTAAAAGCACTATGGGGGAAAGCCCAATGGAACAACGAGGCGTTCCATGAACTTGGGTTTGGCGATCAGCACAATTATATAAAATCACACTATTTCAAAAGGATGGAGGAAAACTACAAGACAATTCGGCTGTACCTGATGTCACACGAGGAATATAAGATACCCAAGAAACAAGTCTATGAGGTACAAATACAAGACCCAAAACCGGAAGTGAAGAAACCCAAACAACAGACCGAACAGGATTACCAACGAATCAAACTAAAGGTAAAAATAATAAACAAACAAAAAACTACTTAGACAAGCTGAAGAAGACAAGGCAGAATCAACACCAAGATGGTCACACGTACGACGAGCAACAAATATCCAAAACATGGAGCGCACTTCAAGACACAATGAAATAGAGCGATTCCGCAGACGCAGTGTTCCTGTAAACCTGGAACTAGTAGCATTCCACTACGACCCGGATATAGATTATTGGGTGTGTCGACCAATCCGTAACGATTGGAGAAATGACAATCATTTGTCAATATTGTAAAGCGTTAAAATACAGCGGTCAATCTACTGGCTTCACCGCTGTTGGTTCCCACCACTAGATCCATTACGCTCATTAGTTTTTGGGGTGGGAAATGACTAAACATTTCTTGGCCAACATAAAAAAATATAATAATTGCTTTCAAATGACGTCGTTTGGTTCAACGCATATTGTACAGGAAAATTTCATACCTACTTTCAGGGTAGTTTTTGATAAATTATTCATTAAAAATTTAAAAAGATAATATACAATTGCAAATACAAGGACAGTTTGCGGAATCAACTTGGAATTTCCCGGTTTCGCGCATGGGCAATTATACGTCGCGTGTTCACGAGTCGTAAAACCATGATCTTTATATATTTACGCACCGCAAAAAAGACAAAAAATATAGTACATCAGAAAGCCTTAAATTGATTATCTGTATAACTGTGTTGCATTTAATTTAATGCAGATAAAAAATTTGTATTACGTTTTGACCATATTTTTCAAAAATATATGTAGGTGATACGAAGTTCACCGGGTCATCTATAATTTTTATTTATCTTTCTTTTTTAAACTTTACGTGGCTTTGCAACGCATGCCGGATACGGCTTGTTATTTAATATACTATGTGTATAGTCCGTTCGGTATTTGATGAGATAGAATTCCAAGAAAACCCGTAGCTACCATTCTCGGTATCGACGTTAGAAAGTCATTGACACTTACCATATTAGCTTGTGCGTGCATTCGACATTGTCAATAATGTCGAAATTTTTAAGACACGCCTCTGTCGAGGTATATTGTTACTGTAGTTCCGATAAGAAGGGGTTTATTGGCTTAGTAGTTTCTTGGAATTCTATCTCTTCAAATGACGCACCGGCTGTATACATCGAAGGAAAAATCTACACGTATTTTGTTCCGCTCTTTCGATTATATTTTGAGGATTAATTTCTTCATGGTTGTTGCAGAGCTGGTTTGCTCACTTTGCCGCACAATGCCAAAATGCATTACAATTACGCGAATTTCCTGCGAGATTCTGCCCGATACGAGCTGGCGAAGACTCATTATAACATCGCCCTGAAGTAAGTAATGTTACTGTTATCTTTTTTGGTAATTTAGTAAATGGCACGTCAATGTTTTTCGAAAATTAATCAGAGGATCCTTTGGGTGATTCGGCTTCTATATCAATTTCCCCTTGGAAGCCGATAGCGATAACTATTTCTTAAAGTTGAGCACTGCGATGCCGTAAGAAGACGAAGTTTACTTGCGTGGCGTGCAAGAAAGTTTTGACGTCATAATTTATTCAGTCGATGGCTCCGGACGTCCCGGACGTGTCTTTTCATTCTTACGGCGTCGTATCCAGCGGCCGGTATTTAAAAACTTCATTACGCCGGCCGTTCCGGCACTACTCCCTCTTATCTTTCCGTTTTTATAGGTTATGGCCGAGCTATGCGAGTGCCCATAACAATTTGGGCACACTATTAAGCAATAAACAAGAGGCGGAACAACACTTCCTTGCAGCTATACGTTATTCTGAAGACCACTTGAATGCGCACTATAATTTGGGACAACTTTATAGGTAATTTCCTCGAATACAACCAGAATTGGTCGATATGTGAAATCTCCGTTGCGTATTTGTTATGGTTGTGGCCCAGGATTACACATCCATCGGATATCGGGCTCAGACCTTACCCGGCTGATTGAAAATTAGTTGGCTTGGCCGTACGGCTTCGTATAAATCGATACCCTTGAGATGAGTTTTGAAAGTACCTTCATAAATACTTTAGGCAAATCCTTCAAGTCCCATTTCAATAATATATTTAACAGAAATATATCGCTTTTGTAATACTCCTAATGATACTTCTGCGTGTATGTGTGGTTTAAAGGGAACTGGAGATGGAGAAAGTTAACTCTTCATCAGGGAAATACTAAATTTTATATCTAAATGTCAAATGCTGTGCCTCGAAGGAAATTTATTAAACCTTCGAAGGAAACTTTATATTCAATGTCTACTTAATAAGTACGTTGGGTTGACAGGCAAAGACACGTCGTGACTGATATGTCATTTTTTTTAATTTAAGATTTGATTTACAATTAAAAATATATTGTTATTAAAATTATCTTTTATTATTTTTTTTATTTAGGGGGAAAATTAACGACGTTATTTAAAAATTTTGGAAAATGGATTTTGTCATATCTTAACGGAGGGTACGCCTTTAGTTCCACTAGTGGAAAAAATATTTAGTATTCAGCCACCCGGTACATATTTCTACTTACCTAATAATATTAATAAATCCATTTTCACTGTTTATGCATTTACTAATCAAGTGACGAAAAAACAGGAAATGGTATCAAGGTATCAGGCTCAAAATAAGTGAATTTATGTACAATTGCCTATGACCAAGCCAACTGATACCGTCTTTTAATAATCTCGTTACTTACTTTGAAATAGCCTTGAAAGGAATAACGGTTTTGTTCCTTTACTGTTGTGAAGTTACATCTCGTACTTGCGATCATGATTGATTTAACGCACGTAGGAAATATAAGATCTATAAAATTTATTACCATTTTTTATTTGTGATAATGTTGCTATTTTAACCATTCGATATTTTAGATACAAAATTTGATAAAAGAATAGATGTCTTAAATATCTTGACATTTGTGATAATTTTATTGTCATTTTCCATTTTGGAAGGTATAGTGACTTCATCAAACTCATATTCATAAACCACGAAGTATCCAAGTTGTTAATACTTTCCTGAAATCACAACTAGTCCAAGAGAATTAGACCCAAGACATACCAGATGTGGCTGTGTCGTTACGTAACTTAGATATTCTGAGAATTGGTCGAAAATGATGTATATAATAATATTATAAGTATGCGCTAGCTTAAAAAGTTGTGCTATTTGCAAAAAAAATCGAGAAGTGCCAAAATGCGAAAAATATATCAAAGTCCTAAAAAAATAGTTTTGTTATATTTTTTGCACCGCAAAATCTCTTCACGATAGTATTTATTTAAAGAGTCAAATTTTTTTACTCAACTACTTTTTTACTAAAGTCAAACTTTTAAAATCATGCCAAAAGTTGTTAAAAAATAGAAAATGGATCTTGTATCGATCCTATATGATAGCTAATTAGCCCAAGAATATGTAAAAGAATCAGCGGCAATGAAAATTCCTAATTTCGACCCCAACAGCGATGCAAACAAATGACGATTTTTTTTAGCTCGAATTAGTTAAGAAATGTACAGTGCAAAAACTAACAAACAGATTTGGATCGGGTTTTCGGATTTCATTTTGTAATACGTTAAAGTACTTTAATCTCTATTTATAGATTTTATAGAATATTTATCTCTGTTTATAGAACGCCTCAAAATTACCTCGATTTTCATCACTTTTTCCGCTTTATTGCTATCTAGCAGCGACAATATATCAAATTAGAGCTTTAAGCTAATTCTATCTGGTAGGAAATTTCATAGCGAACAAATTCACAAGAGACAATTTTTTCTCTAAACTGCATATATACAGAGTTATATTGAAAATAGTGATACAAAATGCGGTATCATTTTCGACCAATTCTGAGAATACCTAAGTTACATAAAGACACAGCCATGTCAAACTGTAGTGCTCCTGGACTAAACTTGAATTTCTGTACGGAGCCTGCGGGCTTTCACCTTCTCTTTCCTTTTTAGAAACGTTAACAAGTCGGTTGAGTCGGAGGCAATGCTGAACCGCTGCATTTTGATAGAGCCGAAATTCACCCCGGCTTACATAGAGCTGGCGAAACTCCGGGGCCCCAATGATAAGAGCACGCACCGCCTGTTCAAGCAGGTGCTCGATCTAAACCCCGGAGACACCTTTTATATCACCCACATAGGCAACTGGCTACTGGAAAACGGTAAGTGATCCGGTGCGTATATAAAATCGTCCTGAAAGTTTCCTAATTACAGGAGACTACCGTGCCGCGCTTTTCTACTACTGGAAATCTTTGAAGTTGTCGCCTTCGCACCAGGAGGCGCTGCTCGGCGCCGCTAGGATTCTACGGCACTTCGGGCAAAAGTCGAGGCTGTTCCAACTGATAACTAGGTAGGCATGCCCGTTTTAACGAAACGTACTGGGAATAAGGGAATCGAACCGCATGGTGTTGTCGATGTTTCAGATGGCAATTCATCAAGAGAGCCAAGCGACAGGAATCGTCGCTCAGTTTGCACATTTACTTGCAGAACTGGCAGCTGAAGAACGAACTGATCGGCATGGCCAAAGCCTACAGCGGATCCCAGTTTGTAAGTATCCAATGAGACTGAATAGGAACCATTACATGTTTCAAAATTGAAAAGTTCCGGGTAAAGGGACATTTAATTATTGTCATGAATTGCACATAATACAATTTAACTATATTAGTTTACTTTTTACTTGAGATTTCCGAAACGTCACGTCCATGTGTAAAGGAGTAAGTAAAAACACTGTAACTCCGGAAATATGATTTTCCACAATTTTTGTATTATATCGAAAGATAGACAATGCATTGGTCTATGCAGTGACCATATTGAGAATTTCCAAAAAATGTCAAAAACTGAGCTATTTTGAGATTTCCGAATCGTAACCTTCATGTGTAATGTAGCAACTTAAATCATTGTAACTCCGGAAATATAACGTTCTATACTTTTGGTATTATATCAAAAGATAGACAATACAGCGATATATGCAACGACTGTGTCGAGAATTTCCGAAAAATGCCAATAACTGAGCTATTTTGAGATTTCCGAATCGTAACCTTCATGTGTAAAGAAGTAACTTAAAATGCTGTAATCCCGGAAATATAACGTTCTACTCTTTTGTTGTAATATCAAGAGATAGATAATACAATGGTCCATACGCAGACTTAATCCAAAATTTCCATAAAATGTCAATAACTGAGCTAGTTTCAGATTTCCGAATTGAATTTCTTGTATTAGCTTTGGTTGTATGTAACTATGCAATAATATTGACTCGATAGGGGTGACAACATCGTATGATTTCAACATGACATTTGTCTGTTTACATTACACTTCGGGAAATATTTTAGAGAGAATTTAAAAAATACGCAATGTTCAATAGGCTTAAAATAAATACTAGATATTCCTTAATTTCCGAAAGCAATTCGACATTTTCACGACTACGACCAATCTTACAGCTTTGCGCTTTTAACATCGATGACGGCAACGTTGTGCTCGGGGTAAACGTCGAGCTGATGAACGGCTGTCGATTCGCCGTGACGCCAGAACCGGCGCCTCTGATTTGTCGAAATGACCATGACGTACACAGCAAAAAGATACAAAGAGAGAGAGAGAGAGAGAGAGAGAGAGAGAGAGAGAGAGAGAGAGAGAGAGAGGGAGAGAGAGAGAGAGAACTTCCATTCTCACTACGGTGTTGTTACGCGGTGTCGATCTCTCTTAAACTTCTCTTGTAGTATGTTACCATTAATAGCTTCGCTTCAATAATACTTTCTTATGGGAACGCCGGGTCTAGTTATATTAATCATCTATGAGTATAATTTAACACCTTGAGTGGTATTAACCATGGGAGTAGTTGGGTCATATTTATAACAGCCAAGCTCCACACTTTCCGTATCTATGTTCATCTGTATTTCCCCTTCCCAGGAGCAGGATTACACCAAGTCCTTCACCGAGGCAGTGAACGACTCTTCCCCGGAGGAAGACCCCCGCCGATCCTCACAGAAGAAGTGCGTCAAGGCGAAGAAACCCGCCAAGAAAGATTCGACCCACTACAGCCTGCAATCGTCGAAACTTCCGACCCCGATGATGGTCCACCATCACCTGCTGGACAGCGGATAGAACCTGTGACCGGCTCGCGCGTTCGGGAGGAGTGTTCGTAAAGTTTAAGTGCAATTAAGAGTCTAATGTTCCGTGTACGTCGATGCCAACGCGGCGACGCGGCGAACGTTGGAGTCTGGAGGTAAGTCGGAGGAGGCGAAGACTGTCGTATCGTTTTCGGTAACTGTTTCGGGGGTTGGAGGCGGGCTTCTGTGGCCGAAAATCAGTATTACTGCTTTGGTGCAAATTTTTTGTAAAATTAATCGTTATGCAAAGAATGTAAAATATCGTTACAGAGTAAATTTTTGTACCGTATTTGATCGATTGCAAAATATACAGGGTCATTCCATCAGTTGTATTGTAATGTCGGAATTTAATGAACAACATTAGATTTTTAAATAAACAATAAGCAATTACACGGTAAGTTTATTCATTTTCAAAATAGACATAAACAGGGGCCATGTATTATTCTGTATACTAGGGAAGTGAAACCGGAGTGAAAATTGTGAATATTTGTAACTGTAATGATATTAAATCTCATTAAATGAAAAACTGTCTTTTTTCTTAACTGTCCCAACTAACCTTTGATTCAATACACGACTTAGGAACACAGCTGCCAACGACTCTACCCGAACTGTGACAAAAACCCCACGCTCAATTAATTAGACAATTAATTAATTGCCACATTACTGTCTCTGCCATGAACTTCAAATACACAAATATTATAATTTAAGCAATTTTAAAACCAGTTCTTTTTACTGTTCCATACCAATCTTGGATTTGAACATTATGCTGCAACAAGACCTCCAAATGAGCATTTCATTAAATTTGGCCGGGATAAATGGGTGTTTTTTTATTGTAATTTTTTTTTTAAATTTGCTCCTGGATATTCTAAAACTGTTAATGTTCGTTTCACTGTCGGATACATATAAAAAGGTTTACTAAGATCTTTGGGTAAATCTGTTTAAAGGGCATTACATTTTTGTAATTTTTCTGGTTTTAGAAGTTTTCTCAAAATCTACCGCAACATCAATTGGAACTCAGAACGTTTACCCTGCTAACTAATACCTATAATAAAGTTTAATAATTCATTCTTCTCTAAAGGGCCTTTTTCTCTTGTCACTTTTCGGTTTTTGGAAATTGTCTCCAAATCCATTACAATAATTTTCTAAACTTTGAGTGTATATTCTGCTATGGAATAAGTATAATAAATTTCAATAACGTATTGGCTAAATCTAACTATTTGGTATTTACCTAATATTAGCTAGTGGTTTTCCAAAATTTTCTTAAAATTTTCCTGGAGAATTGTTTTTCACTTTTGAATATTTATTCTACTATGGAATATTTATGACAAAATATAAGAGAGTATCCCGACCGACACATCGCGATTTTACTCAATACACAAAGAAGCCCAATTTTAATATACACAGTGTGACCGAATTCTTGTTAGAAATGTTGAAGGATGAATCTTTAGAAATTTCATGCCGCACAGTGTTGGAGAATGAAAAGTCGAAAGACATATTTTCAAAAATCCTAGAAAAATAAATTTTTGAACTATAAAGATAGGGCCGATTGAAACTGAATTACTAGTTATTATTTATTTTGAGGATATTTTGATATCTGATGATGTTTTGATGCCTAAAATTGCCTTACACTCTGTAGAGACACATATAAGAAAGACCGAACATTAAGGTACACTATTATATTTAAATTTTGGAGGTATTAAGTATGAAGTATGGACAAATCCATCAAACAGGAAGGTTCCAGGGGATGTCACAATAGGTGGGTAGTAATTAATGGAAGGTAAGTTAACATTAAATCTAATATTCTTCCTAATAGCATTAGGAATATAGGGAAGACTTGACTCGACTATATATATATATATATATATATATATTCGACCTTGCACATAATTAATTTCGATATAATTGTTAACTGGTAATATTTCAACATTTTTTCCAGAATATCATATAGTGAATTGATATAAATATGTCCAAATAAATGACTGTTAATGTTAGCTTTTGGATCTACTTGATCAAATGTTCCAAGAGTTTTGTTTCTGGATTATTTTTTAATAAACACAGAACGGAAAGCTCTTCTTCTCAATATAATTTTCTTCATAGTAAATAGAGGAGGAGATTCTTTCACGCCAAAAGTAACTAATTTCACGAAAAAAACTAGTTTCCTATATATGAACTATTGCTTTTTGTTCAGTCTTATTTCAAAAATCACTATATTTCCCAAACTGTAGGATTCGAATCGTCAAAAAGAAACATAATTGAAATTCATCCCCTATTCGCAATGGGACTCAACTCACCGTGAAATTCGAAAATTAAATTTCTCAATCAAAAGAGATGGAATTAAATAATAAATAATTAGTTGAAGAAGTTTGAGTAATAAAGAAGGAATATTTGAGATTGCGAAAATTTTCTCAAAATTTTATTTTAATATTTCTAGTCTCATGCCAATAGTAATTAATTCATTAAAAGACGTTCACCGTCCGAAATTCGCACTAGTGAAATTTATTGTAGAAGTTGATACTAGGCAGTCTTTTATTACTGCATATTTTGTTCAAAATTAATTTACAGTTTACACATTAATTTATCACATCTGATTATTAAAAATTTACTCACTAACATTAGGCATTTTAGGAATCTGTATACGAACAGGGCAAATATGTTTCTCCGATTTCGCAACTTCATTGCCCCTTTGTGATGTATCACATTAGCTTAGCTACTCGAAGTTCAAAAGCCATTCACCGTCAGGCCCCCCTATTCGCAAAGTAGCTACGGGGGTAGTATTAATAACGTATTCCGTTACCCCGAAAACCGTTACGCTCCTATTTCCCTGTATAAGCTACATATTTGATATTCAAACTGCTTTACAACGTTGATTTCTCGGACGAGCAAAATCTAATCCCTGAACATATTAGCCAGGAGTTAAACTCGTTGAAGCGAGCCCTCTCGGATTAAATTCCGTTGTGGATAATGTCATATTAATGAGATGCACAAAACCCGCACGCCTTAAACCGTTCGATTCATAATTTATTTTGCGCCGTCGAATTTCAGCCAGGCGCAAAAACGAATATCGTCGCGTAGAGCGAATGAAGCGAGCAAGAAAATAATTTGAAACGGTTCAGATTTCGCGATTGCCTCGTATGGTATATAAATGGGCAAATCTAAGTTCTTATATGACCTGTAAATTATATAACTTGAACAACTGGGGGACTGAATGTTAATTACTGCTTAAGGCACTATGATTTCTTTTAAATAATAGTTTGATTTGTAAATTATTACAAAGGCCATATCATTGGTAATATTGTGTGTTCGATTTTTGATATTATGGGCTGAAGACATCAAATGTAGATGGATTTAACTTCAAATATCTACCTATAATTGTTGTTGATTGTTATCAAGTGACTACTAATTGTTATAATAATGGATTATTGTGACCAGTTATGCAGAGGATGGCCCCCGATAAGATAAGTGAAATTTCCTTGTTTGAATATTTTTAAGTAGACTGGGTCATACAAACTACTACCAAAACAAAAATGTTTATTCAATTTTGCCATATAAACTGACGTTTATTGACGTCAAATCGAACCTAAAAAGTCATTGTTTATTTAGTTTATTTAGGCAGAGGATTAAAATATTTTAATCCGCTGCCTGTTCAATTTTGCCGTGACGTTTTATATGTTTAAAATTGTTTTCGTCGTTGTTGAGGTTGAGGCACAGAAGTTGTGATCTTTCCAAATTTATCTCTTCGAAATTGGACTTACTCCGCCAAACGTCAGTTTATATATGGCAAAATTGAATATACCGTTGTAATACACTCTGGGATAAAATTTACGTTTAACTCGCGATATGCGTTTAAACCTATCGCTCTTTAAACGTTCATTTTATCCGTTTGTATAATAAATAACTATTATCTACTTTGCGTTACTAATGATCTCATTATTACACCGAAAAGAATGTACATTATTACACAACTTTTGGTAACTTTTAGTTTTGTTAAATTGGTACGTCAGTCTGTCACGTAGACATACGTAGACGTCAAGGTAAAATTATTAGTATTTCAATAAATTTCTTGAGCAGCTTTGCGTATTTCTGGGGGTGTACAGATCAATTCTACATTTGTGTCTTCCATTTTGCGCACGTAAGTAAGTAGGTATTGAGTTTGTCCTAGGACTACTAGATTTTCAAATTCAAATACGAAACGTCAATGTCAGTGACGTCAGTGTACCCAACCCACGCAAAATTCCCTAGTGTAATACGAAAACTTGAACAGCCAAAATTTAATGAATTAATAAAGCAAAGTAGATAAAATAGTATATTCCACTCGGTTAATAAGACGTATTGTCACACTGGTTCTATTAAAGCACTCCTCGCTTCGCTCGTCGTGCTTTAAAACTCGCATGTAATTTTCAGTATTATTAAACTAGTATAATGATATACTATTTAGAGTAATTGGACCCTCCCAACTGGATTAAATGGATTCCAGTTCGTGTCGCTATGAGCCCCTTAAATGCTTTCTCTATTAAATGTTTTTTCCCGCTATTTCATATTACAAAATTTTGAAAAATGTCCACATATTTTGTAAATAGGGACTGTGTTCTATAATTTTTTCTTTTAAGTTATAAACCATAAAAAGTATTAAAATGTTTGGTGCGTCCTTATATAAAACTCAATAAACCCTTTTTTAAGTTTTTGTTACTTTTGACGATACACTCTTTAAATCTAGGATAAAACTAAGAACACCATCGGATTTTACTATAAAGTACCTACATTAAAATAAACTTATCACATGTGTATAAATATGATTATTTTACACTGAGAAATAACTTTCACGTATACGTAAAAGGTAGGAACGTACACCTGTCACTAATAATTGTCAAGATATATTATACATTAATAAATGAAGTTAATAATACTGATACAAATCAAAAATTTTATATTAAAATTGTAAAGTAACAGCTTTGGTGTTTTGGAATTCCTAACAATATACCTATTCTTCACAAATTAAGGCGTTATTCAGAGAAAATCACAGTTGATCAAATTAATCAAAATAATTAGGAATTGACGATTCACTATGGGTACTTATTGGTTCCTGATTACTTGAATATACATTTCTATCGTCATCACTACAGTTCGTTGCGAATACACGTACAGTAATATACCGATAGCCCATTTTTCGATTATGTTAAGCTCTAAGAAAAGCGATAGGTAATATATTGTTAATTAACTTACAAATTAGCCCATAACTAGAAGCAAACTGGAAGCTGAAGTACCAATTACGTTCTGCAAAGTTAATATTCAGTTGATAGTTAACTAAATCTTGTAAGATGCCATTCTTGCTGGAGGAGTAAGTTAGTTCACAATTATCTCGTGATTGCCAAACTGTCGTTATAGACTATTGACTATGTCATAGTCTATTTAGGGAAATTCCTATTTAGTGGAGGGGCGAAAAAAAGGTCATCTTTCTTTAAGTAGGTGTATTTAAAAATTTAAATTTTTTTATACATTTTTATACTAAATTATATACAGAAACTTGCAAACTAAATGCAATAATTTCGCACAATAAAAATTATATTTTGCAATAATGTAGACCAAAAATTATTATAACTAAAACCTTAATATTTGTAGTTTATTATTGCAATTATTGTAAACCTCCAATCACTAAAATTAAATATGTAGAGTATGTTCTAGTAGAATAATATCGAATATTATTGATAAATTTAAGTTCATAAAATTATTGTTGCATAAAAATTATTTTTTTCAGGTAAAAATATGAAATAATACGATTTTTAAAGAGAAAGTAAAAAATAGAGAAAAAATGGCTGAATCCAAACGTTTATGTCTCAGTCAAGATTCAACATAGCTATAAAGTCTAACAAGGCACCGTTTTAAAGAGAATTTCATAAGCTGTCTTTTTTATGCAGCAATGCCTATACCTAAATTCACTCAGAAAAAAGTTATAGCCAAAAATTTTAAAAAAATTACATTTTTCATTTTTTTGAGTTTGTTTTTGAATTTATTTCATTAAACAATTTTTTTGGACTTCCAAAATACCATTTTCTAGGAAATTTAATTCTCTACAAGAAATCTTAGGGCACATATCTTCGAAAAATGCATAGTTTTTGCGCTATAGCCGAAAAATCGAAAAGTGGACAAACCTAACCCGTTCACAAAACGCATTGCTAAATTTAGTAACACTTTTGGATTTTATTTCTATAGAGGTCAATTGACAGTATGAAAAAATAAAATACCTTGCACGCGTTAGTTCCTTTTACCCCTGTTATTTTCGACATAGTCAATAGCCTATTATAGGAGAATATAGAACTATTTGCAAACAACTCCGAAATACTTCAAAAATTGTTCTACTTGTTTCATTAATTCTCACCAATAATTACTTTTCTAATTGTTTAAATCGGCGTTGTGATGTAATTTATTTATCTCCCTTCGGACCCCACATATCGATTTTGTTACATTATCAGGATATACATTTAATATTCACAGTCCATTCCTTGGAGAAGAAGAAATCTAATCGGTGTTGAACTTTGTGGAACTTCGAACTTCCCAATTCCAAATTGGGCATCGTGTTAGGTTACATTAGTGAGATGCACAGGTTGTGCAGTTTCGGCCAATAATTAATACTCCCTGACTTATAGTCCACATTTGTACCTGTAACAGTCGAATGCAGCAGACAGCTTGCATATCGAATATGTTTAGTGTCGCGTGTGTTTATTTTAAATTGATTCGGTTAGAGTTTTGGTTTATAATGGTCGCGTACGCGTGTGGGGAAGGGTACGTAATTAAGAATTAATCGAGGGACCAGGTGGGAACTTTGAATTAATTACAGTAGCAAAACAGGTAATACAGTTTTAGAAACGAGAAGATACTGCTCCAAAACAATCCCATAAAGAGAGGGAATGAATCAGTACTAGAGTTTTATGCGGATGGGGGTTTTATGGTAGGAATTAATTTCCTAGCGCCGAAAGTAATATCGCTTTTTTGGCTTGTTTTTTAAAACTAATCACATTGGCAAAGATTCAAACGGCGAGGACTGCGCCAGGACAGTTTGTCGGATGTACGAAATGCATTCTTTACATTTTAATTATCTTCAAGATAGAAAAACTACGGGAGTAAATTTCAAGTAACTTCAGGCACACGAAATGAATTTATTAGTCGCCAACGAGTAGAATTTACGGTATACAATATACTGGCAGAAATTAAAAGAATGCAATGAATAATTGGTAACAGAGTACCTATTTCAGCATCTCTAATTTTTGAAATTTGTTGGATTAGCGCATATCTTGTCAAAAATTAATTATCATTTTTCCAAGCAGAAATTTCAGGAAAATTTAGTTACGTTGGCCAAGTATCTTTTACGAAAATCTAAAGAAAACAAGGGAATTAATTGGTAGGGATTTTCACGTGAACCGACTAGAAAAATAAAAGAAATTAGTTATCGTAGGTTAAGTGGAAACAATTAGGAATAACAGTTAGATTATACTATTACGTTTCTGCCTTGGATCGGCATGTACCAATTGTATCAAAATTTGGATCATCAGTTTAATATAATACAGTTTCTTTGCGAAAGGATTTAAAAGTACAGTTTGACACATATATATGTTAAAATGCCTAGGTAATCAAAATTTTCGAAATATGAAACAAATTTCTGAGGCGATAGTTTACGGATGTCAACATTCTGATGAGCCCCATTTTGATGTATAAATATTGTAACGCTTTTACTATTTGCTAAAACTAAACACTACGCGATTGTGTCCTAATTAATTTATTTCTTACACGACACTTATAAACTGAACTTAACAATCCCTTAACTTAATTTATATTCGCACACAAATGTTTATTTAACGGGCGCGATCTCTCGCTCGAATGTTTAAGACACCGGTTCTTCAACTTCTTGCCTTGGGTCCGGCATTCCTTATATACCAGGTATAAGCCTTCTCGAACTTTCGCGATAGTTGCTAGAATATTCCATTTTCGAGGAACCCGTTATCGCATCGAACCTTCTCGAATCTTCCCGTCGGCTTCGACCCATCCTTCTCGGGATCGCAATTCGGCGAACTTGTGTATCTCCCGGCGTGTTTATATCGTGGCGAGCCGTTTCGTTACAATACAATAAAAAAAATTCTTTGTAAAGTATATGAGAATCTAGATTATCAATGTTATCTAGGAGATACCGATATTATTATCTGTCCGGAACCAAATAAGAAAATATCTACGGGTGTAAAGTTAATAATCGGTTTAAAACAGTTATATTATAACAATTAAAATTGTCAGTAAAAATATAGATATTTACAATATCGTAATTTTTATCGTTTTGTAATTTTGTAAATTTGAAATCTTTAAATATTTTAACAGGATTAATTTTTTGAGATTTTTACTCTCAATCAAAATTCTATCTAGCAATTTAGAGTATTACATAACATCAATTATAAATTAGCAACGTGGTAGTGGTAATAAGGTGACTTTTCTATGAGCTGGCTCCCTTAATTAAACTCCTTTGTCTATAATAGCATTTCTATACCAAAGTTTCAGCTCCATCGAAATCATATATTGGTCTTACATCGAGTACATTTAATTTATCAGGTATCCAATAATTAAACTATTCCAGGACTAAATGTGCAGCTGACTGATTGGAAGGTAATACACTCTTTAATGTGTCGTAACTTTATTACTTTTACTTATGATTATTATATACTCGATCGTATTTCAAATATAGAAAAATTTAAAATAAATCTATATCAATACATTACTGAAAATAGTGATATTCATTTACAAATTTACTGTCCAGTGTGTATTAAACATAGTTTCACCACAAACTGTAGTTTTTGTGAAATTTCATATAGGTGAAAATTATAAATAAAGAGAGTTAGTGAGAAGTTCTGACGTGGGGGTATTTATAAGTTCCCCATTATAGGAAAAAGTTCTGACACTATACGTATTAAAAAGGGTGAAAGAAGTTTCCAAAGAACAATAGTTGCAATCAAACAATCAAAACAAATCACTGGAAATCTAACTGAGCTGACTTAATTGAGAAATGTAGGGGATATACATTTAAAACAAAAACAAAATAATAATAAATAAAAATCGAAGAAATTACAACATTGCCAATGAGCACTAACTGGCAATAGTTAGATCGCTTTCTCATTTTTGTCCTCAGAATTGGATTAAGAATTGTATGCTACGATATATTCCCCTGAACACTATAGAAGAAATAGATGAAAATTATAAAATAATTTCGAGGAATCTCGGTACTATAAAATTTTTAACCGCGTTCGTAATAAGAAATAATGAAATATAAGTAGTGAAATATAAGTATTTACTTTTTAATATGTCCCTTGAACTAAGCAACCAAACACTTTTAAAACAATCCTTTTCAAGGAACTGTCAAATGGCAGTAGTATATCTGAAATGTAAAGGTAAAGATATGAAAGGACTATCTGCATGCAGACTGACCTGTATATTATGTTCCATAGGTAAATTCAAGAAATCATTTATAAAATCATCATTTGAAGGAAATATGCAAACACTACTACTAAGCAATTAAAATTATCTGAGTTTCAAATTCAATGTCGAAGATACATTATCTTTCAAGTCTACTAGGCTTAGATTGATGGATATTGATGTGTATATAAAGTTGGCGGACCACCCTCTCAGGCCGGCAAAACAAAATAGTGGAGATTTTGTGTCTTTTTTGTAGCGAGAAAACGAATTTTGTAGCTTTTGAATAGCCGGAGCTACAAAAGGTGGGCTAACTTAATATTAAGTTAACGGCCACCGCTATAACTCATACACGGAATGTAATAGTATGCCCTGGTTTGCGCAGGAATTTGTGTGTTTAGAAGCACTTGAAAGTCACTGGGCCAAAAAAGTTTTTGGCCATATTTGGCCAATTTTGGCCAAAAATGACAAGATGTTCAATCATCACTCGCGGTTCAATTTCATGATATAGTAGCAATCTTAACAATAATTTGGCATTGAAAACCTTCTGTTAATTGGCCGAAAAAACGGCAAAAAATTGCCAGAAATGGCCAAAAATTCGAAAATTACTTATTCATCCAAAACAAGGGAAATCCTGAATATACGTCGACAGGTCGAACATGTGGTACACAGAGAGCTCAGAAAGCTAGCAGGGGGTCAATAAAAAATACCCAGAAATGGCCAAATATTCTAAAATGTCTTATTTCGGCCAAAACGTGCTAAATCCTGTATACACCTGAATTGTTCGAAAATGCGGGCCATGGGAATTCCAGCAACAATATGGAGGATTTAGGAGACTCTGTTAGACACTAAAAGTCACTATGCACAGCGGGCCTGTGGAGCTACAAATTCTAAAAGGACTTATTTCGGATAAAACGTGCAAAATGCTGTATATACTTCAACAGTTCGAAAATGTGGGTCCCGGAATTTTCAGACACACTGTCTAAGGATCCAATGGATCATTCTAGCTATTGGAATTCAACTGAAACTGCGGGTCTGTGGAGCTACAAATTCTAAAATGACTTATTTCGGCCAAAACGTGATAACTACTCTATATACTACGACAGTTCTAAAATGTGGGCCCCGGAATTTTTAGACACATTATCTAAGGATCCAATAGATCCTTCTAGCCACCGGAATTCACCTGAAACTGCGGGACTGTGAAGCTACAAATTCTAAAATTACTAATTTCGGCCAAAACGTGATAACTCCTGTATATACTTCCACAGTTCTAAAATGTGGGCCCCGGAATTTTTGACACACTATCTAAGGATCCAATATATCCTTCTAGCCACCGGAATTCACCTGAAACTGCGGGCCTGTGGAGCTACAAATTCTAAAATGACTTATTTCGGCCAAAACGTGATAACTCTTGTATATTCTTCGACAGTTCTAAAATGTGGGCCCAGGAATTTTCAGACACACTGTCTAAGGATCCAGTGGATTCTTCTAGCCACCGAATTCACCTGAAACTGCGGGCCTGTCGAGCTACAAATTCTAAAATTACTAACATCGGCCAAAACGTGATAAATCCTGTATATCCACAGGCCCGCAGTTTCAGGTGAATTCCAGTTGCTAGAAGGATCCATTGGATCCTTAGACAGTGTGTCTGAAAATTCCGGGACCCACATTTTCGAACTGTTGAAGTATATACAGCATTTAGCACGTTTTATCCGAAATAAGTCCTTTTAGAATTAGTAGCTCCACAGGCCCGCTGTGCAAAGTGACTTTTAGTGTCTAACAGAGTCTCCTAAATCCTCCATATTGTTGCTGGAATTCCCATGGCCGCATTTTCGAACAATTCAGGTATATACAGGATTTAGCACGTTTTGGCAGAAATAAGTCATTTTTAGAATATTTGGCCATTTCTGGGTATTTTTTCTTGACCTCCTGCTAGCTTTTCTGAGCTCTCTGTGTACCACATGTGCGACCTGTCGACGTATATACAGGATTTCCCTTGTTTTGGCTGAAATAAGTAATTTTCGAATTTTTGGCCATTTCTGGCAATTTTTGCCCGCTTTTTCGGCCAATTAACAGAAGGTCTTCAATGTCAAATTATTTTTAAGATCGCTACTATATCATGAAATTGAACCGCGAGTAATGATTGAACATCTTGTCATTTTTGGCCAAATGTGGCCAAAAACTTTTTTGGCCCAGTGACTTTCAAGTACTTCTAAAGACACAAATTCCTGCGAAAACCAGAGCATACTATTACATTCCGTGTATGAGTTATAGCGGTGGCCGCTAACTTAATATTAAGTTAGTCCACCTTTTGTAGCTCCGGCTATTCAAAAGCTACAAAATTCGTTTTCTCGCTACAAAAAAGACACAAAATCTCCACTATTTTGTTTTGCCGGCCTGAGAGGGTGGTCCGCCAACTTTATATATATGATATTGATAGATGGAAAAGGAATTTAGTTCCTTTAACCACTGCGATGTGTGGAGTCTCACATTATCAGATGCGAAAAAGGCTTCTTCCCAGAGTTGGATATCACTTTCTTCCATGTTATGGGGTGTCTTTTACAACACCTTGTGTCCATATATATATATATATATATATCCCCTCTTTAAATTTAAATGCATAAAAGTAGTAAACGGGGTGATATCTGATTTCTTGCTTTGGTAGGAAATGGAAGAGAATCGGTTGTCAGCTTGGGGGAAGGCCATCAAATGCTATAGCAGAATTTCCCTTAGATCACTTATTGGGTATTTGGGAGGGTGCAATCAGCTGCCCTTATCGAAAATACCTGTCACTCAGTAGTATTTTTTGGAAATACTGATTGTCTTTACAAATAATAAAAATGAAATATCCATATCGCTACATATATGTAATATTTCAAAATATGTCAATTTGGCATCATAAACAAATCCATAGGAATTATAGCAGTTTAGCTGCCTTTTCCATTTTTACTATCTGCCAGGTCTGTGGCACTGACACATTATGGGTTATCGCATCGATTTTCGCGTCTTAAAATTACTTTTGGCCTGACCTCAGGAATTACAAACTATTTCCGTTGCATTTCCATAAGGAAACCTCATTAACATTAGTGACTGTGGCACCGACTTCGAAATCGTAAACATTCGCACTCGAGTCGAAAATAAATTTCCAATTTACACGGCATGTTTAATAAATATACATCTTCTCTTCACTGGTGCACAACAAATGGCGTTAATTTCCATAACGTATAGCGCAAATATAACCGCCAAATTGCTTACCTTATGAGAAATCTTCCCGAGATTCACGTTTGCGAAGGTATAAATTCTAAAGGAAAATATATCGGTACCGTGACTGGAACGCCGACATACGGATGCGAGAAACCCGTCATTAACATTATCAAAATGTTTTAATACGCAGGTGTATTTTGCATTGCGACGCTTCCTAGGGAAATCTAATTATTTTCCCAGTCGCGCCACATAAGAATATCACTGCGAAGCTAAGGTTTAGAATGTTTCAGACTTTGTGTTATATTAAAATCTTTTAAACAACTCGAATTTTAATAGTTATTGAAGTTCTTTGTCCAAAATCGAATCCAGAGCAAATTAATTTCCGCAGATCTGGTAGAGGTGACGTCAAAAATATCCTTAACTAAGAGAAATATCCCGAAAAAGTTCGTAAACTCCTTCCTTAAAACTTTACACAAACGTCTCCAGAACGAATCGCATCTCCTGCCGGAGTTCGATTTCCCGGAAATTTTAATTACTCCGAGACGGTTGCCATAAGTGAATTAATTGATTGACGAGAATACTTGGGAAAGTTTTTAGTTTGGCGCTAATAGAGCATTGTAATTATTTGAAGTTGTCTAGAGTTAATTGGATTCTTCAGTTATTGTGCTCCTGATCTCATGACCGCCGAAAAAGTTTTGATGAGCAAGAGGGGAAGTTTTTCGTGGTAACTTCCCACAAGCAATCAGCTGTTGAAAAATAATTTATTTGCACAGGACCTACCGATTTTAGGTGCTTGATTAATTTCTTAGTCTCATCAGGTGAAATCTATTGAAGCGTTCATGAAATAATGATTCGTAAATCATTGGGATCAGTCATAAAAGTAAAGCGTTCCGTGAAGGGATAAACAAACGTTTATGTTCCCCAATAGGTACCTACGTCCATTAGGTTGGGATTAGGAAAGTTAACATTTCTCTCTCAGTCTGCATAAGGAAACTTACCCAATATTTTATGTATGTCCGGTCCTATAGCGTCCTGCGCCTTCCGGTTCCTCGCTTCATTCTCTTCTGTCGTCCCAATCTCCTGGTTGAAGGTTACGTTCCGACATAGCCTTTTGTATTCCTCCGATCCATGTCGCCTTAGGTCTTCCCTTTTTTCTTCTTTCTGTTGGTGTCCATTTGAGGATTTGCTTGGGGATTCGTGTGTCATCCATCCGTTCAACGTGTCCGTACCACACCAACTGTCTTCGTTGGATTTCTTCTATTATATTTGTTTGGGCGTTCATAATTTCTCTAATTCTTTGGTTCGTTACTCTTTCAATTCTTGATTTTCCTGCTGCTCTACGCCAGAAGCCCATCTCTAGGGAAAGCAGCCGTCGCTCTAAATTTGTCGTAAGTTGCCAAGTTTCACAGCCATAGAGAACTATACTTTCAAATATGGAGTTGTATAGGAGGTGTTTTCGTTCTCGGGAGATGCACTTTGACCATAGGATGGAGTTTAGGCATCCTATCACTCTCTTCCCTTTTATAATTCTCTCTTCTATCTCTTTCTCTGTACGGCCCCCACTGTCAATCTTTGTTCCTAGGTACAGGTATTCCGTACACGCCCCTACTGTTTCGTCTTATTCTGGGTGTAGGTCATCTCTGTCGTTTCCAATGCACAATTATTTTGTTTTTGATCGATTGACCGAGAGTCCCCATTCCTCATATTCTTTCAACAGTCTTCTTGTAATGAATTCCAAGTCCTCTTTATCTTGTGCGACGACCACTTGATCATCGGCGAAATGTAAAGTATATATGGCTGTACTTTCATTTATGGGTATGCCCATTCCGCTGCATGCTCTTCTCCATTTTCTTAGGACTTCATTGAGGTATATCTTAAATAAGGTGGGGGACAAGCAGCAGCCCTGTCTCAGGCCTTTGGTAACTGGGAAGCTGTCCGATAATTCACACTTCAGCTTAACCTTGGAGGTTGATTGGTCGTAAAGTTGCCTTATCGCTGTTATTAGGGTATTATTAATGCGAGATCTTTCCATTACTTGCCACAGTTTTTGCACTGGGACAGTATCATACGCTTTTGTAAGGTCCACAAATAGAAGATACACCTCTCTATTTTTTGCGACTTTCTTTTCGTTAAGTTGGGTAAGGCTACAAATATGGTCAATGCACGAGCGACCTGCTCGAAAACCTTCCTGTTCTTCGATTTCTTGATGTCCGTATTCTTCTTCTAAGAGACTTTGAAGAACTTTCCCATACAGACGGCTCATAGTGCTGTTACAGATATACACCTATAGTTGGAGCAGTCATCTCTACGCCCCTTTCTGTAGATAGGGTTGATCCAGGCCTCTCTCCACACTAAAGGTATGTTTTCCCCATTTACATACCTAGAAAATAGTTCTTGTATATGTTTAATGAGTTTTTGCGTCCCATATTTAATCAGTTCCGCAGGTATGCCTTCTGGTCCACTAGCTTTGTTATTCTTCATTGATCTAACTACTCTCAATATCCTCTCTTCGTTCATTTCGAGGGGTGGGCCTTGAACTTGGTACATTTTTGGAGAGGCTGCCAAGTATTGTGACTTGTCTTCTTTGAGCTGCTGGGAGTAGTGTTGACGCCATTCGCTCATCTGTATAGGCTGGAAGTTCACTCTGTTTATGGTGTTCGTCTTTAAAATTTGTATGAGTTTCCACGCTTCTGATGATCTTGTGCCTCCCAAATAACTATCGACCTCTTTACATTTCCTTTCCCATGTGTCATTTTTATTTTTCTTTATCATGTTTTTAAATCTTGATTGCTCTCGTTTGTAGGTGGTTTTATCATGTGGGTCTTTTGTATTCAGATATCTTTGGTATACTTCTTGTTTTGTATTCCTTTGATGTTTTACTTCATTCCAAGTAATGTTATTTTTGTTACGTGGAGGGGTATTAATAGTGCCTAGAGCTTCGATAGCTGCCGTTTTTAAGGCTTCTATAACATGCGCATATAGGTCCTTGGTTTGGCTTCTTAGGTGTTTATCATTTAGCATTTGATCCAAGCGATTTTGGTATAATCCTCTAATACTGGATTCATACAGGCCTTTGATGTTATATTTAGTCTCAGTTATTTTATTTTGAGTTGAGCAGTCCGAATTTTGTACGCTATTTAATGTGTTAAACGGAATATAGATTCTTGAAGCCAGGAAATAGTAATCCGTGCCACATTCCGTCCCTCTATGCACTCTAGTGTCTAGTACCTGCCATTTAGTATTTTGTTTGATTAGTATGTAGTCAATGATGGATTTTTGTCCTCTGGTGTCTTGGTGCCAGGTATATTTGTGAATGTTTTTGTGTTGCGAAAATCCATTTAATATTTTTAGTTTGTGTTGTTGACATACTTGAATTAATCTTTGACCATTGTTATTTAAGATTTGTTCGCCAAACTTCCCAATGACGTTACTATCTGTCCTACTACCAACGCGTGCGTTTAGGTCTCCGAGTACAATGTATTCGCGCTGGTCTCTCCAATTGATAAGTGTGTCATCTAACTGGTTGTAGAACTCATCTTTCTCGAGCTGTGGGGCATCTTCATTGGGGCCATACGTCGCTAATATAAATACCCTGTGTCCGTGAATACTAAGATTTGCTGTTAAAATTCTTTCATTAATTGCATCCCAGTTGGTGAGGTTTTTATAATATTTCTTGTTTATCAGAATAGATACACCCCTACATGCTCTTTTGTTTTTGTTAACTCCGCTGTATATATGGATGTAGTCTGCCAATAGTTCAATTCCGTTTCCTTTCTTTTTAGTCTCTGTAAGTGCAATTATATCCATTTTCAAGTGCCGTATTCCCTTCACGATGTCATCTAACTTCCCTCTTATTCCTTGTACATTCCAGGTTCCAATTTTCAGTTCCTTATTTCGTTGCCGTGGTCGTTTCCGAGAAGGTCCATCTGTCATCCGAGGCTCTCTGCGAGGATTTTTAGCATTTTATGTTTTTTACATGTAATGAGGAGCTAGCCCATTGCCATAACCCCCAACCTGGAGGACCAGGAATTTGTCATTCCCCTAGCCTTTGATGATCCAACATCCGTCCTACAAGGCAGTAGCTTCGCCGTACCCTGGCAGGGGCCCTGACAGGGTGCTATTATCCGGGTCAGATAAACCCTGGTTTTTTTACGAGGTTGTTACTCCTCCCCTTCACCCTTTTTCAACCTGGCTTAGGACAGGCTTTGGCGAGTTTAACTTACCCAATATTAATAATAGAAAACCTGGTTTGCGTCTGCTACAAAAATAAAAGTACCTTTAGTTGACTGGTAACGACTTTAGAGGCATCGTAATCATAAACATTCCTCGGACGTGCTGAACTTTTGTTTCTGATGAAGGTAATGCGTGAAGATAAACTTTAAAAAGCAATAAAGAAAAGTGGCATGGGATTTATGGTCTAACTTACAAACAAGCTTTTTGTTTACCTCTCGTTATAACGGCAGATATGAAGTTTCCTCTTAATGAGCAATTAAAGCCCATGAGCAAGTTGTAAAATTTCCTTAAAGCACACCCCTTCGATCGATGGAATGGACGTAAATCATATTTCCCGCGAGAAAAAATCAACGAGACTCCCTCGTGTTCCGCATACGAGACAAGACAAAAGTTTACAGTTGGTTGTCATTTGCAAGCGCATTCATAATGCGTTTCAGCAAAACACTTGAATTAACTGCTTTAAATTGTGTGTTCCATTAGTGTCAGCAACAGTGGCTTTTAATTATTGCTTAATTATGCGCCGCAGGGTAAAAATAATAAAGGCCGATATATTTCATTTGAGTTACGTGTTCTGGATGTGTTGTTTTTATTCTATGCGAGGCAGTTCGAGTTGGATAAAAAGCGGCACTGTCACGAACTTAACATTAATAACAGGCGTAAATTGCAGGTAAAGCAATTTTCCACGTTGATTAAATCAAATTCGACGACGGAATAATCGCAGTATATAATTTCTTCAATACATTCCAGATGAGGGAAAACTCATGAATGTTCTCGTTGACATTATTACAAAAACAATCTTCAATTATCTCAGGTAGAAGAGAGTTATCTTTCTATTAGTTGTAAAACAATACACTTTTACGACTTTCTTTAAACTTGTTGTAGATATTTAAACTCGTATTACAGCTATAATTTTGGTTTAGGTAATTTATTATAAACAAAAATAACCCAAAAATGGCCTTTTCTGTTCTTTGCTTAACTCATGAAAAGTGTTTAACGAATAGCATTGCTGTTATTGAAACATTAGTAGAGGTTTAAAGAAAACGTCAAAATGGCGGTAAGCGAACCTTAAGCGGAAAATTCTTTTTCGAGAAGAGAATAGAGAATATAATTTGTTGGTATTACGTTACGAACTATCAGAGGTTCTAAGTGTCATAGAATTTACTAGAAATGAAATCAATCAACGCCAGACATGTAGTTTAATTTTATTAGAAATTAGCTGTGAAAAGAACGTCTTAATAAATATTTTTTCACGCTGCCGATATCGTAAATTGCTCTTAAATGCATAGATACGTAGCGTGAAAATGGCAAATAATATTCGTGTATTATTTTTCCTTGATGACGGAATGTAAATACTGTCATTTACATTCCTAGGAATATCAAAAGAGTAAATCAAGTTGATTTATCCCTAGTTACACACTGACATTTGTAAGTCTGACGTATGTCAGTCAACTTATGCCAAAGTGACGTACGTCCAAACTAAATCAAACATTTCATTTTTTGTGGAATTTTGAGGAAATTTTCAACGGCAGCGTGAAAAATCTAATAAGCCACACGGAATGTATCGACTGTTAACATCCTCGGCAAGTGACAAGCCTCGGCTTTGCCTCGGCTCGTACACACTTGCCTCGAATGGTAAAACGTCTTTACATTCCTTGTGGCTTAAATAACTATTACACATGAGATAATATCAGGTGTAAATGAAAACTAAATCTATTGTGATGGTGAAATCAAAGAGAGTTTGATACAGAAATTGCTCCCAATAATTAAACAATGTGCTTAAAGGATACTTACGAGAGGAGCAACAAATTGGTAGAATTAAACCTATATTAATTAATATGATATAAATAACTCCAATCCTTTTATTATGTATTTCACATTACCAATATCCTATTAAATGTTGTTCGAAAAAATCTAATTAAAGCTATAATAATATACCGAATAATATCTTCACAGTAATTTATTTAATAAGATGAATATACTGGTTTATAAAAACAGCGGTACCCTAAGCGCCATGTTTAAGCCTATGTAATACCTAAATGAAATATCAATGACAAGGGTTAATCAAAATTTGGTTGCCATGGTATCTATCGATTTAAGTAATGCTTTTATTAATTATATGAAAATGTAAAATGAAATGATGATGGATCAATGGAAAATTTAATCACATGTATTCGGAGGGAATATGTGTAAATTAATGAAAAAACGTATTACAGGAACAGATAGATATGTTCAAATTAATGGACCTAATAATGAGATATGGATTGATAAAATATTAGTTCCCCATGGATCAGTTCTTGGGCGATTGTTATATTTAGTTTACATTATCACCTTCTATCCTAAAAGAAAGATGCTTAACTTTTGCCGATGACATGGTATTTATACTGCAGTAAACTAAAAACGAACTTAAACATACCATCAAGTAAGATCTAAAAATATAAATATAAAGATTGGCTCTTATTAAATTGATCGAGTATAAATTCGAGAAAATGAAAAATTGTATTTAAAAATAATAATTAGTATTGTCGCGATGCGACCCCAATTAGCGAAAATAGGTCGCCGTCTAAGCTTATTCAGCACCGAGGCGACCTTAAACCGAAGGACGATACGACTCTCGGACAAGTACGACATCACGTTTATAAACATCCCGCACATATTTATACAGCGGGATCATAACGATCAGGGAGTTAGTCAGTCACCAAGTATCACGTCACGCTGCCCGTCTGAGAGCCCGTCCTTTTCGGCATGCCGCTAATTGGAGGAGCCTCGCGCCTGCTGCCCTTCGTCATCCGACAGTAAGCAACCACCTCCCTTTGCCCTTTTTCTCACTTCTTGCCATTTGCTCATTTGCCTCAACTTTGTTTATGATGTTCTCTCCCCTATATTTAATGCTCCAATAAATATTGTCTGTGTTACCATTCCTTCCTTTTAGTTTCTACCTACCTACACCCCCCAACCAGAGCACTCCCTTTGGACCCTAGGTCCTCAGGCGCGTGACAGTATTAAACATCACATGAAACCAAATTTAAAATCTACAATGGATATTGCCTTCCACGCTTCAAATAAGCAGTAGAACAAGTTTCCATAATGTGAAAATTCTAAAAAGTAAGGCGTTATTAAAAATATTGTTACTTTCTCATATGAGTTACTCATATATGAGAGAGTATTGTAATCGGGTCGATTTTTCGAAATTGAGTTATTAGCATTTCTGAACGTTTTGAGGTCCCCTGAGTCCAAAAAATATGTTTTTGGAAAACCGTCTGTTTGTATGTGTGTATGTATGTCTGTGGTAGGATTTTCTCAAAAAACAAAAAACCACAAACGGTCAAAACTTTGTATTTAGACTTTGTACCATACCAGGACGTGAAAATAAGCTTTTCATTAAAATCGGCCACGATAAAAGGGTAGTTTACTCTTGTCATTTTTCGGTTCTTTGAAATTTTCTCGAAATTCGCTACAAAATTTTTTTTGAAACTTTGAATATTTATTGCACGGTTAAATAGGTATAAGAAATTTTTCTAACGATTTTGGCTAAATCTTCTGTGAAGGGCACTTTATATTTGTCAATTTTCGGTTTTTTCAATTTTTTTCGAAATCCACCACACGAATATTCTTTAAACTTTGAATATTTGGTCTAGTATTGAATAGGTATAAAAAAGTTTTCTAACGTTTTTGGCTAAATCTTCTGTGAATGATACTTTATACTTGTCGAATTTGGGTTTCAACTTTCTCATATGAGGTACTCATTTAAGAGAGTATTGTAATCGGGTCGATTTTTCGAAATTATTGAGTTATTAGCATTTCTGAACGTTTTGAGGTCCCCTGAATCCAAAAAATATGTTTTTGAAAAACCGTCTGTATGTATGTGTGTATGTATGAAGTAGAATTTTCTCAAAAACCAAAAACAACATACGGTCAAAACTTTGTATTTAGACTTTGTACCATACCAGGACGTGAAAATAAGCTTTTCATTAAAATAGGCCAAGATAGAATGGTAGTTTACTCTTGTCATTTTTCGGTTTTTTAATTTTTCTCGAAATTCGCTACAAGAATTTTTTTGAAACATTGAATATTTATTGTACGATTAAATAGGTATAAAAAAGTTTTCTAACAATTTCGGCACAATCTTCTGTGAAGGGCACTTTATACTTGTCAATTTTCGGTTTTTTCAATTTTTTTCGAAATCCACTCCACGAATTTTTCTTAAACTTTGAATATTTATTCTACTATTGAATATGTATAAAAAAGGTTTCTAACGTTTTTGGCTAAATCTTCTGTGAAGAGCACTTAATACTTGTGGTTTTTGAATTTTTCTCAAATTTGCTACAAGAATTTATTTTAAATTCAGAATATATATTCTACCATTGAATTAGTATAAAATAAACTTTTCTATCGTTTTTTGCAAAATCTTCTGTGAAAGGCACTTTGTATCATTCTTCAATTTTTTGAATATTTCCCAAAATTTGCCCCAATAATTTTTATAAAATTTTGAGTACCTTTTCTACAATAGATATAATATATAAAAATGTTTTGTAACGTTTTTGGCTAAATCTACTGTGAGGAGAACTTTATAGTATTTGTAGTTTTTCGGTTTGTTGCTTAAATTAACCCCTATATATATGAGAAAGTACTCTGATGAAGACATCACGATTTTTGTCTTTATTAAACTAACAACCACGAATTGTTTACATAAGATGTTATGTATCTAGAATCTTAATTAAACCCTTAAATTGGAGGAATATATGTTAATATATAAGGTGCTAAATTACTTTCAAAACAGTGATTAGCAATTAAGTATGTTTGTGAGTATTATGAGTATAGTGACGATACAAAAGAGTAATAACAAATAATGTAAAAACAGTAAAATGCCACGTTTATAAAAATTAGAAATATACTTGAATCGGTGTACATGTCAGCCAATAATAATCAACAAAAGTGTAGGAAATGTTGTGTTGAAGTGGAGG
The DNA here is from genome assembly GCA_946251905.1 of Cryptocephalus moraei. NCBI lineage: Eukaryota > Metazoa > Arthropoda > Insecta > Coleoptera > Chrysomelidae > Cryptocephalus > Cryptocephalus moraei. The sequence continues at coordinate 15,780,765 of OX276454.1, forward strand.
AACTAGTTGTACGTAAAGAAATGTATAACGTTACTATTATTAACTACTAATGTAAAACTATTAACTACTATCAAATGTTATAACGGTAAAATTGTAAATTAGAAATACAATGTTAAAATGTGAAACTAAAATTAAAATAGTTAACTAGTGTAAAAAGTGATTAGCCCAAGTTAACTGTTAAACTGGAAAAGCTTTTAAAAATGTTAAACTTTAACATGAAAATGCTAATGCAAGTATTGTTCTTGTCACAAATTATTGACGTATTGAGTAGAAAAAGTTGTCAACTTTTATTAATTTTATAGGTAAATAAATAAAATAATTGTCCACAAAAGCAATACAATTATAATACCATATTCGTTGATTACAATGAACCAGGGACCTTAACAAAAACTAGAAAATTATATTGCAATTTGGCAGAGAAAAATCGTATAGAAAATATAGGGTAAATTGAGTAAAGAGATTAAATAGTTATGGCCAAAACTTATGACCCATTCAACGAATCAATTATACTGACAGTTGTAAAAATAAAAACAAATCTGTGGCGGTTAAGAGTTTTCCAGTGATGAGACAAACATATCCCATAACAAAAAAGTTCAGTAGTAAAGAGCGGCGAGCAAGTCCAAAAACAAGCCGCAAGAGAGACATAGAAGATGACAAGTGGATAAATTAATAGAGAGAACACCAGAAGCTGAGGTGAATTTGCTAGCTCTGCAGTGCTAGCTTAAGTGTCATTTCTTTAAACTAGTATTGGTCACGTCTTATTTTCATTCATATTTCTTGAAAACATAATATTATTGTCAGAAATAAGTATTCAATATAGCACTAATAACGTTTCAAGGTGTACATGTCCAACATTTTTGCCATTAGATGTGGAATGATCCTCCATAATTTTTGTGAAATAATTGTTTACAATTCCAGGTTGCATTTTACAGGAATGCATTGGAAACATCAATCAATATGATACTAATAGTCACTAAATGAATCTTAAAAATAATTTAGAATATATTTTCTCGATTCAATATCTCTAAACTTTTGTATAGAGGTAGAGAAGGCGTGGAATATGAGAAGCGTGGAAGCAGAAACACTTGTAAATAAATAACGAAATTTTTAGAGCGAGACGGCGAGGTAGAAAAATTAAAGCAATAATATAGTAATAAACCCGAATGTAATTCCAAAAAGGCTCCTAACCCGGGACATATACTTTTATGCCTTGTGGTGTGATATAAAACTGTAAGACGGTCGAGAAGGGAATAAACACATTAAAACCACGCTTAAAATCTTATTATGACGTAGTTCGTAATTCAGAAGGAGAGCTTTTTATGGGTTCATAAACGGCGACGAAACATCCCTCCACTCTGTACCCGTACAGCAAACATGAACATCGTGGGAAATGAACACATTTTAAAAATATTTATTCAGAGCAAATGCAATCCGGTAATACAAAGGGGGGTCGCGAAAAACTCGAATGAATTTAAAAGTCGAGCATAAGCCACCTTCCATAACGGAAACGACCGGCTAGTTCGCTAGAGTTTCGTAATGCTTTGTTCCTTTAACAACACGACTGAGAAGAAGCCATTAAAGTTGGAGATACTTCAAAGTCGAAATTATAAATTTTAATACCGGGAATACCATCGCTCTACAGAGGCGGACGCAAAAAATATATTTCGATTGCGCTCGCCATAAACATCCCTTCCTCTGTTTCTCTCGCTCTCCCTCTCCCGACGCATTAACAGTAAGTAAATAGCTTTATTTCGTGACTGTGAACTGATCACAGGTTTTTGTAAATAGCCGCATCGCATTGTCTGAAAAAGTAATAATCCCAGACGAAATGTTACGAGGAGCGCTATTAAAAGTAATGAGCAGCGCTTCAGCTGGATTTCCACATCTGCACCCCATTCTGAAATAGTATTAGATAGATAAATTTTCTCATTTCCGCGTTCAAGTTGTTTGAACCCTCATGCATGGAATACGGATAAAATTCCTTATGTTTTATCCCACCGTTTTTATAAATCTCGGTGTGTTCCCTCTACCCGTCAAGATTTATCGCCTCCAGCAATTATATACGAAATATCAAGCCGGCATCTACGTGTAAATATTGTAAATTATTGTGGGAACGCCGTTATGAAGTAACGCTGAAAACAGTAATTCTCACCTCTAAAATAACCATCCATCACCGGCGATCATAAAAGCATAAATCCATCATATTCGTCCTTTGAGTGTTCGTCCTGGATTTCCTATAAAATATCGCCACGTTAAGTCACTATCGCTAATGGATGGAACGCTAGTTGTAAATTTACGTCACGAAACCAGAAAAAAAAATAAAGCACGAGCGAAGCCGCTGTTGCGAGCTTTCGACACGCATTCAAACTTCGACCAAAACAAACTAGGTTTGTACAATTTAACGTTTTAAGTCGTGATACTCCGGATCGTCATTTTAGTGGCAGTCTATCGATTATTAAAGTGGAACGAAATGCTTTCGAAGTTTTCAGGTTAAATCAGTTCTACACGACAGGTGCCGTTGAGGAGTAATTAATTTGGAAAATAGGCGTTAACGCGTTTTGGAAGAAATGAGATTCGTAAAGCTGAAATTCGTTTCAATTTTGCTTATTAACTGAAAACGTTGCTTAAGAGCTTTGGTGCGATACATGAATCACGGATCACGAAGGTAGGGGTAGGGTATTGTCCCAATCAGCTTTCATGGGTGAATTCGTGGGTGGAATGAGCTTATTAGTTTTAAATTTAAAAAAAATTAAGAACACTTAAATTAGAACGCAAGGAAATAGAAGTCAAAAGGACAAGTCTATTTTCGATGAATCTAGTGCTTAAACTTTTAGTAACACACTTTATTAGACGGCATCATAGAACAGGCACTGCGTACAATGTTAATATATGCATTCCTAGTTTACGGAGTTATCTATTCTCAATTTGAAATAGTAATGTATAAGTTCATATTGAAAATTTAAACAAATGGACAAACATTTAGGTATATTTATTTTGGTTATTTCTATTTGTTAATTGTTTCAAGAGATCACATGATAATTTTGTCCATTCACTTAAAATCCTAAAAATATTTCGTTTATAATATAATATTTAATAAGCAGTACTGAACAAACAATCTTTACTTATTTTTTCATTGTTGTAACCAAACTTCATTGCTGAAAGAAAGCTTTATTGGTATTATGAAATGGTTGTGATCATATCATAATATTTAATATATTTAATAGTGTTCCAAGTATTAGTCTTGCCTTAGTACATTAACAACTCGGTTCATATACAGGGTGTTAGGACCTCCGTTATATAAGCTTTTTTGTTTGCTTTGATGAATACTATCACCTATTAAAATAAAGGCAGTCAAACTCCTAACACCCTGTATAAGGCAAATGGTTAAAGACACTAAATTTATACATATTTTCATGGTTGAAAAACTTGTTCCAGTCCTCAGTAAATCGTTTGCCTACAGTATGCCGTACAGTGCCCGTACATATATTAAGAAGTAGTTTGTTTTACCTTATGTTAACGTTGTTTTGTAAAAGGTAATACATGTATATAATATATGTATACATATAGTATAGGTATACATATGCGGCATGTCACGTCAAATGGACATGTCTTAAATTATTTCTATAAGCATAAACTTTAAAATATTTGATGAGTCACAAAATTGAAAATGGCGCTTACAATATCCAAATTATTTAAAATGATCATAAAATATTATTTTTGTTTCTCAGAAAGTGAATATTTTAGAAAAAAATTATATGATACCTATCAGTAGACGTCTCAAAATCACCTCCCATCAAAAGAAACACATCGATGTTCAATTTTTATTAACAAAAATGGACATGTTTCGAGCCCCTGGGACTCATCTTCAGCAAAAACTCAGCCTGTAACAGAAATTCACCTTAGTGTCTAGATACAATAAACGCTTATTATTGTTACCCACATCTGTAGCTAATAATATCTCTTTTTACTCTCCGAGGTTTAGCCTTAACTCTTTGGTTAATACTAAAGATGATGTCCCTACCGATGAAAAATCTGGGGTTTACCTTATTAGGTGCCCTTATACCGCATGTAATGGGGTCTACATTGGCCAAACGGGTCGAAGGCTTGCCACACGAACAGCTGAACACTGGAAGTTAGTTGCAAAGAATGTTAATAATCCATTGGCTCCTGTTACTAGTACCTTTGCAAGTCATGTGCTTGAAAACCACCATTTCCCTACTCCTCTACCACCGGCCCTAGAATATAAACCTTTACATTTTGAAAATAAAGGAATTAAACTTAACTTGTTAGAGTATATTGAGATTGTTAAAGCGTCCAAGGATCCTCACCTTTTACTACTCAATGAGCAACTTCCTTGGAGTTGTTTAGATTTTTTCAGGTCTCTAACCTGTACTGATCCTGAGTAGGCTTCCTTGTATTTTCTAACGTCCTTTGGGCTTTGGGGGTGTTACGGTTTGGTTATTTGGGTTCCTTGATTTTGCTTCGCTGTAGTTTGTTTATTTGTTATTACATTATATGTATTATCTTTTGTTCCCAATTGTGCCACCTGTTGCCGAGTTTGGTTAATTTTTTAAATTTTTTAAATTCATACACATGGTCTCTTGGTTTGATTGTTTTTATTTCGTTTTGTTGTTCATAGATGTCCATCATTGTGCCGGTTGTATAGTTAGTTTCATTTCTGTTTCATTGAATTTTGTAAAAATCTACTTTGTTTATTATTGTTTTTTATATACATTTTTTTATATATACCTTTCACTCAGAGGATTTGTCAGTCACCTTGTCCCATCGAGTGGGTGACGTTTAATTTTATTGTTTCTGTTAATCTGTTTAATTTTATCTTGATGACTGTGATTTTATTGTGATTATGACGTACGGATCGAGAGCTACAGATGTGGGTAACAATAATAAGCGTTTATTGTATCTAGACACTAAGGTGAATTTCTCTTACAGGCTGAGTTTTTGCTGAAGATGAGCCCCAGGGGCTCGAAACATGTCCATTTTTGTTAATAAAAATTGAACATCGATGTGTTTCTTTTGATGGGATGAGATTTTGAGACGTCTACTGATAGTTCATCTCCCCATCTTTGAGTATGGACTTCTTCCGAAAGATTATATGATACCTTTTAGGGCCAACTGCGCCTCCTCGGCTTAAAGTTTAAGTGTCACTTAAAATTTAAAGTGAACTGCACTAACATTTAAGTGAAGCTTAAAGTGTTGTAAGTGTCACTTAATTTAAACGGTACATAGACCTCCCCTCAACATCAGCTTAACTATAAGGGACACATAACCTCCTATTTGTGGTTATGTGTGTTTTGTTGTGTACGTTACGTATGGTGTTCGAAAGTTTGAAATGAATATGAATACAGTTATATGGAAAAAAAATCAAGACCATGATTTTGTTGTGTTGTGTTGATTTTTGTTGATGGTGGATTGGAATTAAAACGGGATGTTACTTGATCCCAAACCTCATCTTTGTCCTTCCATGTATACTCAAACTGAATTAGCTTGGCCGGTGACCTTGTGGGCGCGCGGGCAAAATGTAGATGTGGCTCTCACTCTCTCTTCATTACGCTGTATCGCTCTATCTTTCTTATCGTCCACTTTCTCTCTTCCCGTTCTGCAAGGTCACCGGCCAAGCTAATTTAGTTCGAGTGTAGTAAAATCTGTCTTCTTAAATTCTATAATCTCTTTAGAATCTTTAACAAGCTCCACCAACCTAATTTTTTCATTCATGGTGTAGTTCGCAATTCTTACCCTCTTCTTTTCCATTATCAATATATTACTATCGATTACGACGATTACTATAAATTGACAATTATAATCAGGATAAACACATACGCACAGTAATGACAGTCGTCACGGAATATCAAACACCAACACGGAGTATACTGTTTAGTACGAGATGCAACCAACCAAAATTAAAAACCCTAGTAAATTGCAGCATAATTAAGGGCAGGATAAGTATTGGCGGTGCAGTTGACAATTTCTACGTGACGCTTAAAAATTTAAGTTAAGCTTAGGTAAGTATTACTTATCAATTGCAACGGTGCAATTGGCCCTTAGAAATCTCTCGTGAAATGTTGTCTTATTTAATTTTCATGATTAATATCGACCATATTGGATCCGGCATTTTCAATTTCTGAATCGTGACCTGAAACTGGTAAACATGCAATAACCACAACAAATTAAAACTATACACTTTAATGCCTTAGCTAATATCGATATTTTAACACTTACATTACAAGAATTTTCAGTTTGAATGCTTACATTATGGGTGTTATACTGATTTTAGAGGATAAGTTGAGAAACTCGAGTTCCAAATCTTAGATTAAGAAATTATGCAGTTTATGAGCACACCTGACTTTGAATTCACATCTACCAGCACTGAAAATTTAGATAAAGAAAAGGGGAGAATTCAGTATGAGAAACCACTAGAAGAAAAAAGTGTAGTTGCAATTTTCTTAAGGAAAACATGGCGTTAAAGTAAGAAATTCTATTCTTGCGAAAGAAAGTATTTTAAGTAAAATATGACATTTGACATGTACCATGTAACATAATTAGATGAACTCAAATTGTCTCAAAGAAGTTGAAAAAAACCAAAGAATTTTGTAAATTGTAATGAACTGCAGTGAGCTTAAAATGCCATGAAGTTTTAGCACTTATATAACGTAAGACGATTTCGTACAAACTATTAACACAATCAAAAAAATTCATCGGTTTCTATAAAAATTATGACAATTGTAAGGAAAGAAAGTTAGATATATTTTTCTTTTCGAAATCTTCTGTGCAATGTTGCTGGAATGAAAAACAAATCGAAATTATGTACTTTAATGCCTTGACTCATGGTGACATTCAATTTTAACACTTATGCTACAAGAATTTTCAGTCTGAACGTTCACATTATGGGTGTTACACGGATTTTTGAGGTTAGGTTAAGGGACCCTTTAGTTCTAAATCTTAGATTAAGAAATTATTCAGTTTATGAGCACACATTATTTTGAAATAACAACTACCAGCCCTGAAAATTTATTTTAGAAAAAAAAATTAAACAAAGGGAACGGGAGAAATCAATATGAGAAGTCAATTGAAGAAAATGAATGGAATTGCACAATATTCAGATCCTATTATTTGAATTTGTGGTAGATTTTGTAGCAGCATATTGGGTCTCCCGTTTTAAGTTTTGTGAAACGCATCAAAGATTATGAAATTTTATGTCTAAACACTTCGTTTAAACCCAAATAAAAATTTCTAGGTTATCTCAATTTTTGGATAGGACAGAGGATATATCCACTTGATGTGGAATTCCACATTTAAATTTCAAATTAGTAAACAAAAAATAATTTATTGTGAGTTGTTTAACAGTTCAAATGGTATATTAATTAACTAAAGTAAGTCGACTTTTTTCGATCATTTATAACATTCATAATAATTTTTTAGTCGAAATCGTAACATAACCTATTATTACTGCACACGCTGACCGATGCTTCTTTGTTTTTATGTTGAAAGAACTAATATATGAGATTATATAGCTAATCAAAATCTTAGAATGCAAGAATCAATTACGTTATTGCCGCAATTATAATTGTAATAAGCAGTGATATTAACTGGAAATATCCAGTTCATTTTATGAATAGCCGGCAATACGTTAACGTCAAGCTGTGTGCTGCCGCTGTCTCTGTTTCACGCGAACCGCTAACATACCTGTGCGGCGTACAATGCGTCGCAAGCCAAACGAAGGTCGACCTCTGTCACTTGTTCTCGCTCTCGCTTCCATGCATGGGTCAGGCCACGCGTAACGTTACGATGTTTTCTGGGATGTGTAGCCTGCACATCGATTTATAAAACGTTTATCACATGAAAAAACCGGACTTAAGAACCAATTAAGCTCGATTTTCACACTATCGGCTTTATATAACTGTAAGCATATCTCCAGGCAAGAGATTTGTACCGTCCGTGTAGTATTGTAGATGGAGTAAAACCTTTTCAACAAGTTAACAGATTGACGATGGGTAAGACGTTGAATTAACATTTCAGCAGAAAGAGGAAGAAAGAGAGAAATAATTTTAAGGCACCAACAGGAACAATTAAGTACCCTTAAACTACCACAGACACTAAAGGACACTGTTGGTGTCAATTCCTTCAACGATAAGATAATGGCCATATCTTCACCAACCAGGTTTAGTAACTACTCAAATCATAATCCTTTATATCCATATTATTACAGGTTATATTAATATTATATCATATTTTAATACATTCATTTTGTTAAAAAAAATAATATAAACCCGCTAGAGCCGTTTCTACTCTGATTTACCTTTAGTTCATAACTCATTTCGACTTTGTTGAATCTCCTCAGGCTGCCCTAAGCTTATAAATCGGGTCCATTGCGTACTCAATTATTAAGAAGCCAATTGAAAAAATCGTTCCGAGAACAAATTAATATGCAAAAGTAAAATATGCCAAATTTAAATATACGCTCCCGATCTACATTAATTTAATATCAAGCTAGAATTCGTTTCGAGGAACAACAAAGCCGCGCACAGCCCTGCAGACGAGTATAATAAACTCTCATAAGAAAACAAAAGTGAAAGACGGAGATAGCAGAAATAAAATTTATCAAAGCAATAGCTAGATATGCTCGTACATTACTACACGAGAGAGAAAAAAAAGAAACAAGAGAACGACGTGAGGAGAAAATTAAACGCCACCAAGTCGAATGAGATCATAGGTTACAAAAGGGTAATGGGAAAATGTGTATCGCTATATATAGGGTAGGATGAAATGTGCGCATGTTTGCTTTTGAATGTTAAATAAAATCAGGGAACGTATTGCTGGAAGTCATGTTGATTTATCCAACGTACCTTTTTTGTGGCTTAAGGCCAGTAATTGCCTTGTAGCAAAAAGAAACATTTAGTATTAAATTTAAGAATTAATTTAAATTCTAAAGGGTTAAATAATTTTCTTAAATTATAGAAGCCACATGTTTTTCGCCTACAAGGATATGCACTAGGATATAAAAAAATCAAACCTTCTTTATATCGACATAGGTACATATTTCCTCAATTTAAATTCCGAATAATTTGAAGACTTACTGGTTGACTCCAACAAAATTTTCAGTGTTAATAAATACACGCGTTACGTTACAATTTTGATAAATAGGGAGTTTGATGTTAAATTTGTTTTCAAACTTGAATTAGTCGCTCCAAAAGACCGAACAGCAGTCGCTATCGAATGTTCTAAAAGCGAGCTAATTTAATCTCGACGTGCTAGTTTGACGTTTAATGCACAATTCCAGACGGCGAACTCAGTCAACTTTGATGGTAAATTCACTTAAACGCTCTACGTTTACATGTACAAAACACGATTTGCATTACCAAATAATTTTTTTATCACTTCGGCAATTAGTAACATGGTACACTGTAATCATCGGTATACCACTCATGCCAGATAAATATATCAATGTCAAATTGAATACCCCAGTTCGTACGTAATAAGCCCATTGGCGTGGCTCGCCGCAATATTCAAATTTAAACATTTGTTATCTCGTTACCAAACTCATCACAATTAGTTGATTTAGGAAGGTCGATAAATCAGGAATCGACTTCACCTATCAGTCGTACCATCAGTTACGAAACTCTACAATTAGACACAGTAATTTCGTATATGGATACGTTCAAAAAAATTGTAGGCGTCAAAAACTGGAAATGAACGTTTGTTCACTCACGGAATTTGTTTGCAGGGCCGCTTATCAACATTAACAGTCACAGTCATTAGTCTGATTGCAACTGTCATCCTTACTGATGTTTATTTAACATTAAAGCGGAATTAACTGATGATATCGACACTTCCAGCCTGCAAGGCATCCATCACTGTAATTGAAACGGACAACATGTGAACAATCGGCGCTAATACACGGATTTATGACGTTAATTGACGCCGATGTTAATTACGACATATTACAAATGCTTCAGTAAACAAAAAACGATACATCTAACGTAAGGCTCCCTTTTGTTAACTGTAGTTTTAGGGTTATCTCGATGGCCAGCTTATGAAAGTTAAAAGGATAACTATCAGGTTAAATTATTTCAGTTTATTGCACGACTCTAATTGAAACTCATTTCAGATTAAATTAACAAGTTAAACTAAGATGAAGTACAGTGGATATAAGAATACCCATGTATGATATTAAGTTATTTGTGCATTTACCGACCAGTGTTTTCCGATATTTGGATATTAACCCTATTTTGGAAATTGGAAGGGAAACCAAACCGTTTCCATTGTTTTCCAGTATAGAAATTTTTACTTTTTTTTTAATGGCGAGATGTCCACAGGACTACTTTCTGGTATATTATTATAAATCTTTGAGAATAGAATAAATATCCAAAGTTTAATAAAAATTCTTAGAGTAGATTTTGAGAATAGTCCCAAAGAACGAAAAACGACAAGAATATAGTACCCTTCAGAAACGATTTTGTAAAAAGCGTTGTTTAACTTTGTAACGAAGCATATTTTTGAGAGTTGAGGGTAGACCACACACCGTGCATTTAACCGTAATAAAACCGATCTCAGATAGATGGCGGCCGACAAGGCAATGTTCAATCTACCATTGCTTAAGTATCCAAACGAAACTTGGGTAGGTAAACTTCCCCCATCAAGGCGTCCTGTACCTGAGTAAATCCTAGGTCAGAACCAATAATTGTTTGTGTCAAGCCGTATGTTATTCGTATTTATCCGTTGTTGTCTGTTTCTGTCTTACCGGCCGATATATGTAATTGTGGACGTCATCGCCGTAATATTTTAGACCGACCGAACTATCTGTTATAGTGAGCAGAGAAATTTGGTTTAACTTTATAAGGACACAGTATGCGGGCCGCGATAAGAAGTGTGAATAGCGTCATCAATCATTTTTCAGGTAGATGTTTGGAAGAGGACCACACAGTGTATTATAATGTAAAAAGTTTAAAATATATATTTTTTTAAATTTATGGTAATATTGTACAATGCCATTCGTATGGGTTTCCGCTAAAATTTGGAAATATGAAAATATGTCTCAAAGATGTAAGGTACAAATTCGGTCCTTTCTTTGAACATTTCATAGTTTTCTATTTAAATAAATAATAGAATTCTTTTACACACACGAAAATTTGATAAACGATTTGTTATCGACGATATGGCTGCAAACTCTGGTCACGCCGTTTTAAGATTGCCACCCAATCATTGTGTTTTAAACCCTATTGAATAAATATGGACCAAACTAAATCAAAACGTTAGAAAACATAATACAGACTCCAAACTATCTCATTTAGTATTAAAACTTATTACTAGGGAAACTAATTTAATATCACCCGATAATTGGGAAAATGCCATAGCTCACGCTATAAAAATGGAAAATTCTTACAAAGGAATATGGAGTAACATCGATTCATTTGTAATAACAATTAACAATAGTGACTCCAGTACCAGAAACAGTAGTAGCAACTAATATTTTTTTAATACGAAAAAATAACGATAGCTTAATTGTTTTGCTTAATTGATAGTGTACATTTGACGAACTTCATTAGAAATTTATTTTAATTTTTAATTTTACGATATATTGATTGTGTAATAAATTATTTCTGACGATTGCCATGTTTGGCAAAATTTTAACCATGCCAGGATAATATGCTGACAGTCCTAAACTCTGTAAAATGGGAAGGAAATTTTGTTGAATATGGCAATTAGTTAATTTATTACATATTTTTATTATTTGTAACATTAATTCTAATGACCCAACCTGTCTAGGAAAATAAGCTATTGTTATATTTGTGCTAGACATTTTTTTGAGTTAACGCCATATGCGCATTTAAATTACGTATTTTTTAACCTGAAAAACGTTTTTTCCACGAAATTAGTTTCACCATTTTTTTTGTTTATTTTAATTTTTAATTAAAGAAAATTTTTATTAAAACTCGCGCACGATTCATATTTCTGTAAAATATTCAAATTTGAACAGCAATTGACTGAATCCAACTCTGTATTATTTTCTGCTATTCCGTTTCTTGGGGTAATTAAAGCGGTGCGGCAGTGGACCCCCCTCGGAGCGGGATTAGAGGTACTTACAAAGTCAGAATAAATATTTCTCTGCTCACTATACCTGTTACGTAATTGTCCATAAACTGTGATTGTCACCGACCGCTAAATTTAAGACCGCCCGCATATTGTCTTATATGTAACTGTGGACGTCACCGCCGTTATATTTTAGACCGACCGAACTATTTGATATCTGTTAGGTAATTTTCCGTTACCGACCGCTAATTGTAAGTGATTTCTTGTATCGTCCGTATGTGTTAAAACCGTATTTCGTAAAAATGTCCGTCTCTCCGAACCGCTATGAGTCAATTTTCCCTTGTCGTGTTAGGGAAAAATTAATTCACCACGATCTTCCTCTCGCTCTCTCGCTCTCTCCTAATGTAAAAGACCGTATTGCCGAATATTAGACACTGCACGTTTTCCTATCGTCTCCGCATTTAGTTATTTCTGTCATTGTGGAATTATTAGGATAATTTTTCGGTTTCCCTTTTTCAGTACTTAGAGGGGTTTCATATTTCAGATTTGGTAACGTCTACGGAAGGTAATTTTTATATTTCGTACTTTCCTAATAATGTTTCTTTTCCGAAATGTATAAATATTTGTAAATAAACAATTTTTTTGCACTTCTCCGATCTCCGAAACGCCAGCAGGCGTTTGGCGAATACATTGTTGTCACCTCCAAAAAGTAATTTAGGTATTACCCATTTTGAGTGTGTGTTTCATTTCTACGGGTAACCCTGGTATTCTCCTGAGTACGTAAACTACCCAGGCATATTCCCGAGAAAGAAAACTCTTCAAATCTGGTACCCGACCAAAAATGATATGAAATTATTAAATACGCATTTCTTAGTAGAATAAATACTTAAAGTTTGGAAAGAAATAAAACAGTGAATATTGAGAAAATTCCGAAAAACCGGATGATAAAAGTGAAGTGTCCTTTCAAGGAGATGTTGGCAAAATTGATAATAAACTTTATTATGCATATCCGACACAAGAATAAACATTCATACTTTAAAATGAGTCTTTGAGAAAATTTCCTAATACCCAATATAACAAGAGAAATAGCAAGAGTAAACTGCCCCTTTAAACCACCAGATTTTAATGAATTTTTTTGCAAGTTTCAGGTGTAGCACAAACTCTAAATTTAAAGTTTGAATTGTTTGTGGTTTCTAATTTCGTAGAAATACGTACCAAAGCCACAAATACATATGTTTATATACAAAGAATTTTTCCAAAAATTTATTATTGTACTCAAACAACCTAAAAACCTCTAGAAATACTAATAATTCAAATTCCTAAAACTGACACGATTACAATGCTTCCCATATAGGAGATGAGTGCGAGAATATAAAAATAACATCATGACATCAAAGTTTTTCCAGGTAAACAAAAATGCTATTTATGAGATAAGGCTGCTTTAGTACTTAGGCAAAGGGTATTATTAAGTATTTGAATATTACAAAGGTGATTAATACGAAATACCCTGCATTAATAGGGTCTAATAACTTGAACACTTAACACAATCCCTGCGAATTAAATATTGAATATCTTTGAAAAATATCACAAATTTACACCATCTTACTTAAAAGTAATACCAAAAATACACCCTGAAGAATTTTCAATGCTGGTGTAGGCGACCATTAATTTCTATGTTTTTTGCCGCAAACGAAGAAGAATTACCTGCTGGCAACACAGAACCGCATGAATGATTAAACACCAGAAAATTGTTAATCTACCCGGCGTTAAAAGAGTAAATCCCTTGTAAAAACCGATGTTAATCAATCGGCCTGAAATATTCACTATGTTATTCAATTCGTAAACGGGAAAAAATACCGTTGCACGCATCCCAAAAACGCTACACTTCCAATTTAGAATTGGAAATGGAAAAATTCGATGAACCGGAAAAATTGTGTAATGGAATGCCAGTTTTAAAATTAGGGTGTATGGCGGATCCGCCTTGATCTCAGGTCTGATAATTAAATTCTAAAAGAATTGTTATATTTTGAACGAACTTCGTCGTTAAATAAAGACGAGGGAAGGGAGTTTCGGAGGGCATTTTTAATCTAACGCGAAATCTAGGGTATCACGAACCGAAAACACAAAAATGGGAAAGACGACCCTTCGGTTCGAATTTTAAACAGCATAAATATCATGGAATAACAGAAATCATAAAGCATACAAATTACAAAAAAAATATACAACGTTCGGATTCGCTTTACACATTCTGAACTTCACATCTATTTTACATGTATGCGAAGAGACAGTTTGGCTTTGAAATAAAGTCCTAAGTCAAAACTTATTAAGGTATATAATATAAAATATTATTTTATTTAAAATTAAATTAAAAAAATATTAAAACCTCATAAAATTTTCTTTACGCTAGATTATGTCAAGTACATAATATGTGAGCGTAATACTCGTATGTAAGTTAAGTTTTAATGATATGAATTACCATTTGTTGTTTCTAATTAGACTAATTAGTGGATTATTTTCACATACAATATTATCAAATATCATATCCAACATTTATCTTGGTTTCGTTATAGTAATTTATTTCCAATCGTTAAAGTGATTAACAAAACACTTATCAACAATTAATACAAACATCTAATTTAAGCTAGATTGCAGATAACGATATTTTAATAGCACAATAATATTGCTTAACTTGGACATAACAGTTTTAATTGTGGAACAAATTAAGTGTTGATTGCTTCAATCTTATCAAATTTGAGAGTGTATACTCACATTCATACTTACTAATACTCAAGTTTATTTCCAAAACTTGTAAAATATATTTATCTCAGGATGCACCTGATATGCGATTTCATACGTGATAGAATTGAATGTTATAAGATTTCTTATTATTAAGTAGTCTAGTGGAAACTGTTTTAAAACTGGAATAACGGTATTTGATTTTTTAATGATAAAAATTAAGAAACAGCCGATATCTTTATGTACAAAATAGATAAAATTAATTAGACCCCCTGAACAAATACTTCTGAGGGTGTTTGGTTGATTGGCATTTCCACTTTTCTCGTCGGCAGGTGGTTCTTTCTTATTGTTGTACCTTTACAATTCTCTAATATATCGTAGAATCGAACTAGGATTAAAATAGTGGAACTTTGCTTGTGTTCATGTTGAACCTCAGCCGTAGAGTAAATTACTATGCAGTAACTATTTATGTACCTTCAAGATTTCTATTGGTTCGGTGAGATACACCCTATTCACAAGTATTGTGTCTAGAAGAGAAATGAAGAGGCTATTATAAATGTTTAATTGCTTTTTGATATATCGCCTTAAAAATTCCGGTAACATTTGTAGATTATAAGAATTATCTTGGTTAAATTGGTTTTTAAGGTTGTAGAAGTTGCTAAGAATCTTTCCGCAATTGTAATGAATTGATGATATTTTTAAAACATTTAAAGACAACATGAAGTTATCATTATCTATGTGGTTCGTAACGAATTGCAAATGACAACAAAACGTTAGGTGTGAAATGTAACTCATTAAGTTAACAAAGAGGTTTTAGACATTGTAGGGTATGTACTCCAGGTAATGCATAACATAAAATAGGACTTCTCAAAAAATGTAGTATGCTACTGGGAATAAAGGTTCTTAGCAATAGGTAATCATTTATAATTGCAATCTGAATATTTATACTCTGAACCCAACTGTAAAATAACTTTTCTCTACTTTGCGTTATTAATGTTCTCATTATTACATAGAAAGTAGTGTAATAATATTCATATTAGTTTATTAGTATTTCAGTAAATTTATTGAGCAGCTTTTCGTATTTCTGGGGGTGTACAGGTCAATTCTACATTTTTGTCTTCCATTTCGCACACGTAAGTAAGTACCTACATAGTGATCAAGAAATACTGTTTAAGTTGGCAATCCTACCTGGAGGATTTTTTTGTCTAAGGGTTTGCAACGATATACCGGAAATCTCTGTACTCTGCATGACAGCGACAGCTAAATAAACACAAATATTTTAGGTTATGTGAATTTATTTACGATTAAAATAACCACACCAGAAAAAACTTCAATATTTTAAGGTACTGCTCGAATTGAGCGCCATTATGTTCTAAACATAAATTCACTGTCCGTTTTAGGCTCTCGAAAACATTAATTAACATCCGAGGAGACATATTTACAACTTCCCCGATAATGGCGGCTTCCAGTTCTTCACGTGTATGTAGAACGTTACTGAACATCTTGTTTTTAAGGTGCCCAAAGAAACAAAAGTCTAGAGGTGCCAGGTCTGGTGACCTATTTGGCCAGATTCCGGTACTTATGGTCAAAAACTTCGCGCAAATATTGCATTGTGGCACGAGCCGTATGTGCTCGAGACGAATCTTGTTTGAAGTAGCCACTTTCGCGCCCTTCTACGGTTAATTGGACAGCAAATGGCTGGAGAATGTGCCGAATGTATCGTTCTGAATTAACTGTGAAGTTAAAAAACACAGGACCAATTACTCTCTGCCGTGATACAGCCAGCCAAACACCAACTTTAGTAGGATGTAAAGTTGTTGTTCTAGCAGCATGTGGATTTTCACCAGACCAAATTCTGTAATTTTGAGGATTAACATAGCCATTGAGATGGAACCAGGCTTCATCGAAAAAAAAAGGTTATCCAGGATGTCATCATTGTTCAGTTCCTGATTGAACCAGTTACAGAACTGGACGCGTTGTGGACGGTCAGGAGGATTTAGGGATTGGACCATGGAAAATTTGTACGGGTGGTATTTCAATTTGCTTTTCAACACACTGGAACATCTTCCCTATGATAAACCTGTAAAGTGACGTAACGGAATACGGGAAATTAGGAATAAGTGGAAATTGGTGAACTTTTGATGAGGATCAAACCTGTTTGGAGGGAAAGCTTCTTAACCGATTAGCGAGGACTTTGTTGCAGTCGGGCCCTGACGTCTTGCACCACATTTTCAGTGAGTACGGAGGGCCTACCAGGTGGCTTTCCTTTCTTCATATTGCCTGTATTGAAATATCGTTGAACTACACGCATGCAGTGTTGTTTAAAAACGTCGATAGTGAACACAACTTCAGGAAACATCAAGGTGCAAAGTGCATTCCAATGAGTAATGCCATCCAGAAATGGGATCATGAACTGCACTCCGAAAATAAGCCATGCCAATAAAAATATCTTGTTCTAATGTAAATAGTACCATTTTTATATTTTTATAATAAAAATTTGAATCGCCGCTCAAGTGTCAATGCTGTCACTGTCAAACAACCGGAAGTGGTTCCAGTTCTACCATTTTAAAGTAAAATTTAGGATTGCCAACTTAAACAGTATTTCTTGATCACGTTGTAGTTATTGAATTTGTCCTAGGGCTACTAGATTTTCAAATTCAAATACGAAACGTCAATGTTAGTGATGTCAGTGTAACCAACCCACGCCAAATTCCCTAGTGTAATACGAAAACATGAACAGCCAAAATTTAATGAATTTTTAATATGAATTTAATATGAATTATAATGAATAAAAATTAATGAATGAATAAAGCAAAGTAGATAGAATAGTACATTACAACCGTTTAATGACACGTATTGTCACACTCGTTCTATTTTAAAACTCTCGTGTGAATACTCCATCTTATTAAACTTAATAATATACTATTATAACCATATTTTCCAAAAATTGGTAAAGATTTAGTCATTTTTACCTTTTTTTTTTTTTTTTTTTTTTTTTTTTTTTTTTTTAACAGGGAAAACTCGTTTATGGAGGACTGATGAGATGGATATTCCCATTTATTGAGATTAAATAATCAATCAGAAATGATAGTATCCACCGCATCAGACACTGTGGGGGTCCGTTCGGTTACCCACTAAAAAACCCTGTCTTCCGACATTACTATGTGTCTTTGGCTAGTTCTCGCAGAGAACATAATCTTCAAAGACACATAGTATTAAGTATTTAAAATTTAGTATTAAAATATTTCAAATTGCAAAAAGGACACGTCAGGATTTGGTTTGAAAAATGGAGTAGTATTTGTTACATTTTTTAGGAAAAGGAATGTGTATGGAAAAAAAATGTGTTTTATATAAGAACAATTATAATTAATGGTAGTATAATAGATATGTTCTTCTATACACAATATTACTATTATGGATAAAAGATAATACCTACTATTTACAATGTTATACATAATCTAATAGATTTTTTGTTTCTTTTTTTTTTAATTATTCGCATTTTGCCTTGAACGTTCCTCACTTTCTTTTTGGGACATGATATCGCAAATACAATAATATATAGCGTTATAATTTTTATTTGAAAGTAACATGAGATTAATTATATTATCAACGGTGATTGAGATTTTTAAATATATATTTAATTCCAAAATCTCTCCTGTCCACTTCCAACAATTAAAAACCGTATGCTCGGCGTCATCTATTTCCCCGCAATATATACAGAGATTCGTAGTAGATTTTTGGATTTTGTGGGTAAATGTAGCAAAAGATCCGTGTCCTGTTAAAAATTGTGTAAAAAAATAACTTGTTTTTCTAAATTTAGAGTTAAGCCAAGGTTCAATTTTGGGTATTAATCTTTTTGTCCATTGTGCTTTAGTTGTATTATTTGTCCAGATGGTTTGCCAAGAATTTATTTTATTACGTTTTATTATATTTTTATTATGACCGAGAAAATTTTGGGTTCTTTCATGAATTTGGAGTTGTATTGGAGGAAAACCACAGATAATTTCTAATGCAGGTAATGAAACTGTTCTATAACTACTAGCTACTCTAATCAAACACTTTCTAATAGTAGAATTTATCATATTAATGTATTTTGCAAATCTAATGCCTTCCTCCCAAACGGGAGAAGCATACAGAATAATTGATGAAATAGAGTATACGTAGAGTATACGTTTTCTATCGAGAGGGCCATCAATGTTTGGCATAAGTCTTCCGAGCTCAGTCAGTTTATTTTCAGCTCTTTTACAGGCGTTTTTAATGTGGTTTTTAAAGTTTAATCTTTCATCTAGTATGACACCAAGATATTTAATAGATTTTGATAATTTTATTTCTTTGTTATGGATTTTGAAGTTAATTAAATTTTTAAATTTTGTGCCTTTGAATAGAATAGCTTCTGTTTTTTCAGGTGCTATGTTTAGTTCTATTTTTTCTAGTTCATTAGAAATTTTTTGAAGTGTTTTATTTGCAAGATATGTTAATGACCAAGGCGTATTACTTTTAATAAGTACAGCTAGATCATCGGCGAAAGCAAATAATTGAACATTTTTATCAACTTTTAAATTTAGAATGGTATCAAATAAGATATTCCACAGGGTTGGGCCTAAAACTGAACCCTGTGGAACACCGGTATATATATCAAAATTAATTTTACCAAAACTAGAAATTTTTCGGTTCGAAAAATAATCTTCAATAATATTGATTAAGTATGTTGGTATATTTTTTTGTTTCATATTTTTAATTATAAATTTCCATGAAGCTGTATTGAAGGCATTTTTAACATCAAGGGTAATTAATGAACAAAATTTGTGTTTACAATTTCTGATATGGTTTTTAAGTTTTAACATGGCAGTGACAGTAGAACATTTTTTCCTAAAACAAAACTGAAATTTTGATACAAGGTTATTATCTTCTAAAAATTTATTTAGTCGTTCGTTTATAATTTTCTCATAAAATTTACTGACTGAGCTCAGAAGACATATGGGTCTGTAAGCAGACGAACTGTTAACATCGATTTTACCCTTCGATATTAAATGTAAATTAGCAATTTTCCACTGTTGTGGAATAGTTTGAGTTAATAAAATTTTGTTACCTAAATGTAGAAAGGGTTCTGGACACGATTTATATGCCAGGAGAACTGCCTCAATTGGAATGTGGTCTGGGCCTGGAGCTTTATTTATTTTAAATTTAGGAATTATTTTATTAATTTCATCTATAGTAAGTAGTGGAATATCACCAAGATATTTGTCGTTACGTATCCAGTTTTGGTTTATTGGAGGAAAGAGATCACGTGCGATTTTTATTTTTTGTGAAGTTGGTAGACTAAAAATTTTGAAATTTTTTGTGTATTTAGTAATAATTTTGAAGGCATCTCCCCAAATATTTTTATTTAATTGTGTGCAGAGATTTTTCCAATGGTTACGTTTACTACAACTAATTGATTTTTTTAAATCTTTAATGGAATTTTTATAACTAGTTTGAATAAAAGAGATATCTTGATTTTTACTATGTAATTTAGATAAATGCCTTTTTAGTCTGCCAGATTTTCTACGTAGTTGTTCAATTTCAGGATTCCACCAATGAGGTTGTTTTTGATAATGACTAAAATTTGTTGTAGTATTACTTTTACAGCATTTAATAAGAGAATCATATAAATTAATTTCATGTGTATTAGTGTTATTACAGATTAATTTAAAATCATTAATAAAACCTTGAATATTAATAATGTTTGTTTTATATATGTTTATGTTGTCATAGGATTTGTCGGAGATTTCAAAACTTATCGGGTTATGTCCTGTAATAAAATCTGATCGTGTAATTTTCCAATTAACTAAAGATTTTGCCATACCAGAAGTTCCTAAAGTTAAGTCGATAAATGATTTTTTATTTTTAATTTCAAATGTCGGAATTTTGCTGTTATTGTTAAAAATTATTAAATTTAGTTCGGAAATCCACTTTTCTAAATGGAGACCTCGTTTATCGTTTATTGGGGAGTACCACATATGAGATTTTGAATTGAAGTCACCAAGTATTAAAAAATTTTTATTTCTGTTATTTTTAATAATATTGAAAATTTTGTCTATTTTTAAACTATATTCCGGAAATTTGATTTTTGGAGAAAAATAACACATTATGGCAGAAAAAGTTTCTAGTTCGAGAATTACGAAAGATTCATCTCTTGTGATATTCCATACTTGTAAATTTTTACTTATAATTTTGATTCCAACGTCTAAATTGAGGTCAGTTATTAATTTTTCTTTAATTGCGATTTTTTTATTAGGTTCTGAAATAAAAACTATATCAAATTTATTTTTGAAAATTTCATTCTTTAAAAGATCGTGACATTTACGTTCTCTTCCTACATTAATTTGGGATATAATCATGAAAGCGAAAAAATGGGAATTACGATAATAAATTTTGAGTTGTAATTTTTAATTCTCTATATTTAGGACAAGACATATTATCGTAACGATGTCCTTCAACTTTACAAGTTAAACATTTACTAGAATTTTTACAATTTTTTGAAATATGGTTTTCTTCACCACAATTTGTACAAATAATCTCGACCTTTTTGTTTTTACAATTTAATTTATCATGTCCAAACTGCATACAGTTATAACATCTAATTGGTATAAACTTTTCTTTAATTCTCACTAAATTCCATCCAAACTTAATCTTTTTCTCGTTTAGTAATTGTTTGGCCTGAGCATTTTCCATTTTTAGTTTGACCGATTGACGACCTTTATCATTTTTATTAAGATATAGATCTGTGTAACAGTCTTTGTTGACGATTTTGTTAAGTTCATTTATTACAGAATTTTGTGTCCAAGTTATATCTAAATCTAAGAGGTAAATGGTTTTATAGTTTTTAACTGAAATAATTTGATTATTTTTTAAATTGTCTGAAATTTTGTTTTTGAATGTATTTCTATTCTCTATATCACCTTTAAATTTAATAATTAGATCGTCTTCTTTATTTTTACTCAAATTTTTAACTTGAATACCTAAGGTACTGGGATCTTCTATATCTTTTTTCAAATTTTTTACGATTTCGGCAAAAGAATTATTGTTGTTTTTGATAATTATAGTCTCGCTATTGGATTGATTTACGGTTGGCGATTCAAGGGATGGAAAGTAAAGAATAATGTTAAGATTGCGAAAGATGTATTCGCTAATTTTTCGAATTATATTATGTTTATAGATATTTTGTAAGATGGTAAATTCCAGGAATCTCCAGGTAGAATCAATATTTTCAGTCGTCATAATGGAAGACAGAAGATTAACAAATAGATCGAATAAATTTTCTTTTGTAGTCTCTTTCGAAATGATACATATGTAATTTGTTTTAGTATAAGAATTGATGACACCAGCATTTGAATTAATTTCAAATTTATTTGTAAATTTATGAATTGTATTAGTATCGAAAGATGAAGGGTTAAAATTAAATGTTTCTTGTAAATAGATAAATTTTTTATTATTAGCGTGATTTTGATCTTTGTTTATGATAGTGATGTATGACATATTTAGTGGTCGTTTAGAAGTTAAATTTGTAGTACTTTTAATATAAAATTTGTTATCCCATTCCAAATTAGCAATATTTGAAAATAAGTTAAAATTGGTAGAGCTATTGTTAAAAACACTTGAGATTAAATTTGATTGAGGATTGGATTTTAATGGAGTTAAAGGAAAGTCAGTTTGAGTTGAAGAGTCATTGGTTTTAATTGTTTTCAGTAGTAAGAAGTTATTAATTTGATGTTCGTTTTTTTTGAAAATTACAGATAAATCGTTAATGCCTTTTTTCACGTCACTTTTAACAGTTGTATGTTTAGAAATTAATTCGCCTAATTTATTAACTATATTACGAGATTCTTCTAAGAGTATTTTAATATTTGAATATTGAGTGAATTTTTGAACTTCGTCTTCATCACTGTTTGATAATAAAGTAGTTTCGAAGTCCATTTTGAAAAAAGTAATTGACTTACTGTTGTTGCTGGTCTTTTTCGAGGTTGAAAAAAAAGTATATAATTTTGCACTACACTTGTTCAGAAGACCTTCACGATTGGAGAATTTCACTGGTCCTTGTGTGTTCTTTGCAGCACGGCGATCCTCCACAGGTCTCGGGAATCCCTCGAACGACTCCGCGCTCGCTAGAAGCGAGGCAGGAGGAGTTCACGGCCTCGAACGCGAATGACAGCCGGTGTCAAAAGGCCCTCACTCCAGAAATTTCGCTTTTTCTTGATGTCTTCTCGTTATCTTCAATGTTGGTTGTCTCAGGAAGCACTCAGGAACCACTGGATAGTAGATTCAGCACTCACAAATCGATATATACGTAAAAAATTGCTATTTTTAGAGAGCTAATTACAGAGATTTTATAAAAATTTAAAACTTTAAATGATTTCCTGTTAAATTTATCCAATTATTCTATCACTACATCCGAATGCTTTTCGATCCAATCGAAATAACTGGAAACCCTCGTGGAGTAATACATGTAATCAGTCCTGCAATGACCGTCTCCATAGGAAACAACGCCGACTAATCTACCGTCAACAACTAAGGGACCGCCGTAGTCTCCGCGGCATGGATTAGCATTTTCTTCCCAACAGATATCATCAGGAGTTACGTAAGCGGAATTACTATGATACGGATGATCTACAATTCTACCTTCTGCCTCCAATAGAACTATCGATAAGGTCGTGAAGTTTCTGTTCTCAGTTACGCCCCAGCCACTAATTTTTCCGATTTTTCCTGCAAATTTGAAATTAAAGGAGGCGCTGGAGAGAAACAAATGTTTAAATTTCGGGTCATCCATCAATGCATTCATTTTTAAACGGATCTCTTGCTATTGAAGTCATAAAATGAAAATACCTTAAGAGCTATTACCTAAACTTTAACTGATAGTCACAAATCAACGAACTTTGAAGTTGACGACATCGAAATACAAAAGTTAATAATTTCAGTTACTTGAGATTTGCAAAAAAAATAATATTTTTAGATTACACTTTAACCGTCGTGTTAAGAATTCGTTCAAGATTAATTTAAACGGTAACCTTTCTAGATGTTGCGATGTTAGTATGTGATTTTCACACTTTTTTAATTAATAACCTAATATTCTCCAATTTTCCATCATAGTGCCATCCTAAAGCTAATTAAGTCGTTTACTATTTAGAACAATCATTTAAACGTAACAAACTTGGTGTAAGCCCAGATTTAACATTCCCCTCACCTACTAAATCATAAGACCCGTTTCTGGGTAACAAAGCTATAGACTGGATAACCTCGGTGAAATTAACCGGAGGTGACAATTCGATCAGAGCAATATCGTGATTAACAATTCCATCATAATCTTCGTGGATGAGGTATTTCGATGTGACGTATCTATCATGACCGGGCTCGTTATCGAATATCTTGTGGTCACCGAGGTAGACTGTCACTGCAATCGCACTGAAAAGTCGATAAATGCATCATCTAATTTCTGGTTGTTGTTAATGTAGTGTCTTGCTTTAGTAAACACTGTGCGGCAGTTAGGACGTATCTGCTGGAGATTATGGCGCCGCCACAAGGGGACGCGTAAAGCGGAAGGGATACGTTGAGAAACACTTGGTAGGGCAAGGAATGTGGTGTCACCTCTGTCCCATTAATTATACTCAAGTTTCCCTTGAAGCAAACCATCGTAGTGTTATCAACTATAACGGAAAGTTAGTAACGTTACCTGCGTCATACGAATCCAATAGTGAATAACAATAAATATCACTTCAATACTCGTTAGTTCCATTCTCTTGAAAATGAAAACTACTTATGTTGTGAGTACATCGCATTCTATTTTTACTTTGAGATCGAGATAATTGCTACGATTACCTCATACTCTTTGGGTGAGTCAATCTCACCCAAAAGTAATTGTATCGGTTCCTAATTTTTTTTCTATTTCGTTAATTATTTAAATAAGGACCGGTAGATTACATTATAAATAAATTACCAATACTTTTAAATAATTACTGATATCTGTATTCGAAGTACGTAATGAAATAGCCAAGAAATTTCACTAGCCTACGCCCATGCATTAAATAAAGATATGACAATAACTCCTGAAAAAATTGCACCTTTTCAAGCAGTGGCTAAACAATTGCCATTTTAAATTTAAGAGATGTCATCTAAACAATCTTGGGATAAAATTGTATAATATTGTATGTAACAATAAAGCACAGAAACTTATTTTTATAAGGGCTTACATGGAATAAGGTACTTACATTGGCGCAAATATATTATGAAATAGTGACATGACTTCCTGTCCTAATTTTGCCAAATATGTAGCACCAATTTCTTTACAATGACTCCTACACAATTCTGATATGTTGCAACGAAAAACAAAGGTATTGTGAGGAAATAAAATTGAAGAACTAATTTGTGTGCATGTCACAATGACAGTTTAATATATGCCAATTACAGGTGTCTTCAATTCATGACAACTAAATTTGGATCAAATATTTAGTAATGATGAAGTGAGTGTATCAGTATAAAAAAAATACTAGATACACACTACGAAGTGAGAATTTAAATGAAACGCAACAATAATTTTACCAATATGTTTTGAGCGTGATTATTATTCTTAATTTCTTAATTCAATGATTCTTAGATCTTAAACTATCTTATTTAAATCTCAATTCTTATCTTTTCTAAAGCACATTTCCTAAGTGGGGAAGGGTTACAATAGAAACGGTGATGATTGGTACTAGCCTATATATTTGCCCCTTTAGGTTTAGTGAAGAATACTTAAAGATAAATTGTTTTAATTTGATGGACAGAGGTTAAAGACAATTTTGAATTTTAAATCTTTAAATGAGTTTCCGACAAACCTGTTTTTTAACATGGTTAATAATTGTCTACTTATCAAGAAATCTTCATCTCAATCTATAATTACATTAAACGTTTAAAACTTTAAAGCCCAGGATTGCTGCAAAAAGTACCAACAAAAGTGTATATGAAACAAATGTAAGAGAATCTGAAAATGGAATTTGTGGCTCAACCTTATCAGAACACATAAGAGACCACATTATTAACGTGAGAGGAGGTACAGTGTGTTGCGTACAACCAATACGTCCTCCGTATTATCCTCTCAAAAACGTTTAACATGAACATCGAAGATGTCTCGGTAGTTTAGTGGTAAGAACACCTGACGCGAAATTGGGAGACCCGGGTTCAAATCCCGACTGAGCCATCAATTTGAATTAATTTCGAGAACACATTCCATCTGCTACCAATAAAAGTATTACTTAAAAAAATGAAAAGATAATAAAGTAAGGACTGGAAAAAAGATTGAACTTAATATTAACTATAAAAAGTAACAACAAAAGAAAAATATCTTATACTCTTATTAAGCTCCCATTAGATAAACTGCCAAATCTGATAAATTTATAATCTTCCATTTATGGCTAAAATTCTAATCGAACCTTATAGCTTACAGCTAAACATAGAGAAATATGAAAAATTTAATAAGAAATTATTAGATTTTCTATCGATATATAACTATATCCTTAGAATATAAACCAGAATAATAAGGCAATCCACAATGACTAAAATAACAAATACTAATTAAAGTAGTGACGTAAGTTATTTGCTTAATTAATCTTTCTAAATAATGAATATTTTGTCTATTAATAAGACTATAAATAATAGAACCAACGAAGGTGATCAACAAATTCCAACAATTAACCAAAAAATTGTGAACAAAGCTCTGCTTGTTTAACTATAGGATTTACATTTGTGTCTTCGCCTACGTACTGAAATAAAATCAACTCTCAATTCGTTGGTAGTTAGTGGTTAGACTAAATGGCATATTAAAAATTATTGAGATTATTGTGATGAAAATTATATTTTTAATAAAAGTTACCCGAATAAACGCAGGAAAATCATATACAAACGACTTATTCGTGTAAGTTTCCTTTATTAAACCAGCTACCTAAGTCTTATTTTTTATATTCAGTAGGTTAGACTTTAAAAGACATGATATTTGGGCGTCCATCTCATCCCGTTCAGTTTGATTATATTCTAAAAGTTAAGGTATCTATCTCAAATTGGTAAAAAGATGCCCTAGCCCTCTATCCACCAATTAAAATTTTTTCTTCCGAAGTGAAGCCAGCCAATAACGGAACCCTCTTGAAATTATCCGTTATAAACGATTCCAACATGTTATACGAAAAATCACCGCTTTCTAATATGATTGGTGCATAACGACCTTCAGCGACAGCCTGTGAATAACTTATTTTGGGTAACAAGTAGTAGAACTGTACCTTTAATAGCTTACGTTCACAATATCATCAGCAGTAGCTTTAAGCAACACATTAAGCAAATCCCAGGAATTATTAGAAGTTAAGTTGGGATTCAGAAGTCGCCCTAACTGAAAAGCATGTTCTCTGGCATTGTAATTGTAGTAATTCCATATCGGGGAATTGCACTGTTGAATAGCGCCATGAAACAGAACTATGGTAGTAAAGTTATTAGATTCTATTTAAACTTAATTTGTACCTCATAACTTTGTCTGATGTCAAAGGGCCAATGAGATGAAGACCAACACATGTCGCACCCGAACTCATTCCAGTAACGGTCACATGACTAGCGTTACCATTAAAGTATGTGATGTTATCGTGTACCCATTCCATAACGAGTCTTTGAACTTTAACACTTAAATTTCCTGGGATAACATCGTCTTCCGTTGATAGAAATCCTAAAGGTGTAGTTTTAGCTGAGATGAAAAAAATGACATCAGAACGGCATATTACCAAATGCTCCTAATCTATAATTCATTGTGACCACAACAATATCGTGTTTCATAAAATATGTAGGCCTATATTTGCTCCCGTGTAGGTATAAATACTTTCCTCCATGTATCACGACGATCACTGGTAAAAGTTTCTCGCTTGTGTTTGGTTTCTAAAAGTAAGAATATAGCAACAACTCAAACTATCTTCGGTATATGCTTCTATACCAATGGGCTGAAGACGTCTACACACAGGCAATCTTCACTTAGCCTCATTCCATTAATATTATTATTGTCGTCTTTCTGATAACATGCAACCATTCATACCCTGTAAATTGCCTTTCCGTGGTTTTCTTTTCTTCAATAAAGGAAATATCTAAACCTGCACTATGGACTGTACTTTACCACTTTACTGTATTTTACTACCTTGAATCTAAGAGGTCCTACTGGCGCTTCAGCATAATATATTTGATCAAATGTATAAAATTGCTCCCCATTTAGTGAGTTCACGACGCGACTCTTAACAGTGCCGTTTGGAAGTTCTATAATTGTGCTCTTCTCTAAATCAGATTTATTAACGCACACCCACAATGAAATTTCACTGAGGAAGATAATAACAACTAATAAAGTTATTCCTATTCGTTTAAAACTGAAATCTTTCCACATCGTTTCGTATAATTATTTGTTGGAAATGGAGAATTGACCAGACATACAGCACAATATACACCTGTGTAATTGAAAAAAGGATCTCATTATTATGCCTCGGAATGTATTTAGAGCGAAAGTATTTTGTTTTAGAAATATACGAAATATTTTAAGTAGGATACCACCAATTAAATAAATGAGACGGAATTGTATAACTTGGAATGCTGTTTATGTTACGTTATGCTGCTTATGGCTAGTAAATAGGTAGTAGCTAGGTACTACCAAGCTACTAAGCTACTAACTAGGTAGTAGGTAATAGTAAGTAGATAGGCTTACGGTCGGGTAAAACCATACAATATTTTTTTTAAATTTTGCGCTGGTGCATTTAATGGAACAATATTGTATTGAACTTTCGGTAATAATATAGACAATAATTACTGTCAAACGGCACGTTCAATTGCATCATTTTAATTATAGTTTAGTTAAAGGTTGCGATCAACAAATTTTCTGATATAAGAAATAAATTACAACAAATCTAAAAGATGCGAATTGATATCGTGCTAATATTAACGATTAAAAATGAGACACCGAATGAATAAATGAAGTATGTGCAAAACATTATGAAATATTCGGATTTAATCAATTTAATTAGAAATATATGGGAACAGAAGCAGGTGCTGATTACCCATATAAGGGTGTAATATTGTATAATATTATATATGTATTACATAAATCATATAGTATATATTAGTAACATACACCAAGCCCGCCTTATGATGAATAAATTAATAACATCAATTACTGATGTTTCCTATACGGATGGGAACTTTTTTGAAAACGATTTCTTTCTTATACTAAGAGCTGATAATGAGAAATAAGCACTCGAAACGTGACTTATCTCTAGATCAAATTTATTAACGCACATCCACAATAAAATTTCACCGAGGAAGACAGTGATGAGAAACAAAGTTTTTCCTATTCGTTTAAAACTGAAATCATCCCACATGGTTTCTCATTTTCTCATATAATCGTTTGTTGGAAATAGGGTATTGAACTAACTACGGCATAATATGTTCACTTGCGTAATTATTAAAAGACTCTTATCATCAGGTCTCGGAAACTACTAAGGTTAAGGTTATTATGTAAAAATATATGAAGTTTTTGGATAAGAAACCACCAATTAAATAAATGACAGAATTGTTGAAAGTGGAACGCTGCTTTTGTTAATATGTGTAGTAGATATTTCGTAATTTATTTTCGACCTTGCATTTTAAAACTTTTGTACCTTGCAGTCTAATTAATCCACATAATATTTCCATTACTAGTTTACGGAGCCGTCTTTGCCTAGGCTACATGTTATTGAACCTTTGGTAATAAAATGGACATTAATGACTTGCAAACGGCATCTTCAATTTAATCGTTTTATTTATGTTTAATTGAAGGTCGCTATCGACCAGTTTTCTGGCCAAAAAAATAAATCCTAACAAACTTCAAAGAAGCTGATTATATGTTGTTAATAATAGCGATTATGAGACGGTGAACGATTGAAAGAAATATTTAAAAAACCTGAAGGAGTATACGGATTGAAGCAATAAATAAGTGAAAATGCAATGACATAAGGTTGTCCAAGTTCTGTATCCGAAGGAAAACACTAAGTCTTCGCCAACAAATTTATTAGACGTGAGCGACCGGTTTCGACTGATTAACAGTCATCCTCAGGCTCTCGAATAAAATTTTTAGGGCTCCGGGTACGCGGCATGTGAGACGTCAAACGATAAAACAACATGGACAAATACAGTTAAAATTAACACATATCGGAACACAAAATACAAGTGTATAAAGGAACCCTAAGTGTTAACGTACTCATTTTACAAATGTTGGTCGACAAAGGTTCTTCGGATACAAGGGAAAATGCACTTACATATGGAATTAGTAATATTTGAAATAAAATCAGGTGCTGACTACCCATGTATATATATATATATATATATATATATATATATCTTCCAGCATTAGGAAGCCCAAAAACGCATATTCTACGGTCAATGCCAAGCCCACACCACCCATAGGAAGCCCGGTTTCGTAAAAATCATGTGTATATTTTTAATATCGTGATGTACACGTCACAGAGGGCCCAAATTTAAATTTTAGGGTGTGCTTCATAATAGTGCTATGTACAGCAAAATATACACCATTAGTTCATCGAAATTCCGTTTGAAGCCCGAGGGAGCACTAGGTTATACACTTACACACTTTGTATACGTTTCACAGTTGATTTGTGACCCGTCCCCGAAAATAGATTTTAAATAACGTATATATTTAATTCCTTTTCACGTTAATTTCGAACCTATCAAGCTGGGTTTCATTGCAACTTTTTGACATATTTTACATTACAAAGTCGAGTTGAATAAACGAAGAAATCGCATTTTATCAAAAGAAGAAATTCGTAATTCTCAAAATAGATACATGCAACATCAATTATCATTGATATGAATTTAGTCTAATTCGCATGCATAGGCAAATTTTAATAAACCTTGGTTGCTTAGGGGAACATTCGATTATTTTGAAAAATATTTAAATATGGATATTAAACAGGAGTGAATTTACGATTTTTTACACTATATGACAATACTTAAGGAAGAAATAAAAAAAAATTAATTTCGTCAACGAATATAACCAATATTATTTGTTAATTGAGTAAACACAACGCATATATTTAATATAATTTTCATGCTGTTACAGTGTAATAAAATAATCACTATTTGTATAAATGATGTAAGGAGGTTCCAGATATTTGTCCATAATCTTCCTAATTTTCTGAAAGTGCTTTGGATTATTTCGAACCTCCAGAGATTTGTTGAGGACTAGATACGGAATGTTACCAGTGTCGTTGGGATTAAGATTAGGCCAAAATATATTTTCGAAAATGGTTTCAGGAGCCGGAAATGGATTTCTGCAACAAAAGTCAATATCAAATTAGTCTCGAGTAGATCTCTCGTCTAATCGATGGTACCCAGTTTTCACGAAGTTCGCCCAAATTTTCACCATTCTACGTGACGTCAACTGATCTATATCTGAATATTCTTCAATATTTTCGTCTTTTAGTTCCCACATATATCTGACCTCTTCCCCATGACTTACTCTCTCGCATCCTTCGAAAATCGTCAAACTAATACTATTATTACTTACGAAATATATTTAATAATAGGTACCTTCTAGGAATGGAGCTTGCACCTTGTTGCCTAGCTTCCCTTTATATGCGAACTCGTACAAATAGACGTCAACAAATTGTGAGGAAAGTTGTGCTTGTTTAACTATGGGGTTTACAAAAGTATCCTCGCCTTGATACTAAAATATACTCAGCTCAGTTCATTAGTAGTTAGTAAAGTTATTAGATTTAAATTATATATGAAAACATATTTGGACAAAAATACGGAGTTTAATCAAACTTACCCGTACAAACGCAGGGAAATCATTCTCAAACGTCTTATTCGTGTAAGTTCCCATTATTAAACCAGCTACCAAAGTCTTATTTTTTATATTCAGTAGATTAGATTTCAAAAGACATGATATATTGGCGTATATGTTATCTCGTTCAGCATTATTATTGACTAAAAATGAAGGTATCTGTTTGATATTTGTATTGCTTGACCCGAGTCCCTTTACCCACCAGTTAGAATCTTTTCTTCGGAGTTGAAGCCAGCCAATAACGGAACCTTCTTAAAGTTGCCTATCATAAACGACTCCAACATGTTATACGAAAAATCACCGCTTTTTTCTATGATTGGTGCATGATGTACTTCTCCGACCGCCTTTAAATTATTTATTTTCGGTAACCAGAACTAGAACTTGTAATATCTTACATTCAAAATATCCTCTGCAGATGCTTCTAGCAACAAGTTAAGAAGGTCTCTGGAATTATTGGAAGTGAAGTTAGAATTCAGAAGTCGCCCTAACTGAAAGGCATGTTCCCTGGCGTTGTAATAGTAGTAATTCCATATCGGGGAATTGCTCTGTTGAATGGCACCATGAAAGAGAACTATGACAGTAAAGTTAAGAGTTTTATTAAACTCTATTTGTTCCTCATACTTTTGTTTGACGTCCAAGGACCCAAAAGGTGAAGACCAACACATGCCGCACCAGAACTCATTCCACTAATGGTCACTTGACTAGCGTTGCCATTAAAATATTTGATGTTTTCGTGTACCCATTCCAATGCCAGTCGTTGATCTTTAAGGCCTAAATTTCCCGGGATAATATTGTCTTCCGTTGATAGAAAACCTAGAAATATAATTTCTTGGACTAAAAATTAGAAGCATATGAAAGACGTGTTACCAAGTGATCCTAATCTGTAATTCAATGTGACCACAACAATATCGTGTTCCATAAAATACGTAGGCCTATATTGGTTTCCGTATTCGTGACGGAACTTCCCTCCATGTATCACAACCATCACTGGCAAAAGTTTCTCGCTGATATTGGGTTTCTAAAAGTTACAATAGGGCAAGACCTCATTATCGTTAATACATATTTTTGTACCAATGGGGTGAAGACGTTCACAAATAGACAATCTTCACTTAGTTACAAACCGCGAATATCGTTGATGAACTTATCCTGATAACACGCAACCGTAATGTTCATGCCCTCTAAAGTGCCTTTCCATGGTTTCCTTTCTCGTGGTGGCTGCAATAAATTATATAGCTAAACCTAAACTAGCAACTGTACTATACCTATCTATCTTAAATCTGAGAGATCCTACTGGTGCTTCAGCATAATATATTTGGTAGAATTCATAAAATTGGTTTCCGCTCAAAGTGTTCACTATGCGACCCTTAATTTTTCCCTTGGGAATTTCTATAATTATGCTCTCCTCTAAATCATATTTATTGACACACACCCACAATGATACAGATACACCGATACAGATAATAATGCCTAAAAAAGTTATTCCTATTCGTTTAACACTAAAATCTTTCCACATGGTTTCCTATTGTCCTATAAAAGCTTTTGTTGGAAATGGATAATTGAACTAACGACGGCACAAAATATACACTTTGAAAATTATTATTGTAATCTTATTTATATGGGTGGGAATGTATGAGTACGATAACGATGTTATGTTGTCTAAATATTCGAATTTATTTTAAGTAAGAAACCACCAATTTAATAAGTTACAGAGAAATGTAAATCTTGGAACTTTACTTATGTTAATATGGGTAGTAGATATTTGGTAATTTATTTTCGACCTTCACCGATAATGCATTTGAAATTAGCGTTTGGGAGAAACAATATCCTTTACTACCCTACTAATAATCCTACTAATTTACTACTTAACTAAGATTCTTTACTAGTTTTGTCTGCCGTCTTTGCTCAAACTATATACTATTGAGCTTCTGGTAATGATATGGACATTAATTACTTGCAAACGGCATTTTTATACTCATTTTAATTATAGTTAATTAAAACTCTGTCGCAAAGTTCTCTTGCGAAAAAAATAAATCTAACAGACTTCAGCGGAGTTGATGATTGTTTTGTTATTAACATTAACGATATTAAGATACTGGATAATTGAATGAAGTAGGTAAAAACATGAAGGACTGTACGGATTGAAACAATAAAGAAGTGGAATTAAATACAAATTTTAAACCAAAGCAGGTACTGATTACCCATATTATGATTTAAAATTGTATAATATTATACGTGTATTACATAGATAAAAATCATTAGTATTTATCAATAAAAAACACTTTGCCAACCTTATTTTCAAGAAAGTTATGGTATAAATTGCTACTGTTCACTGTGATCTTATTGAGAAGGGATTTTAATTAAGAACTGTTTATTATCGTCTGGCCTGATGATGAACACTATGTAATCGAAACATCTCTCACTAGTACATCAAATCATCGACAAACAGGTTTTGTTGTTTTGCATGATCTGTGCTACCCTATACCAATTGTTTCCCAGCATCCCAATATTTCAGTGTGGCCGTTTACGGACGATTCTTCTTGTGGTACATATATTAATTTAAATTTTTAATTCATTATCGGTATATATTTTATGACAGAAAATGTAATATTTCTTGAATTTTATCCGCTAAATGCCCGTCAATATTTGTGTAAATTATGTAAGGAAGTTCTATATGTTCGTCGTAGATTTCCCGTACTCTCTGGTATCTCCTACGATTGTAGCGAATTTCCAAAGTTCCATTGAGGTTCATGTATGGTATAGTGTTCGTTACCTTGGGATCGACAAAAGGCCAAGTGATATTTTGGAGTTTTGATTTTTGGCTCATACGTTGGTATA
Source organism: Cryptocephalus moraei (assembly GCA_946251905.1). Taxonomy (NCBI): domain Eukaryota; kingdom Metazoa; phylum Arthropoda; class Insecta; order Coleoptera; family Chrysomelidae; genus Cryptocephalus; species Cryptocephalus moraei. Next base: position 15,815,242 of record OX276454.1, read on the forward strand.
GGGTTGCTGTAAATGAAAACATTTATAGTCACATAAAATGCACGACTATGTTAAACCTACCCAGTTTTCACAAAGTTTGACCATAGGTGAACGACCCTCTCAGATGTGAGTTGGTCAGCAACAGGACAGCTACGGGTGTAATCGAGGGGCTGCCACATGTACTTTATGTCTTCTCCGTGGCACACATTATCACAACCTGCCGAACAAAAGTTGAAGCTACGGTTTTAACTAATATGGTGTTACCTTGTAAATTTGGTGTATCTTTTAACCCGCCAAGGTCTTCTTTGTAGGAAAACTGGTAGACGAAAACTTTGATGAACTTAGATAGAAGTTCTGCTTCCTTAAGTGAAGGCGTTACAAAAATATCATCACTGAAATACTAAAACAGTCAACTATTATTTATATGTTAGACTAAATTGATTCAATTTTGAAGAAGCTCCTAGTTGGAAGCAAGATAAGCTAAACCATAGAACGTTGCATTTGTATCGCGTTTAAATAATTTAAAATGGAGAAGACCCGTATGAATGAAGGAAAATCTTCTAAAAATGAATTGTTCGTGTAAACCCGTTTTACCATATTTCCGACTAATGCTTTATTCTCTATATTAAGCAAGTCCGAATTCAGCAGTAACGATGCGTCAGAGTCAATTTGAGCTAATAAAGTATAGTTCCTACCTGCAATGCAAAACCTGGTGTTAGCAAAAGTAGTTATTGGAACAATTGAATTTATATTGATTCTCCAACATACTTGTACGAATCTTTTCCTCTGAGGTGAATCCGATAAGTAACAGATTTTAACATTACCCTTCATGTAGGACTCCAACATATTATATGAAAAATCTCCGGCATTTTCCAGCATATGGGCGAAATGTCCACTAACTTTTGTTTGAAATACTGTCATTAACTCCTAAGATAGCTGCACCCAATAATTCTACCTTAATGATATCGTCAGCAGATGCAGCTTGTAAGACTTCAAGAAGCTCTGTAGAATTAACGGAAGTAAACTTGGGATTCAAGATACGCCCCAACTCGAACGCGTGCATCCTAGCAGCGTCGTTGTAATAATTCCAGACGGGATAGCTACTCTGTTGAATGGCACGATGAAATAATACTAAAACCGCCTTCGTTTGAGACTGAAACAATTAATTTTACATCGTTGGGTACCTTTGTCAGAACTCCATTTTCCTATGATGTGTAATCCAACTGCAGCAGACCCTGCGCTTTGACCACCAATATTTACTAGACTGGCATTAGAATGATAGATGTGTCAATAAAACTGAAAATAACAAGTGTAAATTGCCCTTCAGAGAAGGTTTAGCTAAAAATGCTATTAGACTTTATTATACATATTCAACAATATTATCAGCATTCAAGGTGGAAAAGAAAATTATTTAAGCGAATATCATCCAAATTTCAACGGCCGAAAAGTAATATATCTAAGAGCCCTCCAGACAAAATTTATTAAAAAATTTTGTAATACTTTAATATAGATGTTCAATGGTAGAAGGTAGATTCAAAGTTTAAAAGAATTTCGTAAAGCGAGTTTCGAGATAATTTCACCAAAGTAAAAAATGAGGAAGTAAACTACCCCTTCATCCTTGCCGACATTACCAAAAGTTTACTTTGAGGTCCCGGCATAATACAATGGCCTAAATATTGCTTTTTAAACATAAAAATTGGTTTGAACCGTTTTTAATCTTTAATTTTAGAGAAAAACCTATCACATACACACACATGGAGACTTTACCAGAACATGTTTTTGGACTCAAGGGAACTTACACCGTCTAAAAATAATAATAACTCAAATTCGTAAAATCGATCAGAATATGATATTTCTCCTATTAAAATAATCATGATGAAAATGATCAATTTGGTGATGAGCCACGTCATGGACTACCGAAATTTATAATATCACGTACACTATCATGTAATTCAATAAAGTCTATTTCATCGAGGGAATCTAGTAAAAAATTTATCAAACTATATTTCAGAATAAAAGTGTTTTTTCACAATATTGTTTTCAAAAAAAAATAGAAATCTTCCATATTTTTTGGGAAATCCAATGTATAAGGAAAAATCTAATTCGTATTCATGAAAGTTAAGAGGTATTTTTTTCATATAAAGTGCCATTAATATTTTAAATTTTATTAGTGTGCCTCTAAAGTATACTAAAATTTGATAATAATAATATTTATATGTATTATAACATAAACAAAAATTTATTATGGATATAGTAATTTTTATTAATAATTGATGAAATATAATGTTAATGAATTTAAGCGGCATAATTTGTTTCGAGGTAACTTGATTAGGTTTAACGAAAATAAAAAATGTAATAAAGGGTTTCTGGGAAATTTCAATTTTCTCACTTAGTATATATCACAACAGAATTAATAGTCATTAAAATTCATTTTCTCTGCTTTATATACTGTACCTACATATTTGTTGTCGCATCTTGTCAAGGTAATAACAACAAATACAACAAAAACAAACACCTTATTTCAAAAACAAATAATTAATTTGTTTTAAAGTGTCTAAAGAGTGTTTAAAAAGTGCTTTCGGCAATGATATCCAGATGAATAATAATTTTACAATGGTCGTAAGGAGGAAAATAAAAAACTAGCAATAAGATCTTCTAGACTTAAAACTGCCTTCAAAATACATTTAAAGATCACTTTATAAAATAAATAGGCTATATAAAAATGTCAACAACTAACAATAAGACTTTCTAACCTTAAATTGGTTCTAAGCTTACCTCAGAGATGACTATAAACGCGCAACAAATTAAAGCTAACTTATGATGACAATTCACTATAATTCCTAGAACTGTCAAAAAGAAAAGTCTAAAAGACACGTTGTAGATTTTTAAATAAAAACTGTTCCTTGGGTAAGAGTTGAATTTAACAAATTAATGCTTAATCGTATTTCCCTATTTTTAGTGAAAGATGAGCATTTCTTGTTTGACTTAGATGCTGATCCATCCATAATGTTGAATTCCAGTCTGCTAAATATAGACAATAAAACGTGGGCTGGAAAATTGATAAAAAATGTTTACACAAATACTTCTTTCTCGTCCGATTTAGGAGCATTTTTAAGAGTAATATTTTCTTTCCTCTATGGTGGTGTTTAAAAACTCTGTGCCATGATAGAAAGAAAGCTACTTACTTCTCTTTGCTTTCTACTTTATATTTTAACTTGTAGACGACAAAGAAATCAGTGAAAGAAATACCTTTATCACACCACCATAAGATACAGACCTTTTAAGAATTCGGTTTTTCTTTTAGTACTTTTCAGATGATACCTTCGCAGTTACCTCAATAAAAGAGGCGGAACTCTTATCAAAGCACACAAACGTCTATTTATACCAATTCGCTTACAAAGGAGAACTCGGAGGAAACATGGCCGCTCCATTCTACAAAGGTATTAATTTGGTGTAAAATATTTAAACCCCTCACTGACCGTTCCCGCAGGTCGCGAAAGAGTAGCACATGGTGAAGACTTGAACTATTTTTGGAAATTTTCCGGCAAAGATATCAACGATTTTTCCAAGGCAGACAAACTCGCATCGAAAAGAGCCTAACCTATGGTCTAACTTCGTAAAGACGGGGTACGCTAAACCAAATGGCATTTATGCCAGTTTACCCATTCCATGTTTGTTTATAGAAACCCAACGCCGGTTCCTGAACCTATACTTGAACGCATAACTTGGCCAGCAGTCGATCCATACAACATCTCCTATCTAAACCTGAACGAGACCCTGGAAATCCTGATTAATCCGAGGAGTTTCCAGGAAGTAAAGAGAGTATATAATAGATATCTGATGGCTCCATTTATCAGTAATACTAACAGTGACGGGAACGTGAGATTAAAATACCGATTCTATGGTATTGAAGTCAAATTATAATTATGTTAAATTGTGATAGAAATATTGATTTTTATAAACAAATTACCCATTATTATTTCCCATTTACAATTATTACCCATTTTCTTGGGCAAGGATATGGATTTCTCACTACTACTCGTTCTATTAAAAGTTATAAAAGTTTAGTAACACAATTCATAGACACAAATTCCCGGTTCTATATCTCAGGAAAGATTTCTTTAATTTTTTAGTTATATATCATCTCAAAGATTTCTTAAGTGAAATTTACCAATTCAAATTTAATATAAGTATACAGTTTGTAAGCATAATAAACTAATTCGATATTTTTAGATTAGTTTTAAAATCGTCCTTTTAATTTTAGTGTAAAAACAAAATTCATCTTGCTAGTAATAATTCGGATCCGCCACTTACACCGTGAGAAAAGTAAATATTACAATTAGGTTTAATTATTCTCATCGAAATACCAACCAAATACGAACCGAAACATATCGTTAAAATTCTTGGGACCTATGTAAGAAAGTAATGGAAAAAATACGGCGATTCATAGATAAGCTTTACTATTTTTTAATAAAGCTTGAAATAATTGGGTACAAACTTCTACAACTTAATTCGTTGTAGTTATACGGCAGAAAACGTTCTGGTACTTTATTCATTATGAGAGGTAGGCGAATATATTTAATAGTTATTAGTGTTCCGATAACCATCATTCTATTAATATGTACCTGCATCTATATATTCCCTGAAGAAGATGTAACGGTTAAACTTCCCCAAGGTAAAATAAAGGGTCGCATCATATTCGATGAGGATGGCAGCAAATATTACGGCTTTTATCAAATTTATTATGCTGCAGCACCTACTGGTCTTCTTAGGTTCAAGGTGGGTGTTACCAGGATTAAAGGTGTGATTTGAGAATATTTATTTGCAGCCGCCCCAGAAAAGGGAGCCGTGGGAGGACACAATGAATGCAACTTATAACACAGTTATGTGTTATCAACCTGAACCTAACATAAATCTTTTAAACGTATCGTACAGTGAAGATTGCTTATATGTAAACGTTTTTACGCCTGTTGTGAGTACAGTATCTACTTTTTCCAAAATCGGGTCGGATTATAATTTATCTTTTAATAGAAACCCGGCCAAAATTCTGATCTTTTACCAGTTTATATTTTTATACACGGAGGAGGTTTTATGAAAGGATCCGCTGCTAATTTTGATGCGATATCATTTGGAAAAGAACGGATTGTAGTTGTCACCGTCAATTATCGATTAGGCGCATTTGGTAAGAACTTAATCCACACAAGCTATATCTGAAATTTAAATAAGGTACCCTTAACGGCATAATGGAAGTTAATTAGTCTCGAGGAGTAACTAGAATAGTAATACATCACGAATTTGTAAAATATGGGGTTACATTACATCCTAACTTATTGTAGTGTGTTAAACGGTCATGCTGACAATAAACTTACTTCTATATTTCACTTATTTACTAATACAGTCTATGTAACTGTTGATAGTTTAGACTTTAAAGGAAACCGGATATTTCCATTAGGTTTTCTCTCTACCGAAGACGATGTGATCTCCGGAAACTTAGGTTTAAAGGATCAAAAATTAGCGTTTGAATGGGTGCATGATAACATCAAGTATTTTAACGGCAACGCCAGTCTAGTGACTATTGGTGGACAAAGCGCAGGGTCTGCTGCAGTTGGATTACACGTCATAGGAAAATGGAGTTCTGACAAAGGTACCCAACGACGTAAAATTGTTTCAGTCTCAAACGAAGGCGGTTTTAGTATTATTTCATCGTGCCATTCAACAGAGTAGCTCTCCCATCTGGAATTATTACAACGACGCTGCTAGAATGCACGCGTTCGAGTTGGGGCATATCTTGAATCCCAAGTTTACTTCCGATAATTCTACAGAGCTTCTTGAAGTCTTACAAGCTGCATCTGCTGACGATATCGTTAAGGTAGAATTTTTGGGTGCAGCTATCTTAGAGTTAATGACAATATTCCAGGTAAAAGTTAGTGGACACTTCGCCCCTATCCTGGAAAAAGCCGGTGAATTTTCTTATAATATGTTGGAGTCCTACATGAAAGGTAATGTTAAAAATGTTCAGTTACTCATCGGATTCACCTCAGAGGAAAAGATTCGTACAAGTATGTTGGAGAATCAATATAAATTCAATTTTTCCAATAACTACTTTTGGTAACACCAGGTTTTGTATTGCAGTGAGGAACGATACTTTCTTAGCTCAAATTGATTCTGACGCATCGTTACTGCTGGATTCGGAGTTGCTAAATATAAAGAATAAAGCTTTAGTCGGGAATATGATAAAACGAGTTTACACGAACAATACATTTTTAGAAGATTTTCCTGCATTCATAAGGGTAAAAATCAACTCCATCTTAAATTTTTTGAACGCAAAACAAATAAAACGTTTTATGGTTCAGCTTATCTCGTTTCCTAGTCTTCAGGAGATTTCAATTAATTTAAGCTAGTTCATTAATAAGAGATACCTGTTTTAGTATTACAGTGATGATACTTTTGTAACGCCTTCACTCAAAGAAGCGGAACTCCTGTCTAAGTTCATCAAAGTTTACGTCTACCAGTTTTCCTACAAAGGGGACCTCGGCGGGTTTAAAGATCCACCAAATTTAGAAGGTAACACCATACTAGTTAAAACCGCTGCTTCACTTTTTTTCTTCAGGTTGTGACACTGTGTCCCACGAAGAAGATATAAGGTACATGTGGAGGCCTCTCGATTACATCCGCGGCTTTCCAGCTGTTGATCAACTCACATCTGAGAGGTTCGTTCACCTATGGTCAAACTTTGTGAAAACTGGGTAGGTTTAGCATAGTCGAGCCTTTTATGTGACTTAAAATATTTTTATTTACAGTAACCCCACACCAATTTATGAGCCTCTACTCCAAAATATCACTTGGCCCCTTGTCGATCCCAACGTGACAAACACTATACCGTATATGAACCTTAATGGAACTTTGGAAATTCGCTACAATCGTAGGAGATATCAGAGAGTAAAGGCAATCTATGACGAATACATAGAATATCCTTACATAATCTACACAAATAATGATGGGAATTTCGTTGATAAAACGAACGAAGCATATTTTATTTCATAATATTTATTATTAACATATATATATATATATATATATATATATATATATATAATAAAATGTAAAATTAAATTAATATATGTACCAAAAGAAGAATCTTCCGAAAACACTTACACTGAAATATTGGAATACTGGAAAACAATGGGTATAAGGTAGGGTATCTAAGAAAGAAATCCTAATGTCGATGCCTTGATATGCCCACATCTCGAGTACTTAGTGCTCTTCATCAGCCCTAACTATAAAATAGGTATCCCGAAACAAATAAGTAGATATCACGCAAAATGATGCGAATTCCGGCGAATTTGGTAAAATTGGGTAGCGTTGACTACAAAACAATTAAATCATATTTAATTCCATCTTTTTCTGTGTTACAGAAATCCATTTCCGGCACTTGATGGTATATTCGGAAATGAATCTTGGCACATGCCTAATCGCAATTACACTGAAAACATTCCGTATCTACTCCTGAACCAAACTCTAGTGGTTCTAAATAATTTCAAAAATTTTCAAGTACCTAGTAAATAGGATTATGGGCAGATATCTGCAACCTTATTACGTCATTTATACAAATAGTGATTGTTATTATAAGTATTGCATAGTACAATTTTGAAAATTGTAAAATTTTTTAAGCGTTTTTATAGAGTGCACAACAGTAGTACCTCCAGTATTGGCTGATATTCTCATATTTTCCTATGTAATACGAATTTTTTTATGCAACCAAATTATTAAAAAGAACATGAAACGTGTCGCGGGACACGAGTTAGGAACTTTAGTTCCTTTTAATTAATAACCAAATTTTTTTTTAAAATTATTTCTTATTAACACTTTGTAATGTTTAACGTGAAACAGCGACAGTAAGACGGGCATATAATACACAGCATTGGCTCTATAAGTAAGGCAATGGAATATCGTTCTCAATGTGTTGAATCAATAAATAAATACACACATATAAATATAAAACCTTCACACAGAAGGCATCCTGTAACTATTTACGATATATCGTAAGAAGTGACGAGAAACCGTAACTTACGATATTGTTCAGAATTGCATTTATGCTTACGAGGCTTACAGATTTGACTACGATCGCTACTTATGTGTTCAGAATCGCAGCATAAATCTGAAACCTATGCGTATGAGACCCGACCCAGTGCAACGTTGCCGCACGGGACCAGCCGACCCGGAGACCAGGGAAACCGACCGTCCAAGGTATCGTAGTTAGGGAAATCCGACCGCCCCCCCCCCCCACCGTCCCGTTAGGTCAGGCCGTCGTATTGGCTCTTCCCAGGGTGAGACTCGGGAAGGTCAATTTGGGCTGTTTGGGCAGGTGCATCCCGGAGTGAGACTCGGGATAGACCTCCCCGACCCGAATACGACGCAATCAGCCCCCCCCCCCTACCGTTCCCGTTGGATTAGACCGACGGATTGGTTCTTCCTTGGGTGAGACTCGGGAAGGTCAATTCGGGCTGTTGGGGCAGGCGCATTCCGGAGTGAGACTCGGGGTGGCCTCCCTGAACGCAATCCGACCTTTGCTTGAATCACCGCGCATGCTTAGTTTCCCTAACGACTTCCTCGGCCGCGATTTGTTTGACGCGAATCAAATCTGCTAATGCGCATGCCCGTGAATTATTAGACCGCCGAATATAGTTTTATCCCGCTTGCTAGCTTCTCCCCGAAAAATGCTTGCTCCACTCTTACCGTTTCATAACGCTTGGCTGACCGTCGCAATTAACTAGCTTTTCTATTCCAAATAGAATAGACACCGACTAGATTATCTAGACCGCCATGCACTACCCCCTCCCCCGTAACAATAGCACCGCGCACTGTTGCCCGGCCGCTTCGTAAAACCGAGACTCCAATGTATTCCCGATGTACATAGTAGTCCATTTTTCGTAGAGCTCGGGAAATTTGTACATAGATGCCGCTTTGATGTAGAAACGATTAAATATTTATGTACAAATGTAAGAGATATTTGAAAAAGGTGTTTTTGTAGCTCGCCGGGATTTGAACCAGGGTCTCCCAATTTCGCGTCGGGTATTCTGGCCAATTGAACTACCGAGCCACGTACCAATTTCATTTTTGATGTTCCTGTTAAACGCTATTGAGAGGATGATGCGGAGGACGAATGGGTTGTACGCAACACACCACACATCCTCTCACGTTAATATTGTGATCTCTTACGTGTTCTCATTATGCAAATGTATGAATAGATTATTCAAATCTATGATTAAATATTTAGTTTTGCACCGTTTCCGATTCTTGCTAACATGATTGTCTTACTTTGATGCCGTTTCTTTACTAAATTAGTTTTATTTTTTTTCCGAATTGTGTGTTTTATTTTCACGGACCTCCTGGCATTCTTCCGAGTATAAACTAACCCGAGGCTTTAGGGAGTAAACCCTTAAAAAAATCTGGCGCCCGAGCAAAACCGTAAAACCGACTCTAAAGCTCCGAAACTCCGCAAATAGCGCCAACTCAACAAGTGACGTAACCTTCCAGCCCAGAGTCGTCGTGCCGCCGACGAATCTGCTGCATCGCGAGGTAAACCACGTCGTAACTTGCTTTTAATAATCCAAATCCACCATTGACATCGTGAGTAATGCAAGAAATTTTAAAATTAGGTTCAAATTTTTCTCATCGAAATACCAACCGAACATCAACCAAATATTAACCGAACCCAGTCATTAAAATTTTTGGAATCTCTGTAATAAAGTGAAGAAAAAATGCGACGATCCTTAGATAAGTTTTATAGTTTTCTACTTTAGAACCTAAAATAATTGGGTACAAACTTCTACAAATCCATTCGTTGTCATTATATGGAAGAAAACATTCTAATAATTTGTTCATAATGACAGATAGGTGGAAATACTTAATAGTTATTATTGTCCCAATAATGATCTTTCTATTAATATTCATCTGCATCTATATATTCCCTGAACAGGGTGTAACGGTTATACTTCCCCAAGGTAAAATAAAGGGTCGCATCATATCCGATGAGAATGGCAACAAATTTTACGGCTTTTATCAAATTTATTATGCTGCGCCACCTACAGGTCCTCTTAGGTTCAAGGTGGGTGTTACAAATATTAAAGGTGTGATATGAGAATATTTATTTGCAGCCGCCCCAGAAAAGGGAACCGTGGGAGGACACAATGGACGCAACTTACAACACAGTTATGTGTTATCAAACTGCAGGTGCACCGGCAGCTATCAAAGTATTCCTAGGAGGTACAAAGAATACTTTTAACTTAAAGTCTAGTGAAGATTGCTTGTATGTAAACGTTATTACACCTATTGTGAGTACAGTAACTAATTTTTTAAAAATCGTATCGGTTATTTTAAAATTTATTTTTTAATAGGAACCCGCGACAAATTCTGAACTTTTACCAGTTTACGTTTTCATTCACGGAGGACATTATACTGTAGGATCCGCAGCTGATTTTAATGCGATATCGTTTGCAAAAGAACGGATTGTAGTGGTCACCGTCAATTATCGATTAGGCGCATTTGGTAAGAACTTATTCCAAAGAAGTTAAATCTGAAATTGAAATAACTTCAATTTATCGGGAAAATTGAAGTTATTTTGTCTCGAGTAATAATCAATACCACATACCAATTTTGTAAAATACGACGTTACAGTACATCCTAACTTATTGAAGTGTGTTAAATGGTCATGCTGGCAATAAACTTCCTTCCATATTTAACTGATTTACTAATACAATTAATGTAGTTTTTAATAGTTTAGAGCAGTGGCGATTTTTATGGAAAGCGGTTATTTCCGTTAGGGTTTCTCTCCACCGAGGACGATGTGATCTCCGGAAACTTAGGCTTAAAGGATCAAAAATTAGCGTTTGAATGGGTGCACGATAACATCAAGTATTTTGGCGGTAATGCCAGTCTAGTGACTATTGGGGGACAAAGCGCCGGGTCTGCTGCAGTTGGATTACATATCATAGGGAAATGGGGTTCCGACAAAGGTACCGAAAGATGTAAAATTATTTCAGTCTCAAACGAACGCGGTTTTAGTTTTATTTCATCGTGCTATTCAACAGAGCAGCTCTCCGATCTGGAATTATTACAACGATGTTGCTAGGATGCACGCGTTCGAGTTGGGGCGTATTCTGAATCCCAAGTTTACTTCCGATAATTCTACAGAGCTTCTTGAAGTCTTACAAGCCGCATCTGCTGAGGATATCTTTAAGGTAGATTTTGGTTGCAGCTATTAAAAGCGTTAATAATAATATTGCAGGCGAACGTTAGTGGAAATTTCGCCCCTATCCTGGAAAACAACGGAGATTTTTCTTATAATATGTTGGAGTCCTACATGAAGGGTAATGTTAAAAATGTTCAGTTAATCATCGGATTCACCTCAGAAGAAAAGATTAGTACAAGTATGTTCGATGATCCATCTATATTTTGTTTTTCCAATTGCTACTTTTGCTAACATTAAGTTTTGCATTGCAGTGAGGAACGATAGTTTCTTAGCCCAAATTGATTCTGACGCATCGTTAATGGTGGACTCGGAGTTGCTAAATATAAAGGATAAACCTCTAGTCGGAAATATGATAAAACACATTTACACGAACAATACATTTTTAGAAGATTTTCCTTCATTCATACGGGTAACAGTATACTCTATTTTAAACGCAATACAAATACAACATCCTATGGTTTAGCTTATCTCGCAACCAACTGGGCTTCTACAAAATTGGATATATTTAGTCTAACATATTAACAAAAGATAACTGTTTTAGTATTACAGTGATGATACTTTTGTAACGCCTTCACTTAAAGAAGCAGAACTTCTATCTAAGTTCATCAAAGTTTTCGTCTATCAGTTTTCTTACAAAGGGGACCTCGGCGGGTTTAAAGATACACCAAATTTAGAAGGTAACAATACATTAGTTAAAACCGTAGCTTCATTTTTGTTCCGCAGGTTGTGATAATGTGTGTCACGGAGAAGACGTATGGTACATGTGGGAGTCTCCCGATTACATCCGTAGCTTTCCAGCTGCTGACCAACTCACATCTAAGAGAGTCGTTCACCTATGGGCAAATTTTGTGACGACTGGGTAGGTTTATCTTAGGCGTGCCTTTTATGTGACCATAAATATTTTTATTTCCAGTAACCCCACACCAATTTATGAGCCTCTACTCCAAAATATCACTTGGCCTCTTGTCGATCCCAACGTGACGAACACTATACCATACATGAACCTCAATGGAACTTTGGAAGTTCGCTACAATCGTAGGAAATACCAGAGAGTAAGGGAAATCTACGACGAATACATGGAACGTCCTTACATAATTTACACAAATAATGATGGGCATTTCTCGGATAAAATATGAGAATTATATTTGGTGTCACAAGATTTATATTGTTAATAATTTAAAGAATTATATTAATATATGTACCAAAGGACGAATCGTCCGTAAACGTCCACAGTGAAACATTGGGATACTGGAAAACAATTAGTATAGGGTAGCAGCGACCATACAAAGGAACAAAACCTATTTGTCGATGATTTCATGTGCTGGTGAGAAATGTTTCGAGTACTTAGTGTTCATCATCAGAGCAGACGGTAAAAATAGTTCTTAATTAAGATTCCATCCGTTCAGTGAACATAAGCAATTGATGCAATAACTTTCTTGACAATAAGGTTGGCAAAGTGTTCATTGTTGATAAATACTATATGATATACGTAATATACATATACTATTATACAATTTTACACAATTATATGGGTAATCAGCACCTGCTTTGGGAGAATTTTTTTTTCAAAAACACTATTCGACAGAATATTTTAATGATCTCTAATTAAAATTATTTAAAACAAAGATGCCGTTTGCAAGTAATTAATGACCATATTATTATCGGAACAGTAATCAATAACATATAGTGTGAGCAAAGACGCCCGACCAAAATAGTAAAGGAAACGTTATATGGTTTTACCCTACCGCTCATGACAAATATTTTAACGAAGAAGGTTGAAAATTATTTACTAAATATCTACTACCCATATTAACATAAGCAAATTTCCAAGATTTACATTTCTGTGTAAATTATTTAATTGGTGGATTCTTACTCAAAAAAATTTCTAATATTTAGACAAAAATATCATTACCGTACTCATACATTTCTAGAAAAATAAATAAGATTCTTTTCATAATTACTAAAGTGTATATATCTATTGTGCCGTCGTTAGTTCAATTCTCCATTCCCAACAAAAGATTTTATTGGACAATAGGAAATCATGTGGAAAGATTTTAGTGTTGAACGAATAGGAATAACTTTTTTAGGGATTATTATCTGCATCGGTGTAATTTCATTGTGGGTGTGCGTCAATAAATATGATTTAGAGGAGAGCATATTTATAAAACTTCCCAAGAGAAAAATTAAGGGTCGCGTAGTGAACACTTTGAGCGGAAACCAATTTTATGAATTCTACCAAATATATTACGCTGAAGCACCAGTAGGATCTCTCAGATTTAAGGTAGATAGTTATAGTCCAGTTGCTAGTTTAGGTTTAGTTATATTTTTTATTGCATCCACCACGGATAAGGAAACCATGGAAAGACATTTTAGAGGGAATGAACTGTAAGGTTGCGTGTTATCAGGATAAGTTCGGCAACGATATTGGCGGTATGGAACTAAGTGAAGATTGTCTATTTGTGAACGTCTTCACCCCATTGGTATAACAATATGTCTTAACGATAATGATGTCTTACTTTATTGTAACTTTTAGAAACCCAACATCAGCGAGAAACTTTTGCCAGTGATGGTTATGATATATGGAGGGAAGTTCCGTCACGAATACGGAAACAAATATAGGCCTACGTATTTTATGGAACACGATATTGTTTTGGTCACATTGAATTACAGATTAGGATCACTTGGTAACACGTCTTTCATATGCTTTTAAGTTTTCAGTCCAAGAAGTTAGGTTTTCTATCAACGGAAGACAATATTATCCCGGGAAATTTAGGCCTTAAGGATCAACGACTGGCATTGGAATGGGTACACGATAACATCAAATATTTTAATGGCAACGCTAGTCAAGTGGCCATTAGTGGAATGAGTTCTGGTGCAGCATGTGTTGGTCTTCATCTTTTGGGTCCTTGGACGTCAAACAAAAGTGTGAGGAACAAACAGAGTTGAATAAAACTCTTAACTTTACTGTCATAGTTCTCTTTCATGGTGCCATTCAACAGAGCAATTCCCCGATATGGAATTACTACTATTACAACGCCAGGGAACATGGTTTTCATTTAGGGCGACTTCTGAATTCTAACTTCAATTCCAATAATTCCAGAGACCTTCTTAACTTGTTGCTAGAAGCAACTGCGGAAGATATTTTGAATGTAAGATATTGCAAGATCTAGTGCTGGTTACCGAAAATAAATAATTTAAAGGCGGTCGGAAGAGTACATCATGCACCAATCATAGAAAAAAGCGGTGATTTTTCGTATAACGTGTTGGAGTCGTATATGACCGGCAACTTTAAGAAGGTTCCGTTTTTGGCTGGCTTCAACTCCGAAGAAAAGATTGATAGTGGTGCGTAGAGGGACTCGGGTCAAGCAATAGAAATATCAAACAGATACCTTAATTTTTAGTCAATAATAATGCTAAACGGGATAACATATACGCCAATATATCATGTCTTTTGATATCTAATCTACTGAATATAAAAAAGAAGACTTTGGTAGCTGGTTTAATAATGGGAACTTACACGAATAAGACGTTTGAGAATGATTTCCCTGCGTTTGTACGGGTAAGTTTGATAAAACTCCCTATTTTTGTCCAAATATGTTTTCATATATAATTTAAATCAAATAACTTTACTAACTACTAACGAACTGAGCTGAATATATTTTAGTATCTAGGCGAGGATACTTGTGTAAACCCCATTGTTAAACAAGCACAACTTTCCTCGCAACTTGTTGATGTCTATTTGTACGAGTTCGCCTATAAAGGGAAGCTAGGCAACAAGATGCAAGCACCATTCCTAGAAGGTACCTACTTATTATTAAATATACATTGTAAGTAATAATAGTATTAGTTGAATGATTTTAGAAGGATGCTAGAGAGTAAATCATGCGGAAGAGGTCAGATATCTGTGGGAACTAAAAGGCGTAAATATTGAAGAATATTCAGACATAGATTAGTTGACGTCACGTAGAATGGTGAAAATTTGGGCGAACTTCGTGAAAACCGGGTACCATAGATTACACGAGGGTCTACTCGAGACTAATTTTATATTGATTTTGGTTTTAGAAATCCATTTCCGGCTCCTGAAACCATTTTCGGGAAAATATTTTGGCCTAAGCTTATTCCAACGGCACTGATAACATTCCGTTTCTAGTCCTCAACAAATCTCTGGAGGTTCGAAATAATCCAAAGCACTTTCAGAAAACAAGGAAGATTATGGACAAATATCTGGTACCTCCTTACATCATTTATACAAATAGTGATTATTTTATTACACGGTAATATCATAAAAATTATATTAAATATATGCTCAATTTTACTCAATTAACAAATAATATTGGTTATATTCGTTGACGAAATTAGAACTTTTTTTATTGATAGGCCAAGTATTGTCTTAAGTATTGTCATATAGTGTGACATAATCGTAAATTCACTCCTGTTTAATATCCATATTTAAATATTTTTCAAAATAATCGAATGTTCCCCTAAGCAACCAAGGTTTATTAAAATTTACCTATGCATGCGAATTAGACTAGATTCATATCAATGATAATAATTGATGTTGCATGTATCTATTTTGAGAAATACGAGTTTCTTCTTTTGATAAAAAGCGATTTCTTCGTTTATTCAACTCGACTTTGTAATGTAAAATATAAAAATATACAGGGCGACAAGCATAAGCAACGGCTTATCTGATCGGCACACAAAGGCGACAAAAAATATAACTTAATATAAGCTACTCCTACCTGAAAGATAACGCTCCTTCAAAATAAGCCTATAATGCAATTCTTCAATTTAGGAAAGCCAAATGATATATATATATATATATATATATATATATATATATATATATATATGGTACGTTCCACGCCGAATTTAGATTTTTTTTATTTGGCCCAAAATCAACTAAAACGGTCCTTTTGGGCCCCCGAAACTACCCCTAAATTTTTAGGACCCCGAGTGGATTAGAACTCAAGTTATGGACAATTGAAAATTGAAATTTTCAGGTTCGGCTCCAAAGCCAAAAATTTTTAACCATCCATAACTTGTAAAAATACCCATTTTTATGAAAAAAGTTTCAAACAAAAGTTGTTTGCAATGCTTTAAATTTTGGAAACTGCTAAAAAAAAGTTTATCCGACATGGTTCACTATTGACTAGTCTTGACGCCATTAGTCGTCAGGCCGCACATGCATTTTTATGAAAAAAGTTTCAAACAATAGTTGTTTGAAATGCTTTAAACTTTTGGAAACTGCTAAAAAATAGTTCATCCAACACGGTTCACTGTTGATGGGTCTGGGGGCCATTATTCGTCAGGCCGCCCATTAAAAACATAATCAGCGTTTCTGACCAAAAAAACCAGGAGCGTAGCTGGATCTGATACAACACTTTTTAGCCCAAACAGAAGTTAGTCAGACCAAAGGGCTCCGAGGAAAAAATGGTAAAATCCGGCAAAAATAACTTGATATCAAAAAAATTTCATTAAGCCCCCAGAAATCCACTGTTTGCCAGTCAATATCAGACCATGAGCGAAAGTATTTTTTGAATCTGACTCAATCACTGGGGATCAATGTCACTAAGGTTGGTATGCTATTTTCGTATAAGTAGAACATTTCCCAAGTCCCCGGCGGCTCAAAAACTCAAAATTCACTAATATACTTAAATTAAGAGCCCAGACGACTTCGCTTGACGCACTTTTTTTATCCAAGAAGCGACTGTCACCCAAATTGTTGGTTTTGAATTTTCAACAAAACTCTTTAAATTTGGGGCCAGGCCTTAGGTCTGGTGAACTTCTGTTTGGGCTCAAAGGTTTTGTGTTGGATCCAGCTATGTTCCTGATTTTTTTTTTGGTCAGGAACGTTGCATATGTATTTTTTTGGCGACCTGACGAATAATGACGCCCAGCCTTGTCAACAGTGAACCACGTCGGATGAAATTCTTTTGGCAGTTTCCAAAAGTTTAAAGCATTACAAAGAACTTTTGTTTGAAACTTTTTTCATAAAAATGGGTATTTTTAGAAGTTATGAATGGTTGAAAATTTTTGGTTTTGGAGCCAAACCTGAAAACCATTTTTTTCCAGGAGCCCTTAGGCTTGGCTAACTTTTGTTTGAGCTCAAAAGTTTTGTATCGATTCCAGCTATGCTCCTGATTTTTTTGGTCAAGAAAGCAGTTAATGTTTTTTTTTGCGGCCTGACGACTAATGGCGCCTAGACTCGTCAGTAGTGAACCATGTCGGATGAACTTTTTTCTAGCAGTTTCCAAAAGTTTAAAGCATTGCAAACAACTTTTGTTTGAAACTTTTTTCATAAAAATGGGTATTTTTACAAGTTACAACTACAATGCCAGAGAACATGCCTTTCAGTTTGGGCGATTTCTGAATCCTAACTTCACTTCAAATGATTCCAATGACTTTCTCCAATTGTTGCGAGAAGCATCTGCTGAGGATATTTTGAATGTAAGCTATTGGAGGTACAATTCTACCGCTGATTACCCAATATAAATAATTCATAGGCGGTCGTTGAAGGACATTATGCACCAATCAGAGAAAAAAGTGGTGATTATTCGCATAATATGTTGGAGTCGTTTATGACCGGTAACTTTAAGAGGGTTAAATTGTTAGCTGGATTTAATTCGGAAGAAATGATACTATCGGGTGAGTAAAGGAACTGGGTCACTCCATACAAATTTGAAATAAACAACTTACCTTTTAGAATATGATCAAGCTGAACGGGACGAGATATATGCCAATACAACATATCTCCTAAAATTCCATATCCTGAATATAAAAAATAAGACTTTGGTAGCTGGTTTAATAATGGAAACTTATACGAATAAAACGTTTGTGAATGATTTCCCTGCGTTTGATCGGGTAACTTTGGTTAAACATTACATTTCCATCCAAACATTCATAGACATAATATTTTATTCTAATTACTTATTACTAACGAATTGAGATGAATTTATCGACGTGGTATAAGTCTTATAAATCGGAGTGCGGGCTACCTGCACTTCGCAGAAAACATTGTAACGTTACGCCAGACACATGCGTGTGAGCTAGAGTGACAGAGAGAACAATAGACAGAGATCGACCATAGCAGTTGCCGTGCGACGCATCTCTCTCTTCCACTACAGCGTCCGAGTGAAAGTTCGATTTGGCGATCGGATCGGTTCGCGAGCGCTATGGAAGGGGTACGCGCTACCCTCGTTCTGTACTACTGCACTACATTCGCTCCGTCGGCGGCGACAGCACACTATTATTTATAAAGTTATCTTAACATTTACTGAGCATACCATTGCTTATTACTATTACAATATCAATTGCGGCAATAAGATATTTAATTCTTGCATTCTAAGAGTTTGATTAGCTATATAATCTCATATATTTGTTCTTGCATCGATCATCGAGTGCAATAATAATACGTTATGGTTATACGATTTCGACTAAAAAATTATGATGAATGATATAAATGATCGTGTAAAAAGTCGACTGCATTCATTTAGTATTCAATGAATACAATTATCCTGCACAGCAATTCATGTAAGGTTCAAGATTAATATTCAACTTATTCACACATGTCATAAATGTGTCTAAAATGACCAGTTGGACCGGCCAACCGCAGTGCGAAAGAACCTTCTAATGATAATTTAGTGATAATAATTCTATTCAATTCATAAGCGTGTGCCATTTTTCATCAGTGTTTTCTTTTGACATGATGACGTAAAATTATCGTCCGTAAACCAACTTTAAAGACAACAAATTTTTTAGTATGTAGGAGAGGATACTTTTGTAAACACTACAGTTAAACAAGCACAACTTTCATCGCAATTCATTAATGTCTATTTGTACGAGTTCGCCTATAAAGGCAAGCTAGGCAAAATGATGCAAGCACCATTCCTAGAAGGTACATATTATTAAATATATATCGTAAGTAATAATAGTATTAGTTTGACGATTTTCGAAGGATGCGAGAGAGTAAATCATGGGGAAGATGTCAGATATCTGTGGGAACTAAAAGACGTAAATATTGAAGGATATACAGACATAGATCAGTTGACGTCACGTAGAATGGTGAAAATTTGGGCGAACTTCGTGAAAACTGGGTATCATCGATTACACGAGACTCTACTCGGGACTAATTTGATATTGACTTTTGTTGCAGAAATCCATTTCCAGCTGCAGAAAACATTTTTGAAAAAATATTATGGCCTAAGGTTAATCCCAATGATACTGATAACATTCCGTATCTACTCATCAACAAATATCTGGAGCTTCGAAATAATCCAAAGCACTTTCAGAAAATAAGGAATATTATGGACAAATATCTGCAACCACCTTATATCATTTACACAAATAGTGATTATTTTATTCTAAAATAGTATCATGAAAATTATCCTAAATTCATTCTTGTTTGATGTCCATATTTAGTTATCATTCAAAATAATCGAGTAGTTTTCTAAGCAACCAACGTATTTAAGCTGGATTTGTAGAAAAGATAATGCATGACGTTTCATGCTCACATTGTGAGAATAAAGACTTCTTTCTTTTGATAGAGAGCGTGTATGCATATGGAAACACATTGTTGGAAATAACTTTCTTCTACTCGACGTTATTAAGAAAAATGTGTGGAACCAGTTGTAGTATACATTTGTTCGCACACAATCTGTTCTATTTAACAGGTTTTATTCTGCAGGTTATTTCAATGTGTCCCGAGGAGAGAATATACTAAGGTACATGTTGAAGCCTCTAGCTTACATTCGTAGCTTTCTAACTGCTGACCAATTCATATTTGAAAGAGTCCTTCACCTATGTTAAAATTTGTGAAGATTGGGTAGATTTAACTTAGGCATGCTTGCTATGTAAGCATAAATGTTTTCATTTACAGTAACCCTACAACAGCGTGTAAAACTCTACTCCAAAATATAACTTGATTTAGTGTCGATCGCCTAGTGACCAACAATATACCATATCTGAACCACAATGGAACTTTGGAAATTCACTACCATCTCAGAATCGCAGAATCTACCAGAGAATAAAGGCAATAGGGTAACGACGAAGATATCCAACTCCTTTTCATCATTTAACACCAATAATGAGGGGCAGTTCTAGGATAAAGAATGAAATGTGAATTTCTTATTATAAAGTATATATGGATAATGAAGTAAAAAATTAGGTTAACAGAAAGTACCAAAAGAAGAGTCTTTCGAAAACGTCCACATCGAAATTAGGGATGCTGAAAAACAGGTTGTATCGGGTGGGATAATTCTTAAAAAGAAACGAAACATATTGTCGATATTTCGGTATATTGCCGAGTTACGCTTTTAGTACTTAGTTTTCATCATCAGCTCTTAGTATAAGAAAGAATTCGTTTTCAAATAATATCCCATACGTTTAGTAAATACCAGCAATTGATGTTATTAATATATTAATCATAAGGCGGGCTTAGTGCATGTTACTGATTAATAACATATGATTTATGTAATACATGTATAATATTATAGAATATTACACCCTTATATAGGTAATCAGCACCTGCTTCTGTATTGATTCAATGCGTATATTTCATCATGTTTTGCACATAATTCATTTGTTCATTCTTTGTCTTATTTAATCGTTACTATTAGCAACATATTAATTCAAAACTTTTAAATTTGTTGTATTTTTTGTATCAGAAAACTTGTTGATTGAAACCTTTAACTAAACTATAATTAAAATGATTGCAATGGAACGTGCCGTTTGACATTAATTATTGTCTATATTATTAAAGAAAGTTCAAGACAATATAGTTCCATTACATGCACCAGCGCAAAATTTTAAAAGAAACATTGTATGGTTTTACCCGACCGCAACATCAAAATGTTTTAAAGTAGAAGGTCGAGGATTAATTTGTAAATATCTACTAGCCATAAGTAGCATAACGTAACATAAGCAGCATTCCAAGTTATACAATTCTATCTCATTTATTTAATTGGTGGTTTCCCAATTAAAATATTTCGAAAACAAAATATCTTTGCTCTAAACACATTCCGAGACATATTAATAAGATCCTTTTTTCAATTACACAAGTGTATATTGTGCTGTATGTCTGGTCAATTCTCCATTTCCAACAAATAATTATACGAAACGATGCGGAAAGATTTCGGTTTTAAACGAATAGTAATAACTTTATTAGTTATTATTATCTTCCTCAGTGCAATTTCATTGTGGGTGTGCGTTAATAAATCTGATATAGAGGAGAGCATAATTATAAAACTCCCAAAGGGCAATGTTAAGGGTAGCGTCGTGAACACACTAAGTGGGGAGCAATTTTATATATTTGATCAAATATATTATGCTGAAGCGCCAGTGGGACCCCTTAGATTTAAGGTAGCTAGGTAAAGTACAGTTCTTAGTGCAGGTTTAGACATTTCCTTTATTGAAGCCACCCCTAGAAAGAAAACCACGGAAAGGCACTTTACAGGGTATGAATGGTCAGGTTGTATGTTATCAGAAAGACGACAAGAATAATATTAACGGTATGAGGCTAAGTGAAGATTGCCTGTGTGTAAACGTCTTCAGCCCATTGGTATAGAAGTATATACCGAAGACAGTTTGAGTTGTTGCTATATTCTTACTTTTAGAAACCCAACACAAGCGAGAAACTTTTACCAGTCATCGTTGTGATACATGGAGGAAAGTTTTTATACCTACACGGGAGCAAATATAGACCTACATATTTTATGAAACACGATATTGTTGCGGTCACAATGAATTATAGATTAGGACCATTTGGTAATAAGTCGTTCTGATGTCACTTTTTTCAACTCAACTAAAACTACACCTTTAGGATTTCTATCAACGGAAGACGATGTTATTCCAGAAAATTTAGGACTTAAAGATCAAAGGCTCGCTATGGAATGGGTACACGATAACATCAAATACTTTAATAGTAATGCTAGTCAGGTGACCATTACTGGAATGAGATCTGGTGCGACATGTGTTGGTCTTCATCTCATTGGACCTTGGACATCAGAAAAAGGTATCAGGTACAAAGGAAGTTTAAAAAAATCTGTTAACTTTACTATCACAGTTCTTTTTCATGGCGCTATTCAACAGAGCAATTCCCCGATATGGAATTACTACAATTACAATGCCAGAGATCATGCTTTTCAGCTAGGGCGACTTCTGAATCCCAACTTAACTTCTAATAATTCTTGGGATTTGCTTAATGTGTTGCTTAAAGCTACTGCTGATGATATTGTGAACGTAAGCTATTGAAGGTACAGTTCTAGTACTTGTTACACAAAATAAATTATTTACAGGCTGTCGTTGAAGGACATTATGCACCAATCATAGAAGAAAGCGATGATTTTTCGTACAACATGTTGGAATCGTTTATAACGGGTAATTTCAAGAGAGTTCCGTTATTGGCAGGCTTCACTTCGGAAGAAAAAAATTTGATTGGTGGGTAAAGGGCTAGGGTAACTTTTTACAAATTTGAAATAGTGTAGTGAGTGTTAGTGCAGTGCTTAGTTAAGAACCACACTGTATATGTATTAGTAAGCATTTAATATGTTCAAAATTAATATTGTACGCGTAAGCAAATAGGTAGCAGCAAGGTATACGTATGTAAAGTAGATTAGTATAGATAATTATATAAAACCGATCGGATGTAATTTGTTTCTGTCCAAGCACCCTTCCCAACAAAACAGTTAGTTACAAGAAGTTTACCACATGGCGATCCTGCGAAACAGAAACCTACGGATCTTGACATCGGCAAAGTTATCGGCGAAGAAAATGTGCAGTTCACAATCGAAAGAAGAGGTCATCATATCGCAAGCTGGAAATTTAAATTATCCAGTTAGTACAGATTCAAGTGAAACCAAAAGATTTGTAGCGTTCGCAAACTATTATAGAAAGTTTATTCCGAATTTTGCTCGCATTACCGCACCTTTAAATTATCTTACTAGGAAAGGTGTCTCATTTCATTGGACAGACGAATGTCAAAATGCTTTTATAACACTGAAAAACGCTCTTAAAAACCCACCTATACTACATTATCCAGATTTTTCTCCAAATAATACTTTTACATTAAAAACCGATGCTTCGGGATATGCTATAGGAGCCGTTCTCTCCAACGGAGATGACCAACCGATCGCATATGCCAGCAGAGCTCTTAAGCCAGAAGAGAAAAATTATCCCTCTATACATAAAGAAATATTGGCTGTAGTATGGTCAGTAAAGCATTTTAGACCATATCTTTTTGGGAGAAAATTCATTATCTACACTGATTGCAAGCCGTTAATTTTCTTATTTGGAATGACAGATCCATCAAGCAGACTTACGAAATTTAGATTAGTTCTGGAGGAATACGATTTTTTAGTGAAATACATAAAAGGTTAAGATAACGTAGTAGCTGACGCTCTTTCGAGAATTGAAATTTCTTCAGATGAGTTAAAGAATATCGAAAATACCGTTAAATATACAGTAAACGTCATGACTAGAGCTCAAAAGAAAATTCAGGAAAATTATAACGATTTTGAGGACAACGTTTCGGATCCCGGCGACAGGCTTGATCACCCTGGAGTTGTGGAACTTTTGAAGAGATCTAACGTAATGCAGTAAGAGCTTGAAGAAAACACCTCCATAATTACAAGAAATTTCATAAAATATCATTCGCTTCAATTAAACAATAAAATCGCATTCTTTTTTAGAATACGATGAAAATATTTTAAAATATTTAGACTCCGATCCAGAAAACTTGGTTAATTCGGTATTGTTGAATATAGAAAACCGAAAGCTCGTGGGTGGCCTCATAATCCGGTCAATCTAGACATAAAAATGAGAGCGAAGGTACATAAATTCGCATCAAGCTGAAAATTGGTAGAATCGTTAAAAATGTGATTATAAATAAAACTTAAAAGTTCCCCATCATTCCCGTGTATGGAAAAAATTTTACTCGAGGTCAAAGGTAAAAAAAATGAGTTTTTCGCGATTTTCAGCGAAACGGTAAGTCTTATTATAAAAATATCTTAGACAAAAATTGTAGGTCATCATATTATCTATCAAAAATGTATCAATGCTTTTTTTCTACGAGCCACCCTTTCTGAGATATAACGATTCAAATAGTTGTTCAAGTTGTTATGGGCATAATATGCATGAGTGCGCCACGTATATACATCTCTTATCTAGAGTTGTTATATATGTTGAAATATTTGTTTAAAAATGTTTTATTTGATGAACATATGACAGTTCCAACCAGTCAACAAAAATTTCTTTCCAACACTCACAACAAGTCTCGGTTCATTTCCATGTTGAAAGAGAAGTTTACTGCTGAAAATATATTGGTAAAACAAGCTAATAATGATGCTGATGTATTGTTTATTGAAACAGCAATAGAGCAATTCAATTAGACAAATACAACTATTGTTGTTGGTGAAGATATAGACTTACTCGTATTACTCACTGCTCGAACTCCAACTAAAAATACTATTTTCTTCTTGAAACCAGGAAAAGCTCAATATTAATCGGAAATATATTCATCTAAAAGTTTATCTACTTTTGCAGTGTCAAAATCACGTACTATTTTTACACGCAATAACTGGCTGTGATACGACATCTGCATTTTACAGGAGGGGTAAAACAACAGTTTTCAAAATGTTTGAAAAACTAGATTTTGTTCAATGTGCTGAGGTTTTTAAAAACAGTAATTCAAGTCAAGAAGAAGTTATCACCAACGGCATACGCTTTCTTCTTTCTATGTACGGAGCTCCTAAAAAAACTACCTGCTTAGATAAGCATCGATATGTATGTTTCGTTAAAAACACTAAGAATAAGAAACAAGTTCAATTAGCTTCTCTTCCTCCAACCTCAGTTGCTGCTCATCAACATCTTCTTCGGGTATATTACCAAGTTCAAGTGTGGCTTGGTTATCAGCTAGACTGGGGTTGGAAGTTGGTCGACAATACATTGGAGCCAGTTCAAATCTTACTCCCACCTGCACCGGAAAAACTACTAAACACCATTTTTGCAACTGCAAAAAGGGATGCAGTGCTAAATGTGGTTGCAAAAAAGTCGGACTGTTCTGCTCTTTGGCATGTACAAACTGTCAAGGCCGGTCGTGCTCCAATGTTGAATCACTAACAGAAGAGGATTCGTTTGATTCCAACGAGGATACATCACTATTGAAGCAATTTACTTGCACGCAGAATGAAGATGAAGAAGAACAAGAACAAGAAGAAGAAGAAGAAGAAGAAGAACGAGAACAAGAACAAGAAGAACGAGAAGAGTATGACGGTTACAATTCAGACGAATAAAATTCACCACTTTTTTAATTTCCATCGCTTTTTATCTTTTACAATATTTACAAATTTCCGTAATTTTGCAATAGTTTTAAATTAAACAGGATCACAACTGACCCGTGGAGTAGGCCTACTGGGGAAACCACGTTAAAAAAAACGCGCTAAGTACACTACCTCATAGGTGGCGTGGAAACGTGTGCATATTATGCCCATAATAACTTGAACAACTTTTTGAATCGTTATATCCCAGAAAGGGTGGCTCGTAGAAAAAAAGCACTTATACATTTTTGATAGATAATATAATGACCTACAATTTTTGTCTAAAATATTTTTATAATAAGACTTACCGTTTCGCTGAAAATCGCGAAAAACTCATTTTTTTTACCTTTGACCTCGAGTAAAATTTTTTCCATACACGGGAATGATGAGGAACTTTTAAGTTTTATTTATAATCACATTTTTAACGATTCTACCAATTTTAAGCTTGATGCGAATTTATGTACCTTCGAATGTCTAGATTGACCGGACTATCATTAAAGAAATTTATACCAACAAGTCTTTCTTGAAAGATTTTCCTGCGTACGTAAGGGTAAGGCAGTTAATAGTATTTGTTAATTCTACTTTAAAATATAGTTACAACAGTGAGGGAACAGTGTATATTCTTTTAGTATTTCGGCGATGATACGTTCGTAGTTCCTGTAGTGAAGCAGCCTGAGCTCTCATCCAAATACGTCAAAGTTTATGTATATGAATTTGGATATAAGGGGCTTCTAGCGAAATTTACTGACGTGCCTCATCTGAAAGGTATTCCATACTTTAATAATATCGTTACAACTTCATATTATTTCAAATATAGGATGTTACAGAGTAGCTCATGGCGAAGAGAATTATTATTTGTGGGAAGACGATAACATCATTAATTATCCCGCTGAAGACCGACTAACTGCAACGCGAATGGTAAAATTATGGTCAAATTTTATAAAAACAGGGTAAATCGGCTTAACTTGTCATTACATTAGATAATATATTGTTGCTTTCAGAAATCCCACGCCTGTCGTCGCTCCATTATTGGATGGAATCATTTGGCCTGCAATTAACAGTAATGATACAAATAATTTACTAATTAAAGTTACTTTTAATGTCGGAGTTTTGGGTACTTTAATATATGATTAATAAAGGAGCATTCGAAATAATGCTTAAATTATTTTCATCCCAATTGTTGATTAAAACTAACATATATAAATAGGCTGACATAGATGTTTTACAGCTTAAAGACAGCTTGGTTGCCAGAAATTGGAAAAGAATGAAGAAATGTAGAAAATGGTCGACCGATGAATGTAGAATTGCCATAATTATGTCATCCAAAGAACAAGATAGAAAGAAATACTAAATATTATAAATATTACATATTTAAATAATATTGACTTTTTTTAAATAAATTTTAGCAGCCACTTTTCTATGATATCTGCAATGAAAATATCAGAATCACTATCTCACATTTTTGATGTGTGCATCTTGTGGAGTGAAAAATAGTCGTAAGTCTATTTGACATCTATTACGCTAGAATATCCATTTCATAGTTCTTCTATCGACTGTGTATTTTATTTTAGTGCTAATTAAACCTTTCTTGATAACAAGGCTCCCTTCAACTTTTAAAAGACCGCAAAACACTTGTAAGCGACTTAAATAAAATGCCCGAAAAAAGTTTTGCACTATTTCTCTAACTGGATACCAATATATATATATATATATATATATATATATATATATATATATATATATATATACAGGAGAAAATTCACGACTTACCCGTCTAAACCCGTTATGAAACGATAACCACCGACACGTGTTTCTGCTTATTAGCTTCGTCAGGGTGGTATAACCAAGCTCTGAATGATAACGATGTTTGACACTTGGAAAAAAATTATACAACTCAAAAAGAACGTCAACAATTGACAGCAAAGCACATTTGCGCCTAACATAGGAAAGACTCTCCATTCGAGAGCAACAAACCGTCTGTGACGCGGAGGCCCAGACGGTTTGTTGCTCTCGAATGGAGAGTCTTTCCTATGTTAGGCGCAAATGTGCTTTGCTGTCAATTGTTGACGTTCTTTTTGAGTTGTATAATTTTTTTTTCCAAGTGTCAAACATCGTTATCATTCAGAGCTTGGTTATACCACCCTGACGAAGCTAATAAGCAGAAACACGTGTCGGTGGTTATCGTTTCATAACGGGTTTAGACGGGTAAGTCGTGAATTTTCTCCTGTACATTTGTTCCGTCGTTAATTTCACTAATAAATATATATATATATATATATATATATATACGACGTTCTTAGAAGACCAAGGTCTCTGCTTGTGGGGATGTAGTCAATGTAGAATGAACCAGAAATTAGGTGGCCAGTTTTAGTTTACTCTATTATATTTGTCTAGCTTTCGGGAGTCCTCGCTCCCTTCCTCAGGACAATACTACAAACATTTACATCAAATTCATAGTATGAACAAGGTAAGTAACTTACTAGTTGAGTATTAATACACTTCTTAAAGGTGAGCAACTTAGACAAGGAAATATTATCACAATTAACAAACACAATGAACCACGTTACGTAGGTATTATATTCTAGGTTATGAAGCCACTAGGAACCATAACGTGGAACTAACACATCAAATGAGGAATAACAACCAAAGGTAATTACAAACCGGCAAGTTGGTTCGTAGAATACGAAAAGACAGTTGTGTATGCAACCACCATACCTCTGTGGTGTGCATCCATACCAATCGATAACTGAGACTTGTTATACTACAAGTCCTGCAATATTCTGGAACTTAGAAATCTTATCAAATATTAGTTTACAATAAGAGGGAACAGTATTCATAGTAGACACTATACGATGTATTTCGATTTATAATGTGTCACATTTATGAGGGAGGATTAATACATATAATACTTGAAGTCAACATTCAAACGAAAATAGATATTTGTAGAGTGAACGTAGGTTCACTATATATATATATATATATATATATATATATATATATAAATCTGGCGTGTTTGCACTCCACAACCTCATTAACTTACATACGTACCCGTTTTCTAGAAATGTTAATTATTATAGTTAACAATTAGTATAGTAAATCAGTAGACAAAAAGTACCAAGTCATTGGGCGATCATTCCATTTAAGCCTGTACGATTATATGATACATAAAGGAATCATGTGGAAAGATTTCGGTTTAAAACGAATTATAGTGACATTATTGTTCACTATCACCTTATCCGTTATAATCTTGTTGTTGTGCGTGTATATCGACGACTTTGATTCAGAGGAAAGTGTAATTATAGAACTTCCTAAGGGCAAGATTATGGGTCGTGTTATGTACACTTTAAGTGGACAGGTTTTCTATGGCTTCCATCAAATATATTACGCCGAAGCACCAGTAGGCCCGCTTAGGTTCAAAGTAGTTACTCAATAAATTGATTTTCGAGAATGAAACGTAATTTTACTTTTGCAGCCACCTAGAGAGCGAGAGCCGTGGAATGGCACTTTAATGGCCATGAATAACACAGTGGTATGTTATCAAAAACCGGATAACGAAAGTAAGAATAACCTTATTGGGAAGGAAGTAACTGAAGATTGCCTAGTTGTGAACGTGTTCACCCCTTTGGTATAAATATACGTACTGAAAATAGTTGAAATACTTGATTTAGTTTCTCTTTTAGAAACCAAACACCAGTAATGAACTTTTGCCAGTAATGGTTATGGTGCATGGGGGAAAGTTTTTATACTTATACGGGAGCAAATATAGGCCTACATATTTTATGGAATATGATATCGTTGTGGTCACAATGAACTATAGATTAGGCGCGTTTGGTAACACATTCTCCGGAGCTTGTCACTTTCCTCACTTCCATTAAATTCTATTTGTAGGATTTCTATCAACGGAAGACGATGTTATTCCTGGAAATTTAGGACTGAAAGATCAAAAATTCGCCTTGGAATGGGTACACGATAACATAAAATATTTTAATGGTAATGCCAGTCAGGTGACCATAAGTGGCAATAGTGCTGGCTCGGTATGTATTGGGCTTCATCTAATTGGTCCTTGGACATCAAATAAAGGTATAAGGAACAAAGTAAATTTCAAGAATAATTACGTTTGTCATTACTGTTTTAGTTCTCTTTCATGGTGCTATTCAACATAGCAATTCTCCGATATGGAATTACGTCAATTACAACGCAAGGCAGCATGCCTTTCAGCTAGGACGCATCCTCAATCCGAACTTCAATTCTAATGATTCAAGAGACCTCCTTCAAGTGCTGCTGGAAGCTACTGCTGAGGACATTTTGAATGTAAAGTATTGCAGCCACAGTTCTATTACTCTTTACTCTAAACCAATAATTTACAGGCGGTCGTTGAAGGACATTATGCACCGATCATAGAAGAAAGCGGTGATTTTTCGTACAACATGTTAGAGTCGTTTATGACTGGTAACTTCAAGAGGGTTCCGTTATTGGCAGGCTTCAACTCGGAAGAAAGAATTGGTAAAGGTGAGTAAAAAGGAAAGGTCACCTTTAAACAAAATTAAAGATATACATTTTTACTCTTTTAGAATTCGATCACGCTGAGCGGGATGAGCTGGATGCCAATATATCGTCCCTTTTAAAATCTAAACTGCTGAATATAAAAAATAAAACTTTGGTAGCTAGGTTAATAAAGGAAACGTACACGAATAAGACATTTGTAGAAGATTTCCCTGCGTTTATTCGGGTAAGTTTGATTAAATATAATATTTTCAATCAACCAATTTTGAAAGATTTTCTTAACACATCCCCTAATATTCGACCTTGATTATATTTTAGTACATAGGTGAAGATTCTTGTGTAAATCCCGTAGTGAAACAGGCACAAATATCTTCGCAATTTGTTGACGCATATTTGTACCAGTTTGCATATAAAGGTAGACTCGGGCAAATGATAAATGTGCCTTTTCTTGAAGGTAGGTAACAATTTAAAACCTCCTGTAGTAATTATAACATTTGTATTGCTATTTACAGGATGCGAGAGAGTAAGTCATGCCGAAGATATATACTATGTCTGGGAAACGGACGACGCAAATATCGAGGAATATAGTGAATCAGATCAATTGGCATCACGTAGAATGGTGCGAATGTGGGCGGATTTCGTGAAATTTGGGTAAAGTCGAAACGAGGTCGTAAAGTTATGAATAATTTGATCTCAATCACAATTACAGAAATCAATTTGCGGCTCCCGATCACATATTCGAAAATGTGTCTTGGCCTAAGCTCAATCCCAACGACACTGATAACATTCCGTATCTGCTCCTGAACGAAACTCTGGAGGTTAGAAATAATCCGAAGAACTTTCAGAGAATAAGGAAGATTATGGACAGATATCTTCAGCCTCCTTATACCATTTATACAAATAGTGATTATTTTATTGTAAAAAAATAATTTAAAATATGTAGGAAATCTTTACTAATAATATGCTTACCCGTTATTATAATAATATACATCTATTGTACGTGATAAAGAAATTCGCAAAGTGGTAATTATTTCTTAAAGAAAGACCATATTTGGGGTACTTAACTGCAAAATATTGACAAAGTCTTTCGTCTTTGATTTTATCACCTAAATGAACCGGAAAATTATTACAACTTCCTTATACTACCAAAGATTAGTAATATCTGTATGATTGCGAATCGCTCAACGTCGATACGAAACATTATTCACAGTGTAAGTGCTAGTGTGCGAATACAAATGCATATATTTTTTATGAAAATAATTTTGTCTTAGTCCCTGAATCCCTACTGTTTGGTAAAAAAAATCTGCAACTTTACATTATTAAGAAAAAATGTATGACTGTGTAATTGTAATGAAAATAGAAAACACTGTTTATAAAATGGGGCACAAATAAATTTTAAATTTGATTTATTTGCCATGAATCTCATCGTTTGGAAAGAAATTATTTTCCATATCATTAAAATTGCTTGAGAGAAACCATTAAAATATTGTAGAAATAATTTTAACAAATTTATTGTTGCTCAATGGAAAACCTAGCTATTATTACATATTTTACCTTACGGTGGTAGCACTACTTCTATTTATTCACATTTGAAAGTACAAATCCATCGTGATAAAACATTTTAGTAAAAAGCGAATAACAGTCTAATATAATAATGTACTATATAAATAAGTTTAATAAAGTTAATAATAGTTTTTAGTAATTAGAAATAAGTTTGTGGCAATGGAATGAATTCGAAACTAGTTAAGAGTTGAAATTCAGAAATTTTGTATATGAGGTTCATTGTTTCATATTACCTTTAAATGCTTCCATATAGTTTATAAATAACTTACTCATATTTTTCATTCAAGGCATTTTATTCAAATTTGAATTCTAGTAATTTTAAACATTTTTCAAATCTCAATGCCAATATTTTTCAAATCTTCCACATTTGTTCCATAAAACATATTTTCCGGTAAGGAACTTTATAATGGATTGCCATGGGGTGCCACACAGAAAATGCCAGCTATATAGCTTCATGTGAAACTAACCTAATTTTTAAATGCAAGGTTTCACCTACACTGGCAAACAAATTAATTAAATAATATAAAAATTGATTCCATTAATGAATAAAGAAATTACTCACAATCTATTTCTGTATTGAGTCTATACTCGTAGGTCATAAATAATTAAATAAAAGTCATTAAATAAAGGTCATTAATTACAGGTTTTCATCAACCGATGTAATCCCTAGCAACTTGGGTCTTAAAGATCAAAGGTTTGGTTTAGATTCAAAATAACATTAAAAATTTTAACGGCGACGCTAACCAGGTTACTCTCGGTGGCGGAGGTTCAGGGTCTGTTTGCGTTGGTTTACATCATAGGTTCCCAAAGTGGTCCAGGTGGACCCCCTGGGGTCCACGGGAAACTCGATGGGGGTCTACGTTGGCGTGACAAAAAAATGGGGGTTCACAATTCGTAAACGGGGGTCCACGAAAATTTATCTTCTTTCGATAGTGAAGAACTAAAATGTTGGCTTCTACATCTCTCAATGTAGGCAGATAATATTTTAAAAAGCTCAGCGACTGTTGTAAAAACTTACATATTATTGACTATTTATTTTTATACTATTTTTATTTTTACCACTCCGAATGGGGTGTTTTCTAAATGAAATAAGTGAGAATTGGTTGGTTCCTTGTGCTGTGAGTAGATGTCAATTAATTAAAGTTGGATGATCCAACTTTACTTTTTTGACATCCACTCGCAGCACAATCAATTAATTAATGTACCAATAAATTCTCACTTTTTTCCAGTAAACTATTAATTCATAATTAGAACTCGGCCGCAACTCAAATTTCCATAGTTGGATCCAATCTTCGCATTTTTTGTCGAGTTTTGGAAATGTGGTAGAAATATAGCTGCAGGGGGTCCACCGGAATCAGCTAAATTTTGAAAGGGGTCTATGACCAAAACAAGTTTGGGAACCTCTGGTTTACATATAGAAACTTGGGGATCAGAAATAGCTATGAACACTCTCCAAGAAGGAATGGTTAGAATTTAAAACGATATTATAATGAATCAGCATCATTTATGGTTGATATAAGGGTATAAGTATTATGAGAAGATGAATAATTCTTCTGCCTCTATTCTGATTTGAGCAAATTTTCAGTAACTTTTCACCGCGCCATCCATCAAAGCAACTCCCCAATATGGAACTATTACAATTATGACACAAGGAGGCACGCTTTTGAGTTAGGAAGTGCCTTAGAACCCAATTTTAAATCGGACAACTCAACTGAACTCCTCCAAGTACTGCAGAAAGCATCTGCTGATGGCACGATTCGCCAAACAGGCGTAAGTATTACATCCGTCAATTTTATGATTTGAAGTTAATGTTATACATTGCAATACCTGGCTTTTTAATTCAACACAACCAAACAAATCTTGCTGCTCCAATATTAGAAAAAAACTGACGACTTCTAGTACAGAATATTGGAATCATTCATGAATAGCAGCTTTAAAAAGTTTCTTTATTGACTGGCTTTAACTCCGAAGAAAAATTACTACTGGTGGGTTATCAGTAAAATGGAAACTTTGACTAGAACAAATAAGTTTGCCATTTTTAACTAAAATAGAATTCGAAACACTTTGGCACTTACTAAATCCTCATTAAAACCGATAAATTTTGTTAATGTATACATTCAACCTTTATTACATTTACAAATTTGAATTTTTGTCAATTTTAATCATTTTAATTGTAGTTCAGTTAAAGGATTCGATCGACAAGTTTTCTGATATAGGAAATAAATTACAACAAATTTAAAAGATGCGAATTGATATCGTGCTAATATTAACGATTAAAAATAAGACACCGAATGAATAAATGAAGTATGTGCAAAACATGATGAAATATTCGGATTTAATCATTTTAATTAGAAATATATGGGAACAGAAGCAGGTGCTGATTACCCATATAAGGGTGTAATATTGTATATTATATATGTATTACATAAATCATATAGTATATATCAGTAACATACACTAAGCCCGCCTTATGATGAATAAATTAATAACATCAATTACTGGTGTTTACTATACGGATGGGAACTTTTTTGAAAACGAATTCTTTCTTATACTAAGAGCTGATAATGAGAAATAAGTACTCGAAACGTGACTTATCTCTAGATCAAATTTATTAACGCACATCCACAATAAAATTGCACCGATGAAGACCGTGATGAGAAACAAAGTTTTTCCTATTCGTTTAAAACTGAAATCATTCCACATGGTTTCTCATTGTCTCATATAATCGTTTGTTGGAAATAGGGTATTGAACTAACTACGGCATAATATGTTCACTTGCGTAATTATTAAAAGACTCTTATCATCAGGTCTCGGAAACTACTAAGGTTAAGGTTATTATGTAAAAATATATGAAGCTTTTGGGTAAGAAACCACCAATTAAATAAATGACAGAATTGTTGAACGTGGAACGCTGCTTTTGTTAATATGTGTAGTAGATGTTTCGTAATTTATTTTCGACCTTGCATTTTAAAACTTTTGTACCTTGCAGTCTAATTAATCCAAATAATATTTCCATTACTAGTTTACGGAGCCGTCTTTGCTTAGGATACATGTTATTGAACCTTTAGTAATAAAATGGACATTAATGACTGGCAAACGGCATCTTCAATTTAATCATTTTATTTATAGTTTAATTGAAGGTCGCTATCGACCAGTTTTCTGGCCAAAAAAATAAATCCTAACAAACTTCAAAGAAGCTAATTTTATGTTGTTAATAATAGCGATTATGAGACGCTGAACGATTGAAAGAAATATTTAAAAAACCTGAAGGAGTATACGGATTGAAGCAATAAATAAGTGAAAATGCAATGACATAAGGTTGTCCAAGTTCTGTATCCGAAGAAAAACAAGTCTTCGCCAACAAATTTATTAGACGTGAGCGACCGGTTTCGACTGATTAACAGTCATCCTCAGGCTCTCGAACAAAATTTTTAGGGTTCCGGGTATGCGACATGTGAGACGTCAAACGATAAAACAACATGGACAAATACAGTTAAAATTAACACATATCGGAACATAAACTACAAGTGTATAAAGGAACCCTAAGTGTTAACGTCCTCATTTTACAAATGTTGGTCGACAAAGGTTCTTCGGATACAAGTGAAAATGCACTTGCATATGGAATTAGAAATATTTGAAAACAAAATCAGGTGCTGATTACCCACATATATATTATCAGGTTACATATATCATATATCATATATCATTACATATATCAGGTGCACATTACCTGTGTACATGTATATATATATATATATATATATATATATATATATATATATATCTTCCAGCACTAGGAAGCCCAAAACGCATATTCGACGGTCGATGCCAAGCCCACACCGCCCATAGGAAGCCCGGTTTCGGGCTTCGTATAAATCATGTGTATATTTTTAATATCGTGATCATTCCTAATGGTGCTATATACAGTAAAATATACACCATTAGTTCATCGAAATTCCGATTGAAGCCCGAGGGCGCTCTTGGTTATACACTTACACACTTTGTATACGTTTCACAGTTGATTTGTGACCCGTCCCCGAAATTAGATTTTAAATAACGTATATATTTAATTCCTTTTCACGTTAATTTCGAACCTATCAAGCTGGGTTTCATTGCAACTTTTTGACATATTTTACATTACAAAGTCGAGTTGAATAAACGAAGAAATCGCTTTTTATCAAAAGAAGAAATTCGTAATTCTCAAAATAGATACATGCAACATCAATTATCATTGATATGAATTTAGTCTAATTCGCATGCATAGGCAAATTTTAATAAACCTTGGTTGCTTAGGGGAACATTCGATTATTTTAAAAAATATTTAAATATGGATATTAAACAGGAGTGAATTTACGATTATTTCACACTATATGACAATACTTAAGGAAGAAATTAAAAAAAATAATTTCGTCAACGAATATAACCAATATTATTTGATAATTGAGTAAACACAACGCATATATTTAATATAATTTTCATGATGTTACAGTGTAATAAAATAATCACTATTTGTATAAATGATGTAAGGAGGTTCCAGATATTTGTCCATAATCTTCCTAATTTTCTGAAAGTGCTTTGGATTATTTCGAACCTCCAGAGATTTGTTGACTAGATACGGAATGTTACCAGTGTCGTTGGGATTAAGATTAGGCCAAAATATATTTTCGAAAATGGTTTCAGGAGCCGGAAATGGATTTCTGCAACAAAAGTCAATATCAAATTAGTCTCGAGTAGACCTCTCGTCTAATCGATGGTACCCAGTTTTCACGAAGTTCGCCCAAATTTTCACCATTCTACGTGACGTCAACTGATCTATATCTGAATATTCTTCAATATTTTCGTCTTTTAGTTCCCACATATATCTGACCTCTTCCCCATGACTTACTCTCTCGCATCCTTCGAAAATCGGCAAACTAATACTATTATTACTTACGAAATATATTTAATAATAGGTACCTTCTAGGAATGGAGCTTGCATCTTGTTCCCTAGCTTCCCTTTATATGCGAACTCGTACAGATAGACATCAACAAATTGCGAGGAAAGTTGTGCTTGTTTAACTATGGGGTTTACAAAAGTATCCTCGACTAGATACTAAAATATACTCAGCTCAGTTCTTTAATAGCTAGTAAAGTTATTAGATTTAAATTATATATGAAAACATATTTGGACAAAAATACGGAGTTTAATCAAACTTACCCGTACAAACGCAGGGAAATCATTCTCAAACGTCTTATTCGTGTAAGTTCCCATTATTAAACCAGCTACCAAAGTCTTATTTTTTATATTCAGTAGATTAGATTTTAAAAGACCTGATATATTGGCGTACATATTATTCCGTTCAGCATTATTGTTGACTAAAAATGAAGGTATCTGTTTGATGTTTGTATTACTTGAACCGAGTCCCTTTACCCACCAGTTAGAATCTTTTCTTCGGAGTTGAAGCCAGCCAATAACGGAACCTTCTTAAAGTTGCCAATCATAAACAATTCCAACACGTTATACGAAAAATCACCGCTTTTTTCTATGATTGGTGCATGATGTACTTCTCCGAACGCCTTTAAATTATTTATTTTCGTTAACAAGCACTAGAACTTGTAATATCTTACATTCAAAATATCCTCTGCAGATGCTTCTAGCAACAAGTTAAGAAGGTCTCTGGAATTATTGGAAGTGAAGTTAGAATTCAGAAGTCGCCCTAACTGAAAGGCATGTTCCCTGGCGTTGCAATAGTAGTAATTCCATATCGGGGAATTGTTCTGTTGAATGGCACCATGAAAGAGAACTATGACAGTAAAGTTAAAAGTTTTATTAAACTCTATTTGTTCCTCATACTTTTGTTTGACGCCCAAGGACCCAAAAGGTGAAGACCAACACATGCCGCACCAGAACTCATTCCACTAATGGTCACTTGACTAGCGTTGCCATTAAAATATTTGATGTTTTCGTGTACCCATTCCAATGCCAGTCGTTGATCTTTAAGGCCTAAATTTCCCGGGATAATATTGTCTTCCGTTGATAGAAAACCTAGAAATATAACTTCTTGGACTAAAAAATTAAAAGCATATGAAAGACGTGTTACCAAGTGATCCTAATCTGTAATTCAATGTGACCACAACAATATCGTGTTCCATAAAATACGTAGGCCTATATTGGTTTCCGTATTCGTGACGGAACTTCCCTCCATGTATCACAACCATCACTGGCAAAATTTTCTCGCTGATGTTGGGTTTCTAAAAGCTACAATAGAGCAAGACCTCATTATCGTTAATACATATTTTTATAGCAATGGGGTGAAGACGTTCACAAATAGACAATCTTCACTTAGTTCCAAACCGCGAATATCGTTGATGAACTTATCCTGATAACACGCAACCGTAATGTTCATGCCCTCTAAAGTGCCTATCCATGGTTTCCTTTCTCGTGGTGGCTGCAATAAATAATTTAGCTAAACCTAAACTAGCAACTGTACTATACCTATCTACCTTAAATCTGAGAGATCCTACTGGTGCTTCAGCATAATATATTTGGTAGAATTCATAAAATTGGTTTCCGCTCAAAGTGTTCACTATGCGACCCTTAATTTTTCCCTTGGGAATTTCTATAATTATGCTCTCCTCTAAATCATATTTATTGACACACACCCACAATGAAATTACACCGATGCAGATAATAATGCCTAAAAAAGTTATTCCTATTCGTTTAACACTAAAATCTTTCCACATGGTTTCCTATTGTCCTATAAAAGCTTTTGTTGGAAATGGATAATTGAACTAAAGGCGGCACAAAATATACACTTTGAAAATTATTATTGTAATCTTATTTATATGGGTGGGAATGTATGAGTACGATAACGATGTTATGTTGTCTAAATATTCGAATTTATTTTAAGTAAGAAACCACCAATTAAATAAGTTACACAGAAATGTAAATCTTGGAACTTTACTTATGTTAATATGGGTAGTAGATATTTGGTAATTTATTTTCGACCTTCTCCGATAATGCATTTGAAATTAGCGGTCGGGAGAAACAATATCCTTTACTACCCTACTAATAATCC
Source organism: Cryptocephalus moraei (assembly GCA_946251905.1). Taxonomy (NCBI): domain Eukaryota; kingdom Metazoa; phylum Arthropoda; class Insecta; order Coleoptera; family Chrysomelidae; genus Cryptocephalus; species Cryptocephalus moraei. The sequence goes on from OX276454.1 coordinate 15,853,908, forward strand.
TACTAATTATCTACTTAACTAAGACTCTTTACTAGTTTTGCCTGCCGTCTTGGCTTAAACTATATATTATTGAGCTTCTGGTAATGATATTGATATTAATTACTTTCAAACGGCATTTTTATACTCATTTTAATTATAGTTAATTAAAACTCTGTCGCAAAGTTCTCTTGCGAAAAAAAAATTCTAACAGACTTCAGCGGAGTTGATGATTGTTTTGTTATTAACCTTAACGATATTAAGATACTGGATGATTGAATGAAGTAGGTAAAAACATGAAGGACTGTACGGATTGAAACAATAAAAAAGTGGAATTAAATACAAATTTTAAACCAAAGCAGGTACTGCTTCCCATATTATGTTGTAAAATTGTATAATATTATACGTGTATTACGTACATACAAATCATTAGTATTTATCAATAAAAAACACTTTGCCAACGTTATTTTTAAGAAAGCTACTCTTCACTGTTGGTAAATTACTTAGGTAATTTATTTTACAAATGCGCTGGTTAGAAGAGTGAAAAGTACTTGAAGATTTTTAATGTTTTATTTTGATGTTACTCACAAAGGACGCGCCGTAAGAATGACGAACTAGTCCTAGTCGTCCAAAGCGCCGCTAGGACTCACACGCTGTCGCCATCCTTAGTCATTGCTTTAAAGCTTACAAAAGGATATAAATCGACAACTGCTCAAATGAAACAGAAAACTTCTTAACATGGCGCCCGCCTTGAAAGGCTAGACTTTCAATAAAACAAATCTGGATTATACAATGCTATAAAACTTACAAACTTACTATACTTTAACAGGTAATGGACATATTTTCGAAAAACAACGTTTAATTGTTCCGTTTTCAGTTTTAATTTCCGCCACACGCGCTACATTGTCTTTTCCTCGCACAACACTTAACACTCTGCCCATTTTCCACCTCAATGGTGGAGCATTGTCATCTTTCACGAGCACTATAGCACCTTCCTTCAGTTCATCATAGTTCTGCTTCCATTTGTTTCTGAGCTGCAACTCCGAAACATATTCTTTGCTCCACCGCACCCATATATGCTGCCTCAATTGTTGAAGATGCTGGTACAAGGACAGTCGATTGTGTTGTATCTTCCTCACATCTGGACTGGGTATTGGACTCAACGGTCGTCCAATCAGGAAGTGTGCCGGCGTCAAAGGAGTGAGATCCTCAGGATTACAGGACAAGGATGAAATAGGACGTGAATTCATTATCGCTTCTATTTCAGTAAGAAGAGTATACAAGCACTCAAACGTTAGCGTGGTATTATGCACAACACGCTTCAAATGATGTTTCATTACTTTAACCCCTGCCTCCCACAGGCCTCCGAAATGGGGTGATTGAGGTGGTATAAAATGCCACTCAATCTCTTCCTTTGCAATGGCTGCAGATAATACATAATTGTTTTCTTTAATGAATCTACCTAACTCTTTTAATTCAGAATATGCCCCTACGAAATTAGTCCCATTATCTGAAAACACAGTGGAAGGTTTTCCCCTTCGAGCAGAAAATCTGCGCAACGACAAAATAAAGGCTTCTTTCGTGAGGTCTGTAACTAGTTCCAAATGAACTGCCTTAGTTAAGAAACAAAGATATAATGCGACATATGACTTTGAAATTTTAGCGCCTCTTCCAATTTTACTTTTTATCAAAAAAGGACCTGCATAATCCACTCCTACAATATCAAATGGATGACTTGGTGTTAGACGTTGCTCAGGCAAATCTCCCATAATTGGTTTAAGCACAGTCGAATTGTATCTTGCACATCTTACACATTTATGTACAATTTGCTTTGCTAATGAACGACCTGCGATCGGCCAATATTTTTCCCGAACAGCCGCCAACAAATGTTGAGGTCCACAATGGTACAATTTTATGTGTTCATGGCTCATAATTAATTTAGTCAGTGCATGCTTCGCAGGTAATATTATGGGATGCTTTTTCTCAAAACTAAATTTTGCATTACCCAATCTACCCCCAACTCTCAATAAACCCCTTTCGTCAATAAATGGCTTTAAATTTAAAATTTTACATGCCGACTTCAATCTTTTATTTTCAATTTGCTTGATCTCTTTGGCAAATGCTTGCTGTTGAACATGCTTGAGTAGTGAATTGAATGCTTCATCTATTTCACCTTTTGTTAAAAGACCTAACCGTTTTTTGCTTTTAGGTACTTTGCAATTATATAGAAACCTAAATACAAGAGTAACTATTCTTTTTAATCGTGTAAGTTCTGAAAATCTATCTATTATACAGTTTTTATTTATTTGTTCTACTTCTACACTACTTAAGCTACAAAATTTATTTTCTTTTACATCTGGTAACCCGTTACTTTTACATTGTTGTTTAGGCCAACAATTTTCATCCATTGACAAAAAATGTGGTCCGTACCACCAGACTTCCAATTCTATTAATTTTGCACAATTAACTCCACGCGATAAGTGATCTGCAGGATTGCATTCACTTGGAACATGCCTCCAGACATCACAACTAGTAATGTTTTGTATTTCTGAGACTCTATTGGCTACAAAAGTTTTTAATTTGCTAGGAGGTGTCTTTACCCAACCCAACACAATGGTAGAATCTGTCCAAAAAACTTTCTTTGCAATTTTAATTCTAAGTGCTTTTACTACTTTATCCGCTAATCTTGCAGCGATAAGCGCTCCACAAAGCTCTAACCGCGGTAATGTTATAGTCTGCAACGGTGCTACCTTGGCCTTTGCTGCCAAAAGATGCGTGAATATCTCCCCCTTCTCATTTATCGACCTCAAATATACACAGGCACCATAAGCCTTTTCTGAACTGTCAGAAAAACAATGCATTTCAATAGTTTTAACTCCTCTGCATATGACGTGCCGCTCAATTTTTAAATTGCTTAATTCTTTAACTTCTTGCACGAAATTTGCCCATACAACTGCAATTTGCTGAGGTACTTGTTCATCCCAAGTTAACTTTTCAAGCCATAAACTTTGCAATAACATTTTGACAACTATGATACATGGACATACCAGACCTAACGGATCGAAAATCTTTGAGCTGTTGGATAAAATTGACCGTTTGGTTATAATTTTGTCATTGCTTATATTTTTTACATTAAACATCAATTTATCCTGTGAGGGATCCCAACCTAGACCAAGTGCCTTTTTGCTGTTGGATTCCCCGAACTCAATCAATTTTGTTAATGAATCTGTATCCGGAATTCCTTCTAAAACATTGACGTTATTTGACATGAACTTTCTTAATACAAAACCATATTGCTTGAGAGCATTGAAAACCTTTTGTGCCATACATTTGGCTTCTTCGATGGTGTCTGCTCCGGTAAGCAGGTCATCGACATAAAAATCTGACTTTATAATACGTGCAACGTCTGGCTGTTTGGATTCTATGTCCTTTGCCAACTCAAACAAACATCGAATTGCTAAAAATGACGCAGGTGCAGTGCCATACGTTACTGTTCGTAACTCATAAACGTCGAGAGAACGCTCAGGACTAAACCGCCATAGGATTCTTTGCAGTGGCCCATCTTCTGGTGCCACAAACACCGATCTATACATTTTAGTGCAATCCGCTGTCAACACGAAACTATGTTGCCTAAAACGCGTTAAAATAGAAAAGAGGTCTTGCTGAATTGTAGGTCCAACCATTAAAGTATTATTCAAGGAATAGCCTGTTGAACTCGGTAGTGACGCATCAAATACCACTCTTAACTTTGTGGTTAATGTTTCTTCCCGATATACCCCATGATGTGCCATGTAATAATTTGTATCTATGCTATCGTTCAACTTACCTATCCTAACCATATGACCTAACTCAACATATTCTCTCATAAAATCGTGATATAATTCTTTGAATTGTTTGTTAGCATTTAGCTTTCTTTCTAGACTTAAAAATCTACCTTTTGCTTGTTCAATTGAACTACCCAGTTTAGACACATCCAGTTTTAATGGTAACTTGACAACAAATCTTCCGTCACTATCACGTGTAACGTTTTCCTCAAAATGTTTTTCACATGCAATCTCTTCTTCTGAATAGTGTTTCTCATTTGTTTCAACACCTTCAAGTTCCCAAAACCGTTTTAAATCTTCCTGAATCTGACGTTCGATTGTGTTACTGAAATTACATTTTACAGCCCTGGCTTCCATGCCACTAGAAAATGGTCCCGTGACAACCCATCCTAATTTTGTTTCCTGCAAAATTGGTAGGTTCTTACCTAAATTAATTCTATTTTGACCTATAATATTCCAAAACAAATCAGCACCTATTAATAACTCAACTTGCTGCGGCTCGCAAAAATACGGATCTGCTAATCTACATTCCAAAGGAATTTTTAATTCATTAACATTTAACGGTGAAATCGGTAAATTCCCTGTTATTTCTGGGATCACAAAACATGCAACCTCAGCCATATAATTGTTAACCTTTGAATAAATTTTCGCATTACATTTATATTTAATATTTGACACCGCGCTGTTGATATCATGAAGAGCTACACTTACCATTTCTATGGCCAATCCTAACTTTTTACAGCTCCGCTCTGTTATAAAGCTAGACTGCGATCCATTATCCAGTAATATGCGAATAGAATGTTTACAATTGTACTGATCAAATATATTTGCTGAAGCAGTTGACAAAAGTACTTCACTTATGTGACATTGTGCTGAATTATTTGTTGTAATATTAGCAGGTACTGATGTAGACGCTGCGTCCACATCCTTATCAACAACTCTATCTCCCTTCTTGACTTTCTCAACATGTAACAAAAAGTGATGTTTAGAATGGCATTTCTTACAAGTGGGACGTCTGCACTCCCTACTATAGTGACCAGCTCTTAGGCAATTTAAACACAATCTCAACGACATTACTTTTTCAGCTCTTTTTTCTACTTGAATTTTATTGAAATCAGGACAACTCTGAATGTAATGTTTACTTTTACATAATGCACATTTAGGCATCCTTTCATTCCCTTGACTTTCAAGATTTTCCCTTTTTTCATTGGTTATTACTAAACCCCTAGTACTACCCTTGTCATATGCGCGACTCTGTTCAATATTGTCTAGAAGTTCAGCCTTATTATTTAAAAATAGCTTAAGATCATTTAAACTAGGAAAGCCTGCACATTTGGATTTATATGATTCCCATTCTCTACTAGTTACTTTGTCCAACTTGGTACTGATTAAATAAACTATAGGAACATCCCATTCTTCTACTTTTAAAGCAATTTGGCTTAATGCACGCAAATTCTTTGTCAATTCATTTAAGATTGCCCGAATACCCTTTGAAGACTCTTTACTCATTGTTTCAATATTAAAAATATTTTTAATGTGATTATGAATTAACATTTTGTCATTATTATACCGTTTACTTAACAATTCCCAAGCAATTTTGTAGTTGTTTGCTGAAAATTCAATCGTTGACAACAAATGAGCAGGTTCATTCTTCAATGAAGCTCTCAGATAATGAAATCTTTGAATATCCGATATTGAATCGTTCCCATCAATCAGTGATTCAAAAATATCCCTGAATTCTAACCAATTTTGTACCGAACCATCAAACGTAGGTAAATTAATGTCAGGTAATTTAATATGCTGTACATAATTTCCCACTCTACTTTGATCTGAGTCTGATCCGTCTATGATTTGACTTGCATTACCACCATTAGTCTTACTGTAACTCTGTAGGTGTTTCCTTGCAATCGAAATCTGCAAATAATATTTGTTTTCAAACTCACATCTCTCATCATATTCTGTTTGTAATTCATTTTCTTCACAAATGGCTTCTATTTGACCTTGCACGTCCGAAAACCTTTGCAATAAGTTACTTTCAATCACTTTCTATCTGTTTTCTAACTCTAATCTAATATCTTCCGTTATGTTTTCATTTTCTTTTACCTTATCGTCAATGTACTTTGCGAAATTCGTTAGAGTGGCTTTTATACCACCTCTTTGCCTTCTTAAGGTATCCATTTTGTTTTTTATTATGACGTGAAATATAACGAAACGATAATGTAATATAGGATTGAAACTATTAGGATGTAAGAGGTGTACTCACTCCTTTAGTACAACTTCTCTTCTCTGGTGTAGACTGCAAACGCCGTCGCTTAACTCCAACGCCGTTGGCTGCTCTCGGTCCCTGCGCGATCGATCGATCGATGCTGTTACTTCCTCGGGCCGGCCACCATGAAACCGCTCGGTCGTGTAAGTCGCTGTGACGTACTGCGTCTCACGTTCAAAACATTGATTCCTACCGCAAACCTCTGGAACTGTTCGCTCTTCTTTCACTATCCGCTTCGAAGGACCATGGTAAATTACTTAGGTAATTTATTTTACAAATGCGCTGGTTAGAAGAGTGAAAAGTACTTGAAGATTTTTAATGTTTTATTTTGATGTTACTCACAAAGGACGCGCCGTAAGAATGACGAACTAGTCCTAGTCGTCCAAAGCGCCGCTATGACTCACACGCTGTCGCCATCCTTAGTCATTGCTTTAAAGCTTACAAAAGGATATAAATCGACAACTGCTCAAATGAAACAGAAAACTTCTTAACAACTGTGATCTTATTGAGAAGGGATTTTAATTAAGAACTGTTTATTATCGTCTGGCCTGATGATGAACACTATGTACTCGAAACATCTCTCACCAGTACATCAAATCATCGACAAACAGGTTTTGTTGTTTTGCATGATCTGTGCTACCCTATACCAATTGTTTCCCAGTATCCCAATATTTCAGTGTGGCCGTTTACGGATGATTCTTCTTGTGGTTCATTCATTATCGGTATACATTTTATGACAGAAAATGTAATATTTCTTGCATTTTATCCACTAAATGCCCGTCACTATTTCTGTAAATTATGTAAGGATGTTCTATATGTTCGTCGTAGATTTCCCGTACTCTCTGGTATCTCCTACGATTGTAGCGAATGTCCAAAGTTCCATTGTGGTTCATGTATGGTATAGTGTTCGTTACGTTGGTATCGACAAGAGGCCAAGTGATATTTTGGAGTAGAGGCTCATAAATTGGTGTGGGGTTACTGGAAATAAAAATATTTATAGTCACATAAAAGGCACGCCTAAGTTAAACCTACCCAGTCGGGGTCTACATCTGTACACCCAGTCTATACAGTATTTTACAAAATTGAGTTGTATTACTATTCTAGTTACTCCTCGAGACTAATTAACTTCCGTTATCCCGTTAAGAGTACCTTATTTAAATTTCAGATATAACTTCTGTGGATTAAGTTCTTACCAAATGCGCCTAATCGATAATTGACGGTAACAACTACAATCCGTTCTTTTCCAAACGATATCGCATCAAAATTAGCAGCGGATCCTTTCATAAAACCTCCTCCGTGTATAAAAACATAAACTGGTAAAAGTTGAGAATTTTGGCCGGGTTTCTATTAAAAGATAAATTATAATCCGACCCGATTTTGGAAAAAGTAGATACTGTACTCACAACAGGAGTAAAAATGTTTACATACAAGCAATCTTCACTGTACTTTAAGTTTAAAAGATTCGTGCTAGTTTCAGGTTGATAACACAAAATTGTGTTATAAGTTGCATCCATTGTGTCCTCCCACGGCTCCCTTTTCTGGGGTGGTTGCAAATAAATTTTCTCAAATCACACCTTTAATTCTGGTAACACCCACCTTGAACCTAAGAAGTCCTGTAGGTGCTGCGGCATAATAAATTTGATAAAGGGCGTAATTTTGCTGCCGTTCTCATCGAATATGATGCGACCCTTTATTTTACCTTGGGGAAGTTTAACCGTTACATCCTCTTCAGGGAATATATAGATGCAGATACATATTAATAGAATGATTTTTATGGGAACACTAATAAATATTAAATATATCCGCTTATCTGTCATAGTGAATAAAGTATCAGAACGTTTTCTGCCGTATAACGACAACGAATTAAGTTGTAGAAGTTTGTACCCTACCAATATCACAATTAAAATGCAAACACATGAAACAGAACCAATAAAAACAAACCAAGGGCTAAAACAAGGCTGTAGCGTATCACCAACCCTTTTTAATATATATATCGACAGCATCATAAGAGAGTGAGATGAAACAATACGAACAGGTATAAAAATCGGTGAATCAGCATCCGCAAATAAAAACAATACTTTTTGCCGATGATCAGTTGATAATCCAAAACTCTGAAAATGATCTACAAAGAGCCATCTACAAACTATATCTAGTGTGCAAGAATTATAATATGAAAATATTAACATAAAAGACGAAATTTATGGCGTTTGAAGGCAATTACCCCATAAGGACAAAAATAGTACTAGACGATCATCCATTAGAGCAAGTGAGTCATTTTAATTACCTAGGGTGTTATACAAGTTTCGAGAAAGACAGAGACATAGATCATAAAATTCACAGATTTCAATATATATGTGGAACAATTCACAGAACATTAAAGAACGAGACAAGAAGCGACACTATGATGAAATTCTATAAGACAATGGCCACACCTACTCTATTATATGTATGCGAAAGCTGGGTAATGACGCAAAAAGACAACTCTAGAATCCAAGCTAGCGAAATGAGATTTCTCAGAAGAGTGAAAGGCATTACAAGACTTGATAGACAAAGAAACGAAGACGTAAGACAAGAACTAAATATCTACTCGATTAATGAGAAAATAAAAGAAAACAGAACAAAATGGAAACAACATATATGTAGAATGAATGAACATCGACTAACTAAACAAATATTAAATTATAATCCAATTGGAAAAAGGAGTGTAGGACGCCCCATGAAAAGATGGGGCGAAGTTTGATGCCGGAACAGGCAAATAAAAATGCCTAAACCCTGGAATGAAGAAGAAGAAGAAGAAGTTTGTACCCAATTATTTAAAGCTTTGTTAAAAAATAGTAAAACTTATTTATGAATCGCCGTATTTTTCCATTACTTTCTTACATAGGTCCCAAGAATTTTAACGATATGCTTCGGTTCGTATTTGGTTGGTATTTCGATGAGAATAATTGAACCTAATTTTAATATTTCATTACTCACGGTGTAAGTGGCGGATCCGAATTATTACTAGCAAGTTGAATTTTGTTTTTACACTTAAATTAATAGGACGATTTTAAAACTAATCTAAAAATATCGAATGAGTTTATTATGCTTAAAAACTGTTTACTTATATTTAATTTGGAATGGTACATTTCACTTTGAGATGATATATAACTAAAAAATTAAAGAAATCTTCCATGAGATTATAGAATCGGGAATATGTGTCTATGAATTGTGTTACTAAACTTTTATAACTTTTAAAAGAACGAGTAGTAGTGAGAAATCCATATCCTTGCCCAAGAAAAGGTTTATAAAAAACAATATTTCTACCACAATTTTACATAATTATAATTTGACTTCAATACCATAGAATCAATGGATCGAACGAACTTACCTGTGAAGTTCGATCTTGAGTATATGAGGCCTCGTCGAAATAAATAGGAAGAATAATGTAGTACCCCCGTAGGTATCCAGAATCATACGAGTTTGAAAGCTCGCGCTCTATCCCTGCTCCCGCTCTCCCACTCCGTGCTGTCGTCATTCTCTTCAAAATAAGATTGTCGCAAAATCGGGTAGTTGTAAGACCCAGGGCAGGGCGGGACCTATTTATTTCGACGAGACCTCATATAATCAAGATCGAACTTCACAGGTAAGTTCGTTTGATCCATTGATTATATATCGGTCTCGTCTCATAAATAGGAAGAATAATGTAGATGTTTAAAGAGTTTTATTGCGACAATCCAAACACGGCCGATGCAAAACAGTCATCCTTTTGGATAGGCCGACTATAAAAGGTTGCAAAGGTTTGCGAATTTTTTGACCAACCCGCCGCACGGCAAATGGTGTCCATGTTGATCCCGGCTCTTGCCGCCGCTGAAGTCGAATCGTGCCTTTTACTGTGGGCTGAGAAGAGTGAAGTATCTATATTACAGTCCTTGAGTGCCCTTTTTATCCATCGACTAATACTTTGCCTAGTGGCATTACGATGAGGAGGCTTAAAGGTGATCAACAGATGATCACAATCCTTCTCTTTCCTTATGCTAGCGGTGCGACTTAGATAAGCTAGAATCGCACTAGCTACACACATTCCCGGGCATGCCGGAAAAAAGGGCAAGTCCAACAGTGGCTGATACCTATTCATGGCCGACGTCTTAATCCGCTTGGGGACGTGAATTCGAACGCCAGAACCTGTCTGTGAAATATTCTGTGTCTCTATCAGAGAAAGGGTCTGGACCATGTGCCCTGAAGTTAGTGCCAGGAGGATCGTTGTCTTAAATGTTAAATCTCCTAAGGACATTGTGGAGTTTTCCGTGGATTGAAAGTAAGAGAGGATCACTTGTGGGTCCCATGTCACGTCGTATCGAGGCGCTGCCGGACGAAGGCTGAATACTCCTTTGAAAAAACATTTTACACGTGACCTGGGGATTCGCTAATTGTCCAATTGCAGCTCGGTACGTACTAAGAGACGCATACGACGCTCCCTTTTTAAAATGGAAGGAAAGGAAATCTAATAATTGCGGAAGCGATACCTTAAGGGGATTTATCTTCTGATTTTTGCAGAATTCCCACCAAAGCTTAAGTCCCGAATTGTACTGGCGCAATGTCGCATTGGTAATAGAAGCGAGGCAGACGTTTATCAACGAGTCCGGAACGTCCTTGGCTCGTAGACTCTGTATGATAACCTCCCTGCTGCCAGGGAAAAACTCTTCCACAAGGGGTGTGGAGCCCTGTGAACAGACAGAAGAAGATTTACTTCAGGGTCGAAAATGAGTGGTTCTGTAATTAGCATTGCCGTAAACAGCGGGAACCAAGGTTGGGATTTCCATAAGGGCACCACAACTATTCCTTCTGCCCTGTCCTCTATTGTCTTATGAAGGACTGGAAAAATCATTGAAAATGGGGAAAAGGCATGAAATAAAAACTGCCCCCAATTCAACGAGAATGCATCTACTCCGCAGCATTCTGGATCTCTGAGCCAGGAAACGGATCTGGGGCATTTCCTGTTAATACGTGAAGCAAACAAATCGATTTCGATTGACGGCCATTCCTTAAGAATTCGTAAAAATCTAGAGGGGTTCAGCTCCCACCCTGTTTCGATACCTAGCCGACGGGATTCTAGGTCGGCCATTGTGTTATCTGCTGAGCTAATATATATGCTGCACATATAAAAATATTTCGGGAGGCGCACCACTGCCAAATTTCTCGAGATAGACCGTCCAGCAAAGTTCTCTGAACACTCCCCATGCGGTTAATATATGCAATCGCAGGCTCTTTTCGATGCGAGTTTATCTGCCTTGGAAAACTCGTTGATATCTTTGCCGGAAACTTTCCAAAAGTAGTTCAAGTCTTCACCGTATGCTACTCTTTCGTAACCTGCGAGAACGGTCAGAGAGGGGTTTAAATATCTCACAAGAAATTAATACCTCTGTAGAATGGAGCGTCCATGTTTCCTCCGAGTTCTCCTTTGTAAGCGAATTGGTATAAATAGACGTTTGTGTGCTTTGATAAGAGTTCCGCCTTTTTTACTGAGGTAACTGCAAAGGTATCATCTAAAAAGTACTAAAAGAAAAACGGGATTCTTAAAAGATTTGTATCTTATGGTGATGTGTGGAAAAGGTATTTCTTTCACAGAATTTTGTGTCGTCTATAAGTTTTAGTATAAAGTAGAAAGCAAAGATGAGTAAGTGGCTTTTCTCCTATCATGGCACAGAGTTTTTAAACACCACCATAAAGAAATGAAAATATTACTCTTATAAAAGCTCCAAAATCGCTCGAGAAAGAGGTATTTGTGTAAACATTTTTTATCAGTTCTCCTGCCAGTGTTTTATTGTCTACATTTAGCAGATTGAAATTCAATATTATAGATGGATCAGCGTCTAAGTCAGACAAGAAATCCTCATCTTTCACTAAAAATAGGGTAATACGAATAAGCATTACTATCTTTGTAAATTGTACTCCTACCCAAGAGACAGTTTTTGTTTAATAATCTACAAGATACCTTTAATAGTTTTCTTTTTGAAATTTCCAGCACTTATAGTGAATTGGCACCTTAAGTTAACCTTTATTTATTGCGCGTATTGATTTTTGAGATTAGCTTAGAATCAATTTACGGCTAAAATGTTTTAGTGTTAGTTGTTGACATTTTTATATAGCTTGGTTTATTGTATACAGTGATCTTCAAATGTAGTTTGAAACCAGTTTTAACTCTAGAATATTATATTGCAAATTTTTGATTTTCTTCTTTAGGAACATTGTAAACTTACGATTTTTACGAATTTGAGTTATTATTATTTTTCAACGTTTTAGGTTCCGCCGAGTCCAAAAATATGTTCTGGAAATTAAAGTGTCTATGTAGGTGAATGTGGTACCTTTTTCTCTAAAATTAAAAATCACAACTGTTTCAAAGAAATTTTTATGTATAAGAAGCAATATTTAGCCATTGTGTTATACTGGGACCTCAAAGTAAACTTTTGGTAATGTCGGCAAGGATGAAGGGGTAGTATACTTCCTCATTTTTGGTAGATTCATCTAGTATTGCATTCGTTAACGAAGTCGAAAGAAGAAGAATTAAAATGCGGTTTTCAGTTTTTTGGTATCTAGTGATCATACTTAATCATTTCTCAAAAGTTTATATACGTTCCACGCCGATTTAGATTTTTTTTTAGATTTGGCCCAAAATCAACTAAAACGGTCCTTTTGGGCCCCCGAAACTCCCCCTAAATTTTTGGGGCCCCAAGTGGAATAGAACTCAAGTTATGGACAATTGAAAATTGAAAGTTTCAGGTTCGGCTCCAAAACAAAAAATTTTTAACCACCGATAAATTGTAAAAATACCCATTTTTATAAAAAAAATTTAAACAAAAGTTATTTGCAATGCTTTAAACTTTTGGAAGCTGCTAAAAAAAGTTCATCCGAAATGGTTCACTATTGACGAGTCTTGGCGCCATTAGTTGTCAAAAAAATCAGGAGAGTAGCTGGATTCGATACAAAATTTTTTAGCCCAAACAAAAGTTAGCCAGACCTAAGGGCTCCGAGAAAAAAAATGGTTTTCAGGTTCAGCTTCAAAACCAAAAATTTTCATCCATTTATAACTTGTAAAAATACCCATTTTTTTGAAAAAAGTTTCAAACAAAAGTGGTTTGAAATACTTTAAACTTTTGAAAACTGCTTAAAAAAGTTCATCCAGCACGGTTCACTGTTGACGGGTCTGGGCGCCATTATTCGTCAGGCCGTCCATTAAAAACATATTAGCTGGATCCGATACAAAACTTTTAAGCACAAACAGAAGTTAGCCAGACCAAAGGGCTCCGATAAAAAAAAGGTAAAATCCGGCAAAAATCCCTTGATGTAAAAAAAACCCCATGGCATGCCAGGCTGAAAGGTAGATTTATGGGTAGGATATATAGTAATATAACACACGATGTGTCAAAAAAATGCATACGAGGTGTGAAAAAATACAAACGACAAAATTTTAAAATAATACCTTAGTAACATTTTTCTCTCAGACGCGAAATAAAAGTTTTTCTTATTTTTATTTATTTTTGAAAAAAATAACTTTTTTTCTGTACGTTTCTCGAAAGAGTGTTTTATACAAAAGTTGTTCGCATCTATAAGGTAAATAAAAAATCTAAGTAACATTTTTCTCTCAGACGCGAAATAAAAGTGTTTTAATTTTTTTTTTGTTTTTTAAAAAATAACTTTTTTTCCGTACATTTCTCGAAAAAATGTTTTATACAAATGTGGTTCGCTTCTATAAGAGCAACAAAAAACCTAAGTAACATTTTTCTCTCAGACGCGAAATAAAAGTTATTTGATTTTTTTTTAAATAACAAGCCGCCATTTTGAAACCGCTCGACCGATTTGGCCCATTAACGAACTTGACCGAGATTTTTGGCCAACTGATTTTTTTACCAAATTTCGTTGTGTGATTCTATAAAAATGCGACCTGTAGCCTGCCGACAAATTTCGTTATATCCGATATATATATATATATATATATATATATAGTATGTCCCCTGATTGAGTTTACAAGAGGAAAAAAATTTTTATTTTTGATTTTACAAAAAAATGCTAAAGGAATAAAAAAATTTGCTTCATTTCAAATGACCAAATCTGTAATTAGAATTTCAATACTACATATCTACGTTCCAAAAGAAATTTTTTTCATTTTTTTCATCGCATTACATCTATTATTTTTTGTGGTAGAAGGGTTTGACTTCTACCACGTCAACGTCAAAACGTCAAACATTAATTTATTTGTCAAAAATAACTTCAAACTGTAATCCTGTAATTTCCGGTGAAAATGTTAACGTTATCACAAAAAATATATTTATTACAATGTTACGGTATTGAGGAAAAGAGCTACCGTCATACTGCGGAAGAACTTAATGAAAAATTTCCCACTGTTTCCCGAATGGGTATAAAGAAGTTGGTGAAAAAAAATTTGGAAACTGGTTCTGTTCTGGATTTAAAGAAAGGGAAACTAGTACGTGATGAAGAGTTTTAATTTTGGATTCGGTTGAAGATAATCCCAAACTTTCATTCAAAACTTTCATTCATTTCATATTCAAAGAGTTTTGAAGGAACGTAAATTATACCCCTATAAACCTATTTTTAATCATACGTTAGATCCGGGAGATGATGAAAAGCGTCTTCATTTTTGCATGTGGATGGGAGATAATATAATGGAGAACCGAAATTTTCACAGAAGCATTGTATTTTCCAATGAAGCAACTTTTTATAGCAATGGTACTGTTGCGTCACAACATGTTCGCTATTGGAGTGATACTAATCCTTACTTTAGAGTTGAATCAAAACGTCAATATTCTGTAAGGTAAACGTGTGGTGTGCTGTTTCTTACCATGGAATAATAGGACCATATTTTTTGGTGCTAATGTAAATCAGCACAATTATTTGGAAATGAGTAAATGGAATTAGGTGAATTCCCACTTGCTTATCGGCAGAGGATGTATTTTCAACAGGATGGTTTTTCGGCCCACCGTTTGTGCATTGGTGCTGCCTGGCCCAATCAACAATTCGAAAATAATTGGATTGGCAGGAATGGTCCTGTTTGGTGGCCTGTGGCCTCCGAGATGCCCTGACTTAACTATTTTAGATTTTTATTTGGGGGGGCGGTTGAAGCAACTACTACATGGAAAACTTGCCTAACAATGTGGAAGTATTAAAAATCGTATAAGAGATGCTGTTGCGTACTTGACACTCGAAGAAATTCGCAACAGTTACAAGGAACTGGGGCTTAGAGTCGAATTGTGTGCTGAAAGGGATGGATAGAATAGTTTTAAACATTATTGTTTCTTGCCTAGTTCTTTTTTAACTTTGTGATTGAAAAAAAATTGAAAAATTTGTAATTATAAATAACGGTGTGACAGTTTAGTAATTCTAATTACAGTTTTGGTCATTTGAAATCAAGCAAAAAAACTTTATTCCTTTAGCATTTTTTTCTAAAATCAAAGATAAAAATTTTTTTCCTCTTGTAAACTCAATCCGGGGACATACTGTATATATATATATATATATGTATATATATATATATATATATATATACATAAACTAAATAGTAACGGGGATGCAGCCTTATCTTGGGACTTTTTTTTTATTAACTAATTCAGCCGTGACTACAAAGTTCTATATATATATATATATATATATATATATATATATATATATATATATATATATACATATATATATAATTATATATAAACTTTTGGGAAATGATTAAGTATGATCTCTAGATACCAAAAAACTGAAAACCGCATTTTAA
Organism: Cryptocephalus moraei; assembly: GCA_946251905.1. NCBI lineage: Eukaryota > Metazoa > Arthropoda > Insecta > Coleoptera > Chrysomelidae > Cryptocephalus > Cryptocephalus moraei. The sequence continues at coordinate 15,869,734 of OX276454.1, forward strand.
TTCCTATTTTTTCGACTTCGTTAACGAATGCAATACTAGATATAAATCTACCAAAAATTACATTGAGCCCCCAGAAATCCACTGTTTGCCAGTCAAACCATGAGCGACATTTTTCCTAGAAGTTGACTGGAGATCCATATCACCAAGGTTGGCATGCTATCTACATATAAGTAGAGCATTTTCCAAGTCCCCGGCGGCTCAAAAACTCAAAATTATGGCATTTTAAGCTTCGAACCCATTGAGACTTTTGATCAGGGTTACAAAACGAACAATTTCCCAGCATCAAACATAATATTTTTTTTTAAAAATTACTTTTGCCGTTTTTGGATACTAAAAATTCCCGTAGAGCCTAAAGATGGGCATCTTAAGCTTCGACCACATTGAGACTTTTGATCAGGGGTACAAAACGAAGAATTTCCCATCATTAAACATGATATTTAAAAAAAGGATTTTTTGCCGTTTTGGCCACTAAAAATTGCCGTAGAGCCTAAAGATGGGCATTTTGAGCTTCAACCCCATAGAGGCTTTTGATCAGGGGGACAAAACGAACAATTCCCAAATTTTTAGCAAATTTCACAGGAAGGCCTTTTTCTATAAAATATGTGCGAGGTCCTTTGAAATTAAAGGAGGCGCTGGAGAGAAGCAAATGTTTAAACTTCGGGTCATCCATCAATGCATTCATTTTTAACCGATCCCTTGATATTGAAGTGATAAAGTGAAAATACCTTAAGAGATATTACCTAAACTTTAAATAACTGTCCCAAATCAACGGACTTTGATGTTGGCGACATCGAAATACAAAAGTTAATAATTTCAGTTACCTCAGATTCGCAAAAATATTTTAAGATTAGGCTTTAACGGTCGTTCTAAGAATTCGTTCAAGATTAATTTAAACAGTAACGTTTCTTGTCGTTACGACGTTAGTATGAGTTTTTCACATTTTTTTAATTAACAGCCTAATTCTGCATTTTACATCATAGTACTATCTTAAGTGAATTAAGTCGTTTACTATTTAGAATAGTCATTTATGCGTAACAAACTCGGTGTAAGCCCACATTTAACATTCCCCTCACCTACTAAATCAAAAGACCCGTTTCTGGGTAACAAAGCTATAGACTGGATAACCTCGGTGAAATTAACCGGAAGTGACAATTCGATCAGAGCAATATCGTGATTAACATTTCCATCGTAATCTTCGTGGATGAGGTATTTCGATGTGACGTATCTATCTTGACCGGGCTCGTTATCGAATATCTTGTGGGCACCGAGGTAGACTGTCACTGCAATCGCACTGAAAATTCGATAAGTGCATAATCTAATTTCTGGTTGTTGTTAATGTAGTGTGTTACTTTAGTAAACACTGTGCGGCAGTTAGGACGTATCTGCTGGAGATTATGGCGCCGCCACAAGGGGACGCGTAAAGCGGAAGAGTTACGTTGAGAAATACTTGGTATGGCAAGGAATGTGGTGTCACCTCTGTCCCATTAATTATACTCAAGTTTCCCTTCAAGCAAACCATCGTAGTGTTATCAACTATAACGGAAAGTTAGTAACGTTACCTGCGTCATACGAATCCAATAGTGAATAACAATAAATATCACTTCAATACTCGTTAGTTCCATTCTCTTGAAAATGACAATCACTTATGTTGTGAGTACATCGCATTCTATTTTTACTTTGAGATCGAGATAATTGATACGATTAACTGGTATCTTTATTGATTTCAGTGCACGTTCCATACCCATTGTCCCCTGCTCTTTCTTTTACCTTCCCACCAGTGCGTTTTGAACATGTCGCAGAACTCAACAATATGTTTCGTCGTTTCATTCCAAGAGATAACCAAACAGCCCAGGGAATAATCTGTGAATAAGAGAACGCGACCTATCCTAAAAATTCTCGAGAAAGAGAATCCTTCGTCCCTGCGAATCTCAAAGCATCCACTCGCATTAATACATGATTCAGCCTCAGCATTACTTATTTATTTTACTCTTCCTGGGTTTTATCGATCCCGCTTTTAGCCGCAGGGAAAAATCTGTTTGTTACCCCGTCAGGCGGCCAAATAAATGTGACACATTTTCGAGGGGTGGAGATTTAAATGGGATTTCGGTGCAACGGTAATAAGGGACGGGGTCACAACCGAAATTATGCAAGAGACAGGTAATGGACGTTTTAAATATAGTGTCTAATGCCTGCGGTTTTACAGTTCTTTAATAAGTCAGACTTACTCACGACCAATCGTTATATTTTTGATGATTAGATTGGCGGAAGATGCTCTAGTGAATTGTGTAATTTATACTAAGTTAAGAAATATTCAGTAGTACTTTTGTATGCAAGTTTGTGTTTCCATAAAAATAAGTAAATAACCTAATTTGTTTTGACGTTCGTGTAGTCAATATTATTGTTATTTCTACATTTCAAGTTTTTAAACCACCGGACCAATGTAATTGAAATTTTTGTACACTTCTTAAATATGTCAGAATAAATTAAAATAGTTTTTTATCACGAATTTTCAAAAAATCTACCGGAAATTTATCAACAGAGGGTTTCAGGCGGAGTCAAAGTAAAGTTGATGAAAATGCATGAGTTTATTAAATTTCCTATAATGGAAGCTAATGTACGATATCTTGATATTCACAACAATTATATCATATTACTATGTAATATCGAGCGACAGGCAAATCTGATGTGTACGGTATTTCCGCGAAAACAAAATTTCTGCAAATATATTATTGTAACACCCTGCAGGTGGTTAAGGGATTTTGCTTGGTTATTTTCTGTAGATTTATTAACCTTTTTTTGAAGTAATACGAGGGAGTCGTAATTTGAGAGAGTTAAATTAGAGGGAAATAATTTTGAGTTTGAGTTCAGAGTTTTCAAGGGAGAATAGTGCTTGAATTACACGTTTTCCTAGAGATTGAGTTCAGGGGAAATTAGAGTCATTCACGATGGAGTAGATAATTTGTAGAGTTCTGATTGGAGTTTGATTAGAGTTTCGGAGTAGAGTTTTGAATAAGGGTTTGCTTAGAGTTTTGCTGAGAGCGCCTTACGCCAGAACCTTTTGAGAGTAGAGTCGTTAAAGTGAGTAAATTCATCCGTTCCGTTTTCCGTGCGAGCGAAACGCGTTTTCCGAGTTACCCCCGCTGAGCTCCGACGTTGAGGGTTCCACGCCAAAGTCCAGGCAGTAAGCAGGGTTGACTCCGGGGCCGCTCGGTGAGTGGGTTCTGATTTACGAGGGTTGAACCACCCTGGATTTTATTTTAATTGTGTTGAGTTTTGGTACGTCGTCCGTCACTAGAATCTCCATATACACCGACCAGTAAAATTCGTAAAAAGGTCCTGGTATCGTACTGCGGTAAAGTTCCATATACAGGGGTAAAAAGATATGTAAAAGTGAACCGTTCCAATTATTTGATTTATAAGATTTGAGTTATTTTGCTGTGGGTTTTAGTTTCGTGATCATTCAGGTCTTAAGGGGATAATTTTAAAATCTTACTGCATTGTCTTGTTTTGGGGATAATTTTCTTGTATTATTTTTATTGTTTTATTTCTTTTTGGGAGATTTCTTGGCTCCAATTATTTTGTTGTCCTATTCGACCGTGTCAGGTCAAGCCTTTTTTTGCTTTTTTTTTCTATTTCGTTAATTATTCAAATAAGGACCGGTCGAATACATTATTAATAAATTACCAATACTTTTAAATAATTACTAATATCTGCATTCGAAGTAAGTAATGAAATAGCCAAGAAATTTCACTAGCCTACGCCCATGCATTAAATAAAGATATGACAATCACTTCTGAAAAAATTGCACCTTTTCACAATTGCCATTTTAAATTTAAGAGATGTCATCTAAACAATCTTGGGAAAAATTGTATAATGTAACAATAAAGCACAAAAACTTATTTTTATAAGGGCTTACATGGAATAAGGTACTTACATTGGCGCAAATATATTATGAAATAGTGACATGACTTCCTGTCCTAATTTTGCCAAATATGTAGCACCAGTTTCTCTTTGTAATGACTCGCACACAATTATGATACGTTGCAACAGAAAACGAAGGTACTGTGTAGAAATAAAACTCACGAACTAATTTGTGTGCATGTCCCAATGACAGTTTAATATATGCCAATTACAATTTTCTTCAATTCATGACAACTTAATTTGGATCAAATATTTAGTAAAGATGAAGTGAGTGTATTATTATAAAAAATACTAGATACGCATTACGGCTTGATTATTGAAGTGAAACGCAACAATGATTTTGCGAATATGTTGGGAGCATGATTATTATCCTTAATTTCTTAATTCAATGATTCTTAGATCTTAAACTATCTTATTTCATTCTCAAATTATAGCCTCTAAAGTACATTTCCTCAATGGGGAAGGGTTAGAATAGGAACGCTGATGATGGGTCCTAGTGTCTGTATATGTGTCCGTTTAGGTTTAGTGAAGAATATTTAAAGATAAATTGTATAAATTGATGGACCGAGGTTAAAGAGATTTTTGGATTTCGAATCATTAATTTAGTTATAAACAAAGCAATTTTTTTAATACTATTAAAAACTGTCTAATTATAAAAAAAATATCTCAATCTATAATTACATAAAACCTTTAAAACTTCAAAACCAAAGTTTGCTGCAAAAATACAAAATAAAATTATTATTGAAAAAGAAATAAAATGATAATAAAGTAAGGACTGCAAAAAAGATATACCTTATTATTCACAATAAAAAGTAAGACACAAAAAATTTATCATTTACACTTAATTATTAAGCTTCCATTTAATAAACTATCAAATCTGATAAATTCATAATCTTCTATTTGGGGCTAAAATTCTAATAGAACCCTATAGTTACACATAGCTACAGTTAGACATAGTGAAATATAAAAAAAAAACATAATAAAATATTAAGATATCCTGTCGATAAAATTTCAGGAATTATATATTTAGAATATATACCAGATTAATAAGGTAATCCAAAATGGCTAAAATAACAAGTACCAAGTAAAGTAGTAACGTAATTTATCGGCATAATTAATCTTCCTAGAGACCTAACATAAATAATCTTAAGGTTCTGATTTATCAATACTAATTAACAATCTTTTTCTTATCAAACCAATTATTATTTTCAGAAATGCAAGCCGGATTTGTCTCCCAATGGTTATCATAGACTACTATAAAGTAATAATTATTGAAAAAACTGAGTTACAGATATTTAGGGGACATCTTAAGAAACCTCTAACTACTCATTCATTGTCTTTGACTAGTCGAGATATTGGTGCTACCTGAAACCACCTGCGGTTAAGTTACTTCCAAATTACTTTATTTTAACTTCAAAAAAAGGTTAAAATTTTAAGTAGAGAGTAAGGGTGTTACCTTGTGAAATATGTTTCTCCACCTTCAAGTACTATCTATGAAATACACCCATTAAATGGGAAGTTATATGAAAACCGTCCCAAAATCGAAATTATCCAACCTCAGGCTATTTCCCTTTATAATTTTTGAGAAGAAATTCAGTTATCATGACTTGACTAAAATCTGGCTCAAAATTACATATAGCTACATGAACAATCCAAAGTTTCCATTGAATTTACATTATAATATTTTCTGACGATCGTACCATCCTCAAAAGCCCTCTGGTTTATTCAACACACCCCCATGTATGCACTTTGTATGTCCTTGTATACATATACAACACTGAAGTTACATATTGCACAAAACATCGTGATATACATCCGTGCGGTGTGTAGAAATGAAACATATACATCTGTAAATCCGCATCTCTTGTTAGGAATACGTATATTATTGCCGCTTTCGGACGAGAAAACGTAAACTCGGGATTTATGGACAAAGTTGATTTAGACTAACTGCTACGAATAAATATCTTCGAGCCACTTGATTTAGTGGAAGGAAATCGAAAATTTATGCAAGCCGGACTTGCTTCCATCTGAAAGTTAGGCACTTCTTTAGCATAGACGTTATAAAGCTTTCGGATAACTAGCCGTTGAAACATTTTCGAGACGGGACGTGATTTGCGTGAATCACTCTTGTAAAATTTAAAATATGGGCGAATAACTAGTACCTAATGCTTATACAATGGAGAGATGCAGAAATTATGAGTATTTTAGAATTGAGATTACATCCATGAATTGCATTCCTAAAACGTGAATCATTTTTAGCTTCTATCGATCGTTTCGGAATCATTTACATTCGCTTAAACTGCGACGGAAACTCTCAGAACGTTCCACGCTTTGACATATTTAAATATACCTAATTACCTGTCTACATTACTCCTAGCGCTCATTGTGAACTGTCTATACCAAAGCGATTGTCATGTATAATTTATTGATAACAAAATGGTAAAGTTTTACATTGAAACCTGGGACTACTTATAATTTACGGATTCCATAAATTGTTGAAAGTAGGGTATAGAGGTAGATTAATATTAATCGGGCCTGAACTAGTAGACATCAGTACGTTCTGCATTAAACAGATGTGTGCATAATTTACCTAATAGCGAATGTAAAATGCTATCTAAGGGGATGGGACAACTCGGCGTCGCCAACTCGCCGTCGCCGACTCACCGTGGCCAACTCGGCGGCGGGACAACTCGGCGTAGGGACAACTCGGCGTAGGGACAACTCGGCATAGGGACAAATCGGCGTAGGGACAACTCGGCGTAGGGACAACTCGGAGTAGGGACAATTTGGCGTAGGTAAATACCTCGTCGAGTTAAACGTTTTCTTTTACATTATTTCGTTGAATACTGATTACGAATTTTTGAATAACTATATACAATTAGTCCAATAGAAAATTATAATTAACAAAAAATTGTTTTTCTAAAGTAATTAGCGGAAATTAAAATGAAATTATAAAAATAATTTTTGAGCCAATTTTAAATTTTAAAATCCAATTAAGTATATTTAATTCGTTTACAATATTACTTGCAAGTTTCAGTACAAGAAAACACATTTTAAACAGATGTATTCTTTGAATTTATGTCTCTTAATTAACAATCATGCCAACTCTTACCTAACGAGAAACAGGTAGACAGGGTAAGGTGTAGGCACAGACAAAAAATGGATTGTCTGTGGTGTAGGTAATAATTATTGTTATTTGGATTAGCAGTCACTCAGTAGCGTCAATACTCTCTCTATACCAACAAAAAAAATTACCGTCTCGGGACGACCAGGGCGCATACACTTTCGTCCGCCCGCATAAATTAAAGATAAAATTTAAAGGGACTCTTACCTGAAAATGTACAGTTTAGTCCGCTGCTTAATATCGGGAATATACACTTTCGTCCGAACTACTTGGTTTGGAAATTTACATGAATAATAAAATAAGAGTACCTAAGTCAAATTGGTCATCAGAAGTTTATTACAGCAAATTGGTTAAGTATTACAATAATTTTAAAAACTGTAGTAGTGTGAAGTTAATTTAACATATTGCAGCATTGAAATTTCAATATTATCAAGTTTTACAATGTTTTCCTGTAAAAACTTTTCCCTAAAAACTACATATATTTTGTAGATTTGTAATGTAATTGCGTGGAATGGGTTTTCCAAATTAGGGTTAAGACTTACCTATACTACCATCGGACGAATGTGTATAGTTGAAAATTAAGCTGCCGGACGAAAGTGTATTACTGAATTCATTCAAAAAGGAATTCATAAATTCATTATGGAAATGGAATTAATATTTTAGAATACCTTCGGGGTTTATCTCACAATTATGACATGTAAATAAGACATAGATATATACTATTAAAATTTGTTTCTTAAAGTATTTATTATTATCCATTAGTTCCTAAGAACCACAAGGGTAAAAACAAACGATGACCCATGTGTATTATATTAAACGATAAAGTCAATAACCTCGTTTGCTTCACCGTAGTCCAATTTTTTTTTAAATTGTTCATTCCGTTGAAAATTTGAATTTGAAACAATAAATCGTTTTTTTACAGCAGTTTCTTATAAAAACGATTTTTTGTTAATTATAATTATGTATCGGACAAATTGTATATAGTTATTCAAAAATTCGTAATCATTATACAACAAAATAGTGTCAAAGAAAATGTTTAACTCGACGAGGAATTTACCTACGCCGAGTTGTCCCTACGCCGAGTTGTCCCTACGCCGAGTTGTCCCTACGCCGATTTGTCCCTACGCCGAGTTGTCCCTACGCCGAGTTGTCCCTACGCCGAGTTGTCCCGCCGCCGAGTTGGCCACGGTGAGTCGGCGACGGCGAGTTAGCGACGCCGAGTTGTCCTAGACCCGCTATCTAAAAGTCCCAGGGAGAGTCCGCGCTGATTACAATAAAGCTCGGCAAACAAACAGCACATTCTTTTCAATATAGCATAATAAGAATAAACCTGCCGAGTTGGTTAGTTGTGTTTGTAAAAACGACTGGGAGAAAATAAGAAACAGAGAAGGTGCGTATGTGCTGTGAGAGAGAAACTGAGCACTCAGGAGGATTGTTAACTTCCAACCTATAAAATCTTATTATCGCAGTGCAGCGGAGCGGCGCGGTGGTTGGCAATTCGCTTATTAACTTTTCTGGACGGATAATGTACCGGCTTCGTTCAACTTCGAGATTACATTTCGCCCCGCGAAGTTTCCTGCTCGTGGTTCGTTCTGGACCAGGGAACCACGGGCGACCCCCTTGTTTCAAAACAACGCAGTTGGGGGATGGTTTTCTAGTGCAAGTAAAGCTAGACGCACCTCGGAATAGTCGTCTGTTCTAAATTTTAACAAGAACGTTTCGTTATGGATGACTTGTCACTGAAAGTGATGCTTAGTCAAAAGGGTCAAAAATTACTTGTTGAATATGATTTTAAATTTACAAAAGCTCACGTTAGTAAATGCGGTAAAATTCGATCCTCGTCCGTTCTAAAACTCGCCGCAAGCGGCTCATTTTAGAATCCCGGACTCTGGCTTGGAATATGACGTCTGCTGCAACCTGTACTTTAAACTACTATTAAAGAACATAAAAAATCTTTAAAATGAGCACTGGTAAGAGTCTTTTGCACAAGAAATGAATAACAAGAATAAAGTTACTCCTTTCTTATTTCTTATTTGAAAATGACATCATCATCATTACCACCCTGATAAAAATATAATAAAAACAAATAACCCACTTACAATTAATTTTATTTAGGTGTTATTGATATGATTCATGTGGTGTAACTGGTTTAGAATGCTTATTCTAAAAAAATAATTGTTTAAAATCAAAAGTGGCATTTTCGTAATTGTGGAATAAATGGATTCTTCATAAATAAATCAAACCTATTCTAGATACCAAAAAAATGTTTCAAATGTTAATTTCTGGGTTTGTCGCACTGAAAATTTTGGTATTGTACTTATCTTTATAGCATAAAAATTATATAAAGATATGGTGGCTCCAAATTTGCATTCGGGTACTAATTATAGCTCATCCAAGCCTTTTGAACGCAGCCCTTTTCAAAACTATGAGTTGTAAAAACTTATATCTAATTTGATCTTAGATCGCTTGGAATTCCCTCCAAATTCAATTATTTAAAAGTTCTAGCTTGGAAAATAAGGGAATTATCGTCTTTTTTTATTTTGGAGCACGAATTTTGGAGCAGACGTACAAAGGCAGAAGCGAGCAACATCTGGCATACACTGAAAGTATTATAACTAAACAAGTTCATACATAAAAAGCAAAATTTTTATTTCAAGTTTTTGGTCGGTTTGGCTTTTATAAGGGTTGAAATATTTAAAAGACAACAAATTTTATATAAGTAATAACATATTTTCAATTCAATATAAAGGCACATTTAAATTTAAAAAAACCGTTGAGATTGTCTTTTAATAATTCATATTATTAGGGGAGGATTTATGAGGGTTGAAGTGTCTCGCCGAATAATACTGTCACTTAAATGAAGTACAATGATTCCAATTTAATAAACCCAATTTTCAATCATTTAAAATTACAAAAATATATTAAAACTAGTTTTGAAAATTGCTACCATCAGTGGATGATTTACAGATGATGTCTTTGTCTTATTAATCATAAACTTGTTCGAGAACGTCAAGAAATCTACAAATAATTCTTTTAAACTTTATATTAACCTAATGCATGCTAAGGTCTACCATTTTTTAACATTTTGGAGCAAGGGGTAGTTTCCACACTTAAAAAAATTTCATGAAAATCGACGTTGAATCCCAAAATTCTACATTTTTAAGCTGTTTTAGCGCTGATGTGGGCTAATATCAATACGGACATCTTAGAGACGCTTAGGGAAAATTCAAATAAGGGGAATGTACTGTCGTCTTATGGTGTCTCAGGACTCGTACTGTGAAGAATTGAAATTATATTTTTTCCTCTTTTTGAAGATTACGCGTGGTTTTACCAGATGTGGTTATTTCCTGAAACAAAATGGAATTGTGACAACAGAAATTTAACGATCCTAAAGTGAAAACTGTGGGAAATCTCCCTAATATTGTAACGAAGTGCCCCCTACCGGAAACACTGCGCGTAGCAATTTTGTTTAAACATAGGAAACTGTAAAAATCCTCTCAACGAGTGGGGAAATCCTCCGAACCGCGCAATAGTTACTCCCATTTCCGCTTATGGGCGCTTGACTAATACGATTCCACCTCCACCTCTTACAAATCACCAAGCTTTGCCTGTCAGGATGATTTAAATATAGGCCGTTTTGGGGCATAAGGATGAAGCGATCAGTCGATTAGTTGACGAATCAGTGAGTGTTCCGATTTCCGAACTAGTCCAGTGAGTGAGAGTGGGAGTAATCCGACCGTACCGACCGAATTGTAAGTACTCCGATGTCCGATCATTTATTATTTCTTAATTCTTGGGTTAGGCCGTACATTTCATTCCGTAGCATCTCCTTCCTCGCCGGTCGTAGTAAAACACTCTAGGGTGATCCACTCGGAGTGTTTCTTACTACCTAGACCATTTTGTATAGATTTCCCTAGGGTGATCCACTCGGGGTTGTCTAGACAAAAGCAAAGCCGTGTCCGTGTTAGGCCGTAATAAGACGCTCTAGGGTGATCCACTCGGGGCGTTCTTATTACCTAGACCGATTCCGTACCAATCTTCCCTAGGGTGTTCCACTCGGGGCTGGTTGGTATAAAGTCATTACGTAAGTTGTGCATTTCATAATCAGCCCATCAGCCCGCACGTTAGATTCCCGCTTGCATTGCTTGAGTACGCCCTATAGGGCACCTGAAACCGCCCTTCACTTTTGCTCCGCTCTCGCTTTATTCATTTCTTCTTCCGCCTCTTTCTAACCGCTTTAAACCGAATTTGCACGCCTAAGAATAGCTAGCTTGCGATCTCCCGTAATATACATAGATTGAAATAGATACGTTCTCTCCTAAATGTAGCTTCTCCGTTCATATTTCCGCTCATTTATTCAAACCGAATATTTTCTGTAAATGTAGATAATAATTGAATCGTTTTTGCCCAAACACCTGCGTCCGAACGGTCCGTTCCAAAGCGTAGCGCAACGTTGCCGGTTCCCGCCGAAATTCCGGAAAATCCGAACGTACATTGTTGTCAATAATTCTGGAACCGGAAAATTATTGCACTACGTTGCCGAACCGGCCGTTATCACTGTAAATAATGTAAAGCATGATTCCGCATCTCCATAATATCGCAAAACCGCTATTTTGTACATAATTGCCGAATTCTTTCAAATACCGTAAATCTTTCATTTATACATAATTACCGCTGACTGCTCAATTGTAAATATGAATCATTTGTAATATAGATCATCCGTATTTCTCCCGAATTGTGTGTTTTATTTCCACGGACCCCCTGGCATTCTCCTGAGTATAAACTCACCCGTGGCTATAGGGAGTAAACCCTTAAAAATCTGGCGCCCGAGAAAACCGACTTTAACACCGATTACCCTAATTCCCGAACGCCGTCTAAGCGCCAATTCTACAAGTGACGTAACCTGTACAACAGAGTCGTCGTGCCGCCGCCGACACTGCCATCCCGAGGAAAGTACGTCACAAAATTGGCGCCCGAGCAGGGACTAGTCTATTTAACTATTTGTCTATTTGACTGTTTTTCTATTTTTCCATTTTTCCTGCTTTTTCCCCCGTCCGTGGAAATAACACATAATGCCAGCCGCTAATAAAGATAAAACCGTGGAGAATATTTCTCTCGATATTCTAATTACCGAAACATCCGACATTCGCGTGGGTTGGGTATACAAATTAAACAAAACCGAATTAGAGACCGAACTTGGGAAATTCCGTTTGAACGCAGTAGGAACTGTTGACGAGCTGCGAAAACGAATAATAAAATTTCTTCGAGATGGTATTCGCTCTCCCTGTCCTCAAGAACAATCGCCACCCGTTTTTGAGACCGTAACTCCACCGACTGTACCGACCGAAACACCTCCCATAGATAATTCTGGATCACAAGTTCCGGAAGCTACACCCGTTCCTGATAACACTCCACTTAGAGTAAACGAGTGGAGGATAGTTTTTGATGGCCGCACCGATCCTGTCACGTTCATCGAACGTCTGCAGGAAATCTGCGACTCTCAGAACATCCGCCTGGATCGCCTGCTTCCGGTAATGCCCGAACTTCTACGAGGGGATCCGGCCCTCTGGTATCGTAACAACCGTCAGCGCATCAGAACTTGGGAGGAGTTCCTTAAACTCTTTAAGACTTTCTACTTCCCAGTTAACTATCAAGTCGACCTGGAAGTCGCAATCAGCCGCCGCATCCAACGGGAAGATGAACCTGTGGCGACATACATAAACGACCTTCAGACTCTCATTCGGAGGCACGGCCAGATGACTCCCGAGCAAGAGCTGCAATGGCTCTACCGAAACTTGAAGCCCTCATACAGGCAGCAGATCCGGCGCAGTGAATTCACTGACATCTCATCCTTCTGCGATGCCACCAGGGACTTCGAATCGCTTCGGGAGGAACTGAAGAGAGAGGCGACACCCAAACCGACGCCAACTCCTGCTCCGAAGAAGTTGACGATCAGCGGAGAGCTAAGAAGGCCCGAAAATCCGTATCCAACGTCGTCACCGTCACCGCCGAGGACTGAAACACCTCCTGTAGGGACCGTCCCACAGCCGCTGTCGCCCTTGGCTAGGGCGAACCCTCCATCTCATCCTAGGGCATCCGTGAGGAGCACCGCCTCTGCCCTACAATGTTGGAGATGTGGAGGAGTAGGACACGCCAGGACTGAGTGTCGACGTCCTGCCAAGCTCTTCTGCTCGAGGTGCGGCGCCGAAGAGGTGTTATCCCGAGACTGTCCTTGTCCGGGAAACGGATCATCGCGCTGGACTCGTCCGAGGGAGTACCAGCGAACACCGCCCGTAATCTCAGACCGTATTTCCGCTGCAGAAAGCAACGAGAATCGCCCGCACTTAGCAGTATCGATAACTGGGGTAAATTACGTTGCTCTGATTGATACAGGAGCCAGTCGCTCCTACATTGGTGATCGCATTGCCGAACAATGCGCCGCCCGGAACGTCATTTCCGCCGGAGAACCCCGTTCCTATGCCCGAGTCGCTAGTGGGGAGCTCGTCGACGTAAACCAGGCCTTTGAAATCACCATCGATCTGGGACACCGCCCAGTCACACACCGTTGGGGTTATATTCCCCATTTATCCTCTGACCTGATTATAGGGATGGATCTCCTCTCCCGCCTTCGTTTCCAACTGGATTTGGGAACAAGGACTGTCTACATGGAAGGCCGACAACTGCAACTAACGCAGATGTCTTCCTGCACTCTGTTAGAGGAAACATCCACCCCAGGAACCCGTACCCTGATTTGCCAACAGGAGCGCCGCCCACAAAACGTGCTCGAAGAAGAATTAAATGCCTTCGACGGAATCCGAGAAACGACGCCCCTGATACAACATGCGACCCAGTACCGAAAGGAGAAACTAAACCGTGTGGCCGATGCTCTGTCCCGAGCTCCGCTGTCCGATCCCGTCATCGCCGAGGAACAAGAAACCGCTTGTTCCTGGTACAGTCGGAAGTTGCAGGATGTCCATGCGAATCCCGAAGGCAGCCCGGAGTACTGCGAGAGGGAAGGACGGCTATACCGACACTTCCGGGACGGCCACAACAAACTTGAGTTGACGAATCCCTGGAAGATATGTGTCCCGAAGCAGTCCCGAGCCAAAGTAATGGCTGAAAATCATACCAAGCCTACTGCTGGACACATGGGAATCAACAAAACTACCGCCCGAATCACACTCCGCTACTACTGGCCAGGAATGTTTAGAGACATCTCTAAGTACGTAAGGAGTTGTGAGTCCTGCCAAAAGTTTAAGGTATCCCAACAAAAACCGTCAGGACTGATTCAATCGTCCAGGAACAGGGAACCTTGGGGAACCTTTAGTACCGACTTGACGAGACCATTTCGTCGTTCTGCGAAAGGAAACCAATTCCAGGACCGTAGCACGAAATGTGTCCAGGCCGTGGAAGCCAAAAACCCAACCGCGTCACCGTCGTTCAGGACCTGGAAAGCAACCGTCCAGACTACTGTTGAGGGCGCAAGACCATCCCGTTCCAGAGATCGGAACATCCAGACCCAAGAGTGGGCAGCTACGCCGGTGGGAAGGCGTCGCCTACAAACTGGGTGCCGGCGAGGATTCCAGTTCGACCTAGGAAGGAAAGACGCCCGCTACTGTGTCGCTGCGGTGGGCATCAGGAACGAAGCCCGGATCCCAATCACACCCGGCCCGTATCCCCGTGACATCCGAGACCTGCTGGCGCTGCGGACGCGAGGGACATCGGCGCAACCAGTGCAACAACCCGGGACAGCTTTTCTGCTCCAGGTGCGGCAGGAAGGGGGAACTGTCCCGAAACTCTAAATGTACCTGATCCAGAAAAGAACAAAGTTCACTTATTTAATTATTTTTGGTTGTTTTCTGTAACATTTCTTTCCTTTTCTTATGTTTTTAGGATAAGTAGTTGTGATGTAATAGGGTTTTTCTTTAGGGTCCGTATATTGTTCCGCAGATAATTTTTTTTCCTCTCTCTCTTTTGAGTTATACGCAGCAGACAAACATTATTCCGTTTTCCGCGATTCCCACCGTCTGATAAGAAAAACAATAATATCCGTACAAACGTTACAATTATTGTTTTTCTTTAGGAAGAAGAGGGGGGATGTAACGAAGTGCCCCCTACCGGAAACACTGCGCGTAGCAATTTTGTTTAAACATAGGAAACTGTAAAAATCCTCTCAACGAGTGGGGAAATCCTCCGAACCGCGCAATAGTTACTCCCATTTCCGCTTATGGGCGCTTGACTAATACGATTCCACCTCCACCTCTTACAAATCACCAAGCTTTGCCTGTCAGGATGATTTAAATATAGGCCGTTTTGGGGCATAAGGATGAAGCGATCAGTCGATTAGTTGACGAATCAGTGAGTGTTCCGATTTCCGAACTAGTCCAGTGAGTGAGAGTGGGAGTAATCCGACCGTACCGACCGAATTGTAAGTACTCCGATGTCCGATCATTTATTATTTCTTAATTCTTGGGTTAGGCCGTACATTTCATTCCGTAGCATCTCCTTCCTCGCCGGTCGTAGTAAAACACTCTAGGGTGATCCACTCGGAGTGTTTCTTACTACCTAGACCATTTTGTATAGATTTCCCTAGGGTGATCCACTCGGGGTTGTCTAGACAAAAGCAAAGCCGTGTCCGTGTTAGGCCGTAATAAGACGCTCTAGGGTGATCCACTCGGGGCGTTCTTATTACCTAGACCGATTCCGTACCAATCTTCCCTAGGGTGTTCCACTCGGGGCTGGTTGGTATAAAGTCATTACGTAAGTTGTGCATTTCATAATCAGCCCATCAGCCCGCACGTTAGATTCCCGCTTGCATTGCTTGAGTACGCCCTATAGGGCACCTGAAACCGCCCTTCACTTTTGCTCCGCTCTCGCTTTATTCATTTCTTCTTCCGCCTCTTTCTAACCGCTTTAAACCGAATTTGCACGCCTAAGAATAGCTAGCTTGCGATCTCCCGTAATATACATAGATTGAAATAGATACGTTCTCTCCTAAATGTAGCTTCTCCGTTCATATTTCCGCTCATTTATTCAAACCGAATATTTTCTGTAAATGTAGATAATAATTGAATCGTTTTTGCCCAAACACCTGCGTCCGAACGGTCCGTTCCAAAGCGTAGCGCAACGTTGCCGGTTCCCGCCGAAATTCCGGAAAATCCGAACGTACATTGTTGTCAATAATTCTGGAACCGGAAAATTATTGCACTACGTTGCCGAACCGGCCGTTATCACTGTAAATAATGTAAAGCATGATTCCGCATCTCCATAATATCGCAAAACCGCTATTTTGTACATAATTGCCGAATTCTTTCAAATACCGTAAATCTTTCATTTATACATAATTACCGCTGACTGCTCAATTGTAAATATGAATCATTTGTAATATAGATCATCCGTATTTCTCCCGAATTGTGTGTTTTATTTCCACGGACCCCCTGGCATTCTCCTGAGTATAAACTCACCCGTGGCTATAGGGAGTAAACCCTTAAAAATCTGGCGCCCGAGAAAACCGACTTTAACACCGATTACCCTAATTCCCGAACGCCGTCTAAGCGCCAATTCTACAAGTGACGTAACCTGTACAACAGAGTCGTCGTGCCGCCGCCGACACTGCCATCCCGAGGAAAGTACGTCACAATATAAATCCATATTGTTTTGCCTTACCTACGAGTACGTTTCATCAAAGGTACTTTTCCACAAAATGCCGATGTGAAGGTACTCGACGTTATCGTTTTAAAAGCAACGCTATTGTTTTATTCATCTTGTACTTGCGTGGAATGTGATTAATACATTCCACTGGAATCATTTAATGAGTTTAATATTACTACTTTATCATTTCAGGAAACTACTTGTCGTATCAGTGTCACGTATCACCGCGTTCCTTTCATTTTTAAAAATATTTTCTATCTGAATCTGTTGATAATTAAAATTTGTTTACTGTTTATTGGACAAGATGCAAATTGTAAAATATTTCTCACTCTCATTACCAGAACACACAAATCTGTTTATTTCCGCGACCATGACTGCGACCACTTGAGCCACAAATTGAAGTTAGCCATCACTACTTCAGAATTTTGATTTGGAGTTTTGAAAATTATTTTTAACCAGGATGAGGTGTAGTACTTGGAATATGATGTTACGATGTGACTGAGTCACTACTGACTAATGGTGATTTAGTCCAGGGAAGTTAGGAAATGAATCGGAAATTTTTAAAGCCAGCAGATATCGAGATGCGGCTTTCTGCATTGTGTTCAGAAAGCTATCAGGAAAAAAGTCTATATCGTCTGGTTATGCCATTTTTCGAAAAATGCATTCTGGTGCAATGAATGCATTTTGCAATTGCGTAATTACTTGCAATATTGTAAGAACGACTGGAAACTCAGACAAATCGTTCAAAAATCGTTACTCTGGGGTTTTCGGGGATGCCGAATTCAATTCTGGCATTACAATTACCCGGGGGCGCTCGGGGGTAGCTCTGCGGGGGTGATTGTGGAGGAAATTGCATCGTCCATGAAAATCGCTCGAAATTCGTTACTCGTTACTTCATAGACAATGCACTTTCCCCCCAATCACCCCCCGGGCACCCCACAAAGCCACCCCCGAGCGCCCCCGGGTAATTTTAATGCCAGAATTAAATTCGGCATCCCCGAAAACAGCCGAGTAACGATTTTCGAGCGATTTGTTTGAATTTCCAGTCGTTCTTATAATATTGCAAGTAATTATGTAATTGCAAAATGCATTTATTGCACCCCAATGCATTTTTCGAAAAAAGGCATAACCAGACCATATAGACTTTTTTCCTGGGAGCTTTCTGAACACAATGCAGAAAACAGCATCTCGGTATCTGCTGGCTTTAAAAATTTCATTATTTCGGTCGATTTTGATCTAAATGCCCTGCACTAATTGCATAGTAATTAAAGAAGCCAATTTTGCAAACTGCATATTCGACATATTTTAAAAGGTTGGGAAATGTTAAATTACAATTATGCGAAACTGCATATAATACATAAAATACAAAACAATATCTCTACAATAATTTACTATAATATTTTAATTGATTAATTAAGAGTATATTTTAGAAAACCGCAACTGGCTTGTCCCTGAGAAGAAACTGGACAACTTTTAAAGAACAATGTTCCTTTATTAATTGCAACTACATATTTATTCATACTTTATTCAGAATTATCCAGTTTGTCCCACTAGAAAGCACAAGAGCAAGAAATTGATATGGGCCAGATTTTAAAATACTGTAACGATTATTTTCTAATTTATTTATATTAATTGTACACTAATTTATTTAACACACTTTGCTACCTGTACATTAGACTAGACACTACTTAATTTATTTGCACTGCTCCGCTTTCGGATCGTATGTCGCGTTCACGTCTTCTTCTCTACTTCTAATCATCCCCTCGATCACAAGCCCGCTTATATATACACCTTGATTCTGATCTAGAACCTTCTCGTATATTCTCCATAGTTCCGGAAGGAACCCGATTGTTCTTTTAATAATGTTTACGTAGGAAATTTTCAGAAGGTCTTAAATTACTTTCCGTAAACAACAATCCAGGAGAATTCATGGAGCTGTCTTTTAAGCGTCGTGGTAATTCCTTTGAAGTAGCCGCTTCGCTCGGATCGAGTAGACATGTCTCGCGTTGTTTACTTCTCGCATTACAATACTATATGTAAAACTGTGGAGAAGATATATTCAAAGAATTTAAAAATGATTTAGACAAATAAAATTATAGGAAAATTTGGAAGTACTTGATTATTATTTGTAGACTTATTATGAACAATTTATTAAGTTGACAAAATCTGATAATAATATTGTTATCATTCTTTGTACTCCAATTTAATTGAAACAAGCTTTTCTGGTTACATATTTTGAACTACTTCTTAGACATATTTGTAAAATTCCATGCAAGGATATAAACACACTTTCGACATATGTATATGCATACTTGTCTTTCTACAAAAATTATAACATGTAATTATAACATTTAGGTGTATGTATGTTATATGTATCATATCGTATTTACTATATTACTAAAAGCAAATACTATGGGTTATATTTTGCATCAGTCACCACAGCCAACAAACTTAACTTTACACGCGACACAAAATCTATGTGTTTTATTCGGGGTATTCAGCCTATTACCAAAAATGTAAATTGCAATTTATATTAGGGAACATGTATGTGGTAACCAGTGTCAACGTGACAACGCCGCCGTGACGGATCCGGTCGGAGGGAACGTAAGCGCGGCGGGGGACGAACGCCAACGGACCGACCCGAGGACGGCAGTGTGTTCGCACTGACGAACGAATCACGTTGTGAATGCGATACATACTTAGATTCATTAAAGATCGATTTATTTGGGAACGTGTGTTTCATTCTGCGGTACCCGAGGTACCACAATGTATATATTTCAGTTATTTTTGTATGTAAATTATTACAAAATAGTGCAAATTTGATAGAGTACATTAACAAAATCTGTCTTGAAAAGGCTTCACCTTACAGGCTTCGATCAATCTTACTTCACGAAGCTTTATGGTTTTAAAACTTTTTCAGGATCTTCCTAATATGGAATGAAAATAATATGGCAGATGTTTTTAAAAGTTTTGTGGCAAGATTACTCCGCTGCCTGGACTAAATTCATGTTTTCATTTATAGGAGGAAAGTCCAAGTCATAACTACTATTGCTGTCTTGCAATTATTAACAATTCAGCTCATTATTGTTCCTTGGGGTTTTCTTACGATTATTTACATGAGACTTCCTAATATTCCCTTTAGTTATTTTTTTTTTTTACTTTTTCTAAAAGTTTTTCTTTCTATCGAAGATTATAGAGTGTTACCTTTCTTTTCTTTTCCAGGTGCCCTTCCACTGCCATAATTTCTCAGTTTAGAAGCAGTCGCTTACGCTAAAATCAGCCTGCAAGAGGAAGTTGTTACTACCTGAAAATGAAGTTCACCCGTCAACGGATTCAGAAATGTTTTCCAGAATAATTGTGTGCTATCATATAACCATGCGTTTAATAAAATTTTCTTCAATTAATGGTACCTGATAATTCCTCTGCAACACAAATGATTACAACACGACTGATTTAACCTGAAAAGGAGCTTGCTTATCGTCTAAATTTTCAAATGTATATCATCATATCTCAGTATTAAATGAGTGGAAACATACGTTCCTGGACATTTGGACAGCACTTCGCATTTTTGAAGCAATTCTGGTTATTGGGGCTTGAGGAAAACCAAGTTTCAGGCGCTTAAGCAGATGGAGACATATCTTTCAAATACTCTAATGGACGACAAGATTTTTAACCCACTCCTTCTATCCATTGGGAATGATGCAGCTCAACCATTGTAATATAAGAACGTTATAAAAAATTTTCATATACACCAATTTTACCTTATCGTTTTTGCCAATCATAAAACATATCTATTATCTATTAATTTCTTTATTTAATTACACATACACACATATACGTCATTTACATATTTGGATTGACCTCTCGAGAAAAATTATTTTAATAAATAATAACTCCTTAATACCTAAATGCATTAACATTCTAGATAAACTCTTCTTATTATGCAAGCATGACCAAATGAACATTGATTTTATTAATCGATTAATTTGACAGAGGCTATGATGTTTGGTCGATATCTTCCATGTAGGTTCTACTGAGTGTACCCAAATCCTAAAGCGAGCAACGGGTGCGCACCGAACTAGACCACAGCAAGATTTATGGTGAAAACAACAAGCGGCGCATTTTGCTTTAATTATATCTAGTTTTTGTAAAATTTTTCGAAAAAGTAACAAAAGTCTACCTACCAAAAATAATTAATACAACATATGAAGTGCTTATGGTATCGTAAAAATGTTATAAATCGAACTTTGTGGCACTGCCAATGATATTAAACAAAACAGTTGTAAAGGAAGCAATCCATGACTTTTGGTTACCCCTTGGGTTCAACGTACCACATTTTAAATTATAAACTAAAATATCTGTTTAAATGTAATACGTTACAAATTTCGTATTCAAAGATGTAATATGTTCAATATCTTATATAAAAGTAGGTTTAGTGTTCCTATCCCACATAAAAGAATTCACAAAATTACATAACTATTTGAACCTTTTTCCCTGAATTCCAAACATACCGATGGATTTGTTTTAAGTATCTCTACCGTTCGGTCTCTTATCTAAGCATCACGTACTTACCGCAGATCATTTTTCAAAAAGTATATACAACTTTATCAGCATTTCACGATTGATATCAAAAGTTAAACGGAAAAGTAAGCCCTATCATGATAAAGTCAGCACTCGAGATAAAGATTTATTGTGTTCCTATAAAACCCCACATTCGAGATGAAATTTTTAGACTACAAAAATGGCATCCGGGTTAAGTTGTCTGACGGTACTCGCTCTGGTCTTTTCGGCCGGCCAGATCAGCAGCGTAAGTAAAAACATTGTCAGATCGGTGATAAAGTGAATGTGAAGTTTACTTTAATAATCGTCAATACAAATCAGAATTACATGTAATATTTCTCTACTTATATTAGGCGGAAGACGTGGTATTAGAGCTCCCCAAAGGTAAAATAAAGGGCATGACCATGACCAGCGCGAATGGTAACGAGTACTACGGTTTTCATCAGATTTACTACGCTGCTGCTCCAGTGGGTGAACTTAGGTACAAGGTGGGTAGCGAAGCCTTTAATTTTAACTTGCTCCGAACCTACAAGAAATTTTTAGCCCCCACGAGAGAGAGAAGCTTGGAACGACACATTAGACGCGACTGGAAACACTGTAGTATGTTTCCAAGGTTCGATGGGAGGCGGCCCTCCGCCAATGCTGAAAGACATGCCCGCGAAAGAGAACAGCGAGGACTGTTTGTACGTGAACGTTTTTACTCCTGTGGTAAGAATCTTGACGGGTAGAAATTGAAACGGTATTTATCGGTATAATTTTCAGAAACCTGGAAGTTCCGACGAACGTTTACCTGTTTACGTTTTCGTCCACGGAGGTGGATTCAAGGGAGGATCGGGAAGCGATTACGCACCGACATATTTCATTGATCAGGGAATTATAATAGTAACCGTCAACTATCGATTGGGAGCGCTGGGTAAATATTTGATTATCCCCCAATAGAATTAATGAATGACTAATCTCTAGTAACCTCCCAATTCATTCCCCTCTCGAGAAAGTTGAGATGATACTTACATTCGATGTTATCTACAAAACAACTCGAACCCGAATCCAAATTTAAATTTAATCATGGAATATTTCAATTGCTGCGAGATAAAACCGTTCCATTTTTGAAGGTTTCCTGTCCACCGAGGACGACGTCATCCCTGGAAATTTGGGACTCAAAGATCAAAGGCTCGCGTTCGAGTGGGTGCACGACAACATCGAATATTTCAACGGGAACGCGAGTCAAGTGACGATCGGCGGTCAAAGCGCAGGTTCTGCATGCGTCGGACTACAAGTCATAGGCCAATGGAGCTCAGACAAAGGTAATTGTGCCTCGAAACTATCCAACAATTAGTCCAACGGATCGTTGCGTTGCAGTATTGTTCCACGGTGCTATTCAGCAGAGTAGCTCGCCCATATGGAACTACTACAACGACGAGGCCAGAGCTCACGCGTTCGAACTTGGACGTCTTCTGGACTCCAGTTTTAGTTCCAACGACTCGACGGAACTACTTAAAGTACTCCAGGCGGCGTCCGCAGACGATATCGTCAATGTACGTCGTAACATTTGAGTAGACTCCATTTCACTTAAGAAGAACCGTGGGCTAGAGTTACACGGAACGACATATTCCGTCGGCTATGTTCGGTTTTCATAGTTTCATGTAATTCGTGTATAAGCAGTGGCGGGAGGGTGAAGGTTGATCGTGGGTGCGTTGGCGTGTTTTTCGGCATTGTCGCTGGTCGCCCTGCGTTCACGTATCTAACGTAACGTAACGGTGGTATATTTTATTATTATTATAGTTTTGTACATTGTGCATTGTGTATTTTGACTAAAGCGAAATGATTTAAATTAAATTATTCTTGTTATTTACACAACAGAGGCAACTAACAATACACGAATTAATATTATCCCCTAATACGATTACTACTCGGACCGCTACTGTCTAGATGCCGATCGGGCGACTTCGTGACGAAAATGCGGCCTGCATGGAACTCAAGGCCACGGTTCTTCTTAATTGAAATGGAGTCTACATGCTATTATGTTCTATGTTCCAAGTTATGCTCACAGCATCACTAACTTTGTTATCATTGGAAATCCAAGGTTGGTCAAATGAAGAGTTTCTGACAAATATATCGAAGATATTAAAACACTCCATCAAATTAACGGAAGAGCTACACAACTTTACCACTTTGTATTTCCAAGAACAAACACAATTCTTACTTAACTGCTTTCACACTATAAAGGAGGGATTAGGATGGTCGTAACGTGACTTAACTTAACTTGGACTTAAAGTGACGTAACGTGAAACAGAATGCGTATCATTACGATGCACGTAACGTTATCTCGTAGACGTATAAAGTTGAATGTTCTGTGCAAAAGTGACATGACATCCATAACATTATTAATGACAAATTGTTTATTATTTTTGGTGGGAGTATTGAGGTATTATTTTATTTATAAATCCGAGCAAATATCTCTTGAAAATCCGGAGTTAATTTATTATAATGTTCTACTTGCTTGCTACCTATATGTAAGGATCAAACCAACTCATAGGTTAAATAGACTATAGAGGTTATGGACGTTATGGTATTTTAACGGGTTTCATGGTCACAAACACATTTACATTTGAAAAGGTACATCACCACATTCACAGAATCACATATTTCATGGTATTTGACGTGTCTATGTCAATGCGTGATCCTTAACTTGAACTTAACGTGACGTGAAAGCTTGACCGTGCCAATGTTTCACGTTACGTCCCTTCACGGCACGTCAATCGTAAACGGTTCCATTCCCTACCATGCGTTTAACTTTCACGTCACTTCAAGTCCAAGTTAAGTTAAGTCACGTTACGACCATCGTAATCCCGTCTTAACTATATTCACAGGCTGACGTTAGCGGACACTTCGCACCGATTATTGAGTCCAGCGGCGATTTCTCATATCCCATGCTCGATTCGTTTATGACCGGTAATATCAAGCAGATTCCCATAATGATCGGTTTCAACTCCGAGGAAAAGGTCAACACCCGTAAGTTCTCTCGGACTTGCTTTCAGAGATCTGAATCTCATTATTTCCTCTTCCAGAAAAGGATGCTACCCTTCTAGCGAACTACGATGCCGACCCGTCCATAATGCTGAACTCTAGTTTGTTGAACATAGAAGATAAGAGTGCGGTGGGAAAACTAATAAGGAAGGTCTACACGAATACGTCTTTCTCTGAAGATTTTGGAGCGTATATTAGGGTAAGCACAAGGGAGGTGTGGCAAATTTCGAAATATAACTTCTAGGGTAGTTGGAGATGTGAAATTCGGCATACGTAATTTTAAGTGTGCAGATATATAGGTTAATAATAAATAAATACCTCCTGATTTCCGACGTGAAGCGTGGTTTATACCGTGATATCAAAAATGACCTTGGTCAATGTTTGTAATGTATTTTAAGATGATTGTCGCAGCTGTCATCCTAAATTTGTGTTAATAACTTTTTGAGTGTTAAAATCTGTCAAGTCATTGTGCTAAATTTTTCTAATTCTTCGAAGTTCTGGAATTATGGATCTCACTTCACAGCACAAAATTTACATGATTGAAGCCTATTTTCGAAAGGGTGTGCTACAATGTAACTTGGGAATACAGTCAACGTTTGTGATTTGATAATTTGTGAAAGCTTGACAATAACAGAATTATTTCAAATGCACGATTAGAGCTAAGACAACAGTATTACACTCCATAGCAACCCATGACCAAGATAATTTTTGATAACAGGGTACTACCGAAAATTTGGTACTATTATAGACATGGCTCACAGTTGGATCAAAAAATTCGACAATTGTAAACTAATTTTCAGAGTCACGGCTTGCTAAAATTATTGAATGAAACAGATTTGATGTAATCTCGTTATCAACTTTGGTACTTTTACTGTATCAATTTTTTTTTAATTTCTTCCATTTAGTATTTCACCGACGATACTTTTGCAACGACATCAATCAAAGAAGCCGAACTTGTATCCAAATACACTAACGTCTATCTCTACCAATTTGCCTACAAAGGTGAACTAGGTGGAAATATGGATGCACCATTCCACGAAGGTAAGAAATTGTTTATTAATCTTCCCCAAAACTTAAACATTGAACTAGGCTACCCTAACGCATCACATTACCCTTGTTTCGTTCCCAGGTTGCGAGAGAGTGGCACATGGAGAAGAAATGGGCTATATGTGGGGCATGGGAATGGGCGACGACCTCAGTACGTACCCTGAGGCCGACCAACTTGCGTCACAGAGAACCGTGACGCTCTGGTCAAACTTCATCAAAACCGGGTAAAAACACTGTAAAAAGAAACGTTTGATTGCGTTTTGGACACACCTTTATAATAATCTATCGTCGATAGAGTCAGATACTTTTGACGATTTTAACTTGAGGCCTTCGTTCCACAGGAATCCTACGCCTCCGCTCGAGATTACCATACCTGAATACGTGCTCGGTAATCTCACGTGGCCTTCTGTCGATCCCAACGACACGGATAACATCCCATACCTGAACCTGAACGGGACGCTGGAGATCAAAACCAACCCACGGAGTTTCCAAAAAGTGAAGAAAGTGTATGACAAGTACCTTCAAGCCCCCTTTGTTATTTACACAAATAACGATGGTGACGTTAATGGACCGTGATTTGTACATTTTATAATAAAGCTTCAGTAACATTTCTTGTTTAATTTTAAACTACTTCTTAACTAAGTTTCGTTACAATATTGACTTTCTTAATTCACTTTACATCCACTTTGTAGTTTATTTACAGAATTATCACACTAAAGTACTGTAATTACACTTGACGTGTAATTTAACTAATTGTAAAGTGAAGTTAAGCTTTTCGGCACTTAAATTTGGAATACGGTTGAAATATGCAGACATTCAATTCATAACTTGTTAATTAGTCTAGACGGAATACAAACTGTGATATTTTAATAGACCCGAGCAATTTCAATGCAGGACGACAATAATGATACGGTCGGCCCAACAAATAAAGCAGTTAATTACGGCAAGTCTACATGTTTTATTTACGCTACATTCACATATAAAGATAAATCTTTGTGATACACTCACAGGGAATCTCGTTACCAAGTAGATAATTATTCAAAATCGTTACGTTAACCTTGCATATCGAACAACAGTTTACGCAACTATTATCTGCATACACGGCTTGCAGTGATAAAGGAACGTTGCACGACCGAACCTCGTAGTGCAAATTGGGACTATGTTGAATATCCAATACGGTTGCATTATTTGTTCGTACCTTGCCCATCTCTATTTCGGGATCTTATTTAGTTCCGAAGATGTAATAGTAGAGATTCCAATAGGCAAGATCAAAGGTCGTGTCATGACGAGCCTTAACGGGAAGGATTACTACGGTTTCCATCAAATTTATTACGCTGACGCACCGACTGGTCCTCTACGATATAAGGTACTTTTCTTCTTCTTTACATGCCATTCGCAATGCAGCTTGTAGGCGGGTTATTGGTCGTATAATTATATAGCATTCTATTGGTTGATAATGGTAGTAAATTTTCTTCGGCTTTTCTGAACATTGTCTCAACATATCTGACACCACAACAGTTCCTAACATCTCTGAGCCATGAATGCTGCTTCAAACCTGGCCCTCTCTTATCTTCTATTTTGCCCATTAGAATCTCTTTAGGTACTTTATATTTGGATATTCTTAAAATGTGTCCCAAGTAAGCTACCTTTCATTTTCTGATAATGCCCAGTAATTGTCAATCTTCATTTGCTCTTCGTAGCACTTCTTCGTTGCTGATATGGTCCACCTAAGGCATTCCTAAGACTTTTCGTAAAATCTACATTTTAAAGGCCTCTATGTGATTCACTGATCTAACTTTCATTGACTAAGTTTCTGATCCATATGATAATATAAGCCTATTACAGAATTTAACAACACGAAGCCTTAGATCTGGGGCCCGTTCTCGAAGGAGCAAGTGTTAAAGTTTATGAAAGTGATTCTGGCATCAGTAATTTTGTTTCAGATGCATTCATATTTACTAAGCATTCGTTATCAGTTTCCTTTACTACAATAACTATTATTTGTAGGTCATGAATGTTGTTAGCTATAATCACAGTATCTTCAGCTTACTGGATATTGTTAATAGGTGTTCCATTGAATTTTATACCTCTTTGTTTTTTCCCAAGGGCTAACTGGAAAATGCTTTCTACATAAATATTAAATGGGATTGGAGAAAGAATACATTCCTTCATCCCCTGCCTAACTCCCTTCATTATTTTCGTGGTGTCTGTATATAATGTGTTGTTAAATTTGAGTTTAGCTTCATGGCTTCATATGGGTTCTGTATGAGGCGGATATATTTTCCATTAAGACCAATGTCTCTCAGTATCGGGAATAAGAGATCATGTCTTACGTTATCAAATGTGTTTTGATAGTCTATAAAACAGATGTTGACGTCTATTCTGTGGTCGTAAAGTTTTGGGTATAATAGTTTAAGCACTTCATCGTAGATGTCACCTTCACCTGGTGCTCTCTTATTCTTTAGGTCCGATAAGGCATATCATACCTCTGTTTCCAGTATATACGGTCCTCCTGGAGCTTCTGTAGGGTAATTTCGTAGGTTTCGACGATTTTCGAATAAATTCTTAATATAATTTACTTACGTTTGTTTAATTTTTCTCGTGTCTATTAGAATTTTCTTGTTTTTAGGGATATGAGAACTGTTTGTCTTTTTGAGTGACTCCGTTATCCCATGAAATTCCTTCACTCTGTTGTGTTAACCATTCGTATATAAGGTACTGGAACGTGGAATTATTGATTTATAGTTTACATCCCATTTTCAGCCTCCCCAAACGAGGCAGCCGTGGAGTGAAACCTTGGACGGTACTGTCAACACTGTGATATGTCCCCAAAGTAAAATGATGATAAAGGATCCAAAGTTGACACACAGCGAGGACTGTTTGTACGTGAACGTTTTCACTCCTTTGGTAAGTAGATTTCAAGTGGGATCAAACGAAAATCCGAATTTGGTACTTATCCAGAAACCAGGTACTAGTGAAGAGCTCTTACCAGTTTACGTATTTATACACGGAGGCATTTTTAAGTTAGGATCCGCAGCCCAATACGAACCGAGGTACTTCATGGATCAAGGGCTGGTGGTGGTAACCGTGAACTATCGTTTGGGCGCATTGGGTAGGTAGACCAATCTCCTCTTTACCAATAAATGGCAAACGATACGTTTGGCAGGTTTTCTCTCCACCGAAGACGTCGTCATTCCCGGAAATTTGGGAATAAAAGATCAAAGGTTGGCATTCGAGTGGGTTCAAGACAACATCAAATATTTCAACGGTAATGCTAGTCAAGTAACTATAGGAGGACAGAGTGCGGGATCGGCATGCGTCGGTCTGCACATTATCGGCCCTTGGAGTTCAGGGAAGGGTTTGTACGGCGTATCGGTAGTTTAAACCTTAATTCGATAAGAGAGCTTTATAGTGTTGTTCCACGGTGCCATCCAACAGAGCAGTTCTCCAATTTGGAACTATTACAACGACAACGCCAGGAAACATGCTTTTGAATTGGGGAGCGTACTAGATCCCACTTTCAACTCGAATGATTCGATGGAACTTTTGAGGGTATTACAGAAAGCAACAGTGGATGATATCCTGAATGTAATGTATTAAATCGCATCTATTTAGCGTGCATATAGTCATAATATATATGCATATATTATCTTTTTAACACTGAGTTTGCAGGCAAAAGTAGGTGGTCATTTTGCACCAATTATTGAAAAGAATGGCGACTATTCCTATTACATGTTGGATTCTTACATGAACGGTAAAATTAAAGATATCCCAATAATGATCGGCTTCACTTCGGAGGAGAAAATTAATGTTGGTGAGTTTAATTTTGCACGTCACCTATAATGAATAAATTCATCAGAAATAGGAAACAACAAATTAAATATTATATACAGATCAAATTTCAAATTTGTATTTCTTAATTTGATACGAACCTTAACCAAGAAACAGATTTTAAAATATAAAGCATACAATAATATATATAGGGGAGAAGAATAAAATAAATAATCTCATTGATGTTTAAACGTTCATTACTTTAAGATTTTAAATTTTTATTAGTGTACGCTGTTTGCTCTCAGAGATGGTGATAAATCTTCACAGAGGTTTAAAATTAAAAATTATTTGTAATATTCATAAAATATTCTTAAACACAGCTGTCCCAAACAATTTAGATTTTTTTAAAACCTTGATGATATTTAGTTTACTAGTTGCTTAACAGAAAACCTAGAGTTACTTGATTGATTTTCGAAGGATATTTTAATGCATCATTGAAACATTATTAACTCTGATTTATTTAAAATGGGTTGGGTTATACAGATACATGTTTTAAAGAATAAAATGAATCTGCTAAATATTTAAATTGTTTAACTATGAAGATCTTTTTACCTGTTTTATAAATCCACTTGAAAAAAATATTAGTCGATAGGTACTTCCGCTCGACATTTACAAAACCATTTATCTCAATAAAGGGCGTGATCGATTAAACGAATATAATTGATCTCACTTGCAATATATATTGTAACGTTTTTACTATTGACTAAAACTAAAACACTACGCGATTATCCTAATTAATTTATTTCTTACACTACACTTATAAACTTAACTTAACAATCACCTAATTCATATTCGTATACTGAGATGTTTATTTATTTTTAACGCGCGCGGTCTCTCCCTCGAATGTTTACGCACCGGTTCTTCAACTGTGTGTCGCCTTGGGTCGGGCAATCCTTATAAATGCAGGTAGAAAGCTTCCCGAACATTCCAGCAGTTTTCGAGATTGTTCCACGAATTTCTCCTCGGGTTTTCGGGGAATCGAAGCGTCCCGGCCTTACGAGATAGGTCCCGCTGTTTCTAGAACGCATTCGCGGAACCCGGGCAGTCCCAGACGTGTTTATTTGGTTTCGGCGAGCCGTTCCGTTACACTGCCCCCGCCTTAAAGATGTTTCGTCCCGAAACGTGTCCCTGACAGGCCCATGTAGAAATCTACAGTTGGTCCCCTGTCTGCAGCGCGAGGTTTGGTGGAAATAACATGCCACGGTCTTCTTGTGGGGACTCCTCTCAGGATTCCAACAACACACCAAAATGTCTACCCTGGTGAAGCGAAATAAGACCTCCAGCATATTCCTGACGACCCTCCAGTCCAAGGCGTCCAATCCGCAAGCCAGTTTCGGGATAGCTAACTTAGTTAGATCTTCGCTAAGTAGGGTCTCCCTGAGGTGATGTAGTGCGTCCCACAGGTCCAAATAGGTGGGCTTGTGAAAGGACCTCCTCTTGGTAACCAGGTAGAAGAGTGGCCGTTGTGATCCATCTTCCTTAATCCTCAGCGCTCGCCCAACCGCCGGTCCTTGCTGATGGAGTTCGTCCAGTTTGCCGAACCTCGCCCGGAACTCCGCAGCAATTCCCCGGGACATCCGCAGGTCCTGGGCCACACAATGAGCCAGCGCATATTCAGGCGGTGTTCCGAACAGATCCCGTTGTTCTTCCCTGGTCACACCGAATCTGGCCTTCCCGGTCCCACCATACGCAGCTATAAACTCTTCAAAGGAGGGCTCATCCTCTTGGGGCCGTAGTTGGCGCACCTGTTGATCTTGGTCGTGGTCTCCCTCGAAAGGTGCTAATCGATTGTAATGCACGACCCTGGGCTTCCCATTCGGGACTTTGCTGATCCGGTAGATGACATCATATATCTTGGTCTTCACTGTATACGGCCCTTCCCAGGCTTTCTGAAGCTTCGGTGATAACCCTCGTCTCCTTTGTGGGTTGTACAGCCACACCAGGTCTCCTTCTTCATACATGCCGCTGTCCGCCCGAACGTCATAGTGATCCTTCATGCGGTCGCTGGCAACTTGGAGATTCGTCCGTACCATCTCGTGAATCTGGTCCATCTTTCGGCGCAGCTCTGTGACGTAGTCTTCCCCAGCCAGATCTTCTCCCGGTTTGCAACCGAAGCTCAGATCGCAGGGAAGCCTCATCTCACGCCCGAACAATACCCTTGCTGGTGTCTGGCCGGTGGACTCGTTGATGGCAGAACGGTAGGCCATCAGGAAAAAGGGGAGATGTTGATCCCAGTCTCGTTGGTGTTGAGACACTACCTTCGAGAGGTACTTGCCCATGGTGCGGTTCATCCTCTCCACCATTCCGTCAGACTGAGGGTGCAGCGCCGTCGTTCTAGTTTTGCGAATTCCCAATTTTTCGCAAACTCCCTGGAACAGCTCGCTCTCGAAGTTACGCCCCTGGTCGGAATGCAATTCCAACGGTACTCCGAAGCGGCTCACTAGTTCCTTCACCAGGACATCGGCGACAGTTGTTGCTGCTTGGTTGGGAATCGCGTAGGCCTCTACCCATTTCGTGAAGTAGTCCATCGCCACCAGGATGTACTTGTTGCCGCAATCGGTTTCAGGAAATGGCCCAGTAATGTCTAGGGCGATCCTCTCGAAAGGACTTCCCACATTGTACTGTCTCATAGGGGCTTTCGGCTTGCGGTGTGGTCCATTGCTGGCGGAGCAAACTGTACACTTTCTGCACCATTCACGAACAGCCTCAGAGCAGCCCACCCAATAGAAACGCTCGCGCACTTTCTGCAGGGTCTTCTTTACCCCCAGGTGGCCTCCTGAGGTTCCGTCATGGAGGTGACGTAGCACTTCCGCCATCTTGACCTTGGGCACAATAAGTTGGAATCGTCTTTCTGCTCCATCATCGGATTCCAGTACCCGCTTGAGCAGTCCATCCTGTATCACCAGGGAGTCCCACTGTGCCCAGTACGATTTCAGGGTCCTAGAGGATGGGGCCACTTCCTGCCATTCCGGCCGACGTCCCTCTTCTTTCCACCTCAGGATCCGTTGGAGTTCAGGGTCGCCTTCCTGCGCTCGCCGCAGCCCGTCTGGTGACCAGTCTTCGTCAGTGACCGTCGTGCGGCATGCAGAAGCCTCCTTTACCTCTGCACGACTACAATGGGGACATCCTTCTGGACACGGTCTTCTTGAAAGAGCGTCAGCATTACGGTGGCTGGTTCCTGCTCTATGTTCGATGTCGAAGTCGTATTCTTGAAGGCGCTCAATCCACCGAGCTACCTGGCCTTCCGGATTCTTGAATCGCAGGAGCCATCTGATCGCCGCGTGGTCCGTTCTCAACAGGAACTTCCTCCCGTATAGGTATTTGTAGAAATGTTCTACCGACTTTACGGCGGCTAACAGCTCCCTCCTGGTGACACAGTAGTTCCTTTCGGGCTTCGACAGGACTTTACTGAAGTAGCCAACGACCCGCTCCTGTCCATCTTGCAGTTGTGACAAAACCCCTCCGATCCCGTCGTTGCTTGCATCTGTATCCAAGATGAAGCGTCCCTCTTGGGTCGGGAACCCGAGAACAGGGGCTGTTGTCAAGCGTCTTTTCAGGTCGTCGAAGGCGGTTTGGCATTCTTCATCCCAAAGGAAGGCTCGCTTCTCCTCAGTTAGTCGTGTCAGCGGCTTTGCGATGTCAGAGAACATTCTGACGTAACGACGGTAGTAAGTGCAAAGCCCCAGGAAACTCCGCAATTGATGTTTGTCCTTAGGTGTTGGCCATTCTTGGACTGCTCGTATTTTTTCAGGGTCCACCTCGACGCCGTTACTGCTAACCACGTGACCCAGATAGTGTACTCTCGTTCTTAACAGATGGCATTTCTTTGGGTTGAGCGTCAGGTTAGCCATTTGGAGTCTCTTGAAGACTTCCTCCAGGTTTGACAGGTGTTCGTCAAACGTCCTCCCTACGACGATTATGTCATCCAGGTACACGAGGCACGTTTTCCAGGAGAGCCCTCTGAGTATGTTCTCCATGAGCCTCTCGAACGTAGCAGGCGCATTACACAACCCGAATGGCATTACGGTGAATTGCCACAGTCCAGATCCTACTGTGAAAGCCGTCTTCTCCTTGTCTGCAGGGTCCATTTCCACCTGCCAGTAGCCACTCTTCAGGTCCAAGGTGGAAATCAGCTTCGATCCAGCGAGAGTATCCAGGGTGTCGTCTATCCGGGGAAGAGGGTAGCTGTCTTTCTTCGTGACGTTGTTTAGTAGACGATAATCTACGCAGAACCTGGTGTCTCCATCCTTCTTCTTTACCAGGACTACAGGAGATGCCCAAGGACTGCTAGATGGCTCGATGACTCCCTCTTTCTCCATGTCGTGGATGATCTTCTCCGCTACCTCCCGCTTGGCCTGCGGCAACCTCCTTGCTGACTGGCGGATTGGTCTCGCGTCCCCCGTATTGATCTTGTGTCTAACAATATTCGTTCTCCCAGAAGGCCCCTTGTCAGATACGAAAATCGATCGATATCGACGGAGTAGCTCAATAAGCCTCTTCTTCTCGGATCCAGCGAGAGAATCGCAGGCGCCCACTAGAGCTTCCTCCACTTCCGCGACTCTGCAGCCAGCGCTCGCCGTCACCTGGTGGATCAGTGACGTCACTGGTGAGCAGGTTCCCACTTTGGTTCCCTTGCGGATGGTAACTGGGTAGTCATTGATGTTGATGAGCCGGACTGGAATTTCATCACCCAGCGTTACCAGGGTCTTCCCTACTAGAACGCCTCG
The DNA here is from genome assembly GCA_946251905.1 of Cryptocephalus moraei. Classification (NCBI taxonomy): domain Eukaryota; kingdom Metazoa; phylum Arthropoda; class Insecta; order Coleoptera; family Chrysomelidae; genus Cryptocephalus; species Cryptocephalus moraei. The sequence continues at coordinate 15,903,622 of OX276454.1, forward strand.
GCCCACCTCCACGTCGTGGTTCCAAGGTTCCACTACGGCAGGATTCCCTTTTCCGGTGACGCCTTGAAGTCGGGTCACCACTATCGATTCGCTCCTACCCGGCAGGATCGTGTCTTCTGTCAGCTTTATCTGATGGACCGTCTCACCCTTGGTGTGCAGGAATATTTCCTCTGGGCCGACCTGCATTACTTGTCGTTTCAAATTGAGTGCGAAGCCGTGGGTCTTCATGATGTCCATTCCCAAGATGGCGTCCTCTTCTATGTCGGCGATCAGGACTCGGTGTGGCGAGAATCGTGCAGTGCCGATCTTGATCTCGACGTCGACTTCTCCGTGGACGGCGGCAGCTTCGCCCGTAGCCGTTCGCAACCTCCACCTGGAATCCATCACTCTCTTCCCTCGCGTGTTCAGCAGGCCTGGCTTCAGGATCGTCTTGGATGCCCCGGTGTCGATCAGTAGAGTGTGCTTCCTGCCGTTAATTTCGCCATCCACGTACAGGCTGCCACCTTCACCTCTCAGGGTAGCTATCTTGATGAGGGGGTCTTGGAACGGGTATCGGGTCGGAGCTGCCCCCTTGGAGCCGACCCGCTTTAGTTTTCCGACGTCTGGGCCGTTGTTGGCTTCTCCACCCTAGGGCGCTTGCAGTCCCTTCGGATATGGCCAACCTCTCCACACCCCCAGCATTTCGCCGGTTCCCTTCTGTCTCCCTTCAACAGTCCCTTGAGGGCGTTGAGGACAACCTGCTCCAGGGCGTCCTCCTTCCGCTCGGCTTCCACGCATGCGTCGTCCCCGACCACCGCCCGAACGCGGCCACAGCTCCTTGACGCCTCCGTCGCAGTCTCGTATTCCAGGGCCATCGAGAGGGCATCCCATTTCGTCGTGGAGTTCTTTTCTGTTGTTATCCAGCTCACCGTGGAGTTTTTCCATTTTGTTGTCCAACTCGCCGTGGAGTTTTTCCATTTTATTGTCCAAGTCGCCATGAAGTTCTTTCATCTCCTTTGTTTGGTTATCCAACTCGCCGTGGAGTTTTTCCATTTTGTTGTCTAATTCGCCATGGAGTTTTTCCATTTTGTTAAGGATGAGCTCACCTTCTTCCTCGAAACCGAAAGTTTCTGGGTCGTCTCCATTGTTGGTTAAATATTCCTCCAGACGTTTCTGCAGCACTGTTTTCGACCCTGTCGTTTCGAGTTCTCGTTCTTCTAACTCGCGTTTGAGGTCCACAACTTTTAAATCGCGTAATTTCTTCATTGTTTTTAATTTACTTCACTAATTAATCCGCACTCTGACACCACTGTAACGTTTTTACTATTGACTAAAACTAAAACACTACGCGATTATCCTAATTAATTTATTTCTTACACTACACTTATAAACTTAACTTAACAATCACCTAATTCATATTCGTATACTGAGATGTTTATTTATTTTTAACGCGCGCGGTCTCTCGCTCGAATGTTTACGCACCGGTTCTTCAACTGTGTGTCGCCTTGGGTCGGGCAATCCTTATAAATGCAGGTAGAAAGCTTCCCGAACATTCCAGCAGTTTTCGAGATTGTTCCACGAATTTCTCCTCAGGTTTTCGGGGAATCGAAGCGTCCCGGCCTTACGAGATAGGTCCCGCTGTTTCTAGAACGCATTCGCGGAACCCGGGCAGTCCCAGACGTGTTTATTTGGTTTCGGCGAGCCGTTCCGTTACAATATATATGTTTAGGCTTTATATCCGTACACTAGTACTTCCAATAATTTTGGTACATATTTTAAAACGAAAGACTGCGTCTTCAGTAAAACAAATGATAGATGTGTCAATAAAACTGAAAACGAGAAGTGTTAATTGCCCTTCAGAAGAGGTTTAGCTAAAAATGCTATTAGACTTTATTATACATATTCAACAATATTTTCAGCATTCAACGTGGAGAAAAAATTCTTTTGGCGAATATCATGCAAATTTCAAACGGCCAAAAAGTAATATATCTAAGAGCCCTCCAGACAAACTTTTTTCAAAAATATTGTAACATCTACTTCAATATAGATGTTCAATGGTAGAATGTAGATTTAAAGTTTAACAGAATCGAGTTTTGAGATAATATCACTAAAGTAAAAAATCAGGAAGTACACTACCCCTTCATCCTTGCCGACATTACCAAAAGTTTACTTTGAGGTCCCGGTATAATACAATGGCCAAATATTGCTTTTTAAATATAAAAATTGGTTTGAACCGTTTTTGATCTTTAATTTTAGAGAAAAACCTATCGCATACACACACATGGAGACTTTAACAGAACATGTTTTTGGACTCGGGGGAACTTAAACCGTCTAAAAATAATAATAACTCAAATTGTAAAATCGACCGGAATATGATATTTCTCAAACATCATGATGAAAATGATCAATTTGGTGATGGTGATGAGCTTCGTCAAGGGCTATCGAAATTTGACGTATCACTAAATTGGCATGTAATTCAATAAAGCCAATTTCATCAAGGGAATCTAGTAAGAATTTATAAAACTACACTTCAGTATAAAGATATTTTTTCAGCATATTTTTTTAAAAGAATCGAAATCTTCCATATTTTTTGGGAAATCCAATGTTTAAGGAGAAATTTAATTCGTAATCATGAAAGTTAAGTGGCAATTTTTTTCATATATAATACCAGTAATATTATATTTTTATTAATTGACCTCTAAGTATACTAAAGTTTCATAATTAATATTATTTACATGTATTATGCCATAATTAAAAATTTATTAAGGGAATAGTAACTTTTATTATTTGTAGGGAAACAGTATTAATGAATTTAAGCGGCTTAATTTGTTTCGAGGCACCTTGATTAAGTTTAACGAGAATACAAAAAATGTAATAAAGGGCTTCTGGAAAATTTCTATTTTTTTATTTAGTATATATATATATATATATATATATATATTATAACAGAATTAATAGTCTTTAAAATTCATTTTCTCTGCTTTATATAATGTACATATTTGTTGTCGAATCTCGTCAAGGTAATAATAACAAATACAACAAAAACAAATACCTTATTTCAAAAACAAAAAGTTAAGATTTTTTTTTAAGTTTCTAAAGACAGTGGTTTCGGCAATGGTATCCAGATGAATAATAATTATACATTGGTCGTAAGGAGGAAAATCAAAAACTAGCAAATAGGATCTTCTAGACTTAAAACTGGTTTCAAAATACACTTAAAGATCACATTATAAAATAAATAAGCTATATAGAAATGTTCACAACTAACAATAAGACTTTCTAGCCTTAAATTGGTTCTAAGCTAACCTCACAGATAACTATAAACGCGTAATAAATTAAAGCTAACTTATGGTGACAATTAACTATAATCCCTAGAACTATCAAAAAGAAAGCTCTTAAAGATACGTTGTAGATTATTTAATAAAAACTGTTTCTTGGGTAGGAGTTGAATTTACAAAATATAGTAATGCTTAATGGTATTCCCCTATTTTTAGTGAAAGATGAGGATTTCTTGTCTGACTTAGATGCTGATCCATCCATAATGTTGAATTCCAGTCTGCTATATATAGATAATAAAACATTGGCAGGAGAACTCATAAGAAATGTTTACACAAATACATCTTTCTCGAGCGATTTTGGAGCTTTTATAAGAGTAATATTTTATTTTCCTTTATGGTGGTGTTTAAAAACTCTGTGCCATGATAGAATGAAAGCTAGATACTCCTCCTTGCTTTCTACTTTATACTAAAACTTATAGACGACACAAAATTCTGTGAAGGAAATAACTTTTCCACACACCACCATAAGATACGAATCTTTTAAGAATCCCGTTTTTCTTTTAGTACTTTTCAGATGATACCTTCGCAGTAACCTCAATAAAAGAGGCGGAACTCTTATCAAAGCACACAAACGTCTATTTATACCAATTTGCTTACAAAGGAGAACTCGGAGGGAATATGGACACTCCATTCTACAAAGGTATTAATTTCTTGTGAAATATTGAAACCCCTCACTGACCATTCTCACAGGTTGCGAAAGAGTAGCACACGGTGAAGACTTGAACTACTTTTGGAAATTTTCCGGCAAAGATATCAACGATTTTTCCAAGGCAGACCAACTCGCATCGAAAAGAGCCGTACACTTATGGTCTAACTTCATAAAGACGGGGTACGATAAACCAAATGGCATTTATAGAAGTTTACCCATTCAATGCTTATTTATAGGAACCCAACCCCGGTTCCTGAACCTATACTAGAACGCATAACTTGGCCAGCAGTCGATCCATACAACATCTCCTATCTAAACCTGAACCAGACCCTGGAAATCCGGATTAATCCGAGGAGTTTCCAGGAAGTAAAGAGGGTTTACGATAGATATCTGCGGGCTCCATTTATCATTTATACGAACAGTGACGGGAACGTGAGGCTAAAACACCGATTCTATTGGTATTGAAATCAAATTATAGTTATGTAAAATTGTGGTAGAAATATTGATTTTTATAATCCTTTTCTTGGTCAAGGATATGGATTTCTCAATCTACTACTCGTTCCTTTAAAAGTTATAAAAGTTTAGTAACACAATTCTAGACACATATTCCCGATTCTATAATCTCATGAAAGATTTCTTTAATTTTTAGTTATATATCATCTCAAAGATTTCTTAATGAAATTTGCCAATTCAAATTTAATATAAATAAACAGTTTTTAAGCATAATAAACTAATTCGATATTTTTAGTATAGTTTTAAAATCGTCCTATTAATTTTAGTGTAAAAACAAAATTCAACTTGCTATTAATAATTCGTATCAGCCACTTACACCGTGAGTAATGTAAATATTAAAATTAGGTTCAATTATTCTCATCGAAATACCAACCAAATACGAACCAAAACATATCGTTAAAATTCTTTGGACCTATGTAAGAAAGTTATGGAAAAAATACGGCAATCCTTAGATAAGTTTTACTATTTTTTAATAAAGCTTTTAATATTTGGGTACAAACTTCTACAACTTAATTCGTTGTCGTTATACGGCAGAAAACGTTCTGATACTATATTCATTATGACAGATAGGCGGATATATTTAATAGTTATTAGTGTTCCGATAACCATCATTCTATTAATATGTATCTGCATCTATATATTCCCTGAAGATGATGTAACGGTTAAACTTCCCCAAGGTAAAATAAAGGGTCGCATCATATTCGATGAGAATGGCAGCAAATATTACGGCTTTTATCAAATTTATTATGCTGCAGCACCTACAGGTCTTCTTAGGTTCAAGGTGGGTGTTACCAGAATTAAAGGTGTGATTTGAGAATATTTATTTGCAGCCGCCGCAGAAAAGGGAGCCGTGGGAGGACACAATGGATGCAACTTATAACACAGTATTGTGTTATCAACCTGAAAATAATATGAATCTTTTAAACTTAACGTACAGTGAAGATTGCTTGTATGTAAACGTTTTTACTCCTGTTGTGAGTACAGTACCTACTTTTTCCAAAATCGGGTCTGCTTATAATTTATCTTTTAATAGAATCCCGGCCCAAATTCTGAACTTTTACCAGTTTACGTTTTTATACACGGGGGAGGTTTTATGACAGGATCCGCTGCTAATTATGATGCGATATCTTTAGCAAAAGAAAGGATTGTAGTTGTCACCGTCAATTATCGATTAGGAGCGTTTGGTAAGAACTTAATCCACAGATGCTAAATCTGAAATTTAAATAAAGTAAACTTAACGGGACAATTCAAATTATTTAGTCTCGAGGAGTAACTAGTAATACAACTCAATTTTGTAAAATACTGGGTCACAGTACATCTTAACTTATTGAAGTGTGTTAAACGGTCATGCTGACAGTAAACTTACTTCTATATTTCACTTATTTACTAATACAGTCTATGTAACTGTTGATAGTTTAGAATAGTGGTGAATTTAAAGGAAACCGGGTATTTCCATTAGGTTTTCTCTCCACCGAAGACGATGTGATCTCCGGAAACATAGGTTTAAAGGATCAAAAATTAGCGTTTGAATGGGTGCACGATAACATCAAGTATTTTAGCGGCAACGCCAGTTTGGTGACTATTGGTGGTCAAAGCGCAGGGTCTGCTGCAGTTGGATTACACATCATAGGAAAATGGAGTTCTGATAAAGGTATTCAACGATGTAAAATTGTTTCTATCTCAAACGAAGGCGGTTTTAGTATTATTTCATCGTGCCATTCAACAGAGTAGCTCTCCCATCTGGAATTATTACAACGAGGCTGCTAGGATGCACGCGTTCGAGTTGGGGCGTATCTTGAATCCCAAGTTTACTTCCGATAATTCTACAGAGCTCCTTGAAGTCTTACAAGCTGCATCTGCTGACGATATCGTTAAGGTAGAATTTTTGGTGGCAGCTATCTAAGGCGTTAATAACAATATTCCAGGCAAATGTTAGTGGACACTTCGCCCCTATCCTGGAAAAAGCCGGTGATTTTTCTTATAATATGTTGGAGTCCTACATGAAGGGTAATGTTAAAAATGTTCAGTTACTCATCGGATTCACCTCAGAGGAAAAGATTCGTACAAGTATGTTGGAGAATCAATTTAAATTCATTTTTTCCAATAACTACTTTTGGTAACATCAAGTTTTGAATTGCAGTGAGGAACGATACTCTCTTAGCTCAAATTGATTCTGACGCATCGTTACTGCTGGATTCGGAGTTGCTAAATATAAATAATAAAGCTTTAGTCGGAAATATGATAAAGCGAATTTACACGAACAATACATTTTTAGAAGATTTTCCTGCATTCATAAGGGTAAGAATCAACTCCGTTTTAAATTATTTGAACGCGATACAAATACAACGTTTTATAGACCAGCTTATCTCGTTTCCAACTAGGTTTCAGCAAAATCACATCAATTTAATCTAATTTATTAATAAGAGATAACTGTTTTAGTATTACAGTGATGATACTTTTGTAACGCCATCACTTAAAGAAGCGGAACTCCTGTCTAAGTTCATCAAAGTTTACGTCTACCAGTTTTCCTACAAAGGAGACCTCGGCGGGTTTAAAGATACACCAAATTTAGAAGGTAACAAAATATTAGTTAAAACCGTAGCTTCACTTTTTGTTTTTCAGGTTGTGACACTGTGTCCCACGAAGAAGATATAAGGTACATGTGGAAGCCTCTCGATTACATCCGTGGCTTTCCAGCTGCTGATCAACTCACATCTGAGAGGTTCGTTCACCTATGGTCAAACTTTGTGAAAACTGGGTAGGTGTAGAATAATCGAGCCATCTATGTGACCATAAATGTTTTAATTTACAGGAACCCTACACCAATGTATGAGCCACTACTCCAAAATATCATTTGGCCTCTTATCGATCCCAACGTGACAAACACTATACCATATATGAACCTCAATGGAACTTTGGAAATTCGCTACAATCGTAGAAGATACCAGAGAGTAAAGGCAATCTATGACGAATACATAGAATATCCTTACATAATCTACACAAATAATGATGGGAATTTCTTTGATAAAATGAAATAAGTATATTTAATTTCATAACATTTATACTCATAATAAAATGTAAAATTAAATTAATATAAGTACCAAAAGAAGAATCTTCCGAAAACACTTACATTGAAATATTGGGATACTGGAAAACAATGGGTATAGGGTAGGGTATCATACTAAGAAAGAAATCCTAATGTCGATGCCTTGATATGCCCACATCTCGAGTACTTAGTGCTCTTCATCAGCCCTGACTATAAAAAAGGTATCCCGAAACAGATAAGTTGATATCACGCAGAATGATGCGAATTCCGGCGAATTTGGTAAAATTGGGTAGAGTCGACTACAAAACAATTAAATCATATTTAATTCCATCTTTTTCTATGTTACAGACATCCAATTCAGTCACCTGATGGTATATTCGGAAATGAATCTTGGCACATGCCTAATCGCAATGACACTGAAAACATTCCGTATCTACTCCTGAACTAAACTCTAGTGGTTCTAAATAATCTCAAAAATTTTCCAGTAATAAATAGGATTATGGGTAGATATCTGCAACCTCATTATGTCATTTATACAAATAGTGATTCTTATTATAAGTATTGCATAGTACAATTTTGAAAATTGTAAAATTTTTTAAGCGTTTTTATAGAGTGCACAACAATAGTGCCTCTAGTATTGGCTGATATCCTCATATTTTCCTATGTAATACGATTTTTTATGCAACCAAATTATTAAAAATAACATGAAACGTGTCGCGGGACACGCGTTAGGAACTTTAGTTCCTTTTAATTAACATCCAAGGTTTTTTTTTAAATTATTTCTTAATAAAACTTTGTAATGTTTAACGTGAAACAGCGACAGTAAGACGGGCATATAATGCACAGCATTGGCTCTATAAGTAAGGCAATGGAATATCTTTCTCAATGTGTTGAATCAATAAATAAATACACACATAAATATAAAACCTAACATTTTCCTGAGAACGTATCCGATTGTCTGATAACTCAAAAACTATCTAGACAATTCATGTTTTTATTTATATTGCAACGTTTTACATTAATTACCTCTTCTCGTTTTCTTCCACTACGGTTTTTCGAGTGTTTACATACACACAGAAGGCTTCCTGTAACTATTTACGATATATCGTAAGAAGTGATGAGAAACCGTAACTTACGATAATGTTCAGAATTGCATTTATGCTTACGAGGCTTACAGATTTGACTACGATCGCTACTTATGTGTTCAGAATCGCAGCATAAATCTGAAGCCTATGCGTATGAGTCACTGCTTGGTACACCAGGCTTCCTACATGAGAGCAAAGACAGCGAACGACTCAACGAGAGAGAGAGAGAGAGAGAGAGAGAGAGAGAGAGAGAGAGAGAGACAGAGATAGCGAGCGGCTCGGCAGCGTTCGTAGCGGCTCGGCAACGTTCGCTCCGGTAACGCATTCCGGTAACGGTCAGATTTTTCGCTGCGCGACCACCCTCGCTCCCAAATCCCTGATGTAAGGAACTAAAGTTCCAATAAATCCAGATATGCCAATTACACAATACTCATAATATATCATTATTTACGTTGCATGTACTCATTGTGAAAATAACAACTTTCAATCTCCCTCTCTACTAATGGAAACACATTGCTGAGTTGAAAATAACTTTCATTAACTTGATCCAATTAAGAAAAACGTGTCGAGATGGTTACAATAACAAATAGACGTATAGGTATATGATACATATCTGCGGGCTCCATTTAACATTTATACGAAGAGTAACGGGAACATGAGGCTGATATACCGACTCTTCATTACTGAAGTACAATTAAAATTGTTTAAAATTGTGACCAAAATGTTCGTTTTCATAAACTGTTTCTTGAGAAAGGATACGAATTCCACAGTAGTATTGGTCATTTTAAAAGCTTTAAAAGTTCAGTAGCAAAATGCACATCCACATATTCCTGATTCTATAGCCTCATAAATGAATTCTTTTCATTTTAATTAAATTTTTAAAGATTTCTTTAATAGTTTCTTAATTGAAATTTTCGACTTGAAATTAAATAAAAACACACCGTTATGTATTTTAGATGAGTAGGATATTCCTGTTCTAATTTTAAAATTCTACTATTAATTTTATTCAAAAACAAAATTTAACTTGCTTTTAATTATCCGGTTCCGCCAAATCTAAGTTCATCAAAGTTTTCGTCTACCAGTTTTCCTACAAAGGGGACCTCGGCGGGTTTAAAGATACACCAAATTTAGAAGGTAACAGTATATTAGTTAAAACCGTAGCTTCATCTTTGTTCCGCAGGTTGTGATAATGTGTGTCAAGGAGAAGACGTATGGTACATGTGGAGGTCTCCCGATTACATCCGTAGCTTTCCAGCTGCTGACCAACTCACATCTGAGAGAGTCGTTCACCTATGGGCAAGCTTTGTGAAGACTGGGTGGGTGTAACTTAGGCGTGCCTTTTATGTGACTATAAATATTTTTATTTCCAGTAACCCCACACCAATTTATGAGCCTCTATTCCAAAATATCACTTGGCCTCTTGTCGATCCCAACGTGACGAACACTATACCATACATGAACCTCAATGGAACTTTGGAAGTTCGCTACAATCGTAGGAAATACCAGAGAGTAAGGGAAATCTACGACGAATACATGGAACGTCCTTACATAATTTACACAAATAATGATGGGCATTTCTCGGATAAAATACGAGAATTATATTTGGTGTCATAAGATGTATATTGTTAATAATTTAAAGAATTATATTAATATATGTACCAAAGGATGAATCGTCCGTAAACGTCCACACTGAAACATTGGGATACTGGAAAACAATTAGTATAGGGTAGCAGCGACCATACAAAGGAACAAAACCTATTTATCGATGATTTGATGTGTTGGTGAGAAATGTTTCGAGCACTTAGTGTTCATCATCAGAGCAGACGATAAAAATAGTTCTTAATTAAGATTCCATCCGTTCAGTGAACATGAGCAATTGATGCAATAACTTTCTTGTCAATAAGTTTGGCAAAGTGTTTATTAACGATAAATACTATATGATATACGTAATATACATATACTATTATACAATTTTACACAATTATATGGCTAATCAGCACCTGCTTTGGGTGAATTTTTTTTGACCAGAAAACTATTCGACAGAATATTTTAAAGATCTATAATTAAAATAATTTAAAATAAAGATGCCGTTTGCAAGTAATTAATGACCATATTATTACAGGAAAAGTAATCAATAACATATAGTGTGAGCAAAGATGCCCGACCAAAATAGTAAAGCAAACGTTATATGGTTTTACCCTACCGCCCATGACAAATATTTTAACGAAGAAGGTTGAAAATTAATTACTAAATATCTACTACCCATATTAACATAAGCAAACTTCCAAGATTTACATTTCTGTGTAAATTATTTAATTGGCGGATTCTTACTCATAAAAGTTTCGAATATTTAGACAAAAATATCATTACCGTACTCATACATTTCTAGAAAAATAAATAAGATTCTTTTCATAATTACCAAAGTGTATATATCTATTGTGCCGTCGTTAGTTCAATTCTCCATTCCCAACAAAAGATTTTATTGGACAATAACACACTATACACATATCAGTACAAAATATTATCGTAGGACAAGTATTTTAATATTAAAACTGATTAAGTTTCTCGTTATTTGCTTATTAGCGGATTGCGCAAAAAGTACTGTGTGCTCACCACGGGCGGAAACAGAATTTCAACTCGTGCGGAAGTGCCCTCGTTGAAATATTCGTTCTTCCGGTGTCGAAGCAGGTATATAATGGCACCAAGCTCAACTGTTTCGGTTGTTTGTGTAATTTGTAGTAGTAATGGAAAAAAAATTGTGACACTCAAAATTTTTTTATAAGAAATTTTTAACGTAATACACAATGAAATTATCAATGGAAAAAAATTCTTTTTCCCTATTAAAAGCCATTTATAATGATTTTTTGACAGCAAATGATTCCTTAACTAATTATTGAAATAACGAAAACCTTAAAAAAACGATTATAAACTATAACAAATTTTTTTAAGAATTTTTTTCATTTTAAACATAATTAATTCTAAACAATAGAATGCTAAAAAAAGAATTTTCAAAAATGTTAAACTAAGCCGCTTATTTATATACAATTCTTAAACAAATACCTGTAAAAGAAATCCACAATTATTTAATCCTTAGTTTGAATACAAAAACAGTCATAACATAATATATAAGAGAAAAAAATGTTAACAACAAATTCTGGATTTTGCGTTTTTGTTGACTTTAAAAATTCGTTGTAAACTAAACAAAGAAATTTTAAACAATTTTATGACGTCACCTTATTGAGTATACTCATAGAAGTGACTCCAAGTAGAAAAATATTTATGGAGAATTTATTCACACATTTAGCCAGATTTAAATGAAGACGGAAGTACGAAGGTAACTAGTTTATTAGCAATAGGCTTGCTTTCTGAAAAATACATTTAAAAATTGCTTTCTAATGGGATTTTATTCTTTCAAGTACATAGACTACACTAAAGTTTGGTTTACATTTTTAAACCAATACTTAGTACCTTAAAAAATTATTTTCTATGACGTAGTCGCTTCAGAGGCGGCGAGCGCATGCCGTAACGGTCGCGCGGAGCCTTACTTTCAGCAACAAATTAAAATTATAAATATTAAAAATAGAAATCCGGAAGTCACGACTTTTCTATCGGAAATTTCCTCCTCTTTAAGGACCCTTTTTGCGAATTCCTCCATCTCTTAGGGTTTTTGAGTTGGCATCAAAAAATTGAAAGAGCGTTTTTACTTTTCCTTTTTTTGTTAATAACAGTTTCAATTTTCCTTAGCAGGAAAAATAAGACTTTCTCAGATTTGCATTCCGTGTCGAATGAGCTAGCGCTCATATTTTTCCGAGCCTTCTAACTATTTTTCGCAGCAAACACACATCTTGACGAGACTATGAAGTTTTATATGTTTAACATTGTTTTCGTCGTTGTCAGGTTGCGGCACTAAAGTTGTCATCTTGTCAAGTTTACTTTTCAAAATTGGACTTACTCCGCTAAACGTCAGTTTATATATGGCAAAATTGAATAAAACGTTGTAATACACTCGCGGATAAAATGAACGTTTAACTCGCGATATTAACGTGCGTTAATTTTCATTTTATCCGCTTGTATAACAAATAACTATTTATGGTTCCCAAAATAATTGGATAATTGGAAATAATTGGATAATTGGAGATAAAAATGAATATAAAATTTAAAGATTTAAAACTAATTATTTAATTGATTTAATAAAATTCAGCATTTAATTCATTGAGATTTTATCTTCGACGAAACCTATATTTGCGGAACCTGCTTCAATTCCAATATGAATCCCTGTAGACTGACCTTTTTTTTTTGAGGTGAAAAATCCTTCCTTGAGAGGTAAACGGTGTGGGGGTGAACATGTATTAGTGTCAGTATAAATGGCTAGTATGAAGAGTGTTGTTGCTCAATCATAAAGTATTTTTCAGCGCATCAGACACTGTGGGGGTCCACGGAGGTTACCCACTAAAAAAACCTCTCTTATGGTGGGACCGTTGTTTCTTCTGGCTTGGAAATTAAAAATTTCCTTATCTTCAGAAGAAAAATGGGTAATCATTTTTACAGTTGTTATTGAATATATGGATAATTAATTGGTAATAGTATAAGGAAAAGAATGGAAATAATATTAACTGTAGAAATAAATACGCATTACATAACCTAGAAAAAAAAATAATATAAAATGTGCAGCATTTTACAATAAATGTAAAAGATTATGATTTGTATTAACTACGTTGTAAATTTTGAAATTTTATTTCATCTGAAGATTTTTCTGAAATTATACATGTTATGAATTTAAAAATGTCGTCAACATTTTTCTTCAAGGATAGCATCACGTTCATGACATTGTCACTACGAATTTCTGTTTTGAGTTTTTGGTTTATTTCTAGCCTTTCTGCTGCCCATTTCCAGCATTCAAAAATTGTATGGTTAGCATCATCAAATTCATGGCAGTAGAAACATTCATCTGTCAAACTTTTCTTGATTTGAAGATTGATTAAATTAAATTAAATTGATTTACTGACCTGCGTTCAAATTATTTTTCCAAATTTTGAAACAAAAAATTTACAATCCCTTAACTTACATCGTCTCAAGCAAAAATTTGTTTCAAAAATTCGATCTAGTTATTAATTTAGAAGAACGTGAGATTTTTAAAACAAATGGAACAACCAGTGTAAGTGTCAAATGTGAAAACACTAAATATCAATATTTAATTGGTTATGAAAATGTTTTGTTAAAGTGACAATAAATATATATTGTATATTGTATATTGAACCTTCTACTTATAAACTCAATTTGGTAAATTATTGGTATCCTTTCACTGTGCTATCCAACAATAGCCCAATCGAATTAGGATTTCACCTTGCAAAAATCTTAAGGGTGAACTTTTGTTTATTAAATAACTCGTTTATTTTAAATTTTAAACGAAAACTAGTTATTACAAAAGTTGTTTGAAATTAAATTTCTTACAATTTTGGTTCCTAACATTTTCTTCACAGGATCGATATTTTTCGATTTATACCCCAAAAAATTTTATTTTTGTTTATTGAACAACTCGTTTATTTTCAATTTTACGCGTATAATTGTGATATACATAGTTGTTTAAAAGAAAATTTCCTACAATTTTGGTTCCTATCATTTTTTTCCTAGGATCGATATTTTTCGATGTATACTCGAGAAAAGGAGGGGGTGAAATCTTATCATTGTCTTTTCACGTTAATTGTCAATTTTAGGCGAAAAATTGTGATTACCAAAGTTGTTTAAAACAAAATTTCCTACCATTTTGTTCTTTATCAATTTTGCCGTAGAATCGATATTTTTCGATTTATACCTGAGAAGAGGTGAGGGTAAAATCTTACCATCGTATTGTCACGTTTATTGTCAATTTTACGAAAAAAATTGTTATGACGAAAGTTGTTTGACATCAAATTTCCCACAATTTTGGTACTTATAAATTTTTTCGTAGGATCGAAAAAAAATATTAATACGAAAACATCATAATAATCGCGAGAATACAATAGGTATACTTATATGTTCACTCTCACCCCTTCTCAGGTATAAATCGAAAAATATCGATCCTATCGCAAAATTGATAAGGACCAAAATTGTAGGAAATTTTATTTTACACAACTTTATTTATCACAATTTTTCGCGTAAAATTGACAATAAACGTGAAAAGGCAATGAAAAGATTTCATCCCCCCATTTTCTCGGGTATACATCGAAAAATATCAATCGTAGGAAAAAAATGATAGGAACTAAAATTGTAGGAAATTTTATTTTAGACAACTTTGTTTATTATAATTTTACGCGTAAAATTGAAAATAAACGAGTTGTTCCATAAACAAAAATTAACCCCCACGTTTTCGGGTATAAATCGAAAAATATTTATCCCAGGAAGAAAACGATGGGAATCAAAATTGTAGGAAATTTAATTTTAAATAACTTTTGTAATAGCTATTTTTCGTTTAAAATTGAAAATAAACGAGTTATTTAATAAACAAAAGTTCACCCTTAAATTCAAGATGGCCAAGACTGCAAATGACCCCCCCTAAACAATTCCGAAGGACAATTGCTGTCAAAAATTTTTGCAAGGTTTGCCCCTTTTTGGAGCCAATTCGATTGGGCTACAAACCCAATTCACGATCTGGAAGTATTAGAGTTACTATGGCAGAAATCATTCATATGAGCTGAGATATGAGTATGTTGCTAGTTTTAATTCTCACAATCTGATGGAATTTCTTAAAGATAGGTTAAAGTTTATAAATAATAATTTGCAAATATTTCTACATTAAAGGTATTTTAGATGTAATTTCGCTGGCCTGGGAAGAATTTTAAATTTAGAAGGCACTAGACAGATTAGACCAACTGCGAGTAGAACATTCACATGTCGGAATACGATCATGTCAATTATCACGATGATAATCGAGTGATTACAAGGAGAATGGTATAATTATGTGCAAATTTTACATAAGCAAATTCACATTATTTAGACATCAAAAAATAAATTAGTCTTCCATATATAACGATAAGTATTACTCAAATAAGATTGATATTACTTTTGAAACCATATCGAATTCAATATTTTGTTCAATATGCGTCATGTTTTTAATGTCTCATTAATTGATCTGGACACTCCCAAAATGTAAACGTCATAAAATAATTGAATTTTATTCATACATCTCCGCTGTTAATAAAGTAACTGTTTCTTTCATTATCGTATTGGAAACTATATCGATATACATATTTTCGTGTGGTACTTTAATTTGAAAATATGATATGTGTCGATTACAATAACTCGTTAGACATATTATCTCCCAAAAAATGTTAATGACCATCATTAACTTAACTAGGTAATGGAGTAACTGTTTTGTCCGGAGGTTATCTCCTCATTTCAGCCAATACATATGATTTAATAGAGAACCATGTGGAAAGATTCGACAAAATTAAAACGAATTGTATTAACATCATTGTTCTTAATTAGCATCCTCGGAGTGATCTGGTTGTGGGTTTACATTAGTGACTCCCATTCAGATGAGGGTATAATAATAAAACTTCCCACAGGCAAAGTAAAGGGTCGTATATTGAAAACTTTGAGTGGGAAGGAATTTTATGCCTTCTATCAAATATATTATGCTGAAGCACCAGTGGGACCGTTAAGATTCAAGGTGGTGAAATATATACATTTTTTCTTGTAGATCTTGCTATTTTATTAGTTGCAGCCACCCATAGGAAGAAAACCATGGAAAGGCACTTTACAGGGTATGAACAGTACGGTTGCATGTTATCAGAAGCAGCATTATAATAATCTAGATGGCATGGAATTAAGCGAAGATTGCCTATTTGTGAATGTCTTCACCCCATTGGTATGAAAATATGTATGATCGATAATGAGTTCTTGCTTTATTATATCTTTTAGAAACCCAACACCAGCGAGAAACTTTTGCCAGTGATGGTTGGGATACATGGTGGAAAATTCTCTTTCTTATATGGTAGCAAATATAGGCCTACATATTTTATGGAGCACGGTATTGTTGGGGTTACAATTAATTATAGACTAGGAGCATTTGGTGAGACGCCCATCTGTTGTCCTTTTTCTCATTTTAAGTAAAAGTGCACTTTTAGGATTTCTATCAACGGAAGACGATGTTATTCCCGGAAATTTAGGCCATAAAGATCAAAAGTTCGCTTTGGAATGGGTACATGATAACATCAAATATTTTAATGGCAATGCCAGTCAAGTGACCATATTTGGGTTGAGTTCTGGTGCGGCGAGTGTTGGTCTTCACCTTATTGGTCCTTGGACATCCGATAAAGGTATGAAGTACATCTACAGTTACGTGAGAAACCAATTTGAAAGCTACTATTTTAGTCCTCTTTCACGGTGCAATCCAACAAAGTATATCTCCAATATGGAATCACTTCAATTACTATGCAAGGGAACATGCTTTTCAGTTGGGACGGTTCCTGAATCCCAACTTCAGTTCCAACAATTCTATGGATCTGCTTAACGTCTTACATAATGCGTCTGCTGACGACATTTTAAACGTAAGCCCTAGAAGGTACAGGTCTACTCCAGTTTAGCTAAAATAATTTTACAAATTACAGGCGGACGTTGGAGGACGTTATGCACCAATCATAGAGAAGAGCGGTGATTTTTCGTATAACATGCTGGAGTCGTTTATGAATGGTAACTTTAAGAGGGTTCCATTGTTGGCTGGCTTTAATTCGGAAGAAATGATATTAGGGGGTGTGTTAAGGAGCTGTTGTTGCGCCATACGCATTTGAAACATATACTCCAATTTTTAGAGTATGATGAAGCTGAACGGGATGAGATGGACGCCAATATAACATGTCTTTTAAAATCTAACCTCTTAAATATACACAACAAGTCTTTGGTTGCTGGTCTCATAAAGGGAACTTACACCAAAAAGATGTTTGTGGATGATTGCCCAGCATTTGTTCGGGTAATTTTAATAAAATATAAAATTTCCCTTCGAATAATTTAAAATATGAATTTATTCTAATCAACGACGAATTGCGATGATTTTATTTTAGTATGTAGGCGAAGATACTTGTGTAAACCCTCTAGTTAAACAAGCAGAACTTTCTTCCCAGTTTGTAAATGTATATTTGTTCGAGTTTGCGTATAAAGGAGAACTCGGGCAAATGATGCAAGCTCCATTACTAGAAGGTACCATTAAGTAAATATGTGTTGTTTGTTAATTCTACTAATATTGCTCTTCTTCTTTTCGAAGGATGTGAAAGAGTAAACCATGGCGAAGATATTAACTATGTGTGGGATACCAACGACGCAAACATTACGGAGTATCCGGAAGCAGATCAGTTGACATCACGTAGAATAGTGCGAATATTGGCGAATTTCATTAAAGCAGGGTACAGTGAATTGCCATAGTGTCTAAGCATTTCTAATTTCATCTCGACTCTTGTTACAGAAATCCAATTCCGGCCGCTGACATTATACTTGGAAATGTATCTTGGCCCAAGCTCAATCCCAATGACAAGGATAACATTCCGTATCTACTACTGAACGAAACTCTAGAGGTTCGAACTAATCCGAAGAACTTTCAGAAAATAAGGAAGATCATGGACAAACATCTTCAACCACCTTACATTATTTATACAAATAGTGATTATTTTATTGCGAAAAGGGAAGATTGAAAACTAATCTAAATATCATAAACATTCACCTCGTGTTAACCACAATAACAAATAATATTGGGTATTTTGAAAACTGTCGTTTATCTAAATATCATGAATAGATGGAAGTTCTCGAATGAAATCATGGGACAAGGTATATATGTAACAAATGTATGAGATATTTTGAAAAAGGTGTTTGTAGCTCAGCCGGGATTCTGGTGTTGGGTTTCTAAAAATATCCCGGCTGAGCTACAAACACCTTTTTCAAAATATCTCTTACATTTGTTACATAAATATCAAAAACATATTATTTACGTCGTGTTGACCATAGTAATGAAAATAAATAATATTGAGTATCTATATTAACACATTTACGGTTCATATTTTATAATTTTTTTAAATGAAAATATTTTATGCAACGCAATGTGAATTCCCTATTTCTGTGATTTTTTGTTCTTATGGTTGAAATAATTAGAACGTTATTAAACCACCAAAATATCGCAAAGGAATATGTTTATAGAAGTGTATTGAGCACATTCGTTATAAGGCATAATTGACCTTGCTCATGATTCTTGTCATAATAGCAATTTTCTCCATTTGAATAGAAGCTTGTGCCTGCTTATTAAAACACAGTAATTGGATAAAAAATGGTTTTCTTCAATTCGATATTAAATAGGAAAATGGCTATATAATTCAAAGATTCAATTTCGGATTCAAAGCTCCGAAATTATTACAGTTACAATGCCAGAGGAGCATGCCTTCGAACCACGGTTTTGGGTTTTGGATCCTATTTTCAGGCGTGATAGTTTCATGGAACATCTCAAAATACTGCAGATAGACCAAGGTTTCTAACAACGAACTTGCATCTAATGAGCAGCCAGGAGAATATATGGACGCGCTCTACATGGATGGTACTTTCTGGGTCAGAGGTATAAATGTAGCATTAAACATATTAGTGAAAGGCCAAAGGAAAAATTGACGTTTGGTGAAACAATCTTATCTTCAATTCGCGATGTTCACAGACTAACTATAAATGATAAAATAACGGTTTATTTTTATAATACTTACGTAAGCCAGCAAAACTCCTTTACCATGATATCAAACTGCTATTATGTTGCTTGCAGAAATCTGAGCCATACTGATACGGACAATCCATTGTTCGAATGTGTAATTTATCCTACAATTAATACTAGTGTTATTCATTACATTCTATTTCTGCTTGTGAACGAAATCTTTAAAGTTTTTGGGGATCCCTAATCAACGATAAACAACTTCGACCTCATTATATAGTTGCTTTGTGACCAAGTACAATGTCTTTGTTCTTGGGGTACCTCGACATATCAATAATAAAAAACCCCATGGCATGCCAGGCTGAAAGGTAGATTTATGGGTAGGATATATAGTAATATAACACACGATGTGTCAAAAAATGGATACGAGGTGTGAACAAATACAAACGACAAAATTTTAAAATATTTGCAAATAACTTTTTCTCTGTACATTTCTCAAAGTTATGTTTTATACAAAAGTCGTTCGTCTCTATAAGGGCAACAAAAAATCTAAATAACATTTTTCTTCCAGACGCGAAATAATAGTTTTTTATTTTTTTTATTTTTTGACAAAAATAACTTTATTTTGTACGTTTCTCAACTGATTATTTTATACAAAAGTTGTTCACCTTTATAAGAGCAACAAAACACCTTAGTAACATTTTTCTCTCAGGCGCGAAATAAAAGATTTTAGATTTTTTTTTAAATAACATGCCGGCATTTTGAAACCGCACGAAATTATATATATATATATATATATATATATATATATATATATATATATATATATATATATATATATATATACGGTGCTTTTCTATTGAAACGTGTGTCCCGAAATCAACAAGAGCAAAAGAGAAACTTATGGTAGTTCGTTAGTTCGACAGAGAAGGAAGTTTTGCAACGTTGCCGGCCGAGCAGGCAGTTCAAGTTAACTTGTATCGTGGTCGCGTATCGCTTTCGGATGTGTGTGGTCCAATGTGCGGAGCGGATGACTGTGATGTTTCGCCAGTTAGTAACATCGCAAAAGTTCGTACTCTGTTTAGCCAACGAGAAATATATGGCCTCTCTTTCGCTCTTATGTTTATAGCATCCTGCGACTCTGTAGAAACGGTCTCTATTTATAAAATTTTGGGAAATGATTAAGCATGATCTCTAGATACCAAAAAAACTGAAAACCGCATTTTAATTCCTATTGTTTCGACTTCGTTAAAGAAATGCAATACTAGATATAAATCTAACAAAATAGAATGGGAATAACGCCTGAACTATTTTCTCTCCAATAGTTATTTAAAACGCAAACATCAACGAGTTGATAGTATTGTTTATGAGGTTTACAGGTATAAAATACCTAAAGGGATACGGCAAACTTAGAAAGTAAGCGATTTATGCAAGTGTTAATCCTATACAAAGGCATTTACAATGACATTTAGATGTCAAAACTAAATGAACTTTGATATATACTTCAGTCAGTGATACATACGGATTAATTTTTTTAAATTAGTTCCTAATGGACATTTTGGTGATAACTGAAATAAATATGACGTCAAAAATTTATTACACTTTATTCTAGTGGCACTTGTAACATGACAACCAATCGCAATTTCCATCGATAGTTTAGATAGTTTCGTCGTTGGGCAACATCACCGGCTTAAAATAACTTCAATATTTTAGACATCCATTATGGGGATTTACGATACGGCAAAATATAAGGGGATTAAATAGACTACCTGAATTCGACTCGTAAATCGTTAAAATATATAAATATGGCGTTTCCTTTATTGATATCGAGGGAGTTCTACAATTCTGAGTCATTTCGTTAATAATTATATGCTTATTAGACTACTTATTATTTGACAAATACTGGCATGTTTAGTATCTTTCAAAATTTCAATAATTATCAGTTGTTACGTAGCTATACTAAATTTTATTGTTGGCATATTCGCACTACATTTCGCTACGTACGAGTGATATAATTGGAGACCATGTGGAAAGAGTCTAAAGAATTAAAACGATTTGTATTAATTTTCTTGTTAATTATTATAATCCTTAGTGTAATTGTTTTGTGGTTTTCTATTAGTGATAGTGATTCGGCGGAGAGTATAATAATAGAACTTACCAAGGGCAAAGTCAAAGGTCATATCACGAAAACTGCGAATGGAAATGAATTCTATGCTTTCTATCAAATATACTACGCTGAAGCGCCAGTAGGACAGCTTAGATTCAAGGTAATTACGTAATAAATAATTCCTCCAGAAGGTTTTGCTACTTTATATATTGCAGCCGCCGCAAGAGAGAAAACCATGGAATAGCACTTTAGAAGGCATCTATGGCGCATTGGCATGTTATTAGAAACAGAATAATGAAAGCCGTAATAATATATATCAAACGACACTAAGTGAAGATTGCTTAATCGTAAATGTCTTCACCCCTATGGTATTAAAATATGAACTGAGAGTTGGAGTAATTGCTGACCTTTTTTTAGAGACCAAACACCAGCGATCAACTTTTGCCAGTAATGATTTCTCTGCATGGAGGAAGGTTCTCATACCAATACGGTAGCAAATATAGGCCTACATATTTTATGGAACACGATATTGTTGAGATCACATTGAATTATAGATTAGGACCATTTGGTAATACGTCCTTCTAATGTCACTTTTCTCAGTTCAACTAAATTTACCCCTTTAGGATTTCTATCAACGGAAGACGATGTTATCCCAGGAAATTTAGGCCTTAAAGATCAAAGAATTGCTTTTGAGTGGGTACACGATAACATCAAATATTTCAACGGTAACGCTAGTCAGGTGACCATAAGTGGAGGGAGTTCTGGCGCATCATGTGCTGGTCTTCATCTCTTGGGTCCTTGGACAACACACAAAAGTATGAAGTGAGATTAGATATTCAGCAAGTGTACATTTTTACTCTTACAGTTCTCTTTCACGGTGTTATTCAGCAGAGCGCTTCTCCGTTATGGAATTATTACAACTACAATGCCAGGGAGCGTGCCTTTCAATTAGGACGCGCCCTCAATCCAAACTTCACATCCAATGATTCCATGGAACTCCTTCAAGTATTGCAAGATGCCTCTCCTGAGGATATTTTGAAAGTAATTCATTGACCCCACAGCTTTACTATTCTTTTCGCAAAACGAATAATTTACAGGCGGTTGTTGACCACCGTTTTGCACCAATCATAGAAAATAGCGGGGAATTTTCTTACAACATGTTGGAGTCGTTTATGACTGGTAACTTTAAGAAGGTTCCGTTATTAGCTGGCTTCAGCTCGGAAGAAAAGATTGTTAGTGGTGAGTAAAGAAAATAGTCATACTTTAGAGGTTTTCAAATTAAAATATACCAATCAGATTAATTATACAAAGATACACAACATTTTTAGAATTCAATGTAACTGAACGGGATGAGATCGACGCCAATGTATCGTCTCTTTTAAAATCTAATCTACTGAACATAAAAAACAAAACTTTCGTAGCAGGTCTCATAAAGGGATATTACATTAACAAGAGGTTTGTGGAAGATATCCCGGCGTTCATTCGGGTAAATTTATTGAAATAAAAATTATTCATTCGACTAACCAACGAAAAAAATTTAATCCGGTCTTTATAAATCATCAAATCAAATTGATTTCATTTTAGTATCTAAGCGAGGATACTTGTGTTAACCCCATGGTTAAACAAGCACAACTCTCTTCACAATTTGTGAACGTCTATTTGTATGAGTTTGCCTATAAAGGGGAACTAGGTCTAATGATGGATGCACCTTTTCTTGAAGGTAAAATTTAGCAAATAAGTACGTATTTTAGTTTTAATTATAATTGTACTTGTTTCCATAGGATGTGAGAGAGTAGGCCACGGCGAAGATATCAGCTATCTATGGGAAATGGACGATGTTAATATCGAAGAATATTCTGAAGCAGATCAGTTGACATCACGTAGGTTCGTGCGAATGTGGGCGAATTTCGTGAAAACTGGGTACAGTCGATACCAGAGAGTACCAATGAGGAATAACCTGATATAAATTTCTATTGCAGAAATCCATTTCCGACTACTGATAGTATATTCGAAAATATATCTTGGCCTAAGCTCAATCCCTACGATACTGATAACATTCCGTAACTACTCCTGAACGAATCTCTGGAGGTTCAAACTAATCCGAAGAATTTTCAGAAGATAAGCAGGATCATAGACAATTATCTACAACCTCCTTACGTTATTTATACAAATAGCGATTATTATTTTTCAAAAAAACAATTATGAAAACCATATGAAAATTATGCTTATTTACGTTGTTGGTAGTTATTTTAATCGCAAATGGTATTCGGATTACATTTTAACGAAATTCGTCATGACTCAATATTTCTTGCTAAAACCATTTTGATAACAACAGTTATGGGGTTTAAAATAACTTACAATTCTTTTTCCCAGTATTTTCCTCATTTGCAAAATGATTAGAATGATTGTAAGTAAGTAAACTACTATAAAGATAGCCGTTGGTATGCTAATTATCCAAGTTACGTATAAATATTAACATCGCTATCGCATGCCTTATTGTAAGGATGGAATTTACAATTTTTGATATAGAATTCCTAGTAGTTTTTGACTTACAGATTTGGTTGGACTAACAGTATCTTTTTTTTCAACTTCAACGATATTATTAAGAAAAATGTGTTATTTTAATGAAAATAAAAATGATTTTCTATACTCCATCTAAGGTTTATTGGTTTAGCAAATGTGAATTTCAAATTAGCGACGTATATCATGACACCAATTCTTTCAGACACAATTACTTCCCATCTCATTAACATTCTTCGACATATGTTTCCAAAAAATAATTGAAATGAAAAGTCTAATAATCTTCTATTGACTTAATGGTAAACACCACCTATGTTATATATTATACCTAACGTTGATAACATTATCGTCATTTATTTGAGAAATACAAGTTACGTGGTGTGCCACGATGAAAAGATTTTGTAAAAACTAGATTACAGTCCATTAGTAAATTACAGTTATCTAGGAATTTTTAAATTTATAACGTGGCACCCGGTACATATTGATTAAAATTCTCGATGGACACATCATAGTCCAGTAAATGAAAGCCGATAAACTCCCAAAACTGGGATAAATTCTGCAAAAGGATGAAACTGGGGACAATTATAGGTCTCAACTGGGTCCTTCGAAATACGAAAAGTTGTAGATTCTCCAGGTCCCGGAACATGGTAAAAAATGGTCCTCAAGTTCCAATAAATCCGTTTTCAGCCAATATCTCCGAGAATATGGCATTCGGAAAATTTTTGTTTAAATAAAAAAGAAAGATCGGTTCATTAGCTACAAAAATGGTCCTTATGACTTTTTCAGAAAACTCGACAGTTTTCGAGATAACGGCTCCGAAACAGCCGATAACAGCACTTTACTTGTTGCTCCTGCTCTGAACCCAGGAGAGCAAATTCGAGAAATGGAGACAAAAGCGGGCGGACAAATTGTCCAATAACTCGAGTAAAAATGGATATTTTTTGATGATTCAAAATTCACGTGAAAGAGAAAACTCATAGCTATGGTATCCTGGGTCTCGGGCCTCATTTTTATTTTTTTTGAATGTTGGAAACCCATGCTAATTTTTTTCTTCTTCCATATTTCTAGACTTTTATAAAATTCACCATATTTGTAATAAATAATTGTAGTTTAGTCAGGTCTTTCTTGATTATGGGTCTCCAAAACCTATCGAAAGAGCCCATAAAGGTTGTTTCATTTTCTTTCTTTTGCATCCCAATAAAAGGTAACTTTGAATATGTTGATTTTTTGACATTTCCGGAGTTTTGAATGTTGGTTGCAAGAATGTTGAAGTTGGCACAAAAAACGAAGAAACCATTGGAAAGGGGGCGTTTCAAGCATTCCATTGATGTACATTGCGAACCGATACGATGATTCACAATTTTTTAATACCCGATTGATGTCACAAATGTCAAAAAATCAACATATTCAAAGTTACTTTTTATTAGGATGCAAAAGAAAGAAAATGAAACAACCTTTATGCGCTCCTTCGATAGGTCTTGGAGACCCATTATCAAGAAAGACACGACTAAATTACCATTATTTATTAAAATATGGACGAATTTTCTAAAAGTCGAGAAATATCGAAGAAGAAAAATTTAGCCGGGGTTTCCAACATTCAAGAAAAATAAAAATGAGGCCCGAGACCCAGGATACCATAGCTATGAGTTTTCTCTTTCACGTGAATTTTGAATCATCAAAAAATATCCATTTTTACTCGAGTTATTGGACAATTAGTCCGCCCGCTTTTGTCTCCATTTCTCGAATTTGCTCTCCTGGGTTCAGAGCAGGAGCAACAAGTAAAGTGCTGTTATCGGCTGTTTCGGAGCCGTTATCTCGAAAATTGTCGAGTTTTCTGAAAAAGTCATAAGGACCATTTTTGTAGCTAATAAACCGGTCTTTCTTTTTTATTTAAACAAAAATTTTCCGAATGCCATATTCTCGGAGATATTGGCTGAAAACGGATTTATTGGAACTTGAGGACCATTTTTTACCATGTTCCGGGACCTGGAGAATCTACAACTTTTCGTATTTCGAAAGACCCAGTTGAGACCTACAATTGTCCCCAGTTTCATCCTTTTGCAGAATTTATCCCAGGTTTGTTCCTTCATTTACTGGACTATCAGGGGTAATATTTTAAAAGTCTGGACACTTGAAAATTACAGCTTCTATCTATGAAAAATAATGGATTATATTATTATAAGTACAAGATATGCTACCAGTGGCCCTATGAAAATCATTTTGATGGCCTAGAATTAAATGAACGTTGCTTCAATTTTAAGATCTTTACCACACTGATAGGTGATTTAATTCGCACACTTTAAATTACAAAACTATATCAATTTGTCTGTTAGAAATCTGATGAGGACAAGTTATTGTCTTGTATGTACGTTTGTATGTATTGTATTAAGTTTTGTGTACATATTGGAAAGGGCTTTTAAGAGTGGGATAGCTGCAGATTTTGAAGAGAGTGCCTGGATGGATCAAAAGACATTCTAGTGGTGGTATATAGTGGTGGACGTATAAAGTGGTAATAAGGTATCGATTTGACGGAATTTGAAATGTTCATAATAAATCTTAGATAGATTTTCAGTGAGGCTTATTGAACAAGTATTCAAGGTATTACTGCATTACCAACTAGACTAGCCCGTTGAAGTATGCTAATAAAATGAAAGAGATGTCAAAATAATAAATATAATAAATATAACGTAACATATATAACAAATGTAATAAATGAATCGAAAAACCAAAAAGCCACTAGCAAGTAAATAAATATATAGAATGGGCAGTGAGCAATCTTCACACCTGTATTGATTGTGACTAGTTTTTTGACTCGCAAATATATACCAAAGGCGGCATCTGATAATTTTAAAAATTATTAGGCTTCAGGCATTTTCAAAAGTTGGGGAGAATCTTTAAATTTTATTCTGCTTTACTCAATTACACCCCTTTGTTAATTCGTAGAATATTATTGTAACGTTTTTACTACTTACTAAAACTAAAACACTACGCGATTATCCTAATTAATTTATTTCTAACACTACACTTATAAATTTAACTTAACAATCACCTAATTCATATTCGTAGACGGAGATGTTTATTTATTTTAACGCGCCCGATCTCTCGCTCGAATGTTTACGCACACCGGTTCAACTCTGCCCTCTTCGGGTCCGACATTCCCTTTTTATGGCAGGTAGAAGTTTCTCGTACTTTCGGGATTATTCCACGAATTTCTCCTCGGGTTTTCGGCGAATCGAAGCGACTCGGTCTTACGAGAGTGTTCCCGCTCTTTCTAGAACGGATTCGCGGAACCCGGGCAGTCCCAGACGTGTTTATTTGGTTTCGGCGAGCCGTTCCGTTACACTGCCCCCGCCTTAAAGATGTTTCGTCCCGAAACGTGTCTCTGACAGGCCCATGTAGGAACCTACAGTTGGTCCCCTGTCTGCACCGCGAAGTTTGGTAGAAATAACATGCTACGGTCTTCTTGTGGGGACTCCTCTCAGGATTCCAACAACACACCAAAATGTCTATCCCGGTGAAGCGAAATAAGACCTCCAGCATATTCCTGACGACCCTCCAGTCCAAGGCGTCCAATCCGCAAGCCAGTTTCGGGATAGCTAACTTAGTTAGATCTTCGCTAAGTAGGGTATCCCTGAGGTCATGTAGTGCGTCCCACAGGTCCAAATAGGTGGGCTTGTGAAAGGACCTCCTCTTGGTAACCAGGTAGAAGAGCGGCCGTTGTGATCCGTCTTCCTTAATCCTCAGCGCTCGCCCGCCGCCGGTCCCTGCTGATGGAGGTCGTCCAGTTTGCCGAACCTCGTCCGAAACTCCGCGGCAATTCCCCGGGACATCCACAGGTCCTGGGCCACGCAATGAGCCAGCGCATACTCAGCCGGTGTTTCGAAGAGATCCCGTTGTTCTTCCCTGGTCACACCGAATCTCGCCTTCCCGGTTCCACCATACGCAGCCACAAACTCTTCAAAGGAGGGCTCCTCCTCTTGGGGCCGTAGTTGGCGCACCTGTTGGTCTTGGTCGTGGTCTCCCTCGAAAGGCGCTAATCGGTTGTAATGCACGACCCTGGGCTTCCCATTCGGGACTTTGCTGATCCGGTAGATGACGTCATTTATTTTTGTCTTCACTGTATATGGCCCTTCCCAAGCTTTCTGAAGCTTCGGTGATAACCCTCGTCTCCTTTGTGGGTTGTACAGCCACACCAGGTCTCCTTCTTCATATATGCCGCTGTCCGCCCGAACGTCATAGTGATCCTTCATGCGGTCGCTGGCGACTTGGAGATTCGTCCGCACCATCTCGTGAATCTGGTCCATCTTTCTGCGCAGCTCGGTGACGTAGTCTTCCCCAGCCAGATCTTCTCCCGGTTTGCAACCGAAGCTCAGATCGCAGGGAAGCCTCATCTCTCGCCCGAACAGTACCCTTGCTGGTGTTTGGCCGGTGGACTCGTTGATGGCAGAACGGTAGGCCATCAGGAAAAAGGGGAGATGTTGATCCCAGTCTCGTTGCTGTTGAGACACTACCTTCGAGAGGTACTTGCCCATGGTGCGGTTCATCTTCTCCACCATTCCGTCAGACTGAGGGTGCAGCGCCGTTGTTCTAGTTTTGCGAATTCCCAATTTTTCGCAAACTCCCTGGAACAGCTCGCTCTCGAAGTTACGCCCCAGGTCGGAATGCAATTCCAACGGTACTCCGAAGCGGCTCACTAGCTCCTTCACCAGGACATCTGCGACAGTTGTTGTTGCTTGATTGGGAATCGCGTAGGCCTCTACCCATTTCGTGAAGTAGTCCATCGCCACCAGGATGTACTTGTTGCCGCAATCGGTTTCAGGGAATGGCCCAGTAATGTCTAGGGCGATCCTCTCGAAAGGACTTCCCACATTGTACTGTCTCATCGGAGCTTTCGGCTTGCGGTGCGGTCCATTGCTGGCTGAGCAAACTGTACACTTCCTGCACCATTCGCGAACAGCTTCAGAGCAGCCCACCCAATAGAAACGCTCGCGCACTTTCTGCAGGGTCTTCTTTACCCCCAGGTGGCCTCCTGAGGTTCCGTCATGGAGGTAACGTAGCACCTCCGCCACCTTGATCTTGGGCACGATGAGTTGGAATCGTCTTTCTGCGCCATTATCGGATTCAAGCACCCTCTTGAGCAGTCCATCCTGTATCACCAGGGAGTCCCACTGTGCCCAGTACGATTTCAGGGTCCTAGAGGATGGGGCCACTTCCTGCCATTCCGGTCGACGTCCCTCTTCTTTCCACCTCAGGATCCGTTGGAGTTCAGGGTCGCCTTCCTGCGCTCGCCGCAGCCCGTCTGGTGACCAGTCCTCGTCGGTGACCGTCGTGCGGCAAGTAGACGCATCCTTTACCTCTGCACGACTGCAGTGGGAACATCCCTCCGGACACGGTCTTCTTGAAAGAGCATCAGCATTACGGTGGCTGGTTCCTGCTCTATGTTTGATGTCGACACGTTTGGATTTCTCGACCCTGGGGCGCTTGCGGTTCCTTCGGAAATGGCCAACCTCTCCACACGTACAGCATTTCGCCGGCTCCTTTTTGTCTCCCTTCAGCAGTCCCTTGAGGGCGTTGACAACCTGCTCCAGGGCGTCCTCCTTCCGTTCGGCTTCCACGCATGCGTCGTCCCCGACCACAGCCCGAACGCGGCCACAGCTCCTCGACGCCTCCGTCGCAGCCTCGTATTCCAGGGCCATCGAGAGGGCATCCAATGTGCTCTTGGGACGCGACAGCCGTACCGCCCGCTGCATCTCCACATCCCTCAAGCCGTCGATGAAGGCCGAGACCGCGAGACTCTCCGTCATGGACTCCGCCGCTTCCGGGTAGGCGAATCTCACTAGCTTCGCGATGTCGGCTTCGAACTCCTGAAGACTCTCTCCCTGCTTCTGTCGTCGGTTCTTCATTCGAGTTTGGTAGACCTGCCCCAGGTGTGCGTGCCCGTATCGCCTCTCCAGCCTCTGGACGAGTAGCTCGAAGTTGTCCAGTTCCCCCTCTGGAACAGTCTGCAGCACGTCGAGGGCGTTTCCTCGGAGGGCGACCGTCAGAGCCACTGCCTTGTCCCTTGGCGCCCAGTTGTTGGCTTTCGCCGCTGCCTCGAACTGCCGCAGGTAGTTCTCCCAGGGTATTTCCCCGTCGAAGGTAGGCGGCTTCACTCGATGACTCGCAGTAGGAACTGCCTCGATCCTGGTTGCCTCCTCGATCCTGGTTGCCTCCTCAATCCTGGTTACCTCCTCCGAGTCGTTAAACGGGTTACCTGAGCTGGACATGTTTTGTCGACTGGGCTGGAAATGCATGGATTCTAATCGGGTCCCCAATTCTCGCAGTTGGTTTTCCAGTTCCAGTCGTTGGATTTTCTCAGTCTGAAGTGCGCCGTCAAGATTCCCAATTCTGCTATCCAGCTCACCGTGGAGTTCTTCTAATTTGTTGTCCAACTCGCCGTGGATTTTTCCCATTTCGCCATGGAGTTTTCCCATTTCGCCGTGGAGTTCTTTTATGTTGTTATCCAGCTCACCGTGGAGTTTTCCTATTTCACCGTGGAGCTCTTTCATGTTGTTATCTAACTCTCCGTGAAGTTTTCCCATTTTGTCTTCTAATTCGCCATGAAGTTTTCCCATTTTGTTGTCTAACTCACCGTGAAGTTTTTCCATTTTGTTAAGGATGTTAAGGATACTGTTTTCGACCCTGTCGTTTCGAGTTCTCTATCTTCCAACTCGCGTTTGAGGTCCGTCACTTTTAAATCGCGTAATTTCTTCATTGTTCTTAATTTATTTCACCAATTAATCCGCACTCTGACACCACTGTAAAGTTTTTACTACTTACTAAAACTAAAACACTACGCGATTATCCTAATTAATTTATTTCTAACACTACACTTATAAATTTAACTTAACAATCACCTAATTCATATTCGTAGACGGAAATGTTTATTTATTTTAACGCGCCCGATCTCTCGCTCGAATGTTTACGCACACCGGTTCAACTCTGCCCTCTTCGGGTCCGACATTCCCTTTTTATGGCAGGTAGAAGTTTCTCGTACTTTCGGGATTATTCCACGAATTTCTCCTCGGGTTTTCGGCGAATCGAAGCGACTCGGTCTTACGAGAGTGTTCCCGCTCTTTCTAGAACGGATTCGCGGAACCCGGGCAGTCCCAGACGTGTTTATTTGGTTTCGGCGAGCCGTTCCGTTACATTATTATTGATAATTACGGGGTGCCAGAAAGTAAGCCACGCAGAATCTACTCTCACTGAAAATCGGGTGATATTGAAGAATATGAAAGATCAGTGGATATCAAGTCAAATAGTACCACTGTTGGTAAATTTCCTGAAATTTGGACATAGTCGATACAATATGGTTTAATGACGCAGTTTGATATCAATTCTAATATCTTATATCTAATATTTAGTATCTTTGTTAGCAACTTCGTACATTTGTAGTTATTTCTCGAAAAATAAGTTTTATATGGATACTTAATAATAATTTTATTAATTCAGCGAAACTAATTAGACATTCTTTCTTCTCTGATTTTTCATTTCAATTTTTACCAACATTATTTTCACTTTTTATGCCACCGAAGTTTAGTGAAATATTGTCTATTGCATACGAATCGCACAATATAAATATGAAATATTATTTCCATTGTAAGTGCTATTGTTGGGATACAAATATTTTTTTCTAATAATTTTATTTCAGCTTAAGGAATCTCAACGGATTGGTATTTAAAAAAAATTCTGCAACTTTACAATTTTAAGGAAAAATGTGATTGTGTTAATTCTTAAATACAAAGTTTTTATGAGCAATAAAAATTATTTAATGTGGCTACTATAACTTTTATACAAGAATTATTTGTCATGAATCCAAACGTTTAAAATTTTATTATTTTCTATGTCATTAACATTTCTTGATAAACCCGTAATAATATCTTAGAAACAATTGAAACCAGTGTGTATTTCTTAATCGCTAACACTGCTGTTATTATATATTTTACCTAACAGTGGTAATATTATCTCTACTTTTTCACTTAAGAAAATACAAGTTAATCATGATAAAACGTTATAGTAAAAAGCAAATAATAGTTTTCATTTACAGCTCAATCGCTGTAATAGTCTGTGCTGTTGTTATCTGGGAATTTATAAATTTATCACGTGACACCCAGTACATAGTGGTTGAAATTCCCGACGGAAAAATCAAGGGTAATATTTTAACAATTTTGAACGGTGTTAAATATTACAGTTACTATGATGTGTACTACTCTGCATCGCCAGAGGGTCCGCTTCGATATAAAGTAGGTAAAAAGTGAAAAATAAGACATTATGTTGCCATTTAGAAGTTTTAGAGCCCCCAAACAAAAGTGAGCCATGGAACGATACTTTGGACGCAACTTAACAGAAGAGTGTATGATACCAGTTGTCCTTTAAAAATACTATTGAAGATGTGGAATTACCTGAGGATTGCCTCTATGTTAATATTTTTACACAGATGATATGTGATTTCATTCGTAATTTTTGCACTACAAAACTATATTAATTTATGTGGTAGACCGATAAGTTATTGCCGGTATTTGTGTACATACTCGGAGGGCATTTCAGATCGGGTAATGCGGCGGATTTCGAAGGGAGTTTCTGGATGAATCATGGCATTGTGGTGGTAGTAATAAGCTATCGATTGGCGGAATTCGGTACGTACATAAAAGATATTTGAAATGATTTAATTGAAGTGTTATAAATAAATAATAACAAATGTTCTGAATATTCAAGGTATTCCTGCATTAGCAATGAGACCAGCCAGCTGAAGTGGGCTTATAAAATAAACGATGTGGTCCAAAACACATATTAAATACAAATTAAAAATGAATCAAAAAACAAAAAACCATCACTAAGTACCTTAAGATAAAAGTATGGGCCGTAAACACTATTTAAATTACATTGATTATGTCACGTTTCCTGTCAAGAAAATATTTCTGAAAGGCTCTAGCAGAACATTTTGAAACACATTAGGCTTAAGTTGTGTTCAAGTGGGGAGCATAGTTAAATGTTACTTTGCCTTGCTCATTCCCTATAGGTTTACTCATAAAATACATCATCCACTTTATAACTAAAAAGTAGTTTGGGAATGAGTTATTGAAATAAAGAATGACAATATAAAAAATTAAAGTTGATTATGAATTTTAAGGAAAGGTTTACTTAAATAACACTAACACTTGGACTCCAAAATATATTTTTATGTTACATATTTCCCCATAAACCATTTAAAAGTGAATGGTTATATGACACCTAATGTGTACATATCAGCTATATAGCACATCTGCAAGCAATTTAAATTTGAAGTGCAGGATTTGACAATTAAATAAAGAAAAACAAATTTGACTAATCAATACGAAGTTATACTATTGCTTCTTTAAACCTAAATTTGGACTATACTAATAATAACTCTAATAACTCATAATCAAGTTATGAGTAGAGCCCATATGTCATCAATATGTTTATCACAGGTTTTCTATCAACCGAAGATGAAGTGATCCTGGAAACTTGGGTCTTAAAGATCAAAGATTGGCTTTGGAATGGATTCAAGATAACATCAAATATTACAACGGCGACGCCAAACAGGTAACTCTCGTGTGCGGCAGTTCTGGAGCCGCTTGTGTTGGACTACATTTAATCGGAACATGGAATTCAGATAAAGGTACGACAACTCTCCAATATACAATCTGAAATTCTTAACGGTATTGCTTTTATTGAATATCACTTGTGTTTGTTAAAGGAGTGGATGTAAGATAAAGGATGATAAGAAGGTGAATAATGATCCATCGGCTATTACTGATTTTAATACATTTTTAGTGCTTTCCCATCACGCTATACTACAAAGCCGCTCCCCGATATGTAATTATTACAATTATGACGCCAGGAAGCATGCTTTTGAGCTAGGACGTGCCTTAGATCCCAATTTTAAATCGGACAACTCCACTGAGCTCCATGAAGTACTGCAGAAGGCATTTGCTGATGACACGATTCGTTTATTACGCGTAAGAATTGCGTTAAATAGCCGTCAATTACATTGCAGTACCTGGCCTGATCACTCAACAGGACCTAACAAATCCTGCTGCTCCAATAATCGAAAAAACTGGCGAATTCCCGTACAGAATATTGGAGTCATTCATGAACAGCAACTTCAAGAAAGTTCCCTTATTGGCTGGTTTTAATTCCAAAGAAAAATTTATAACAAGTGGGTTAACTTTATTCTGGCAAATAACTTTCTTTCTAGGATATAAATTCTTAAATGGGCTGTCGTTAGACACACTTTAAAAGTGACTTCTTCCTCATTAAAACAGTCGAAAATCTTTATTTCCGAACATTGAGCATATTCCACGTTTATAGTCTTGTGTATTTAGATTTTAGTTTAGACTCAGCGTATCAATATGAATCTAACCTAAGGCAATAAGAGTTTGAAGAAAACACCGCTATAATTGCAAGGAATTTCATAAAATATTATTCGCTTCAATTAAGCAATAAAATCGCATTTTTTTAGAACACGATTGCGTTCATTAGGGCAAGGCAGTTAATATTATTGGTAGAGTCGATCTTACAATGTCATTAAAACAGTGAGGGAACAGTGTACAATCTTTTAGTAATTTGGATATGATACCTTCGTAGTCCCAGAACTAAAACAGTCTGAGCTGTCATCCAAATACGTCAAAGTATATGTGTATGAATTTGGATATAAAGGGCTTCTAAGGAAGTTTACAGACGTACTTTATTTGAAAGGTATTTTATACATTAAAAATCTCATTAGGACTTGATGCTACTTCAAATCAAGCATGTTACAGAGTAGCTCATGGCGAAGAGAATTATTATATGTGGGGAGACGATAACATCATTAATTTTTCCGCTGAATACCGACTAATTGCAGCGCGAATGGTAAAATTATGGTCAAATTTTATAAAAACATGGTAAATCGGCTTAACTTATCATTATATTAAATAATATATTGTTGCTTCCAGGAATCCCACGCCTACCGTGGATCCATTATTGCAAGGCATCATTTGGCCAGCAGTTAACAGTAATGATACAAATAATATTCCGTACCTGCTTATTAATCAAACCCTTGAAGTTTATGTGAATCCCAGGATGTACCAAAATGTAAAACATATCTACGATAAGTACCTTCGGCCTCCTTACATCATTTATACTAATAATGATTACTCTTACTTTACTAATTAAAGTTACTGTTAATGTCGGAGGTTTGGGTACTTTAATACATTATTAATAAACGAACATTCGAAATAATGTATAAATAATTTTCATTAAATTGTTGATCAAAACTCACATATATAAATAGGCTAACTACTTGATTACAGCTTAAAGACAGATTGGTTGCCAGAAATTGGTAAAGAATAAAGAAATGTAGAAAATGGTCGACCGATGAATGTAGAATTGCCATAATTAGGTCATCCAAAAAACAAGATAGAAAGGAATACTTTCCCATATACTCCGAAAAATATTATTTAAATAAGATTGACTTTTTTTAAATAAATTTTAGCAGCCACTTTTCTATGAGATCTGCAATGAAAATATCAGAATCACTATTTCACATTTTTGATGTGTGCATCTTGTGGAGTGAAAAATAATCGTAAGTCTATTTGACATCTATTACGCTAGAATATCCATCTCATAGTTCTTCTATCGACTGTGTATTTTATTTTAGTGCTAATTAAACCTTTGTTGATAACAAGGCTCCCGTCAACCTTTAAAAGACCGCAAAACACTTGTAAGCGACGTAAAGAAAATGCCCGAAAAAAGCTTTGCGTTATTTCTCTAACTGGATACCTATATATATATATATATATATATATATATATATATATATATATAAATATATATATATAAAAATCTGGCGTGTTTGCACTCCACAACCTCATTAACATACATACGTACCCGTTTTCTAGAAATGTTAATTATTATAGTTAACAATTAGTCTATTAAATCAGTTAGCAAATTAAAAAGTACCAAGTCATTGGGCGATCATTCCACTTAAGCCTGTACGATTATATGATACATAAAGAAATCATGTGGAAAGATTTCGGTTTAAAACGAATTATAGTGACGTTATTGTTCACTCTCACCTTATCCGGTATAATCTTGTTGTGCGTGTATATCGACGACTTTGATTCAGAGGCAAGTGTAATTATAGAACTTCCTAAGGGCAAGATTATGGGTCGTGTTATGAAAACTTTGAGTGGAAAGGTTTTCTATGGCTTCCATCAAATATATTACGCCGAAGCACCAGTAGGCCCGCTTAGGTTCAAAGTAGTTACTCAATAAATATTTTGTCGAGAATGATACGTAATTTTACTTTTGCAGCCACCTAGAGAGAGAAAGCCATGGAATGGCACATTAATGGCCATCAATAACACAGTGGTATGTTATCAAAAACCGGATAACGAAATTAAGAATATCCTTAATGGGATGGAAGTAACTGAAGATTGTCTAGTCGTGAACGTGTTCACCCCTTTGGTATAAATATATGTACTGAAAATAGTTGGAGGACTTACTTCAGTTTCTCTTTTAGAAACCAAACACCAGTAATGAACTTTTGCCAGTAATGGTTATGGTGCATGGGGGAAAGTTTTTATACTTATACGGGAGCAAATATAGTCCTACATATTTTATGGAATATGACATCGTTGTGGTCACAGTGAATTATAGATTAGGCGCGTTTGGTAACACATCCTCAGGAGATTGTCACTTTCCTCACTTCCATTAAATTATATTTGTAGGATTTCTATCAACGGAAGACGATGTTATCCCTGGAAACTTAGGCCTGAAGGATCAAAAATTCGCCTTAGAATGGGTACATGATAACATCAAATATTTTAATGGTAATGCCAGTCAGGTCACCATAATGGGGGGGAGTTCTGGTGCGGCATGTGTTGGCCTTCACCTTATTGGTCCTTGGACATCAAATAAAGGTATGAGTTACAAAGGAAATTTCAAGAAAAATTCTTTTAACATTACGGTTTAAGTTCTCTTTCATGGTGCTATACAACAGAGCAATTCTCCGATATGGAATTACGTCAATTACAACGCGAGGCAGCATGCATTTCAACTTGGACGCGTCCTGAATCCCAACTTCACATCTAATCATTCCAAGGACCTCCTTCAAGTGTTGCTGGAGGCTTCTGCTGAGGACATTTCGAACGTAAAGTATTGGAGCTACAGTTCTATTACTGTTTACGTAAAACCAATAATTTACAGGCGGTCGTTGAAGGACATTATGCACCAATCATAGAAGAAAGCGGTGATTTTTCGTATAACATGTTAGAGTCGTTTATGACTGGTAACTTTAAGAAAGTACCGTTATTGTCTGGTTTCAATTCCGAAGAAAAAATTAGAGCAGGTTGGTTAATTGTAAACTGGGTACTAAATTGTTGAAAATAACTTCCTTTCCAGGATAAACATTCTAAAATAGAAGGTACTTAGAAACACTCTAAAAGTGATTTCGTCTTCACTGAAACACTCCCAAATCTTTATTTTTCCTATATTGAGCCTACTTCTTCTTTAAAAATTTGTTACTAAGATTTTGATTTAGACTCAGAGTATCATTATCAATCTAACGTAATGCAGTAAGAGCTTGAAGAAAACACCTCCATAATTACAAGAAATTTCATAAAATATTCGCTTCAATTAAACAATAAAATCGCATTCTTTTTTAGAATACGATGAAAATATTTTAAACTATTTAGACTCCGATCCAGAAAACTTGGTTAATTCGGTATTGTTGAATATAGTAAACCGAAAGCTCGTGGGTGGCCTCATCAAAGAAATTTATACCAACAAGTCTTTCTTGAAAGATTTTCCTGCGTACGTAAGGGTAAGGCAGTTAATAGTATTTGTTAATTCTACTTTAAAATATAGTTACAACAGTGAGGGAACAGTGTATATTCTTTTAGTATTTCGGCGATGATACGTTCGTAGTTCCTGTACTGAAGCAGTCTGAGCTCTCATCCAAATACGTCAAAGTTTATGTATATGAATTTGGATATAAGGGGCTTCTAGGGAAATTTCCTGACGCGCCTCATCTGAAAGGTATTCCATACTTTAATAATATCGTTACAACTTCATATTATTTCAAATATAGGATGTTACAGAGTAGCTCATGGCGAAGAGATTTATTATTTGTGGGAAGACGATAACATCATTAATTATCCCGCTAAAGACCGACTAACTGCAACGCGAATGGTAAAATTATGGTCAAATTTTATAAAAACAGGGTAAATCGGCTTAACTTGTCATCACATTAGCTAATATATTGTTGCTTTCAGAAATCCCACGCCTGTCGTCGATCCATTATTGGATGGAATCATTTGGCCTGCAATTAATAGTAATGATACAAATAACATTCCGTACCTGCTTATTAACCAATCCCTTGAAGTTTATGTGAATCCCAGGATGTACCAAAATGTAAAACATATCTACGATAAGTACCTTCGGCCTCCTTACATCATTTATACTAATAATGATTACTCTTACTTTACCAATTAAAGTTACTGTGAATGTCGGAACTTTGGGTACTTTAATACCTGATTAATAAACGAACATTCGAAATAATGCTTAAATTATTTTCATCCCAATTGTTAATTAAAACTAACATATATAAATAGGCTGATATAGTTGATTTACAGCTTAAAGTCAGATTGGTTGCCAGAAATTGGTACAGAATAAAGAAATGTAGAAAATGGTCGACCGATGAATGTAGAATTGCCATAATTAGGTCATCCAAAAAACAAGATAGAAAGAAATACTTTCCCATGATGTTGACTCTACGATCAACATAAAAGAGAGCTAAGTAGGGTTGTAGGGATTTAATAGGGAATTTAAGGAACATACTCTTCAATTAGGGATTAATAACCATTAAATAGGGAATTAGAGCAGCTTGTTATTAAAACATCTTAGGTGAAATTTCCACTTGCAATTAAGTAATCAAAATTAATTAGTACAAACCTAGTCAGGGAAATATTTTAACAATCATCTAATAATTATTAAAACAACTGAGTAGCTGAGGTGAACAAATTTTGGGAACTTTTCAACAATTTTTGTTTTACAAACAGAGAATAATCGTTGACACATCGTTAGTAACAAGGTTTTTGGGATAGCCAAATCAACTAAGAAGCACGTCTTATTTTATTACGAAGAATAACAACACCGACCGAACATCAACAAATCAAGTTCAAATCACATAATTAACCGAGTAAGCATAACAAAAGCGTTTACGAAACGTGATAGCAAGCGCTCCAGTTAAGGTCAGTTTCTGCGACACTAGGTCATTGTAAGAAAACAAATGACATCTCATTTAACCAATGTAATTTGAATATGTATAAAAGCCTGTGAATTTTTGGTAATAAACCAGTATACCCTAGTATGCTCAAAACGACAGTGTGTTGTGATCGTTCTTCACGCCACTTAACCCGACTACCCAAAACCTAACGAACCTCAATCCGGAGAGTACGTTTACGCCCTCTCTCCAAACTACAAGAACTTCCAGAACTTCAAGAGATCACGTTACGCCCTGATCTCCGACTACAAGAGC
The DNA here is from genome assembly GCA_946251905.1 of Cryptocephalus moraei. Lineage (NCBI taxonomy): Eukaryota > Metazoa > Arthropoda > Insecta > Coleoptera > Chrysomelidae > Cryptocephalus > Cryptocephalus moraei. The sequence continues at coordinate 15,943,090 of OX276454.1, forward strand.
TTCCAGATCTTCAACGAGACCGACTTCAGCCTTACAACCTGGAGACGAGATTCATCTCCGCAGCCACCAAGAGTTACGAGAGATATCTACATACAGTCCATTCTCTAGAGATCATTGCACACTTCGTTCATGGTCCTTCGAGCAAAGAAACCAGCGACCCAAGAAAGCTCCTGAGTAAGTCAAAAGCAACTTCACCAGGACACCGAAACTACAAGTTCAACACATACTACAAGTTTGACAAGACGGACCAGTGCACACTTTCGTTCATGGTCCTTCGAGGAAAGTAACCAGCGACAACAGAAGAGAAGTTCTACAACTCCTTAGTAAGTCACAGATACTTCACCAGGAAACCAAACCCACAATCCTACAAGTCCGAGACGACGGGCAAATCAAGTCACTGCAGCCGGGAAGAACCGCCGGTGACTACAAACACGAAACTTCTAGAACTTCTGCGCCAACACAAAGCGGGAAGTCAAGAAACCAAGAAAGCTCCTGAGTAAGTCACAGAAACTTCAGTAGGACACCAAACCACACAACTTCTAGAACTTCGACGCCAACACAAAGCGGGAAGTCGAGAAAACCAAGGAAACTCCTGAGTAAGTCACAGCCACTGTACCAGGACATCGAATCACTGCAGTCGGAAAAGAAGCCGCCAGTGAGAACACACAACTTATCAACTTCGACGCCAACAGGAAGCGGGAAGCCGAGCCAAGGATCCTGAAACCAAAAAGATGGAGCGAGCAGAGGAACTGGTTCGAGAACAAGAAAAAATATCTCAAGAAATCGTGCAATTACATAACAACTGCAAGAAAGATGGAACTTCGAGAGAAACCAAGGAGTACTTACAAAAAAAGGTGGATCACCTAGATACGTTATGGGAGAAAGCCCAACAGAACAACGAGATATTCCTCGAACTGGGGTGTGGCGACCACCGCAGTTATGTAAAATCACAATATTTCAAGAAGATAGAGGATAACTACAAGACATGTCAAGTGTACCTAACGTCACACGAAGAGTATAAAACACCGAAGAAACAAGTTTTTGAGTTAAAACTACAAGAGTCGACATCGCAAGGGAAGGAACCCAAACGGACCGAACAGGATCGCCGACAAGCCAAGTTGAAGGTAAAAATAATCAAATTGACAAGATTACTAAACCAAGCAGGAGATGAAATAGCGAGAACAACACCACGATGGTCGTACGCCTATCATCGGCAACAAATAGCCAAAGCATGGGAAATTGTTCAAGAACTTCATGACGAGATAATTATCGACGATGAAGAATACGACAGAGAGCACGAAGAATACGCAGGATTGGAACAACAGGTTGGCGACACGTTACACAAATTAGAAATACGAGAAACTCCTTGCGTAACAAATACACCGCAGAGAGAAATAAAACTGCCTCAGATCCAGCTGCCGACGTTCGACGGAGGATACGACAAATGGTTAAATTTTTTCGAGATATTTAACACGATGGTCAACGAAAACGAGGCCTTATCCGATCTTCAGAAAATAAGTTATCTAAAGGCTCATCTTAGAGGAGAAGCGAGTCGGACAGTTCAACATTTCCAAACAACGGAAGCGAATTATGCCGACGCATGGGAAACCTTGAAAAGCCGATACCATAACACAAGACTGACCGTGAATAAGCTGCTCGACAAAATACTGGATTTTTCGCCGATTCAGAATGAATCCATGCAACGATTGAGGAGTTTATACGACATAATGTTCGAGTGTACAAAAGGAATCCACAACTTGAACGTAAATACAGATGACTGGGGACCATTTTTAGGCCGTCTTGTCAGCCGAAAATGGGATCCAGAAACGAATAGACTGTATGAAGAGTCGCTGGATCGATCAGATGTCATCCCACGATTTGAATCGATGATGAAGTTCCTGGAAAGAAGAATTTTATCCCTGGAAACAACACAATACCAGTACAGTACGCTAGAACCATTGACAACGGACTCTCCAAGATGGTTGATCTGCAAGTACTGCCAACAACAAGATCACACCATTCATCAGTGCGAGACATTCCGGAAGCTGGATGTTGGAAAAAGGAAACAGGCAGTTAGAGAAAAACAGTTATGCTGGAATTGTTTGAAACATAGTAACAAGGAAAATTGCTACAGCCAATCACAATGCAGAATGTGTGGACAAAACCATCATACATTGCTGCACGAAGAAAAGCAAAATACCACAAGGAGCACAAGACAGAGAGATGGGCCCAAAGAAGAGGCAACAATGAATATCGTGAGCATGACTGCACTCACGAGATTCATCACAGATGACACTCAACAAAGCAGTAAGTCAACCCTGGGAGTGAAAAGGCCAGACGAGGACAAAGTGAGGGCCAAAAATGAAAAGCCCCACAAGAAAACGACTCAAAGGAATACGTTCCGACAAAAATTCGAACAACTCGAACCAAGAAATAACAAACAACAAATGAACCATGGTAGATACAGCCAGAGGGATTTTCCAGGGGAGAAGGATGCACTCCAAACAAAGATCCAGGAAATGCAGGAGGAGAACAAGGCGCTCCAGAGACGAATCCAGGCATTCCAGGAAGAGAAAGAGGCGCGTGAGAAACGCGACCAAGAACTCCAGGAGCAGCAGCTTAAGCTGTTGGAGGCGCAAGTTGAAGAGCGGAGAAGCTACCTCGATAAGCAACTAGAAACAAAAAAAATCGAAATACACAAATTACAAGAGAATTTGATCCTAAAAAACGAGGTCATCACCAGACTTCAAGAAGAAGTAATCACCAAAAACAACAAACAAATAGAGGAAATAGGAAAAATCACATCCATATTAAACGACACCACCCAGATATACCGTCGACTAAAGGACGAATACAACACTGAGGAGAAGAAGTGGAAAACAAAACTCATCAAAAAGGCATCCGAGACACTCAACCCGTTGGTGAGACTAAATGAGTTCAAGGAAGAACTTGGTAGAAGTTACGCCTCTGCCCTTTCCTCGGCAGCACCGCACTACGGCGGTTCATTGGCGGCCGCAGGAGAATCAACAAAACACCCTCTAGAGCAAGCATTCGACAACAAAACGTCGAAGATTGAAGAATCCACGACGGCCCTAGCTCAAGTTGAAGCTTGTTTAAACTTGAAACCCATAGGCGAACATGAAGGGAAGATCGACCAAATCGAACTTCTCACCCAAAAGCTCTTATCACCTGTGCAAGAATTATTATTGCCAACCAACTCGGGAGTCACTGCAAGGTCAGCACTACCGAAACTAAGAAGAGGGGATTGGGAATCACCGATCACAGAGGACTTCATCTCATCACTTCGGCAGTCAAAGTCGAAGGAATACTACAATCAACTGCGACAATGGAATCAAGCTAAATCAAAGCCTGTTGATCCTCAGCACACAACAAGACTACACCAAGAGGACGCAGAAGAAAAATCCAGTTACGAGCCTACCCCTCGACAAGATGGTTCCAGCACGATCAACGAGACGATGGCTGCGCCCCATCACGTCCAGCGAGGAAGAAATCCAGCAGCATGCAACCGTTCAGATTCCGAAGAGGACTTCATCTGCTGCGCATGCAAACAACTGGGACAAGGACTCGGACCACTAAGCCATTCCCGGACCACCCTCACCTCCAACGTGGAGTCGGCAGGATGTTGACTCTACGATTAACATAAAAGAGAGCTAAGTAGGGTTGTAGGGATTTAATAGGGAATTTAAGGAACATACTCTTCAATTGGGGATTAATAACCATTAAATAGGGAATTAAAGCAGCTTGTTATTAAAACATCTTAGGTGAAATTTCCACTTGCAATTAAGTAATCAAAATTAATTAGTACAAACCTAGTCAGGGAAATATTTTAACAATCATCTAATAATTATTAAAACAACTGAGCAGCTGAGGTGAACTAATTTTGGGAACTTTTCAACAATTTTTGTTTTACAAACAGAGAATAATCGTTGACACATCGTAAGTAACAATGTTTTTGGGATAGCCAAATCAACTAAGTGTAATCGACCGGTCCTTTGGGAAAAAGATAAATCAATCAAACCTATGAATCAATCAGATCAATAAGATATCAATTTGACTTTTTAATTTAATTGAGACTAAGGACCGGTATTACTTTGGGTGGGGCAGACTCAATTATTTAGAATAGACTCTGACGATGATGGTTCCAGAGAGAACGTGGGCGCAGGGCTTCTCAAATGCCTGCCTTAGTCGTTTCGAAATTAAACACGGAATTAAAATCAATACATCTATTGAAAAAAAAAAAAAAAAAAAAAAAAAAAAAAGAAAAACAAAGTCAAAACAACTCAAAAGGTACAACTCGTGCGAACTCAAAAGAAATCCCCACAATTAATATAATAAAATAACTTGGAACTCAGTTTTCCCAGAATAAAATACAAAATGTATTAATAAAATTATCTCCCAACAATAGAAGGTAAAATAGAACAAAACAGTTATCCCACCAAGATAAATTATAAGACAAGATAGCAAAATTACTCCCTTTTTTATGTTGTACGGCAAGACAACAAAATTATTCCCTTTGATAGGGTATAAGACAAGACCATAAAATTATCCCCTTAAATACATTGTAAGACCAAAACAATACAATTATCCCCCTTAAGGTGACGATCAGGAAACAAAAAAATAAGCCCACAAAAGAGAACCTACTCAATACTTATCAGACAAATAATTGGAACAGTTTACCTTTATATATCTTAATGCCCCCGTATATGGAAACTTTACGCAGTACGGTTCCCGGACGTGACGTTTTTACGCGTTTATTAATCGGCGTATCGAGATTATAGCGACGGACGGCGAATGGACAACCCAATTTAATCAAAATAAAACCTCAAGGGCTGTGCAGCCCTTATAAATCAGAACAGACTCACCAAATGGCCTCGGAGTGAACTCTGCTTACTGCCTGGACTTTAGGCGGGGAAACCCTCAACTTCAGCGCTCAGCAAAGGGTGGCTCGAGGACTCGTTTCGCTCGCACGGAACTCGGAACGGGTGAATTTACTCACTTTAATGATTCTACTCTAGAAGGTTCTGGCTTAGGGCGTTTCCAGCAAAACTCTTAGCAAACCCTTATTCAAGACTCTACTTCAAAACCCTCGTCAAAACTCTATTCGACTCTAATCAAAATTCAACTTCAAAATTCTAATTTCCCCTTGACTCAATCTATAGGAAACTCAAAATTCAAGTACTATTCTCCCTTGAAACTGAACTCAAACTCAACTTATCTCCCTTAGATTCAATTATCTCAAATTACGATTCCCTCGTAAATACTTCAAACTTTACTTCAAACTTTACTTCGCCCCGCGAAAATAAAGTAAACTCTACTTCAAAACTCTAAGTTTCACTATGCAGAACCTTCTCAAAAATTGAACACCAAAATAAAACACTCACGGCTCGGAACTTCGTCGTTCGGGAACCCGGTTCCTCAAACAACTGACTTCTCTCTCGATTCTCTCGCTCCTCGAGAGCTCCCCGTGATTTTCCGCGACTCGAAGTTTGCTTGCAAAATTATTATTCCAATCCTCTGATTGGTCGTAATTCCCTTATTCAACCATATATTTGTCCCTTGAACCTCATAAGTCCCGCCTTTTTCTGATTAAATAATCATTGATTCCCGATTCCTTCGCGTTCCCACGACTTAGTCCGTACACGCCTCTTTTACTGAATCGGCAAGAGTTCCTTCACCGATTTCCACGCATACGGCGACAAAGTAGTTCGAACATCGTAAGCACTCTTTTCGAGGTGCGTTACTTTTTAATTACAAAGTCACGTCCGGTATTAAGTTTCTTCTAAGCAACGCCGAGAAAATACTTGTTTATAGTTAATCTTTTAACGTCTCCTATTTTTCCGTACTTCGCTACGTAATTTCCGTATACTGGGTCTTTTTTATAAATGTTACAATATAACCAAATCAATCAATAAAATTAAAATTAGAGTCCTACAATCTCCTACAGGGTGTTAAAGGATTAATTAAATCTACCAAAATAACCAAGCAAATCCCTTAACCACCTACAGGGTGTTATTTCTAAAGTTTACAAATAGAATACAATCAAAAAAAAATGCCTAGAACAACCCCAGGTTGTTACAATACTCCCCCCTTTGTAAAAATTGAGCCTTGATAGGCTTAACTTTTTCAACACCTAACCTAACACTTCAACCGTGACAAGTTACCGCGACGAGTTTATATACCGCACTTCACTTCTACCGGCCATAGGGTACTTGTATTGTGGTCACAAGTACTGTTTGGTTCGACAATCAGAGGTAAGTGTGGTTTTGCTGAGAGCTTATCGGAACCGTCCGTCACAATCCCGCACAATTTCCGGCACTTTTATAGTGTCTCGTCTTCTTCTTTGTACGTCGACAATGGACGTATTTGGTGCGTCCAGTGGGTGGGTGACCCTTCCTTTCCGGCGACGTCCTTGGCGGAGGCTGATCTCCTGGGATGTCTTAACTGCGGTATCGTTGTCAAGGCCGGTAGACTTGTTGAAGTGGCTCTATCCCTTCTTAGGTGCTCGTGACCTCCCTGGCCCTCTTCTTCTTCTTCGGTCCCCTCTGGACTTCCTGGGTTACGTCTCGGGGTCTCCTCGGTGTGTCGGTACTGCTGTATGAGACACATCGTTAGCGTGTTCCATAGAGATGCGAGTAGGTGCACCCCTAAGCCGGCGGTCCTATATAGCTGCAATCCGTTGATCACTACGCCGATAACGTATTTAATGATTCGGAAGATCACGTAGAATCCAATCAGTCCGCTTATGATTACTCCAAAGTCATAAAACCATCCCCACATGTGGCGCAGGGTGGTGTGGGCTAAGTCTTTTATTTCTTCGGCGTCAAACATCTTCAGTGGTGACAGCCCTTGGTCGTGTGTTTCCATCCCGACGATTTTTCTCGTGATGATGGTGTCTACTGCCTTCCTCTCAGTACCGAACATCATAATCCGTTGTACTCTCTCGATCTCTTCGGAAGTGTACAGCCCTTGAGTTCCTATCGGTACGATTGGGGTGAAGTTCAAGCTCGGCGTCCTCTCGACCCCTAACTCCTTGGGTGGATTCTTGGTGGAGGGGTGCGGAGTCATCCCTATCCACTCGTCGTTCAGGAAGTATAATGGCGGCGTCAGTCCGTTGCAGTCCACTTCTTCGGCGAAACTTTGGATAACTCTGGTGATGGGCGACAAGAACTTCGATTGGTTATTGACCTGGATGGGTAGCTCGTTATAGCATCTGTCTGTCCTCCGGATACTCACAGGAACGGGAATACATTTCAAAATGTACAGGACCTCTCCTAATACTCTGCCTACGAATCCCTCTTGAGACTGAACAAGATGTCCCACGGCGTTGGGTAGAATCGGCGCCATCAGTAGTCGGTTTTTCAAAACCTCCCTCTGCACCAAACATCTTCGATGCACTGTGTCGACGTACAGCTTTTCTAAGTCTCTCTTGAAGCCCTGCTCCACGTAGAGGAACTTGCTGTTGACAAAGTCTATCAAGTGGACATCTTGGGTCGGCAGGGTCCCAGTTACCAAGGGGCGGCCTCCCCTCAGGACAGCTATCCTTGGGTGCTCCGTTAGCCAAACGTCGAACTCGCAGATCCTTCCAGTCTTGACGTATGTTAACGCAAAAACTCGGGAGTTTTCTTCTACCACCAAGTATTGCTCCTTCGTATGGACGTTCGTGACTTCTTCGGCTTCCCCCTCGTATAGGACGCTTATGTGATCAGCACAGCCGCTCGGTCTGTCTGCTTCCCAAACTGCTTCTCCAAGCTCAGCATCGAAACAGTAACCTTCCAAAAATGGACATGTGGTCCTCCCGGTCAGGCTGATCTCGTTCTCGTCTAGTTTCACCGGTGCCCAATAGTCCCTCAGCGTTATCGATACAGATGCGATGATAACGACGTTGTTCCAGGTCTGCCCGTTCTCCTGGTACATGGTCCCTACACAGGAGCCGTCACTATTTAATTGTCCCAGTAGTGTCACCGACGCGGTAGTCGTGGCATTCTCCGTAATGCCTCCAATCGTGTTCGCGTAAAGTTTAACAGTCTTATCCCGATGGATCAGTTTGCACTCTTCCGCCCCGACTCGATGCACGGTATTTCCTAGTCCTCCCGCGACATTCGAGCTGTGACTATGCATCCCGCAATAGGAGATTAACCGCACTATCTCGATCAAGCAAGACCACACCCTCTGTTGTCTCACCTCATTACGTTGCACTACCGTCACTACTGTCTTTGAGGAGACGTACGATGAGCCTGGCTCTGGACACCTGGCTACGTCCCTTAGTGATATCGTGGACATCACCACTGCGGGGTCCTCGCAGTCGTAAGCGATGATCCCTGCTGCACCTTGCCAGGAAAGTACCAACAATGTGGCACTTAGGAGCGAGATGCCACTCCGTCCCATCCTTATACTAACAAAACTTTACATTACTTTCTTGAACTATAACCACTGATCGTAACTATCATCCCGATAGAGAAGCATGTAGAATCAGCAACCACCCCTAATCTTGATAAGATTACCTCTGTAAATTACAGACAACGAAACTTTCTTTCGTTCGCTTTTTCGACATACCTCCCTAATCAGGCGCTCCTCAATCAATGGCTAGAATCCCAAACCAATTATCCACAAAACCAAAGAAAAGAAAGCAATAAAAATAAAATACAAAAATAAAATACAGAAGTCCCAATTATCCGTGTAACTAAATAACCGTCACCCTAGTATATAGTACACCTACTATTTTCTTAGCAACCCTTAAACATAACCCAAAGCAAAATTAGTAATTAAAAAAAATATATATATATATATATAAGAACACATAAAGAAGTGACTTAATTAAAAAAATGTCCTTGATTATTGCTATAGTGCGCAAATAAACACTCTATCATAGCTAGTTCAACGTTAGAACGTTGCCTCATCATCCCCTTAAAAGTATTACGTATAGCGTATATAGCATCCCCTATTTTGTGTTTTTGATTATTTTTCTATAGAAATAGAAACATGACCATTTTAGACCCATTTTCATCTTACCCTCGGTAGTCGTCTCATACGACAGGCTCTAATAGCCTCCGAGGTATAAGTATTTAACCACCCCTATTCTCAGTCTAGAATCCCGAATTAAGTGAAATAAAAAAAAATTCGTTCCCAGCACGTAAGTAAAATCAAGAAAATAAGATATCTAGGCCTCATTTTTCTTTTCTTTTTCGTAAAGAAGCTTTCGGTAATGGGTCACTGCGACCTCTTTTTGCCGTCCCTTGCGGAGACTCATACCGTCACAGAACATGTTAAGGGAGTGAGAGCAGAAGTGCGAAGGGCCCGCTTGGAATACGAACAAAAATTCCCAGTTCGTAATAAATGCATAAAATGAAAATCCTTCTAGGCACACCGCGAGTCTAGAAACGAGCAATTAACGGAGAGACAGTCCAAAAGAAAAAATAAATTTTTTTTTCCTCTTCGGAAACTAACGATGATGATCTACAGGGGAGGACAGAGTTGGCAATGAAGTATTCTTCAGATTTCCATAGTGACGAACACGTTTCGACCCTACAATCGAGAAAGAAGCGACAGCAATGGTTCCTCTGGGAAGTCAATCGAATCTTCTCAGAAACCTCGTCAGAGCATTGAATAGAGATACACTGAAAGAATTGCATCGACGCAAGACCAATGGACCAAATGATAAGTAACAACTTGCCCATCCGCGGAGCAATTAAAGAATGAAGCAAACCAACGCAACATTATGGAACGGAGATATAGAGCAAACAAAATTAACAGATATTTCGGGAAAATAAAAAGCACCGAAAGGCATAGCAGTGTTCCCAACCGCACTCCGGAGCTGACCCGGGCAGCGGGAACAGCAGTCCTACAAACGAGGACGCGACGCCCATCGTCTCAGATAGAAGCCCCGAAAAAGTGGAGGAGCTATTAGGGACCTCAGAAGATTTGTGGAATACCACAAGAAGCTTCCCCTTCCAAAGATGGAAGTGGGACCGATATGCTCTAGGGCAGTTTAACAGCGACCTGGCCGCCAACACGACGACCGTCATCCCCAACGCTAGAAAAAAGAATTCTAGAAAAGATGGTGGCCATAACTCTTGAACCCGACTGCGGAACAGCCTCAAAACAGGCCAACAAATGGCATGGATATAATAATAGTAAAGGGAATATAGTAATAAAAAAATAGAAAATAAACGGCCGAAATGGGCCGGTACGCTCTAGGGCGGAACGTGCCCCAAAAAAGAAAAAAACACCTTTGACCGTGTTGGGCCAAGAGAGAGAGCAAAAAAAAAGATTAAAAAAAAAGGATGGTCGCCATAAACCTGGAACCGGACTGCGGGAGCCACCAGAGCGTGGAGTCCTTGAAGGTGAACAGCATCAAAACGACAACCGGCCACAGAATGAAATAAAATAAAATTATCGACATAGATAAAATTTACCAGCGTCGTCCAGCTAAAAGAGTATAGACAAGAAGGAAAAAATAGAGTTACTGGACGATACGCTGGGGTCCCCTTTTAGTCGCCTCTTACGACAGGCCCAGGGTAGCCGTTGGGGTATTCTTGTCTTTAACCTCTACCCGCCCCAACACGGGGACCCTACTAGAACCGGAAACTAGGGCTGATATCTATCTGGGGGTTTTCGAACCCGTTGTGGCCTTCTGAATCTCTCACTCTCTGAACAAGATAGGGACCTGCGCCGTGGCTCATCATCGGCACGCGGTCTGACTAACAAATCTCGACTTATCTCCACCTCGTTTGGAAGAATCACCTTGGCCCTGACGGCCGCCTCGTCTTCTGTGTCTGAACCACCTACGTCGTCGACCAAGTTCTCTCTGTCTGATTCATCGCTGTACTCCGAACCTAACTCGATTGGCCTAGGCTGCATTCTACCCGGCTCCTCGCGACCTCGGTACTCCTTCAACCTGTTGGCGTGAACCACCTGTTCCTGTCGACCACCCAGTAACCTCACTCTATAGGTAACTGGTCCCATAACTGCGACAACTCTATAAGGTCCTACCCAAGACTTTGCTAATTTCCTGGACAATCCCACCTTTTGTGTCATATCTTTTAAATACACTAAGTCTCCTATTTGATAACACCGGTCTTTAGTCTTACGATTAAATCGCTCTACTCGATACCCTTTAGCCCTTTCCGTATTATCAAAACACTGTTGATACACTCTTTGGAGCCGTGCCATCAGTTCCGATGCGTAATTGTCATCTAAATCGTACCTAATGCGCGTCTGTTTCAGGAATCTATCTGTTGGTAGAACTTGGTCTCTACCATGGAGCAAGAAATAAGGGCTAAAGCCCGTGGACGAATGTATGCTACCCCGATATGCCATGAGAACGTAGGGGATCCACCGATCCCAATCCCTTTGGTCGTCCGCTATGTAATGTGCCAACATATCTTTAATAACCCGATGCGTTCTTTCTATTTGACCGTTCGTACTGGGCGCGTAACTCGCGGTTTGAATTTTCTTAATGTCAAGTAAGGCGCAAACATCCCTAAATACCTGTGACATAAAATTAGTTCCCCTATCTGTCAATAATTTCGCTGGCGTCCCGTGTCTAGTGATAATGGTCTCGACAAAAGCTCTGGCGATCGTACTAGCTTTCTGATCCGGCAAAGGTATCGCTTCTACGTATTTCGTAAAATAGTCCTGAAATGTGAGCAAGTATCTATTACCATTCAATGAAGTTACTAATGGTCCTACTATATCCATCGATACCAACTCCCAGGGCTCTGCACAAGCCGTGAAATGTTGCAAAGGTACCTTCTTATAATGAGGGGACGTTTTCCGCCTATTACAAGTTTCGCAACTAGCCACGTAATTTTCAACATCCTTCTTCATCCCTGGCCAAAAGAAACGCGCTTTCAAATATCCCAGAGTTTTCTGACAGCCCGGATGAGCCACCATTGGCGAATCATGAAAATCCCTCAAAACTTTACGTGTAAAACTCTTAGGCACCACTAACACATCAGTCATTCTCTCATGGTCCGTTTTGTACAATACACGGTCATTATTAATATAATACGTCGCCCCTTCTGGTTCTGCGCCCGATTCTGAATCCTGATTATTTAACTGATTAATTATCTCCGCGCAAAATCTATCGGTTTTCTGTGCTTTGCGTAAGGCGTCTAAATCCCATTCAGGCTCTACCGGTTCTTCCCCTATAAAAAGGATCTCTCCTCCCTTATCAGTATCTAACCTTCCCTGTTTCGATTTTTCTCCCTCTGAAATAATAACAGTCGTCCCTGCACCAAAAAATATAAAGGCTAGCATATGGCTCACCTTTGAAAACTCAAAATTTTCCTTAGTGATGAAATCGGTTGTAATGGATAAGGACTTCTCGCAAGTTTTGTCACACTCCTCCCTTACTCTTTTAAAAACTTCCCATAAAATGGCGTACTCCGCGTTCTCGGTTCGCGATCCCTTCAATATTCCCACAATATCGACATTATTCCCTTCTCGAATAGCTACTATGTCTCCTACTTGACTCCCTTTTAAACCTATTTCGCGCCCTTCTTCTTTTGACATTGCCCTAAACTTAGCATTCCCATCCAATGGGATGGTCTCGCCTTCTCCTATGATAACGTTTCCGGCCCTTGGAGGTCCCTGTTTCTCACAAAAATCTAAAAACCCTATATAGTCAACTCTCACATAATTATCCTCTGGATCGTGCATTCTACTAAGCGCGTCCGCGTTTCCATGCTGACGACCCGGTCTATGTACTACCTCAAAGTCATATTCCGATAAGGAAAGAGCCCAGCGCGTAAGACGAGAATTTGGATCTTTTAAGGTTAATAACCATTTTAGAGGTCTATGGTCGGTAACTATCGTGAAATGTCGTCCGTACAAATAACAGCGAAAACTTTTCACCCCAAAAACTACCCCTAACAATTCCCTTTCCGTGGTCGAATAATTTAATTCCGCTTTATTCATTGCTCTACTAGCATACGCGATCGGCCTCTCTTGTCCGTTCCTACGTTGACTTAATATCGCGCCTACCCCTGTACCTGATGCGTCTGTTGATAACGTGAAGGGTTGATCAAAATCCGGAAATATTAAGAGTGACTCATGTGTTAAGGCTTTCTTAAGGGATTCAATAGATCGCAATACTTCTTCGGTGATTTTGAAAGGCACGTCCTTACGTGTTAACTTCGTTAAAGGTGCCGTTAGTTCTGTAATGTTTGGAATAAATCTTCTGTACCAATTTACTAACCCTAAAAATGACCTTACCCCTCGTACTGTTTTAGGTATCGGAAAATCTCTAATCGCCTGAACTTTGTCTGGGTCGGGTAAAATCCCGTCCTGTGAAATAATGTGTCCTAAATACTTGACTCTAGTCAACAACAAATTGCACTTTTTAGGTTTTAATTTAATATTAGCCTGTCTCAGTCGATTAAAAACCTCCCTTAATTTCGAAATATGATCGCTATACCCTTCTGAATTGTAAACTATAATATCATCCAAATAAACCATACATAGCTCCCCAGTTAACCCCGATAAAGTGGTGTTCATGAATCTTTGAAACGTCGCGGGGGCGTTAACTAAACCGAACGGCATCTTTAAGTACTCATAATGTCCCTGAAATGTACTGAACCCTGTTAGTGGTATGGAGGAATCTTCCATATCGATTTGATGATAAGCCTCAGCCACATCTATTACTGAAAATAATGCTTTTGACCCCGATTTGTAACTTTGTAACAGATCTGAAATATTCGGTAATGGGTAATATTCCTTTTTTGTGACACTATTTAGACCCCTATAGTCTATACACATTCGAACCTTTTCCTCCCCCGTAGGAGAGACCTTTGTAACTAACACGACCGGAGCAGACCAAGGGCTCGCTGACGGCCTAATTACCCCTGCGCCTTTCAGTCTACTGATTTCCTTTTCTAATACCTCCCTTTGCTTGTAAGGAATTCTGTAGGGTGCCTTACAAATAGGTTGCGCCCCTGGCTCCAACACTAAACTATGCTTTACTCGACTCGCACTCGATATAGGTTCTCCCTCTTCTATGAACAGATCAGCATACTCTCTTAGCAATGTAATAATCTCGCCTAGCTCATTATGCGCCAAGTGAGATAGATCAAAACCCTCGTATATCCACTCATCTGTGCTTGCATCAACCGTACATACTTGGGGAACAGCTCCCTGCTGGTTTGGGCCCCTTAAGTTTTCATTCCCCAAATTTTCAATCATCCTTTCATTCCGTAAGCGTCCATTACTTGCCTTTTCATTCCTTAAACCTTCAGACCTTGCACGGGCATCCCTCAATATTTCACCCCTTAAAATTTCATCCCTAAAAATTTCATCCCCTAAACTTTCATCCCTTAAAATTTCATCCCTTAAACTTTCATCCCTTAAAATTTCACCCCCTAAACTTTCATCCCTTAAACATTCAACCCTTAAACTCTCATCCCTTAAACCATCAATCCTTAAACTCTCATCCCTTAAGTTCGCACCCCTTGACTTTGCATCCCTTCGTCGTGCATCCCTTACTGTCATACTCCCCTGTCTTTCATCCCTTGCACGTACAACCCTCCGGTTGTCGCTCCCTTCAGTTTCGAAGTCTGGAGTTTCAAACCTTAAACTTTCATTTCCTGAACTTCCATTCCTTAAGTTTTCTCCCCTTTCGTTCTTTAGTTTTGGATTCTCATCCCTTTCACACTCGGTCCCGCTGAAGGCTTTCCCTAGGGAATGTCCCTTCGTCAATCGTACTTCCCCCTGAGAGAAATTCACTACTCTAATCGGTACATACATCCCATTCTCGGCCATACTCCTTGCTACACTAACCCCATTCATCTCTCTACCCCCAGATTCACACACAACCCAATCACCACTTATTCTCTGTTTGAGCCTCCCTGTACAAATCATTTCCGTTCGTGGAGGAATTGTCAAAAATTCAGTAGTTACGACGTCGGTTTCAAAGTTATTCACCCTTTCATCTATCTCTTTCTCTCCCTTTAATTTCTCTGCGTCTCCGGACGTAACTTCCCTATCCTGTAATGCCTTAGTACTTCTAACTTCGGTGCCCATTTCCTCGCGACTATCTATTTCATCAACATCTTTGGAAAATTTTGTAAAATCACCGTCTGATTTCCCCTTATTTTTTCCTGACTTAGTGTTTTTGAAAAATTCCCCTACCGTATTTAGCCAGTCTTGCCTGATTCCATTATCACTCAACACAGGTTCCCTAAATTCGGGGTTAGTTAAAGGGATTCTATGTCCATATATCTCTAAGTAGGGGGCGCCCTTATAACAAATTACAGCCTCATGGCGCGCAAGAAAATCTCGCCCTAAAACTACCTCAACGTTATTTAAAATTTGATCTTCGCAAATGACCATATCGGCCCCGATAGAAAACGTCGCATCTACCGGTTGGACGGTTATTGTTGCTAAACCGAAAGTACCTAATTGGTGTCCCGTCACGCCCTTAAGTGACAACGGGAATACTTCCCTGATTAATCCCCTGATTTGTGACGCGACCCGATTTTTGATTAATGAGACTACTGCCCCTGTATCTACAAGACATCTCTGAGGATTCCCGTTAATATTAAGTACAACTAAGTGAGGCGTTTCGAATCGTTCGTCCTCTACACTCGTGATTATTTGATTCATAACTAGACGAGATGAATTTTCTGAATTTTCTTTCCCATTTCCCTTAATTGATGACTCTATGGACGTAATTTTTGTTTGCAATTCTTTAACAATACTATAAATTTTGTCTCCTTGTTCTATTTCCATCCCTTCTACTCGGAGACTGCTAGAAGGCGAAATTAGTTTAAATTTTGCGACGGTTGCGAATTTCTCGAACTTTCTCCCGCACGAGCCCTTTGACCGGGATGTCGAGTGGCAACATTTCTACCCGCGCCGAACCCCCTATGATTAGGAGTATACCTAGCTTGCCAATGCACCCCTTGTCGTAAACTATTTCCCTGATATTCTCGCGATTCCTGGTTTCCCGGCGTTCTCGAACTTCCGAAGTTTCCGCGCGATCCCTGATTCACAGAATTATCATTTCGTCCTATGGCGCCACCATTTCGACTGTCTTCTGACCGCGATGTGTAAACGTAATCGAGTGATTGCCTAGCATTGGAAAATCCCCTGCCCCTGTTAAATCCACGATATGAGGGGTTGGGTCGCTCCCCAGAGTTTCCCCGATTTTCGAAATTTCCCCGGCTCTCAAAATTTCCGTGATTTTCAAAATTTCCCCGGTTTCCTAAATTTCCGCGATTTTCACAATTTCCCTGGTTTTCAAAATTTCCGCGATTTTCAAAATTTCTCCTCGAGTTCGAATTTATCTGCCGCCTAATCATTGTTCCGTTATTTGGACAGTCCCGAGCCCAGTGGCCGTACTCTAGACAATAAAAACACCGATCAGTGCGTTTGGGATTCGCCTCTCCCCTACATTCCCTGGCAAAATGGCCGGACTTCCCGCAGTTACGACATGTATTTCCCTGTTCAACAGTAGCAACCCTATTTGACGGCCCCCTTCCTGAAAGCATTCGATTGGTCGTCTCCTGTACCCGGACTATTTCCTCGGCCTTATCAAGGGTTAAGTTTTTCTCTCGCATTAATAAAACTCCTACGTCCCTGAACAAATCTTTTCTCAGTCCTACCTTAAATTGGTTCACTAATAATGCCTGATTTTTCCGTCTAATTCCCGCTTTCTCGTCATCTTTCGCTTCTAAGAGATCTTCATGTAAAACTCTGGACCCCAAAGTTCTTAATCTAGTACAAAATGACGAAACTTCTTCGTCTTGCCGCTGATAGCATTTACTCAAATTTAATTGATTTTCCCCGGGATACCTGACTGGGGCGAATTTGTCTAACAATTTACCTTTAAACGCTTCATAACCCAACGAATCTAAGCTTGAATCGGATCTCACAAAATTATGAGCTTCCCCGGTACATTTAAATTTTAATAATTTTAAGGTTTCTTCCTCGGTCCAATTATCAAGTTTCGCGCGCTGTTCTAACTTATCAAGGTAACGCGCCGCGTCTCTTCCCGTGAACGGATCAAGGGTGGTGGCAATCATACCCAAGGAGTGTACCATCGGCATGCGCAAATTTCCCTCTGCCGCTTGCATTTTTTTCTCTACCTTTACACCTGTCTCTTGAAATAAAGCCCTTAATTCGTCCCAATCACTCTCTGACATACCCTTACACCGAAAAAAAAAATTATGCCTCTACGCAACCGACAGTGGTTACCTACGTATCCTAATTCCACAAAACCAAAATCCTTCCAACTTCGTGGGGGGGAATAAAACCAAATACAAGAAAAAAAATAATCAGCACCAAAATAATACAAGGCGTCAATACAAAAAAAATGTTTCAACCCTCAGTCGTCGTGCGCTTAATCTCGATACTTTCAACTGCGCTACGCCTCCGACTTTTCTATTCTCCGACCCCAAGTAATTAAAAAAAAAGAATTAAAATGGATCCCTAATTGGGCAATTTGAGAAATAGTCCCAGGGGTACTCTCACCGCTTTTCTACTGGGCGTTCCAAAATTTCAGTGTTTGTACGATTTTTCGAACTTGTAAAATTAAATCAAATTTTTCTCGACATATTTGTTGTGCAATTGAAAAAAATTCCCGATTCCAACTACTCAAAATTACTCTAGAATATAAAAAAAAAATTCCCCTCTAATTCAGCCAATTAATTTAATTAATTTAACAATTTCCCTCAAGAAGGTTCTCCCGTAGGGTGAGTTTCTATTTTTATATCGGGCGTCGGAGGTCGCTCTGACACGGCCTCGTATTCGAAAACAGTTTCCTGATCTTCCCTTCCCAGGGGGGTGGCAGGGCCAAGATTAAAGGGTGTGACAGGCCTTTCCGGCGTGCGGATAGGGCTCAGATTACCTAACCTCGCTTTTTCGAGTCTCAATTTTAGCGCACGCTGCTTTCGCCCTTTACGATTTCGTGGCATACAAGAAAACCAAGATGAAACAAGACTAACTCCAACGAAAAATGGTTTACTTCACCAAATCAGCGACTTATCGAGTTTAGTCACTCCCCTTGCAGTTAACTGAGAGAAAAACGGATGGCTTGGAAAAGCAATCAATTCCAAAT
Source organism: Cryptocephalus moraei (assembly GCA_946251905.1). Lineage (NCBI taxonomy): Eukaryota > Metazoa > Arthropoda > Insecta > Coleoptera > Chrysomelidae > Cryptocephalus > Cryptocephalus moraei. The sequence goes on from OX276454.1 coordinate 15,961,166, forward strand.
GAGGTCTCGGAATGCTTGGCCGCACCGTAGACCAGTCACCTGAGGAACCGATCACCCCAAAACGGCTGGTTTGAAATAGCGATTAATTCCCCTCAAATTACATGCATCGGGTGCTTGGCCGCACCAACAATCCCGTAATTTAAGACTATCGCCTACTTAACCAGTGTTTTGTAAGGGAGGGAACTCCCCTTCCGGAAATTATCAACCCCACAGGGTGCAATACAGAAACGGAAAATAAATTGAAAGATTAAGAGAAGTGTTACCACAATAAAAAAATTAATGAAATTCTTGAGAAAAAGGAAACTGACCTCTCTTTAACGCAGGTCAACCCCCCACAGGGGTAAAATATAGAGGCAGAACGGGGCGAGAATAAAATGAAAATATAAAGATTCGAACACTTACACAAAAAGTCAAAATGATATATTTCTTCCAAAAGAAAACTACCCTTCTTTAATATTGATCAACCCCACAGGGTAAAATATGGACGCCTGCAGGAGAGATTAAAAAAACTTAGAAAAATTCACCAATCACAAAAAAAAATTCCCAGAAGAACTCAAAATTACTTTTTTTTTTTCAGAGATGAAAAACTACCCCTATTTAATTTTGATCTACCCCACAGGGTAAAATATGGACGCCGGCAGGAGAGATTAAAACAGAAAAATTCACACACAATAAATTTACCCAGGAGAAAAAGTCAAAATTAATAATTTTTCAAAAGATGAAAAACTACCCCTATTTAATTTTGCCTACCCCACACCTGACACCAGTTATGTAATCGACCGGTCCTTTGGGAAAAAGATAAATCAATCAAACCTATGAATCAATCAGATCAATAAGATATCAATTTGACTTTTTAATTTAATTGAGACTAAGGACCGGTATTACTTTGGGTGGGGCAGACTCAATTATTTAGAATAGACTCTGACGATGATGGTTCCAGAGAGAACGTGGGCGCAGGGCTTCTCAAATGCCTGCCTTAGTCGTTTCGAAATTAAACACGGAATTAAAATCAATACATCTATTGAAAAAAAAAAAAAAAAAAAAAAAAAAAAAAGAAAAACAAAGTCAAAACAACTCAAAAGGTACAACTCGTGCGAACTCAAAAGAAATCCCCACAATTAATATAATAAAATAACTTGGAACTCAGTTTTCCCAGAATAAAATACAAAATGTATTAATAAAATTATCTCCCAACAATAGAAGGTAAAATAGAACAAAACAGTTATCCCACCAAGATAAATTATAAGACAAGATAGCAAAATTACTCCCTTTTTTATGTTGTACGGCAAGACAACAAAATTATATTTCAGGTCCAGTCCTCAATATTACATTAATTACTATGTAGTACGCGTTCTTACTACTCTTGAGCACAAGGTTTAAAGTACCTAAATTTTCAAATTTAGCGCCCCGCTCCCCCTCTCCTACCTCAGCCGTCCGTCGTCTCCCGCCACTCCGCCTTTCGGTTCATTGCGTTTCTTGTGCTCGAACGAGACACGACGAATAATTCAAGCGAACAGAATCTGGGCTTTCTTTGGTGAGTACCCCTCTTTGTTTCTTATAGAAAGTACACGTATGCTAAAAGCCACGATTACGGGGCAGTTTTTAACAGTCATTAGGGAAATTCTCTCTTAGATTCATGGGTAAATCAAAGAAGAAGAACCGAGATCGGAGTCGATCACGAAGCAGCGGCGATGGAGGTAGCTCGAATTCCCTGTTAAGGCGTTTGAAGCGCCTTGAACGGGCGATTAAAATGCGGGAGCGACATTCGCTCTCTCGTTCTCGCAGTCCCCGAAGAGAGGAAGACAGGCTGAGTTCGAAACTCGCACGATCTCGTTCCCCGGCAAGGCCGAGTTCTGAAAACTCGTCGCCGGAACGATCGTCACGAATGTATCGTGAGCCGCGTGAGCGTGAGGCGCCTCGACTGTATCGACGGCGGCCCTTACCGCGAGAGGAGACGTTGCCACGCGCAGCAGAATCCCCGCGAGACGAAGACTCTCGTAACGACGTCTGTAGCGTCATTACTGAGAAAAACGCAAATGCGTGTAGCATTGGCGGACGTCCATCGGATCACGAAGAGCTTCTTGTTCTTAACGATGAATCCTTACCAGACGACATTATGGAAATTCTGGGCGACGACCCCGAAAAAGCTACCGAGACGGGCGCAGCACTGCATGACCAGCTGGCAGCGCGATGGAAATCACTACTGGAAAAGGGAATTAAGAAGGAGGAATGTCTCGAGCTGCTTAGTAAGTACGAGACCCCTTCTAATTTGTCAAACTTGACGCCCCCCAAGCTAAATCCGGAAATCGCAGCGGCTCTCCAGAAGCATCACCTGGCGGCGGACGGGTCGCTTAGCGAAATACAAAATCAATTAGGCAAAGGCATCGCGGCCTTGGGAAATGGCATCTCCATCATGTTGAACAATGTTGAGAACTTTCCTGAAGAGTCGAATAAGGCCCGTTTCGCGCCTTTAGTTGACTCGGGGAAAATATTATCTAATTTATTTCACCGGGTTTCACTTACTCGGCGAAATGTCATTATCCCACTTTTAAAAAATTTGAAGGAGGTGGCCGATCGATGTCCGCCTTCTGAGTACCTGTTTGGCGCAGACCTCACTGATAGGCTGAAGTCGCTGAAGACAATCGAATCGGTGGGAAAGGATTTGAGAATGGCTCCTACCGTTTCCAAAACCATGTCGGTTTTCAAAAAGCATAAAGGGGGGGGAGCACCGGGGCGGACGTATACCGCAAATGTGGCAACGTCAAGCCGGACTTTAAACGCCCAGAGACCGTTTCGTCGACAGGGGGAGCCGAGAACGGTCGGAAGCCAGCGCCCCCGGAACGACCGTTGGGAAGTCCCACAGGCGAGCGCCCGCAGGAAGCCGCGCAGAATTTAAATAAAGTAAGTCAGTATGCCGGTCGCCTATCCCAGTTTTACGAACAATGGTTACCAATCACGTCTAATTCTGTTGTACAGAATTGGTTACAAGGGTACCCCTTACCTTTCACTCGAACTCCGGTTCAAGCAGGTCCACCAGCGCAGAGAAATCTTAGTCGTACCGAGACACGTCTCTTAAGGGACGAGTTAACAAAATTACTGCAAATTGGGGCTATTCAGGGGTGTACAGCGGAAGCGGGTCAATTCATTTCGGGAATTTTTTTAGCCGACAAGCCGAATGGCAAGAAACGGTTTATTCTAAATCTTAAAGGTTTGAATAAATATATCTATGCACCTCATTTTAAAATGGAAGACATTCGGACAGCCGGCAGACTGGTGCAGCAAAATTCGTTTGCAGCGACAATTGACTTAAAAGATGCGTACTATTTAGTACCCATTGCATTGCGACACCGTAAATATTTGAGATTCGTTTTCAGCGGAGACCTCTACGAGTTTAATTGCTTACCGTTCGGTCTCGCGTCGGCACCATATGCCTTTTCAAAAATTTTGAGACCAGTGGTTACATATTTACGCTCTAAAGGCGTAATGTGCGTTAATTATCTTGACGATTTTTTTATATTGGGTGTATCGGAGGAAGAGTGTCTAAACAACGTTAGACGAACCAGATTAACATTGGAGAATCTGGGTTTCCTAGTAAACGAGGAGAAAAGCGTGCTGACCCCTAATTCCAGGTGCAAATTTCTAGGGTTTATCTTAGACACCAACAAATTAACTTTAGAACTTCCGATAGAAAAACAGCAAAAGATTTTGAACTGCATTCAAAAGCTGCTTAACAGAGACGAATGTGAAATAGTCACTTTCGCCGGGGTGCTCGGCGTGCTAGTATCGGCATGCCCGGCAGTAAAATATGGCTGGTTATACACCAAGCTTCTAGAACGGGCAAAACACCGTGCGTTGATCGCTAACAATCAAGAATACAGGTCAAGAATGCGTATTACCCAGGAAGTTAAAACCGAGTTACAGTGGTGGTTTCAGAATATCCCGAAAGCATTCAACAACTTGAAGAAAGACAAGTTTGTCTTAGAAATCTTTACGGATGCCAGCCTTACAGGCTGGGGGGCATTTTGCCAGGGGTATACGGCCCATGGTTGGTGGCCGGAGCCAACCTCGAGAGAGCATATAAACTATCTAGAGCTCCGGGCCATTTATTGTGGGCTTAGGTGCTTCGCCGCGCAAAGGACAGACTGTAGTATTTTAATTCGCACGGATAATACAACTGCACTGTCCTACATCAATAGAATGGGCAGTGTAAAGTTTCCCAAGCTCAATCAGTTAGCCCGAGACATTTGGACCTGGTGCGAGAAACGGAACGTTTGGATTTTCGCCTCCTACATTCCCTCTAAGGACAATACAGTGGCCGACCAGGCGTCTCGAATATCGCATACTGAGACGGAGTGGGCATTGAGCTACGAATCGTTTAATAAAATCGTAGATTGTCTGGGGGAACCAGAGTTTGACCTCTTTGCGTCGGTCGACAATTACAAATGCAGGCGGTATGCTTCCTGGCTTCTGGATCCGGAAGCTGAAATTATCGACGCTTTTACAATGCACTGGGGACAATTAAATTTTTACGCCTTTCCGCCTTTTTCCCTTATACTGCGCACGATGCAAAAGATTATCGATGACAATGCCACCGGGATAGTGGTGGTACCCTTCTGGAAGTCTCAACCATGGTATCCATTGTTCCAAAAGCTGTTGATTAGCGATTGCCTGTTTCTTGAACCCACAGGTAATGTTTTGCTTTGCCCTTACAGCCAACAGAAGCATCCTTTAGCAGACCAGCTTACCCTGGTTGCCGCGAGGTTATCCGGGCGGCGTTTCGGCAAAAGGGCATTCCGGAGAGCGCGGTAACCACCATGGCAAATTCCCTCAGCAAAAACACCATCACACAATATAACACAACATTCAAATTGTGGTGGGCATATTGCACTCAGAGAGGTCTGTCACCGTTTGAAACAACGGTGGCAAACGTAATCTCCTTTCTACAGGAGCAATTCGACACAACACAGAACGGCTTTGGGTCGTTTAACTCTCATCGAGCGGCCATAGCCCTTCTCACGTCGCAAAACCTGGGCGACGACGCTCAGCTGAAAAGATTCCTCAAGGGAATTTTCAAACTGCGACCTCCGCGGCCTAAATACAATTTTACATGGGACCCACAACCGGTTCTGGAGTTCCTGAAACGGGCGGATGACTCCAACCTAAGGATGCTCTCCCAAAAATTGGTCACTCTGTTAACTTTAGCTACAGGCCAGAGGATGCAGACGATATCACTAATATCTTGCCCTAATATTCTTTTTTCCCAGACGGGAGTTAGAATATATGTACCAGAGTTGATCAAGACATCAAGCCCAAACTCATTCCAGCCGTGTCTGGAATTACCCGTTTTTCAGGAAGACCCAGCGTTATGCGTCGTCTCAACCCTAAAAAAGTACATGGATCTAACGGCGCCTTTAAGACCTTCAAATACGCAACGACTATTCTTAACATGGAAGAAACCTCATGGAGTGGCGTCGAAGCAAACGTTAAGCCGATGGACCAGGGAAACCCTGGAAGCGTCCGGAGTGGATACTTCTATTTTCAAACCTCATTCCACGAGGCATGCCTCCACCTCAGCAGCCCTACGAAGAGGTCTTCCACTCGACATCATTCGAAATTCGGCGGGATGGAGCAATCGATCAAAGACATTTGGGAAATTCTACAACAGGCCCCTGGTATCGTCACACAGTTTTCTAACCACCATGTTACAGTCTAGTCAATAAAGACTTTGGACAGTTTAATGATGTGTTTATAAAATCAATCACCTCAAAGACACATATACCCGGGTTTTTTGGCTCCACTCTTTAAACAGCTACATAGTAATTAATGTAATATTGAGGACTGGACCTGAAATATAATTAAGCGATCAAAGGAACTTACCTGAAGTTCGATCGTAATTATATGAAGGTCCAGTCCGAAAATATTACAAACCCGTCCCCCCCAGCACCCAGTACACCGCCAAAAAACAATCGATCTTTAAACAAAATGAACCGAAAGGCGGAGTGGCGGGAGACGACGGACGGCTGAGGTAGGAGAGGGGGAGCGGGGCGCTAAATTTGAAAATTTAGGTACTTTAAACCTTGTGCTCAAGAGTAGTAAGAACGCGTACTACATAGTAATTAATGTAATATTTTCGGACTGGACCTTCATATAATTACGATCGAACTTCAGGTAAGTTCCTTTGATCGCTTAATTATTCCCTTTGATAGGGTATAAGACAAGACCATAAAATTATCCCCTTAAATACATTGTAAGACCAAAACAATACAATTATCCCCCTTAAGGTGACGATCAGGAAACAAAAAAATAAGCCCACAAAAGAGAACCTACTCAATACTTATCAGACAAATAATTGGAACAGTTTACCTTTATATATCTTAATGCCCCCGTATATGGAAACTTTACGCAGTACGGTTCCCGGACGTGACGTTTTTACGCGTTTATTAATCGGCGTATCGAGATTATAGCGACGGACGGCGAATGGACAACCCAATTTAATCAAAATAAAACCTCAAGGGCTGTGCAGCCCTTATAAATCAGAACAGACTCACCAAATGGCCTCGGAGTGAACTCTGCTTACTGCCTGGACTTTAGGCGGGGAAACCCTCAACTTCAGCGCTCAGCAAAGGGTGGCTCGAGGACTCGTTTCGCTCGCACGGAACTCGGAACGGGTGAATTTACTCACTTTAATGATTCTACTCTAGAAGGTTCTGGCTTAGGGCGTTTCCAGCAAAACTCTTAGCAAACCCTTATTCAAGACTCTACTTCAAAACCCTCGTCAAAACTCTATTCGACTCTAATCAAAATTCAACTTCAAAATTCTAATTTCCCCTTGACTCAATCTATAGGAAACTCAAAATTCAAGTACTATTCTCCCTTGAAACTGAACTCAAACTCAACTTATCTCCCTTAGATTCAATTATCTCAAATTACGATTCCCTCGTAAATACTTCAAACTTTACTTCAAACTTTACTTCGCCCCGCGAAAATAAAGTAAACTCTACTTCAAAACTCTAAGTTTCACTATGCAGAACCTTCTCAAAAATTGAACACCAAAATAAAACACTCACGGCTCGGAACTTCGTCGTTCGGGAACCCGGTTCCTCAAACAACTGACTTCTCTCTCGATTCTCTCGCTCCTCGAGAGCTCCCCGTGATTTTCCGCGACTCGAAGTTTGCTTGCAAAATTATTATTCCAATCCTCTGATTGGTCGTAATTCCCTTATTCAACCATATATTTGTCCCTTGAACCTCATAAGTCCCGCCTTTTTCTGATTAAATAATCATTGATTCCCGATTCCTTCGCGTTCCCACGACTTAGTCCGTACACGCCTCTTTTACTGAATCGGCAAGAGTTCCTTCACCGATTTCCACGCATACGGCGACAAAGTAGTTCGAACATCGTAAGCACTCTTTTCGAGGTGCGTTACTTTTTAATTACAAAGTCACGTCCGGTATTAAGTTTCTTCTAAGCAACGCCGAGAAAATACTTGTTTATAGTTAATCTTTTAACGTCTCCTATTTTTCCGTACTTCGCTACGTAATTTCCGTATACTGGGTCTTTTTTATAAATGTTACAATATAACCAAATCAATCAATAAAATTAAAATTAGAGTCCTACAATCTCCTACAGGGTGTTAAAGGATTAATTAAATCTACCAAAATAACCAAGCAAATCCCTTAACCACCTACAGGGTGTTATTTCTAAAGTTTACAAATAGAATACAACCAAAAAAAAAAAAATGCCTAGAACAACCCCAGGTTGTTACATAAGAAGCACGTCTTATTTTATTACGAAGAATAACAACGCCGACCGAACATCAACAAATCAAGTTCAAATCACATAATTAACCGAGTAAACATAACAAAAGCGTTTACGAAACGTGATAACAAGCGCTCCAGTTAAGGTCAGTTTCTGCGACACTAGGTCATTGTAAGAAAACAAATAACATCTCATTTAACCAATGTAATTTGAATATGTATAAAAGCCTGTGAATTTTTGGTAATAAACCAGTATACCCTAGTATGCTCAAAACGACTGTGTGTTGTGATCGTTCTTCACGCCACTTAACCCAACTACCCAAAACCTAATGAACTTCAATCCTGGGAGTACGTTTACGCCCTCTCTCCAAACTACAAGAACTTCCAGAACTTCAAGAGATCACGTTACGCCCTGATCTCCGACTACAAGAACTTCCAGATCTTCAACGAGACCGACTTCAGCCTTACAACCTGGAGACGAGATTCATCTCCGCAGCCACCACGAGTTACGAGAGATATCTACATACAGTCCATTCTCTAGAGATCATTGCACACTTCGTTCACATATACTCCGATAAATATTATTTAAATAATATTGACTTTTTTTTAAACTCTGGAGGTTCGAAATAATCCGAAGAACTTTACTTATAAGAAAAATTACTTGACACTGCGAGTTCATTTTTCTAGACATAAGTATAATAACGTTAATAGTAGTCTTTAGCAATAATTAGAAATTAGTTCGTGCATTGGAATGAAATCGAAACTAGTTAAGAGTTGAAGTTCAGAAATTTTTGCATATGAGGTTCATTGCTTCATATTACCTTTAAATGCTTCCATATAATTTTTCTCACTCACGCCATTTTATTCAAATTTGAATTTTAGAAATGTTAAGCATTTTTCAAATCCCAAACTCAATATTTTTCAAAACTTCCACATTTGTTCCATAAAACATATTTTCCAGTAGGGTACTCTATTGTAGATTGCCATGCGATGCCACACAGAAAATGTCAGCTATATAGCTTTACCTGAAACTAACTTAATTTTAAAATGCAACTGGCAATCAATATGATTAAATAATATAAAAATTGATTCCACTAATAAATAAAGAAATTACTCACAATCTATTCCTGAATTGAGTTTATACTCGTATGTCATAAATATGTTATTAATTATAGGTTCTTATCAAACGAGGACGATGTAATCCCTGGCAACTTGGATTTTAAAGATCAAAGGTTTGGTTTGGAATAGATTCAAAATAACTCGAAATATTTTAATAGAGATGCTAACCAGATTACTCTCAGGGGAGGATGTTCGGGAGCTGTGTGCGGTGGTTTATATTTGATAAGAACTTGTGGATCACACAAAGGTATAAACACTCTCCAAGAAGGAACGGGTGAAATTCAAAATGATATTATGATTACTCAGTTCATTTATGGTTGATATAAGAGTATAAGTATTATAGAAGATGAATAATTATCCTTTTGCTACTATTCTGATTTGAGCAAATTTTCAGTACTTTTTCAGGACGCCATCCGTCAAAGCAAATTAGCAAAGCAACTCCCCAATATGGAACTACTACAATTATAACGCCAGGAAGCATGCCAAAATTAAATCGGACAACTCAACTGAACTCCTCGAAGTACTGCAGAAGGCATCTACTGATGACATGATTCCCCTAACTCGAGTAAGTATTGTGTTAAATAACCGTTAATTTAGTGTAATAACTGGCATCGTAGTTTTCCAGAGCATAAAAAATCTTGCTGCTCCAACAATAGAAAAAAATTGGCGACTTCTCGTACAGAATGTTGGAGTCATTCATGAATGGCAACTTTGAAAAAGTTCCTTCAGTGGCTGGCTATAACTCCGAAGAAAAAATTGCTCGTGTTGGGTTGTCAGTAAAATGGAAACTTTTACTATAACAAATAAATTTGCCATTTTTTACTAAAATATAATTCGAAACAATCTGGCACTTACTTAGTCCTCACTAAAAGCCATAAATTTTGTTATTGTATACATTCAAACCCTATTTCATTTACAAATTTTAATTTTTAGAAACTTGGTTTAGACTCAGAATAGCAATATAATTTTAAATGAAGGCAATCGAAACTTGAAAAAACATAAACTTTAAAATATAACATCACCTTTCGATTAAGCAATAAAATCCATTCTTCTTTAGAATACGATGGTACGTTGATACATACGTAGTTCCAGTAATGAAACAATCCGAACTCTAATCCAAATACACCACAGTTTATTTGTATGACTTTGGATATAATGGGCATCTAGGGAAATACGAGGACGCACCTTATTTGAAAGATACTTATTACTCTATAAATCACATTAGAACATCATGTAACTATATATTTATGATGTCAGAGAGTATCTTTCGGCAAAGAGAATTATTATATGTAGGAAAACGATCACATCATTAATTATCCCGCTGAATACCGACTGACGGCAACGCGAATGAAAAAACTATGGTCAAACTTTATAAAAACTATATCATAATTTCCAACTAATGTTGCATTTAGTAATCATACGCTTACTGTCGATCCATTGTTGGAAAATATAATTAGTCCAGTAATTAACCTCAATGATACAAACAATATTCCGTATCTGCTTGCAAACGAAACCGTTGAATTTTATATGAATCCAAGGAAATACCATAGTGAGAAACAGGTCTACGATGAGTACCTTCCATTCCTTGCATAATTTATAAAAATAATGATTAATTTCTGAAGAAGATGAAACTTTGATTAAGGGATCTTTAAATATGTCATTAATAAACCCATCTCTGGGAAATGGACGATGTTAATATCGAAGAATATTCTGAAGCAGATCAGTTGACATCACGTAGGTTCGTGCGAATGTGGGCGAATTTCGTGAAAACTGGGTACAGTCGATACCAGAGAGTACCAGTGAGGAATAACCTGATATCAATTTCTATAGCAGAAATCCATTTCCGACTACTGATAGTATATTCGAAAATATATCTTGGCCTAAACTTAATCCCTTCGAAACTAATAACATTCCGTACCTACTCCTGAACGAATCTCTGGAGGTTCAAAATAATCCAAAGAATTTTCAGAAGATAAGGAGGATTATAGATAAATATCTTCAACTTCCTTACGTCATTTATACAAATAGTGATTATTATTTATCAAAAAACAATCTTGAACACCATATGAAAATTATGCTTATTTACGTTGTTGGTAGTTATTTTAATCGCAAATGGTATTCGGATTACATTTTAACGAAATTCGTCATGACTCATTATTTCTTGCTAAAACCATTTTGATAAAAACAGTTATGGGGTTTAAAATAACTTACAATTCTTTTTCCCAGTATTTTCCTCATTTGCGAAATAATTAGAATGATTGTAAGCAAGAAAACTAGTATAAAAATAGCCGTTGGTATGCTAATTATCCAAGTTCCGTATGAATATTGACATCGCATGCCTTGTTGCAAGGATGGAATTTACAATTTTTGATATAAAATTCCTAGTAGCATTTGACTAAAACATTTGATTGGACTAACAGTATCTTTTTTTCAACTTCAACGATATTATGAAGAAAAATGTGTTATATTAATGAAAATAAAAATGATTTTATATAATCCATCTAAGGTTTATTGGTGTTGCAAATGTGAATTTTAATTAAGTGACGTATATCGTGACACCGATTCTTTCAGACGCAATTATTTCCCATCTCATTAACAATATGTTCAACACATTTTTCCTAAAAATAATTAGAAATGAATAAGCCTAATAATCTTCTATTGACTTAATGGTAAACACCACCTATATTATATATTACACCTAACGTTGATAACATTATCGTCATTTATTTGAGAAATACAAGTTACATGGTGTGCCACGATGAAAAGATTTTGTAAAAAGTAGGTTACAGTCTCTTAGTAAATTACTGTTATCTAGGAAATCTAGGAAAATACTTGATGGAGAAATCAGGGGTAATATTTTAACAACTCTGGACACTGTTGAATATTACAGCTTCTATCTATGAAAAATTATGGATTATATTATTATGAGTACAAGGTATGCTACCAGTGGCCCTATGAAAATCATTTTGATGGCCTAGAATTAAATGAACGTTGCCTCAATTTTAATATCTTTACCATACTGATAGGTGAATCCATTCGCAAACTTTATATTACTAAACTATATCAATTTGTGTGATAGAAATCTGATGAGAACAAGTTATTATCTTGTATATACGTATGTATGTATTGTATTAAGTTTTTGTGTACATATTGGGAGGGGCTTTTAGTAGTGAAAGTGGTAATAAGGTATCGATTTGGCGGAATTTGGTATGTTCATAATAAATCTTAGATAGATTTTCCAGTGAAGCTTATTGAACAAGTTTCAAGGTATTACTGCATTACCAATGAGACTAGCCCGTTGAAGTAGGCTAATAAAATGAATGAGATGTCAAAATTATAAATAAAATAAATATAATGTAACATATTATATAACAAACGTAATAAATGAATCGAATAACCAAAAAGCCATCAGAAAGTAACTAAAGTTAAAGAATGGGCCGTGAGCAATCTTCAAAACTGTATTGGTTGTGCCTAGTTTTTTGACTCGCAAATATATCCCAAAGGCGGCATGTGATAATTTTGAAAATTATTAGGTTTCAGGCATTGTCAAAAGTTGGGGAGCATCTTTAAATTTTATTCTGCTATACTCAATTTCACACCTTTGGTAATTCGTACAATATTATTATTATTATTTACAGGGTGCGAGAAAATAAGCCACGCAGAAGATAAATATCTACCCTCACTGAAAATCGGGTGACATTGAAGAATATATGAAAGATCAGTTGATATCAAGTAAAATAGTACCACTGTTGACAAATTTTCTGAAATTTGGGTATAGTCGATACAATATGGTTTAGTGACGTAGTTTTAATAATAATTTTAATAATTCAGCGAAACTAATTAGATATTATTTCTTCTCTGATTTTTCGTTTTAATTTATAACATTATTTTCACTTTTTTATGCCACCGAAATTTAGTGAAAAATTGTCTACTGCATACGAATCGCACAATGTCAATATGAATCATTATTTACATTGTAAGTGCTATTGTGGGAATGCAAAAATTTGTTTCTAATGATTTTATTTCAGCTTAAGGAATCTCAACTGATTGGTAGTTAAAAAAAAATCTGCAACTTTACAATTTTAAGGAAAAATGTGATTGTGCTAATTATTAAATACAAAGTTTTTATGAGCAATAAAAATTATTTAATGTGGCTAATATAAATTTTATACAAGAATCATTTGTCCTGAAGCCAAACGTTTGAAATGCAATTATTTTCTGATATTAACATTTCTTGATAAACCCGTAATAATATCTTAGGAACAATTAAAACCAGTTTGTATTTGCTTAATCGCTAACACTGCCGTTATGATATATTTTACCTGACAGTGGTAATATTATCTCTATTTTTTCGCTTTAGAAAATACAAGTTAATCATGATAAAACGTTATAGAAAAAAGCCAATAACAGTTTTTATTTACAGCTCAAACGCTGTAATAATCTGTGCTTTTGTTATATGGGAATTTATAAATTTATCACGTGACACCCAGTACATAGTGGTGGAAATTCCCGGCGGAGAAATCAAGGGTAATATTTTAAAAACTTTGAACGGTGTTGAATATTACATTTTCTATGAAGTGTACTACGCTGCATCGGCAGAGGGTCCGCTTCGATATGAAGTAGGTGAAAAGTGAAAAATATGATATTATATTGCCATTTAGATTTTAGAGCCCTCGAAAAAGGGAGCCATGGAACGATACTTTGGACGCAACTAAACAGAAGAGTGTATTCAGTTGCCCTTTAAAAATACTATTGAAGATGTGGAATTAACTGACGATTGCCTCTATGTTAATATTTTTATCTACTTTGCGTTACTCATGATATCATTATTACACCGAAAGAAGTGCAAAAATAGTCATAATATTACACCACTTTTGGTAACTTTTTAGTGTTGTTAAGTTGGTACGTCAGCCTGTCACGGAGACGTGTGTAGACGCCAAGGTTAAATTATTAGTATTTCAATAAACATAACCTTCCAAATTTCATAAATCTACATTTTTGTCTTCCATTTCGCTAACGTAAGTAAGTAGTAGTTATTGAAATTGTCCTAGGGCTACTAGATTTTCAAATTCAAATACGAACGTCAATGTCAGTGACGTCAGGTAACCAACCCAAGCAAAATTCCCTAGAGTAGTACGAAAACTTGAACAGCCAAAATTTAATGAATTAATAAAGCAAAGTAGATAAAATGGTATATTACACTCTTATAATAAGACGTATTGTCACACTTGTGCTATTAAAGCACTCCTCGCTTCGCTTGCCGTGCTTTAAAACTTTCGTGTGACAATACTCCGTCTTATTAAACTAGTATAATAATATACTATTACACAGCTGGTATGTGATTTCAATCCCAATTCTTACACTACAAAACTGTATTAATATGTGTGATAGAAATCTGGTGCGACCGATAAGTTATTGCCGGTATTTGTGTACATACTCGGAGGGCATTTTAGATTGGGCTATGCTACGGATTTCGAAGGGAGTTTCTCGATGGATCATGGTAGTAAGTAGTAAGCTATCGGTTGGGGGAATTCGGTACGTACATAAAAGATATTTGAAATGATTTCATTGAAGTGTTATGAATAAATAATAACAAATGTTCTGAATATTAAAGGTATTCCTGCATTAGCAATGAGACCAGCCGGTTGAAGTGGGCTTATACAATAAACGATGTGGTCCAAAACACATATTAAATACAAATTAAATGAATCAAAAAACAAAAAACCATCACTAAGTACCTTAAGATAAAAGTATGGGCCGTAAGCAATCTTTAAATTACATTGATTATGTCTCGTTTTCTGTCAAGTAAATATTTTTGAAAGGCTCTAGCAGAACATTTTGAAACACATTAGGCTTAAGTTGTGTTCAAGTGGGGAGCATAGTTAAATGTCACTTTGGCTTGCTCATTCCCTAAAGGTTTAATCCTAAAATCCATCATCCACTTTATTATTAAAAACTAGTTTGAGAATGAGTTATTGAAATAAACAATGGCAATATAAAAAATTAAAGTTGATTATGAATTTTAAGAAAAAGTTTACTTAAATAACATTAACAGTTGGACTCCAAAATATATTTTTATGTTGCATATTTCCCTATAAACCATTTAAAAGTGAATGATTGTATGACACCTACTGTGTAAATAACAGCTATATAGCACATCGGCAAGCAATTTAAATTTGAAGTGCAGGATTTTACAATTAAATAAAGAAAAACAATCAATACGAAATTATAGTATTGCTTCATTAACTCATAATCAACTTCTGAGTAGAGCCTATATGTCATCAATATGTTAATCACAGGTTTTCTATCAACCGAAGATGACGTAATCCCTGGAAACTTGGGTCTTAAAGATCAAAGATTTGCTTTGGAATGGATTCAAGATAACATCAAATATTTCAACGGCGACGCCAAACAGGTAACTCTCGGGGGTGGCAGTTCTGGAGCCGCTTGTGTTGGACTACATTTAATCGGAACTTGGAATTCAGATAAAGGTACGACAACTCTCCAATATTCAATCTGAAATTCCTAACGGTATTGATTTTATTCAATATCACTTGTGTTTGTTAGAAGGTGAATAATGATCTATCGACTATTATTGCTTTTAATAAATTTTTAGTGCTTTTTCATCGCGCTATACAACAAAGCAGCTCCTCGATATGGAATTATGACGCCAGGTATCATGCTTTTGAGCTAGGACGTGCCTTAGATCCCAATTTTAAATCGGATAACTCCACTGAGCTCCTCGAAGTACTGCATAAGGCATGTGCTGATGACACGATTCGCTTATCACGCGTAAGAATTGTGTTAAATAGCCGTTAATTACATTGCAATACCTGGCTTGATAATTCAACAGAACCTAACAAATCCTGCTGCTCCAATAATCGAAAACACTGGCGAATTCCCGTACAGCTAATTGGAGTCATTCATGAATGGCAACTTCAATAAAGTTCCCTTATTGGCTGGTTTTAATTCCGAAGAAAAAATTACAACAAGTGGGTTAATTGTAAACTGGGTACTTTATTCTGGTAAATAACTTTCTTTCTAGGATAAACATTCTTAAATGGATGATACTTAGAAACACTCTAAAACTGCTTTCTTCCTCATTAAAACAGTCGGAAATCTTTTATTTCCGTACATTGAGCATATTCCACATTTGCAGTCTTGTGTATTTAGATTTTGGTTTAGACTCAACGAATATAATATAATCTAATGTTAAATGTAATGTTAAAGGTTAATATAAATCTAACCTAAGGCAATAAGAGCTTGAAGAAAACACCGCCATAATTACAAGATTTCATAAAATATTATTCGCTTCAATTAAACAATAAAATCGCATTTTTTTTTTAGAATACGATGAAAATATTTTAAACTAGTTAGACTCCGATCCAGCAAACTTGGTAAATTCGGTATTGTCTAATATATAAAAATCTCGTGTCACAGTGTTTGTAACCAAACTCCTCCGAAACGGCTTGACCGATTCCTATGAAATTTTGTGTGTATATTCAGTGGGTCTGAGAATAGGATGTAAACTATTTTTCATACCCGTAAATGATAAGGGTGACCCACCCCAATTTTTTTTTATTTTTTGACCAAATTTTCTTAATTTAATTTTTTATGATTCGGCATTAAAAAATACATACAACCCTAAATTTTCACCCTTCCATCATTAAACCCCTATTTTTTAATAGAGATATTCGTACTCTAATAATTTTCTAATCTCGGTTATTCAAGTTATCTCATATAAATAAATAGTATTCAATTGTCGAATGACAGTGTCATTTACTGACAAGTGGTAGTCCAACTGGCAATACGTGTCGAAAATGCCTGCAATACGCAAAGGGTTGGATTTGGCCAGTCGAACGTCTAAAACTACATGTATGCGAAATAGAAGAGCCCAAAGAACAGACGAAGAAATCCAACAGGGATAATGAACAGGATAAATGAAGACAGGATAATCAAACAGGATAATGAAGATGTGCCTGTGAACATGGCGTAATTGCGTGAATCACGATCATGATACGTTGCAGTGTGCAACTTAAAAAACAGTCGTCGATGGCCACTGTGCTGAAACAGTGTAAATTTATCATCAGGGATGAATGCATCATGGCACACAAACATTCGCTTGATATTGAACAGGGCATTGAAAGACACAAAAAACAACGACAAACTATTTGGCGGCAATCTGTTACTCCTTTCAGGTATTTCAGACAAACATTTCCACTCATTTCACGTTCAACGTACGCTGATGAGATCAACGCTTGCTTGAAATCATCGCCACTGTGGTATAATGTTGAAAAAGTACAGCTGAAAGTAAATAGGCGCTTTCAAATGCTTCAAGATCCACCCGCTGAAACATTCTCAAAACAACTGTTGGATATCGGCGATGGAAAAGTAGCTGTGCACGATGACTTTGCATTCTGCACAATCATTAATTCGCAAAATGCTCTCAGTGACCAGATATTTCCCGATATATACATACAATATTTGAATCATGAGTGCTTGGCATAAAGAGCAATTTTGGCAGCAAAAAATTTGGACGTCAACGATTTGAATTTCAAGATACAACAGATGTTACCAGAGGAGACTTGGTGTCATGTAAATCTATCGATACAGTTTGCGATACCAACGAAGATGTAAATTATCCAGTAGAGTTTTTGAACTCATTGGATTTGCCAGGCATGCCACCGCACCATTTACAACTGAAGGTTGGATCTCCGGTTATTTTGCTTCGTAATTTGAACCCACCACGGCTATGCAATGGCACGCGATTACTTATTATAAAATTGACGAAAAACTTTCCCGAAGCCAGCATATTGAAAGGCAAGTTCCGAGGAGAAAATTTATTACTAACACGAATCCCTATTATTCCAACAGATGTGCCAATTCATTTCAAAAGGGTTCCATGGCCAATTAGATTGGCATTCGCAATGACAATCGTAAAGTCTTAAGGCCAAACGGTGTCAGTTTGTGTCATAGATTTAGGCACATCTACCCTGTTTGTCATACGGATAATTATAGGTGGCAAGTTCTCGCGTTGGTAAACCAACCATCCAGTTTGTTTGTGTTGGTTAAAGATGGATTCACTAAAAATATCGTACACAGTATTGAACTAAGAGACTGATGTTTTTTTAATTGTCACAATTTGTGATAGAGATGTAATTTGAAATTTGATAGTTAAGATAATAAAAGTACATTGCATTAAAAAAATTAATGAATGTTTTGTTAATTTTATAGACCGTCATCGTCCATAGCGCTGCATTCTTTTTTGAGTCATATACCGCATCCCCACACTTTTAAAATAAGTTAGTTATTTTTTATTTCAATAACAAAATATTTACTATTAATAGTTTATATAGTAAAATAAAGGTTGCCATGTTAGCCATGTTTGCCATTTGTATATAGATTTTTTGGGCCAGAAACCATCTCGGGCGTCTCCATAATACCCTACCAAAGTTTCATCAAAATCTGATCAATATTTTCAGAATGCATAGTGGACAAACATTCAATTTTATATATATTATTTGTTTATTTATCATAATTTTTATTTCTTTATACTTTAGGTGGAATTGCAACGCATACCGGGTACTGCTTGTTTAATATAGAAATCCGAACTCTTGTTGGTGGCCTCATCAAAGAAATTTATACCAATAAGGCTTTCCCGGAAGATTTCGCTGAATTCATTAGGGTAAGGCAGTTAATATTATTAGTAGAGTCGATCTTACAATGTCATTAAAACAGTGTGGGAACAGTGTACAATCTTTTAGTATTTTGGAGATGATACCTTCGTAGTCCCAGTACTGAAACAGTCTGAGCTGTCATCCAAATACGTCAAAGTGTATAGTACCCACAAGCGAAAAATCTCCAAACAACTTTCTTTCGATATGTGCCGACAAGGTGCCGACACCGCCGACTAACCGCAACGGGTTGGCAAGGGTGCCTGGGGTGTATTCAGGAAATATTGAGGAATATTTTTTAATTAGAAATTGAATTTTTATTTTTATAATTAAAAAATATAAGGCATTAAGAATTGAAATAAAATATTTTGTGAAATTACATGTTTACATGTAAATTACATGAAATTAAACTTTATTATGTCTCTTGTTTGACGGGTTGTTCATTGGAGTTTGTATTTGTTCATTTTCTCATTTAGGACCGTCCTTTAAGTAGGAGTTCCTACCCACAACCTTTTTTCTATCAACATTCTGTAAAACAACAAAACAATTTGACTGTAAATATCTATTTGCAATGGCACAATAATAATATAACGTCACTAACAGTGTATTCAATGATTCAATACCCTGGTTAATACACAAGTGGAAATACACTTGTTGGGCGGTATGCTTTCCCCGCAATAAAATCCCGCTAAAAATTGCGAGACCGTACCTGTTTACACTTGGGCCGTCGTGCTTTCTTTGCTGCATTGTAGTTTTTTGCTGGAGTATTATCGTAATTTACGACCCATTTAAAAAACTGTGAAGTGGTTTGTTTGGAGATTTTTCGCTTGTGGGTATTATATGTGTATGAATTTGGATATAAATGGCTTCTAGGGAAATTTACAGACGTACCTTATTTAAAAGGTATTTTATACATTAAAAATATCATTAAAATTTGAAGCTCCTTCAAATCAAGGATGTTACAGTGTAGCTCATGGCGAAGAGAATTATTATAGGTGGGGAGGCGATAACATCATTAATTTTCCCACTGAAGACCGACTAACTGCAGCGCGAATGGTAAAAATCCCACGCCTACCGTGGATCCATTATTGCAAGGCATCATTTGGCCAGCAATTAACAGTAATGATACAAATAATATTCCGTACCTGCTTATTAACGAAACCGTTGAATTTTATGTGAATCCCAGAATGTACCAAAATGTGAAACAAATCCACGATAAGTACCTTCGGTCTCCTTACATCATTTATACTAATAACGATTACTTTTAATTTACTAATTAAAAATACTTTTAAAGACGGAATTTTGGGTATTTTAATACATGATTAACAAACGAACATTCGAAATGATGTATAAATTATTTTCATTAAATTGTTGATCAAAACTCACATATATAAATAAGCTTGAGATAGTTGTTTTACTGCTTAAAGACATAGATTGGTTGCCATAAATTGGTAAAGAGAAAGAAAGGAAGAAAATGGGCGACCGATGAAAGTGGAATTGCCAAGACTAGGACATATAAAAAACACAATAGGAAGAACTACTTTCCCATATACTCCAATAAATATTGTTTATTTGATATTCTTTCTTTTAACTAAATTTTAGCAGTCACTTTTCGATGATATCTGCAATGAAAATATCATCAGAATCACTATCTCACATTTTTGCTTCAGTGCCCCTTGTGGAATGGAAAATAATCGGAAATAAAATCTGTAGTGGTGTTCGTTCTCGGGGACCGGGATGAATGTTGTGGTGGTTTTTCTGATGACCTCCCCAGGATTAAATGAAACACGTTGTGTTTATGAATTGTCGACGTTTCGTCTATTCGTTTTAGACATATTCATGACATAGAGTGGAATATTTTTTCCAGTTGTTACTATTTGAGTTACCAATTTTGTTGAAACCAATGCATATCGCTCTCTGTGGTAACCTTGTTGGTTTGATGTCCCTTTGCCGGGCTTAGTGAGTAGCTTCTTTATTAGATTCGATGTTATTCTAATAGAATAGCTCTCTTTTGTTTGCAGGTTTCGAGGTAACTCATCGACAATTCATTCATAAATTCGACAATTCATAAACACAACGTGTTTCATTTAATCCTGGGGAGGTCATCAGAAAAACCACTACAACGGAAATAAAATCTCTTTGAGGACTATTACGCTAGAATATCCATCTTATAGCTCTTCTAACGAATCTATATCATATTTTATTACTAATTTAAACAACAAACAAACTATGAAGGGGGTTCGATAGAGGAACTTTTATATGGATACCCTAATGTAATAGTTGGTTCCTGTTCAGCGTTTCGTAGTTTTAGGATCTCACATGATGTTAGTTCATATGCCCAAATCTTCAGTTTATACCAAAGGCTCCCGTCAGCTTTTAAAGGACCGCAAAATACTTGTAAGCGATTTAAAGTCAAATGCCCAAAATAAATTCGACAATATGCATAACTAATAAAAGCGTCCCCTTTATTCGTTACAAAAAGTTTTGCGTCATTCCTTTAATTGGATACAAATTTATATAAAAAAAACTGGCATGTTTTCCCCAAATTCTCATTAAACTTACATACGTATCTGTTTTCGAGGAATGTTAATTAGTAAAGATAACAATTGGTAATAGTAGAACAATAAGCAAATCAAAAAATAACTCGTCATTGGGCGACCACTCCATTTAAGCCTGTACGATTATATGATACCTATGGAAACAATATGGAAAGATTTCGGCTTAAAACGAATTATAATGACGTTAATGTTCACTCTTACCTTGTTCGGTATAATCTTGTTGTGGATGTATATCGACGACTTTGATTCAGAGGAAAGCGTAATTATAGAAATTCCCAAGGGTAAGATTAAAGGTCGTGTTATGAAAACTTTGAGTGGAATGTATTTCTATGGTTTCCATCAAATATATTACGCCGAAGCACCAGTAGGAGAGCTTCGATTCAAAGTAGTTACACGATAAATAGTTTATCGAGTATATTAAGTAATTTTACTTTTGCAGCCACCCAGAGAGAGAAACCCATGGAATGGCACTTTAATGGCCATGAATAACACAGTGGCATGTTATCAAATACCGAATAAAGGAAGTTGGAATAACCTTAACGGCATGAAATTAACTGAAGATTGCCTAGTCGTGAACGTGTTCACCCCTTTGGTATAAATATATGAACCGAAAATTGTTGGAGTCTTGCTTGAGTTTCTCTTTTAGAAACCAAACACCAGTGATGAACTTTTGCCAGTAATGATTATGGTGCATGGGGGAAGGTTTTTAAATTTATACGGGAGCACATATTATCCTACATATTTTATGGAGCACGATATTGTTGTGATCACAATGAATTATAGATTAGGAGCGTTTGGTAACACATCCTTTCAGAGCCTGTTATTTTCCCCATTCCCAAGAAAAAATATTTTTAGGATTTCTATCAACGGAAGACGATGTTATCCCGGGAAACTTAGGTCTGAAAGATCAAAAATTCGCATTAGAATGGGTACATGATAACATCAAATATTTTAATGGTAATGCCAGTCAGGTGACCATAATGGGGGGAAGTTCTGGTGCGGCGTGTGTTGGCCTTCACCTTATTGGTCCTTGGACATCAAATAAAGGTATGAGGAACAGAGGAAATTTCAGGAACACTTACTTCAAACATTACTGTTTAAGTTCTCTTTCATGGTGCTATACAACAGAGCAATTCTCCGATATGGAATTACATCAGTTACAACGCAAGACAGCATGCCTTTCAGCTAGGACGCGCCTTGAATCCCAACTTCAATTCTAATGATTCAAGGGACCTCCTTCAAGTGTTGATGGAGGCTTCTGCTGAGGACATTTCGAACGTAAAATATTGGAGCTAGAGTTCTATTACTGTTTACGCAAAACCAATAATTTACAGGCGGTCGTTGAAGGACATTATGCACCAATCATAGAAAAAAGCGGTGATTTTTCGTACAACATGTTGGACTCGTTTATGACTGGCAATTTTAAGAAAGTCCCATTATTAACTGGTTTTAATTCCGAAGAAAAAGTTAATACAGGTGGGTTAATTGTAAACTGGGTACTCGATTCTGGGAAATAACTTTCTTTCTAGGATAAACATTTTTAAATAGGAGATACTTAGAACATTATAAAAGTGACTTCATCTTCACTAAACAGTCCGAAATCTCCTATTTTCCTACACTGAGCATACTCCTCTTTTATAAATTTGTATATTTAGATTTTGGTTTAGACTCAAGGTATCAATATAAATCTAACGTAAGCAATAAGAGCTTGAAGAAAACACCTTCATAATTCCAAGGAATTTCATAAAATATTATTCGCTTCAAATAAAACAATAAAATAGCATCCTTTTTTAGAACACGATGAAAATATTTTAAACTATTTAGACTCCGATCCAGCAAACTTGGTAAATTCGGTATTGTTGAATATAGAAAATCGAACCCATGTGGGAGGCCTCATCAAAGAAATTTATACCAATAAGACTTTCTCGGATGATTTTCCTGCGTACGTTAGGGTAAGGCGGTGAATATTATTTAAATTTTCCATTTTACAATATCGCTAAAAGTGTGAGGGAACATTGTACATTATTTTAGTATTTCGGCGATGATACGTTCGCAGTTCCAGTACTGAAACAGTCTGAGCTCTCATCCAAATTCGTCAAAGTTTATGTGTATGAATTTGGATATGACGGGCTTTACGGGAAATTTACAAAAGTGTCTTACGTAAAAGGTATTTTATACTATAAAAATCTCGTTACAACTTCATGTTACTTTAAATCTAGGATGTCACAGAGTAGCTCATGGCGAAGAGATGTATTATTTGTGGGGAAAGGATAACATCATTGATTTTCCCGCTGAAGACCGACTAACTGCAAAGCGAATGGTAAAATTATGGACAAATTTTATAAAAACAGGGTAAATCGGCATACCTTATCAATATATTAAATAATATATTGTTGCTTTCAGGAATCCCACGCCTACCGTGGATCCATTATTGCAAGGCATCATTTGGCCAGCAATAAACAGTAATGATACAAATAACATTCCGTACCTGCTTATTAACCAAACCCTTGAAGTTTATGTGAATCCAAGGATGTACCAAAGTGTAAAACATATCTACGATAAGTACCTTCGGCCTCCTTATATAATTTATACTAATAATGATTACTTTTACTTTACTAATTAAAGTTACTGTTAATGTCGGAGGTTCGGGTACTTTAATACATGATTAATAAACGAACATTCGAAATAATGTATAAATTATTTTCATCTCAGTTTTTGATTAAAACTAACATATATAAATAAGCTGACATAGTTATTTTACAGCTTAAAGACATAGATTAGTTGCCAGAAATTGGTAAAGAATAAAGTAAGGAAGAAAATGGGCGACCGATGAAAGTGGAATTGCCATGACTAGGACATATAAAAAACAAAATAGGAAGAATTACTTTTCCACATACTCCAATAAATATTGATTATTTAATATTGTTTTTCTTAACTAAATTTTAGCAGCCACTCCTCGATAATATCTGCAATGAAAATATCGTCAGAATCACTATCTGACATTTTTGCTGCAGTGCCCCTTGTGGAATTGAAAATAATCAGAAATAAAGTCTCTTTGAGGTCTATTACGCTAGAATATCCATTTTATAGCTCTTCTATCGAATCTATATCATATTTTATTACTAATTTAAACAACAAACCAAATATGAAGGGGGTTCGATAGAGGAACTTTTATATGGATACCCTAATGTAATAGTTGGTTCCTGTTCAGAGTTTCGTAGTTGTACGTTCTCACATGACGTTAGTTCATATGCCCATATCTTTAGTTGATACCAAAGGTTCCCGTCATCTTTTAAGGAACCGCAAAGTATTTGTAAGCGACATAAAGTAAAACGCCCAAAATAAATTAGAAAATATGTACAAATAATAAAATTATTAACTTTATTACAAACAAAGAGTTTTGCGTCATTCGTTTAATTGGATACAAATTTTTATTAAAAAAATACTGGCACGTTTTCTCCAAATCCTAATTAGACTTGCATACGTACCGGTTTTCGAAGAATGCCAATTAGTATAGATAACAATTAGTAATAGTAAATCAATAAGCAAATAAAAAAATAACTCCTCATTGGGCGACCACTCCATTTAAGCCTGTACGATACATTGGATACCTATGGAAACAATGTGGAAAGATTTCGGTGTAAAACGACTTATAGTGACGTTAATGTTCACTATTACCTTGTTCGGTATAATCTTGTTGGGGGTGTATATCGACGACATTGATGCAGAGGAAAGCGTAATTATAGAAATTCCCAAGGGCAAGATTAAAGGTCGTGTTATGAAAACTTTGAGTGGAAGGTATTTCTATGGTTTCCATTAAATATATTACGCCGAAGCACCAGTAGGAGAGCTTAGATTCAAAGTAGTTACACGTTACACGACAAATAGTTTTTCGAGTATATTAAGTAATTTTACTTTTGCAGCCACCCAGAGAGAGAAACCCATGGAATGGCACATTAATGGCCATGAACAACTCAGTGGCATGTTATCAAATACCGCGCAAAGGAAGTTGGGATAACCTTAACGGCATGAATGTAACTGAAGATTGCCTAGTCGTGAACGTGTTCACACCTTTGGTATAAGTATATGTACTAAAATATGTTGGAGTACTTAACTTCAGTTACTATTTTAGAAACCAAACACCAGTGATGAACTTTTGCCAGTAACGACTGTGGTGCATGGGGGAATGTTTTTAAACTCATACGGGAGCACATATAACCCTACATATTTTATGGAACACGATATTGTTGTGGTCACAATGAATTATAGATTAGGAGCGTTTGGTAACACATATTTTCGGACCCTGTTATTTTCCTCATTCCCAGGAAAAAATATTTTTAGGATTTCTATCAACGGAAGACGATGTTATCCCTGGAAACTTAGGTCTGAAAGATCAAAAATTCGCCTTAGAATGGGTACATGATAACATCAAATATTTTAATGGTAATGCCAGTCAGGTGACCATAATGGGGGGAAGTTCTGGTGCGGCGTGTGTTGGCCTTCACCTTATTGGTCCTTGGACATCAAATAAAGGTATGAGGAACAGAGGAAATTTCATGAACAATTAATTTTAACAATACTGTTTAAGTTCTCTTTCATGGTGCTATACAACAGAGTAATTCTCCGATATGGAATTACGTCAATTACAACGCAAGGCAGCATGCCTTTCAGCTAGGACGCGTCCTGAATCCCAACTTCACATCTAATCATTCCAGGGACCTCCTTCAATTGTTGCAGGAACATTCTGCTGAGGATATTTCGAACGTAAAGTATTGGAGCTATGGTTCTCTTACTATTTACGCAAAACGAATAATTTAAAGGCGATTGTTGAAGGGCGATATGCACCAATCATAGAAGAAAGCGGGGATTTTTCATACAACATGTTGGAGTCGTTTATGACTGGAAACTTTAAGAAAGTTTCCAGGAGTCCAGAAAAAAACATCCCCCTTCAACAATTTCACCAAGGAAGTGCCTCTTTCAATAACGCATCGACAGTTACCTCTGAAACTGCAAACCAAAAGAGAGCTATTCTATTAGAATAACATCGAATCTAATAAAGAAGCTACTCACTAAGCCCGGCAAAGGGACATCAAACCAACAAGTTTACCACAGAGAGCGATATGCATTGGTTTCAACAAAATTGGTAACTCAAATAGTAACAACTGGAAAAAATGTAAGTGTCACTACCACATTCTCAAGAAATAATACTTACCATTATACTGATATCGTAGATTCCACTCTATGTCATGAATATGTCTAAAACGAATAGACGAAACGTCGACAATTCATAAACACAACGTGTTTCATTTAATCCTGGGGAGGTCATCAGAAAAACCACCACAACATTTAAGAAAGTTCCGTTATTGGCTGGTTTCAATTCCGAAGAAAAAGTTAAAACAGGTGGGTTAATTGTAAACTGGGTACTCTATTCTTGCAAATAACTTTCTTTCTACGATAAATATTCTTAAATATAAGATACTTAGAAACGCTATAAAAGTGACATCATCTTTACTAAAACAGTCCGAAACCTTCTATTTTCCTACACTGAGCCTACTCCTCATTTATAATACCTCAAGGTATTAATATAACTCTAACGTAAGGAATAAGAGCTTGAAGAAAACACCTCCATACTTACAAGGAATTTGATAAAATATTATTCGCTTCAAATTAAACAATAAAATCGCATCCTTTTTTTAGAACACAATGAAACTATTTTAAAATATTTAGACTCCGAACCAGCAAACTTGGTAAATTCGGAATTGTTGAATATAGAAAATCGAACCCTTGTGGGTGGCCTCATCAAAGAAATTTATACCAATAAGACTTTCTCGGAAGATTTTCCTGCGTACATAAGGGTAAGGCAGTTAATATTATTTGAATTTTCCATTTTAAAATGTCGTTAAGATTGTGAGGGAACAGTGTACATTATTTTAGTATTTCGGCGATGATACGTTCGTAGTTCCAATTCTGAAACAGTCTGAGCTCACATCTAAATTCGTCAACGTTCATGTGTATGAATTTGGATATGAAGGGCTTCTAGCGAAATCTACGGAAGTGTCTTACGTAAAAGGTATTTTATACTATAAAAATCTCATTACAACTTCAAATTAATTTAAATCTAGGATGTCACAGAGTAGCTCATGGCGAAGAGAATTATTATATGTGGGGAGACGATAACATCATTAATTTTCCCACCGAAGACCGTCTAACTGCAACGCGAATGGTAAAATTATGGTCAAATTTTATAAAAACCGGGTAAATCGGCTTAACTTATCATTGTATAAAATAATATATTGTTGCTTTCAGAAATCCCACGCCCACCGTGGATCCATTATTGGAAGGCATCATTTGGCCAGCAATTAACCGCAATGATACAAATAACATTCCGTATCTGCTTATTAACCAAACCCTTGAAGTATATGTGAATCCCAGGATGTACCAAAGTGTAAAAGATATCTACGGTAAGTACCTTCGGCCTCCTTACATAATTTATATTAATAATGATTACTTTGCCGTTACTAATTAAAGTTACTGTTAATGTCGGAGGTTTGGGTACTATAACACATGATTAATAAACGAACATTCGAAATAATGCTTAAATTATTTTCATCCCAATTTTTGATTAAATCTAAAATATATAAATAAGCTGACATTGTTCTTTTACAGCTTATAGATATAGATTGGTTGCCAGAAATTTGTAAAGAATAAAGATATGTAGAAAATGGGCGACCGATGAAAGTAGAATTGCCATAATTAGGACATCCAAAAGACAAGATAGAAAGAAATACCTTCCCATATACTCCGAAAAATATTATTTAAATAATATCGACTTTTTTTAACTAAATTTTAGCAGCCACTTTTCGGTGAAATCTGCAATGAAAATATCAGAATCCCTATCTCACATTTTTGATGCGTGCATCTTGTGGAGTGAAAAATAATCGCAAGTATATTTGACATCTAATACGCTAGAATATCCATTTTATAGTTCTTCTATCGAATCTGTATCATATTGTATTGCTAAAGTAATCTTTAGTTGATACCAAAGGCTCCCGTCAACTTTCAAAAGACCGCAAAATACTTTTAAGCGACTTAAAGTAAAACGCCCGAAATAAATTCGAAAATATGTAAACTAATAAAAGCGTTTCCTTTATTCGCTACAAAAAGTTATGCGTTATTTCTTTAACTGGATACTAATTTATATTAAAAAAAATCTGGCATGTTTTCACTCCAAAACCGCATTAAACTTACATACGTACCCGCTTTCGAGGAATGTTAATTATTATCGTTTAAAATTAGTAATAGATAATCAGTAACCAAATTAAAAGTACAACGTCATTGGGCGATCACTCCATTTAAGCCTGTGCGATCATATGATACATACAAAAACCATGTGGAAAGATTTCGGTTTAAAACGGATTATAGTGACGCTGTTGTTCACTCTTATCTTGTTGAGTATAATTTTGTTGTGGGTGTATGTCGACGACTTTGATTCAGAGGAAAACGTTATTATACAACTTCCCAAGGGCAAGATTAAGGGTCGTGTTATGAAAACTTTGAGTGGGAAGATTTTCTATGGCTTTCATCAAATATATTACGCAGAAGCGCCAGTAGGACCGCTTAGATTCAAAGTAGTTGCTCAATAAATATTCTTTTGAGAGTGTTTAAGCAATTTTACATTTGCAGCCACCTAGAGAGAGAAAACCATGGAATGGCACTTTAATGGCAATGAATAACACAGTGGCTTGTTATCAAAATCCGACTAACGACAGTGATAGGAATAACCTTAACGGTATGGAACTTACTGAAGATTGCCTAGTCGTGAATGTGTTCACCCCTTTGGTATAAATATGTGTATTGAAAATTGTTAGAGTACTTGCTTCAGTTTCAGTTTTAGAAACCAAATACCAGTGATGAACTTTTGCCAGTAATGGTGTTTGTGCATGGGGGAATGTTTTTACACTTTTACGGGAGCAAATTTAGGCCTACATATTTTATGGGACACGATATTGTTGTGGTCACAATGAATTACAGATTGGGCGCGTTTGGTAACACATCCTTTCGGAGCCTGTTACTGTCCACACAACCATTGAATTATATTTTTAGGATTTCTATTAACGGAAGACGATGTTATCCCTGGAAACTTAGGTCTGAAAGATCAAAAATTCGCCTTAGAATGGGTTTATGATAACATCAAATATTTTAATGGTAATGCCAGTCAGGTGACCATAATGGGGGCGAGTTCTGGTGCGGCGAATGTTGGCCTTCACCTTATTGGTCCTTGGACATCAAATAAAGGTATGAGGTAGAAAGGAAATTTCAAGAATAATTACTTTTAACATTACCGTTTAAGTTCTCTTTCATGGTGCCATTCAACAGAGCAATTCTCCAGTATGGAATTACGTCAATTACAATGCAAGGCAGCAAGCCTTTCAGCTAGGACACGTCCTGAATCCCAACTTCACTTCTAATTATTCCAGGGACCTCCTTCAATTGTTGCGGGAGGCTTCTGCTCAGGACATTTCGAACGTAAAGTATTGGAGCTACAGATCTATTACCATTTACGCAAGACCAAAAATTTACAGGCGGTCGTTGAAGGACATTATGCACCAATCATAGAAGAAAGCGGTGATTTTTCGTATAACATGTTGGAGTCGTTTATGACTGGTAACTTCAAGAAAGTTCCGTTATTGACTGGTTTTAATTCCGAAGAAAAAATTATGACAGGTTGGTTTTGTAAACTGGGTACTTAATTATGGAAAATAACTTCCTCTCTAGGATAAACATTCTTAACTAGAAGGTACTTAGAAACACTCCAAAAGCGACTTAATCCTTACTATCCTTACTGAAATACTCCGAAATCTTTGTTTTTCCTATATTGAGCCTACTTCTCATTTATATATTTGTATATTTAGATTTTGATTTAGACTCTTGATTTGATTTAGTATTATTATAAATCTAACGTAAGGCAGTAAGAGCTTGAAGAAAACACCTCCATAATTACAAGGAATTTCATAAAATATTATTCGCTTCAATTAAACAATAAAATCGCCTTCTTTTTTAGAATATGACGAAGATATTTTAAACTATTTAGACTCCGATCCGGCAAACTTGGTAAATTCGTTATTGTTGAATATAGAAAACCGAACCCTTGTAGGTGGCCTCATCAAAGAAATTTATACCAATAAGACCTTCTCGGAAGATTTTCCTGCGTACGTAAGGGTAAGGCAGTTAATATTATTTGCAAATTCTATTTTAAAATAGTGTTAAAGCAGTGTATATTCTTTTAGTATTTCGGCGATGATACGTTCGTTGTTCCAGTACTGAAACAGTCTGAGCTCTCATCCAAATACGTCAAAGTTTATGTGTATGAATTTGGATATAAAGGGCTTCTAGGGAAATTTATGGACGTGCCTCTTTTGAATGGTATTCTATACTTTAAAAATATCGTTACAACTTCATAATATTTTAAATCTAGGATGTTACAGAGTAGCTCATGGCGAAGAGACTTATTATATGTGGGAAGACGATAACATCATTAATTATCCGAATCAAGACCGACTAACTTCAACGCGAATGGTAAAATTATGGTCAAATTTTATAAAAACAGGGTAAATCGGCATAACTTATCTTTACATTAACTAACATATTTTTGCTTTCAGGAATCCCACGCCTACCGTCGATCCATTATTGCAAGGCATAATTTGGCCAGCAATTAACAGTAATGATAAAAATAACATTCCGTACTTGCTTATAAACCAAACCCTTGAAGTATATGTGAATCCCAGGATGTACCAAAGTGTAAAACACATCTACGATAAGTACCTTCGGCCTCCTTACATCATTTATACTAATAATGATTACTTTGCCGTTACTAATTAAATTAAATTTTAATGTCAGAGTTTTGGGTACTTCAATACATGATTAAAAAACGAACATTCGAAATAATGTTTAAATTATTTTCATCCCAATTGTTAATTAAAACTAACATATCTAAATAGGCTGGCATAGTTGTTTTACAGCTTAAAGACAGATTGGTTTCCAGAAATTGGTAAAGAATAAAGAAATGTAGAAAATGGGCGACCGATGAATGTAGAATTGACATAATTAGGACATCCAAAAAACGAGATTGAAAGAAATACTTTCCCATATACTCCGATAAATATTATTTAAATAATATTGACTTTTTTAAATAAATTTTAGCAGCCACTTTTCTTTGAGATCTGCATCAATGAAAATATCAGAATCACTATCTCACATTTTTTATGCGTGCATCTTGTGGAGTGAAAAAAAACCCCATGGCATGCCAGGCTGAAAGGTAGATTTATGGGTAAGATATACAGTAATATAACACACGATGTGTCGAAAAAATGCATACGAGGTGTGAAAAAATACAAACGTCAAAATTTTAAAATATTTGCAAGTAACTTTTTCTCTGTACATTTCTCAAAGATATATTTTATACAAAAGTTGTTCGTCTCTATAAGGGCAACAAAAAAGCTAAGTAACATTTTTCTCTCAGACGCGAAATTAAATTTTTTTAATTTTTTTGACAAAAATAACTTTATTTTTGTAAGTTTCTCGACAGATTGTTTTATACAAAAGTTGTTCGCCTCTCTAAGAACAACAAAACACCTTAGTGACATTTTTCCCTCAGACGCGAAATAAAAGTTTTTCTTATTTTTATTTATTTTGAAAAAAATAGCTTTTTTTCTGTACATTTCTCGAAAAAATGTTTTATACAAAAGTCGTTCGCCTCTATTCTTCTTCTTAGGGTACCTATCCGTTTCGGATGTTGGCAATCATGTTGGCAATTATAACTTTGTTTGTACACGCTCGAAACAGTTCTGCTGAGGTTTTCCCAAACCAAGTCCGTAAATTCCTCAACGATGAGATTCTTCTTCTTCCGGGTTCTCTCCTACCCAGTATCTTTCCCTGTATTATGGTTTGCAGTAGGGAGTATCGATCCTTATTCCTCATAACATGCCCTAGGTATTCTAGTTTTCTTTTTTTAATGATGTACATGATTTCTAGATCTTTTTTCATTCTCTTTAACACTTCTATATTTGTAACGTGAGCTGACCATGGTATTTGGAGCATTCTCCTATACATCCACATCTCAAATGCTTCCACTTTTTTAGTGGTGGCTTCTGTGAGTGTCCTGGATTCTACTCCATACAATAAAACAGAAAAAAACATAGCATCGTAAGTGCCTTATTTTCGTTTCTAGGGATATGTTGTGACTTTTGAAGATGGCACTCATTTTGTTAAAAACTGTCCTAGCCTTTCCTATACGACATTTTACCTCTTGTGCACTGTCCCATTGTTCGTTTATGATGGTTTCAAGGTAGCAATATTGTTGAAAACGTTCAATTCGAGTTCCGTTGGTATATAGGTGAGCTCCATTTATATCTCTTTTGCTGATGATCATTTGTTTTGTTTTTTTTACGTTGATATTAAGACCATATTGTTGACTATACTGCGTGATATGGTTCATTAATCTTTGCAATGCTTCCAAGCTATCTGCTATCACCATGGTATCGTCGGCGTACCGAATATTATTCAGTCTGACTCCGTTTAGAAGGATACCCCCTTTTACGCCGTTAAGTACTTCGTTGAAAATTCTTTCGGAATACAAATTGAATAATAGCGGCGAAAGGACACATCCCTGTCTGACCCCCCGTAGTATTTTCACCTGGTCTGTTCGATCTCCATCAAGTCTGACGCATGCTGTCTGATTCCAATAGAGATTTGAAATTATTCGGATATCTTTATCGTCTAGGCCAGTCTCTTCCAGGATATTGATCATTTTATGATGTTGAACGCGATCAAATGCCTTTTCATAGTCGATAAGACATGCGTATACGTCGCAGTTGACGTCTCTGCATCTCTGGATTAGGACTTGAACTCCAAAGAGTGCCTCTCTGGTTCCGACGCCATTGATAAAACCAAATTGATTTTGGGATACGTGTTCTTCGCATTTGTTGTAAATTCTTTTGTGAATGATCTTAAGAAATAATTTCAGCATATGACTCATCAGGCTTATGGTCCCATATTCCTCGCACTTTTTTGCTCCAGATTTTTTTGGTATTGCTATGAATTCTGATTGCAGCCATTTTTCTGGGAAATTTCCAGAATTATAGATTTTGTTGAAGATGTCGGTAATCCAGGCTATTCCTTCATCATCGAGCAGCTTTAGAAATTCCGCATCTATGTTGTCTGGTCAGGCTGTTTTTTTTTTGTTTTCATTTGCTTTATTGCTATTTCAACCTCGTGGATTAGTATGGGTGGGCCTGTAGCTTCTTCCGATAATGAGTACGTGGTTTCCGGTCTTTGACCTTCAAAAAGCTTTTTTATGTATGACTTCCAAACGTTTTTCAGGTCATCTTTGTCAATGATGATTTTTCCATTTTTGTCTACGATCTTCATACCTTGTCGCTTTCTCAAGGTTCCAGTTGCCTCTTTTATTTTTTTGTGTAGGTTGAAGCTGTCGTGTCTGGCTTGCAGTATTTCTATTTCAGCGCATTTCTCTGCTGCTTCTTTTTCTTTTGCTTCCCTAATCTTTTTCCTAATCTGTGACAGGATCTTCTTGTACTCTTTTTCCTTCTCATTGAATGTTCTTCTTTTTTCCATTAGGTTTAAAATTTCACTGTTCATCCAAGTTTTCTTTTTGTTTTGTTTTTCTTCCTTTAAAAATTCTTTCTTTGTCGACTCTATTATATTTGTGAATTCGTTAATTTCCTCCTGCATGCAATTCACCTCTTTCAATTGTTTTACTTTTCGTTTACGTATTCGCTTGCTTTTTGTTTTATTAGAGGTTGCTGTAAAGCCTTCACGTCATAATGATGAATCATTTTCTTCTTAATTTTCTTCAAAATCACTCTTATATTTCCTACTAGAGGTATATGATCTGATTCAATGTCCGCCCCAGGATAAGTTTTAACTGAAGTAAAGCAGTTTCTGAACCTCCTGTTAACTAACATATAGTCAATTTGGTTACGTACAATGTTACTAGGTGTGTCGGCTGGTGACTTCCATGTATACAGTCTTCTCTTTGGCAATTTGTAGAATGTGTTTAATACTACTAATTCGTTGTTTTCTGCGAAAGTCTCCAGCCTATCTCCTCTATTATTTCTTTGTCCTAATCCAAACGGTCCAATGAATGCTGTTTTCAATCCCTCTCCCAATTTGGCGTTAAAATCACCCATTACGACATTTATTTCGTGGTTTGGGAGCCGTTGTATAAAGTCTTCTATGCTTTGGTAGAAACTTTCGACTTGTTCATTTTCTTTTTCTGCAGTGGAGGCGTATATTTGGACTATGTTCATATTTACAGGATGAGCTTTTATTTGGAGTAATATCGCACGGTCGGACATTGGGATACAATTAGTGACACATTGGCTTATATGTCGACTGACTATAATTCCTACTCCATATTGCATTTTTCCATCCGTTGATCCAGAATAAAATACTGTGTGTTCTCCTTTGTCAATACTTCCTTCTCCTGGCCATCTCATCTCACTTATTCCCATTATGTCGATATTCAATCTCTTCATTTCTTGGATGGCGTTGTCTATTTTTCCTGCTTTTGCCATGGTTTTAACGTTCCAAGTGCATATTTTAATCCGTTTATTTTTACATTTTGGTTGGGCTGTTTTTTTTCTACGGTCACTCATAACTGTCTCCCCCGGAGATCCGAACGGGAGACTTACTCCGGAATCATATTTAGTTCTGAGCATTGCCATAGATGATTTTCTACTAGGACTATCCCGTAGGATCTTTAATGTAGCGGTTGTCCTTTGCCATCTACATCCTTATGCCGTTGATTACCTTAGTAATTCCTCCGCCTTTGAGGTCGATTTCTCAGCCTCAGGACAAAAGAGTGCCCTTTCCTTCACTTGTTCATCCACCCGTAGCCGTTGACAAGTTGAAGGTGGATCGCTTATTCCGGCGATCGTTCGGTCGTCAGAGCCTCGTCAGTTATCTAGCAGGGGCACCGGATAACTTAGTTATCGCACGAGCAGGTGAGGTTGACATTTGGGCAGGCATTATTAGCCTTCACCCCCTTACCCCCTTCGCCTCTATAAGAGCAACAAAAAACCCAAGTAACATTTTTCTCTCAGACCCGAAATAAAAGTTTTTTGATTTTTTTTTCAAAATAACAAGCCGCCATTTTGAAACCGCTGGACCGATTTGGACCATTAACGAACTCGACCGAGATTTTCGGCCATCTGATTTTTGTACCAAATTTCGTTGTGATTCTTTAAAAAATGCGACCTGTAGCCTGCCGACAAGTTTCGTTATATCCCATATATATATACAAAGGAAAATTATCGACTTACCCGTCTATTCTAGTAACCACCGACACGTGTTTCTGCTTATTAGCTTCGTCAGGGTGGTATAACCAAGCTCTGAATGATAACGATGTTTGACACTTGGGAAAAAAAAATTATACAACTCAAAAACAACTTTGCGTCTGTAAAGGAAAAAGTTCATGTAAAGGAACTTTTTCCTTTACAGACGCAAAAGTGCTTTGCTGTCAACTGTTGACGTTCTTTTTTAGTTGTATAATTTTTTTTCCAAGTGTCAAACATCGTTATCATTCAGAGCTCGGTTATACCACCCTGACGAAGCTCATAAGCAGAAACACGTGTCGGTGGTTACTAGAATAGACGGGTAAGTCGATAATTTTCCTTTGTACATTTGTTCCGTCGCGAATTTCACTACTATATATATATATATATACATACATACATACATACATACATATATATATATATATATAAATTTTTGGGAAATGATTAGGTATGATCTCTAGATACCAAAAAACTGAAAACCGCATTCTAATTCCTATTTTTTCGACTTCGTTAGCGAATGCAATACTAGATATAAATCTACCAATAATCGTAAGTCTATTTGACATCTATTACGCTAGAATTTCCATTTCATAGTTCTTCTATCGACTGTGTATTTTATTTTAGTGCTAATTAAACCTTTTTTGTTCATAAGAAGGCTCCCGTCAACTTTTAAAAGACCGCAAAACACTTGTAAGCGACTTAAATAAAATGCCCGAAAAAAGTTATTTGCGTTAGTTCTCTAACTGGATATTATTGGATACCAATATATATATATATATATATATATATATATATATATATATATATATATATAAATCTGACGTGTTTGCACTCCACAACCTCATTAACTTACATACGTACCCGTTTTCTAGAAATTTTAATTATTATAGTTAACAATTAGTATAGTAAATCAGTGAGCAAATTAAAAAGTACCACGTCATTGAGCGATCATTCCATTTAAGCCTGTACGATCATATTATGATACATAAAGAAACCATGTGGAAAGATTTCGGTTTAAAACGAATTATAGTGACGTTATTGTTCACTCTCACCTTATTCGGTACAATCTTGTTGTGCGTGTATATCGACGACTTTGATTCAGAGGAAAGTGTGATTATAGAACTTCTTAAGGGCAAGATTATGGGTCGTGTTATGAAAACTTTGAGTGGAAAGGTTTTCTATGGCTTCCATCAAATATATTACGCCGAAGCACCAGTAGGCCCGCTTAGGTTCAAAGTAGTTACCCAATAAATATTTTGTCGAGAATGATACGTACACTGAACGAAAAAGGTACGTGATATTAATAAAAAAGTACATCAAATCAATGAACGTCGACATAAATTTCGGGCCGATGACGAGTGTTGTTGATTCAATGAACGGTCGTACATAAATTTCTCTGTTCATTAAGTTACGATTTCTGTACATTGAGTCAATGTACAGTAGACATGGATCTATGTTGGCGGTTATTAATGTGATGTTTGCTATGTGTTAAACCAATGAATTGTGAGCATAGATCTAAGGTTGCCGGACGTTAATATTATGTACGACATACGTTAGGCCTATGATTGCTGTACGTTAAATTAATAAACAGTGAGCATGGATCTATGATCGCCGGTTATTGATATTACGAACGATCAACATTGGCTTATGATTGCTGTACATTAAATCAATAACTGGTGTTGATAGACCTATGACCTCCAATTATTAATTGCAGTGACTTTTGAAAAAATATTTTATGCAGCGTTTCAGAAGCATTGGAACGCGGAAGGTGGAAAATCTTACTAATACATACCACTTTCTAATTCTTCGCAAAGGGATTTGCAGAATAATAGCCTTTTTTGCTACATCAATTTTTTATTGCATCAGAAACTCACAAATCATATGAACCTTTGGGCTCTAAGCGACACGTTATGTTTGTAAAATGTCTTTTCCATTTGGCAAAACTTGGCCGATGGCACCAAATATCCATGGATCGCCAATCTGAAAAAAGAAGGGGAAATGGTAAACCAAAACCAGATTTACGCTTTAAAAAAATATTCGTTTTATGACGTAAGAAAAACCTTAGTTAAACACCTTACGTTTTAGAACATTAACAGGTGTGTTTATAACTATTTCTACATAAAACAAAGTCCGAGTACGATGTCAAGCACAAAAAGACATATTACAGTTATTTAGCAACGAATATTCATTATCTGAAACAAGGATTTAAAGAAAATGTTTTTTAATGTGGAAGGTTTAAGAAAAGCAAATTTTCCTTTTTATAAGTATGTAAAATAGAACTTACTTTCATTACAAGCATCCTCAAACGCTTTATTTAGAAGGCCTTTAGTAGTTTTATTTTTCATGTGTCCGTCTTTCTGTAGAAATGTTACTGTGTGGGGAAACCATTTTTCCCAATTATTTAAAAGTAATTCCCAATTTCCGAAAGCAATCTCATAGTTTATACTAACCTAAAAAAATAAAAGTGTTATAAGTAATACAAAATTAGACATTTTCCTAAATGATTCGAAAGAAAAATAAAATTTTAAGACTACCTACTAGTAAGAGATTGCATAGAACTGTGTTATTTCAACTTTCCGATAATGCTAATACTTACCAATTTTCCATTCTTAAAGGGAAATACTGTCTTTCTCGAGCCTGTTCATCTATCACACAATAATTTGGCACAATTGGTATAATAGTTAGAACGCTGTACTGCCTCTTCTACTTTATCAGACCGACTGGAGGTAATTCAGAAGAATTCGCATAAAAAGTGGTACAAACAGAGAAGTCTACGACGGTGATTCGTAATATTAATGTTCGCCGACATCGTTTCAACTTCCGACAACATTAAATCTGATGCGTTTTTAAAAGTTAATGGCTGGCTTCGTAAAATCAATGTTTGATGTTCATTGAAACAACGAAAACCGTTCATAAATATTTTATGTTTGCTGTTCGTAGATCTATGACGAAAATTTATCGTTATAATGATGAAGAACGTTGTTTAATAATCCTCAAACATTAACTCAATGAATTTTTACATTAGATTAATGGATGAAATATTTAATTCCAATGTTTTGCGTTCACTGTTTAATGTTGGCTCGTTTATCGGTTCAATGTATGAAGTCATAAGTTTATGACCAGAAATCGTTGTAACCATCACCGATTCATAATATTAATGTTCACAAAAATGACGACGGCCGTTCATTGATTTTACGTACGAAATTATTTTCTGTGTAATTTTACTTTTGCAGCCACCTAGAGAGAGAAAGCCATGGAATGGCACATTAATGGCCATGAAAAACACAGTGGTATGTTATCAAAAACCGGACAACGAAAATAAAAATGACCTTCATGGGATGGAAGTAACTGAAGATTGCCTAGTCGTGAACGTGTACACCCCTTTGGTATAAATATATGTACTGAAAATAGTTGGAGGACTTGCTTCAGTTTCTCTTTTAGAAACCAAACACCAGTGATGAACTTTTGCCAGTAATGGTGGTGGTACATGGGGGAAAGTTTTTAAACTTATACGGGAGCAAATATAGGCCTACATTTTTTATGGAATACGAAATCGTTGTGGTCACAATGAACTATAGATTAGGCGCGTTTGGTAACACATTCTTCGGATCTTGTCACTTTCCTCACTTCCATAAAATTATATTTTTAGGATTTCTATCAACCGAAGATGATGTTATTCCTGGAAACTTAGGTCTGAAAGATCAAAAATTCGCCTTGGAATGGGTACACGATAACATAAAATATTTTAATGGTAATGCCAGTCAGGTCACCATAATGGGGGGAAGTTCTGGTGCGGCGTGTGTTGGCCTTCACCTTATTGGTCCTTGGACATCAAATAAAGGTATGAGGAACAGAGGAAATTTCAAGAACTATTACTTTTAACATTACTGTTTAAGTTCTCTTTCATGGTGCTATACAACAGAGCAATTCTCCGATATGGAATTACGTCAATTTCAACGCGAGGCAGCATGCCTTTCAACTTGGACGCGTCCTGAATCCCAACTTCACATCTAATCATTCCAAGGACCTCCTTCAAGTGTTGCTGGAAGCTACTGCTGAGGACATTTCGAATGTAAAGTATTGGAGCTACATTTATATTACTGTTTACGTAAAACCAATAATTCACAGGCGGTCGTTGAAGGACATTATGCACCAATCATAGAAGAAAGCGGTGAATTTTCGTATAACATTTTGGAGTCGTTTATGACTGGTAACTTTAAGAAAGTACCGTTATTGTCTGGTTTCAATTCCGAAGAAAAAATTACAGCAGGTTGGTTAATTGTAAACTAGGTACTTAATTCTGGAAAATACCTTCCTTTCCAGGATAAACGTTCTGAAATAGAAGGTACTTAGAAACACTCTAAAAATGACTTAATCTTCACTAAAACACTGCAAAATCTTCCTTTTTCCTATATTGAGCCTACTTCCCATTTATAAAATTGTTACTAAGATTTTGGTTTAGGCTCAGGGTATCATTATAAATCTTACGTAATGCAGTAAGAGCTTGAAGAAATCACCCCCACAATATCAAGGAATTTAAAAAAATATTATTTCCTTCAATCAAACAATAACATCGCATTCTTTTTTAGAATACGATAAAAATATTTTTAACTATTTAGACTCCGATCCAGCAAACTTGGTAAATTCGGTATTGTTGAATATAGAAAACCGAAAGCTGGTGGGTGGCCTCATCAAAGAAATTTATACCAACAAGTCTTTCTCGAAAGATTTTCCTGCCTACGTAAGGGTAAGGCAATTAATATTATATGTAAATTATATTTTAAAATAGTGCTAAAACAGTGAGGGAACAGTGTACATTCTTTTAGTATTTCGGCGATGATACTTTCGTAGTTCCAGTACTGAAACAGTCTGAGCTCTCATCCAAATACGTCAAAGTTTATGTGTATGAATTTGGATATAAAGGGCTTCTAGGGAAATTTACGGACGTGCCTCATTTGAAAGGTATTCCATACTTT
The DNA here is from genome assembly GCA_946251905.1 of Cryptocephalus moraei. Taxonomy (NCBI): domain Eukaryota; kingdom Metazoa; phylum Arthropoda; class Insecta; order Coleoptera; family Chrysomelidae; genus Cryptocephalus; species Cryptocephalus moraei. The sequence continues at coordinate 16,001,605 of OX276454.1, forward strand.
AAAAATATCGTTACAACTCCATATTATTTCAAATATAGGATGTTACAGAGTAGCTCATGGCGAAGAGAATCATTATTTGTGGGAAGGCGATAACCTCTTTAATTATCCCGCTGAAGACCGACTAACTGCAACGCGAATGGTAAAATTGTGGTCAAATTTTATAAAAACAGGGTAAATCGGCTTAACTTGTCATCGCATTAGCTAATATATTGTTGCTTTCAGAAATCCCACGCCTGTCGTCGATCCATTATTGGATGGAATCATTTGGCCTGCAATTAATAGTAATGATACAAATAACATTCCGTACCTGCTTATTAACCAATCCCTTGAAGTTTATGTGAATCCCAGGATGTACCAAAATGTAAAACATATCTACGATAAGTACCTTCGGCCTCCTTACATCATTTATACTAATAATGATTACTCTTACTTTACCAATTAAAGTTACTGTGAATGTCGGAACTTTGGGTACTTTAATACCTGATTAATAAACGAACATTCGAAATAATGCTTAAATTATTTTCATCCCAATTGTTAATTAAAACTAACATATATAAATAGGCTGACATAGTTGATTTACAGCTTGAAGACAGATTGGTTGCCAGAAATTGGTAAAGAATAAAGAAATGTAGAAAATGGTCGACCGATGAATGTAGAATTGCCATAATTAGGTCATCCAAAAAACAAGATAGAAAGAAATACTTTCCCATATACTCCGAAAAATATTATTTAAATAAGATTGACTTTTTTTAAATAAATTTTAGCAGCCACTTTTCTATGAGATCTGCAATTAAAATATTAGAATCACTATCTCATATTTTTTATGTGTGCATCTTGTGGAGTGAAAAATTATCGTAAGTCTATTTGACATCTATTACGCTAGAATATCCATTTCATAGTTCTTCTATCGACTGTTTATTTTATTTTAGTGCTAATTAAACTTTTGTTGATAACAAGGCTCCCGTAAACTTTTAAAAGACCGCAAAACACTTGTAAGCGACTTAAGTAAAATGCCCGAAAAAAGTTTTGCGTTATTTCTCTAACTGGGTACCAATATATATAAAAAGAAAATCTGGCGTGTTTGCACTCCACAACCTCATTAACTTACATACGTACCCGTTTTCTAGAAATGTTAATTACTGTAGTTAACAATTAGTATAGTAAATCAGTAAGCTTATTAAAAAGTACCAAGTCATTGGACGATCATTCCATTTAAGCCTGTACGATTATATGATACATAAAGAAATCATGTGGAAAGAGTTTGGTTTAAAACCAATTATAGTGACGTTATTGTTCACTCTCACCTTATCCGGTATAATCTTGTTGTGCGTGTATATCGACGAATTTGATTCAAAGGAAAGTGTAATTATAGAACTTCCTAAGGGCAAGATTATGGGTCGTGTTATGAAAACTTTGAGTGGAAAGGTTTTCTATGGCTTCCATCAAATATATTACGCCGAAGCACCAGTAGGCCCGCTTAGGTTTAAAGTAGTTACTCAATAAATATTTTGTCGAGAATGATACGTAAGTTTACTTTTGCAGCCACCTAGAGAGAGAAAGCCATGGAAAGGCACATTAATGGCCATGAATAACACAGTAGTATGTTATCAAAAACCGAATAACGAAAGTAAGAATAACCTTAATGGGATGGAAGTAACTGAAGATTGCCTAGTCGTGAACGTGTTCACCCCTTTGGTATAAATATATATACTGAAAATAGTTGGAGGACTGGCTTCAGTTTCTCTTTTAGAAACCAAACACCAGTGATGAACTTTTGCCAGTAATGGTGGCGGTGCATGGGGGACAGTTTTTATACTTATACGGCAGCAAACAGAGGCCTACATATTTTATGGACTATGATATCGTTGTGGTCACAATGAACTATAGATTAGGCGCGTTTGGTAACACATTCTCCGGAGCTTGTCACTTTCCTCACTTCCATTAAATTATATTTTTAGGATTTCTATCAACCGAAGACGATGTTATTCCTGGAAACTTAGGTCTGAAAGATCAAAAATTCGCCTTGGAATGGGTACACGATAACATTAAATATTTCAATGGTAATGCCAGTCAAGTGACCATAAGTGGCGGTAGTGCTGGAGCGGTATGTGTTGGGCTTCATCTAATTGGTCCTTGGACATCAAATAAAGGTATAAGGAACAAAGGAAATTTCAAGAATGATTCCTTTTATCATTACTGTTTTAGTTCTCTTTCATGGTGCTATTCAACAGAGCAATTCACCGATATGGAATTACGTCAATTACAACGCAAGGCAGCATGCCTTTCAGCTAGGACGCATTCTCAATCCGAACTTCACTTCTAATGATTCAAGGGACCTCCTTCAAGTGCTGCTCGAAAGTACTGCTGAGGACATTTCGAACGTAAAGTATTGGAGCTACAGTTCTATTTATGTTTACGTAAAGCCAATAATTTACAGGCGGTCGTTGAAGGACATTATGCACCAATCATAGAAAAAAGCGGTGATTTTTCGTATAACATGTTAGAGTCGTTAATGACTGGTAACTTCAAGAGGGTTCCGTTATTGGCTGGCTTCAACTCTGAAGAAAAAATTGGTAAAGGTGAGTAGAAAACAAGGGTCAACTTTAAAAAAAATTAAACAGATAAATTACTCTTCTAGAATTCGATCACGCTGAGCGTGATGAGCTGGATACCAATATAGCGTCTCTTTTAAAATCTAAACTGCTGAATATAAAAAATAAAACTTTGGTAGCTAGGTTAATAAAGGAAACGTACACGAATAAGACATTTGTAGAAGATTTCCCTGCGTTTATTCGGGTAAGTTTGATTAAATATAATATTTTCACTCAACCAATTTTGAAATATTTTCTTAACACATCCCCTAATATTCGACCTTGTTTATATTTTAGTACCTAGGCGAAGATTCTTGTGTAAATCCCGTAGTGAAACAGGCACAAATATCTTCGCAATTTGTAGACGCATATTTGTACCAGTTTGCATATAAAGGGAGACTCGGTCAAATGATGAATATTCCCTTTCTTGAAGGTAATAATTTAAAACACCTGTAGGTGATTACTATGACATTTGTATTGCTATTTACAGGATGCGAGAGAGTAAGTCATGGCGAAGATATACACTACCACTGGGAAACGGACGAAGCAAATATCGAGGAATATAGTGAAGCAGATCAGTTGGCATCACGTAGAATGGTGCGAATGTGGGCGAATTTCGTGAAATTTGGGTAAAGTCGATACAAGGTGGTCCATTTATGAATAATTTGATTTCAATCACTATTACAGCAATCAATTTCCGGCTTCTTATCACATGTTCGAAAATGTATCTTGGCCTAAGCTCAATCCCAACGACACTGATAACATTCCGTATCTGCTCCTGAACGAAACTCTGGAGGTTAGAAATAATCCGAAGAACTTTCAGAGAATAAGGAAGATTATGGACAGATATCTTCAGCCTCCTTATACCATTTATACAAATAGTGATTATTTTATTGTAAAAGTATAAGATAAAATGTGTAAGAAACATTTACTGATAATGTGCTTACCCGTTATTATAAAAACTGACATCTATTGTTCGTGTTAAAAAAATCGCAAAATAGTGATTATTTCTTAAATAAAGTATTATATTTGGGGTACCCAACTGCAAAATAATGATAAATTATATCGTCTTTGATTTTATCATTTAAATGAACCGGAAAATTATTCCAAATTTCTTATACAACCAAAGTTCAGTAATATCTGTATGATTGCGGATCGCTCAACGTCGATACGAAACATTATTCACAGTGTAAGTGCTACTGTGCGAATACAAATATATATTTTTTATGGAAATAATTTTGCCTTAGCTTCCGGAATCCCTACTGATTGGTAAAAAAATTTCTGCAAATTTACATTATTAAGAAAATATTGATCACTGTGTAATTCTAAGGAAAATTGAAAACACACTTTATAAAATGGAACAAAAATAAATTTTAAATTAGATTTGTTTATCATGAAGCTCTACGTTTGGAAAGAAATTATTCTCCATATCATTAAAATTTCTTGTGTGAAACCATAAAAATATTGTAGAAATACTTTTAACAAATTTATAGTTGGTTGATGGTAAACCTAGCTATTATTATATATTTTATCTATCGGTGGTAACATACCTCTATTAATTCACTTTTGAAAGTACAAATCAATCGCGATAAAACGTTTTAGTAAAAAGGCGAATAACATTCTAGTATAATAATGTACTATAGTAAGTTTAATAACGTTAATAATAGTCTATAGTAATTAGAAATAAGTTCGTGCATGAAAATGAATTCGAAACTAGTTAATTGTTGAATTCAGAAATTTTGTATATGGCGTCTATTGTTTCATATTAGGTACCTTTAAAAGCTTTCATATAATTTATAAATACCTGATTAATTTTTTTCATTCAAGCCATTTTATGCAAATTTGAATTTTAGGAATTTTAAACATTTTTCAAATCTCAAGTTCAATATTTTTCAAAACTTCCACATTTGTTCCATAGAACATATTTTCCGGTATGCTTTATAGTGGATTGCCATGCGGTGCCACGCAGAAAATGCCAGCTATAAAGCTTTATGTGAAACTAAATTAATTTTAAAATGCAAGGTTTCACATATGCTGGCAATCAATTTAATTAAATAATATAAAAATTGATTCCACTAATAAATAAAGAAATTACTCACAATCTATTCCTGAATTGAGTCTATACGCGTGTGTCATAAACATGCTATTAATTACAGGTTTTTATCAACCGAGGACTATGTCAACTGACTGGCAACTTGGGACTTAAAGATAAAAGGTTTGGTTCGGATTCAAAATAACATCAAAAATTTCCAGGTTACCCTCGGGGGCGGAGGTTAGGGAGCTGTTTGTGTTGGTTTATATTTGATAGAAACTTGGGGATCAGAAAAGCTATGAACATTCTCCAAGAAGGAATGGATGAAATTTAAAACGATATTATAATTAATCATCATCATTTATGGTTTATATAATAGTATAAATATTATGAGAAGATTAATAATTATCCTTCTGCTATTATTTTGATTTGAGCAAATTTTCAGCAATATTTCACCGCGCCATCCAACAAAGCAACTCCCTAAAATGGAAGTAGTTAATAAAAACAAATTTTCTTTCAAGACAATTCCAAATAGGTCTAAGAAACAAATTCAATATTCGCTCGAATTCAAGTTTTTGGGGTTATCTCTGTAATATACGGTTTAAACATTTTCAACCTTAGAATGTTTCACATACTCAAAAACTGCCTAATTAGGGCATTCCTTAAAAAATTTGAGCAATATAGCAATTCTGTAATAACCGTCCAATTAAAACATTCCAATTTAATTAAAAATTCGTCATGCACACCAATTATTATAAAACGCTTTGATATTGCCTTGCGTCTCATGTGTGGCGTGTGCTACTAAATATTTCTTATTACTTAACTACTGAACCAAATAAACATAATTAATACCAATCCCACCAATAAATGGATAGCAATTCAAAGAATCTTCTGTGGGTTGGTATAGCAGCCACTCTGTTTGCCGTTGGTATCGTATTAATATGTTTAATTCTCTGGGAAACATCCAATAATGATGTCATCGTTGTGCTTCCAAATGGAAAAGTCAAGGGTCGCACAATGGAGAGCTTGAATGGTTCGACTTACTACGGATTCTTTCAGATATACTATGCCGCGTCTCCAGTAGGTCCACTCAGATACATGGTAAGAAAATTTTGATTTATAATTGTTTTTTGGAGAGTAGAATTGTCGATCAAAGTCTACAACGACAGTACACTAAACAGTTTTATGACAAATCTGTCACATTTATATAAAATTTTATATTGTAAGATTTAAGGCGCTGGCTTTGAGTCAGGCGGTCACTGTCGTCGTGGGTTCGAATCCCACGTAATCCATGGATGTTGTAATTGTTGCGGGAAGTGTGTAAAATGTATCCAAAATCCCGTTCCTATTCACGCCGGTAACCAGGCCGGATAGGATCGGATATCCTGTAGGAGGGCGGGACTAGGATACACACACCCTGAGTCGGTAGAGCACGGAGTGGATCAATTGGGGTGAGAGCCTTAGGGGGTACAACCGTGCTCGAGGACCGTGGTTCGGAGCCCACGTTAAGCTGTAGGTCCCGTCCAGTTTAGCCTTGCAGCAAAAAGGAGACGTTAACTACAATTCACACACACACTCATATTGTAAGATGAATCCAATGACACTATACCAATTCTGTTTTATTAGTACGTATTCATTTCTTTGCTTTTTTTGGAGAAAACTATACAAGTTACGTGTATAATTAAAAATTTGTATTTAATACAACAAAATAATAGTTTTCAAAGTTACGTTCCAAATTTAGATTCTTGTAATCGCTTGTTTTATTAGACCTACGTCAATTTACTTACAACGTATTGATTCCATGCACGTTACATTACATTACACATCGATTAGTCTATTATACAACACTATTTTAATAGGTTCTATGCGGTTCGGTAAGACCAAATACACTATAAAATTAATTTATGCAAATCGTACGATTTATTAATCTATTTTTGAGAAGTCGGAAACATAGCGCGATACAGAGACATAAGTTGGCGTAGGGATTTTAAAATTATTAAAAAAGAAAATTAATAAAGCTTACTTCATCAAGAAAAAAAAATTAATTCGCATTTATATCGATCGGTAATTACCTTCTGGGCCAGCATTAATTGTATTTACATATAATTTAATTAAATATAAAAATATTCAACAATCCACAAGTCAAATACAACTATCCAACGACTTTTTTAAATTTTTTCTGTAACATTAGCTACACGATTTAATATTAATCTCGATTTAACATTAAAAATGCCTGGATCAAATTGCATATCATTAAAATTTTTCAAGTGACTATTTAAAAATTCTTAAAGTTTTAGTTGCGGCGCTGGGAAAGAATGTAATGAAGATAGTGTATACATTGTTAACTCGAATAGCTACTCTTTCTTTGGTAAATATATAATACCTCCTATTCATCAGTTAAAATATGCTCAACATGACCGAAAATATCTTTCATAAATATTTTATCTCTTACTAATTCTCCAAGCCTCAAAAGAATCTGTACGCATAGGTTATGTGTGACCCACCCAACCTCAAAAGCAGTAACACAAGAGACCATAGACTTACTTACCAAGGATAGGCGGCGGATCCCAATAAGGCAGGTTGTGCCTGCTAGGAGTGAGAGGCAAATAAATAAGGCGTGTTGCTTTCTCACTCTAATTGGGCGGAGCTGACAACTCCCTAACCATGGCGATCTAACCTTTAACTTTGTGAGTTACGTCACTTACTTTTATTATGGAGGTCGCGGGTTCTAGACTCCAAGAAATCGAACCTTAATTCAACTTTTCCCCCGCTATATTTATAGTTTTATTTCTTTTCTTTTACTTCCCCAATAATTTTCGAAAACAAACGATAACAAATTCTTGATTCTATTGACCCAAGGCTATAGAGGTTAGATCGCCAAGGTTACGGAGCTGTCAGCTCAGCCCATTTAGAGTGGGAAAGCAGCATGCCTTATTTATTTACCTCTCACTCCCACTAGACTCAACCTTGCTTATTGGGATCCGCAGTCTATACGTGGTAAGTCTATACAAGAGACTAATCGACAGAAATCCTCCGGTTCAAGTTTAAAATAAGGAGACTTAGCCAGTGACGATTAAGCACTTATCTGTACTTATAAAACTGGTGGTTTGCAAGGTTGCGGTTTAACTGTCGAATTTCAGTTTAAACCAACATTTAAACTGGGATTGTATTGTGGTTCAATTGATAATGTAGTTGTTTCCATAGCCACCCCAAGAGAGAGAACCATGGAAAGGAACTCTAGATGGAACTCGTAATACAGTGGCGTGTTATCAGCTACCAAACGATGAAGTACCTACAGGAATAAGCACAAGCGAAGATTGCTTGTATGTAAATGTGTTTACTCCTGTGGTAGGTACTGATACAAGTTTAAAGTATTTAAGTTATACTGATATATGTGATATTTTTCCGTAGAGACCTGGTGAGAGTAACAAACTGTTCCCAGTGTATATTTATATATTCGGAGGAGAATATACCCATGGATTTGCAGGTAGGACAATTCCGACCTTTTTCATGGACTACGAAATTGTAGTGGTGGCAATAAGTTATCGAATGGGGAAGTTGGGTAAGCTAATACTTGGATATTAGACAGGTTTCCATTCTAGTAACATATTCAATAAACGAACCGAACATTTACTAGATACAGCGATTGTTTATTTTATAGGTTTTCTATCCACCGAAGACGATGTTATCCCAGGTAACTTGGGCTTAAAAGATCAAAAATTTGCTCTCAAGTGGGTACACCGAAACATCAAATATTTTAACGGTAACGCCAAGGAAGTGACTCTCGGAGGCGGAAGTTCCGGTGCTGCGTCCGTTGGATTACACCTTATAGGACCTTGGGACTCAGACGAGAGTAAATTATAAATTACACAATTAAACTTCGTCACAGATGCGTTTTCCAGTACTGTACCATCGTGCCATTCAACAGAGTAACTCCCCGATTTGGAACTTATACCACTACGACGCCAGGAAACATGCTTTTGATCTGGGAAGAAAATTAGATCCTACCTTTAACTCGAACGATTCAATGGATCTACTGAAATTACTTCAGGCTGCATCTGCCGATGATATTGTGAATGTAAGAATTGCGAATGTAACCTTTCAACAATCCATAAACTCTAATCATTTGTCAGGCAAATCAGAATTCAGTGTATTATCCGTTAGTGGAAAAAACCGGTGATTTTTCTTACAAGATGTTGGACTCTTACATGATCGGTAATTTTAAGAAAGTCCCGCTGTTGATTGGTTTCAATTCTGAAGAAAGAATTCGTACCAGTAAGTTACTTGATTTGACGGTAGTTATCCGAGAACATTCGAAATAGTTTATATATGTTTTCACTTCGCACTTAATTAACTCTGTTCGTCTTTTTTCAGAATACGACAAAATGGTATTAAACGCTTTGGATGCCGATCCAGCAAATTTGTTCAATTCCAAACTACTAAACATCCAAAACAAAACGTTAGTAGGAGAACTGTATAAAAAAATTTACACGAATAATTCTTTTTCGAATGATTTTCCAGCATTTGTGCATGTAGGTGTTTAATTATTGATTCTAACGCATAGTACGATTAATGTTCACATTTTCAGTACTACTCTGATGATCAACTTGTAACTCCCGTAGTTAAACAAGCGGAATTATTTTCAAAATATAATAAAGTTTATCTTTACCAATTCTCCCGTAAAGGTGATCTCGGAGGTTACTCTAATTCACCCATCATTCCAGGTAACGTGATAGCCTAATTTAAACAAAATTTATAATTTGCATTTTTAGAACAGGTTGCGAAAGAGTAAGTCACGGAGAAGAAATGGGATATATATGGGGATATATATACCGTCCACTTCAGACTTATTCAAAACTGGATCAACTTGCTTCACACAGAATGGTAAAGTTATGGGCTAACTTTATAAAGTCAGGGTAAGTTATAGTGTATAAAAGAGTAATGTGAATTGGGTTCATTTGCTTCTTATTTCTAGAAACCCTACGCCGACTCCTGATCCACTACTAGAAAATATTACTTGGCCAGCCTTGGATCCTATCGAATCAGACGCAATTAGATATTTGAATATAAACGATACTTTGGACGTTCGAGTAAATCCGAGGAGTTACAAGAAAGCAAAAAGCGTTTTGGACAAATACCTTCTACCTCCTTATATTATATATACGAATTCGCAGGCACGCCTAGGTGATTTTTTATTTCCTGTTAACCAAACATTTTAATAAAACTCTGTTTAGTTTCAATTACATTTCAATTTTTTATTATAATTCATAATAACCAACACAAATAAAATCATGTCATATAATTTTCCACAAAGGTAACATCTGAACCCAAAAAAACCACATGAAAATTTATGAATCACATTTCTCACACGCTTACCTCTAAACATGGGCGGTACTGTTAAACCCCTACAATTTTGCGGGTAGTATGTTGATCTTAAAACATGGGGTTTTTCTACGGGCCAGATGTAACTATTTTTGTCCCCATTTTCTGAAAAATTTACATGAATTGAGAGCTTTCGTTAAGGTTTTGCATGAATCAACGGAAAAGGTTAACTCTAGGAACAGGGTCTTCTGCTTGAAGGGTTTATAGGTAAGAATAGCATTATGGTTTGAAGTGCTCTCATTGTAAAATTCCATCAAGAATACTATTTTACACTCCATTATCTAACGCTAGTCTTCGCTGTCTTCGTCCAGGGAATTTATTTGTGTCAGCCAAAACATTTACTTTTATATTTGCAGTTTTAATAGTTCAAGCTTTTCCATGTCTTCGTATTAACATAACTTGTACTGTGTCATTCAAGCGCGCCCGAAAATATTTTGTTTGGAAGTTTCTATTGGTTAATGCACACTATATATTTGTCTACTTCATTAGGTGGATCCACACAAATCAAATGTTGGAAAATTCTAATTTAGGGCTTCAAAAGGATAAGGATTAAGGAGGATCTCTTGTATTTAAAAAAAAAACAAAATTAGGTTTTAGAATTGTCAACCGCAAAAAAAGGGCATAATTTCCCGGTGTCAGATTTCGAATAATTTTCCAATATCACATTATATTTCCGAGATATATGTACTGAAATTTGGTTCTCAATTTTTTTCCAAAAATGTCCATAATTTGGTAACTAAACTTAACTATACAATTGACGGTGTCGCTTTGACCTTCTCTATGAATTTAGTGTCATAATTCAAAAATTGAGTTTTTCATCCCAAATGGAGCAAAGTCTTGCGATTTTTTCCAAAGTCTGACGGATTTTCAAAATATTGCCAACATTAAAAAATTTTACCAAAAGGAAATTCAATTTCAGGATATATATTGAAGTTTGGTTTCCCTCCTTTTTTTTTCAAAAATGTCGTTTTGAAAAAATTTTGAGGCAATGAACTGAAACTCGACTATGGATATTTTAAGCGTCCCCGTGATCTACCCTGCGAGAATCATGAAAAAATTTAAATATTTCACTTACGAGCTTCTAACAAAGGAGAGGATTTTTCAATGAGTCCGGATAATTTCCCAAAGAAGAAACAAAAACTTCGACTATCCAATTATATATTGCAACTGAAGGAGAATAATTTCCCAGCACAATCAGTAGAATATAGATTTTTTACGGTTATGAGACATTTACTATACCAGACATAACAATTGATATTGCAGGTGAATGTTCTATGTATGTACTTTACGCAAATTAAATTATTGTTTCCCAATTAGCTTCGAGATTAATAGCTATCATGTAAGTTACTATGACGAAATTTTTAGCATTTAGAATGTGTATATGTATTGGAAGTTAGAAGACTGAAAAGCGTAATTAAAAATTTTTTTGAGGAATTGTAAATTGATAATTAATTTATTATTAGTCATTACGCTTATTACTACTAAGGAAATGTATAGGCATGTGGAATTAAATTGTCATTAACTGCTTAGTAATTGGAAAATTGCTTCGTTTGTTAAGTAAGTTGCGCCATATACCGTAATGTGTCGTACCGTACTGTAATGTTAGTATTTTAATATGTATATTAAAATTAAACGAATGCTTATCTAAAGGTCAGATTCAAATTTCTTTGTTAGTTAAAATAATCATTATTACAAGGTTAATTAATTTCATATATAGCTACATACAACACTCATTTAAAAAAATAAAATGTTATAAGATGTTTCACGATTGGACAAAAACGGTTGTGTGAGTTAGTATAACAACTTTAAAAGTGAAAAACTTTTTCTAATTTAGTTACTTATTCTTATAGCGTGTAAGGAATGCTTTAAATTCGAATAGATGAGAAATTCCCGAAATTAAATCATAGACATGATATACGTAACAAATGTAAAAGATATTTTTGAAAAAAAGTAATTTGTAGCTCACCCGGGTTCCCAGCTGAGCTACAAATTCCTTTTTTCAAAAATATCTCTTTAATTTGTTACTGTTAAATTCGACGTTTTGTCTACAGTATTAATAACCAATTTTACGCAAAATTTCCATGTAGGTATGTAATTTAATTAGTAATAACAATAAAGTGAATATTTGTATTACATTAGAATCGTTACCCAGCGTATTTTGTTTAATTGCCCTTATTAAATAAAATAATTTGTTGGACCCAGATGTAATTTTATATTCCATATACCATCGTAGCGCTTATAAGCTAATACTTACACAGATATCTATTCATTTCAGTGAAAAATCTAACGCCGAAATAGCTATTCAGAGACCGAATCTAATTAAAAGTGTCATGCATTGTTTCATCTCGTGCACGAGAACAATGTGCCATCTGACCCGAATCTTAATTCAATCTGAGGGTAGTTGGAACAGGAAAGAGACTTTGGAGAGTTTTGCAAATTGTTAATCGAGTTCCTAGTTCGTAAATTGCAACATGAATTAACGATAATTATAAACACGGAGCTCGCAATTACCGAAAGGCGTCCTCATTATGCGTGATGCGAGATCTCGAAATGGGATTTATGGCAGGAGCCCTTTTTTAAATGTTTACAAAATTGCATTCGGCCGTGTCGCTCCCCAAACCAAAAATCCATCCCGCCACATAATTTCATTCAATCCAGCGGGAAAGTTGCCCAACCGCACGAACTGAGGACGACTAATTTGAAATTTCACAGAGAATTACTTTCAACAATGAAATCCCTGTTGGTGACAAAAACGAAAGTTAAGGAAAGTCATTAATTCTTTGTTGCTTCCCGCGCTCCTCTCCACTCCGGATTAAATTGACCAATGGATCGTGAAAAAATATATAGCCACTTTGCCTAGATTACTGGATAATGTTTCGCTTTGTCTTCCGGTTTCGGCAACCCTAACGTAATTAATTTTTCTACAAGCCCAATTTTGTCACCACGAAATTCATAACAATCTTACATTTACGAAAAACCATGCGTATCACACCTACCAACCCTTCATCGTCACCAACCTTAATTAATTTATAAATTGTGACATCGATCTAGGAAATTTTATATCTATTTGATACATCCACCTCAAACCTATTAACACAATTTTATCCCACTTTTGATCAATATTTGTGTAACTTTAAAAACAAATTGTGTTTGAATTATGGAATTTCCATACAGATAAAATACTTGTACAATTTAATCAGTTTGTTTCAAGATTATTAATTACAGGGTTCATCTGTAGGTATACCAGTCTGTCACAAAAATTTCGACCCACATTGCGTAAATCTCAAAATTATGGATTTCAAAGAGATAACATTGATAACTTGGAAGCATTGGGAATTATCAATTCTGCAATATTAAAGATCCAGTATTATTTAAAACGGGAGAAATTGGTATGACGGATAGGGGTATTGTTGAACATTGTAACTAACCGTCTATTACGTTGAAATAAAATGCAATTACAATTTGTATGTATTCTGTATTACATACAGGATTATCCATTCGATACAGCTATATCGGATATGTCACAGGCAAGGTGTATTTAAGGTTATGTATTACAGAAGAAATGCTCGAAGTCGCCTTGGAGGTGAAATTCACAGAACCGCCATAATTACTCATCTAATGGCAGATGCAAAATGTGGCATTTTTAAGGTCCGTCGGCAACATTGCCTAGACGAACCGTTATAGTTACGACTATACATTTGAAAAGCTCATTATTAAAATTATAGAAAAGGTAAGCCATACGAATATACAAATTTTGATAGATTTTTCTAATACTTGTTTGATTTGAAAACTGGCATATGCATTCATACAGATTAAAAGGATTTTATACGTTCATATTGTAACAAATGTTTAGTTACAATATCCCACTTTACAATGATTTTAAGACATATTTCGGAATTCATAAAAATAACAAGACTTTTTCATGCTCGCATTGTCATAATAGTTATTTAAGTCACAAGGAATTTAAAGACATTTTACTATTCGAGGCAAGTGTGTACGAGCCGAAGCGAAGCCGAGGCTTGTCACTTGCCGAGGATGTTAACAGTCGATACATTCCGTGTGGCTTATTAGATTTTTCACGCTGCCGTTGAAAATTTCCTCAAAATTCCACAAAAAATGAAATGTTTGATTTAGTTTAGACGTACGTCACTCTGGCATAAGTTGACTGACATACGTCAGGCTTACATATGTCAGTGCGTAACTAGGGATAAATCAACTTGATTTACTCTTTTGATATTCCTAGGAATGTAAATGACAGTATTTACATTCCGTCGTCAAGGAAAAATAATACACGAATGTTATTTGCCATTTTCATGCTACGTATCTATGCATATAAGAGTGATTTACGGTAGCGGCATCGTGAAAAAGTTTCTATATATGTGTCCATTTGAACAATCAGATGTATTACATTTCAAATATTCTTCATTTATTGCATAAATAAAGAACATTTTGACCTAATCTATTTTGTGTCCTAACTTTTCTATCAACCACTACAATGGAGTGAGGAATATATGTTAGCTTAGATACAGATAACAAAGTTATTTATTAAATTAATAATTATGTTATCAACATTGTGTGATTTACACATGTAATTTGATACGTTAATGGAACTGTTATATCTCATAATAATTATTATTCAACAAGGGAAAGATGAACTTTAACTTACGTTGAATGTAATGTTTTATGATTGAGGTAGTCTTATTGAACGACAACTTACTGCTCGCAGATTCTTAGTGGGTTTAGAAAATTATAAATTCTTTCGCCAGATTATAAATAATTGGTATAACATTTTTAGTTTTCCTAATAAATTTTGAATAAATAGAAATTTAAGCATTTGTAAACAATTAGTTACAAGTCATTTTACTAAATATAAATGAGAGTTATTTCATGTCTCGTTCCTAATTGTCTTTTTCATTGTCTTGTTGACCAGTTATACTACTATTTTACTTTCCATTTAATACTTCAAAGATAAAACCATACTAACGAATCCTAGAATTGGGGGTGCGAAGCGCGCACCTTTGCGGTTTGTTTGGAATAATTTATGCATTCCCACAGGTATTATTACCTTACAATTAAAATTATCTTGCTTTTGTATTGAATTATTGTCATTTTTAAACTAAATTAGTGGCATTCCCCTAATATTGCAATGTAAAAATTTTTAAATTCTACATACAGCTATCCCCTTATGGGATATACATATACGAAATTTGTTTATTGTTTTTATTTTCTCATGGGGTACTCATATATGAGAGGGTATTGTAATCGGGTCGATTTTTCGAAATTGAGTTATTAGCATTTCTGAACGTTTTGAGGTGCCCTGAGTCCAAAAAACATGTTTTGGGAAAACCGTCTGTATGTATGTGTGTACGTGTGTATGTGTGTAGGTATGTCTGTGGTAGAATTTTCTCAAAAACAAAAAAGCACATACGGTAAAAACTTTGTATTTTGACTTTGTACCATACCGGTACGTAAAAATAAGCTTTTCATTAAAATCGGCCAGGACAAAATGGTAGTTTACCCTTGTCAATTTTCGGTTTTTTAATTTTTTTCGAAATTCGCTACAAGAATTTTTTTGAAACTTTTAATATTTATTTTACGATTAAATAGGTATAAAAAAGTTTTCTAACGTTTTTGGCTAAACCTTCTGTGAAGTGCACTTTATACTTGTCAATTTTTGGTTTTTTAATTTTTTTTTTCGAAATTCACTTCACGATTTTTTTTAAACTTTGAATATTTATTCTATTATTGAATATGTATAAAAAAGTTTTCTAACGTTTTTGGCTAAATCTTCTATGAAGGATACTTTATACTTGTCGAATTTGGGTTTTAACTTTCTCATATGAGGTACTCATATGTAAGAGGGTAGTATAATCGGGTCGATATTCCGAAATTGAATTATTAGCATGTCTGAACCACAGTATATATAATTCTAACAGTATGCTCACTTGGGCTTATTCGAACACCACATCACCTCTCCTAGTCACACCCCCCTCGGCCTAGGAACTTGCCGACCGAGTCGGCCAACCTCTCGTCCTCGCACCTCTCTCGGTCAACGAACTTACCGGGATAACGATATTTTTATCACTTTACGACTACTTGCAAAAAACGCCGGCTTTTTCGTAGACATCAAAGAAGTGAGCATACTGTTATTATATATACTGTGGTCTGAACGTTTTGAGGTCTCCTGAGTCCAAAAAACATGTTTTTGGAAAACCGTCTGTATGTATGTGTGTATGTATGTATGTATGTGTTTGTATGTATGTATGTCTTTGGTAGGATTGTCATTCCAAGAATTTTTTTTGGTTAAATTAACCGTATCTATTTCCCGTTTGGATTTGTCACACGCATATTGAAACACCCTATATATGAGAAACTACTCTGACGAACACATCACGATTTTTAAAGTTGCATCGCCAAAATACTACAGTGAAAATACCATCAGACATAAAACTTTATTGGTCAAGCAATTTTTCAGAAAATATAACTATTATGTCACACTTAACATTTACCAATTACCTATGATTAAAAATAATCAGGGAAGGTTTCTTGAAATTGAAAAATTCTGAACGATTAACCAAGTATGAGGAATTGCTTTGCAGGTCAAAATAACCATAATATCTCCAAATTCAATCTCTCTTTTCTCTTTTTTAAGTGCGATAAAGCGGTAGGTACTTTCCGTAAAACCGCATTACAACTTACAACATATAAACGCTATAATATAATCAATTTTAAGAGAAGAGATAATTCCCGTACAATTTCATTTAAAAATCTCACCCGATTTCATTGTAACATATACATTTTACTGAGCAACATTGGAGAGATACGTTTCCATAATAATATTAGAGCATTCTAACAACAACATCACTGAACGTCAAGCATTTGTTAAAATTTAAATGTTTAAAATTCCACTCCTAAGAAAATAGAAAAGTTTTCTATAAGTTTCATATTTCCTATTAGTATAGTTAACTCTTTTTTTTTTATTGGTACGCTATTTTGCCTATTTAAACTATGCTTTGGCGTGCGTAAATCGGGCTTTATCGCACGCGCGTGTTTTAAAGTCGCCATGGAAACGTGTCAACAACGACGAAATCAACCAATTACAGAGCGTTTTTGGCCGTAGCGGGGCGACCTGATTGGTGACACGACGTGCGACGAGCCGGCACGAAGCGTCCCGAGTGTCGTTCAAATTAATTACATTGGGTATTTGGGTAATTTTACACTATTTATGATTTCAAAGGTAGGTACCAATAAAAAAAAATCGCGTAAAGTATTCGTGGATAACTGCTCTTTCAAACACTTGCTCAATTTCGAGCACTCCGGCTACGCCGTCGTGCTTGAAAACTCGCTCGTGTTTGAAAGAGCTCAATATCCACTCATACTTTAATATACTATTAAAGGTTTCTCCCAACAAACTGCGAAAACTATATTAGTTGGTTATTTTGGTTGTTTAGTTTTAGTCGGTTATTAGTTTCGAGTTAGTCAAATAAAATGTATAGTTTTATCTCGTCATTGATTAAATAGCGAAAGGCTAAATTACGAATACAAGTAAAAACATTCTGGAACGACTCTGAAGATCACTACGTCATACAAAGTCAATTCGGTGTCATTATTCGATTAAAATTTAGTTTCGTTGTTGTTTCCACGAGTGAAAGCAACATCACTGGCGCAACGACAATTATTCTGTAAACGGTACACAACATTTTCCGCGAGATTACATGTTTGTATACAACAATCCGATCAAATTTTTGCTGAAATTCACATTGCGAAACTAACATAGCCCGTCCCCCGCGTGAAAGGGCTCCGGCTCGAAAAAACAATGTTTACACTCGTGACGTTTTTAAAAAACCCCTCTGGTTTCTCCATGTGCTGAAATTACACCGGGACGAGGATAAAGCGGAAAAATCTGGATTTCCATCAGCAAAGACCTCTCTCCGCGGGACAGAAATTGTACCCTTTGTACACTTTGATCTTCCCGTCAAAAAAGGTTTTAATAAATCTCATAATGATTATGAGGGTCCGTTTTGTTCGCGGCCGATTTTACTCCTCCTTTTATTTTATTTTTCTTTTCGTAGGGGGTTTTTGTTTTTAATTTCCCCAAGAATATTTCCATGAAAAATACAACGGACGGCTCGTAGGGTATTAAAATGTGTTCTGGATTTTTTTTTGGCCTAGGAAAGGGAAAAAGGAAGTGCGCGTCTTACTTGTCTGGAGTCGGAAGGAAATTAAATGTCTGATACCCGGAGATTTGATTTTGAGGGCGTACGAAAGACCGTAAATTGATTCGGAGCGCTAGGAAATTTGTTCGGTTAATTGGGCCTCTATCCAACGAATTTGTTAAATTGCGGACTTAATTCCGAACTTTTGATGGCTGTTAGTTATGGGCGAAGGCGATGGTTAACGGAGGCGCTCAATACCTACTCCCTGGATATACAAAGTCGGACTTTCAATCGATCGAATTTCATTATTAACAATCATCGATTTCTATCACGCAATTATCCAATGAAGATAGATTCTTCAAGATGAGAGCAGAAGCTTCCATCATGGAAGCTTCTAGTCTTGCTTATAAATCATAGATTATGGAGCTCACGTATCTATTTAATATTAGTATTAAGCATAAATTATCAATAACTCAAGATTCTGTATTAGTAAAGAGGTACCCTAATGACGACGACTGATGTATCTGATCCAACGCTCCGAAGAATTAAACAAAATGCTTGGCGATAGCGTATTTCATGTGTCCGCCAGATTGTTGCCAGTGTATTATTACATTTATTACCATACGGTAATAATGTCACTAATACCTTCATTAATAACGGATCAGATGCACTGATATTTTCGCACCATTCCGTTGGGCGGTAGCTTTTGATTAACTCTAATTTCAATAAGTAAAATTTAGCCGTAATTAAGCTATCACTACGCACATTATATTACACCGTTTTATTAAACGGTGATCTATTGATCATAAAAATCGGTCTCTGTTTAACACTATTAAGGATACAATAATAAATAATTCAATATTCAGGGTAAGTAGAGAAATTTCCTGAAGGCGGCAACTGATCTCCAACGAACGTTCCAAACACTTAAAGAGAGTGTAACCGTCACACATTTCCAGTAAGTCGTTTGAGCTCGTTGTTAAACTAATTAAAAATTCTTCTATTGAAAGTTAGAAATTTAGCACAGTATTTCTATTGACGAAAGCGTATTTCTTGTACCAGCCAGACTGACGCCAGGGTGTTATTACCATCTGTTATTTGTGACACCAATATAACTTCATTAATACTGGAATAAATGGATTTATATTTTAACTCCTTTCGGTGCGGTAGTATGCGATTAATACTAATTTGAAGAAATTTACGTTAACAAATGGCACCATTCAATAGTCCATAAAGTTCGGAATGTAGTTATTTCCGGCATTGATGTTCATAATAATTTACTTTTTACTAGCTCAGGGTGCTATCGAAGTGAATGTATTTATTTTTTATCCTAGATTCAATTATACAGCGTCCCGAATCTCTTTGTTCTTACTTATCACTTCCTCACTTCCTGAATTATATGAAATATATTAAAGTTTCAAACAATCTAGACGAAGTTTGCCGTGTTTCATTACTTTTAAAGTTATAAAAAATAAATCGAAATATATTGATTACACGATTAAGATTTATATGGTTTATGCAGTCATAATGTTTATCAACCCCTAGAAATCAATGTATTAGGAGTGGTGACCTCAGTGGTAAAACTACATTCTATTTGCAAATCGAATTTAACTTCATTACATTATTAAATGAGATAAGACTGTCAGCTCAGGAATACTTAATCAATA
This sequence comes from Cryptocephalus moraei, assembly GCA_946251905.1. Taxonomy (NCBI): domain Eukaryota; kingdom Metazoa; phylum Arthropoda; class Insecta; order Coleoptera; family Chrysomelidae; genus Cryptocephalus; species Cryptocephalus moraei. The sequence goes on from OX276454.1 coordinate 16,021,430, forward strand.
ATTGTAGATCTTAAAAATCAGCGTTAATTAATTGCAGGGACGATGCCCTAAAAATACCGATCTATATAAATTAATTAAAATATAAATTGTGGAGTTCGCAACCAATTACGGTAGTATATATACATATGTAGGTATTTTTCCAAAGGTTATTCAAGTTTGTTTTACAAAGGATAAAATGTTATACCGGCTAATTTAAACAAAATTAAATTTGTTAACACTTCACGTATCACCATCCACGATTACCTTGAAGGAATGTTTGTGCTCAAAAAAAAATCGTCGCCGATTTTACCCAAAATGCGAGAAAGGCGAAAGGGCCCGGGATAAAAATAAATTAAACGCCGAAGACGCGTGAATAACAACATAAACGAATTTCTCTCTAAATTGAACTCGTATTTTTGTTAATTTTATCTTTGAAATTGGACGGAATGGAAAACTCTCGTAAAAACTTTCCGTTTGACTGAAATTACGAAATTAAAATAACTGTTACGGCTAAGTGTGCTCGGTTATCTAATGCAAATTGAATTTTCGGGGTAAATTCGATTGGAACCTTTATTTCCCGAAAGTTGTTAAAGTTCGTTGAATCGGTTCGGAAGTAAGCAAAAGAAACATAAATTCATTAGATTACGTCGGAATTAATTAACCGAGTAGAAAGTGAATGTCAATAGTATTAATTGATTAATAGAATTATTTAATTTATCTGGAGGTATTATTTACTCTCTGCAATTAGCTTAATGCATTGAAGGAAAGCCCATTAGAACGTCAAAAAATATTAAGCCCTTAATTATAACCAAAACTAAAACTAATCATAATGTAGCATACTAGTAACACCCTAATTGAAAACTGGTTATGCAAGTTACCCAATCTAGATTGGATTAAATTTCTATAATATATCTTCTGTTTGAATCAAAATTTAATGGTATTATTCCAAACGATTTTCAAATAGCCTTTCCTAGATTTTTGGACCCAGTTTTATGTTTGACCCATTTTCCTAAAACATGTTTCGGCTAAATTTATATCCTTCTTCAGTCATACCCTACCGCATGAAGTGAGATAGGTCAATTCGTAAATGTGTCAATGTTCAGTAGACATTAAATAAAACCAATACATAGATTCATGACAATAGAGTTGAAATCAATCAACCATATCTCACATAATTAAACCATCATTACAATATCAGAATCATAAATCACCTGCAAGTATATCAACCATAAATTTATTTTCATATTTGGATGGGGAACTGACTTTGTGTTACCTGTACCGATTGGATTGCTCTCATTTTCCAGTTATAAACTAGTTTTCGGAGATATATTTAGTTGATACTTTTAAAATGTTAATAAGTTACATTAAATGTAATTAAATTAAAATTCGAAATTTGAAATTTTTAAAATAATTTAGAAAAATTAAATTTCCATTAAAGTCACAGCCATTTTTGTTACCAAATACAATAATACGAATACAATTAAATAATCTATTAAAATTCTAGACTAACCATGTATATTTCTTAACACTGATAACAGAAACACAGGGTAATTCAATTAATAAGCTGTTGTTATAATAGCTAATTAACAGAAAATTTAAGTCTAACAAACTGCTTTCTCCAGTAACCCAATTATCAAATTAATAGGTGTTATTGGGTTAGTAGATTATTGGAGTTTAAAACTTATAATTAAAAAAGAAAGTTATAATTAAAGGAAAATCTATTTCTTTCTAGAATAATCCATTCAGTCGATTTGGGTATCAAATTTATAATTTGAAATTAATAAAATTATTGAAGTTTTAAGAGACATATTTTCCTAGAGTAACACAATAAACGGTTATATTCAGTGATTGGATCATTTACGTTTTCACATTTACGTAAATTAGAGAAATTTCTTGAAAATATCAAGGTTGTGTTTAATTAAGTTTTTTAATACAACTTTAAGAATCTGGATAAGAAGAATGCCAGATAATTTAAAAAATTTACTGGTATTCGTATTTTAGTATGCCTTATCGTAACTTCAAACATAATCGATAAAAATTAACGCATATTTCTTTCTGAAAACAAAAAATTGTTTTCATTCTTTAAATTTATATTGACGAGTATCCTATAACATCAAAAAAATTGTGGTTACCTGAAAATTGCACAAGTTTTTGTAATCTTGGCCTGAATTGCAGATTCTTTATAAAACATACGAATCTATTATTGGGAATTTCAAATAACTCACACCTTAGCTTAATTAGATGTGAAAATGTGTTGGGTGGCGTGAAATTTAACGCTGATGGTGAATTAAATTGGAACGAATCATTTAATACATAATTAAGTATATTTAAACTGAATACTTATAACTAACAAATGCTGATGCCGAGTCTGAAGTTAACGATTACTGTTCTAAGATTATGACAAGGGTTTTCCGTGTCAGACAGAGCTGTGTTTGTAGTTAATACAAAATTTAAGTGGCTTAGATGTTTCAAGGATGTTTCGAGTTGTGATTGGTTCGTTTACAAACGGAATTGCTCTAGGTCTTGATGCTCGCTCTGTCAACTGTAAAGTATTAAGCGGCCCACAATTTAACACGACTAATTCCTGGTAATATTGTGGAAACCGATTTACCCAAAACTGTGCTAGAAAACGAATCTCATATTTTGTATCATGATAAATTAGACATAAAAATGAATTCGAAAGGTTATAACATTCTAATGAAGAACAGTATAAACAGTGTAGAAATGAAAAGAAATGGAACAAACATTAATTTGCAATCTTAAATAGTACCTACATATATTTATATGAATGTATATGTTATTCGCAATAGCCGAAATCGGCCACTGCCCGAAATTTTTACCAACAACGCGTTGTGGGTATAGTAGTTTAACCACGATGCGAATGGAAACGTTTTTTCCGAACAGTGGGTAGAATGAATTACCCACAACGCGTTGTGGGTAAACTATGCTACCCATGACACGAAATAACGTTCCACGAGCCGTTGTTTTGCATTGTGGAGCACTTCGTTTGCACACGTCGCGTTCTGGCTATTGTGGTTTACTAAGAACGCGTTTCAAATAAAACTGTGAATAAGAATAAAAATGAAATAGTTATTTAAACGTATATATAACATTCATTACATGTTACTATATTTTAAAAAAACACAAAAAAATTTAAAAAACCACACAAATAAAACTAGAAATAGAGGAACGAGCTTAAAAAACAAACATAACTTATTTTTACAAGAAGAGCTGTTATGACATTTTGAATTACATTTTATATTTAATTTGATGCACCTACATGCCTTTGTTTGACATCCTTTCAGGAAATTACATCGTACAAATCCTTGCTTAGACCCAGAAGACAACTTTGCTTCTAATTGAAACTCATTTCGGGATTTTAACCGTTTCAATTGTCCATTTTTAGTGCCGAGAATATACACACCTTGATCAGTTTTTTCCATAATGATTGCTAATACATTTCGAGGAGCTAGACGTCCACGATCTAACTGGTATGTTTATAAACGTTGTCACCTATGTTAACAGATGGGAATTTGCAATGCCATTGGGTAAGCATTTTATCGGCTTGTTTTTCATGCCCCTGTTGGCATCCTAATTGGCAACGTAATTCCCTGAAAGGATGTCAAACGAAGGCATGTAGGTGCATCAAATTAAATATAAAATGTAATTCAAAATGTCATAACAGCTCTTCTTGTAAAAATAAGTTAAAAGTTTGTTTTTTAAGCTCGTTCCTCTATTTCTAGTTTTATTTGTGTTGTTTTTTAAATTTTCTTTGTGGTGTTTTTTTAAAATATTGTAACGTGTAATTTGTAATTTGTGTTATATGCCTTGGAATAAATATTTCATTTTTATTCTTATTCACAGTTTTATTTGAAACGCGTTCTTAGTAAATCACAATAGCCAGAACGCGACGTGTGCAAATGAAATGCTCCACAATGCAAAACAAAGGCGCGTGGAACGTTATTTCGTGTCATGGGTATCATATAGTTTACCCACAACGCGTTGTGGGTAATTCATTTTATCCACTGCTCGGAAAAAACGTTTCCATTCGCATCGTGGGTAAACTACTATACCCACAACGCGTTGTGGGTAAAAATTTTGGGCAGTGGCCGATTTCGGCCATTGCGAATAACATATACTTACAGATAGTGTCCATACAGATTAAATATTCCTATAAATACTTATGAACTACCTAACAAACACCATTAAAATGAAATTGTATAAATGTAATACAATAAAACAAAATCGAAAACATAAACATATTATATAATTAAATTGATGAAATCATTGAATTAATCCTACTATTATTGTTAGGGTGCCTATGGCTACAATAATAGGCCATGGTCTATAATCTACAAGATGAAATGGATGATTTTTATTAATTTAGTTTCAGCAATTCCCTATTCAGGATCATCTATTGTACAATGATTTTCACTTTCATATTAAACGTAATGCCTTCGAAATTTGGTTTTCTTTTTGACACTTTTAATCTTAACACCAACTCCTAAATATTGAAAATTTATTCTGAATCTCATTTTTGTTTCAATACGTAGAATGTGTCTCGGAACAAATAGGTTGAAGCAAATAATGAAGCGAGTTTGATGTAAATGTATTCCATGGATAAATTAAACAATCTTGCCGTCAACAGTAGAATTTCGGAGTTAAAGTCATTCACTACATAATGTGGAAATAACGTAGTTATACTTATAATTATCCTTTAAGAGCAATAGTTTGGCATATCTCAAAAAAGGGGAATTTAAAGACTCACATACCTAACAACCTAACCTAACCTAACATAACCTAACCAAACCTAACCTTTTTTTTGGGAGGGAGGAAAATCTTCGAAAAAGACTTCGTACGGGATTCGAGCCGTCTTAGTTACTGGTCTACCACGCACATTCGCGCCGGAACTTCGGATTGCAAGTCCTCAGTGTCCGTTGGAGTTGTCAATAAATCCTAGCTTCGCCGAACGCAACCCGAACACCCTAAGTGAGTGATCGGGGTTCGTTCAAGGCTTAGACAGGGAGAAAGTATGACCAAGCGATGAGCACTCAATCATCTCAATTCCCCCCCTGGATCGGTCGCCTACCCGTTAAAAACCTCCCCCGGGTTGGTGTGCACTAGATGAAACCGTCCCTTTCCGCTAGCGTTCGACCTCTTGGATCATTGCTCGTATAGGGCCAGTAACACACGATATTTTGTCTCTGGTACCCGCTCACTTAAGACAGTATATAAGGATTGAAGGGTTGATAATTAATAATAAGACTGCTTAGAGCTGGGCGGAAGGATGGGATAGTAAGGTGAGCGTGAACCGCTGTTCACTCGTTCGTGTTAGGCTGTCGGAGATGGTGGATAACCTTGGGTACTCACAATCTCTAACTGAAGGTCGACGTTTGGCTAGGTTATAGGTTAGATTATCTTTCTGTCCTGCGGTCCAAGCGACCGACATTTACTGCTTGCTGCGGTCCTAGTGACCGACATTTACTGCTTGCTGCGGTCCTAATGTCCGACATTTACTGTTGCTTGCTTGCTTGCTTGCTGCGGTCCTATTGACCTACATTTACTGTGGTTAGGTTCTTCGTTTGCTGCGGTCAAAGTGACCGATATTTACTGTGGTTAAGTTCTTACTCGATCAGTATGAATGATCTTAGGGTTAGGTCGTGCCGATCGTTAGATCGCTCGTAGCAGCACAGGTTAGGCAGTGCGGGCCGCATGGCCACTCGTTGTAGCACTGTGTTCGTGCCCGCCTGAAGGATTTCGTCGTAGCACAGGTTAGGCAGTGCGGGTCGAGTGAGCACTCGTAGTAGCACTGTTGAGGCGTGCGTGCCTGAAGGCTTCGTAGTAGCACAGGTTAGGCAGTGCGGGCCGCATGGCCGCTCGTAGCAGCACTGTTCGTTCGTGCCCTCCTGAAGAAGCTTCGTCGTAGCACAGGTTAGGCAGTGCAACTAAACCTAACCTAACCAAACCTAACCTAACCTAACCATTTTAAAATTTCTAAATACTTAAAATGGCAGTCAATCGCTTTTCATATTTTCCCCAAATAAAAATTAAATTTGTTGAAATCTATACTGATGTTGACTGCAGACGAAATTGCTTTTAATTCAATAAATGCAATAATTTCCTTTTAATTTAGAAACCCATTGATGAATATCTAATTGAAATTTATAAACAATTTCTATCATATCCCAAATATTTTGATTGTCACTTTGTAATTGTAAATTTGAGATATTTAAACGCAAACAATAAAATTGGAATATGAATCTGAATAGACACACTAATACGCTCATCACAACTACTCTCAAAACATAATATTTCCCATGTGTTGAACTCTATTGAGAACTGGAATCATTGTACGTCTTTAGAAGATAAGCAAACGGTCTTAAAAGATGATAGCTACAATCACTTTACAGTTTAGAGATATTTATCCTTTTAATTGCTTTGAATTTACCCAAAAGCACTTTAGGGCCAACCTCTGGTCTATTTCATTCCCACACGATATAACAAATGGACCATTCACAAGTTTAAGAATTTCCTTACTTTTAATTTTAATCGGGGTATTTTCTAAATAAACATATAGGATTATTTCATTTATAAATTGTTTAATTTGTATTTTTACTGATAAAGATATTGCTTCTTCTTTAGAGGGGAAGCCCGTACCTCCTCCTTTTACCCCATATATTATTCTGTAAGAAACCTTGGCAACGTGTTAAAAAATTCAGATACTGCAATCAAATACAAAGCATACTTTCGCATTCCAATCAAATACAAAGCGTACTTCCGCTTGAAAAATACATCCGCTTTATGAAGCATTTCGATTGGGCAGTTGCATGAATCCACTTCTTTCCGCCTGTGTTAATATTTACCAGAAATTGTGAATTACAGACCCCCCGTTCACCCGGTAATAACGCCGTGTTTGCGTTGGTAGGGGTTCGGTTCGAAAGAATCGCCCTTATTTTACTTTCAGCTTGAAAAAACAGTCCCATCCGCACGAATATCTCGTACAGCGTTAGCGTTCTGTTTATGTATATACTTGAAATTATTTTATTTACCCGCGGCCGGGAGTAACCGATAGCTACTTCTTATTTGAGGGCGCATCGATCTTTCGTCGGGCCCTGTTAGTCGTTTGATAGAAGCATAATATTTACGGTAGGAAAATATGTATTGTGTAATTGTATACAATGCACTGCGGAATATTAAAGCAACAGGAATGAGGGGTTGTCGGTGAGTTTCCTCGCTTCAGACGAGGAGCTTATTTTTACGTTAAGACAAAAGGGGGTGTTATGGAAACTAATTTAAGTGCACCGGGAAACTTTCATTCCTTCCTAAATCGGTTTTTCAAAGAAGGCGGTTTATAAACGTTTGGTTAGCACTACATTGCATACTCTGGTGAAATTGCCAGAAAGGTTAGTGAAAGACACCTTTTTTAATTCACTTTACTTCTATTGCTCTATATAACCCCGGTTGGGTTTTGGCTGACTCAACAATCCTTTTCCACTCATTCCGACCTGACATAACTGCTGGATCGAATCTTATGCCCATGATTATGCCCAGATCTGATTTTATATTGTCTCTCCAACTCATGGAAAGCCGCCCGATAGTTATTTTTCCTGTTGGGTTGGTTTCCCAAGCCAGATTGACGATTCAAGTGTTGAGCTCCCGGTGAATGTATCCTACCCATCTCAACCTGCCAGCTTTAATCTCCTGAACTATGTTTCCAGCTTTATACAGTTCTTTAATCTTCTTGTCGGTTATTCTTCAGCACTCCGCTGCTGTAGGCCACTCATAGGCCCGTTGATTTCAATGAGAAATTTTCCTTCAAAAGATTTGTGTTTCGCATTATTAGCTTTAGTGAGAGATAAGGATTCCGATCCATAGGTTACTATTGGACGTATAATAGCTTACAATTTTGTAGGATCTTGATAAATTTTTGGGAGTATTTTGTTTAGAGCATGTATGCATCTATTGCCACTTTGTAGTCGAGCTTTTATCTCTTCGGTGATATCACTGTGGTCAGTTATTATCGTTCCAAGGTATTTGAAACTATTCACTCTTTCAAAATTAAATTCTCCCATGGTAACATTCTGCTCTACTCTATCCTTCCTGCTGTTCTCGATATGCACATATGTTTTGTGTTATCTTCATTAATTATCCCCAGGTTCTCTTTCTAGTCTCATAAACTGTTCTTTAGCTTTCACTGTACTTCAGTGGTTCCCACTGCTTTTTCTAAACGCTATATTAAACAAAATAGGAGATAGCCCCGTCCCCATGTCTAAGTCTATTACTTGTGTCAAACGGTTCAGAGACTGTGTGGTCAACTCTTACCCTACTTGTTTTAGCACATACGCACAAACTGGTTAACCTTATTAATTTTTGCAGAACTGATAACTCGGCCGTCGCATTCCACAAGTCAACCCTATTCATGCTATCATATGGCTGCTTGTAGTCCACTCACTACTCACTCATAGTCATATTATGTGTGAAGGGATGCTTGTTTGCGAGCCTGAGGATGGCTTCAATGAAGCCGAAACCGGTAGCTCATCTTTAAATAAAGCAGTTGGTTAAGACTTGGTGTCTTTCTTTGGTTAAATTACCATGGCCACTTAGAGAAGCTGGACAACCTTCGGTCATCTTATTATTGCTTGCCGCTTGTAGGTTAAGCTATATGTCACTACCACTACTATTGGACTGTAGTGAGTAAAAGATACATTGAAAAATCTTTTTCTATGGGATCACTAGAAGAACCGAGTTTACCCTAACTAACCATACTAACTAACGAACATGTTGATAAGTTCAAGGGACCATTCGATCTTCCCGAAAGTAGAGGATCAAGTAAGCAATTATACGTCGAATTAATAACCTCCTTTCCCATAGTTCAAGTAAGAATTAGCAGTCGTTTTCAGGTAAGCTTCAATACCGTTCCTTTGATCCAAAGGCATTCGATCTTTTATTCGCTGTCGATCTGTGAAATCTCCAGGAATGCACATAGCTTGTTCACGTCATTACCGCGTAAATGTAATAGGCATCGGATCGAAATTCTACTGATGCAGCGGCGCTTCGAATTTAATTGTCTTGCTAATTATAAGTTCTCTGTTCAAAACGTTCGACAAAGTGAATTTTCATTATGTACTCCTCTCGTTAGAGCCCGACTCTCGGCAATTGATTACTTTATTTCGGCAGCGAATATTCATTAAAGTTCTCCGAATCTTCTATCTAGGGGGAGGGAAGTTATTGGAATTGCTAATACATTCCGGAGGAGAGGCTGGGAATGCTGGATAATTTCATCGACTAGGATCTAAGAAAGGAGGATAAGACGTTCCCATGTTAAAATATGAGCGACTCATAAAACGATTGGAAAATGCTTCCATATGCAGTGCCAATTAAATCAACGGTTTCTTCGTAATCGTCAATTGTTATTAATGAAATTAAATGGCGAACAAGCATTCGGGTTTGAACTAAATACTTCGAGCGAATTGCAAACCTCAGCATTTATTAAAACTAATTCGAACTCGATTTCATCAGGTAGTTGTCGGCTCGGTACCGTTCCGTTTAAATTATTCCGCATAGGACAATTACGTATTGAATTATCGACATTGTTAAAAAAATACACAGGGAAGATTATAGCCAGTTGAATGGAATTCCAGAGTGTCCACGAACGAGCTCAAACGAGTCACTCGATTGGGAAAAGCGAATATTTTTTTTATAAAAACGCGTCTAATGAGTTGTACTGTAATTAATTAACAGTGCATCCAGAAATATAAAATTCTATATTGTACGAGTACTTTTTATAATATGAAAGGGTAGTCTCTACTGAACTAGTTAATCATGTAGCTATTTAGTTACAGCGAACCGTCCTAAAAGAGGGGCCAAGCAACATTCCTCTTCACTTTGGGAAGGGGTTTCGAAATTTATTTGTTCTTTTTTCAGTCATGCAACAAAATGAAATTAGGTTATTGATAAGTAAGGATAATATTGATGGAAATTGAAAATCTAGTGAAAGGTGGACCACTGAATTTGTCTAGGACCAATGATAATAATATATTCCTATGCAAATCAAAAGAAATTAACGTTACCCCACTCAAATGAAACAGTGTACTCTTAATTGGTCTTTACTAAATTTAAACGGACATGATTATGACCACTAATACCCATCATCTGTGTATCTATTATAAGACAAAAATATATTAAATCAAAAGATAATGTAAAATTATAACTGGTAACCAACCTACAGAATTAATGACAAGTATTGACAAAGAATTCAAAATAGTCAATTCAACAGTTAGAACAATTGCAATAGTGACATCAGTTAATACATTTATTAAGAAAATTGAAATATATCAAAATTAAAAAAACTATATTTAAAGTGTTAGTTAGTGTCAATTAGATTATTTAATGTTATTAGTGTTATTTCCTTCTTTTATTTATTACAATTTATTTATTTTTTATTTATATTTTATTTCTTTAATTTAATTAGTGTTATTAGTTAATGTAGTGTTAAAGTGTTAAGTAGTTACTATAAAAGTGTGCTAAGTAAACTGTGTAGTAAGTAGGTAAATGACAACGTAAAGGCTTTTTTAAATAGTTCCTATATCAGATGAGAAATAATTGCAAATGTTTTTATATTTTTTGGTTGAAATCAGTACCCTAAACAAATTATAGAATTAAAAAATTAACTTACGTACCAGTTGATCATTAATTGGAGTACTTTGCAGACCTGTCGTTAGTCTAACAATTTTCATGATTTCTAGTGAGTTAAGTTTTAGGTTTTCGTTATGAAAATGTAAAATATTATAACCAAGATGGTCTGTGGGGTCTAGAAAACCCGTAGCCCTCGAAAGATTATTCGAGGTATATTGAATAACATGTTTTAACCGTTCATTAACTCTAATAGTAAAATGCGCCCCGGTTTGCCTAACATGGGTTCTTTACAGTTTTCAAAAGGGCATTGTAACATATAACGACCTGATCTATCCCGTGGAAGAATACGATATTAAATACTGCTGAAGGTGCTGGTACTAAAAGAATTGATGGTGAAGGAATTTTAAGGTCCGCCACGTATTACAACAGCATTTCCCCAATACTGTGTGAAACTTGACAAAAAACAAATTTATATTTGTTTACGAGGTCTTTTTGGGAAAGTGGAAAAGTTCAAATTAGAGTTTCTGTGATTATGTTAGTATTTATAATATAATTGGTTATTGTAACGAACTAAATATTGATTTGTAGTGGCTATATGAAATATTATTTATAATTCTATGTCAAAGTTAGATGAGGAGAGAGCAATATTGAATAAGTTATGGAAAAAGATGTGTCAAAACGAGATATCTTGTGAGGAGACTGGACGAAAAGAGTGATATGGGATGACAGAATTTGTATGAGTAGGTTTTCTATAAATTCGAAAATCGAATTTGTTTTCAATTTTATGGAAATTTAGGGCAGAAAACAGCGCATCGTCAAATTATGTTGCCATTGAAAAGTTAATGGCCGAATGGATAACACTAGGGGGGGCTAAATAATCTTCTGATTTATCTGTGTGGCCCTTGAACAAAATAATTATGTCATCTTAATTGCAATACTAAGAAATTATTTTATTTTACAAATTTTATTTTTACTTGAACTTATCTTATAACCACTCAGCTATAACGAAGATATGTTAAACAATATAAAAAAAACTATATAAGGAAATATCCCACATTTAACTATTAAAAGAAATGCAAACAAAATAATTTCGTAACTAAAGACATATAACGAAATTAGTGAAATTGAAACTAAAAATTAACAATTCAAAATTTGGCATCACCGAAATTCTATGACAACCTAAGGTTGAAGAATCTATTTTAAGCTCAATAATTGTTTCAATTTATTCTTCAACTAATAAGCTTAGCACACCTTTTACAGACATTTCAAAAAATCACATAACATGCTAAATAATACATGTTACATTACAGACTCAAAGATAAGACTACAAAATTTGGAAGGGTATTTAGATGAAGCTAGTTGAAGCATTCTACATTCATTTAAAAAGAAAATTGAAACCCAAAGTAATCTCGTTTTAACTGTTCGTTATAAAGTAGATGGGAAAAAGTAGAACATTAATATTTGTAGATAGTTTTAAATTTCGATTGCACAAAACAAAGTTGAAATATTCGAAGATGAGTTATTTCAAAACATTGTGTTTTTTGAATCTCATCAAAAAAATCTAGTAACTGAAAAATTGTCCCTCATGATCGTACAGAAGACAGTCACAAAATTAACTTAATCGGCCAAAAGCGTAATGATCTTTCTCATACGCGTCCTAAACAAAAGCGTTATGCTAGTGCTAAGGTACATAATGGACTGAATAATATAAAACAAATAACAAATATTAAACAACGAACTTTTCTTGCAGATTAATGACAAAGTTCACAATATTATCTAGTTTACAATTCCCAATTTGTAGTCTCTTTGCAATACAATTTTAAATGACTGAATTTTTAACGTTGTTCACACAAATGTTTGTAATACACTGTAAACCAACATATATGTACCTATCGCTTTTATGCCTATTCCTATAAAATCAACAAATATTTTAATGCTTCGAATCAGTTCCAGCATGCAACCAAATTAGTTTAATGTTTGATCCAAAATTCATATGTGAGGATTTTATTTCGCTATTTAGTCGGCAATAAAAATGATATTTACATCGACTTTCATAAGAGGATGTTGATTTCATTTAAGACAATATTGGTGAGACAAAAAGGTATATTTGAGTTCAACAGAGGAACTCAATGGGGATGGGGAAGTGAAAATTTTTGAAACGCCTTTCTCTGACTTTCTTTCTTAAGGTCATTAAATACATACGGATGTTTAGAGTAGTGTACTGGATATTCTGCCATGTGGTAAACCAGAAGAATATTTTGGTGACTATATTCTAGGAATGTATGTTGCAGATTGTTCCACCTGTCCACCACATATATACCACAAATGGCCATGTTTAAATTTATGCCCTTAATGCCCTTAAAAAAATTCTTATTCTTTACAATTCACTATATTCCTTATTTTCCTCTGAAAAACGTAATTATTGTTACTGCTCCTACAATTTTATTACAATAATATCTTGTCATAATCAGTCTCATTACTAACTTATTGTTGAGGTGGAATAGAGACACTAATTTTATTTAAATACGCCAGTATGGATTCAAGTGGACGGAATACTATCTAAGTATATTGTTATTTGTATTTTCATAACACTGACATAAATATAATAAATAATATGAATTAACATAGTTTATTTACATTGGGCAATATCTAAGGCATTTTACTAGGGCAACGTAATAACTACTGAAATTCTAAAAATAGCAGGGAGTGAGCTTTGGGAAGCATTAAGAACGTTACTCAATAAGTGCATCGAAGAGCAGAGGATACCCAAAAAATGGCAAAGAAGCGAGGTAATCCTTCTTTTTAAAAAAGGCGACCAAGCTGATCTTGATAACTACAGACCAATCAGTCTACTCTCGCACCTATACAAGCTCCTCACTAAAATTATAACAAACCGTCTAACTAATAAATTCGACTCCTACCAGCCAGTGGAGCAGGCCGGCTTCCGCAAAGGCTACGGCACGACCGACCATATACAAACTCTTCGTTTACTAATTGAAAAAGCAAAAGAATACAACATGAATATTCACTTAGCATTTGTCGACTACAAGAATGCTTTCGACTCAGTAGAACATTGGGCAATTATGCATTCCTTAGATAACGCCAGGATAGACTGAAGATATACATGACTCCTCAAGTCTATATATGAAACATCAGTAATGGTAGTTAAACTCGATGGAGACCTGAAAACGGAACAAATAGAAGTAAAAAAAAGAAGTAAGACAAGGGGACACCATTTCACCTAAATTATTTACGCTGGCGTTAGAAGACGTATTCAAAAGCCTAAACTGGGAAGGAAAAGGTATTCGAATTGATGGCGAATATCTCCATCACCTATGTTTTGTAGATGACGTGATTCTAATAAGTGAGGACCCATTAGAACTGAAGACTATGATCGAACAATTACACTATGCTTCTCAAAAAATTGGACTCGAGGTGAATATCACAAAAACAAAAATTCTCAGCACGCAAAACATTCAACTTTCTATCGGCGGGAAAGAGATCGAAAATGTAGACGAATATATATACCTAGGGCACAAACTCAGAATTGATAGAGAAAATCAAAAAGCAGAAATACCGCGACGAATAGGTCAGAGCTGGGCTGCATTCAAAAAACTAGGATTTATACTTAAGAACAGAGATATCCCCATGAATCTAAAAAGGAAAGTGTATGATAGCTGCATACTTCCAGTAAATACTTACGGGTTGAAAACAATGAGCCTCACAAAAAACAGTTTACACCTACAATGCACGTAACGAGCTATGGAGAGACAAATGCTGGGTGTCAGTTTGAGAGATCATATAAGGAACGAAGAGATCAGAGGAAGAACCAGAATAACATGTATAACCGAGAGAATTGCCAGATTGAAGTGGCAGTGGGCAGGACACTTGGCCAGGATGGATAGCAGTAGATGGCCATCTAGAGTATTGAAATGGAGGCCCTTGGAAAACAAACGAAAATTGGGTAGGCCAATGAAGAGATGGGCTGACGATATTAAAACCACAGCGGGAAGAAACTGGACACAAAAAGCGCAGATCTGGAGATCTGGAAAAAAACTTGAAGAGACCTACCTCCAGCAGTGGAGGAATTACGGTTTGTGAAGAAGAAGAAGAGAACGTCGAATAATGTGTCGAAAATTCTTTACTATCTTGTCTAATCGTAACGACCATTTCTCATAGAAACCGGGAATTTAATATTGCCCCATTAATCAATTACGATATGCATTAGTATTACATATAATTATATAATAATATAACTTCTCCATAACATTTAGAATATCGACGAGTAATTCATTAGTTGCAATTAAAAATTTGTAGGCCCTATTTTCAACTCCCCTAAATATATTTTATTACTGAGTTCCTTAATTTAGTGTATAGTTTTTAGAAAGCAATTATCAAGTTCCAACAAAAAGTATCTGTACATATAAAATTATACCTAATGTACCTATGAAATACTGTAACTTATTTATTTTGGAAATCTTTCACGGTTTTTGAAAAGTATATGGTACACAACAATATTCTTGCCCTTTTTGTATTTTTATAAATTTGCATATAAGATAAACACGCCTTTCATAAAATACGTAAATATATAAATAACACCAATGTTACGGTGGTTAAGTTTCTAAGTAAATTTCGGTGGTTTGTCTCCATTCCTTTACATTTTTGATTAAGGCAGACCTAAACATTAAACATTCATATATGAGGTAACATCGGCGCATTCGAAATCGGTAATTTACAATTCAAATAACGCCAACATATTATACGAAACATGAACGCGGCGTATTCCGCAACAATTACCCTAATTGTCTTAAGTGATACAATCTGTTCCTACGAAAAAAGTTTAAAAACACGGAATAAACACCAGACAAGTAACAGCTTTATATTTTCTGATTAATGATACGTCTGAGTCAATTAGAGCTAGCTGTTTGTCATGCAAGTCACGGAAGCCTGTCAATTAGCCATGAAAATGTTTTCGCGTTACTCGTCCGGGTTATACTTACACCTATACAGGTCGCGTTAGGTTGAAATCAGTTATTATGGCGAATGCGGCCCTCACATTTATATAGAATCGGTGGAAATTACTCCGAGAAGTGAATCAATTATAAGTTATGGATGACATGACTTCATAGCGAAACGTACATCCGCGTAGGTACACGCAATGAATTTTTAATCGTGCAATTTCAAAAGGATGAAATGCGAGGATTTCGTTTAAAAATCTCGACGATTCAAACATGACGAACACCCGTAACTCTAACCCCAAAGGATATCCCGGATGTTCATATTGTAGTGATTAGCCCGATCGGTAATAATATGTAAATGTAGAAATGAAGTTTGAATTAAAATTTTATCATATAAATCGAATTGAAACCGGCAGATAAATCGCAACGAGGATTTTATAAAAGTTGCACGAATGGGGCGATGCCGAGGAAAATTACATTGAAAGAATATTAAATATTTGCAGAAGATGACAACCAACTGAAAATATAGTTCAGGGAATATCATTATTTTCTCGGGGTATTTTTCGGATAAGCAGCAATAAAGCAAAACGCCGACGACGTTCGGAAACTTGCTAAATGTGTCAAAAATGCGTTGATAACAAGATCCCCTTTGCTCCCGTAAGTGTATATCTATATCTGGAAACTTCCTGGTTGGAATACGTCTCGAAAGAGTTAGTTGTTGGATTACGTGTCGACTTAGATTATCTAAACGTAATTCGTTTCGGTACAAAGCTCCGACTCCGGTTGTACGTTCACTTCCCAAACTTTAAATTAATTCTAGAAACTCGAGATATATGATTCGCGAGTCCTATTTCGTAGCCAGAATTACATATCTTCTAAATGATTCTAATGCTTTCCTTTAATTCAATAACTCGGTTGGGGACCACGTTTTATCCGAGTCTGTGTTTACGGTGGGGGAAGATCTGGAATGTATCGCGGGAGTTATTCGGGATATCCAGGGAAAAATTTGTGCCAAAATCTCAGAGAGTACATCTCGGTTTTAATAATCGGTAAAGTTGGGGCAATTGCGGGTTTTTCGTTTCTGCGCATGCGATTAATATCAAAATTAACTACTCGTGCGTATTTAATTGCGACAAATCAAAAATAGAGAAGCCGGAAAGAAGGTGACACAATATCAAATAAGTTGTCTCAAATTTATAAGTTCAAAGAGTCAACGTAATCAAAAGTACATTAACGTGTAATATGAGAACAATACATAAACAAGTTGCCGAAATGTTTAATTTAACTTATATGTAAATTGGTACCCCGATATTTAAGGACCAAGCTAAAGAAAATATTTTTTCAAAAAAAGGTTGTCCAAGATTAAAATGTTTGCAAGACAGAAGTTTTTCCTTCCTTCTGCAATATATTTTTTGTATTATACTAGTTAATCTATTAAATTTGGCAAATAAGATTGTGTTACTTGAATATTAAACTAGTTGAAGTACATATGTTTAATAAATATTTTATCGTTTATTCTATAACTTTTTTATTCAGTTCTAATACTACCTAATTTATTTAATCTATTCCTTAACCAATTAATTTATGTAAACACTTAAAGCGCTAATTTATTTGTACACTTACAGCTAGACGGCTTCTGATCTATTATCCTGCCACCTGTCTCGTAATGTATAGTCCCAATAACGCCTTTTCGAGAATTTTCCAATTTATTCTCTCTCTATTTGGACGTTCCCGATTATTCTAGAAGAGTTTTTATGGTCCCCTTTGAAATGCGCCTCCTGCGTCAGATAAGAAGAGCCACGATTCATGCTGATGTTTTCATTTCGCGTCACAATATATTTAAAATCCTTTTACAAAATATTAGTTCCACATAATATCCTAATAATTCGATTATTCAGTCTGTTTTAAAACCGCAACGAATTGAAACTCATGTGATAAAAGGAAATTATGTAATTTCATTCAACCTATGATTTTCTCCTATTTTTGCTGTGAACTACTGGCGCTATTTATCGTACTGTTAAGTGTTTTAGCCCTGATATATACACTTTGTGATTTCACAAAACTTTGTGTCTTAAACTCATTATATTTTCCCTTGATTGCATTTTTCTACGAGAATTGTATATATTTCTTATGACTTAAGCAACAACAAAAGTATTAACAGTTGAAGACAGATTTTCTTGAGATCCCTGTAAATACGCTCTCTACATAATCGTTATGCAAATGTTCAATTCCAGTGTAGTACGCGGTCAATCCACTTACTTGCATTGCACTTAGTCAGCGGCTTGCTTAAGAATTAATGCTAATAATTATAACTAGTAATGAAGCACTATGCGCTCATTAACAATTAATATACATAAGCCTTTAGCTAACTCCCTTAGGTTCATTCTTTTGAATTTTAGTTAACTTATGCAAAAGTTAAAGTGCTGTTTTATCAGTTAAGAAGTTGCTGAGAAAACTAAGGTCCAACTAAACGGCCAACTACATTTTTTTTAAACAAACCACACTTTGGTTTACTAAACTTCAAATTTTCTGACGTTATTGAAAAAGTTGCGGAATTTCTAAGAAATTTGCTATAGTTATAAAACACTGATGACATGTTAAAATCAGCTGAAATTGTCCTAAAATAAACATTGCGTTTAAAATAAGAAGTTCTAACGCCTTAAAGAAGTTGAGGAATTCTTAAACTAGATATTAGATTTCTAATGATCCAATGAAATTTTTTAAAGGAGTTGCTAATATGTTATACGTGAATAATGTGTTTCTAAAAGAGTTCTGACATGATTGCATAAAAAAGTAAAGATTCTATAATAACACTTTTAGAAGATAAGTTTTGTGCGAAAGTGTGAAATAGCACTCTGTTAGATTTCGGTCGCTTTTAAAGAAGTTTTTGAGTATTTAAGGAAGTCATGATAATTTTTAGCGAAGCAACATTATTAAATTGTTGTAATTTTATTGAGAAAGCATGAAATTTGAGATATAATTGGTTACATCCTTACATGGATGCTGGATTCTTGGATGGAATTTGAAAACGCATTTTGATAATTTCGGTGAACAAATGATATTTCTGAAAGAGATGTTATAAAAACGCGGAGTTATATTTCAAAAGATTGTTTAAGGTATTTAATAAATGCTTGGTAATGATATTTGTTTTGAATGATATTCATGTTATTATATTATATTAATATTAATACAGGTATAACAAGATAATTATACAAGGAGTATTATAATATGTAATATTTAATAAAATATACATTCTCTTACGTTACTACGATATGTTATTATATGATATTAATATTTTGAAGAACACGTGTAACATAATAATTTTATATGGAGTATTATAATACATAGTATTTAATAAGATATACATTCTCTTGCACTACAAATTTGCCTTCTACTTCTTGAAGACCGCACATCATATACGTATCCTTCTCAGGAAAGACATCTCTATTATAATCAATCTTATTCGGGAGCCTTATGGAAATGATAAATAAATAGTAAAATAAATTAAGTGATAGGAAATAGGTAGTAATAATTAGAGTTAAATAAATTAGTCAAAAACTTAATTGGTGTAGTGAAATTATTTGTACCTACAAAAATGTTATATTAATTTTATTATTACCCAATATTATATAAATGAGACAAAGTACCTAGAGCGAGCTATTTACTATATTAATTTTATGTGTTTTGATGAGTGTTTTATATGAAATTCACTGCTATTTTTGGAACAGTTTAAAATGGGATCCGGAAGGTTCGCCCCCAACATTTCTGTTGTAACTGTCACTGTTGTAACAGTGAGGCACAACGAATGAAATTCATCAAGGGTGGCCACCGTTTTATAATTTCAAACGCAGTCTTAATGTTAGTAATCTACATAATCTCGACAAACCAAAAACTCCTTGTATACAATACAATTTTGGGAAAAGATGTCGATTAAGGGGTTATTCAGGTAAACACGCATTTAGTATTTCCAGGTAGCTGGGTGCTAAATGGTGATTACACCGAACAACTGATTAAGCCTACAATTAGGGGTTATCCTATTAGAGATATCTTATTGTATTTCCAAGACTAATAGCTGCGCGGATGTCGAGTGTTAATTACTTGTTCATATTTTAAACGATTTAATTAAAAATATGTGTACAATATCATAAAAATGACTATTTTTCTTTTATTTCGCATCTCTGGATCCGCGCTCTAAGCGGGTTTCGGCAGCGTTGTAAAAGGTCTTCTTATACATTGTGCCTTACTTGGTATCATTTCTTGATTTAATAGAAGTAGGAACATCCACAACTAGGCATAATAAAACTATTTAATAGTTGATTGATAACATTTTTGTTGCTTTTGTACTTTGCGCAGTCCCTCGGATTTGCAATTTATTTTTAGTGAAACTTTTAGTTACACGTTTTTCATTTTGACTTTTGAGAGAATACTAGTGTTGTGTTATGCTGATGTTATGTCATCTTAAGCTATGAGAACATATTCTAAATAACTAATTTAAACGGTTTCACAAAAATGCCATCTGCAATTTAAATGCACTTTGGTAGTTAACATACACAGTTGAACATAAAATTTCACTATTAAAAAGTTTAAAGGTTAATAACAAAAACATACACTTAGCTTTTAGTTTACAGTACAAACTTCAATACCTTACTTCAACTTTCCAGCTCCATAATTATTTTGCGTTTATTTCGCTTAAAATAAGCTGCCGGTATATTGTTACTGAAAGTTCACAAATATCCTTAGTACCAAGGCTCTCCGCGTGCATTTTCTCCTGCTCGTTAAACTTCGCGACCCGCGTTGAAACTTAATATGATACTATTTTTTATCCCTCTCCTGTGTCGATATCTCGCAAGCTTTACCATGAATAAGACCACTCAACTCTGTTGCGAGTACGCAATGCAACACAATTTAAACTCCGCTAACTTACCTAAAACCATTCAGCATATAATGTAAATTTGTTTCATAAACATCGATTACGCTAAGGTACAACTTCCGAATATGTGTTGTGTTGAATCCGAAAGGGATTAAATCGCCGTGTATATAAATCACTCACAGTTGCATTTCGGAAAGTTCCACAATAATAATAAGTCGCAGTCGCCAAGTTAAAGTATAACTTGTTATAATGGCGTTTGAGTTATCCGGTGAAAGGAATTCATCAAGGATCTTCCTTTCACGATGTTATCTTTCCCTTTACTTCAAATTTCCTTTGTTTAATTTGCGTGTAGATTGTTTTTCTTGAAAGTTGTACAGCAACGCAAAGAGAACGGTTTTTGGGAAAGTTTTTCACTTAATTTAATCAAATTGTGAGGCAAGATAATGGAAAAGTATACTCCATAGACCTTTGTGTTTAATAGAACTAAAAGGATTGGCGATACTTTTAATTGAGAACAAACGCCTGGAAGCAATATTAATTCATCACGCCTAAAGCGCAGATAGGACAGTTTCGATAAGACGCGCTTGTTTTTCTTACTTTGACGTTGGAAGTTTCATCCATTCCATTTGTCCCGTTTATTGCCGACAACTTTTATTATTACAGGTGCAGAAACAGGAAATCGATACGTTCCCACTAAAAAGATTGATGTGCGACAAGTTATATATGCCTACAGCTCCCCTTGGTTCGATACAGCAGCGATAAGCAGACATATTTGCGAAGAAATGATGTTTGATGAGATGTCTTACCAAACACAGAACTGTTCTCTAAATGATGTTGCTAAGTAAATGAAGAGTAACGAATGGATAAATATTGGAAACGAAATGAAAAACCGACGTAAATATTGGAACACGGCACGGTAGGCAGTGACGTGGCAATTTGTTGATGTGAAGAGTGATTTCGCTCAGGGCAAACTCGGAAAAATATAAATACGTTTTAATGCATAACCAATCACATAAATAATAATCGATCCTTATGAAGTGTGATTGCATTCAGACAATTTTGAATTACCTATGGCATCTCTAAAGGAAAGATTTAACTGCTTAACATTATTTTAATGATAAAACTCATGAGAAGCTTTACTTCAGGCGTCTGTAGAGAAATATTTGCACTTATTTTCATAAAAAGAGTTTTTCCGGCACTTTCGCCCTTTGTTCTTTATTATTACTTATTGCAAACTCATAATGCCAAGCACCGTAATGCAGGGGAAGTTAACGCATGATGTAGTACTGAGCCAACTTTTAAAAATTTAACAAACTTCGTTCCTTCGCTGTTGTTAAAATATTTTTAAACCTCAATTTGTTTGCGGTCTAAGAATTTATGACATATACTGTCGTAGCACTCTTCGAGTTTACCTCAGTATACTTTTGATAACTTATATAAAGTTTTAAATTTGACGATGGTGTGTCATAAGACTCTGAGGTCTGCTTTACAAGTGAACCTTCATGAAAGTGGCATTTAGCCCAATCGAATTAGGATTTCACCTTGCAAAAATTTTTGACAGAAATTTTCCTTCGGAATTGTTTAGGGGGGTCACTGGCAGTCTAAATTTAGATTGCCGGGGTACCAGACCCGTTGCGTCATCCGCCATCTTGAATTTAAGGGTGAACTTTTGTTTATTAAATAACTCGTTTATTTTCAATTTTAAACGAAAACTAGTTATTACAAAAGTTGTTTGAAATTAAATTTCCTACAATTTTGGTTTCTACCATTTTCTTCCTAGGATCGATATTTTTCGATTTATACCCGAAAAATTTGAATTTTTGTTTATTGAACAACTCGTTTATTTTCAATTTTACGCGTATAATAGTGATAAACACAGTTGTTTAAAATAAAATTTCCTACAATTTTGGTTCCTATCATTTTCTTCCTAGGATCGATATTTTTCGATGTGTACTCGAGAAAAGGAGGGGGTGAAATCTTATCATTGTCTTTTCACGTATATTGTCAATTTTAGGTGAAAAATTGTGATTAACAAAGTTGTTTAAAATAAAATTTCCTACAATTTTGTTCCTTTTCAATTTTGCCGTAGAATCGATATTTTTCGATTTATATTTGAGAAGAGGTGGGGTTAAAATATTACCATCGTATTGTCACGTTTATTGTCAATTTTACGAGAAAAATTGTGATTTACAAAGTTATTTAAAACAAGATTTCCTACAATTTTGTTCCTTATCAATTTTGCCGTAGAATCGATATTTTTCGATTTATATCTGAGAAGAGGTGGGGGTAAAATCTTGCCATCGTATTGTCACTTTTATTGTCAATTTTACGAGAAAAATTTTTATGAGTAAAGTTGTTTGACATCAAATTTCCCACAATTTTGGTGCTTATAAATTTTTTCGTAGGATCGAAAAAAAAAATATTAATATAAAACATCGATAATAAACGCGAGAATACAATACTTATAGGTTCACTCTCACCTCTTCTCAGGTATAAATCGAAAAATATCGATCCTACGGCAAAATTGATAAGGACCAAAATTGTAGGAAATCTTATTTTACACAACTTTATTCATCACAATTTTTCTCGTAAAATTGACAATAAACGTGAAAAGACAATAATAAGATTTCATCACCTCTTTTCTCGGGTATACATTGAAAAATATCGATCGTAGGAAAAAAATGACAGGAACTAAAATTGTAGGAAATTTAATTTTAGACAACTTTGTTTATTATAATTTTACGCGTAAAATTGAAAATAAACGAGTTGTTCCATAAACAAAAATTCATCCCCACGTTTTCGGGTATAAATCGAAAAATATTGATCCCAGGAAGAAAATGACAGGAGCCAGAATTGTAGGAAATTTAATTTTAAACAACTTTTGTAATAACTAGTTTTCGTTTAAAATTGAAAATAAACGAGTTATTTAATAAACAAAAGTTCACCCTTAAATTCAAGATGGCGGATGACGCAACGGGTCTGGTACCCCGGCAATCTAAATTTAGACTGCCAGTGACCCCCCTCTAAACAATTCAGAAGGAAAATTGTAGTTAAAAATTTTTGCAAGGTTTGCCCCTCTTTGGAGCTAATTCGATTGGGCTACATTGTAATGCTTGATGCATCCTGTCTAGAGACATTTGGCCAATATTTATAAATATAACTCGAGTTCTTTCAATTCGTGAAATATATCAGATGAACATGCTATTAAAAACACAAAAACACTTTATTACATATCAAAGTACGCATTGCCTTTCTGTGTTAGGAAAGTCCAATTTGTCAATCATCGATCAATCATCTACAATTTAAGTTCATATGTTAACGAAATGATTTAGAAAAGTTGCCAGCTAAATCAGGTTATCATAGATGACAAATATTATGAAACTAATGGTGTTCAAATCAATAGGTTTTAATAACATATAATTTGTCACTATGAATATCTACTTATGAGCTCTTAACTGGTATATATACTGTTGTACAGTAGTATACAGAAATATACATAGTGTTTGATCTAGTACCTCCGGATATCATCTCAAATTCGTACATCATATCGAAATTGCCTTAGTCCAGGTTTATTCATCCCTGAGTACAGCTTCAAATAAGAATGCTCATAAGTGAGCGATCAGTAAGCTTTTACTCACTTGTCGGTAAATTTAATATCCCCGAGTAGGGTTATCTAATGAAAAGAGAATATATAGAGCGCTACGGCCAATAAGTGAAGTGTTCAGCCACTGCTTATTTGGCAGAGCGCATGCACCCTTGTAGAATTTTCAAGTTTTTTGGTTGTATCACAATAATTATATCTATGGTTTGTCAATAAGTCAATTCATTATTATTCTTCGTTTCACCTGATCATTTAGATGGGCAATTGATTTTTCTACAAGAATAGAATATAAACAGGTTGAATGTAATAAGATGAGCTGAATGAAATTCTAGAGATCCACGAACGGTTTAGAGCATGGTGAGCATATACTACGAGGAATAAAACTTACGAATTTTGTAAATATGTGTGATTTGGACGCGATTCAGGTTATCTCTGAAAACAGGCTTAGAGATGTTAAAGTGAATACAAGAAAATCTAGAACCTCGTTACCATATGTAGGTAAGGCTCTGTCTGGCTCAAGTGGGAATCTGATGCCTTACCAAATGTATGTGGACCACGTAGAGTTACAAAAAAGTGCTATGGAAGAGCATGAAGAGCAAGCAGCATATGATTTTACAAAGAGTTTTATTCATTATTTAAGTAGTTCATGATATATTATATAAAACTTGGAATCAATTTAATCATAAATAATGACCTTTGGTTTCGATCCACTTCTTTTTTTTCTGCGTACCACAGAATATATATCTCTACGTTATGTGAATTCCGTCCTTGTTACCTTTATTATCATAAAGTCAGTATCAGTTATCAGTAATAACCTGGTACTCTACTGGAGATGGATAAACACAACACAGAAGTAAATTCTTCAAGCAAATATATTGAAGATATGGTAACTATTGGAAAGTAGTTATCATACACTTTACTTAAAGATGACTAAACTGTTTTTAAGTATGGTAATTGACATTAAAGGAATTGTTAAATTTCTCTTTTATTGGAACGTTACTTGTCTCTACATCTTCAAAGATAGAATATTGTTAATCTTTCCACTTCATTACATATTACTAGATCAAACTTGATCAAATTTAATCATTTTTGACAAATCTAATAAGCAATCCAGCTGCATTAATATTCCCCTGATGTAACAATGTTATTTACTGACAGGGATATCCACAGTATAAAATAAGTAGAATTAATTTATGATTCAAGTTCGTAAGCCATGGAATGATAAAAACCCATCATTTTACCAAATTTGCGACATAAATCTATTTAATACGTTTAACAATCCATGGGAATGTTAAATAGATGTTAGCCCGTCCCCCGGCGGCCGAAAACTCGACGCCGGTTTTTCCAAAATTTCCCGGTGATTTCCTTCGGGAGTGGGTGTTATTTTTTTCCCAATTTTGACAAAGTGGGAGCGGTTCTGGTCACGCTTAGTTAGGTGGCAATAAGCAGGATTTATTAGCGGGACGAAATTGCCTCTGCGGATAGTTTGTGGTCCTAAATGAACATTACTCCCTCGCAGGAACAGAGAAAAGCTGTGTCAGGAAGTAGTAAGTTAATGGCTAGGCGTAATATCGCCGGCTTTAATCCGGAATGCTCGGAATCGATTAGATTTTGGGTTTCACTACAACAACGTGACGTACAGTAGGTGATTTGTGTGGTGCGATAGGTGCTGGTCTCATATTTCAGTCCGTCGGCGGACCTCGGCATTTACATCGCTATTAATACAAATGGCGTCATGTCAATAATGTATCGTTCGATAAAGTGACTTTTATGGCGCCGCAAACGTACGCAAATACAAATTTTGGAACAGATAACCCTTTAAAAAAATGTCATTTGTTGTCAGTTACCTGGAACATTTATCGTTCCAGTGAATTTATTGCAAGAGAGATTTACCTCTACAATCTAAAAAGCAATAGTCACATTAAATCAATGTAAAGAAATATTTCACTTCATTGCCAAAAATTCACATTAGAGTTCACTTGATTTTAACGAAACTCACAACTTACCGTTCTTATTGTGTTTGTATCGCAAATTACACCAATGAAAGAACACCGTGTATTAGCAATACATGGGCGGCTTAAAAATTACTAGTTTGAAAGAAAGCATATCTACAAACATGAGGTAGATGTCGGAAAATGATGCCCACTCAATATGCAGTCTTTAAAATTTTACAAATTTTACCATGATAAACGTGAAAATCTAAATGTGAGAAGTTTCCACATGAAGAGAGCAGCCTGAAGAAACAAAGTTAAACCAGAAGGAACGAAACTTGTTATAAAATCTAAACGAAAGAACAGTATTGATGATGAAAATGATGCACGGTACTAGATGTTAGTAATTAAACCAATAGAACGTCCAACAGAACGTTTAACAAGTAAAGGGGCATTTATTACAAACTGTAAACCCCAATGAAATTATTGCACGTTCAGCAATAGTTGGAAGAATTTAACTTAGAGACATAGATGCAATGATATAAAATCATAATATGGCTATTAGTTAATAAAGCTAACTTGGGCTTTGTTTATTTCTATTTTTTTGAACAACTAAGTTAATAGATATAACATTTACCTCTGAATAAAAAGGCGAAATTTATTGAATTAGTTAACAAATGCTAAGATTCATAACGTATGTATGGAGGTATCAGTAACAACATAGGTGATTTTAATTTTGATGTATGAAAGAATACTTCTCAACTTGGATATTATATATTCTAATGGTTAGCTCAAAATTATATTTCCTCCAAAAAGACTTGTAGCTAACAGCCACACTCTCACAGACTACATAATAACTGTAATAAGCCTAATCCTCATATAGTACACCTCATCCACAAAACTAATATCAAATCGCCATTAAAATACGAAAATTTGATGATTCCAGAAGGTCAATGAAAGGGTACAACAACTGTTTTCCCCATTTTAATGTACTTGCACGCTTTGTACATCGAAAGTATAACAATCACCCCAACTAAGTACCTAATACTTAGCAGCACTTAATATTAAACAAAATATTTAGTTAATAAATTGAATCGTATGTACATTAGGGAAATAATGTATGAAAATTATGCTTTCTATAAGAGAGTGGTTGCAAATTTTGCCAACCTAAAAAAATTAAAAATAAAGAATATGGAGGATATTATCAGAGATATACAAAGTATCGTTGATGGGAAAAGTCATGTATCACTGAAAGTTTCTATGGATACATGTGTGGTGATTGGAAATATGTTGGATGTCATTCATTTATCTCTTTGTAATGGTGAATTTCCTGTGACTTAGAACATGTAATACTGCCGTACTCTAAAATTTGTCTCAAAAGTGCTTTATACAGAACAGCAACAAGATCGAAAACACACTTAATATTTCTATTAAGGAAAAATTACCTACTGTTTAAAAAGAATGTAAAATTGTAATAATTTTAATATGGACTTTGTATAATATGATAAAATTACAAAGGTACTATTTTCAACAAAGTATTACTGTTCTAATGTTAATATGGACACATTTTTGAATGTACCTACTTAGGTGCAATTAGTGTCCATGATATTATTTTTCATCTTTTGTTTCATTTCATTTTCCATTCTGCATATTTTATAACCTTCTCATTTGTTTATTTTAGGATACTATTGTTATATAAAACTATATTGAAGTTGTTTACACTCTTTAAACAAATAATTAGCAAAGCTAAATAATTTAGTTTTGCAAAACAATAGTTTTAATATTAATGATCATTCATTATTAATATATTTCACCCTGTCATTATTAAATGATACACAATACAAACAATGAAAATTACTCCAATTACACCAACTCGAGAATAGTATATTATTATACTAGTTTAATAAGACGGAGTAATGTCACACGAGAGTTTTAAAGCACTCCTCGCTTCGCTCGTCGTGCTTTAATAGAACGAGTGTGACGATACTTCTTATTAAACGTGTATAATATACTATTTTATCTACTTTGCTTTATTAATTCATTAAATTTTGGCTGCTCAAATGCTGGTATTACACTAGGGAATTTTGCTTGGGTTGGTCACACTGACGTCACTGACATGGACGTTTCATATTTGAATTTGCAAATCTAGTAGCCCTAGGACAAATTCAATAACTACGCTCATACTTACGTGCGAGAAATGCAAGACACAACTGTAGAATTGACCTGTACAGCATATTTTCAGGAGAAAAGCAATACAAAAAAGTCTTCGACGCTCTGGACATCGTACTATAGCATGCTGAGAGCATCTCTAAATGCTTATAAGAACGCAGATATATCGAAGTTTTTACGATTGCATGCTTTTTTTAAACGGCAATCTCAAGGATATCAGCCTAAAAAAATCTAAAATTTTGGATATTGCTGAAATAAATCAGTTTTTAAGTCAAGGCGACGATCTTCATTATTTGGCAATTAAAGTAAGTTTGTTTTCTTAAAAATCATGTTTCATTTGTTACCTGTTTGTATTGTTTTCGTTCAGGTTATACTCATAATGGGATATACTTATTACTTACAGGCTTCATCTTATTAAGAAATATGTCAGCCTTCGACCAATCGTTATAGCTTCAAAATGCTTTTTTCTCACATACCGAAACGGCCGATGCATCACTAAATCTATAGGGATTAATAAGGTTAGCCAAGTACAACGCATAATTTCTACGTTTCTGAATCTTGCTAATCCGGATCAGTACACGGGGCACTGCTTCCGTAGGTCCAGTGCATCAAACTTGGCCAATAATGGAGCAAATTTAATTACTATAAAAAACCATGGGGCCTGGAAGTCTTGAGCAATAGCAGAGGGGTACATTGACACTTCGTTAAAAAGGAAAAGAGATGTGGCGGATATGCTGAGATCATCGACATCCACTTCTACTTCCGTCAATGCACAACCAATGTCCGAGCCAGAATCCCATAAACTTGGAACTATAAACAATATCAATTAAATCACAAATGAGACCAGTTTCGTACGAAATATTCAGGGAGATACTAAATTTAATCACCCAAAATGTCTCTGGCATTAGCATAAATGTCCAAGCCAGAGTAATGTCGTAGTTAAAGTTTTCACTAATTGTACATTAGCTACTGATTAGTTGTTCGTCTTTTGGGTCATACCGTCTTTTGTACCTTATAATGCATTTTGTACTAGAATAATCTAAAATAATACCAAATAATACAGTTTTCATGTAAATTTTAAAGGTTATGTTTACTAATAATTTAATCTTGACGTCTACACACGTCTCCATGACAGACTGACATACCAACTTAACAAAACTAAAAAGTTACCAAAAGTAGTGTAAGAATATGAATGTTATTACACTACTTTCGGTGTAAGAATGAGATCATTAGTAACGCAAAGTAGAAAAAAACTATTTAAATTACTTGTAACACACTTAGTTGGTGGTTTTTGCTTAGTCATCTCGCCAGCTACTAAAAGTATTTGAGCAAAGATGGGTTCACGTATCACATTTAATCTCCTTCCTTATATTCCCAAACTTATTCTTTCTCCCCTTCCGGGCCGATATCTGCTTACGTTACGTCTCGATTCTAACGAACGTTATATTTATGGAATGTGACATCTATCAAATTTCCCCAACTAGATAGATAATAAGACATAATGTAACTCCTGAGAGATAGTGACGGTAAATGATTGAGAAGGGTTTCATCAGATGTACGTTCGAATATATGTGACGCGTATAATTAAGGATGACAAATGGATTTCAGAAGTATCTTCGGATTTGAATCATTAGATGGAGACGTCTACGTCTTAGTTTCTAACTCACAAGAATTTCCTGACGGAATGGAGGGAGCTAAGAACGATTTTTGTTCCGGTTTTTATACTCTCAAAGTTGCGACTATTGTATTGAATCTACAACGAAATATTACCCATCCTAGATCGAGTAATTTTATCACATTTATCATCCTGGTCACACACGACATAACTTAATTCATTCGAGTCGTTTAATATGAGCGTAAAATTAATCTCAGCGCTATCATTGTCGTCATATTTCCCGTTTAGAGGATTTTAAATTAAGTTGGATTGCCAGCTAGGTGGGTTGTTAGCTCAAAACTTATCGCTCCTTCCTGCAATTCAGATTAGTGGAATTTGGAAGGTAAAGGGGTTGTATGCAATCTCCTTTATATACGTAAGATATCGAAATGGGTTTGCTCCACTTGAAATGGAATAAATCCCATGTGAAGGTTTCGTTTTGGTAGCGCTGCCGGTTTTAAGAGCAGATCAAATGAAACTGTGTTTAATCCACCTTTTGAACTGCATACACTTAGGGTTAATTCAAGAACTCCCACTTTGGGTATATTCACACTATTTCTTAGCTTCGCCTGAAGTAGCCGAAAGGATGTACCGTTCGCAGGGAAGCAATTGCAACTAGAGGCGATCCTGTGATTCATCCCTCCAATTCCACCCCATAAAACCGACGCATTCTTCCCGTCATATCACTGACAGATCGTACGTACCTACAGGAGTAAATGTTTATCGTCTCTATTCAGAGGCACTTAACTTAGTGGAAGTTATGACGGTCGTAATCGTCTCGGGCCATCCAGGCTAACGGGCGGGGCTCTAGGTGAAACAATTAAACTCATTAGTAAGGCAAATAGAAGACTGACTGCTCCACAAATTGTTATGGGATTCAATCGCTGTCGGACGGAAAATTTCAGTAAGGGCCGAACAAAACGGGGGGAAAAGTGCGGAGGAGGGCTTTTATTGTTTCGTGGGGTTAAAGGGACGCCGCTTCTATCCCGGGAATGTAGGGGTGTGTGATGGTATCGGAAGTGAAAATAAAAATCGCTCCTGACAAGGGAAATTTAAAAAAAAATATTGACGAGAATTTACACCTTCGATATGAACGGGGAATTTGCCTGGAAAAACTTAGCAAATTTTTGTGGTATACTACAGATTTTAGGTTAATTAAGCCAATGTGTTTGTTGAATGGCACACGTTACCCACTGCTGTGATCATTAGTAAAATCATTGAATTTTTTTGCATATTTCAACTATTTTTATCACAATTTAAGATTTTCATTTATACTGTGCCTGTTTTATAAGTTAACCAAAGTTTTATCAAATGTCAAAGCTACTTAGTAAGGAATGCATGCCTATCCTACCCCTCTTATGCCCAGTTTCTAACAGCGTGGAATGTAACTAATAACGTTATTACTACTAGTACTACCCACAGACCATTAATATATCCAGGACCAGGTGTTCCCATTAGAAACTGATGTTTGTTTACATGCCAACATAGCCGATAGGCGCGATGTAATGGGGGAAGGAAATATGGCCGCCGTTGACGAATTTTGACAGCGTACAAAATAGCTAGCCATAGGCGTATCAATAATAAGGGGCAAATAGGAATCAAAATTAAGAAAATAATTTATTTATTTATTTAGATCAACGGGCAATGAAGCCCTTTACATGCTAGGTAACAAAGGTGCGAAATAAGAGACAAATGAAGTAAAGAAGGACATAGAAAATCAAAATCATCATGACCGTAATAATGCATACATAGTCCAAGACCCATCTGTCAGAAATTTGCTTTAGATTGACATAAGAGGTAACCGCAATGTTTTTACATGAATACCTCGGGAATAATGTCTAGAATAAGGATTGACTTATCCTCCAAAGCGCAGAGGTCGGGAATATTGTTTAAAATGCAACAATTTAAAAAGAAATTAAAAAACGCGTTTTTCCCTACTTGTTTTGCTTCTAACTTTTTAAGTATTGAATTTTGAAGAAAGTTGAACAGAGGAAAAAGTTGCAGAATCGCTTTTTACATAAAATGGCATAGGCTGTAGATTCAAAAATTTATTAGCGGTTTTGCCAAATGGTAATAAAACAACAAAAAATCGGCCCAAAAAAGTGTTTTCTTAACTTATTACTTTAGGCACTTTAAAATGTAGTTAGGACTTCCATATCACAGGTACAAAATCTTGAAGTTATAAAAAAAGAATCTTGTAAATTTCGTTTCGATCGGTTTACTAGATTTTGCACAATAATTTTACAATCCAGAAAAATGGAAAAATATTGAAAATTTTCAAAATTGTTTAAAATTTTTTCCACTGTTCGATTTTAATAAAACTAGCGATCATATATAAGAGGGAACAAGCTTTCATGTACTTTTGTCAGAATTAAAAAATATTTATTAGAACGGCTACAGTTATTGTTTAAAGTTGGTGTCGTTTTTTTTGCTTCTAAACAAATAGATTATCTCGGCGAATTTTTTGTTATATGGAATTCTGAAAACATAGCCGAAAAGTACTCGGAAAGACGCTTCTTTTTATACATAATAAATTGCTATTTTGCTAATTAGCTTCTGAGATATAACTCCTCAAATTTGTTTAATGTTTAATAAAATGGTTAATAATGGTTAATAAAATTACTATTTTTTCTCATATCTTAAGAAATAATTGTTTCTCACAGTCACCAGTATAATATTTTTGTTGAAATTTACATTAAAAAGATTGAAATTTAAATTAAAAGAAAATGTCACGCTTCCAATTTTGACAAATTCATAAATTTGATAATTCTATTAAACATAGTTACAGGGTAGAAATTAATTACGACGTAGTACTTTTAGGTTCAAAAACTTGATGCATCGGTAATGGAACAGCATCTCTCTTTAAATATCTAGCATTGTCGGTTGCACCTATTTTAGACATAAAATCATCTATATTGAAATGTTTTGAGCAAATATAGGACGATTTTGTTATATTATCATTTTCGCTAAGTCCCAAAACAGAAATCTAAATATATCTTTTAATTGGATCTTCTGGAAACATAAAATAATAACACTGATAGAACGCCACTGAGATGATACACAACCTCAAAAAATGTCATTAATAAATCTCTTTATTTACCAATGAAAAGACATTCCCGAGGCTTTCCCTGCATCCCTATAAACGTTGTATATCTTGCACCTATTAGCCATTGTTAAATGTTTTCTATTTTCATCAAAATACACACACAAACCGCGTACACAACGAATTCTATCAGGTGAAAGACTAGGACGCGATGTTGCCACTCATAACAAAAGTCTATATTATTTTAGATTTACGTACAACTGACCAACCACATGCGATGTAGGCTGGATGTATACGCAAATCGTAAGCAAAGAATTCGTCATCTGCATTCATGCAACAGCGCAAAAAACGCTTAGAATGTGCTAAGATCTTGGCAATACATTATTTTGTAAACAAACGGGTCTAGTTATATTAAGGGTCTGTGGTACTACCAGTCCGCAGCACTATAACCCAAGGTGGGATTTGGCTGCCTTGACTGCTTGCCTCCACCTGGCACGTTCTTGTGCCAGCTCTCTCCATTTCTGCTTGTCCACTTTAATCTTGGAAACTTGTTGCTGTTATCTCTCCATCTGAGTCTTTCCAGTGGTCTTCTGCATTCTGTTGCTTCCTCCCATTCCCGTTCTATTAGTCGATCGTTTTGACTTATATCTATATGCCCTGTCCATCTTAATCTTCTGACCTTTTTTTCTTGAATGATGTCAGGGCATTGATTAAGTTGCTTATGCTCTAAGTAGTTACTCATTCTATAACTGCCGTGTGCTTGTTAAAAGACAAAATTGAAATCTGACGTACTGGAAAAAGGGACATTCGGGGAATACTTTATATAAGACGTATGGGGCAGTGGCACTAATGAAACATCATTTTTACGCAAATTTACCACTCTAATGAGTGAATCGCCATCTGTGTCATAATATAGAAATTGCCTACTAAAGACAGAAGGTTGTACAACGTCTCGAAGGTTGCCATGGTAGTTAAACCATTACATTTCGAACACTTAACTTAATAGTAAGATGTGCTGAAAAACGGTACAAGAATTTATCGGTTAAATAAATTTATATAACCAACAGCCAGTAAACCGATAACAAAAGCTACCACAAACAAGCCATAAATATTATGGAAGCTGATTTATTTGACATATTTAAAATATTTAGTTAAATGCACTGGATTTAATGAGGTTTGGAAATATAATCACTATAGACTATCAGTCCTAAGACGTTTCTTGTGAATCGTGATTTTTGTGCGTATATGGAATGACTGGTATTTTTGATGATATCGAAATATCTTTGATGATATTGAGGGGGATATAAGCAATTTTTTTATTCAAAGTTGAAATTCTAAGCTATTGCCCCATTTTAATAAAATATCTCCATTAGGTTGCACTAATTGTTTAGTAAAAAGTTCAGCATAGTTTATATACGAAACAGAAAAAGCTAGTTTTGAAAAAGTGCTACCCATGCAAACTGTCACAAAAAATTGTTACGTTGCTTGAAGCTATATCGATGTTGGGCCAATATTGGCAATTCATAATTACTTCGCTATTGGTGGATATAGATATGGATATGGGAAGTATATATAGTCAACGTTCCGCCACTATTATTTTTGCCACACGGGCAATATTCCTATTTATTTTCAGGCCCTCTGTATAAACTTTTTTTCTCTTTAATCATTGCTTTCGTCGTGGAAATTGTCGATTCGAATTTCAAATGGTACTCCCAATTTTCCCAAATTTAACTAGACCATATTTATTGACAAATGGTGCTCACCTTTGGCCGCACTACCTCGATAAATATAGTTATGTAGCAAATTTTCGGATTGTTTGCCGCCTGAAATTCCAAATTCCCTCGGTACACTTACGAGTCGACATAATACCTCGCATATCCGCAAACTCGAAAACTTTTAAATTTCGTATTCACATCAAGTTTTTTTTCTTTAACCTGCCTCTAGAGTAAAGAGAGGTTTTAGAGTCTTTGTCAAATCCAGTCGTCTTTAAGCGAACAAATATGCTACCCCTCCCCTCTCTTCTCGTGAGCGTTCACATTTTCATAAAGTAGAGATGGGACATTTGCAAACGTTCAGCACGAGCATTCCATATAACTTTCCCCTTTCTTATTGCCATGAAAGAAATCATACACTGGATTTAACTTTATATTTGCGTGGCATTGCGGAGATATGTCTAAATGTCGTTCTTGTATCTTAACGGTATTCATGTAGGAATGGAACACTGGCTCACGTTAATAGGTGCGCGAATAAAAGGTTGCTTCGGAGTTTAAAATTGTGAAAGGACGACAAACAGCGGTCTAGTTACGTCGTACTTTCAAAAGGAAGCTGAAGAAAACTGAATACATGTTCCTGTCGTTAACAATAAAAGGATATTAATTTTAAACAACTCGAATACAATTAAGAAAAGCGAATCCTTAAATGAAATAGAATTAAACGGTCCCAATTTGTGAGCAGGGGGGAGGGGGTTTAGCACAAAGTAACTATGATTTGTTGAAAGACGTTGGAAACTTTTTTCATGAATAATAAGTCTTATATAGTCTTAATAATAAGAGTTTCAGCTTAATATATTTTTGAAAGGTATAAGGACTAGTTGACAAGTCAAGTTCAATCTAATATCATAGGCCAAATGAAACTCGAAACACTACCACTTAAATAAAATAATTAGGGAAATACATTTTTAGTTTGCCTTTTTCCCTTTCATTCTCTCAACCGACTCAATAGAATTAAGTCTAAAAATAAATAAATCATCAATAAAGTAACTATCGTTTTTGAAAAATCGAGCACTTCAATCGGAGTAGCTCGAATGTTACATGTTTTAAGAGAAAATTTAAATTAAATTAACTATGAAGAATATCGTTATCTGCATTGAAATTTTTGAAAATCAGACCAGGTGTGATTCTTTGGGAAATTCCAAATATTCACAAATTCATATCTGGGAAAGTGAGCTCGCCTTGGTAATATTTCTTCCCTGTTGATATCAGACAAACTCCATTTTTATATATGGACAATAATTTCCAATTATAGGTATATAAATTTTGTGAAATAATGAATGTTGTTAAATTCTACTTTCCCTTCGAGAGCCTATAATTAGATCTACGAATTTCGTGAAGATACTTTGAAAGTATTTTTTTAGGTTTAGGTTGGTTTCAACATTTTCAAAATTCAATTCAAAATGTTTTCAAATATATTTTAAAATTCTTATCCAGGAATATAGACCTACTTTTGAAGAAATCGTTTCACGTGAGGTATCTTTCTCTTTCGTTCGCGACTGATATTTCAAAAATTGAATTTGGGACAGTTTTGAAATAAACTGCAAAAATTTTATAAAACTTTAAATTTTGCAACAAAACTCGCAGGAATGGTACCTTTTAATTTTGTACCAGATTTTGAGCCCCTAACTATTATATTTTTACACTATGACGGCTTAAAACAAATCTTGCATTTAGTTGAATTTTCTTTAAAAACGAAGACGAAACTTCAATATGAGCAGCACATATATCGAAAATGTTACATTTTAGGAATTGTTCTAAAACATTCATCTTTTTTATTTAGGAGCCAAAAACTAAATTTTCGAATTTAACGATGATATGATCATCTAACCTCAATAATTTTGGTGGCATCGCCTATTCTTTGAAAAACCAAACACGTTTTTCAGTAGATCGTATTTCTAAAATTATGTTTTGTGAGGAAACGTGATTGAACTTTTCCCTTCATCTGCTTATCTCCATCTACTATTATCATAATCTGAAAATTGGGCAACCTTAACATTTTTAACGTTTTTACGTTAAATTTTACGTTTTGGTAACGTCGTAATAGGCGTGGCCTCTTAGACTGCAATACCAACTAATTTAAATAAACAGGAAGAGTAAATATTGTAGAAGAGGTTATTTCATATTGAGCCTATGGGAG
Source organism: Cryptocephalus moraei (assembly GCA_946251905.1). Taxonomy (NCBI): domain Eukaryota; kingdom Metazoa; phylum Arthropoda; class Insecta; order Coleoptera; family Chrysomelidae; genus Cryptocephalus; species Cryptocephalus moraei. The sequence continues at coordinate 16,058,179 of OX276454.1, forward strand.
CCTTCCACCTTCGTTTGCGTTGGATATTTTTGGGATTTAATTTTTTTTGCAATTTTCTAAAAAAGACATGGTTTAGCTAACAAAGAGAGCTTCATAAATTACTCTCATTTAATATAAATAACGTAGAAAGATTTATTAAGAAACACTTACGCATTAGGTAGGTACGTGTTCGCACTATCGGATATGATAAATTACAGCGTCACCTGAAACATTTGCCACTAATCATTTCAGCGGAAATTGAAATAGGTAATTCTATCGGCGACACAAGCATTAGTGTTATCCCTACGACGAGAATAATTTATACGCCGAAAATCCTATTTTATTGCTGTAAATTAACGTAATTCTCTCCGGAGAATAATTGTATACGTATGCTCGCGACGGAGAATTAAATTCAGGTTCCATAACGTGTTTCCAAATAATTTATCGTCCGACGTATAAACAAATAACGATCGGGGATATAATCCTAGAATACGCTGAGGGCTCGTTGAAATTTTTATGAGGAATAAATTCCGGTTTTACTTACGTACATTTGAATCGAATGCGCAGGACGTGACGTCTCACGTGAAAAACAATAGGTGGACGCGGAAAGTATTCCCTCAAACTCGAAAATAAAATAGTAGTCCGTTATAGTCAGCAATTGGAACGACAGAACATAAATTGTTATATTGGTGATTTCGATGCTATTTCACAGGAGACGGTGTATTAAAAACTTATTTAATTCCAGGTATGATTAGTTATGGAAAATACGGTAGAGTTTCACGAACTCCATAACGAGATTGATGTGAAAATACACCCACATCAAAATTTCCTTCAGAACTCAATAAACAAAGAAAATATTTAATTTGTATATGGCCAAATCCCTATGTATCGAACGAGCACAAAAACTGAGTGCAAAAAAAAATTTTGTTGCTCAGTGGCGCTATGTTAACCTTTACGTCGAGACAACGTAATTCTAAAATTGAAAATGCAATTTTTTCCAAAATTCAAATTACTTCACTTTGAGATAATAAGGCGAAACTGAAAAGTATCGTAAAATACGGATCTGTCCTCGAAATTCTTATGCACTTCAGGATTACCTGGTAACTTGAATGTTAATTGCATGACTATGCATGTTAATAGCCTCTGTATTAATTGGTTCAGAAAAAAATCTATAAAACCCTCGTTAATTCCCGCTACTGCGGTGGTATTATCTATCTTTCGATATAAGAACAAAAGGTATATTTCCGGAATTACAGCGGTTTAAGTTACCCCATTACACATAAACGTGACGATTCGGAAATCTCGAAATAACTCAGTTGTTGTCATTTTTTGAAAATTCTTAATAGAGCCAGGGTATAGAGCTTTGTATTATCTATCACTTATTATAAGAACAAAAGTTTAGAAACATATATTTCCGGAATTACAGCGTTTTAAGTTGCTTCATTACACACAAACGTGACGATTCGGAAATCTGAAAATAGTTCAGTTACTGACATTTTTTGGAAATTCCCGCTATAGTGGTGACATAGCTAATTGAATTATCTATATAACTGAGGGGGAGCAAATAGTGGTGAAATTTATTCCTTCTTCAGACAGTTATACAGATTTAGGAAATTATGAAACTAATATATTATTGCGGCGTTCAATAAATATTTTTATGTTAAACATGGTTCGGGAGGGTTGAATTTAATTTTAAAAATTTCTTTTTGGCTAAAAAAGTAGAAAATGATGTCAGTGTTTCTTTGGTAATGACGTCATCATCTGTTTTTCAAATAGATATTTAAAAGGGCACTCTTTCCCCTTAATAATGGTATTTTTTATGAATATCGGGATATTTCTTGATTTATTTTGGTTTCCATAGAAGACTTTGTGTCAACTTTCAAAAAATTAATTCATATGTAACATTTCTAAATTCTTGATGGCTCTGTAGACAGTTCGGTAAATAAACAAAATTAGGCAATTTCCATTAAACAAATTATTAAAAATTAAAAAATTTATTTATTTAAATTTATTTAAATTTATTATTTAAAAATTAAAATTAAACAAAACGTACGGCGACGTTATTACCGTATAATCAATGACGTCATTTCTTGCTATTTTAAGGAAAAAATATAACTTCAAGAAATGAAATCGACATATTCCAGCTATAATTTATGAACATTTAATAAAGCTGCAATATATTAGATCCACAAATTGTACATTATATTTCACAGATTTTGATATAAAATTTATTAGTTTATAAATTTTTGTTAATTTATTTCTAAACATTTATATCTTTTAATTTGAAATGTAGTCTAGGAACAAATAAGAGTACTACTAGGGTTATTTCAGATTCACCATTGGCACTTCATTCAGTGATAATTATAGACTTTAAAACAGACGATTACATTCAATGATACATTACTTATTGAACTCCCAAACTTAAACATCATTACTAAACTTTAATGACGAAATCAAAGAATCGATTCAATTAGCTGAAGGCCCAGTTATTGTCACAAAATATTATTCTTAATTTTGCAGTTAGAGCCGTATTTACTCAAGCATGTACGGTAATTAGGACCAGGTAATTGAATTCTTTTTCGGCTTAATCAGGTCTTGGTTAAAACGTCTCGAAATTAATTAAAGGTAATGATCCGATAACAAGACTGACGTCAAGCCTACCCACTCTTTCTAGTACATATATGCTTAGAAATTTCAGAAAACACATTTCAAGAAACTTTATATTGTGTACATGCCTGTGAAAGTAATATTTGAGAGATTAATTATCAGAAGGTAAAAATTTGATTAATTGAATTTATTTATTTTATCGTTTGATTGAAATTATTATGAGACTATTAATTTGGGTTGCGAATAGAGACTATAAATGTTATATAAATTTGTAATATATATGTACATATATATACTATATATATATAAATCTACATATGAAACCTCTAACCGATATGCACCTATATTTTCCATGATGATTTTATACATCCTTATTTTGTTTGCTTCGTAATATTAAAGCTCAGCCAAATTGTTTCATTGTCTGGTGGCATTTCCAGCTTGACCCATTCGAGATATAATTTCTTCATTACTTCCTCCGTTTGAAGCTAGTTTCGCACCTAGGTATGACCTAAGTGGGTACCTAGTACTCATAAACTGTATTCTTCATACAACTTTTCTAGAATATATTGTATATCCATGTCATCTTCTGCTATTATCGCTTGGTCATCGGCGAACTGTATTGTAAATACAATAGTTTGGCCAAAATCAACATTACAAAACAAAAATAAGACTTAGGAGAATGTTCTCGGGGAGCTAGATGAATTATGAAGTGTTCTTGACAAACCCCAATACAAAAATAATCTTGATCAAACTGCCGACGTTTCGTTCAGTGTTCTGAACATAATCATGGCATATATAATCATAAACAAATCAAATTTGATCTTGATGACATGTAAGTGATATTTTTTTGGTTGTATAAGAAATACTTAACATATTCATAGTTTTTAGATTATATATCTTCAAGATTCAACGAGTTGACTACCACTATCACTCTAGACCTATTGTTTGAAATCATTAATTTCATCTTCGATTCCTCAGTTTTCTCCTTCAGAGGAAAAATGTATAAACAGATTTTTGGTTGTCCCATGGGTGGTCCTCTATCTCCGATTATTGCCAATCTAGTTTTGGTGGCACTCGAAGAAAAGATTCTTAAGAGTATAAACCCTGAATTACCACTATATTTCAGATACGTGGATGATACTCTACTCCTAGTACCCAATAATAACATTCATGAAATAATTAAAAAATTCAACAGTTTCCATCCGAAGATTCAGTTCACATGTGAGCTTCCTAATAATAACAACTTACCATTTCTGGACATCTGCATCTCGTTCAATAACGGATATTGCATCACAAATTGGTACTGGAAGAATACATCTTCCGGAAGATATCTAAACTTCCTTTCTTTCCAACCCACGAGGTACAAAAGAGCCGCCATTATTAACTTGGTCGACAGGGCAATTCTACTCTCTCACGAATCTTTCAGAACACAAAACATTAAATTCATAATAGAAACTTTTGTTAAGAACATGTATCCCATACAATTTATATTACACAACATTCATAAAAGAATAGATCAATTAACAAACAGTCTTAATAATAATAATATCAATATCCTAACTTCTCCACAAAACACAACACAAATAACAAAAGATAAACTTTTTATAAGACTCCCGTACCATAACAACATAGAAAATTTCACTTTCAAAACCCTGAACTCCCTAAACATATATCCAGCTTGGTATTCATTATCTTCTTTCAATAATCTCATTTTCTCCAAAATTAAAGACCCAACACCTATAAAAAACCAGAGTTGCGTAGTATATCAGATCACATGTTCTGATTGTAACCCTCCTAAGGTATATATTGGAGAAACACAACAATACATAAAAAAGAGATTACAACAACATCAATTGAATATCACTAAAAATAATTCAACATATTCCGGTTTAGTGGAACATGCCATAGAAAACAATCACAACTTCGATTTTGAAAATGTTTCGATATTAGAGCGTGAATCAAATTGGTTTGAAAGATTATTCAAAGAGGCAGTACATATTAAAACATCTGATAATATTGTAAACAGACAACAAGATTTTCATAACTTTACCCAAGCATATTACAAATTATTCAAATAATTGAACATATGAAAACTATCACATTTTCAAAACAAATAGGTATACAAATTTTATCCATCATCTTTTGACACATTTTTGACAATATTTAGCGTTCACAATTTTATAGGTTTCTATTATTTATAATGGCCTTTTAAACAATTGATATACAATATGAAATGTCAAACATGTCAAATTTGATCTTGGTGACATGTAAGTGATATTTTTTTGGTTGTATAAGAAATACTTAACATATTCATAGTTTCAGCGCCATGATTATGTTCAGAACACTGAACGAAACGTCGGCAGTTTGATCAAGATTATTTTTGTATTGGGGTTTGTCAAGAACACTTCATAATTTAAAAAATAAGACTTGTGGTGATGTATGTTTGTGAAGCTTGGACGCTAACGGAAACAAATCGAGAACTACTTCTTGTCTTCGAAAGACCAATAGGTATACTTTAACCAGTAGCAATTGGAACACTTAATAAAATCTGAATTTACCAAGGACATTCGAAAAGAGCCCGTTGTCTCTATACAAAACCATGGGACTTATCTTTTTGTTTATTCAGATACGCACTGGTATTTTTAAAATGCAGGTGTTCAGTTGCCCAAGTGAAATCATATATGTGAATGTATGGATATGTACAGATAAAGAACTAGAGGGTCCATTAGACCGCAAATTTTTTTTACGACAGCGGCACTTCGTTTGCATTTTCTTCTTCTTCTAAGGTGCAGGTATACAGTCGATCAGTGAAATCTTGTACGAGGAAGTACGCGAGACTCTACAGATACTGGATGGTCCGCTGGACATAACACAGCGGCCACGTGTGCTTTCCTTGTGATGTCTTCTTCCGCATTTATACTCGAGAAAGCAGTGGTGTGTGAATGTGTGTGCCATTTGTTTGTGCGATTTGGAAGTGAATTCATTGTTAGAGTTATTATCCGTAATGATACGCCCATGGAGGGCAAGGCGGCATCGCTCTTCACTACTTAAAAAGACATAAAGTTTTTTTTTCTGTTCCATTTGTGACTGGACATAGTATACTTAGGAAATATATTGCCCCACTGTGGATATATCAACAAGACTATACAGAATCCGTACCAACAAAGAATCTTTACGAAGATCTCAATGCTGTGTGAGAATAAAATCTAAACAACTAGTGAGCGAGACATGTAATGAGACATCCAGATAGTCGCATGGGAATAAGCACAGGTTGGCAGAACACCATTAGGTCTCCCACGCCTCCGATGAAAAGACAATATTTCTAAAGACCTAAGGGTGTTGAATATCGAAAATCAGTTAGAAACCATGGCAGACAGGCAACAATGGAGGCTTATTGTGAAGTTGGCGAAGACCCACCTAGAATTGTAAGCCATGGAGTAATAGTAGTATTGATGTAGTCTATGATAGATTTTAGATTTCTGTTTGATTGAACCCAAGATTGAGGATTAGTAAAACTTTAAATCTTTTTGACACGACAAGCACAATTCTGTGGAAATGTCTTTTACCATTTTTAAATTAACGTTCAGAGTAACTCGACAGGAGTCATTATTTCCTAAAGCATGATAATACGTGTTATCAATAATACAGTGCTATAACACCGTTCTAAATCCGTGTTATTCCGTTGGATATGTTTCGCCTCACGGAGGGATTTTAAAATTTGTGCCTTGCTGCCTGTCTTCGCTGGAAGATGGTCTCTCTCTCTCTCTCTCTCTCTCTCTCTCTCTCTCTCTCTCTCTCTCTCTCTCTCTATCTCTCGCTGCGATTTATTACATCCACTGTATATATATATAATTTATTTCTGCGATTATCCGTTTAATTCGGGGAGAGATTCGCAGAATACGTAATCAATTAATACGAGGCACGGAAGGGGGTACGAGCGACGCCGGGCGTCGGGGCGCTCCCCTCCGGCGGCTGCGATCGACAGCCCCCGGAGGCGTCGCGGGGGGAGTAAGAGGGACGAGGGGGTGGGACGCCGCATGTGTGCGTGTGCGTGTGTCGTTTTTGTCGTCTGCGAAACGGGAATTTATGCAACCTGTACCGACCTAAATTGTATCGATCTGTAAAGCGATCTTTCGCATCTGACACCGCAATTTAAATTTACTGTCTACGTATATATGCGGAGGCTAAAAAAATGGGAGATCGGGAGCGAGTGTATCAAATTCTGTATCGTCGAATGAATCGCTCAGCCGATGCGCATAAATAAAAAGGAATCACAATCGGAGTGAATTTTTTTCAGAGTAAAAGTCGCACAATTTACAACGGCGAGAGATAAAGTGTTCGATTTCTCTCTACGTACCGTGCAATATCGGCTCTAGAAATAAATCCGTAGTCGGATAGTTCGCGCGCTCTCTTCTGGGCGCACATAAAACCGACAACAAATTGTGTACCTCGCAATGGAAACATCAGAGCTCCACTGAGTAAAACCTCTGCACTATCGCTATACGAGCGAAACCGTAACGACTTCGCCTTACCCTTAGAACCCTGTACTGGACAATACGTTTGTTGCAATTTAATGCTTCATACGTCATATCGCCTCACCATTTAACAAGTTTTGCATTCCATCAAAATATGCTTTGATATAATGTAGCAAAATATCAAAATATACTTTGGACACAAAATAACCCAGAAAATTGCCATCGGATCACCATAATAAATAATTGTCTATGTAATAAATGTAATTATGACCCTTCACCCTGCCCTAAGTATAAATTAATTAAGTGAACAAGTGCTTCAACTGTGCCAGCTTAAAACTTCCAGCATCTAAGAAAAGTACAATTAATCCGAAATGATATTAACATATCTGCAACGTCGCGTACGCATCAGAGATTTCGATTGTCTTTGATCGTTATAAGTGACCGTACACTTCACGCGCCAACTTAATATTGCGTGGACAGTTGGGAAATGATAACACGTAATTAAAACTTCAGGTTTACTAAACTATTTAAATGTAACAAACTTAAAATACAACGGAATAGGTGAAGATAGATAATGATGCTCTCGCAGTCAGACGAAGAGTCTTCTTAAATTTAAAATTTCCTTAAAAATTAGAAACGAGAAACGCGATCTCCGCTTATTGGTCAGATTGATTTTAGTCCCCTTTACTCGTCGCTTATTGGTTGAAAATCACCCTGGTAAAGAGTAAAGGGTATGCTAACCATCGCTGAAGATCGTGGTTTTCATCTCATATACAGATGGAAAGCAGATGTTTTAGAAATCGCGTCGTAACCTACTTCTTCGAAATGTGGTCAAAAACTTTCTGTAAAATACTCGATGACTTCCCGGAGGATATTTATTACCCTTACGGTTATATTGTTTACTTGACTTGTGACTTATAGGAAATAAATTTTGAAGAAATATCGGGTACTTGAGGATGACAGCAATATCGACCACTGTAAATCAACATCGGTGCAACAATAAATTAAAAATGTCACTTATCTGAGACGAAACATTATCTACTGATTAGATCATTTTAAGGTATGACCACCAATAAATTCAGTTCGACCCTGCAGTCCCTATATATATAAAAATGAATTGCTGTTCGTTTGTCTCGCTTATACCCGAGAATGGCTGAATTTTGCTAATTTTGATCATGAAATATTTGTGGAAGTTCATGGAAGGTTTAAGCGGCGAGAAACATAAATACTAAGTAACGGAAATTCAAAAAATAGGTACGTATTGTAATTTGACATTTGTAGTGAAACAAATGAAAGTATAGTGTCAGTTGGTAGTTAATTAGATAAATATCAAGACGATTATTAAAATTAATCATCAGTTTATCAGTGGGCGAGAACTTTTTTGATTACAAAATGCCAAGGAGAAGACGACCTGACTTAGGTCGTCGAAGTCAGTCAAATGGGCGACGAGGTACCTCACGTGCAAATCGCACTGACGTCCAGCGAGAGACAGATAATGACAACATTCGTATTGGTATGACAGAATTGAGTTCAACAGTGAATAATTATGGAGTACATAGGTTTAGAACGGAACGAGTTAGGACACATCAAACACAACAACAGCGATCACGACAAGATGAAAAGAGCGATTCCGCAGACGCAGTGTTCTTGTAAACCTGGAACGAGTAGCATTCCACTACGACCCGGAAATATATTATTGCGCCGACCAATCCGTAACGATTGGAAATTGACAATCATTTGTCAGTATTGTAAAGCGTTAAAATACAGCTGTGAATCTACTAGATTATGTTGTGCTGGTGGTAAAGTAAAATTGTCACAATTGTTCCCACTACTAAAGGACAATTTGCGGAATCAACTTGGAGTCATGGGCAATTTTATGTCGCGTGTTCGCGAGTCGTAAAATCATCATCTTTATATATTTACGCACAGCAAAAAAAGACAAAAAATTTATTGCATCAGAAAGCTTTAAATTTATTATGTGTATAACTGTGTTGTATTTAATTCAATGTACCTAGATAAAAAAATTGTATTAAGTTTTGACCATATTTTTCCAAAATATATGTAGGTGATTCGAAGTTCACTTGGTCATCTATAATTTTTATTTATCTTTCTTTTTTTAAACTTTACGTGACATTGCAACGCATGTCGGATACGGTTTGTCTTCAATGTATATCAATCATCAAATTTGATATATCTTCAATATATCAGTTCAAAGTATTCAATAATTCATGGCGATTGTTTAAACCAAGAGTTAAGCGTACCTATGGAAACACGAGGAGCTCTTATGCAACCTGCATAAGAAATTATGCTTTGCATAACTATATAGCTATGCAAGAAGTTATGCAATGCAACCTGTTGTTACTCTATTGTTGTCTTGAAATTCTATTTGTTACGTATTAAGTAATGGTCTTGCCAATATCAAGATCCCACAAATTAGAATACTTACTAAACAGTGGATAGACATAGGTATCAATGAGTAATGTCAATGTTGCTGACTCATAGGATTGCATTCCTGGGCATTGTTGGTGAGTCTGCAGAGACACGCTCTCCCTCTAACCACTTTAAATTTTACAGTAGTGTTAAGACGTGCTGCTTCCTTATTAAATTTTCAACTTTTTATGTTCAAAGGCTACTCCTTGCCTAGAGCAGAAAATGGTGACAAACCACATCAACGGTAATTTGAAAACGGTGCTTCAGAAAAAACGAAGCAGTCTACTTGTCGATTATCTCAAGAATTCTTAAATATCTTACAAAAATCACTGGAAATTTTGAATTACTCAAGAAGCTTAATTGAATTTGCAGGTACCAACAGCTTATGATACCGTGGCTGCGAATCTTTTCTAAACTGATTATTGTCAGGCTGTCCCTTCGTGTATGATAACTTCATCATGATAAGTCCTTCATACTTTCTATTAAGAATGTTAGAAAATAGGGCGTTTTCTTTCAAAGCGCCCAGGGAGTCGTTAATATATTGTCAAGCGCAAAGTTTGTGAATATATAACCGTGCCTTTTTATTCTAATGAATACACATCTGAATAATAAATACAAAAAGTTTTGAACGACAAAAAATTTGGAACATCTAACGTGTTCGACGCTCCAAAATGTTGGTAAATTGTCTAATTTTTCGCTGAAAATACAATTTTTTCATGAAACAATATGCCGCGTATTCCGAGCATCTTCCGATACAGACTGCGATAGACTCGTCATAATGAAGGCATACACGAAATTACAGCCGATTAATAATTACTTTAGAAATAACATACGGGTGCAAGGACTATCAGTAATATAATATATCCACCATATTTTCGTCTTTTATGGCAGGTGATTTGTAAATAAAAATAAACTCAAATTTAAAAAAATACGGTATCTGTAAGTCTTGAATAGCTTCACTCTGCAATGCTTATCAAATTATATTTCCAACGATCCATCTCTGCAATTAAATTTGGTGTGTATTGCTGGATTGCAGACGTAGTAGATTTTTGGATATGAACTTTATAGTCAACCGTTTTAATAAAATTTCAATTTTCAGTTTCGTTGTTATTAAGAAAAGTAGGAAACACTTACCTTGAACGACAACTTCCTGCTACAAAGATGTCTGCCAATGCTGCTAATGTGACTTGGGTATCTGAAAGAAGAATGGGAAAAGAATTAATATTACAATTAAGGCAAAGTATAGTACAGAATAGAAATAAATTTTCCTATCAAAATGATTAAAAAATTCTATTAAATAAGAGATTTTGTCGTTAGCGGTTTTAATACGCTAGTAAAGAGGGGGCAAAGCTGCTCTATTTAAGTCACTACTTTGGCAAACCATGGATTATATGGCAATAAGACTGTACATCTAAATTTTCATAAAAATGGATGGTACATTGAAAGAATAGTTTGTGAACAGTCCAAAAGAGAAGAAGATATATTTGCATGTCTATAGTAAAACAAAGCGCATGACCGCCAATAATTGTAAGTAGTGCAAAAAGCCTATTTCCGTAGAGCCTAGGTACCACCTAGGCTTTACAAATCATGTATTTTAAAATAATAGAAAATGTTTATTTCTAATTCAAAAACGCTGATGGCATTTTTAACACTACATGAATCTTCGTGCAATTTTTCACCTTTAATGAGTTATTCAGTAAGGGAATGTAAAGCAACCATATTATTTAGACCACTGTAACTTAAGAAATCTTTATAAACATTATTCAGTTAAAGTATATTAGTTGAAACCAAAGGAAAAACACCAAGTCTTAACCAACTGCTTTATTTAGAGATAAGCGACCGGTTTCGGCTTCATGGACGCCATCTTCAGGCTCGCACTACATGAATGAGGAGCATTAGCAACAGATGGTAAGTATTGTCGCGATGCGGCCCCAATTAGCGAAAATAGGTCGCCGTCTAAGCTTATTCCGCACCGAGGCGACCTTAAACCGAAGGACGATACAACTCTCGGACAGGTACGACATCACGTTAGTAAACATCCCGCTGGTATTTATACAGCGGGATCATAACGATCACGGTTAGTCAGTCTGTCACCAAGTATCACGTCTCGCTGCCCGTCTGAGAGCCCGTCCTTTTCGGCATGCCGCTAATTGGAGGAGCCTCGCACCTGCTGCCCTTCGTCCTTCTAAAGTAAGCAACCACCTCCATTTAACCTCTTCTCACTTTTCTACGTTTGATCACTTGCCTTAATTTTGTACGATGTTCTCTCCCCTATATTTAGTGTCCAAATAAATATTGTTATGTGTTACCATGCTTTCTCTTTAGCTCCACCTAGCTACACCCCCAACCCGAGCACTCCCTTTGGACCCTAGGTCCTCAGGCGTGTGACATATGGTGGAGGCGCCGAGGTATTACAAAGCAATACTCACAACAAGTTGTTTTTAGGGCTCCTGTTACTCGAAATGTGCGGCGCCACACATACAAAACAATTACATCGACCCACACAGTTAAAAAATAAATAAAAATTAACACACATCGGACAAGAATGTTAACTACATAAAATACTTTCAGGACACGGATACAGCCCTAAATGAGTGAGCTTCCTAATTCTAGAGAGGCTGGAGAGAAACTACGAACGCAGTCAATCTTCAAGGATTAAGTTTGTGACCCCTTTGACATTCTCGAAAGATCTCGAAGATCGGAACGAACAAGGGAGGGGGGCATTTGAAGTGAGTATTGCTTTGGAAAGTACTTACCATCTGTTGCTAATGCTCCTCATTCATGTAGAGCGAGCCTGAAGATGGCTTCCATGAAGCCGAAACCGGTCGCTCATCTCTAAATAAAGTAGTTGGTTAAGACTTGGTGTTTTTCCGACCGAAGGTTGTCCAGCTTCTCAAAGTTTGCCATGGTAATTTAACCAAAAGAAACCACCAAGTCTTAACCAGCTGCTTTATTAAAGATGAGCGAGCGGTTTCGGCTTCAGAGAAACCATCTTCAGGCTCGCAAAGTTGTTTTGTTTTAGGGCTCCTGTTGTTCGAAGTGTGCGGCGTCACACATACAAAACAAATACGTTGACATACACAGTTAAAATAAATAAAACTTAGGAATTGAGAAATTAACACACATCGAACAAGGTTAACTACATAAAGTACTTTCAGGACATGTATCAAGCCCTAAAGGCGTGAGCTTTCTCATTCTTGAGAGGTTCTTGGGAAGTAACTTTTGGTGTTTTTCCTTTGGTTTAAATTGCCATGGCCAACTTTGAGAAGCTGAACAACCTTCGGTAGTTATATTAGTTGAGCTGGAATTGTTTAATTATCAAGTAGCTAGTTTAGTCAGTCAATAAAAAAGTTTTAAATTAGTTACCTTGTCATTGATATACCTATAATATTTAACTAATTTATCAACTGCTTCTAAATTATTACATTCTTTATACTTTACATTAACACAGTAATATTTTGGTTCGGGAAGATGAAATTATTAGATCACCTTACATTGATTTAATGACTTTTCACACATATGCGAAGGAAATTAAATAATGTTCATCGAGACTGTGCTCACGTCCATTGAATTTCTAATGTCAAAGCAAACGAAATTACGAGTTCATAACTTAAGAAAAATTATTCATCTAACAATGGGTGAGAAATAATACAATAGAAAAGATAATATTAGATAAAAAATAAAGAATGTATGTACGATAGGTCTAAGTTAGTCCAATATACCACAAGTGTATTCACAAAAAAAAAGTGGTTTTGCATTGATTTTCTGGGCAAGCTCTTGTACTTTAAGTAGTGAGGCTGATAGTTGAGATAACGAAACTTTCGTCTAGTACTATGAGACACTTGGGCCCTGTCCATCACTTTAGGCAGGTTACGACGTCTCTAACCACCGTATGCACCTGTCGTATCATTGCCATCATTACCGATTGGGTAGGTTTCGCTACATTGTGCTAGTTATCGTCAAATTGTAAATGACCATAGAAATAAAAACCTTTGTTAAAACAACATGTGGCCGTTAATATTGTATTTCTTAAATTGCGTATGAAGGTTTACTTATTCCGTATAATTACGTTTGACCAGCCAGTCCCACATTCTAGAGTTAATGTTTAATTAGATTCCCCTAAAAATACCCTCGTAATTCCTTCCTTCCCATATCAACCCCGGGTTAGCCAATCTTCGTTGTTCTGTAATTGACGGAGCAAAACCAAAAATAGCATGACAGTGTTTTTTCGTCGCTTAAACCCCGACGTTGATCAATTGAAATGACCACGTTGGCTTTCGAGAAAAAAGTTCGGGCGGCCCCGTGTCGCGTCGTAATTAACCCGTTTAAGGTCCCGCTGAACGAGTACGATGCGTTCCGACAGCGAGGCGAAATTAAGACGTTATTAGGGAGTGTTAATATTTTGGTTGAGAGTTTCTCTGAGCACTTCATTTAACAATGATTATTAAATTTGGGGGATTCCGGCGGAAATGAAACGGAATCGACGGAAACTCGGCACTCGCCTAATAAGGCAACAGAAACTCTAAGTTCGGTATGTTCAATTATTGGCTTTGAGAAACCACTTTGATTGTCTTAACTTGTGCAAGTAACAGTAGTTAATCGACAGTAATTGCTTAACTAATGTACACTTCGTTTGAAGGTAATTGCCCGATTTTATTCTTTGCGATTAAATCACAAGGCTGCGAGGTTGTAATTACAATTCAGCTGTGCCGTTAGAATTTGTAATAGGAAGGGAGCGCAAATTTTACGACTAGACGCTAAATGATACAATATGTAAGTGTGTACTGTCTCTCTTGGTAATAGGTGAAGTTAGAAATTAAAATAGGGGAAGTTTGAGGTACGTGGACGGTAGGTTCTTCTTATCTAAGTCCAGCAGAGTGAACGCCTTCCTCTTCCTACACAATACACTTGAAATATTTTCAATAGACTTTCTGTGAAACTTAAAGCTGACAGGGATTAATTTACACTTGTATCTAGTCATAATATCTACAATACATATATTTTCTGCTGTCATTGCGATTTTCATTCGCAACAGTGTGACCATAACTTTTTTGAAATGTATGATAAATCATCATTTTGTGCAGTAATAGAAGTAAAGGTAAGCGGAATATTTGCTCATATTTACAAATAACGTAAGATTTGGATTTGTTCTTAAACAACGGGTTAGTGTGAATTACCCACGGTGTATATATTCTACAATTTCCACTCGCCCAGACTAAATCAACGTTAATTTAATCAATATTTCATACTAATTTTTGGAATTTGCGGTATGTAGATATGGTAGGTACGTACGTACGTAAGAAATGGAAATACAACGGTTCAGGTGCTGTAAAATAATCATTACACACTTCTGCAATTTCATATGGAATATTGAAATAACCAACTGATGTCGTAGTTTCAAGGTTTTTAAGATTTCCTTATTTGATGTCAATTCTGAAGTGATTTTGCAAGCTTTTTATTAGGATTATTTGCACTAACTGTCTAATTTTGAAAATGGAATTCTCTAGAAGACATAATTTTTTGTCATTAGTTGTGTATGTAACTTTGATATCAGCAGATTTCTTATAAAATTTAAATGTTGTCTAAACACTTGTTATACTTTTTTGTTTCCTGGGTTAACCACACCTTTTGTAAATTTCTATCCATCACGAAGAATTGAAAGGAGTTTTTAATCTTCTCTTATTGGAAAGCTTATGGCGAAAAATTGTTTTGTTCAAAAACTAAATATTAGTTTTCAGTAAGATTTTGGGCCTTATGATAATTTAGTTTGCAACGTTAAATTATCAACGTTACCAGAAATTTAGACGGTCTTAATAATGGGGCCCGACTAGCTCAACTCGTCGGTGAGTGGTCGTGGATGAATTACCATACGACCAGATACTCGATGGTAAAGGGGCGCCAACAACTACAGACAAAGCCCGGCCCTGACTGATATCTCGAGCCCCTCTAGTTGTTGAGGGGTGTCGATCAATGTCTCGCAGCTATCAAACGTCTCACTTACCTTGACGAAGGGTTAAACGAATCCGAGAGAGAGGTTGAGGTTAGATTTGTGGAATAAAATTTAAGCAACTCTAATGAATGAATTTAATAGCCAGTACCCAACTCTCACATATGCAACCAATTTATCGTACAATCGATTTTCCTAACCTGACGTTTAAAATAACCTCCAACCTGTACGGGTGCTAGGCGACGCCGCCAATGGTCTACAGTTGAGGATCGGTCGGCTCTATCGGGGACGACGGGAGCGTCAACGGAGCCTTCTGCCTATCTCGATCGAACGGCTGTCTCCTGCCGGGATCGGATGATGGCTCGGACCCCCCTGGACGGTTGAGCCCTGTCGTGTCTGGACACTGGAGACTGGACTCCTGGAGGGGTGCTGCTCTCGTCCAAAAATGTGTTCACAGAGGAAGGGAGATAAACCTAAGGGCTCAACCCTTAGTTATGGACTACGTGATAATCTATCATATCCCCTGTCAAGACATCCCGGGTACATCAGTTCTAGTATCGACATTACATGTGTTATAACTGGAGGTTAGAATTCCTAGATTACCTGTTCTCTACATGGTCCAAACAATCCTAGCTAAGATAAGTTCGTTCTTGTATCACTACCTATTCTCCGGAGCCTTATCTGATGTTATTCGTGTTTAAACTAGTTCGCTTACATAATCTCTCATGAACCAGAAATGAGTTCACAAAGGGAAGAAGACGAAACTAATGACTTAACCCTGAATGAAGGACAACATGATACCCTATTCCTTGCGACACCAGTCCTGTTACACCAGTCCTATTCCTGATATTTAATTACATGTTAGAGGTTATCAGTTATATTTACATTCACTACCTTACTCGTGTTTGCCTTAGGGGCAAACGAGCTATGTCAAAATGTTATTCCGGCTCCCGGGGAGGTGAACTGCATAAAATATGTGAGTATAAAGTTAAGTGGCTAAGTAAAGAGGTAAGTTGGTTGCATATCAAAGGATCTTGAATAATTTCTACTCATCGGGCTACAGTTGTCGATTCAAGCCTCTTCTCAAGAAAATAACGTTACAAGTTCATTTTATTGATCTTTGCAGAACACTCACCTTATTTGCAGTCTTAGCAGATTGGCATCAAAAGGTACGTTATCGATAATTACTTAGTGACTTTTGGCCAACTTATTGTAGCAGCCTTTTGTTTCATTTCTAAGGTATATACTAAAGTTTAAAATTGTACTGTATGATAAGACTATGCTACATTCTAAAATTGTTTATTCAACATTTTTACAAATAATTTCAGATATGAGGCATAAATGAATAATTTTTTTCTCAATATAAAGGTGTTAATTTCTCCCTAATTGTATTATCCGTCATCCATTTCATTGCATATTTAGCCTCCATCCTAAATAACAATTTTCCTACAACCTGCTTTTGTAATAAAGTTACATATTTTCTCCCAACTCCAATCATTGTTCGTGATTCTGATCCTCTGGTATTCTAAATTCTAAAACAATTTAAATGGCCCCTCAGATTTTAATTGCGCATTTGACGCTCTGGTTTAGTGAAGTTTACGAAATTCTCCCTTCGCGAAATCAGCAGAAATGAGTGATCAAGCGAAGCCGCGGCGGGTCACGGCTAGTTTAGAAATAACACCCGCATAATTTGTTTATTTAAAAAACCGCAATCACCATTTGCCCCTATACACTAAAACCAACTCCCTTTTGTATTAACAATTGTTAGTTTGTTTAAGGCTAACCAAACAACACGATTAATCGGAAACGTACAGCACATGTAGAATTTGTAATTTCCGGGTTTCACATAACGATGAAAATGTTTTGAAATGCAAATACGAACTATATGCAGTATTATTCGATATCTATTGAAATTATTGTAATGAAATGTTAAAATATTTCATTAAATGATTAGGCTTTTGTTAACGAATTCGTGTTTTTTGCGACTTTAATAACAGATAATGGGGTATGAATTAATTCACCAAATAAGTAATGACGTTAATGGAATCGAAGTGGAATTTTGCACAAAAGATATCAAACGTTATTTTAAATTATTACTCTTTATATCTACTAATAATGAGTTGGTTCTAGTTATAGATGATATAATTTTGTATGTCTTCATGTGAATATTCTTTTGAAGTAACGAAACACAAAATCGATTTCGTTATTCCAATATCCATTCATTACTCTTCGATATCTCCCGCAGGTGAGCAAGAGGTTATTAAATAACAGGGATTAGAAGATTTGATAAAGGACCCAACATTATTAACGCCCCCTTCCTCGATATATAAACCGGACGAATTACTGGTATCCACCTTTTTGCGTTGCAAAGATAAATTACATCGAAGCACCATGTGTCAGATCCAGCTTGCCTTTTAATAGATTATTTTAAATCTGACATATGGCCGTATGCATAATGTAGCAAAAATCGATTGGTATTATGTGAGAACGCCGTTCTAGAGACCAGGCAAAGCGCACCTGAGATATCGAAATCGTTCCCAATGACTTTGCTTACATTCCGCAACAAATTAGGTACCTTAAAAACATTTATGAAATGTACGCCATATTTCTGCGCTTGAGCCAAGCATCTACTATGTAAACGTCGAAAGCACTACCACTTAATTTACAAAATAATTCAACGTTTCAGTTACTAATTCGCGTTTTACACATCACACACATACACATGTACAAATATACGTATATGTACATATAATATATATTACATATATACATATTCCCTTTAGGTGCCCGACAGTAAAACGCTTAACAGTGCGGAATAAGTCATGAGGCGTTTTACGTTCTACCCTTGAAGCGGCTCCACGTTTCCTGCCTTGAGGTTTTATTGTTATGAAAATTTAACGAAAAGTTCATCAGTTCACGTCCGAATCAATGCCGCTGAATGCGAACGATTTGACAATCTGACATCCGAGATTAGTACTCGCGAACTATGTAAATTAATTCATGGGAACTCGACACTTGTTTGGAGTTAACAGGTTAACTCAACAATACGGGATCTTCGACGCGTTACATAAATCGACTGCTAACTTTGTTTTAATCGAAATTGTAATCTTAATCACATTCTGAGGAACCTGAGCCTGAGGATTAGATTAGTTCAGTTCGAACGGTTTTCGATATATTGATAGAAATGGAGTTATACACAAAACAGTACTACCATAGTAATAACATATAATAATGAAAAAGTAATGAAGTGTAACAAAACAGGTAATTCCTACTTTGTTTCAAATCTAGTTCCTATTTCACAATGAAAATTCTAATAGTTGATCTGGAAACTGTTTTTCAGCTGTCTACCAATGCACGGTGACGAAATGTTAGATTTTCCAAATTTACAAAGCCTTATGAGTGTGATTTTCAAGATGATGAAGAATTTCAAAACAAATTTGCAGGTTATTTTGCTTCGTATTATTGAACATGTTTTCATTTAATTTTTCTTTCTGTTTACTCTTCCGCTCCTTCCTCGCAGATATTTCCGAAAATAAAATTGAAGTTGTCTACATCGAAATCTCCAATCAAACATTTCGCTGAAATTATTTTTAATAACAGAAAGAACCACTGATATGTGATCGCCTTAAAATTAAATCAAGCGTTTGAAGAAAAAAGAAAACAGAATGAAAGTGCGCTTAACCCTTTTCCTAGTAAACTGGTTGGATTTATTGTAAACACGATATCGAAATCGGAATTAATTATCAGTTTACCAAAAATTTTAAATATAATATAATATATTCCACGCCAAATTTGGATTTTTTTTTAGATGTGGCCCAAAATGAAGGAAAGTGGTCCTTTTGGGCTCCCGAAACTCCCCTTAAATTTTTAGGGCCCAAGTGGAATAGAGCTCAAGTTATGGACAATTGAAAATTGAAATTTCCAGGTTCGGCTCCAAAACCAAAAGTTTTCAACCATCCATATATATAACTTGTAAAAATATCAATTTTTATGAAAAAAATTTCAAACAACAGTTGTTTGCAATGCTTTAAACTTTTGGAAACAGCTAAAAAAAAGTCAATCCGACATGGTTCACTGTGGACGAGTCTGGGCTCCATTAGTCGTCAGGCCGCCAAAAAAAAAACGTTTTCAGCTTTCCTAACCAACAAAATCAGGAGCATAGCTGGATTTGATACAAAACTTTTGAGCCCAAACAGAAGTTAACCAGAGCTAAGGTCTCCGAGAAAAAAAATGGTTTTCAGGTTCGGCTCCAAAACCAAAAATTTTCAACCATCCATCACAGGTAAAAATATCCATTTTTATGAAAAAAGTTTCACACAAAAGTTGTTTGTAATGCTTTAAACGTTTGGAAACTGCTAAAAAAAAGTTCATCCGACGTGGCTCACTGTTGACGGGTTTGGACCTCATTAGTCGTCAGGCCGCCAAAAGAAAAGCGTCATCAGCATTTCTGACCAAAAAAATAAGGAACGTAGCAGGACTCGATATAAAACTTTTGAGTCCAAATAGAAGTTCCCCAGACCTAAGGGCTCTAT
Source organism: Cryptocephalus moraei (assembly GCA_946251905.1). Lineage (NCBI taxonomy): Eukaryota > Metazoa > Arthropoda > Insecta > Coleoptera > Chrysomelidae > Cryptocephalus > Cryptocephalus moraei. Next base: position 16,078,149 of record OX276454.1, read on the forward strand.
GAAAAAAAATTGAAAATTCCGGCAAAAATCCCTTGATACCAAAAGAATTTCATTGAGCCCCCAGAAATCCACTGTTTGCCAGTTAATCTCAAACCATGAGCGACATTTTTTCTAGAAGTTGACTGGGGATCAACATCACTAAGGTTGGCATGCTATTTTCATATAAATAGAGCACTTTCCAAGTCCCCGGCGGCTCAAAAACTCAAAATTCCTCAAAATACTTGAATTTTGATCCCAGACGACTTCGCTTGACGCATATTTTTTATCCAAGAAGCGACTCTCACCCAAATTGTTGCTCTTGTTGATGTTTTTGAAGGTCCACAACGGTTGACGACAACGCTGAAGCAACCTTCCACAAGAATTGTTCTGGAAATTTGAATTTTTTAGCAGCTTCTAAAAGTTTAAAGCATTACAAACAACTTTTGTTCGAAACTTTTTTCATAAAAATGGGTATTTTTACCTGTTATGGATGGTTGAAAATTTTTGGTTTTGGAGCCGAACCTGAAAACCATTTTTGGAACTTTAGTTCCTTACGCCAGGGCAGGGGTTTGTGAGCGAGGGTGGCCGCGCAGCAAAAAATCTGACCGTTAAATGGAATGCGTTACCGGAGCGAACGCTGCCGAGCCGGTACGAACGCTGTCGAGCCGCTCGCTATCTCTGTCTCTCTTTCTCTCGTTGGGTCGTTCGCTGTGTTTGTCACTGCTCTCGTGTACGAAGCCTCGTCAGAAGCCTCGTGTACCAAGCAGTGACTCATATATAGGCTTCAGACTTATGTTGCGATTCTGAACACATGTTCTGAAGCCTGTAGCGATCGTAGTCAAATCTGTAAGCCTCGTAAGCATAAATGCAATTCTGAACATTATCGTAAGTTACGGTTTCTCGTAACTTCTTACGATATATCGAAAATAGTTACAATAAGCCTTCTGTGTGTCTGTAAACACTCAAAAAACCGTAGTGGAAGAAAACGAAAAGAGGTAATTCATGTAAAACGTTGCAATATAAATAAAAACATGAATTGTGTAGACAGTTTTTGAGTTATCAGTAGAGTTCGGATTGTTATGCACACGAAATGCTTGAAATATGTGCATAAATATGTCATGTTTTTCCCAAAAATATGTCAAAATCATGCTTCATTTTTACAGTTTATGCATTTTTATGCATTTTATTTTTGGTGTATTTTACCTGCTGAAAATCAAGCAAAAAGGAAGTAAAACAATAAAACGTTATCTAAATTCATTTATACAGAAACAATAATAATTGTTACATAATGTTTGTTGCATAATTTACATAATTATAGGTATCGTAAAAGATTGTAATTAGTTACATATAATACATATATATATATATATATATATATATATAATTCCATATATTGATATCACTTGATAAATAACTATTCGCTTTCACAATGAGATGTACATAGTTTATTATTGTACCAACTTATAATTAAATATCTTTCTAGATTTTCGACACTCAAATTTTGTCTTTTGTCGCTTAAAATATTTTTATATGCTGAAAATGTTCTTTCAACGTCAACTGAAGTAATCGGTGCGTATTTTAATGATGCCAAATGTTCGGGGTCTAAATTTAAATTACTACCTTTAACAGTCGAACTGAGTGATAAAATTTTTGATACTTCTACTAGCTTTTGAAATCCATCATTCTTAGTTGTCACACTGTAATATTTATCTAGTATAACTTTACCAATTTGGCCTGGAACGTTTTTCAATAAATTCTCACATTGCTCTACAACACAAATTGACTCTATTAGAGGCATTTGGTTAGTCTCTAATTTTTTAATTAACTGACCTAAAAAACTATAATGAGCTTTAATATATGTCAACTGATCGAGAATCTCGCGTTTTTTGAATAAACCTTTGGTTTTAACAATTGATTCAGCTGAATCTGAAAACTCCATTACAACATTTTTAATACTACTATAGTGGTTCGCGTGGAATATGGCTGCGTCTAACCATGTCCCCCATCGGGTAATTACCGGTTCAGGAGGTAGGGGAACATTCGGCAATCTTTCTTTATAGACTTGGACTCGTAAGGGTGCTTTCCTAAATATTTTTTTTACGTTTGAAATTAAGGAATTAACTAAAGGAAACTGACCTCTAATTTCCTCGGCAACTCTATTTATTCCATGTGCTAGACAAGTCACGTGGATTAAATTTTTGTAAAAAATTTTTAAATTTGCCCCTGCTTTAACCATATACGCTGCCGCATCTGTGACGAAAAGGAGAATTTTGTCAGTCGGTAGTATGTCTGGAGCAAAAAAAGCCATCAAACTTTCATTAACAAAGCGAACAATTTCTACGCCATTGGTTTTTTTTAACTCCTTCGTACTTATCAAAAAAGATTTTGGCAAAATATTTGGATTAAGAACACCAACTAACAAATTTGCAATATAACGACCACGAACATCGGTCGTCTCATCAACAATAACGTATAAAAACTGATTGTTAATTTGGTATTTTATATCTTCAATTACATTTTTGTAAACGGCACAAACATAATTTTTTCTTAATGTACTTTCGTGAGGTACTTTTTTGTTGGAACATGTTTCCAAAAACTGTTTAAACTTAGGATTTTGTACCTTATTTAATGGAATATTTGCACTTAACAGTGCGTCACATAGCCGAAAATTGAAGTCATCTTGTCCATCTTGAATAGGTCTTGAAGGAACTGACGAAATGCATTGTTGTAAAGAACTTTGCGAAATTTTCGTCTTCCTCATTCTTTCACATCCACTTTTATGCTTCCCAGTGGCGACGTGTTGATCTATTTGTGATTTTTTTTCACACGTTATCTGCAAAATAAATACTAATATTAATTGAATATAATTAATAGAATCCATATTTAGTTTTGAAAAAAACAAGAACTTGAAATGTATATATAGTCTAGTCAAGATGTGTGTTTGCTGCGAAAAATAGTTAGAAGGCTAGGAAAAATATGAGGACGCTGAATGCAAATCTGAGAAAATCGGTTTGAGGATTTTTTCTGCTAAGAAAAATTGCAATTGTTATTAACAAAAAACGAAAAAATAAAAAGCTGTTTCGATTTTTTAATTACAACTCAAAAACCATAAGAGCTAGAGAAATTCGCTAAAAAAATCCTTAAAGAGGAGAAAATTTCCGATAAATAAGTCCCGACTCCCGGATTTCAATCTCTAATATTTATAATTTTAATTTGTTGCTGAAAGTAAGCCTCCGCACGACCGTTACGGCATGCCCTCGCCGCCTGTGAAGCGAGTACGTCATAGAAAATATTTTTTTAAGGTACTAAGTATTAGTTTAAAAATTTAAAACAAACTTTAGTGTATTCTAGTGTTTTAGTGTATTTAGTGTACGTAATTTATATAATTAGTGAGAACTTACCACTTTTCCGCAAGCCTTGCAAAAACTTCTTCGTTTTGAAAAACTAGTTCTGGATGATTTCTTATCCACACAGCCACAAGACTACCACTCACTTTAGGCATTTTTAATTTTTAGGTTCACCTTTGCACGTTCGGAAAGTAAATGTAATTTCTAATTTTCAAAAGCCGTTAAACAGTAGACGCAAAGACTTAAAGGGAGGGGAGTGAATGTATTTCATCCAATCATAACTTACCCAATTGTTAAATTCTTGGTATAACATAGTTAAGATCTCATTACCTAGAGACATGTGTCCAAGTAATAACAGTAAATGATCCCTTCCGGCTTAATCTGCTGCCGATGGGACTAGCAGGTAAAGGAATTCTAGGAATGCACAATTCCCCCTCATTTCTCATTTTATTAGTGGGGAATCCCCATATTGAAAATTGTTATAAACTAAGGAATGGGTCATAAATATGCGATTTTATGTTGAAAATGTACAAAATATTCACTTTATGCACAAAAACTAAAAATATGTACTAAAACGTGATTTTATGCAAAATATGTAATTTTTTTATAGCGTTAATCACCTTATTTTAGTATAGAATTGATATTCTCAAAATATTGGGATGATATTCCTAAAAATAAAAAAGATGTTTTTTACATAAAATCCTAACTCTAGTTATCAGACAATCGATACGTTCTCACGAAAATGTTAGGTTAAAAAAATCTTCAAAATCGATAAATGTTTAATAGCGCAAAAATAGCATATATTTCTGTAATGTTTTCACATGTTTTCAGTGCGTCACAAATTGTTTATTTTAGGGACAAGACAAGAATTATAAGAAAAAATTTGCGAGACGTGATGAATCCCTTTGAGATTCCAGAGCAGCATTTTAAACAAATGTTTCGTTTAGGTAAAATAAACGTAGAATGCTCATAAAGCGAATCACAACCTTACATACCTCACAGAAGTCACAGAGGCATAATTCCATTGCATTTAAAAGTAAAATTGTACATGCTTTTGCTGAAGTGAGGTAATTAACACGCCTTTATTGTTCAGCAACATTACATTTAGCTGGTACAGGTTCTTCTCAGAGCCTTGTCGGTAGCAATGGTTGGATTGCATTAAGCCAAAAGCTAAAAGAAACGAAAGATTCTCAAAAGTAAACATTACCACTTCAAACTTCACTTTAAATATTCAATTTAATTTTTTTTTTCAAAAATTTGGTTGTTACTTAAAAGGAGCTAGAGTTCCTAACGCGTGTCCCGCGACACGTTTTTTTTTTCTCGGAGCCCTTAGGTCTGGCTAACTTCTGTTTGGGCTTAAAAGTTTTATATCGAATCGAGCTACGCTCCTGAGTTTTTTGGTCAGAAACGCTGTTAATGTTTTTTTTTTTTTGGCAGCCAGACGACTAATGGGGCCCATACCAATCAACAGTGAACCATGTCGGATGATCTTTTTTTAGCAGCTTCCAAAAGTTTAAAGCATTACAAACAACTGTTGCTTGAAATTTTTTTCATAAAAATGGATATTTTTACAAGTTATATATATGGATGGTTGAAAATTTTTGGTTTTGGAGCCGAACCTGAAAATTTCAATTTTCAATTGTCCATATCTTAAGTTCTATTCCACTTGGGGCCCTAAAAATTTAGGGGGAGTTTCAGGGGTTCAAAATGACGATTTTCCTTCATTTTGGGTCACATCTAAAAAAAATCCAAATTCGGCGTGGAACGTACCATATAGTACATATATAAATATTCTTATATAACACTTCTTTCTATTTTCCCAGGTGTCTTCATCTATTGTAGTTTTTTCATTACTTCCCTATTCCCGTTTATACGTGACTTCGCTAGTCCTGTATTAACTGTATCCTGTATCCTGTATAATAATCCTGTATTGATTCAAACTATGAATTTTTGAATATTGATGTGATATAGTTAATTGTCGTATTAGTGTACAATTTGGAAATATCAACTTTATTTAATATTGGTATATTATTACCATTATTTTTATTAGTACTGTTTTATTCATTATTCATATTTTGTATTATTATTATCTATTTATAATTTCAAATATAATAAATTTCATGTATTATCAATATTTATTATTTTATGCAATATCAGATATTTGAAATAACATTATTCGATCTGCTTGAGAGCGAAGGTGGGTGTAAATGGATACATGCTCCTGATGCTTAAGTAGGTATATGTCGATATAAAAATTATTTGATTTTTGTTTGAATTTAGCCAAGAAATGGCATATAATGTTTTAATTTAATACGTTTAATAGAAAATACAGCATACATAAACAGCTGAAACCAATTTTTAAATTACACACATACGAACAAAATCCAAACCAAAATTAATCAAACGTCCGCCACTGGAATTAATTCGGGCACATAATTTTCGAAACTTTGGTGAAGGGGCCAATATTTGACAATATTATTCCATATCTTTGTGAATCCGGTTAAAGTTCGTTCTCCTCATCAAGAAATAAGTGAAATGAAAATATTGTTATGCGCAGTAAAAGGATCGATTCCTTTAAGTTACTTTACTAACATGCGCTTTTTAATTTGCGACTTAATTTAAGCTATCTTTGTTGTAATGCGAGTTGCATGACAATTAAGGGGATAACCCAGTTGTTTCGATAACGCGAGTTGACTACTTACTGAAGGGATAGCCTTGTAGTTTTGGAATATTCGATTTTAAATTAATTTACCTCAGGTGATCTTTTGTAGTGAGATTTTTGCTAACGGTTATCTTATTCAGTAATCTTATTTGCAAAAGCTTGCCTAGATTTTGCGCGACCAATTTCTTAAAGGCTCGAATATTTAAACCTTAGTATTAATCGCTACAATTACAAGTTCTATGCATCGGATGTCTGTAATGTGCCTCGTTTACACACTATTCCGATTGGAATAAAAATTCTTGTCGAACGGTATCATTTAATGGGACAATTTCCATCGGCGAAGGCCCAAAATGTAATTGGAAACTACTCCCCGTTACCCGGATTAGGCGTACAATTGAAATTTGTCACGTTAGCAATAAATTCTTCGAGCCCCGTTTTAAAAGCCGAACCGAGTTATCTCGACTCCTGGCTCGCGTCAAACTTGCTGACTAACTACAGTAGATTAAGGGAAGATAAATGGTCAGGTGGAGATTTAAAAAGCTTAATGACGTCTTAAATCTACCCGAGACTAACCAGAGTAAGTAAATTAAAAGTTGAGAATGCCACATTCGAAGCGCCCTCAACGAACATGCAAATGGGAGTTTTATTTATTTATCCAACTTCTGCTCCCGCTTAAGCACCGGATTATGGTGGTGATAGGTGTCTAGGGGGGGGCTTTCGTGTAATTAGATTTGTTCAATTAAAATTAAACGGTTTCTAAGCTGCAAAAAGAGCCAACGGAAGTAATTTCATTAGCTTTAGAACACCCCAGATAAAATAATAATAATAATAATGATACAATTTTTAAAGAAATAATTCATGAAGATCCTGCCACGCAAATGATCATCACAATTAGAACCAGTTCCAACTTAAGTAAAATATAAACAGTATATACTTTTTTCAAATAAAAAAGTAAAAATGGAGTGACTGAGAGAATATTTCTAAATGACAGAAAACATTGGTTTGCTCATATATTTCAAACCATACCATATTTCCTATAAAACACGACATGAATCTCCTTAAGTATTCAAACTACAAGTACATAGTAATCTCATTACCGTTCAGCACCTTCAAATTGTTGTTGAGTTCCGTTTGAGATCCCGTTTAAGTCTTCTTACAATTTCAGATATAATGAATCAAACGTCCAATTTAATCTCTAAACGTCTCTCTCGCCTATTACGAATCAATATCCGTAATTACTGTTTCATTAAATCGCTTGAACTGTGTCGTAAGAACTTCATAATTGAATAACGGAAGACACGATCAGGACGGCTTGATTTCATTCCATTGTTTCCGATGCATTGTATTAAGTTACTCATATTCAGCAGCCTTTTACTCGCTAATAATCAGGTTGAAGTTATAGATTATTATGAGGTTAATAATATAATAAATTAATAATAAAAGTTAATAATAATAATATATAAGCTATAAGATTTTGTATGTTTTTTTATAGGTTTTTGTCTATTTCATTTTGAAATGAAATAAGGTTTGAATAAGTGGCGGTTCCTAAGGGAGAGCACATTCTGTGTTCTAAAACCTGCAGTGCCTGTTTAATACTATTTAAGATATGTTTATTTGACAAAAATTTAACATAACAACAATCAGCGATAAGATTGTGGGTTATGTGAATAAAAATTAACGCTTAAAAAATGAAAGTCGAAATACAGAACGATGATTTAATTAAACAGCTAAAGGTAATGCTCAAAATGCCCCCCATTTTGGTCCAGACATAAATTAACTCTTCTTTTTAGGCTCTCGAAGATATTCACCAGGATATTGGGGGTAATGTTTGCCACTCCTTGAACTATTGCCTCTCGCAGCTCTTCTTCAGTATGCAATATGTACCTAAAGACATTGTCCTTCAAGAGGCCAAATAACGAAAAATCTAATGGAGTGAGATCTTGACCTGCTTGGCCAAATGCCCTGACTAATTACTCTGTCGCCAAAATTCTCTCTTAAGTATCCCATAGTAGCACGAGCCGTATGTGCCCTTGCAGAGTCTTGTTGGAAATATCCAATTTGACACTCTTCGTCTGTTAATTGGTTTATAAAAGGCCTCAAAAGGTGTTGGATATATCTCTCCGAATTGACGGTAAAATTAAAAAATATCGGCCCATACACCCGCGTCCTTGAGACTGCCAACCAAACACCAACTTTAACCGGGTGCAAATGTGTCGTCTCTCTCATAGCATAAGGATTTTAACCTGACCAAATTCTGTTAATTTTGTTTATTCACATAGCCGTTTAAATGATACCAGGCTTCGTCGGAAAAGAAGGTATTGTCAAGGATATCATTATTATTTAATATGTCATTGAACCAATTGCAAAATAAAACAACCTGCGGGTGATCAGGAGGGGTTAATGACTGGACGATGGAAATTTTGTAAGGGTGGTACTTTAATTTCTTTTTAAGCACAGTGGAGCAACTTCCATATGAAAAACCAGTAAAACCGTGAATTAGAACAACATGGAAAAGTGGAAGTCTTATGGGTAAAAATGAAAATTGGTTGAATAGGAGGCATAAGGACCAAACCTGTTTGAAGGGAGAGCTTTCTTATGGATTTGGGAGAACTTCTTTGCGTTCGAGTTCTGATATTCTCGACAACTTCCTCGTTTAGAATATAAGGTCTACCAGTTGATTTTTGTTTGCTTACGTTCCCTAGTCCCTGTGTTTAAATAACGTTCAACTACTCGCATGCAAGACATCAAAAGTGACCAAAGTCTTCGGAAACAACTCCTGAAATTGCTGGTATGTCGCTTCGAGAGAGTACTGCTAACCAGTAATTGGGTTATAAATCCCGCTTCGAAAGTACGCCATTCCAATGAAAATTTCGTGTCGTAACGTGAAAACCATTTTAAATAAATAAGTTTAAAAAGAATACCAGAAATTTGAATTTGAAATAGCAAATTCAAATTACCAGTTGTACCATTTAAAAATGAAATTCAGCATTGCCAACAAAAACAGTCATTCTCGATCACGTTGTACTATCTCACTTCAATTAGTACTCCATTATCCCTCTGGTGTTTTTCAAATTATGGAAAGCAAGTTTTAATTAAATTTTCCTCTTCTTCCGGATAAAAACCGTTTAAGTAGACGAAGAAAACTTAAATGAGTGAAATAATTTGGAGCGACATCCTCAGAAAACTAGTTCGGTTTTCCTGTTTTACTTTTTGTAAAGGACTGTTTCAGAAAGTACGGTTTTGAAAAACCCAGAGAAATTAATTACAACTACCCAATACATCATTTCCATTGCTCACATCCCCCTTCCCCAGTTCCCATTCAATATAGCCTAATTGGACTAATTAAAGGCCTCCACTCTTTTTCCAATTATCGCTCGTGCATTGGTGAAATAGCGTCGAGTATCGGCCCGAAAAAAGTTTAATCCGCGGTCTATTAAAAAGTACGCGCGCAGAATGCATTCGGACCGATTTTTAGATTGACACAACGCGACATAATGGAGAGACACAAAAAGTAATAATAATAAAGCGAACGTGACGTAGTCCCCGTCGTTTTGAACGGAATATCCGAACGGGCACGAATCTCTTGAGGTCTCGCAACAATTAATTACTGCAGCGCGACGTGCATTCTGTGAAACGCAGAAAAATTGTGAAAAAAAAGGATAAAGTAAAAGAGAGAGAGAGAGAGAGAGAGAGGGGGGGGGCTGTTGCGGAACGGAATCGCTCGGATGTGAGTTATTCGATTGCGGCCTTCAATTACTCGGCGATTTTTCAAAATTGCAATACATTCTGGTTGTATTCGAGGATATTAAAGAAGTTTCGATAGAATTTCATGGAACGCTGAGATCGAATTATTTGCTGCAATCTGGGGTGGGTTGGTTTACAACGCATTCCGCTTAATTGGAAGTTTTACTGGTTTTCTGAGAGGTCTCGGAACTCTACCATTCTTACATCGTGCTCCAAATATAAAATTGTCAAAATATTATATCGGTGTACGTGGGATCCGAATGTCGATATGTGACCAAAGCTCTCTGCAGCTCAACTGCAATTTGAGGGGTAGTAAAATGCCTCCGCCACGTTTATAGGCAGGAAAATATATTTTGGTTGTGTAACTCCAGTGACTGCACCTTAGTTCTGTTTTCATTAATCATTGGAAAAGTGAAAAATATATCATATCCAAACAGCATTCATTATCGCTACCAATTAATTACCTAATTTCCTATTCAATTTTAAAAATAGGTCTGAATGTAACATTGCGACCGATGAATTTCGAGCACAATTTTTCAGTAGTTACATATCAAAATGTAAAACTCGAATGATTATATATGAAGTTACCGTAACTTACATTCTTGCAACAATACAATTAACAATTTAAACTCACTCTTGATATGCCGTTTGAAAATCTTCTCTTGAAAATTTTCTTCTTAATACATTTTCAAGATATAAACTAAGTAAATCCAAATTCACCCATTTAGTTATGCCCAATTAATGCAAATAGCAAACGTTCAGGTGGAATCTCAAAAAACGCCGAAAAGTAGAAGAGTATGCATGTATGGTACAGTAGTAGGAATTAGGTAGAAATAGTGAGTACACATTTACATATACTTCTTTTAAAATACCTAATACAAGAAGACTCCAGGGTCGACCTCCAAAGAGATGGGCAGAAAACTGGACTTCCGTTTCGCAGAAAGCCCCAGACTGAGACGAAATAAAAGGACGAATAAACAGGCTGTTTTGCCTATTAAAAGAAAAAGAAGGAGAAGCCTTTTAAAATTTGTAATTGCTACTGTAGCACTCATTTAAAGAAGAAATGCCAACGCCTTTATTATTTTTGACGTGATAAACGTCTTATAAATCGATCGGCGGGCGAACATTCGACGACAAATAGTGAGGGTACCTGCTTTAATCGAAGGGTCACATAAGCTTACAAGAAATTTCGACGACGGCTTAAGACAGGTAGGTAGGATCGGTTAAAGTTGGATTGGTTCTAAATTGGAATTTTTAAAGAGAATGGTACACCAATTTCAGTCACAACAAATAAGTAGGTTGAATTTTATAAAATCTATATCGTATCATTCTTATACCAATTAAATTGTGTTGTGTTAGTAAATAAAAGTTTTTTTTTATATAATAGTATGTAACATTTATGATAATAGTTTGTATACCTATTATGTATTATTTAGATACTAATTCCTATTTTAAAAGAATAAAAATTATAGTACATATGCATTTAGAAAAAACTTTGGATAAGAAATGTCATATTGTTCCCAAACCTAGTAACAAATAAACTGTTTTGACGTATATATCCCCTTATTTTCATTCCTAATTCAACCCAATACACGGGCTTGTCAAATTCCCTTATCGTCGAAAATACCTGTACAATAAAACCACCTTTTCGGTCATGTCGTCGAAAATGCCCATCAACCCATCGTAAAACACCTGGTCGCGTCGAAACTTCTTCCGCCCAAATCGATATGCGGGCTACCTGCACTTTCCAGAAAACATTGTAACGTTACGCCAGACCCATGCCTGCGACCGAGAGTGAGAACATTTGCCTTGCGACGCCTCTATCCCTCTTCCACTACAGCGTCGTGAGCGTCCGAGTGAAAGCTCGATTTGGCGATCGGCTTTGTTCGCGAGCGCGATGGAAGGGGTAGGCGACAGTGTTAGATAAATTTATCTGAATCTGAATATCTACTGTGCATACCATTGCTTATTACTATTATAATAGCAATTGCGCCAATAAGGTTATTAATTCTTGCATTCTAAGAGTTTGATTAGTTATATAATCCCAGATATTTGTTCTTGGATCATTAAAACAAAGTAGCATCGGTCAACGTGTGCAGTAATAATAGGTTATGTTGCGATTTCGACTAAAAAATTATGATGAATGATATAAATGATTGTACAAAAAGTCGACTGCTTTCATTTAGTATTCAATGATAACAATTATCCTGTGTAGCAATTCATGTAAGGTTCAAGATTAATGTTCAACTTCACACATGTCATAACAATGTGTCTAAAATGACAAGTTGGACCGGCCAACCGCAGTGCGAAAAATTCTTTTATAATATAAAAATCAATGATAATTTAGTGATACCACAACATAATTTAGTGATAATAATTCAATGCAATTCATAAACGTATGCAATTTTCCTCAATGTTTTCTTATGACGTGATCACGTAAAATTATCGCCCGTAAATTTTTTTGATTTATTTATGGAATCAGTTAATACATTTTGATTTCTTGATTAGAAATTAACTCATTAATGTAATGGCAGGGAATTTTTAATACTAATTCAAACTGAGTGTAACAATCATTTACGAGCTCTCAGTTTCAGATGTCAGATGATGTGCATTTCTAGAAATTATTGAATTATCACTAGGGCTCTAAATTTTTAGTATATTTCGAGTCTTACGATAAGAGGACATTCTAAATATCGACTAAATTTAACAAATGAAATAAACCAAAATCGTATTCTCATATTTTTGCATACAATTATGGAACAATATATGGAAATTATTTAAAGAGATAATATTGTCTATGCAATTATATTATGAAAAGCTTACAAACAATAATAAAATTGAGAAAGGGATGACTGAAAAACACTAAACACGGCGATTAATTATAAATGAAGAATATACGAATAGATGATATAATAGGTCTTCTAATTTATCTGAAGGGTTTATAAAACTTCTTTACACAATTCAATTACTGCAGTCCAATTTTTGTGCTACAATTTTCATTACGATAACGATGTATTAAGATACAACTTTAAAAATTTAAAAATTACACAAAACAACAAATATACATATGTGACTTGATGTGACAAATCTACGTTTATGACTACTTAGTGAAATAAAAAATTTGGGATATGCTCTTGTAAGCAAAATAAGCATTAACAGTTTTTGTTTCATAACTTGTGAACATATTTTAATGAGATAAATTTCTAAATTCTCTAAAATTCTAACATCTTCATCATGATTCTATGTTAATTCTAACATCTTCGGATGCAAAAATTTTGGGAGACTAATGGTTATTACAGTTATTAGTTTTCAGAGATTACAATGAAATATTTTGGTATTAATAATAATTCAGTTACTCTGATCAATTGTATTGAATATTCTTGTGTCTAAACATAGTTTACAAAGTACAAATTGCTTTCCTCAGTTTTAAAATTTTTTATTTCCTTACTTTATTCCAGAGTTTTTGAGACTAGTTTTACACAAAGTACAGCAAACAGTTGCTTTCTCTTTTATTCACTTCTTTACTTCATTTTATTTCTTTTAATTCAATTTAATTTTTATATCAAGCGAGTAGTAAACTTGCGACAAACAAATATTAAACAATTCAGTATTAGTACATATCATTTCATTTTTATTTAATTTATTTAATTTAATTAAACACCTGTGAATATTCACAAGAAAAGGGTATTTTACATGCCAGAAAATACAAATATATTTTGACACCTTCTGAAAATAGTGAATATTCTATATGAATTTAGAGCTTCACTAGTCAAAATTCCAAAAATTGAACGAGTTATAGTGTATTGAAATTTTAGCAGGTAAACGTGAAGTTTTGAGATATACCTAGTGATATCTCCTGAATTATGAGATGCTTTTTTAAGATCACATTAGCACTGTGTTATGAGGCAAAGTCTGACTCTATGAATTATAAACTGCAAAATACTTGTTGGAGTGGTGTTACCAAATATAACATAAACACATTTTATTGCTCTACGTGTCAAAATTTTTCCTGAAAATTAAGGCCCCTTGTACTGTAACCGTCCGTATTTACAGGGTGTTAAAAATAGCGCTACAAAATGTGTTCATGGGTCATTGTGGACCAATATACCCCAGCTTGACAATTTGCATTTTTAATACACCTTGATTTACATTTTACACACGGTTCGCTAATATAAAATATAAGTTTATATTGACGGAAAATTGGTGTAGAGTGAAATGCCGGAAAATATCTTTGTTTTAAACGCATTATGAAAAGCACTACAAGTGCACAGAGACCAAAAATATAGACTGCAGAGCACAGTAATGTCTATGACAAGAAGTAATAAATAGTGAATTCACTGAAATAAATGTTGAATACAGTGAATAGTCTAACAAAACTACTGAAGGCAGCTTGAAGCAATCTAAACCTTAGGAAAGTAAATTATGCGCTTGATTTCATTTAGTTGTACATTCAATATCTGAGTAATTTTAATATTTTCATGCTAAGTAATTTTCGTGTTAGGCATGAATTTCAGGCACATCAATTATGATTTTCCACAACCTAATCCATACAATATGTACCCAGCTGCACTTCCCAATTTATGTTACTATATATACACACTTTTTGGAAGAGAGCAGTAAGTTTAATTTTTCAGATAGATTTATAAGTGTCGAAAAAGCTAAACTTGTCACCAAACATCCTTCTTTTAATTATATCTAAGTATGTGGTGTAACTAGAATTGGAATTGTCACAGTAACATAACGTTACAACGCTATGTCATACCTCTATATCGTAACGCGAAATGTAAACAGCAGCGCGCAACGTGTTTACTCTTATCGGACCTCGGCGGCTACTTCAAAGCGCTCCGTTAAGTGGGCAATAAAAAACCGTCCCCGACATTACAGCAATATCTAATTAAAGAAAGAATGATTTATTACCTTCTGGGCGTTTCTAGATAAACATTATTAGAGAAAAGAAGTATCAGGAATCATCGCGAATACAATTGAGATATGTATATGAGCGGGCTTGCGGTCGGAGAGATGCGATTAGACGTGAAGCCGCGACAGAGTAAACAGTGCGAAAAGCGGACAAGCGAATGGCACAAATAAATTAAAAAATTAAGTGTGTTATATAAATTAATTAGTTTAGTAATAGTGTAAATGAATTAAGTAGTGTGTAGTGTATAATTAGGACAGTGTAAATAAGTTACAAATAAACGTTACAATATCATTTCAGGCAATATTTATTTGGGCAGTTATGTATTAACTGCGCTTATTTTAATTTGAACTAAATGATCTGTGCGATTCCAAAGAAAATGACAATACAAATGACAAATGACACAAGTATTTGTAAAGTGTTCTTGCATACATGGGTCATTGTGTAGAGTCAGTTTATGTAACCACTAAGGGTTGATAATGAAAAATACCTTCATCTGTCAAATAACACTTCAATAAATAAACATGTTTCATCACACTTTGATAAATTCCCAACCTATTCTAATAACGTAGAGATTACTTCTCCCAGGATCCGCCCTCAATTCTGTTGATACAGCAATATCTTACATGCACTCCAAGACCGCACATCGGTACTCTATTTTAAGGGGCGCGCGTCCCTAAAGACTAATAGGGAACCCGGTTTATTCGATCTACGATTCCTCCTCGGCGAAGGACAGAGAGGGAGAAAAAAAAAAGTAATAAAACGGTTGACCGCTCGTGAGGTAATCGATTAAAGGAAATGGAAGAAATAAAATTTGTATTTTAACACTGTTCCCAGGCGTCGGGTATTATTTGTTCAGTCTGAAGCAATTACTTGGAGTGTTTACGCGATATTGTAAGAGAAAAACTCGAAAATCTCTACGATTAGTGAATCCGTCGAACTACTTGGCTCAGAAAATATTGACTAACCCATCGATGTAGAAATTAAATGGGAGATTTTATGGGACGGAATCGATGCTCGAGTGCGGTACTTGTCGCAGAAATAATCTCACTCTCTTAAGCGAAATGCGCGATTTGATGAAGTGCATGAAAGGTTCTAGAGAGGGACTCGGTGGAAAATCTAACGCTTTACTAAAGGAGTCGTTTATTATTTAAGACAGATAGATAATTATTTATTCAATTCTCAGTAACTAACGCTGACAAAATTAGGTCTACTAATTGGTAGGTGGTGTGTCCTTCTTTTATTAATGAGATTAGTAGCCATTTTATGACAATGAATTTTGTCACTGCATTTTGCCTTAACATTACGTATAGTCCAAGAAGTGACTGATGAACGTTATCTTCCACTTCTTTCAAAATTATCTTTATTATTCTCCCTTCGTTTATCGTAGGCGCTCTCGGCTTGTCGAGAAGTTAATGTAGCCTTCTTTTGTAATAATTAAGAACTTTTCCCGGACGCTTAACTCGATTGCAGCACTCTTAATTGGTAAATATTAGATTCTATGAATTTTAATTAGGCTCGCCAGGTTCCGCTAGGATGCCCCCCGAATTAAAAACATTAATACGCGTAGAGAATTTTATATTCGGCGATTTTTATAACATCACGTCCCGCCGGAAAGGAAAATTTGTTACGTAGGAGCTGATGGCCGTTACGATAACGCACAGAATGGACCCGTTCGAATATGAAATGAAAGTGTGATTGTGCAAAACCGTCCGCTCGCGATCGAATTTCCCTGGTACCGTTGATGAACGACGACCGTTTTCAATTTTAATTCCTACCCGTTCGGTCATTCACAAAACGGTCGTAAATCAATAAAAACTCTCCGACGAATACAATTAATGGAACTCATCCTGTACAAACATTTCGCACAGTGAATTTTTCATCAACATGAAATATATATACATAGATGGTGTTTTCAATTGCCAGATGGGGCGGAACGGCAGACAACGCAGAACAGAAGTCGCGTGGGTTTGGCCAAAGTCCAAAAAAGTTAAAACAAGCTTTTGTGAGCTTGCGATTTGCATACTCATTTCCTCGCGCCAGTTCTGCTTATGTGCAAAAGGGAAATTGAGAATGTCGGCCAAGCTGAGAATTCGAGCGAATGTGGGTCCTAATGCACGTACGGGACTATTTCACCATATAAAGCTCGAGCTTTATCAGGAATTCGAATTAAATAAAACATACAT
The DNA here is from genome assembly GCA_946251905.1 of Cryptocephalus moraei. Classification (NCBI taxonomy): domain Eukaryota; kingdom Metazoa; phylum Arthropoda; class Insecta; order Coleoptera; family Chrysomelidae; genus Cryptocephalus; species Cryptocephalus moraei. Next base: position 16,094,982 of record OX276454.1, read on the forward strand.
GGATTCGAGACAGAAAAGAGACGACAAAAAATGTCGTGAAGCAACCATTACAAATTTATACACGACACACTACAAATGAAATTTTAAATTTCAAATGCCCTAACGTCAGACGGTGATAACCGTAGTGCTGTGAAACAAAGTTTAAGATATGACCGCAAAAATTTTAAACCTTTGGAATATCCCTCGAAACTTTTTCAAATTCTTCCACTATCTACGTTTTAGGGTGGGTATTATAAAACTTGTTTGATAGATAACTAAAAGCTAACATCTGGAATGACGTCACATACTATAGTTAACTTCAAAATGTCGGAGTTAATATTTTCGGGAGGAAAAGATATCGGTTAAAGTTAACTTTGTAGAAAATTATGTTTTTTTTTTCGAATTTGGACAGTTATTCAGTTAGAGCTTGTCTCAGATCAGAGAGGGACGACGCAAAGACGCATTTTCGCTCGCCCCGCCCAGTTACGCCCACAAACTGGGAACAAACGCGAAAGGGACCGTGTTGCCAGTGTACGTTATAATACTTGAATCTCGGTTATTTGTGGCGTTGGCGAGCCGTGACGCATTCGATACAATCAACTACCTAAACACTTCGTAGCGGGAACGGGAAGGTCTGGCAACATTGAACTTGCTTTTAGCGTGTTCTGTGAAATGCCATAGTACGACTTTTCTAGTTCTGTGTCAATTCTTCGCATTCTGTGTTACAACTTATAGTGTCATCCAGAATGGTGTCATCCAACGATTATAGACTACTACCAGGATTGCTCAGTTCGCCGAATCTGCCTGCCAAAAACTCTGTGACGTCACCACCGGTGCTGGACAGAAGATAGAGATTTATTCATTTTACTGTAGTAAACAGTAAGATTTATCATTGTAAACTGTACGGTTTACGTACGTACTCTACGTAATCCATATTTATGTACGATATCCACATCACGTCTTCCACAGATCAACACGTAAACGTACTTCAGCACCGGTGGTGACGTCACAAAACTGTCCAACATTGCTCAAATGTAAGTGAGCAATCCTGGTTAGTTTATAATCGTTGGGTGTCATCCACTTGTCATCTGACTGTCATCTGTGAATTGTGATTTGGGTTTGTGTTTGTTTACAAGTGTGTTTTCTTCGAGTTGTTGATTGTAATTTTATGGTGTTTTTGAGTTTTGTTGTGTTGCTGCCATATTTTGGGGTATCATTGACTTTTATTGACTTTTTCTACAAGTGTATTTGTTATTTGTTGATCGGTGAGTACAGTTTGTCGTTTAATAATTTAAATAGCTGATGAGGACAATAATCATTGATGTGGGAAGAGATCAAATAATACCAATGTGTAACTTTTTACAGGTGCATCATGTTTTACTAGTATCAATTTACTAGCAAAATTTTTAATTTCAACAGCTCAATAATCAATTGCTAGATATTTGATTTTACCGCTTCATCTAGTACATGCGCACATTTACACCTTCATCGCTACTACGCCACTGATTGATGTGTCCCGAAAAGTAGCACTGAACGCCACTGTCTATGACCACGCCTTTCCTGCGCGAAATTTGATTGACAGTCCCATTTTGATCTGAGACGAGCTCTAATAACCTATGCTAATAACTAACTATTCTGTGCTTATAAGCTCAATTTTTTTATTGTTTTTATGCACGTATTCGGTTTAATTGTCAAAAATGTTAACAAACGATATTCACGGTATTTTTGAGGAATTTTTAACCGACGATGAAGAAGATGCTGTGAATATTGTTGAAGGCCCTCGACGATAAAGGATATTTAGAAATCGGTTAGACCATTTCCACTTGTGGAACGAAACATAATTTAAAAATCCATTTCGATTATCAAGAGACTGTATACTTGCTAATAGGGCACACTGAAGCAAATTTACAAAGACCAACTAACTCAAAATATCCAGAAATGACAATGTCTCAAATTCGGGATACCAGCACATTTGCAATACTTTCTCTTATTATATAGGTATACCATATGAGAAAGTAAAAATTTTGGTTTCCTTTTATGTTTGCCCTCTTCTTCTTCTTCTTTTTATGAAACTTTTATAAACCTGGGAATATAAAAGCTAAAGTTAACTTGACTGTTAAATTCAAAGTTAACTGGAAAACATGCTTATCATACCCGCCCTTAGTGCCTTAAAACAATACAGAGAACCCTTCACTTGAAACTTATAAAGTAATCTTCCAAACGCATCGATTGTATGTAACTTGAAAACTGATTTTTTTTAAGGTTATGAAAACAAAACTGTAACTTGTAAAATGAGTCAATATTGTCACGTACAAGGACTTTAAGGAGGAGGAGAATTCAGCAACTGGCCTACACACTTAAGTATGGGAAATACGTAAATATCTCTAAATATATAAAAATGAATTGCTGTTCGGTTGTCTCGCTTAAACTCGAGGATGTCTGGACCGATTTTTCTAATTTTGATCATGAAATATTTGTGGAAATTCAGGGAAGGTTCAAGGGGTGAGAAACAAATAATAAGTAACAGAAATACAAAAAAAGATACGTTTTGTAATTTTGGGTACAAATCGCAAAGGCAACCAATCATAGTGTCAGTTGGTTGTCAAATAACAAATTATTACAATCTGTCATCATTTTGTCAATGCCCGAGAACTTTATTGATTTTAAAATGCCAAGGAGAAGACGACCTGACTTAGGTCGTCGAAGTCTATCAAATGTGCGACGAGCTATCTCACATGCAAATCGCACTGACGATCAGCGAGAGGCAGATAATAGTAACGTTCGTATTGGTATAAGAGAATTGTGTTCAACAGTGAATAATTATGAAGTAGATAGGCTTAGAACGGAACGAGTTCGGGCACATCAAACACAAAAGCAGCGATCACGACACAATGAAATAGAGCGATTTCGCAGACGCAGTGTTCCTGTAAACCTGGAGCGAGTAGCATTCCACTACGACCCGGAAATATATTATTGTGCCGAACAATCCGTAACGATCGGAGAATTGACAAACAAGCGTTAAAGTACAGCGGTGAATATACTGGAAAATGTTTTGCTGGTGGTAAAGTTAAATTGCCACAATTGTTCCCACCACCAAATCCAATACGCCATCAGTTTCTGAGGTGGGAAATGACTCTAAACATTTCTTTGCAAACATCCAAAAATATAATAATTGCTTCCAAATGACGTCGATTGGTGCAACGTATATTGTACAGGAAAATTTCATGCCCACTTTCAAGGTAGTTTTTGGTAAATTATTTATTAAAAATTTAAAAAGATAATATAAAATTACAGATACAAGGACACCTTGCGGAATCAATTTGGAGTTTCCCTGTTTCGTATGTGAGCAATTATACGCGCGTGTTCGCGATTCGTAAAACCATCATTTTTATCTATTTTCGCATCCAAAAAAAAGACAAAAAATATAGTATATCAGAAAGCCTTAAATTGTGTACTGGAATAATACAAGTTAATGAACTTTTATCATCATTAATAATTAATATCAAATTTCAACCATACGTCCGGTACGTTTACCCAGGTGCAGTGGAAAAAGTCATTCAATATTGTATAAACTTACGTTTAGCGTAAATCGGCAAAATGTCCATCGACATCCGTCGTATAAAATATCATTACCATTGTTAATTTCATAATAATTAATAAAATAAAACCAGTTGCAATCGAAATTCGAAGTGTTTCAGTCCACTTATTTAACCACCCTTCAAAATTGCCTGCAACCTCGATCATCACAATTGATTATATGTATAACTGTGTTGCATTTAATTTAATGTAGATAAAAATTTTTTATTAAGTTTTGAGCATATTTTTCAAAAATATATGTAGGTGATACAAATTCACTGGGTCATCTATAATTTTTATTTATCTTTTTTTTTAACTTTACGTGGCATTGCAACGCAAGCCGGATACGGTTTGTCTTTAATATATATCAATCATCAAATTTGATATATATTCACTATATCAGTTCAAAGTATTCAATAATTTATGACGATTGTATAAACCAAGAGTTAAGCGTATGGAAACACGAGGAGCTCGCGAAAACAAATAAGTCTAACCATCGACTCGACAGAAGTATTGATCGGTCTCTACAGACGTAATACTGCCTCTGTCTAAAACAGCCCCACTGCCCCGTAGTGACGTCACACCCCATAGCATATAGCTATGCCTCTTGTTGGTATAACTGTCTTGTATTTATTTTGAACTTCGTGTACTCTTTGGTTTACTATCTGTCAATAATTTACATTTTTGTCCCATTTCACAATTTGCTCAATTGCTCTCTCACCCCTAATTAATGTTCTTAATATTGAAGCCAAGTTAAACTCCTCTGCAACCCTTATTTGGATAAGCTATATCATTGGTTCATTAAATCTGTTTTTGTACCCCATGGTCTAAGTTGAAACACCTAAGTGTTCACAAGCCTGAAGCGTGACAATATTTGTCTCTCAAATGAAATGGAACATTTTAATATATCATTGGAAAAACAAATACCACTCTCTAGAAAAGTGGTAAATGTTCTAAAACAAATTATCTAAAAATGTAAGAGGATTGATTGAATGATTTGTAATTAGGAAAATAATAACTGAGACAATTTAATCATGTTAAAATTAAACCAAATTGGAATAAATTCGTATTGCATACTTTACCATATAAATAAAGTACAACTGAAGAAAATTAGAAAATCACTCTTTGAAACAATTTCAAATAATAAATTGTTTAGAGTAAATGTGGGTAAGCAATGTAGACGAGTGAAAGCTCAAAGGATCTGTTAAGTTTCCATTTTACAATTTAACATGTACTCAATATATTTGAACTAAGGAAAATAATAAATGAATAAAATAAATAAATAATTTGTGTTTAAAACATAAAAATCTAGTGAAGTTGAATTAATCTTTCAAATAAATATTTGCATTATAATGAAGAAACTTACAAGATATGATGTTTTTATCTACCTAAAAAATATCTCACATTAAGAGTTTGGGACAGATGACACGGACACGGATATTAGGACAGATTTCCAAATTTTTGTCATTTACAAAAATACTTACACGTTTTTAATTGTCACTATATTTCAGATTTTGCATTGCCCAGGAAATATAAAAGGAGAATATATAGACACTATATGAGAGATGGTTGGATGAAAGAACATTGTATTGAAAATTAATAGATTGTAAAATACAACTATTACTTTATGATGTAAATATGCTCCTCAATTTTTACAATTCAGCCAACATTTTTATGTGGAATGTTTTGACAGGTATTATATATTATTCAAAAAAGATGATTGGATGATGGATTTGATACCATTAGTTACTTGACAATTGCACAAAATACCTGCAACCCTTGTGCGAAATAAAATTTAGGAAAATACAAATCTTACAATGACATCTGTGGCATTTATCGACATCAGAATATTTCCTATATACCTAGTGAGACATGACTGTTATGATGTTAATTTAATTTTTTCGGTAATATCATACTAAAATTTTAATTGATACTTGTCTATTATTATATAAAAATACAATGGAGTATATATATTTAAATAATTTGTGAATTATAAAATCCTATTTTTGGTGAAAAGGCTAGTAAATTATACCACTCATTCTGACGAAGCACTTATTATAGAGCCTTTAAAACAAACAAGTTATTAATAACTGGGCAAAAATAGACAATATTTAACATAAAAACCAATTACTAGTTCCAAACCATCTCACGGTGACCGACAACTTATTTACTTTCGAAAGTAATTCGTTTTTCCCCTACGCGTTGCTTGAAGCAACTAAAAGCAATTTTTCTTCGATATCGACGGAGAGGAAAATTTTTGGAATATAAGAGATATCAAATGATTACAAATATTTGACTTAGAGCGGGGACATTCCTCGACAAACAAATTCTTTTTAACTTCCCATCAAAGAATCTTCTTGCGGTTATTGATTCGGTTTTTTGCTCCGCAAATACAGCAAAGGTGAAATATATTTGATGTATTTCGTCGGATAATCATTCGGCAGAAAAGTATCGTCGAATCTGATCTAACACGGTGGAAATGATTAGGTGTCCGTAGTGATCAATTTCTCTGACGATAAATCATCGAATCGTCTTCAAAAATTTATCAGACGTTTCACAAGGTACTCCGTGTTCAAAGTGTTGTGAACATTTATATTAATTTCCAGCAGGGAGCGGACATAAATCATGCTAAATAAATAGGCTTTTTGTCTTTGGACGAGAAAAGCATTCACTTTCCAGATTTTTTCATAATAGATGAACCTGTAACTTTGATTTACGTTTTCCGCATATTCTCTCCTCTCCCAGGGAACACTTAAACGCCGACGCAGTATTTTTTTACCACTTTATTCTTCTTGTTTTTTTTAATCCGCTCGTTCCAAGGAAATTTATACAGCGCTTCATGCGAGGGGGATGTTCGAAGGTGAGCTTTTAAAGAGTGTGTTTGTCGCAAATTGCGATGTATAAATAACGTTCCTCGACTGCATACCTATCGCATTCGGAATTGTAACGTTATTTATAAAAACAGATTCCTACATACTAACGTCTCGCAAATAGGTCGGCACCAGATTAATAATTGAAAGGAACGTTCTGAGAAGGTAACTTCTAAACAGAACGAAATTAGGTAATAGTGAGCGAAGCTTTGGAAATAATGTCGTTTTAGTGACATCATACGTTCTCATTTGGGAGTTTTACAATTAGAAAAGTGAATTAATTTGTGATGAAGCATATTTTTCCGATGAAAGGAAGCCAAGTCTCCCTCTGTTACCATTCGCGGAAAATACGCAAACCGAATTAAAACAATAATTTTCTCCCAATGAGACACCTGCAAAATTCCAAGACCGAGTTTAAACAAAGGCCCACCAGTTGTCTCTCTACTTGCGAGCTGCAAATTACCCATCCTTATTTATCTGGGAGCTCTAAATATAAGCGAAAATATCGAAATATTATCAAAAGTATTCCGACCGTTCTCCGCCGAAAAACGCAGGTGTTCCGACTCGTGCAAGTGTTCCGATCCCGCCGTTCTCAGCGTTGCCGTTCCGATCCATCCGACTGCAACGTTGCTGTTCCGAACCGGCCGACCGGGAAACAAGGAACCGACCGTTAAAGGTAAAGTGTTTGTTAGGGAATTTCGACCGCTCCTTCCCTACCGTCCTGTTGGGTCAAGCTATTGGATTGACTCTTCCCAGGGTGATACTCGGGAGGATCAATTTAGGCCGTTTGGGTAGGTGCTCCCCAGGGTGATACTCGGGGTGGCCTCTCTGAATACGACCCCACCTGATTCCCTGCCGTTCCCGTTGGATTAGGCCAGCGAACTGACCCTTCCCAGGGTGACACTCGGGAGGATCAGTTCGGGCTGTTTGGGTAGGTGCTCCCCAGGGTGATACTCGGGGTGGCCTCCTTGAACACGATCAACCGAATTCCAGGTTGTCTCGACTTACTAGATTTTCACCTATAATGCTTGCCCCGCTCTCACCGCTCCGTTACACTTGCTTAACCGTTGCACGTAACTAGCTCTTCTATTGCGAATAGGCATGTCATCTACTAGAAACTAGAATAGCTAGACCGCCCTGCACCACCCCCTCCCCTCTTTATAACTGCACCGCGCATTGTTGCCCGGCTGCTGCGTAAGACCGAAACCACCCACTTATTTCCGATGTACATAGTTGCCGGATCTATCCGTTTTTCGTAGAATAGGGAAGATTGTACATAGATGCCGCTTTTCTGTAGAAACCGTTAGATATGTAGTTATTGCACCGTTGCCAATGCTTCCATTTCTCTAACCTGTTGTCTGTCTTTATTTTGATGCCGTTTTCTACAATAAATTAGTTTTATTTGTTTTCCGAATTGTGTGTTTTATTTTCACGGATTTTCTGGCATTCTCCTGAGTATAAACTAACCCGTGGCTTTAGGGAGTAAACCCTTAAAAATCTGGTGCCCGAGCAAAACCGTAAGACCGACTCTAAAACTCCGAAACTCCGCAAATGGCGCCAATTCAACAAGTGACGTAACCTTCCAGCAGAGAGACGTCGTGACACTGCTGTATCGCGAGGTAAACCACGTCACGAATTCCTTATTGATTATTACAGACATTCTGGCGAATACCCTGGCGAATGCATCCTTTTGAGCAACATTGATTAAATCACGTTATCGATTAATTACTAAACAAACAATTGAGACATAATTGTTCCACTTCCATAACAACAATGCGAATATATCCAAATTTCCTAATCCCTTCACCGACTTAATGTTCTGATATTAGTGGCGGCAGAAAATTGGATTTGGCAACTAATTCCGCTCCTTAATCTGTAATCCGAGTGCATACCAACAAAGAACAAAATTTTCGCAGAAACGGGTAACGAATTGCCACTTAAACTTAAACAAAACTTCTTTAATTTAACATTTGTAATGGACGCGATGCTCTCGCCAAAGTTCGCTGTATCTAAAGTCCCATCCGTCACTTAAGATCGCTATTTTGTGTATCTTAACACAAAGGCGCCCCACACTACTCACTATTATAAATAAAACTGTAAACTTGATTTACAGTTCTTGCGTACTTTCTTCAAGGCTTTTAGTGGCCCTCAGAGGGAAAAAAGCTGATTTGGCCATGTTTTCTTATCTAGACCCGTTCCGCCGACAAATTTATGTGGGTCAGTGCTGAAAGGCTTCAAGAAAATTGTTACATGTTATAAATTGTTGTTTACGAGATTAAAAGCTGCGAAATTTCACAATTACTTATAATGCGAACGCGCGAAATTAGATTTTATGTCCCGTTAAGATTATATTTATAGTCCAGGTACTTGAAACGAGTAGATTTATATTTTCGTCGAAAATCCCTTACGAAATTATAAGCCCATATCTAATATGCATATTTCAAATGGTGAATGAGCATAGGACATATTTCCTCAACTAATTCCAATTTAATTATTTTACAGTTTCATATTCTGGGATTAGTTATATTGCTCTGAAATTTCCCTACGTCTCTAAGTTAAATACGCAGAAGTAATGTATTTCTAATATGCGTTAAATACTTAAAACATTATGCATAACATAAATATCACTTTTCATTATCCTTCTTCAATTTATCCAGGTCCATTTTACACTCGAGCTTCCGCTGATATACATTTTTCACGAATTTTGTCTGCGACCTTTCCCGAAAGGTTAATTCACCTCTAACGTTATATTGAAACGTCCACCGTTGTTTCGTAAATACCTACACGAATTCCTGGCCAAAATTATTCCCTACCTAACTATGCACGTGGAATCGGTTTAAATTCCTGTGTATGGACATACGTACTGGATGATTTAGTAGCGCGTGAGTTTGCATAAAAAGAAGGAAGAACAAAAATACTTTCTATTACGTTACTGTACGTTTTTAGGCAGTTCAGTTTGTTTCGTCAGTATTTAGCTGCTATTATTTTTACGCTTTAGAGCGATTCGCTCTTTCGACAAGAGAAATTGAGGAAATATTCCATGAGGCAGGATGACAGTAACAAGGAATTACTGAAATAATGATATTTAATATATATATTAAATAATGAAATAATTCAGAAAAAGTATATTAATGTTAATATTTGAAGCGGGATAAACTGTATTTAGTTAAATTCACTCCTATGTAAACATCGTTCTGTTTCATTCGAATTTCTTGTTTTAGCTCTTTTACCGATTATATCTGTTCTGTATTTATTATTATTATACTGAACACTGAAGTTACTCAATGTTGACATGCACTTTACAAGTTGAGGTCGATGCTGTGGTAATAGGTGTCACACCTATGTAAAGCGACGCCATGACACCTACGAGTGTTTTGGAACGAAATTTAGAAGTGATTATAAAAGTCTCATTTTGGTTATTAAATATTTGTTTTATGCAGAGATTAGTTTTTTTTTGGAACAGTACATACTTAAGAACACAACACGGTAGTTTTTTAGAATTAGTCATCATGCCTATTCTACATGTTGGCACTACTGACTTAATAAGAAATGCTTTTATACAAATAGAACAGGAGAGTAGTTCAAATATTATTCATGCGCCTTTATTCGAGATTAAATTGTTATAAACAACAAATCCCAGAGATACCAATATATGTATTGTAACGTTTATTTCTAATTTATTTACACTATCCTAATTATACGCTACACACTACTTAATTGATCTTAGACTATTACTGAAATAATTTATATAACACACTTAAATATTTTCTAACTAATTCATTTATGTCACTCTTAAAAAGTTAATTTATTTCACTGGTCCGTTTTCGCGTTGTCTATTACCTCGCGGCTTCACGTCTAATCTCCTCTCCGACCGCAAGCCCGCTTATATACATCTCAATTGTGTTCGCGATAGTTCCTGAAATAACTCGAACTTCCTTTTTTATGTAGAATGGTCCAGAAGGTCATAAATCACTTTTCCTTAATAAGACATGGCCGGGACTCAATTAAGCGTAGCGGCGATTCTTTGAGGTAAACCGCCGAGGTCCGATAAGAGTAAACACATTTCGCGCTGCTGTTTACTTTTCGCGTTACAGTATTTATATAGACCAGTAAATGAAAATGGCATCTCGTCTTTAGAACAACATTAAATGTTTTCATTTCCTTTTAGTGTTCCTCCAACTTAACAAACATACTCAAAGAGAAATACGTTCTATCTCATGGTATGCGCCTCGATTGTCATTATTAGATTAATTTTGCAGTATTTTGCGAGAACTACGTATATGTCTCCCTGTAATTTTTTATTACAGATTATTGGCACTTAAACGTTCTCTCTTGGCTACTACTTATCGAGTGCCAAAAAAGATGCATGTGCGTTAAATATTCCTGCCTCCTGATGTTCCTATCCCTGTCATAGATCAGAGATCGAACTAAATTTATGGCTGATTTATTTACCAATATATATCAATAAAAAAATCGCTTAGATTATCATTAATTAATCAACAATGAATTCTCGCTTGACCTTTGACCTAGAAAATAATTCATTTGAACATCTTCAAGAAGATTGAGAGGTAGGGATGACTCTATTGATGACAAGGGTAGTTGCGAGTGTCATCCCATTGGACAGCATTAAATTAGTAGTTAAGTGTCTCTATTCTTTACCGAGAGTCAAATTTCGGAGTAATAAGAGCGATAATACAGCAACTGAATATACAGAAAAATATACTCTTTCTTTCACAAGATATAAATTTTAGACTTTCAGAGGTGGATTGGGGCTTGACGGGGTGAGTTTCAGAAATGGACAAATAGGTTATTCTACAACAATTATGTTAAAATTTGATCGCCATTACGAGATGTCAAAATAACCCTAGCGTTTCATATAAATGGTTCTAATAATATTTTTAATGCATTGAAAATAACGATGGACGAAGTTGCATGCTTCGATTTATTAATAGTATCGATATTTAATATACAATTTGTTAAGAAAATGTATTCTTTTTTATTTAATATTATTATATTATGAGTTTACAATATTTTTTGAGTTGTCGAATGCGCACTCATCTGGAAGCGCCTTCACCATAACCGTACAAGCTGCAATTGTGAAAACACATGTCAAATTTGTGTCAAATAATGTTATTTCCACATATTTTCCTCAAAATTTAGTCAAGTAGTAGAACCGTATTCTTTTGACGAGAGTAAGAAGAATTTAGGCAGACCATCGAAATTTACCGCATCGCAAGACTTTTGAAAGAGTTGCTGACACTTTAAGGAAAACAGGTAAAAGATGAATCAAAACAGAAATTTGTACACATTGACCTTAATAGTTTTATTTTAGGAAGGGTTATGCTGCATCGTGATGTCATTAGGACTCCAACAAGAAGCAAGAAATCTAGGGTTAAAATAACAGTCCAAATGAGTTAGGTAATAATTAATAATCACTATATCAACATAAAGAATCTAATAGCTAACGAGAAACCTAACCTAACAAGAATTGTAGGTAGTTTAAAGTACAAGTTGCAGAAACGTCATATTCCAAGCCCGCAGCGAGTTTTACAGCGGACGAGGGCCTGGAATGTCTTCTGCAACGAGTACTTTACATTTTCTATGTTCTGTCTTCCATTTCATTTTTATTTATGTTTAAATAATTTAAAATTTCTTATCTGGGGTATTTTTTTATCTTGACATTTAAGTTGGTATTACTGCTGTTTTCTAGACATCTGTCAATTTTCACACCATTTTCAAATTTAATTTAAGCCGGTATCCACCAATAGCACCCTTAACCATTTGTTGAGTAACTGTGGATTAACACTAACTAAAGGTTTACATTAATCCGCCATTACTTTTTGTTGTGTAGTTAGGAAAGTCCCTGTTATATCCAGGGTACATTCTGGCAACCCCGCCACAAATGTCAAATTTTGATTGCATGCAAAATTGATTAGAGATTTATGAACTTCATGAAAGTTTAGTGAATTTGTGTAGGATTGCTGACATAAATCTAAAGAGGTAGGTACTTTAAAAAAAGTTACGTGTGGTTTTAAAGAAAGATTGATTTTGGACCAATTTGCAAGTTACACAATTGTTTCAGCCGAAGTCGATACTCCCGTTTTGAATTTAACGAAAAAGGCTTCTACAAAGCAACTCATCTCCTAATTTAAATAATAATAAGTTCAACAATGACAGAATATAAGTTATAAGTTGATACCGTTGTATGTAATTACACTCTTCTGTAATATTTTTAACTTGTTTTCTTTTTCCGGGAAGATGAATACACCAGATGTAGAATATGCAGCAGATAAAAGGAAGAGACAGCAGAACTTTTCTTCAGCAGAAAAGCTTAACCTGTTTATGCTAATACAAGACAAATTTAAAAATATTTTCGAAAATAAAGCAAGAGATAAGACATCTAACAACAGTAAAGAACAGCCATGGAAAGAAATTAAAAATTCTTTCAATGTTATATCCAGCTTGGGAGTTTTTAGGGAATAGGATTTCCTCGAAATATTTTATGAAAATAGGAAAAAGGATGTGAAAAAAATTTTGCAAAAAACAAACAGGAACTATTAAAAACAGTTTTTTTCGACTTCTTTAACGAATGCAATACTAGATAAATCTACCAAAATCAAATTCTTAACATTTCAAAACACCGCGTATTGTGTTCACTAAACATAACCTTTCTTTAAAATAACGTTCTGTTTGTTATCTTAACTGGCCAAAATTTGCCAGTTAAGTTTAACATTCGGTTAAAAGCAAAATTTTGTTGGTGGATATGAAAATACGTGGTTAACTGCTAGTTAAGAGATAACTGTCGTTTTTTAACATTGGTGGATACGGGCCTAAATGGATTTAAGTAAAATCTAAATTATTACTCAAGAATCCGAACCGCATCAAGTACAAGAGTGTGTTTCTTTAACTCCACCGGAACTACAAGAAGTAGCTTCAAATGCAGTAAGGAATTTGCTACCTGAATATATTGTTACCAACCCACCAAAAAAACTACCAAAAACGATGCTTTAATAAGCCTCATTAAAGCACTGTTTTCGGCCATTTCAGTGCTAGAATAGCTGTCATTTTAGTGACGGAACATAGAAATATGCTTTCACCCTTTCCATGACCAATAGATCCATGCAATAACCTCACACAATATTCTGCCATATTATCTTGATTAAATGTTTTTTCGTGTTACGCCCGCAATATCTCCATACACCAAATAAAGTTTATCCTGCATAACTAAACACGGTATTTTCCTAATGGAACTTGTAGTTTGTGCAATGATTCACTCGCGTATTCATATCGCTTATTGGGTAGCTCAACCAATCGATCAACATCGTTTAAAGAGATTTCGAGCGCTCCCCCGTCTGGTATGAATTCACAAATAAAAAGACAATAAAACGAATCGATACCCACATGAAGCGGAATGCGAGCGTGATGCGGTAATTATGGTTATACATCGCTATTCCTGCCTCATATAATGGAAATTTCAGTTATTTATTTTCCATCATACAATTGAATTCCGATAAGTGCTGAAAACGCAATAATAGCGATCCTCAAAATTTATTGTCGGGGATAATGCCGTAATATTTTTTTTCGGCCGGTAAACGCAAACACGTACCGACACACGTCGTTACCAACGAGTAGTGTAATAAAATTTAGCACGGGAAATGCAAACTTCAAGCTCGCTAAATAATTTAATTTCCATTCATCCCCTGTGTTTAATTATATCCTTGTAATTTCTAAGAGGTTTTGTAAGCCATTTTGCGAGAACCTAAGAAACGGACCGAACACGACGAGGCACACTTATTCGAAATGAAATTATCCATCTGAGCCGGGACCGAGGTTTTGCAAAAACTGCCGTTTAACAAAACTCTAATAGCTTTTTGCTTGAGCTAAATCGGATCAGTCCCCCCAGGAAATTCCAGCAAATGTAATTGATTCTGGCAAAGCGAAGTAGTTTAATTAGTCTCCATCTCGACAAAAAGATAAACTTAATTATTGACTGCGTGACGAAGTTGGCAGGGGAAAGGATAACCATGGGGATTAAGATAATATTTTCCTAGAGCGGTTGTGTTAGATTACTTCGTTAATTTGTATCTTCGTCACGTCTTTGATTAACCCAACTATGAGCGGGCGCGACTTACGTCTTGAAATGCTCGATTAAACTGAGCGTTAGGAATTGTAAGAATATTGGGGGAACACGGACCGTTTCGAGGGGGATTGCCTGCCGTACTAATGGGATCCGGGAAGGTTACGGTCTGGGATTACTTCGGAACAAAAATTAACGATTACTATGCCGGGGCATTGCCAAAATACCCTTGTCATCATAAGAAAAGGTTAAACAGGAATAGCAAAGAACGCACAAGGTGTTCATTCGTCAAGTACAGGAACTTATGTTGATACTTAGTGTATTTAAATTGTGCTGATGAGATTAGGAAGTTTAATTAAACTAGCACGCAGCGATAAATACTAAAGTTACTAAGACGAGTATTCCGCAATTTCCTACTCGCTAGAGGAACTATTTTGGTTGCATTACAAGATTCATCAATAATTCGTAAGTAAATATACTGTTATCTACTTTGAAAACAAGTTGTAAGTACTTCTGATGCAATAATGTCAATATGCTTTATTGTAACAGATTTTACATTTGCCAACGTAAGTGACAGATGCAAACTTTACCGACCGTCTTAGTTGCAAGAATTTCACACTAGCTAAAGTAAAGAAGTAACGAAATGACAGCTTATTACTTATTATTTACTGGAAGCGAATAAATGAAAGATACAAGCAGTGAACACTTTCTACTTGCAAGAAAAACGTTAACTCATACCGAAAATCTCATCAAAAATTGCTTGATACACGTTAAGTTAAACTTAGAAAGTGCTCAAATTTATCGTGACTATTTTGAAAGAGATCATAAACAACCGAATTTCTGGATCAGAACAATTAACCAATAAAATATCTAATTAATCGGAAAGGTTTATTTAAATGAAGGTAGATTTCCGTCGAGAATCATCAAATTTCCATTCAGAAGAGTAGTGTTAAACGGTATACAATTTATGATTACCAATAAGCAATGATGCTTTGAAATGAAATTCCTTTAAACTTTGTACATTGTAAATTGTGAACATATTTCAAACACGTCGACGGTCTTAACAATCGCTGTTAGTCTGAAAGACGCTATCACTTTGCATCCTGTCAATACTTTTTCCATACTTAGAAACGTACAGAAATAGGTTGTGGCTAATAAAAGCAATCGATCATTTACCTACGCTACATATTCAGATTTCATTGTTCATATGAATAGTGCAACGCGATACTTTGAGACTTAATAATACAACTTATCGGCCAAGCAAATATACGAAAGGCTTGAATTAGCAATTTGTAAAATAGAGTAGAAAGATCGAAGGAAGGCAAGGGGAAACCACCTTCGGATAAAAAAATATTTCATTCCCAAGAGAATCATGGCAACTTTCAACTCAAAACAAGTCCGGAGTCTAAATAGTTCCTAATTCGCATCTCCGGGAGGAACTGATTTGAAAGTGAACACACAGAGTCAAAATCTGACTCTCCGAAAATCCAAGAGAATAGCTACTTGGAATGTAAGGGGACTAATACAACAACCAGGGAAGCTCCAAATAATCGAAAACGAGATGGCAGCCCATAACATTGATATCCTCGGAATCAGTGAATCTCACTGGAAAGGAAAGGGTCACTTCCAGAGTATTTCAGGCAATAATATTTATTTCTCAGGCCATGCAGAGGAAAGCATTAACGGTGTCGCGATAATAGTACCCAAGAAATTGCAGAATTTCGCCTGTGGTTATGATGCAGTTAATGACAGGATTATTCACCTCGGTTTCCAAAGTCGAACATGCATTCTACACATAATTCAGGTCTACGCACCAACCTCCACGGCAGAAGAGAACATACTAGAAGATTTTTACAAGGCTATAGATACTGAGCTTGACAAGATTCCCAACAAAGATATTACAATCGTATTGGGAGATTTTAACTCCAAAATAGGTGCCACGAACATGGACCACCACATGAGACAGGTCGTCGGAGGATTTGGACTGGGTGAGAGGAATGGAAGGGGAGAAAAGCTGATGGATTTCTGCTTGCAAAGTAGACTCTCCATAATGAACACGTATTTCAAACATCATCCACGCAGACTTTACACGTGGAAGTCGCCTGGTGACAGATATAGGAATCAAATAGATTTTATCTTAATCAACACAAGATGGAAAACTTCTGTGAGTAATGCTAAAACTTTTCCAGGTGCGGACTGTGGTAGTGACCATCAACTGCTGATAATGGATTTCAGACTTAGATTTAAGAATATTCGCAGACCCTCAACCAAACAGAAGAGGTTAACAACAGGACAATCAGATACTTTCAGGGAGAGTATTAAACCAGTGCTAGAAAATATAAAATGCAACGATGACGCCGAAGAATCGTGGATAAGTCTTAGGGAAGGTCTCCTGAAAACGGCTAGCCAATGTTGCCGATCAGGAAATGTGAATGATCGCAAACCATGGATCAGTAACGAGACATGACAAGTTATAGAACAGAGGAAACAACTAAAAATAGGCCCTCTCGATGAAACGATCTATAGCGCCCTATCTAAAGATATTCAGAAGAGATGTCGTAAAGACAAAAAAAAGTACATATCCAAAATATGTCAAGAGATAGAATCACACTCGCATCGAAATGAAACCAACGATTTGTTTCAGAAGGTCAAACTTCTCGCAAGAGAATTCAAACCACGCAATTATGCTATTCAAACTGAACATGGCACTGTCGTTGGGGACATCGAAGCAATATTAAATGTTTGGCAGAACTATTGCACAGAACTTTTCAAAGAACAGCAGACCCTAGATGGAGACGATAGAATTATCAATATAAATGAAATAATGCAGGAACCTGACATCATGCACGCAGAGGTGGAGGAAGCAATAGCACATTTGAAAAGTGGTAAATCACCAGGCTGTGACGATATAAGGGGAGAACTATTACAGAATTTGGATCAACACGGCATTAAAATCTTAACCGATCTATGTAATATAATATGGAAGCATGGTCTCTGGCCCAAAGACTGGTCAACCTCTATATTCATTATACTTCATAAAAAGGGTGCAACCACAAAGTGTAGCAACTACCGTACTATTTCTTTGATATCACATCCGAGTAAGATTCTACTGCGTATTATAAAGCGACGTTTGGAGACTTATCTGGATCGACAGATTCTCCAAGAACAGGCAGGGTTCGTGAACGGCAAAGGCACCAGAGAACAGGTGCTTAATCTACGACAACTCATAGAGAAATTCAGAGAATTCAATATCCCAATGGTCATCTGCTTTTTGGACTACCAAAAGGCCTTTGACTGTGTTAACTGGAAAATGCTGTGGAGAGTTCTTCGAGAGATGGGAGTGCCTGAACATCTAATTGTACTCATAAGAAACCTTTACGACAGCAGCATGGCCATGGTGAGAATAGAGAACCAGCACTCGCTCCCATTCAAGACCTGCAGGGGAGTTCGTCAGGGAAGCATCCTCTCTCCAGATCTCTTTAACATCTATGGAAAATATATTATGAAAAAGGCATTGGATGAATGGCATGGAGGAATCTCAATTGCGGGTAAAAGGATTACAAATCTGAGATATGCAGACGATACAACATTAATAGCTGCGTCAGAAGAGGAAATGTTGGATCTCCTAAACCGAGTGGAGACAGAGAGCAACAACTGTGGCCTTATGATAAACGCGGAGAAAACTAAATTTATGATAGTCGATCGTTCCAACACTCTGCAATTGACAGATGCTCTAAAAAGATTTCAAATCGTTGACCACATCTTGTACCTAGGCTCATATATTAGTAACACGGATTCAAGTGATAGTGATATCCGAAGGAGAATAGGACTAGCTAAAAGTGCAATGAGTCGACTATCTAAGATTTGGAAAGACAGATCTATTACGAATAACACTAAAATGAAACTAGTTCAATCGTTGATCTTTTCCATCTTCCGATATGGAGCTGAAACGTGAACAATTAAAGCAGCAGACAGAAAAAGAATTGATGCCTTCGATATGTGGTGCTGGAGACGCATGCTTCGAATTCCGTGGACGGCGCACAGGACGAACGAGTCAATCCTTAGAGAACTGAACATCCGCAATAGACTCTCTTCTACCTGCCTGGCGAACATATTGAGATTATTTGGACACATCGTGCGAAGAGATGAAAACAACCTGGAGAGGTTGATAGTTTCGGGAAACACAGAAGGGCGAAGGTCTAGAGGGCGCTCACCAACCAGATGGACTGATCAGATCCAAAAGGCCACCGGTAGTTCGTTCTGCGTTTCTGTAAACATAGCTCGGGACCGAAGTCAATGGAGTGAAAAAACGTCACAAGTTGTCAGTGATCACGATTCTCAGTAATGAGAGAACGACGATAAAGAAGAAAAAAATAGAGTAGGTCGTTATTATATGGTTTCATTTATCAAGTACATTGTGGCTGCTTAATGAGTCTGCTGACCAATATTCATTTGAAGAAATGCTCGTTTAGACGCATTTCTAAAATAAGAATAACAAGCTAAATGGAATAGTAGCTGTTTGCCTACTGCATGCTTAATTAAATTTTTATAATAATAGTCTTAATTAGAATTCAACAGATTCAACTTTAAACCATCAACGAAAAATAACCAAATGTATGCAAAACCAAGCTAAACTTAGGATTAAAAGATTTTTGATTGCATTATAGTTTTTCCGTGTTTCAAAATTGAAAAAGTCACTGCTAATTTTGTAAGTAACAATTCGCATATCAATTAGCATAGAGAATTAGGCCAAGCAAATAAGCAAAACATACCCTGTTTTTGACATCGAATCCTCGAGCAGGAGACCCGAGTTTTTAAGTAATATAGGCCAACAGAAACAAAACGTATAGGACGACCCCACGAGACTATAAATATTAGGTATTGTTATAAACAATTAAACGTCAAAAATGCACTTTTTGAGTATTTTTGTTCTCAATTAAAAACTAAGTTACCTTGTTTAACAATGAAAACCGCACCAAAAAAAAAAAGGTTTTTTCGCGTTCCTTTTTTTATAAAAATTGTTTCAACAAATTAGGTGGTAAATTAATTAATAAATTAATAAACAAATCGCATCTTCGTAAAGTGCTCAGAACAGAACCCCAAATTAAAAGAAGAAACATCAAAATTCGTCAACAATTTCCAGAGATCTTGCTTATGACATAAGGTGGCAAAATAGAAAAAAATGATTTTCTTCTTTAATTTTTAAAACAATCTTAAAATTATTTTCCATCTCAACAATTGATATCGATAGAGAAAATGTTTCTCTA
Source organism: Cryptocephalus moraei (assembly GCA_946251905.1). Classification (NCBI taxonomy): domain Eukaryota; kingdom Metazoa; phylum Arthropoda; class Insecta; order Coleoptera; family Chrysomelidae; genus Cryptocephalus; species Cryptocephalus moraei. The sequence continues at coordinate 16,114,751 of OX276454.1, forward strand.
GGGCACCATGATCTTAGAATCGCTTTTTTTTTTAGTTGTGCGTAGATGGTTATTGCAAAAAAATTGCAAAAATGAAAACAAATTGAATTTTGCAATAAACTATTTAATGAAGCGATCTGAAATTTTTACCACATATTAAGCATTATAATCCCCGACTTTTTACAAAATAACAAAGCCGCAGATTCAATTTCGCAGTAACAATTGTTAAGCAAAGAATTTGTCGATTTTAAAATTTTATACCATTTTTCTCAGCAACAAATGAAGCTATCGAGGTCGGTTTAGAATCATTATAAAGGCCTTTTAATTTCCTAGAGGATCGTGGGCCCTTTTTACCCAAAAGTACCTTAGTTTTTAATTGAGAACAAAAATAGTCAAAAAAGTGCATTTTTTTACGTTTAGTTATTAATAACAATGCCTAATGTTCATTAGTCTCGTGGGGTCTTCCTATATGTTTTGTTTCTGTTGGCCTATATTACCTAAAAACCCCGGTCTTCTGCTCGAGGATTCGATGTCATGGCGAAATCCCTAATTGATTGTCCTAAATATGTTGTTGATCCTTTCTATCATTTGGAAATATACAGGATTTCTTTAATTGAACAACATACTGGTTTGAAACATTTGCCGAAACAAATCTATTGCACTGCTTAATTGGAAAATTTTTTGTTTGCATCACAAAATTTCTTATTGTTACCAGTGGAAATTTTTGATTGCAATGTGTGTTCGATTATCAAGTTGTTGTTCGTAACAAGTAAGAGAAAGTACAGAAACGGCTTATAGGAAGAGCTTGAATGTCCTTTATTAATGGGACTAAATTAAAGACGATTTAACTAATTGAGAAATGGGTTTGATAGCACTGTACGTTGAAATATTGATTGGCTTGTAAAAAGCAAAAGAACATGTAAGATGTTTAATAACTTGAACCATTGACGTTTAAATAATTTCATCAATAAATTTTGTGTAGAACTTTGGAGGAAGTTTTAAGGTTTTCAATGAATACAATTTATGAGAGGAAAGACAGGAGGAAATTTATGGAAATCACCTAAAATAATCAAAGTGCAACGTAAGTTCTTGATTAAATTTTGAACTACTCCCAGATTCACGTACCGATGCATTAATAAAATGGTGAGACACAGGCCCCTCCGCCATAAATTCGAAAAATATAGGTATGAATTAGTTACAGTGGCGGACATCTATTTATTTGTAACTTGAGTCTCGTATGTGTGTGTACAGTATTAATTTAAGCATAGCACTAGTCTAAGCTGCCTGAATGTATTGAGTTTTCTATGGGTGAGTATATATTAACATTACACTATTCAGTATTTCTTAGAATTACAATAAAATTCAATATATCTTTAAATTAAATTGCACATTAATAACATGCTGTACTTGTCATATGAAACATATTACTTAAAAAAACTGAAAATATGCCATAAAACTGTTTGAGTAAATGGCAATAGGAAAATTTCCAATAAGACAAAACGGACGCTAATTAATTACAATGTGAATATATTTAGGTAATAGACAATTTTGTTAAATCTATCGATCATTTAGCAATTGCCAGGATTGTTTAAGCATGATGAGTACACTGATTAGAAAGAGTAGCAGATTCCGGTATCTAAATATTTTTATATTACTTAACTTGTCTTGAACTGTTTTAGAACTACAGATTTAATGTTTAAATAAACCCATTACCCTGTACAATAGAGGTTCTTTATAAAATCCACATTGAAATGTTTGCTTCTTGTCAGTAAATGGAGTGAAAAGGAATGATTTAAGACTAGAACAGGAACAAGCACTGTATATTGTTTGAGGAAAATTAAGTTATGCCATGCGTTCCTGTACAGAATTGCTTGTACAATGGGAAAAAATGTGAAAGACACAACTGAATATCATGAAATGCAACATTAGCTGAATGCTACAAAAAATGATTGACCCAAACAAGTAACGAGTTGGTTAAGGTGCAATACATGAATTGTAAGACACAAGAACGCATTAAAAAATACTTATAAACAAACACAGATACTAATAGCAACAATAATTGCTAACAACAATTAGTAATGCATAGGACACCCTTTCAAACTTCTACTAAACAAGTCATCTTCGCTTTGGCAAGAGAAGTAGTTACACCGAAACTTACTAATTACTTTAACTTTTAAGTGCATCTGAAAATGAGATCTCTCCTTAAAAGTAAAACTCCCCCTTTTTAATTCCCTCTTAATCAAATAGTCCAGCCACCGAAACCCGCAGAATAGCCGAGGGATTAGTTCTGAAAAATAAAACACCAGTCCGCGCAAACGGCAAAAAACCGTACCGGAACAAAACCACCCCTTTTTCGGGTCAAAAATGATCGTCGCCCTACAACTCACGAGACCGACAAAAAAGCACCAACACAGCGAAGGAGAGGGAGGAAAACTATTCGCTCGTTCGGTTGTTAAAAATTATTTAAACGAGAATCGCGAACGAAAGAGAACCGATACATCATCCGTGAAATAGGAAATCTCTATATTCCTGATAACAGATTCATTGGCGGTGGATACAATAAAACGTCAACGACGCAGCGTGTTGCAGTTGTAAATCATACGAACGAATTTCCGAGATATAAATCGTTTTGTGTAACGTCCAAAGATGGCCGACAGTTGCTCTTTCCGATCCCGGAACGACAGTGATACACAAAATAAAATGAATGCGTGTATGTGTGTGTGTGTTCGACACGCGCTGAGTGGTCGATTCAATGGAAAAGGGAGACTTCTTTATTAGAGGTTAACAAATAGATATAGAAAAATGCGTGGTTGGAATTCTATGATTATTGGTTACTTTTAGAAAATTGTACCTCCATTACTGTGTCTCTTAGAATATATTTTGAAACACAATTCACTCAAACCAGACATCCAATTACCACTTTAATATAAGTCGTTAGTAATCCGATACATATCTCAGAATTACAGACTCTTTACACCTGAGCTTTTATACATCACTCACAAATTACAGTAAAACCTCTATATAGCGACCACCGTTGGGGAACCATGTGTTGGTCTTCTAAGAGGGGTGGTCGTTCGAAAAAAGTCAGAAAAAGAAAATTGTATTTTTTAAATTTTTTATTTATTAATAAATTTAATTACACAATAAGCAAATAAAAAGAAAACTAAAAGTGTAATAATATGTGTATGTAGGTACACATACGTAATAAAAATGTGCTTATGTATGTGGCAATATAATTTGTATTTTTTTAAAAAAGTCTGAAATCGATAACTGCTTCTTTGATTCCATCTTACTTTAAAAAAAATTATTTTTACACTTTAATAATAATATTGATACATTTCAGGTCATATCAGAATTATTTACATTAAGAAAATAAGTTTCTACGTTTCTTCTCTATTTCTTGTAGCAGACAGTCACTATCCACACGTGTAAAAGTTCATTAATTAAATGACTTCTGTACAGCATTTCAAAATTCTGGATAATACCTTAATCCAAAAGTTGCCAATGTGACTTTATATTTGGCAGACGATACATAAGCTTTTCTCGATAAAAATTTTTCACTCTTGTTTATTTTGTAACAACATTGTTATTTGTGTCTTGCCTACTTTAAATTTTTAGGCCAATTTTCTAGTAACTAGACCACTATTTTCACTAAAATCGGATTTTTTTCCTTTAGAGAAAGACGTTTTTTCCGGCCAGCCTCAAAGGTGAAAAAGTTTCAATGCAGAATTTGAAAACACGTTTCATCGGTTAAGAAAGGAGAAAGGACCAGACAGTATGACAATAAAGTAGTTCTATATTATCATTTACAGTTTGTTGACGGGTTTTACTGGTCTTTAAAGAGGGTGTATTTAACATTGATAAGTATTTGTACGTACCGATGATTGGTGGTCGCGGTCGTTTTAGAGAAGGGGTCGTTATATACAGATAAAATAGCACATTTTCACTTAATTAGTTTATAAGGGTGGTCACAAACAGAGGTTTTACTGTATTACAATTAATACTAAATAGGTAGGGATAAAAATTCAGTGCAACTTACACTAATAGTTTTAATACTTCTGAATAACGTGGGCACGAAACGAAATATTGGCACATTCACCATTTCACACACAACCATCACTGTTTCTCTATTACTTGCACCACAATGCGTTTCAGGTGTAATCCACGACAATCACCCCTCTTCGCCCCGCATTACATCAATGGACAAAATTACACTACAAGCGAAGTTTACTTGATTCTATTTACATGGGACTTGGAATTGTTTAACGTTATTTGAAGGGAGGTTACGTCGATATATAATTCAGGAAACGTTTGAAATGTGTACAACTTTAACCAAACGAATTTACCGTTTAGTAAACAGTTACGTGTTATCATTGCCGACGGTATTGTTATCGGTAATAGTTTCAACTAGAATTATATGTACGTAATGTACGAACTGGCATGAGATAGTTGGGGTCGATATTCATGGGATGAAGTGTAATTATATACGTGTTAGTATAAACTGACAATGGCAAAATTCAGTACGGCTAGCGATCATAACGAGCCATCTATAAAAACGAGGCTCGCAGGCGAACTTCAACAAAAATTAGGAGATAGTAATTCAAATTTTTATTATAATGGGCAATATCAAATTAGAAACATTTTTAAACAAAACAAATCCCTTTATCAGATGGCTTCATTACACCTCAACAATTCTTTCATGATTTCATGGAATCCCAATTAGGCGAAAATTTCTAGATTTTTCAAAGAATGTTTCAAAATGTTGTTAAATGACCTAACTTAAAAATATAACTGTAAAATTCCCGTACGTTGCCTACTTCTACTTACTAATAATTTATTTTCTTGATTTCCAAAATGATTGCCAATAATGGCTGCTCAAACATGACCCAAGAAAATTGCTTATTATCCTAATCTTATAAGGTTCCCTAGAAAATAGACACCTAGACAATAGGCTAAAGATCAGACGGACATTCCTTTCGTTACGTGATGAAATGAGAGCACAATGAGAATATTTTACTCGTCATATTCCGCGAGGAGGACAGTTTTATAAGGCGTACAGTTTGAGCGTCAGTAGCATCAAAATTAATGGAGTGGCTGCAAAGTAGACAGAGTAAGATTAACAGATTGCTATTCACAATTTCGCAATTAAGATTTTATATACGAATCTGTGGAAGGAGACAGCTGAATCAAATGGTTATAGGTTCTCCAGTAGATACTGGGGATATCGGGTAGTATTTGGTATTAAAAGTGATCAATGAAGACTGGATTTATATGCACAAAATTTTGCCAAAATATGCGCATATATATGCAAGAAAAAATGCCAAAATATGCATAAATTTTAAGGAACATGGACAAATTAATAAAAATGTGCACACTTTTACACGGTAGTATAAAAATAGAAACAAGTATAGAGTATGAAAATAACATCATTTTAAGAAAAAGTAGGCATTTTATAATTAAAACTACAATTTTGTAAGTATTATTTTGTATTTTACAAATTTGTCACAAATTTTAATCACACAATATAACCTTATGTACAGACATATATATGTATTACAATCATAGGTACAAAAATACCACAAATAGACACAATACATTCAATAAATATATGTCTTACTGTAATTTACTATTACATATTTTTCTAGATTGTCTATTTTAAAATTTTGTCGTCGGCCTGATAAAACACTTATGTTTGTATTTAGAAAAAATGCGTTCAACATCAACAGAGGTTATAGGAAAACAGTAAGAAGTTTTGAAGGTAAATCTGATTCTATATTAAAATTTCAGGTAGCTACTTCATAGCATTTTAGTAATGTTGTAAAACCAGAGTTTTTTGCAAAATATCTGACCACTTTTTAGTTACACTATTTCCGATATTTCCGGGTACTATCATGATAAGTAGTATTATTTTCGAAATATTTTATTACCTTAATAGACTCCGTTATTGACATATTGGGTTTTTCTAAGTGATTGGTTGTAAATTTCGTTTGAAAATGCAGCATTATGAGGAATTTGCTCGAAATATGCAAAAATTAGAAAAATGTTCAGAATATGCAAGGCACATATGCAATATGCAAATGCATACAAATCCGGTCTTTAGTGATTACATACATAGATTACATAGAAACAGATTACATTGATAAAATTTAGTATGCTGGTGAAAAATATAATTTTTTCCTCAAAAACTCCAAATACTCCATTATTAAAAGTAATTTCGAATGATTCAAAATAACTTTATGGATTGATTGCTTGATAAATTAATAAGTTAAAGTATATTGATTCAAACTTACCTTATCTTAAATATTACTAACCAGAATTACTGCTATAGGGCATTGTTAAAACAAACTGCACGTTCGTATTATGATATAAATAAATTTTTGCTTTGAACTGCGAATATTTTGGGATTCGTATTTACTGAACATTCTATTTATTAGAAATTCGAAAGAAATACAAAAATATTAGTTTAATAAAACGTTAAAAGTTTTGAAGAGTAAGTAACGTGACAAAATTTTATATGTTGGTAGAAAATGTAACATATTTCATAGAAATCTTAAATACATATGACTAAAATTCCATGGCACTAGATTCAGAGTTGATTTTTATATTTCTAACCAGAGTTATTGGTTTATAGCAAAGCTGAACTCAACTGTACTTTTTTGTTATAATATAAATTAATTCTTTCTTTTAAATGTGAAACAAAATATTTTTGTGCAACGTCTGGCACAATTTGATTGTGTTTTCGATCTTTGAGAAACTAGAAGGAGCCATGAAATTGTTAAATTAATTAAACCTCAAAAATTGTGAAAAAGAAGTCGCACATGTTTCAATTTACTCTGTGGGAAGAAAATATAATTTCTTTTATAATAATTTTTTATTTATTAATTTAATTATTAATTAATTTAATAATAATAAGTTATTGTTTTTAAATTACTACAATTATTATTATATTTTTATAATTTACAATTAATTGTTATTAATTATTGTAGTAACTACAATACACATGTTTCAAAGTTACCTTAGTTTTAATATCTCGAAGGAAATTTATTTGTTTATGGCATAGTTGAACCGAATGGCACTATTTTATTACGATACAAATGAAAGATTGCTTGGATATGCGCCAATAGGTCAATTTTAAGTTACGTCTATCAAGATTTTATAGTCTTTACAAATTTTTAAAAACTCGAAAAAGTCAAAAAATTGTTTGATTAAGAAAAAGTCAGAAATTTCCAAAAAGACAACACATATAATAGAGTCTAGTATGTTGGTAAAACATAATGGCGATTAATTCCACAAAAATTCCAAATATATGTGTGATTTAAATTATCTCATATTTTATTCAAAGTTACTCTGGTTTTAATATCCCAAATTAAAATTAATGGTTTATGATATTCTAGAATTAATTTATATTGTAGTAGTGTGATAAAAATGAATATAGTTAGATTTGCTTTAAATAGAGAAGCCTTTGAGCATTTTTATGTCATGCATGGTATAATTTTATTGAGTTTTAAGAAATTAGAAGGAATCAACAAATTGTTAGATGAAGATAACATGGCGAATTTAAATGGAAAATTAAATATATGTGAATTAAAAACTGGACAGAAATAACTTTCAAATTTAACGTCTTCCAATTTTTAAGAATTTGTCTTATTTTCTGAATTTTGTTTAAATATGTCACATTTGACGGGCATATCTTACTGCGACAAAAGTCTCACATCATTTTATACTATATTCAAGACAACCCAAGGATGTCCCTATGTGAATTCTAAATTTCAAAATCCTACCACGTAATGAGTAATAATTTACGCAACCATCTGACAAAATCTACATTAATGCAAAGTTGCTTTTAACAAGAGTTTTAACATATTAATTGCTTATTTATAACATCTTCACGTTTTCGTAACTAATTTTTACTTACCGATAACTTTGTAACCAACAACTTACTTAATATAATATAGGAATATTTGAAACCATGCTTTTCCATTGAACCTCAGGAATTGGGAAACGTGCTATTAATGGACGTAAATCGGCTAACCCATTTTAAATTTAATACACAGGTCGATTTAAATATTGTAAGTACAGGACTTTACAGTACACCAGTGATATCAGCCTACTGGAGCCCAAAGATTTTGTCGTATAATTTTATTAAGATCTCTGACTAAATGAAATTACTGGTACTCGTATTGTTGCTGGTTTTAAACTTTTAAAAAAGCGTTTAAATGAAGTTAAGATAACACCAAAGTAATGAAAATAATCGCCGTGTTGATTCCAGTGTTGACTTTACAGCAATAACTTCGACAATTGACTGACCAATCAAGTATACCTGAATATTCACAAGTTAGTGGTTACAAAAAGTAAGAACAATACAACGTATTCCTCCACTCGTCCTGCTGCATATAAACTTCTACGGAGTTGTGGATTTATTAGCTTTCCCTCCCTCGTCAAATCAAAGATATACATAAAAGCGGAGAACATAAAAGCGGTGAGCAGGAATACTTTGGAGAACGCCAGAAGGCGTGAGCACTAGTCGTGCACCGATTGCATCCAATGCATCCGAAATGTACTCCTGCTCACGGTCTCCTTATAAATCTTTTCATTTCTGTAGGAGCATACACGTTTTTATTTATTGGCTCTGGTTAATACCAGTGATTTCCCCAGGTGTTCCAGTGGAAAAACAACTGCACCATAAAATATAAATAATACCAACCAAGGGATTCGACCTCGCCGTCTGTGCTCTTCCTTTGTTATTCATTGTATTATGTTTGGACTGTGTATACATGTATATACATACATATACACTTCGGAGTAGGTGAGTCCATTACAACTTTTGTGGGCACGCGGCAAGGCAGACCGTCGTTAAAATAAAGCATTGAAAATTTATGGTCTCAAATCGAGCTATGGGTGATTTACAGGGACGCCGGACCCCGCCAGGAAGATCGAACGGTCATTATGACGCTCGTTGTAATAAACGAAAGGGGGTAAAGAATTGGATCGCTTGAACCGGTCGTTTAAGTACATATTTCATAACGATAGACAATGCTGTAATTCATAAAACTATCTTTTATTCCAAATGTAATTCACGACTGTAAATTCCTTTACTAATCATGAAATTTTGTTTGTAACGAAAGTGAAGTTAGAAACTGTAAAGTTGATTGGCTATGTAATATCACAACTTATTAAGGGGTCGTACCTTGTGTTTCGTTATTCCTAAATTGAACTTCCGAGAGTTTAATTGTTACTGAATTGGGTGATTCGCAAAGAAAACCTCGCCTTGTGCTTTTATTGTTTCAGACATTTATTGGATTTTATTTCATGTAATTGCCCTACTTTTTTTGGAGAAGTTTGGATTGGTTTTCTTTTAATAAAAATTTTTAGACCGAAGGAGGTTTGCTCTTGTATTTAATGGGATGGAATCCTCATAGTGAAATGAAAGTATTAAGTAATTGCAGAAAATCTACCAGTTTTAAATGTCTAAAGGAGACGGATTTATCCTTAAATGAATTTACTGCATCAAGATGTACAGTCAGGACGTATAGTGGATTAAACAAAATTATTCCTCATTAGAAAGTTAGGGGCGGTTATTAGACAAGGAAAATCGATATTAATTGTATAAAAATGATGTCGCAAACCTTATCGATATTGAAAAATATAAATTTCCTAAATAGAAAAAAGTGTAATGTAATATCTGCATCATTATACCAATTAACATGTACTTAAAAAATATTTATAATTTCATACGGGTAATTTACTGTAGCAATATAAAAAAGTAACAATGGGAACATAGTTACTAAGAAAAATTTAGAAGAATAGAAACATTCAACCAACTTAAAATCTTTTGGAAAATTTTAAGATACTAGTTTTGTTAATTATAAATTAAATTATATGATTTTCAATACTTGTTATAATTTCTAATTTCAATATTACGTTGTTTAGAATTAAAATTCATTTTGGAATGCCACATTTGAAAAATTTGATTTACTTACATTACTATCCATTTGAACTTTAATTCAAGATACGTTCAATAAAAATTATTAGCTTGATTTAATTCTGAAGTAATAATATATTTTTTCTGCGTTATTGAAATTTGCATTTTTCACAAATAACTAAATGTTATTATTTAGAATAATGTGCACTGTTCCCTACTAGTGGAAATTAAAAAAAAACTGATTATTTATTAGTATCGCGCCACTCATAAAGTAACTAGCTAATCACAAAACTTCAGCAATTTCGCGACCATTTGTTTTTGGTTAGCTACTATGTGCGACGGTAATTAAATATTAATATTAATTTTGTTATTTTGGGTTTTCATGAATTCCCCAAGTTATTCGTAATTTTGAACTTATCACAACAAATAAAATCCAAAGTTAGCTTACTTTGTAGAAATTACGAAAATTTTGTTCATAGGTAATTTGATTCCTGTTTAGTAACCGTCAGTTTCCAATGATCTAGTCCTAGTGTACACGTCAAAACAACATATTTAACTTCTAGTTGTGTGACGACTCGAAGACATCCTGTATAGCTCACAAATCTATAACTTACCATTTCATCAAATAGTCATTGAATGAATTTATACCACTACTTTAATTAACAATAAAGAAAAAGTAGTGTTTCTCAATATCTTCCTAATTTGTTATCGAAATGTTGCAGATATCAGTTTGAGTGATGAGTAAAATTTTTTATATCAATTTTTGAGTTATTATGCTACTTTTTATTGCTTGTCTTATTTTATTAAAAATCGGTAAAAATTGCAAAGATTTCGATTGGATTTAAATTTCACTCAAAATTTCTGCCGGTGTAGCTTTAGTTACTAATTTGAAATAATGATAAGCTACAATTAAACATATTGTAACGCGAAATGTAAACAGCAGCGCGAAACGTGTTTACTCTTATCGGACGGCGGCTAACCTCAAAAGAACGCCGCTACGCTAATTGAGCAATAAAAACCGTCTCGAGCCTGCCGCCAACATCTTATTAAAGAAGGAATGATTTATTACCTTCCCAACCTCTCTAGAACAAACATTATTAGAAAGGAATGACCTGGAATCATCGCGAATACAATGGAGATATGTATTATAAGCGGGCTTGCGGTCGGAGAGGAGATTAGACGTGAAGCCGCTAGTGAATAAATAAGGCGAAAAACGGACCAGTGAAATAAATTACATTTAAGAGTAATATAAATTAATTAGTTAGGAATTGGTTAAGATAAATTAAGTATAATTAGGACAGTGTAAATAAATTATGAATAAACGTTACAATATTTAATTTTGAATGGAATCAAATTCTAATTAAAATTTTATTTTTATTTATATTTTATTTATTTATATAGTATATTATTACTACATTGTATCTGAATCCTAATGATAAATACAAAATTTAAGTAGACATTTTTTCAACGTGAAGGAATAATCAGTGTATGTAAAGTTAACGGCGAATGTCTAACGTCGAATTTTGTAGGGTAGTAATTTCCGCCAACAGTTGTTACTTTACCGCCTACAAAATATTGCATAACTCAGAAGTATAACTTTATACACCTTTATTTCTATATCAAACGATAGAAAATAAAAATACCTACAAAATGACTACAGTAGGAATTTCCAAAAGATATCAGTAAATGATATTGTTGCGAGCGTCTATTCAGTTTCACTTTTAAAACTTCTTATTACAAGTATTTTACGGACTCTTGTGCTTATAGCCCCTAATTTATTATATTAAAACAAAAGTGTACAAATTTATACTTTTACAGTTGCAGATTGTTCTAGTAAGGAACAACATTGTGAATCTAAATTGACCCTCAAGCAATACTTCAGATATTACTAATTTTTGGAAGTTATTACTATGGTCACTTTGCAGGCTTTTAAATCCTTTTGTTTGGTGTAAGAATAAAGGTGTAGAAAGGTATACTTCTGAAGTTATTCAATATTAACGAAATAATCTCTCAAAATTTGCAATGAAATAACAACCGTTGACGGAAATGACTCCCGTACAAAATTCGACCCAGGAGATTCGCCGCTAACTTCACACACATGAATAATCAATAATTCTCATGCGTATATGAGATCGTGCATTACCAAATATATTTAAATTTATATCTAAATACGAATTGCCGCAGGTAGTGAAACAAATTGGATATAACGGAATAACAATTACAACGGTAGTAATTTTGGAAAAGTCATAAATAATGATGAGAGTAATAAAATAACTTACCCGCATAAAACGGCAGGTTGTTTCAATTCCCCTCCAAGGTGTATGCAATTTCTGCTCTGAAATAAAAAAATAAAACGTGATTATGAACGCTAAACTATTTTAAATTAAATTTTAAGAAACGTTAGGTTTCGCTAGGTTAAAGGTTTAGGTTAGGTTAGGTTTCGTTAGGTTAAGTTTAGCGTTAAGAACGCTAAACTATTTTAAATTAATTTTTAAGAAACGTTAAGAAAAATTAACCTGTCACGAAAATCCCAAACGCCTTAACGATTTCCTTCACAAATAATCACTGAAGTCAAATAAGCAATTTTGAAAACGTTTTAACCGGTCAGTTAACTCACCGGATAACTAGAATGTCATTGTATGTAACAACGTAACCAACGCAACACTCGAAAAGGATTTATCAACTTCCAACCCGACCGTGAAGTTACTAAAAAATTTATTTTCCGCGCGAACGTAACGAGAAACCAACTCATAACGCGTACCGACGATTTATTCTCGTGAAAATGAGGGAAATTCTAAGAAAACCGCCACCGAAACACCCCCGCAATCGAAAACCGACCCGTTTCCCGACGATTTACGTGCACGAGTAAAATTTCTAATGAGAGGATATTAACTGGTTTCAACTAGTTTTTCGCACTGAAAAACCTCAAATTTCGACGAGGCAGACGAGCGACAAAAAACTGTTTACGTCGAATAGGCCAGCTAGTAGGGGAGATTGGAGTACAATGTAGTTGAGAAAATACTAAACTGGCAGCCAACTACTGGACTTTCATTTCTGCCAAAATCGATGTAATTAACGGTCCATTTTAACCAAGAATTTAGGGACTTCGAGATGCATTTACTTTTAGGTATTGAACAGTTAAAATGGGTGTACCCCTTTTTAGAACCCCTTCTAGAATATTCTGTTAGAAACCTAACCAGTCATTTTAGACTTTAGAATTGTGCCAGATAAGTACATATCGACATTTAAAAGCAATAAGTACATATACCAGCCTACAATTTATTATTGTTTTATTATTCTGAAGGCTGTACCTCTCGTACGTTTACTTGACAATGTATTAGGAAGAAATGGGCGAACTGCGTTATCAAAGCAATGAAGTAGTGATTCAATTTTCGAGGAATATTACAATGTATATAAGTTTTGTTCGTACTAATATTATCAGAAATGTCATAACCACTATTAAAGGTGTTATACGTCGAAAAGTAGAGCAAAAGCGTTACTAAACGAAATTAAAAACCCATTTAAACGCAAAAGTATCCACTGAAAATTTTGTTGTGTTGAATGACGCACTGTATGACTACAAATTTTAAATACATGGAGACATCATAAATGTGATTGGATTTAAATTAATATTAAATTCCATATGTTACCAGGTGAACCTTACAGATCGGCTTTTGGAACATTACAATTTTATTACGCTGCATGTTTTTATATTTATATGAGAGATTTTATAGCAAAGCATAAAACAACTGCCAGGTGTCATTAAAAAAATCACTTCTGGTACTACCACTTTACGACCCCGTTATATAACATTTCCACAGGATGACCAATCAGAGAGGAAGATTTAAAATGAATATTATAAAATCTCCAGATTTTCATAAATAATTGAAGCCTTTGGCTGGATACCTGTCGCTATTCAATCTCCAAGTGATAATCCCTATGTTTTTAAATTAAATTCATGCAAAAGAGGAAGCGAAATCTTTGACCACTGTCAATGCAAGTTATAAATAGGATATTAATTTTAGATGGTGAAAGTGCTTAAACATATCATAAGAGAAAAGTATTGTTCTTACTGAATGTTAAAGTTGTTTGCAACAATGACAACTCGATTCACGACATTATTCATATCATCGATATAATTCAGCAATTCAAATTCAAGAAGCTAATGTGAAACTAGGGAACTTCAGCCTAACACCAAAAAACATTTTTTACCAAGGAATTCTCCTATTTTAAAAGATGGCAGAGGTATTACATTGGATTTGACACAGTATGCATACTAAACATGGAGAACATTAAGGATGGAACAGATATTACCAATAAAGATTGGTAGTTAAATTTGTCATAGAGACAGACACAAGAGACAAAAATATTCCTAAGTTCATTATACTACGTAGTTCGTAGTTCAAGTAAATAATAAAATTTATTATTATTTCAAATGTTTCTTACAGGTTGTTTTGAAAATACATATGAATAGTAAATATTAAAACGTTCTTGAGACCTTAATGGCTACTGTACTATATACAATTTAAATATATTGGCAAATCTATGTTGAATTAGAAAAATGTATTATGCAATTCTTGTTGTAGTATTAAACATACCACAATTAACATTAAATTAGTCAGAAATAGGCTTTAGTTTTAGCTTATGCGTAAAAAACGGAACAGGTACATACATAGTTTTAAAAAGTTACCCGTACATTGTACACATTTTGGTCTTTCACTACACTAATTTATTACATTAAGTCCTAATAGTTAGGAATAATATGAGAAATAAATAAATTAGTAAACAATATCAGATTAATGATTTATTACATAGATTAAATTTATTGCATTACATTGATATATTCGTAATTACTCTGTGTCCACCGCAAATGAAATAAAGTCAATAAAACACTGTTGTCCTACGGGCACTTTCGAAATAACAATTATCGTGTGTAAAATGTGTTATGTTGTTAAATTTTTAATATCCATAAAGTGAATATTGTCAAATTAATACCTGTATGTACCATTCTAGATTTAATGTGTTAACTCAGCGTGTAGCAATGTTACAAATTATGGATCACAAAACAGTAAGTAATATTGATTGCAGTACAAACTATTTGAAATCGATTACGACGTGTCCGCTTCAACAAGAGACAGTAGTTTATGTTGAATATTAGTGAGGATCAATTGTTTATGAGAGCGATAAAAACTATATCCACATATATTTCCTATATTACTAAACTTACTGAGTTAAAACTTAGTATAATTGCTAATACACATTGCTTTGACATATCATGCGAGTTTAATCAAAGAAAGTTTATTTTTAGTAAGCTTCGATACGGTCACAACATCTTCCCTGTAGAAAAGTTAGCTTAGTATTAAATTTTTCAATAGGCATGTACTTCAGAAATACAATTCGTTTCCGACGCAGTATTGTTTTATTAATCGATTAAATGAACCGAGAGACATCCGATCCATTATCAGTTACGATGGATTTCTAAATGCCTTTTGCACTCAATGTATGCTAGCAGTCGTTACTTTAAAATTTTATTCGATCTCCCAGTGGATTCCGTCGGCTTTAATCATTACATGAAGGTTCGATCACTTTCAGTTCGTTTACGGTCTACCACATCGCCCCGTTAATTTCAAAGGTTCAAACAGTGTTTCTAATTAGCGTAATGCGTTATCTGCATACATTTGAATACTTCTCATTTCGATATTAGTTCCCTGTATGCTTTCGGGTGGATAATGAAGTGAAATTTCACGTTACGCCGGTACGAGTCCAATTTAGATATTTTATTCACCTACCCTCGACCTCGCGGAGGGAGAGAGAGATCTAAATGTTTCAGTCGCCTCGCTCGTTATCTGCTCTATGGCCTTTTCTACGGATTAAAACAATTCTTGACGAAAACTCCACGTACTTAATTTTTTTAAAGGCAATAGAAATATGTTTTATAAATGTAGGACGGATACATGAGACCAAAGAAATGCATTTTCTCGGCGTATTTAAAGCATTTACGTTTCTGCGCATACTTTAGTAGTAAAGCTAGTTTAGTTGGTACCATCCAATTGGTCCTGCAATACATATTATAAAACCAACAACAAATTTGAGGGACTCAAGGATAAGTAGCTATTGGCCACCTGCGGAAAATTCAATATTACATGACAATTATACTGTCATGTGACTGGACAGAATAGGTGGAGAGACTACAAAAATCAAAGAGAGAGAGAGGGGTAAGACATAGTTGAATAGCTAAGAATGAATTGAATAATTGTAATATTTCAAAACGAAATAAATGGAGTAATGCATTTACCTAACGAGATTTGGAGAATACCACATAAAGATCAAATTATTAACAAAAAAATCAAGAGACTGTCGGCGGAAGAAAAATATAATATACTGAGATATTATACTAATATACCAAAATATAATATACTAAAAAACTAAAATAATATATCAATCAATCAAGCTGCCTATCCACTAAATGGATGTTGGCGACCACATGTTGGAAATAATCCCTGTCTCTGGCTGCGCTGACAAGCTCTTCTATCGTTCTTAATCCGGTCCAGTGTCTAATATTCCTTGTCCATGACATCTGTTTTCTCCCAATTCCTCTTCTGCCGTCCATTTTCCCTTCCAAAATTATTTGCAGCAACTGGTATCTGTCGTGTCTAAAAATGTGACCAAGGTAAGCCGTTTTTCTTCGTTTAATAGTTGTCAACAATTCACAGTTCTTATAGACTCTTCTTAATATTTCTTCATTGGTTACCCTGCGTGTCTAAGGTACTATTAATATGCGTCGGTAAGTCCACATTTCGAAAGCCTCTAATTTATTGATCATGTTTGCTTTCATAGTCCACGACTCCACTCCGTACAGAAGTACCGACGAGACATAGCATTTTGCATATCGGATTCGTAGGGTTATATTCAGGTCTCGATTTCTAAGAATTTTCTCATATCTCATGAACGCTGTCCGTGCCATCTCAATTCTGCATCTAATGTCTTTCTCCGAGTTCCAGTCTGGGTGCAGCTAACTTCCCAGATATTTATTGGGCTACTCTTTCTACATTTTGATTATCAATCTTAATTTCGGCGTTTGCATATAACTGTTTTTTCTTGCTGATTATCATAAATTTAGACTTGTAGTTTATGTTTATCCCGTACTGGTCGCTGTTTCACTTAAACGGGTACACATCTGTTGGAGTTCTTCAATATTATTAGCAATAAGGACAGTGTCATCTGCATATCGGATATTTGAGATTGGTACCCCGTTCACTTTTACTCCCATTTCCTGATCTTTAAAAGTTTCAATAAATATAGCCTCGGAGTCCAGATTAAACAGCAGCGGAGACAAGACACATTCCTGTCTAACGCCTCTACGAATTTCGATATCTTCAGTAGTGATAATTTGCGTTGTAATATTTGCTGACTGGCACCAGTATAAGTTCTCAATGCATCTTATATCTTTGTCGTCGACGTCAGTTTTTCTTAAAATTTGCATGAGTTTTGAATGTTGAAAAATAATATACTGAGATCATAAAATCCAACCAACTTACATTGTACGACCATATCAAAATTAAGTCCGGCAATGACCACCCAAATCAAACCAGCAATAAAAATTTATAAACTTTCGGCTCTACTAATTACAGATATATTCAACATTCCTGAATGAATTTATTAAATTTAATTAAACTCAACAGTTTAAAAATTATATCAAGAAAAAGATAAAAAATATTTTTAAATTACTGCATAATTCAATTAACGAAATTAAATTACGTCGAACTACTAGTCGAAAAAATACACAAAATGCTTCAGCCGTTCCTTCAAAATCAGAAAACTAATATGTGATATTAATCCATAGTAATCTTTGGAAATATCTATGTATATATGAAAATGTACTTAAAATTCAAGAAAATTCATCTAAATAAGTTAATATACGTAGTGCTTCTAATCGAAAAAAATACAAAACGGTACTTCATCACACCTTCAAAATCAGAAAACTAATATGTAATAATAATCTATAGTATCTGTCGTAGTTAATCTTGTTTCATTTCGGAACAAGCACCCCTGCCTAAAATGTCTGTTATTGAGCCATTTTCAAAACTAGTAACCAATCACAAAATCATCTGATTTGCTCCATAGTATTAGCTATTTTCATGATTATACATGTACCTATTACAAATTAGCACCAAGTTAATTGTTCGTATCTTTTGATATATTACTGTCATTAATATATTATACGTATATATCATTGTTATATACTATCTATAGTATTCTTTGACCCAAAAAATAAACGTTATGAACTTTACGTTAGATGTATATAAACAGTTGTAGAGAATCTATATTCAACTCGCCTAGACAGATATCACCCACTCAGTTGGTTACACAAATTTTACCTTCGTGTGTAATAATGACCATTTTACGCTAGTTTGGATAATATATTATAGAATGTATTTCAAAGAAGGCTTTCTATAGTGTTCACATTAATAAAAATGAACGGATTCCCCAATCGTCGGTACAGAATAACACCTATAGAATGGTAATTGAGCGGAGTTGAGTTTTTAAAAGAACGGTATTAATTCAAATGGGAATATAGGACATTAACTTCCTTTCTGGGTAAGACATCTAAGAAAAGTGAGAGTATTAAAGATATTAAGATTTCCTTTCTTAAAAATATGATTCTGGTGGTGGAAATACAGATACATATTGGAATAGTTGGAATTTGAGTTTACAATACTTGAGAGATTAGCTGTGAAATCAGCTAAGGGAATGATAGTACATAACCATTTGCAGTGCTTTCATTATGGAAAATAAACATTGGATATTAAAATGCATGTGGTGTCCAAAATAAACATGGAATTATACTGTAGATTCTAATATATTTCATAGATGCAGCGTTGGATGAGCAACAGCAGGAGAAATAGAGGAAAGTACTCAAAGAAAGAAGTTGTCAACGAGACTAGTGATCTAAACACATGTGAAGTAATGAGTAACGGAACATAACAATGGTAATTCAAATGAGTTATATTGTCGCGACCTGTGTTAAGCACAGGGTCGAACACTGAGGGGTAGCGTAACATGAAAGAAAGTAGGCCTAAGTAAAGAGGGTATATTGAACAGAATCGAATACATTAAAGGCGCGACCAGCGGCCAACACGACACCAGTTAAAAATAACTGAAAGGAGAAGGAATAAAAAGTAATCAAAATATGGGGCAACGTAATAAAACTTAAAATACACGAAAAAAAAAACAAATGATCAAAAGGGACTAATAATAATAAAAAAGGGGACCTAAATAAAAACAGTATATGAAAATAACGACTTACCCTAAGAGGTTCATCTTGGACGTGGCTCGGGGGATGTGTCTCGGAGACCGACCAAGGGCGCGATTTGCGAAACTAATGAACCTGGTTTTGTCGGTCCCCAGCCAATTTATAATTTTTACCTGATGACCAATCAGCTTTTGTCGTTATTAACATAACGTGGAAAGTTCGTCGACTCCCGGACTCTTTGGCAGATGCTCGATCTCGAATTCGAGACGTTGCATCCGCTCGCGGGATTCGCGTGTCGAATTAGCGAAGAGTATTATCCGGGAATTGCTGAATCTATAAGTTACTGCAAAGTAGCTAAATTAGTTACTTTGCAGAGTAAAGAAAAGGAAAAAGAAAACACGCGAGTTGACATAATGTAGGAATAAAAAGTTAAATTATCAGCGGAATTTGGATTAGTTAATTGATTGATAGATAAGCTGATTGATCATTTCTTGACAATATGAAGCAAATAATTGGTATTAAAAGAACCTCTAGGAATCTTTCAGGTTTACACTAGACCAAGCTTGTGCATTACACAACTGAACAATTTTCTTGATAATTCGTATTGAAACGTATATCAAATTCGTTAAAGTGCGTCCAATCGCTTCCTCGGTGTTTCTTGAAGTTTACTTCGCCAAAGTGAAAATGTTCCGCCGTTGCATTTCCCATTACTTTCCGAGACTCGAACGGCGCTTCTAATTAGCGCTATCCGTACAGATCCGAACGCTCCGTTCATTTCGTAATCTCTCGCGCTGCGTGCGTTCCTATGTAATTTCAGTTAGCGAAGAACATTTTAGGTATCCCAGCTACGTATAGGATCCGTTTTATTCGGTCCCTCGTAGAGGACCGCCGGGAGAGACCTAAAAGTTGCAGTCCGCCGCCACTTGTTGTCGCTCGTTATCTATTCCGTAGCATTTCCTACGAGTTAAAACAATTTAGTGGAACTTGATGGAAACTCTTAGGTGCCCGATGATATCAACTCCACTACCGAACTCACTAACACGTTCATTTCGGCAGAGAGTTCGGAGGAAACTTGCAAACTGGCGGGATGTTTAACATTTTGATTAAACTTAGCGAATTGGGCAAATTGTTTGTATTTTATAAATGATGGAGCCATCTCTGGACCTTGTTAAAGTTTCGGTATCTTCCCCCAGTAAATTGTGAACTTCGAGACAGGGTGGTCAGCGGACGATGCAATTCCCACGGGGCGACGTTGGGGGGATGAGATGTGGAGGGCGGGAGACGAGAAAAATAACGAACGAAGGGCGAGAGGTGACACTTTGCTTTTATTTGTTTACACTAAGCTTACGAACGCTAATGGGGGACGGGGTTCGGGCGAAAACGGCCGAAAGGTAAATTTAGCTGTTGTTTCGTGGAAATTTAATCTGTTTGTTCGAGGATTTATCGATATTAATTAGAGTGTTTTACTACGAATGGAAATTAGCCAAAGCTGTTAGAAGTGTTGTTCACTGACAGATTAAAGCAAATCAGTCTTAAGACTGCAACGAACAAAACACGAAATAGACGATCAAAATCAACATATTATTATATGCTCTTCATTAAGCTCCCATAGAGACCATCAAGTCCCTAATTCAAAAATAAGGTGATTTCAGATTTCCTCTTGAAAATGTTATTCTTTCGGCAAGATAACTAATATCAGAAACAGGCAATAACTATCAAATATCTGAAATACAGTGTGTTGACGCTGCAACAGTATCAACGATTAAGTAGGGATTTAGGAATTTAACAAAGACTAGGGTTTTTGACAATTTTAACATTTAAGAGGAAGTTTTACATTTGAGATATTTTCTTGTTTAATATTGGAGATAGTTTCTTGTTTAATAGTTGGGATAGTTTTTCTGTTCTATATTTACCATTTTTGTGTTATAAGTCATGATTAAGAGCGAGGATAGGTGTCCAAAATATTATTCGATTGTTTTAACTTTCGCACACGAATCAATAACACAAGCGATCGTTTCACGTTACTAGAGGAAAACAATTACGATCGAACGTGATCCGGCCAAATTCAAATACCCATACTCAGCTGACTAATCATAATACAACGTCTAGGAAACGTGATAGCGAGCGCTTCTCGAGAAGGTCAGTCTGGTGCAAGGTAACAAAACAAATAATATCTCATTTAGATAATGTAAAATAAGATGTATAAAAGCTTTGAAATTTGGGGCAATAAATCAGTATACCTAGTATTCTCAAAACGACGTGTGTTGTTGGTCTTGATTCTTCAACCCAACCTACAAGCTCTCACGTTACGCCCTGAGAGTCTACGAGATCTTCAAGATACGACAACCTCAAACTTCGAGAACTTCAAACCTGGATCTGCAAGATACGCCCTCAGATCCAACCCCAGAGAAGTACGTCACGCCCTCTCTCCACGCGACTAGAACTTCAAACCCCAGACCTGCAAGTTACGCCCTCCGGTCACATCGGAGGGCACGTCACGCCCTCTCTCATTCAACTAGAACTTCAACTCCAAGAACTTCAAGAGATCACGTCACGCCCTGATCTCCAAGCTACGAGACCGAATATATTGTATGAGATATTTATATCCAACTAAGTCTCCTGATGATGTCGACGAGAAATATAAGTTTAAGGTCCCATTCGCAACTTTCGCCATGAAGTAAATTTTTAATCTACATCGATATGTTTCTCTGATAGTCGTAAACTGGAAAAGTAAAGGCGGAAACAGACTATCGTCACGTCACGTGAGTTCACGTGCTGTCACGTTAACTCACGTCACTTTGACGTAACCTCAGTCTGGTTCTAATACATTTAAATACCATGTGAAATATTACTCCGCACTTTTTATCCGTGACGTGAGTTAACGTGACAGCACGTGAGCTCACGTGACGTGACGATAGTCTGTTTCCGCCTTAAGTGTTTACCAAATATAACACGTCTAGGACATCATTTCGACCTGAGACTTCACTTAATAGGTTGTCTGTGACTTTATGCTTTATGATAGAAATTCTCCAAATTTACTACGACTTTATGTAAATTTAAAGAGAAAACTGCCACTAATTCGGTCGAATTAACGCTAAAAATTAGGAATTTTTTAACAAATTCAATTGGTGAAATTGTATTATGTGACGAAAATATCTAGTAATAGCTCACCTGCATTGTAAGCTGGGAAGATTATTGAAATATTAAGTGGCTTCTATAAAACTGTTTTTATATTATCACATTGTTACCATAGGTGCAATTTAAGTGCCTTTTGAAAACTACTGAAAGATTGTATGGCACCTATAAATCTGTTTTCGAACTTATCGCCATGTTGCCTTAGGTGCGTGTCATTGCCTCTATTTTACATGTGTTGATAAGATGCAGTAATAGAAATAAATAAATCCTCCGTAAGGAACTCATTCTAAGGGTTATCAAAACTTATGTTAAGATGATACATAGTTAGTTGAAGATAAAAACATACAGTGGGAAATCCTAAAGGTCTAGGAAATGTATCAAAAATATATGTGCACACTGCTGTTAGTTCAGCACGGAGCTATCAACTCCCCAAAACATTAGGGCAATTTTAAAGTTCAAACTACTGGGAGTTAAGTTCTGAAAATGGTTATTTTGTGCTCGCTCCTTTGCTCTCGTATGCACGTCCCCATCAACTTCGCCACATCGTAGAACGAGAGATCCCGTTATACGTATGCGGAGTTATGAATCTCCACTCGCTCTGATGAACTCGAATAACAAAAGAAAACAACACAACCGTAAGTATCCCCATAGACGTTCTCCATCGGAATAGTTCTCCGTGCCTGGCCCATCCCACTTTTCAGCGATGCTTACCAGATCCGGGGTGGTGATTTAATGTAACTGCCTTTCTCAGACAGTTTCTATGCGAGCAGGCAGCCGATATCCTTGCTCGAATAGTCTAATACGTAACGTGGATTACATTTTCTCTGTTTGCATTTAGAACATTCCCTCTGACATGTTAGTGATAGATAATGGCTGGAGATCGAGTTAAGATACACATGTTAATGCAAACAATACGTATCAGGCATCTCTCCATTGTGCTCGGGCCCCCAGATAGGGGATACGGGATGTCGATTTGATTAAAAGCTGAGTTTGATAGTGATGTTTCAATAAACAGATGGATTTCCCGTGAACAACTTAGAGAGTCGCCTCTTGCGATATGGATCAATCAACTGCCCTGATCCGACAGACGATACGAAGCGACAACACTATCGGAGAAGGATGGGTGTATTCATTTCCAGGCAAACCTATTTTTGGAACCTTAACAGTTAGTAAGCCATTGAAGAGCTTCCTAATCGATTTGAAATGCATCATTCATGTAATTAATATCTTTGTATCAGTATTCACATCTGTTCAATAATAAGAAGCTAAGTCAATTCCAACAATTTCAGTGGTCTAATTTTAATTTAAAATGAATGAATAAAACTATTTCATACGTACGATTCAATTCAATTTACAATAGTGAAAAAGCAAATTAAGAAAATAATATATCTTACCGTTAAATCAGTTCTTTGATATGATTTATTTTTATTATATATAATTCGATAATATGTATCGGTATTTGCGTTTGAATTTTATTAATGCAGATAATAAATATAAATAATATTAATTTTAGAATAACAGTTTACAGCAACAATATCAACATGAACTGTAGTTATTTTACCCTGTAATGCTTCTGTTTTCAACTGAGAAACAACGCACAAAGTTATTAAAGAGGTAAAACTGTACAGTATGATCCGAATAAGAACACTCGCCTATCTATTACCGCAAACACATAAATCACCCTGTATATTTGTACAATAATTCCAAAGAAATAACTTACAAAGTGAAAATGGGCGGAGGAAGTTTCAACCGCGGCCAGGTGGGGACGATAGGCTGATGGGAATTTTCGGCGGCATGACCGAAAAGGTGGTTTTATTGTACAGGTATTTTCGGCGGTAGAAAAATTTAACCCTGGCGCATTGATATTTGAATTAGGAATCTTTATCACGAAGATATTAAAGGGCAAGAAAAATGGGTAAGAGGGCAAGAGAATACGCAAGTTACGTGAAATCACATCTAAAGGGCAAGGGAAATCCTTGCTGACCGTTCGTACTAATACACTTCCTACCTATACCTGTCTTAAGCCGCGGCCCAAATGTTTGTAAGCTTATTTGACCCTTCAATTAAAGCAGGGTACCTGCTATTATTTGCGGCCCAAAGTTCGACCGTCGGTGAAATTTAACACATCGGAATATTTTGTTACACAATAATAGGATTCAAATAAAAAATTAAGCGTACCTAACGTACAATGTCTAAACATTTTAAAGCAATAAATTGACATGACAAATTTGAAATATGTGTGTTAAAACGAAACTCGTAGTTATTACCAAAATTGTCAAATTTATTTTTTTGTGTAAATTGTAAAAAAAATTATAAAACTTGGAAATTTCGTCATTTTTTAAGATATCCGTGAAAATTTAATACAAAACATGTCAGTAAAATCTCTTACTTCAGTCGGAGCTTTAAAATACTCAGCACAAAGTGCCTTGTATTTCAATTTAGCTGCTCTTCAGAAATGTGAGATTTTCCTAACTCATATGTAAATAACTATTTCAGAACCCAGGAAAAGAGATACCATTAACCGAAACCGATTTGTGTTGAAATGTTTTATGAAGTTATGGCTCGGTGTAAGGAGATAAAACTCGATGGAAAGTTATATCATTTTCATTTGATATATTTAAAAATGTTAATGGGTTAGACTCGTTTCCAACCTTCTTTTAGCGTTTCCAATGAAAAATTGCATATTATATTATTGCGAATGATATCCACATTTTCTTATAACATACTGAAAAATTCTAGCTTCTATACTGAAAACGGTAAAAATTATTAAGCACCTAATTGATTGCGTAGTTGCACTCTTGTTGTGATAATTAAACAAATTAAGTGATATCATTTTGTTTATCTCTAGAACAGTCAATACGTGTGTCATTCACCTGGCACCGACGTATCAACGTCCCCTCTAGCTAAACCCACAGGTAACGTAAATAGTAAATTTGCTACACTTTTCTGCAGAAAAATAAGCAATTCCTTTCCCCGCTTTTATCTTCCGCAGAGAAAGGGATCCTTATCGGCAACACCGCAATCTCTCACCATGTCATCTTTTCGCATTTCAATTTTCTCCCTCGTCCATCCCCATCCGATCCTCTTCGTCTTAAATAGGTTTTTTTTAACAGATTACTACATTCCGTTGCTCTCATTAAATTCCGAGTGAGAGAAAGTATTTTCCGTCGAGAATTTTTTTTTTGCTTGAGCTTTGACTAAAAGGGAAAAGAGGCAATTTATAAAAGCAAAGATAATGGTTACAAAATACCGCGTCTGGAGGAGAGGAAGCGCAAAAAAACGAAAATATTTTCACGTCGTTTATATTCACTTTCTTTAAATGTTTTAACTTATTTTTCTACCATTCCGTTCGTGGGAAGATGATATCTTCAAGTGATGTTTTAAATGCGACTTATTCGATGTGATTAATTTCGTCCAGAGAAGTGGTAATAGATTTGGTTAATGTGAGGTGGGGGAGATGATCCATTTTGTGTTTACAAGCTGACTATTGCCGTCAAAAGTTTACAATACTGATTCAATCACTCACATTGTACAAATAACAAGCCGTGAACGGTTGGCGCTTCCCACACATATTAACAGTAAATAAGAGAAGCACTTTAACTTTAATCGAAATAGATGTTGAAAATTTTAAAACTGACCCTAGTGGATACGTTAAATTTCTAAATACTTAAACAAATCAATGTGTATTTATACCGTTGCAAATGAAATGGACTATTCTTAAAGTTAAATCTGGAAAGAAGCATAAATTGACTTTCAATTATATTCAATTTATTCAAAAGTAAATACCGAGCAGCAGATGATAGTGTTTAAGATTGTTTACAAGGGTTACCGTCTAAATAGTAGAAGAGTGTAATCGATGAAAGTTGAAGCGCGATTTTCTTTTATTCATTATCAAATAATCAGATATATAATGACTCCAAACATCTCTAGAATTGCATGTGAAAATACAAATAAATTGCTATGATTCGTGTTAATGCATTGCATAGCAATATTGCTACATTACCTAAGATAACAATTATTCTACTCTCACTTGTAACTGCTTTTAGAAAAAAATTGGACAAGACACACAAAGACCTTATACATCTTTTACAGCAATTCAAAATTTCCAGAAGATTAAAAAATATTTTTTATAATGCAAAACATTTGAAAGACCTGTCACCTGTTTTCATGTACAAATGATTGTTCAAATAAGCAAAAATATAAAATGATTCATCAGAATACGAGCATGTAAAAAGCTTGTCATTTGCATATATACCAAAATGTATCTTCCCACCATTGCAACAAAAACATTTGGTGCAATGTGAGCACTTGAACCTATGGTAAGTTGTTCACCTGTGTAACAGGAATAGTGGTGGACACGAGACGAGACGAGACGAGAAACGTCATGGTCTCGTCTCGTCTCGAAAAATTCCCAAAACTTATGTCTCGTCTCGTCTCGTCTCGATCTGGTACAGGTCTCGTCTCGTCTCACCTCGTCTCGTCTCGTGTCTCGAAGAGTCTCGAAATAAATAGACGTTTATAGGTAGTACTTTTATAAATGTATACTTTTTCGATAACATTTACTGATTTTCTTGAAGTACCTATACAGGTGCGGTAAGTTGAATGTACAGTAGTATTTTATTGATGTTATGTTTTGATAAAGCATATTTCATTTTTAGAAAATATTGATTTAAAGAAATTAGATTATTGAGAACAGGTAGAAAATCGAAAATAAATATAAATAATAAATAGACACTTGTTAGGATACGAACTATAAAACAAAGCTATTAAATAAACCTATAAAATAAACTATATATATTTATAAGGACAAATAAGAAATTAATATCATCTATATATTATATATTATAGATGAAATTGGTATTATTTGATAGAATTATCAAATTTTAAAAGTAAAATTACCTACCGTAATTTTAGAAAAATATGCTGGTAATGGTATACCTACCTACCTTTTTACCTCATATTATCGCTCTCAGAAAAGAAAAGATACTGTGATTAATCAAAACATACGTTTTCGACATAAAATCAGAGGGCACTAATTAGACCCTTATTATGAAGCTGAATAACCTATGTTTAGAAC
The DNA here is from genome assembly GCA_946251905.1 of Cryptocephalus moraei. Lineage (NCBI taxonomy): Eukaryota > Metazoa > Arthropoda > Insecta > Coleoptera > Chrysomelidae > Cryptocephalus > Cryptocephalus moraei. The sequence goes on from OX276454.1 coordinate 16,142,117, forward strand.
TATTTGGGACGGTAATAGTCAGATCAGCTATAGTTTTATTTTATTCAATCAATGACATTTTTCCGGATATGTCTCCACAATACCTACAACATCTCACTGGAAACTTGTAAACTAGAAATTTCATTTATACCTACCAAGATGTTCATCTATCAGAAAAGTTGTTAAATTTGGGAAACTTCGCTACTAATGAATGAATCAATGAATGAATGAATGAACATTACTATTAAATAAGTCCATTACCTCAGGTGAACATTTCACACCACTGTCCGTTTGTCTGTTTTATAATAAACCCCTCCAAAATTCTAAGAAAACGACTGGCTAATTATAAATTTTACTCCCTTACTGGTCAATGGCACGGTTTAATCCTGACTCCTTAATAGATATCCTTTTATCTGCGCTTTCGTCCTCATTGCTATGGAGTTTGGTGGCCTTTCATTTTACAAACGAAAGAAAATTCTTAAATTGCAATTTCTTAAAAAAATTCGAGACTTCGAGACTTTTCGAGACGAGACGAAATTATGTCTCGTCTCGTCTCGTCTCAAACCAGTACTGATCTCGTCTCGTCTCGTCTAGAAATTCGAGACGAGACGAGACGAGAACGAGACATGTATCGTCTCGTGTCCACCACTAAACAGGAAAAGGAATTTTCAAATATGAATAGGCAGAACAAAACATTTGTTACAATCTGAACGTTTGATAGGTTTTACAGTTATGAGTGTTAAGTAGGTGTTCGAAATAAAAAAGTTATACCAACATTTATTAAAATATAAACATTTGAAATGCTTGTAACTTCTATGAATGCATAACTGTATATTCAATTTAATGGGCGATAGAGAAACAACAATCACATCATTAACATTTATCACTTTTGACAGTACAATGTTTCTCCTTAAAATAGAAGCAAAATAAAAAATAAAATCTGGTGAAAAATGAATACCACAAAATGTTCATCGAAAGTATTTTTTTTATCACATTTCAGTATATCTAAAATATGTACAACTTATCACAAACGTCAAATGAATCATGACAGGACGAAGGAAAAGCTAGATGTTGTCAGATTGTCAACGGTTCTGACTCATGCACCAATATCAACCAAAAAATATTTATCTAAAATAAATGATTTACCTGTGATTAAAAATAAAGCCTCAATTAAAAATACAAATTGTCCTCGAAAATAATTTATATTGATTCTCCATTTTTTAATTTATAGCGACGAAATATCTATGCTTTCTACCAAAACATGTCTGATACTACCTACCCTCTAAAATAAATTTCATAAATAATTAACCAAGCAATATTAACTAATTGATGTCAATGTAATTTCATATCTGTTTAAAGCTGAAATATTATAACTGAAATTGTAAATACCACAAATAATGGTACAGAGATCAAAAGTTTCGTTATCCTTTCAAACTTCCAAATGTTATAATTTCATAAATAATTAGGTAATTAATATGTATTCTTTGACATCTATATAACTACACAATCGTTTAAATTCCTAGGAATAACACATATGGCATTTTTAATTAACAAATTAAATATTTTCTCCTCAAATAATTATACAGTTTCGTACCGTTTTAAGGGTACTTTATGTTAAGTTACATTTATCCGATGACCTACCACATATTTCAGTTACAATTTATTTCGTAGTTACCCCGTAAAGAACGAAAAAATTATTTATTGGGTAACGTAATAAGTTATTTTGGGGTCCTTTTTTAAACCTTTTATGCAAATATAATGAAAAAATAACACATTTGGTACCTAAAATACGTTTATTTTTTAAAACCTTTCAAATAATGGCACTTCCGCCAATATGAGTTTCAAAATTCCCCATATTTTGGAACACACAGATCAAAGTATGTAACAAAGCTAAACGATAGAGGTTCGTTAATGCAGTCAATCAAACTATAATAATTGGTTGAGGCACTGTCGGTAACGAAGCCTATAGGCAAAGTTTTACGTATTTATCCAAAACATGACATTTATGACTTTCATTATTAATGTCATTTTAGACAACTATCAAATAACACACTAGTGTATTATAATCCATAACTCACCTCGACCTCACAGCTTCGTGTTATAAATCTTCTCGCGTGAGTTATGGAGGACACTCACAGGAGATCTGCTGTCTCATCAAGAGATCCGATGGACGCTGCGACAGCAGAACAACTTGTTTTATATACGTTTTTCCTAGTTTCTAGTTTCCTCGTCTTCTAAATTGCTCATAAAATTACTTTTCTTCGTATTTTCGTTTGTTCTTAACCTATCTCTCCTGAAACTCTTACAAGGAGCAGGAAAGGCAAAAGGAACTTGGCACTTACAGTTTTCGCCTGGAGTACCGGAGTTTCTTCCCTGACTTCCGTCTCTCCTCCGCTGATCGTTCCCTGGATGCTCGCCTGTGGTGGTACCGCTGAAGGGGTTGTTCACCGTTGTGGTCCTCTGAAGGGGGTGGTTCGTTGGATCCGCACTTCAGTGTTGAAACACTTAGATCGCGAAAGATTGTTTCCCGGCACGATGCGAAAATACGGTTTTTCGCCAATCCGTACGAATCCTACTGACTGCGCCAATTATAACTTTGAGAATCCAGAAATCGTTTTTAAAAACTTTTATCACTCTAAGTATCTACAAGTAGAACTATCGAGGTTGAAAGCAAGACAAGAAGTGATTTGAAACTAGGAAAAACGTATATAAAACAAGTTGTTCTGCTGTCGCAGCGTCCATCGGATCTCTTGATGAGACAGCAGTTCTCCTGTGAGTGTCCTCCATAACTCGTGACTTATTTTCAATATAACACACTAGTACCATAAATATCTATTATGGTACTAGTGTGTTATGTTGAAAATAATTTACGCGAGAAGATTTATACCACGAGGCCAAACAAACAACCTACTTTTAACCAAAATGTAAAAAAGTCACTGTCAAGTCATTCTGGCATTTATAGGGTACTGAGACGCAAGTAGGGTACTGAATAAAATAAAATCCAAAGGGGGCGTCAGACAGGGAGATGTAATTTCGCCAAAACTGTTTACTCTGGTTTTTGAGGATGTCTTCAAAAAAGTCAATTGGAGGGAAAAGGGAATAAACATCCATGGTGAATACCTAAGCAATTTAAGGTTTGCTGATGATGTCGTCCTGTTTGGAAGAGATAAGCAAGAACTAACTAAGATGTGAAAGAACTACATGTAGAAGCTGCCAAATTTGGACTACATATGAATAATACAAAAACACAATTCATGACAAACGTTCCTGAGGCAGACCAAACCATTACGTTTCATGGACAAACTATAAACAAAACACAATCATACATATGTCTTGGACAATCAGTGACACTAAGCAAACAAAACCAAGAAATTGAAATCGATAGGAGAGTCAGATTGGGATGGGCTGCCTATGGTAAATTAAAATACGCATTCAACACGAAAATCCCCATGACATTAAAAACAAAAATCTACAACGAATGCATTCACCCAGTCACTACATACGGATCCGAGACCTGGGTCCTGACTAAAAGGATTATTAACAAACTAAGAATACATCAGAGCGCCATAGAGAGAAGAATACTGGGAATATCACTGAGAGAACACAAAACAAACCAGTGGATACGAGAAAGGACAAAAGTAACCGACATTATACAGAAAATCAGTTCCTTAAAGTGGCAATGTGCAGGACATGTTGCAAGACAGAGAGAATTGGAGTGGACAGAATTGGAGTGGACACATCACTAAATGGAGACCTTGGGGAGAACGAAGAAGTATTGGCAGACCAGAACAGAGATGGTACGATGATCTGAAAAAATTCGCTGGGCTGAACTGGTACCAGAGAGCAGAAAATAGAAGTGTATGGTCAAACATGAGAGAGGCCTATATCCAATGAATAGAAGATGGCTGAAAGAAGAAGAGAAGAAGAGAAGAAGAGAAGAGAGACGCAAGTAGCTCTGATTTAATCACAAAGCTTATTAATTATTATCTCATAAAAAAACGATTTCTTCCACTTGTTGGATAAAACATTGTATGCCACTCGCGTGTTATATTTCCTAAGTCACTTGAGAATTTATACCAGTTGGCCTGACGCCCTCGTGGTATAAATCTTCTCGCGTAACTTATTTTCAACATAACACACTAGACCCATAAAAAAACTATTCTATTTCACTACTGCAAAGGTAAATATTTATTTTAAATGTACTTCTCTTTGTGATGTTAAGCCTTGTTAGGCTTTTGGCAATCTATACGGACAATTGTACTTCCCCATTCAAAATTTCAAATAAATGGTGTACATTTCCTTTACATACGAACGTACATCAAAGAAAAGGTAAATATCATAAATTAAAACGTTACATCAAAAAGCATTTGCGCTTACATCTCACACCTGTGCAACCCTCGAAGGAAACATCAAACGAAAACATAAAAATCTCCCATTTGTATTCATATAGTCGCTTTGAAATTTCCCGGTAGTTCTTAATTAAAACGATCATTAGTAGTGAAAAACAACAAAAAACCTCTTTCTCAAAACATTACATCCGTTAGAAGTGCGGAAAATTTGCATTTTCCTGCTGCTCTCCGAAACAAACCCCCTCACTTTTTTCTAAACGACTTTTAACATAATTGACGTCGGTATTTTGAATTTTAAATGGTGGAAAGGAACGACTACGCATACGTACCTACAATGCACGTTCGTGTGTACGTAAAACGTTTTAATTTACCGGCGACACGAGACATTCCGTTTAAGGAAAGTACAAGGAAAGAGATCAAAGAAAGTTTCATGTTCATTACTATTTTCCCGCCCTTGAAGCACAATTAAATTCCCGTTCGCTCGTGAAATTTAAACTTGCATTTGCCGCTACAAATAACATTGTACATAAAGAAATAACATAATGAGAGGGTTTAATGTTCGCACGTAAAGAACGACAATGTTGGGTATTTACCACCGAATTTCACCCAAGCACAATTCGATCCCATTAAGCGCCCCGAGATATTATCAGTATGAAACGCAATAGCCCATTCGCCCACTATATCAAAATAATATGAAACCAATATCGAACGTTGTGAACATAATGGGTCAATTTGTATAGAAAACGAAATCGGTAATGACCATTAGGTACGAAAATTGTATCCGTTCCGTCCCATTTTCGAGTAAACACGCGGAATTCCTTGGTAAACTTACGGTTAGAATTAACAACGTTAGTTTCGGGGCCGAAAAGTGTCCCTACATTTTATACGGAGATCTAAGGCAACCTTGTGGGAGGATTCGCTTCCAAGCAAAAACTACAAGGGATAATTCTGTTACAGAAACGTCGTTTTAGCATTCACCAGAATAACCAAATTTGAATGCAAATGAGTCAGCCTGCTAAAATGAATTGGGAGTTGTAGGACCAGACGTTAGTAATTTGAATACCCTTCAAGGAGGGAGCATTAAAGAACGCACAAAAGGTCCGTATTGATATCGGAGAACTAAACGATATTTTCATTGTATGTGTAATGAGATATTCCTTTGTTTAGTACTAGATAATATGTTACTACGTTTGCGTTATTCCGGAGCAGGCACATTCCTCCATTATGCTAAAGCTATGTGAAGACCTCACAATGAATATTCAGTTTCGTGGCAGGCTTTGTTCGATTAATTAGGTTGTAAATATCGCCTTAAGAAAATACTGCCGATTTACCCTATTATTTCACAAAAAGAGATTTAATTGGTGCAATGGGATCGAATAAAAATAACTGACAATGTAATGGCTTAACAGAAAAGTACTTCATATACGATTTTAGTAGGCAATTTGAAGTGGCATATTGACTATTTTTAATTGTACTCTCGTCTGTGCTTTCCTTCCATTAACTGTGTTTCTTAAAATATGATTTCTATTTAGATTATATATTGTAATTCTAAATAATTAATTATAGCTTATCGCGCCGTTAAATAAAATAGGAGGAGCTAATTGTCCTGTTAAAATTTCTTAAATTACAAAATCAATAAAGCAATAGTATAACACAAAAATCAGTGCCTTGCCTCTAGTTAGGGGAGAAATGGGAAATTGCGTTCGGGTGGGTAATACTTGTCAAGTTGTTTTCTCTCTAACAGAAAAGCACAGAGATAAGTATCGTCCCGCCATCTAGCATATTTAATACTTTGAAAGAAATACTCTGTGTTCCGCCATTACATCCAAGTCAAAATTGTGCCGAAATGGCGGTCAAACTTGTATTCTCCAAATAGTTCTACCAAAAATTTCTCAAAAGGGTGTAATTTAGTCAGTAAAATGGTTTGAGTTAAAGGTTTAGTTTTTTAAGCTATAATTGATTTTTTACTTTTTAGTTCGACTCATTACTTTATCTTATGTTATGAAGTACTTTCTCGCGATCTAGTCATCTCTTTTAATGCTTGAGTGTTACATGGGACCCTCCCTGTTAACTTTGAGCAATCAAACATGCACGCAGGAAGAAATATCATAAGACTTTCTAGAGCCTAGATAAAATAGTAATAATTTGGTTATTGAATTATTGTATTGTTATTAGTTCTTAATACGCGAGGAACGTAATGACGTAAGATATTTCGGAGGAAACTCATTGCAACTGTTTCTACACCAGTTTTTTTTCGTATGGGATATTAACATTAGAAAATTTTCAAGCAGCTGGTAATCTACGTAAATGAAAAAGGTAATGTAAGTCTTAATTTTCAGCTGTGAAAAATAAGAATCGTGTGTAGTTTCTTCCACATCATAAAACGATACATAATATGTTATGGAGGAAGGAAGAAAATAATTATTTATAGTACTAATGTGTTATGTTGAATATAATTCAGGTGAGAAGATTTATACTCATATATAATTCTCAAGTGACTTAGGAAACATAACACGCTAGTGGCAAACAATGTTTTATCCAACAGGTGGAAGAAATCGTTTTTTTATGAAATAATAATTAATAAGTTTTGTAATCAAATCAAAGCTACTTGTGTTTCAGTGCCCTATAAATGTCAGAATGACTTGACAGTGCCTTTTTTACACTTTGGTTAAAGTAGGTTGTTTGTTTGGTTGCCACGGGCAATAAATAAATAGAATACTACTTTAAATATGAACGTGAGTTATTTGACAGTTTACTTCTCTAAAATGACATTAATAATGACAGTCATAACTGTCATGTGTTGGATAAACATGATTTATTACGGAGGTGACACTTCACTGTAAATCAAATTTGGTACCACTTGTCAAAGTATGACAATGACAATTTGTTCTGTTATTGTCACTTCTGCAATTATGTGTAATTAAATATATCCAAAATAAACTACAATATAATGATTTTGTTATTAAATTATTGTACTGTCATTGTCATTAGTTCTTAATCCAGTATTTGAAGTTTTGAATTAGTCTAAAATTTGATAGTGAGTAAAAGCCGAGTTTAGAAGAGTCGGTTACAAACAAACAAACAAATATACAAGTGAAGCTAATAAGCCTCTAAAATGTAATTGTGAGGTTTCTATCCCAGCACGAGGCAAGTATCCTCCGAAGCATTTTTAACGTCAACCAACTATCCGCTAGAGTAGGCAAATATCCTATTTTTGAGAGGTCAAATAAAACAGGAGTCAAATACACTATTAATTATGTTCACAAAAATAGGCTACTATAATAGATCAAAAACCTACGTTTTGATATACATACTGCATTATTCTGTAGCCTGGGGCTTATGTTTTGGGTGGGGTTTGGCCGAAAAAACAATGAACATTCGGTGGAGCATACGCTATTCCCGTTCATTTTCGTGATGAGCTGGAAATTAGTGTACAAATTTGCTTATGTCATATATGGTACTGTTTTTGACGTGATATACGTCTTATAAATCAGTGTGCGGGCTGCCTACACGTCCCAGAAAATATTGTAACGTTACCACAGACCCATGCGTGCGAGCGAGAGCGAGAACAAGTGACACAGATCGACCTTAGCATTTGCGTTGCGACGCATCTATCTCGCTTCCACTACAGCATCCGAGTGAAAGAGAGACCGGCACCACACAACCGATGTGAGTCATGCGGGAGTGAGACGACGGCAGCACACAGCTGGAGGTTAGCGGTATTGCCGACTATTATTTATATAGTTATTTGAATATTTACTGTGCATACCATTGCTTATTACTATTATAATAACAATTGCGGCAATAAGGTATTTAATTCTTGCATTCTAAGAGTTTGATTAGCTATATAATCTCATGTATTTGTTCTTGCATCGGTCAACGAGTGCAGTAATAAAAGGTTATGTTACGATTTCGACTAAAAAATTATGATGAATGATATAAATGTTCGTGTAAAAAGTCGACTGATTTCATTTGGTATTCAATGAAAACAATTATCCATCGCAGCAATTCATATAGGGTTCAAACGTCACACATGTCATAACAATGTGTCTAAAATGACCAGTTGGACCGGCCAACCGCAGTGCGAAAAAACCTTCTATAATATAAAACATCAATGATAATTTAGTGATGATCTTCTTCTTCTTCTTAGTCCGCCGTCTCCATACGGAGGTTGGCGATCCAACTGGCTATAATGGTGCGTGAAACCGCACCCCTGAATATTTCTATGGTGGTCCGTCCGAACCATCGACGCAGATCTTTAAGCCAAGAGTTCTGCCTTCTTCCCACAGATCTTTTGCCATCGATTTTTCCTTCAATGACAAGTCGGGGGATGAAGTAACGCTCTCCTCTCATGACGTGGCCTATGTACTTGAGCTTTCTTTCTTTGATAACTGCCGTAAGCTCTTTATTTTTGCCAATTCTTCTGAGTACCTCTCCATTGGTTATTCTATCTACCCAGGATATACGTAAGATACGACGGTACACATGAAGAAATGGAAGATCAAACTCAACGCGGAGAAGACAGAAGCGATATACATAGGACCGAAGACGAGACGACCGACGACCAACATCATAATAGGAGAAAAGGAACTGGAATGGAAGGAAGAATTGAAATATCTAGGAATCCACATAGACCGAGGACTTACATGGAGAAGGCACATAGAGGAGACCGAGAAGAAGGCGAAAGACCGACTGAACAGACTGGGACCACTAATAGGACGACGGAGTAAGCTGAGACTGGAAACCAAGAGGAAGATCTACCTGGCAGGAATAAGACCTATAATGACGTACGGAACAAGCATGCGTGGGGACAAGCAGCAAGGACGCACCTGGAGAAACTGGAGAGGATACAGAACCAAGCGATGAGAAGGATGACGGACGCACCATGGTATATGAGGAATGAACAGCTACGAAGGGACCTACGCATCGAAGAACTAAAGAAGACCATCAGGAAGAGGACTAGGAAGACGATAATCAAGGCAATGGAGCACACGAACCCACTAATAAGGAAGGCAACGGACTACGACGAGGACGCAAGATCAAAGAGGAAAAGACCCAAGACGGCAATGAAGGAAGACTAATCACGAAGGACATACCAGGAAAATGAAAACACAATAGGAGGACCACCAGGACGACCAGGACAACCAAGGAAATACCATCAAGCGGAGGAAAGATGAACCTAGAGGGAGAAGTAAGGAGCCAGGCGCTCAACTTCGGGAAATTGAGGACAACATACACATACATCTCAAATGCATTGATGCGGTTTTCCATTGTGCTGTTGAAGGTCCAGCTCTCGCAGTCATAGAGGACTGGAAAGATGTAACACCGCAGTAGGCGTATGCGAAGCTGCAGATTCAGGTCTCGACTGGTAAAAAGATTCTTCATAGAAGTAAATGCTCGCCTGGTCTGTTCGATTCTTGACAGGATTTCTTTCTTTTGGTCGCTGGCCTCGTTGACAATGGCGCTGAGATATTTCACAGATGTCACTTGTTCCACCCTCTCGTTATTAATTCGAAGTATTGCTTGAATTGGTGTCTTGGAAAACACGACCACTTTTGTCTTAGTAACGTTCATGTGATGGTAATTTAATGCAATTCATAAACGTTTGCAAATTTTTCACCAATGTTTTCTTATGACGTTGTCACGTAAATTATCATCCGTAATCCGACTTTACAGACAACCAATTTTTTTATAGAATAGCATACACTGTAAAAAGTGTTAATGTCTGCCATGGTCCACGGTATCGAACTGGTGGGTAAAGAACCAGGTCTACACCTTGGGGTATTAATAGTCAGGGTGTTATAATTCTTATTAAGTACATATTTTTTTATAACAGGGCTTCTTTGAAAAGTGGGGCAACTATCCGGCTTTTACCCTATATTACTTCTTTGAAGTTTTCCGGCATTGTATCAGGAAACCGCAATTTATAGTAACGTACATTTTAACAACTGCTCCATACCTATTAACACACGAGAGGGCCCAAAGTGATGATACAATTTCAATGAATTAGCTAGTTAATGTTTCGTTACTAATAAACGTACTGGTTGATGTCCAGCACTAAACTCCCCATCGCAAATTAGGTATACAGTCGAAGTTGTGCGCTAGCGCCACGCCTCAATTTTCTGTATCTTATCTGCAACTTTGTTATATTTCCATTATTCCGGTAAAATTTCCATAACGATTTGGGGGTGGGAATGAACCAATGCTCCACTGTAATTTACGATTCAATAAGTCCCGTTCGGAATCGATAAAAGGGAAATCATGTACGAACGTCGTTATTGGACAGTGATAAGGAACATCTCAGAAATTTATCGCATTGCTGAACGAAAGTCGAAATCGAATGTTTGCTGACGGAAAAGTGGATTTGAAATCATCGGAATGTCCCGGGTCCGATCCTCGGTTTTCCAATATCACGGTACGGCGACAATGTACACAATCCGAATTGGCACCAAACAATTCGGCGCACCCGCGAAGGCATTCCCGACGACCATAAATTCGGGCGGGCATACCATCTGAGGGAGACATCAATACGGGGATTAGAACAAAGCCCGCATTATCGAGCGAGATACAGATCGGGACGCTTAAAGAGTAATCTAACCGGAGATTCGACTTCATTCGGTATTCAATGATCGCGAGGCGGAGGGGGGGGGAACCCACCCCTGAATGGGGCACTGATGTATCGCCACTCGAATATACCTACAGTGTTTGCGAGTGTCTGTCATTTTTCAGGACGAATCGAAGTGAAATGAATCGGAAAATATCATCGTGAGAATCCCGGAGCTGATGCGGGGAGATTCAGAATTAAATAGAAGGGAATCGTTTCGGGATTCCGGGCTGGAGCGTAACAATTAATCGTTGTAAACTTGATGAGGAAGCACGTTTGTTTCCTCGCGAAAGGTTGATTTACATCGGCGGGAAACTCAAACACAAAATAAGAACTTTTATAATTTCGCGTAATGAAACTCAATCGACAACCAAAATAGGAAAGTACGCGGTGAGTTCAAGGAGCTCAGAGAGCAAATTCAGAAGAGACAAAGGATAATGCGTTGTAACTAAAGCTTGGATATTATATCCAGAATGAATATGTGTTATAAACAGGTACCTATATTATTACAATTTTAATGTTTCGGGTACTTCTTGGTTATTTTGACCTAAAATACATATTTTACACATTACTATAACTTCGAACATAATTTATTGTACATACCACATTTCTCTTATGTCAGATAGTACTGATCGGATTATGCAAGGGAAAACATCTGCAACTCGTCTACCGATCATCCCTTTATATATTGAAAGATTCTTTGGTAAAAGTAAAAGTGGTAACAACTTTTTCTCTAAAATCAATAATTACTGGATGCGGAATACCGCATTTATGTTAAAAAAATTTGAAACAATAAAAAAAATATAATAATTCCAAAGCAATAATATGAGCCAAATACCTTCTCCGAATAGTTTTATATTAAGTCATTTATTAACTTATGGAGTAACTTTTCTCTGGTAGAAAGTTCAATTTTGAAATTAGAGTCGACAGTATTACACTTCTTTAGATCTAGAAATCTAATAAAGGAGTGTCAGAAGGAATTGTGACTTATTAAAGGAACTCAGCATTAGGAAATTTAAAAGGTTTAAAATTCTTTCAAAGGTTTCTTAAATTTTTCATGAAGAAATTTGAGACACTATTGTGTTAAACTCCAATATCGTAGGACATTTAAATATCACCTATTCATTGTTTCTGTTGACTAAGGAAGATCCTTATCGATTGTAAACCGTTTGTGGGTTTATGGAAGACCTTCCTTTAAGTTAGAAAATTTGGAAAAATATTTGGTAACCAGTTTTCGTAATAAGGGTAGTACATAATACAGAGCTGCAAATACATTAAAGCCATATTTAAATATTGCAATGTTACTAAATAAATTAATAATAACGGTGATTATTAGGCAATACTAAGCAGGTACTAGTAGTAAGCTAACTTAATAACATATAATAGTTAATGATAATATTACGAAATATATTAATCCAAATGTGTGTAATAAATTTAATTAAATCAAACAATTGTTTTTACATATTCTCAAAATTTTTACAAATATTGATTCACATTTTGCTTATATTGGTAAACATCTCACTGCTTTTAAGTGCATATAATCCTAATCTTATTACTAACATACGTCTAAGTGTATTACTTAAAAATGCAGCTCCAATCAGTATTTACAGGTTCATATTCTCTGTGTTAACTATAGGTTTGTAATATTATGAACACACTTCTCATTTCTTTCGTTACTTATTCCAAAATGAAAATGTTTATAAAATCCCGAAATCCAATAGTGAAAGCATTGATAATAACTGAGTACACAGCTTTTGTCAATACACCTCTATGTATCAATCTACATTTTATATCCCGGTCAAAATTTTACAAAAGAAAAAGAAACCAATTTCTTTGAAGGATCAAATGTTCAGCTCCTAGCTCAGGATATGACAAGATGTAAACAAGACAAGGCAAGATTCTTGTTAAATCTTGGGTGATATTAAATTTAACAGTAATATCAAACATTCATCACAACATAGTGTGTGATAATGGGTAATTTATATGCTGTTCAATTTATTCTAAATTTGAAAGTGCTCTACTTTGAGAATTCAACAATAGAGTAGTCTAGCTGCGTTTCGCCTCTAAATCCCCCTTAGATGGCCAATGTTTGCAATCCTTTTTAGTGTATATTTATTATATTTTATATGTATATATATATTTATATCTATATGAGGGAAGTAAAAACCAAATATTGTTATTTGGATAATTAGTATTAATGTTATACTTTTTACAGCGGTATTGTAATGCCTCTCTATTTCTATTCATGTCCTGTGTTGTGTCTACCTTTAGCTATAACTTTAGCAATGAGTCGGAGTTTCCATAAATAAAACATTTTCCATAACACTTTTTACTCCTGTTATCAGAGACACTTCTATTCATAAATTTTAAATGAAACAGAATAATTACCCTGCTAGCATTTGTTCTCTTCTATGTAGTATATATGCCTTTTGCCATTTTTAAATAAACCGTAAGACCAAAATTTACGAAAACAGACGTAAAATAGTTTTATATCCATTTATAAGAAAGGAGCAGACAATGTTCTCAGTACAATAAACTTTTATAAGGATTCTCCACAAGATATAAGAAACATTGAAAGTGCTGGCATATTTCTGGTCTGTAATAGAATTTTTATGTAAATTAGAGTAATACACAGAATATTTTTCGGTTTGTAAAAATTTTAAATCAAATTTTATTTCACCATGATATTGTGTAGTAAAAATTCATATCGTGTGAATTCTGTCGGTCGAAATATTCTATCTGGGATTTTTATAAAATATTGTTAAATGAAAAATGCAGCGATAACCAGAGGGATGTCGTAGGGGACGTTGCCACTGTCCACCTGAACACGCAGAGAGCGAGAGAGAGGGAGAAAGTTGAAAACTTTAGGATTTTGTAACTTTAAGGCTTTTAGAAGGTTTTTGAGTGAATTTTCTCAAGATTTCTATGCAAGTTTTCTTCTCCTCCATAAAATTATACACTTACATGGCATGTATTCTTGTTTCATTTCTAATAATTGTGTGTAATTGCAAGTTATTTTAAACGCTTAAAAAGGTATATTTTTTTGGAAGTTAAGACTTCAATGTGTTCCCAGTTCGTATTAAACACATTGAAAATCAAAGGTCAATGAATTTCGCAACTATCCAGATATTTTCAGAGCCCTTCAGTTACCAATTTAATAATAATAATATCATTGAAGACATGTAAACCAGAAATTTTATACCAACAGAGGCATTTAAACGAATGGATAAATTTAACCAACTAAAAATTATATACATTTGAATATTTTTATCTAAAGAAGTTAACAGCTAGGTGAAGTTTTGAAAAAATTGGAAATAGGAATTTTCCTGAAAGACCTTAAAATTGTAGAGACATGATTATATCCACCATATTTGACGAAACCTCCGCATATATCAGTAAAACCTTATTATCCAACACTTGATATCATTTTCTGATTTTCACCAATTTTATCACCAATTATTTAAACTGCTTGTTGGTTCATTAATTTGACAAACTTTTTTAGGTGCCTAAAAAAGTGACATCAGTTTAAATCAATTATGATCATGATGATGATATGATTAACAATTGCATTTTAAATAAATTGCAATTGCAATATATGAAATAATATATTGCATATATTACTACATATACCAATCTTATATTTACAAAAAAAGACTATATTTTTGGTTAAGATAATTTCATGGTTTTGCGTTTATATGATATAATTATTGTCTTGTAATTGATATCTGTTTCAAAAAATTACCCTTAATACATATTAAAAATAAATTGATTCTTCAAGTAACTCGAGTCAAGGCCCTTTAGTTATGTGTCACATGTTGAAATCCTTAGGGCAAATATTTCGATTACAAGAAAAATCAAGTTATGTTATACTTTGGTTAAGTCTTTGGATGAGTTTTTTCTGGAAACTATTGGTTTTCATCAATAGTAGCGATATTAGTAAATTTTAAAAGAAAATGGGTAAATTGTCACAATGTACATACTACAAAGTTAATGAGATGCTACCAAATTTGCAATGGAATTAAACGGAAAATATTTGAGCAGCTAATAACAGTTTATAATAACATATTAAAAACCACTAATCAGAAGGTTTTTTTTTTAATTTTTCGGCCGATTTATATACCTAATTGTAATGAAGTATTTAGATTTGCAAAATTGTAGGCAATACCACATTTCCATATATGTATATGGCCGAGTCGAGATTCGCGTCATATTTCTCTCCCAACGTTGATCTACAAAATTCCTAATATGTAACATATCACAACAATCAATCATTCCGATCTGATAACGTATATATGTTTACTTTATATCCGCGATTTGACGTAGTCGTACATCCCAATTCCGGCCCGCCAGGTTAATTTTCCTAAAACGTCATCCTCCCACCCAAAGAGCCCCGCACGTGAACATTGTAGACATTGCCGCTAAAATGTGTTCACAAAACTATTACACACATAAATTTTCAATTAACTTTATCGCCTCCGTGCAGTGTTAGCACATAGGATTTATTTCAAAGATAAATTCTCATCCCCTTTTGGTTCCGTTACGCTAAATGTAACTAATCCCCAAGTTTAACTTCTTGGGTATTCAAAGCGATTTGTTGTTAATTTCTTGGGGAACCCTCGATGGGACGAAGGATGGTTTTGTTATGGGGTCCCACGTGAAAATTCGAGGTCTAAGATATATTCGCATTAAATCGAGCGGACGATGCTACGCCGGATTACGTGGAAGAATGGATTGAAAACGTTTTAAATGTAAGCGAATTCGACCCCTTTTTATCACTGAAGGGACATCCGATCCCTCCTTTCTTCCTTTAAGAATTCCTTACATTAATTAAAACCAGTTAGCTCAAAGCAAATGCTATCGTTACGTTAATTACTTAAGAAAATACTGTTATTTTTTCTTATTGACAAGAGTACCCCGTGGGCGGGAGAAAAAGGTACAAAATCAATGTTTAGTCATACCCCCAATCAACCTTTACAACGATCTAGAAATAACAGTTTATTCGCGCAACCCAATTAATGATTTATCTAATCAGTGTTTTCTTGTACCTCTTTCAGGTAATTAACTCGGCTCGAAGAAATAAAATTTCCCTTCGATCCGATTCGCCCCTCCTTTAACTGAATTATACACAAATAGTTAGGACGGGTCGAGTTTCGTTTTCGAGACTTTCGGGAGTCCCGTTCTGCTCCCCAATCAGCGTGATGGCTTTTATTCTCCCAATTTAAATAATTTATAAACGGACATAAAATCGCGCTTTTGAATAGTTGCGAATGAAATCGGGAAGTGAAGAAACTCGAAGAGTTGTTAGGAAAGTTTTTTAAGAATTCGTGTAGCGAAGGGAAATATCTGCACATATACATTTTAACGAAAAGTTTTCATACATAATTTCCCTCAAATTGCGATCTCATCGATGTAATAACCCTCTCGCCGTAATGATCGAGTATAAATTTACGTCGATTATGAACTCAGCTTAAAATCAAATTGATTAATCTCGCTAAAAATATGATATTCCGTAAATATTCCACGTGCCGGCGTCCCCATCGATCGTCCTCAAAATTGCCTCAAAGTGCGAGATGAATTTAAACGTGGAACTGCCATTAAAGGATTGTTCTAACCACGGAAAACTTCCGCAATATATCATCATTTGACAAATAACAAGCTTCATCATGACACGCTTGATTACGAAACGTGACAGATTTATCTCCATTTGAATCATTGTTGAACTAAAAGATGGTCGGCTCAAAGGCCAATTTGTTCCTGACGTTTTAGTTTAATTAGTTTTATTGATCGTCGGTGTGGCGATTCTCTTATTTCTGTTTTGAGGCGGGAGCGTCAATTTTTGATGAAGAATAGGGACGTGGGGCGACGCCGGACGCGTGAACTCCTGCGAGTTTACAGAGATGCAGAAACTACGCGTAACTACTATCGATTTCAATTTACAAGTTGGTCATCACTCCTTGAATGTGTATTTCAATTACATTACGAGTTAAAACATTAACTCTTTATTTGATAAATACATCAAACATATATAATTTTAGAAAATTACAGGGTAAACTAACATGTAATTTAATAACAAATATTTATCGCTTAGTTGGAAGATACTTTTCAGAATATATCAATTAAGGGAACCGACTGCTCCATTTATATTTCTCAGAAAATGTAATAAAATGGTTTTAATAATATTTCAAATCCATAAGTTGTTTATCTTCAAATAATTCTCATGCACCAGAATCTCATGTTTGTGTTCTATACAATGACAATAAATAAAAGAAAACATGTATTAACATTTGCTGGGCCATTCAGGATTTTTTTTATCTTACAATATGAGAACGTGGATTTCAATTATTACAACAGAGTATTATTTTCTAGACTCCAAAAGTGGGAGTAGTCTCTCTTGTTGGACATAGCTCGTTCAATAATGGAGGAGTTCCATGGGCTCAGAGAAGATATTGTCATTCACTATAATACTCACCCTACAAGGTTTTATACAGCCTGTTACTTCCTTTACTGGTTTGTGTAGGTTTAAATAGTCATATTTACACTTAACTTAAATTATAACTTAGTCGCTGATGACAAAATAAAAGTTTACTGATTTTTTTTTAAGACATTTTGTTTCTTTACCCTTTACGTTTCATACAATGGGGGCGTCCGGTTTTTTCTGACCTATGTGTTTTTTCCCATGAATCGATAGAAGGGAACGTGATGTATCCAACGAGACCATTTTGACGGCATGAAATTGAAAGGGCGCTTCAAATTTTGAATTTGAAAACGTGATGACTCATTCGGTTATTTCCCTATAAAATTTGATTCTATATGTGAGCTGGCAATGCTGCATATTATGACGGGACAATTCAAAGCGCTTGCAACTTGCAAGATGAGTAAAATGTAAACACAAACATAACCTAACTTTGTTATTTGCTCACTCTTTCGCGTGTTACCTTTGTGTCCTCTAGCGTTTTGGAGAAATTCGTTCCCTTTTTTTGCATTCATCGTATATTTCCTGGCGACAAAAATATCTGCACTTTTAGGTGCACAACAAGGTAATAAATATAGACCTAAATCACAGTAGTAATGATTACTCCTCTGATATTGTGTAGATCATGGAAATTAGATTTTGATTCTAGCAACCTGCCTATGGTGGAGTTTGGAATGATCCACGACTTTTATGTGGCTAATTCACATGAATTCACTCTACACTTTTAGGCAAGTCGGCCCTATCTCCTGTCGTCTTTATATTTCTACGATAATTATATATATATATATATATATATGTCCGGTCCTATAGCGTCCTGCGCCTTCCGGTTCCTCGCTTCCATTCTCTTCTGTCGTCCCAATCTCCTGGTTGAAGGTTACGTTCCGACATGGCCTTTTGTATTCCTCCGATCCATGTCGCCTTAGGTCTCCCCTTTTTTCTTCTTTCTGTTGGTGTCCATTTGAGGATTTGCTTGGGGATTCGTGTGTCGTCCATCCGTTCAACGTGTCCGTACCACACCAACTGTCTTCGTTGGATTTCTTCTATAATATTTGTTTAGATGTTCATAAAGAGAATTTGAGGATGGACTTGAGAAGAAGTTCATCTCTAGGGAAAGCAGTCGTCGCTCTAAATTTGCCGTAAGTTGCCAAGTTTCACAGCCATAGAGAACCATACTTTCAAATATGGAGTTGTGTAGGAAGTGTTTTCGTCCTCGGGAGATGCAATTTGACCAAAGGATGGAGTTCAGGCATCCTATCACTCTCTTCCCTTTTCCCTTTTCCCTTTTTCCCGGACTTTCCCGGATTCCTACGATAATTAACAAGTTTAATTTGACTAACTGGGTCTGGTGGGTCGACACAAACTTTTATTACCCCAGTGTGCACTGTTGCCGATACACGAAAATATTCAAAAAATGACCGGGTTTTTTTTCACGTTTTCAAATTCGAAATTTGAAGCGCCTTTCCAATTTCATGGCGTCAAAATTGTCTTGATGGATACAGCACGCTCCCCTCTATGGATTTATAAAAAAAAACAAGATGTCACAAAAACCCGGACACCCCCATAGGTTCCGTATAAGTCGCAAACACCGATCAAATTAAGCGGGTGTCGAATCCCCATTAATCGGCCGCTTTGAATTATAAGTGGTCGAAACGCTCGCTCGGTAGTCTCAACATTAAATTTTCATTTTGTTCCACGGTTCCTACTTTGTGCGGTTTCGATTCGTACACTCCTCGTATTTGCCGACAATCAATCCGGTCTAGTGTATATATTCAGAACGATTGTGCTCATCGCGATCCTACGCTCAATTGGTGAATTGCTAATATCCTTCATTTGCTACTCGGGAAGCAAGTCGACACTCCTGCTGCTGCTGCTGCTGCTATTGCAATTCGAGAAGATTTCTTTTGTCCAATCAGTGCATAGTGGGACTCAAAGTTTGGAGGAAACGGAAAAATTGGAATGTAAATCTGCGAAAACACGCCTGGAAGAAAAAATTTAAACGGGGAGAGACGAAATCTGCGAGATGGATTTTGTTCGTAAGCTATGTAAAGTAATGAGTTCCCATTCGGCGGGAGATAAAAGTGTTTTTTGCGTTGGGTTTTATTTAGTTAAACTAGGGGACGCGGCTCCTCGTAATGTTTTTTAATTTCTGTTAAAGGTTTAACAACATTGCGATGAATTTTCACCCTAGTTTAAGCCGCGCTCCCGTCGGTAATTCCGCGCCAAAAAAGAACGCTAAAAGGATTAACGCCTCCACGGAACAGAATTACAATCATCCGCGTTACCGTAAATTATGTCTATAGAATTTCGTCACAATAGGCAAATTAGCTATGTATCATCGTCCGCCCAGATGAAGTGCCATCAATAAATTTTACCACGTTTTAGTAAACCGGATTAGCGCTGATACTACAGCTTCATAACACGCTGAATAGAAGGCAGTGATTAGAACTGCAACGGCTCGTTAGGATTATTGTCGGTTAGTACATATGAGGAAAGTTAATCATGCTCGTCAATTTTGTATTATGTGCGGCCATTAAAACGTCTAATGAACTTCGAGGTAATTAATCCTCCATTTCAGAAATTATCAGATTAGATGTTATCATATGAATGGATCCTACGGAAGTAATTAACTTAAATTTTCATTTAATATAATAATAGGGAATCTAAGGAAGGAACAGATTTCACCGTCGGCACCATAATCAATTTTAAACGAAGCTATGATCACGAGGTAAGACGAAATCATTAATTTAGTTAGACATTTTGGATGCTGACAGGATTTAAAGAAAAGTTGTGGGTACGACACTCTCTCAAGGCACTGTTCTATTAAATTATCGTTGAAAAATGTACAAAAAGCTACTTCTAGAAAGGGTTAGGTAATTAAATCGTACAGCACAGCATTAGCGGGCACTTTCTCCATTAGTTTGACATTACGAATAATACCCAAAGTATATAATTAGGTAATCTAAATATTTCGGATGCTGGCACGATTTAAAGAAAAGTTGTGGATACAAAATTGTCATAAGGCACTCTTATAGTACACATTAGTTAAAAATGGCCAAAAAGCTATTTATTAAAGTGTTAAACCTGTGTTAAAGGTTTTAAAAAATATTAAACTATACACTAGATTTTTCACTTTCGCCATTAATTCGACAATATAAAAAACCACCAAATTAATTAGTCGTTCGTGTATTTAGTTCAATATACAATATATTGTCGATAATTTTCTAATAAAAGGAGCTTACTATCCTTTCATCAGCACACAGTGTCATTTATTGGCAGTAACAAAAACTAAAAAGGATGAAAATACTGCAATAGCGACAAGAAATATAGTTAGCTAGTGACAAATAGAACGAAAATATTAGAAGTTGCAACTTTAGAGAAAATGAATTCACAATTTACTTTATAGTATAATATAATTATAATATATAATTATATAATATAATAATTATAATATAAGTAAAATTAGTATAATGTGGGAAAATTCAGTTGGAGAATGAAACATTTAGTCCTAGAGTCAAGCTGGGAAGTATTTAAAACTGAAGCACATTATTAAAAACTGGAAAACAGTCTGTGGCACCTGCACCTGTGACAAGAATAAAAGCAAAAGGTGTAGACTTCTAAAAATTTGGAGGATAAACTTATATGTGAAGTACAAAAGTGGAAGGAGAGTATATTAAGGAAAAAAATAGATAATTTCAAAAATACAAATAACAAGGTATAGATTAAACGAAAATCAAATATTAAAACACAACAACGATGGAAAAACAAAATAAAAACAACGTTTCCCTTCCGATTAATTACTTACTTGTTTCGGTCATTTTGATATCGTTTATTTTTCCAGTACATGAAAAGTATATACATACATCACGAGCAAAAAGATAATATTGGCTGAATAGTTTAAAAACTTAAAACTTATGAAGATATCGAGGCTGCAGCCCATTTATATATTTATTTAATTTATTTATATATATGACATATATTTATATATTTATACATTTATGTATGGTAACAATTTTTCTCTAATCATTTTCCAATTGGTGGATTGATGGAAGAACAATGGATTTTTTTAAATTACCAAACAATTTTTTGAAATATCGAATTCAATTTATTATGTATACAGATCGTTTCTACAGAGTCGCAGGATGAGATAAACGTAAGAGCGAGAGAAAGGCCATATATTTCTCGTTGGCTAAACAGAGAAAGAACTTTTGCGATGTTGCTAGGTCGCGAAACATCACATTCATCCGCTCCGCACACATCCGACAGTGTAAAGCGATACGCGACCGCGATACGCGTTGACTTGGACTGCCTGCTCGGCCGGCAACGTTGCAAAACATCCATCTCTGTCATACTAACGAACTATTGTTTGTTTATCGTTTGCTCTTGTTGATTTCCCACCATGCGTTTCGATAGAAAAGCTCCGTATGTATGCATATATAAAAGTATTGTGTTATTATTATTATTATGAATATTATTATTATTATTATTATTATTATCGTTAGTAGTATTATAGCTTAACAGCAGATAGTACCAAATTTGGTTCTCTGAGGGGGTAGGAGAAAGTAGTGAAATTTCTAATTGTTGGTAGTATTCTAAGGTACTCCTTAAGCGATTGGAAACGTTAAACAGAAAAGAGAAATAGCTTATGGTTCTCCAAATTTGTTTCCATTGGTAGGTATACATTTTAAGGGATAGAGAAACAACAAAACTGTCTAAGATAGCTCACCACCTCTGAAATAATGTGATTTCCTAAATATGTGTATATCAGGTCTATTTGAAGTAGAAATCTGGTCTACAAATGCCGAAAAAACCTTTTTATAATGAACACGAATTTGATTAGTACTGAACGAATACAACGCTACAGCCAGACAAGTAATGTCAAATAATTTGCCAATTATTCAAACATCAAACAAGAGACAAGTAATAGTAAAGCAGGACCGTACTTAAAAAATTATATTTTTTTATCTCAGCTTTGTTATTTTTGCTATTAGATCAAATATTTATTTGTTTTATTTTATAAGTTGCTTGTATTTACGCGCTCTACGCGTGGTTAAATGTAAAGCGTCACCTTCAGAAACACTCTGCATATTAATAACTCTCTTAGCGTTTCCAATTATATCTCCCCAGAAATTTTCTTTAACAACGATCGCCTTGTCATCAGCATGGTATATTACAGTGTCATCAGGTAATATTGAAAATATTTCGTTTACGTAAAATTCAAAAACGGTGTAAACGAAAATTTAGTTGCGACTAACAACATGTATATTGACATTTATTAAGTTACGCAATCAATCTGCTTATCGTAACAAACCTATCTAAACTCTCGTCAATCAAAACCGAAATAGGTTATTTCAACGATATTCCAGCTAAGTACGCTGTAAGTCATGCTGAAACATAATTTTAATTTATTTTAAAATGACACGCAAAGCTCCTTACAAGGAAGATTGATTGCTTTGGACGATGGCACTTAATTTCAGTTTATAATAGTCTTCCAGGAATTTTTATCTTCATATCAAAATTTTAGCTCCAGAATCATTGATGGCTGAGCGCTTGAATGTAAAACGTTTCACTGGCAGAAATTAATTCCAGGAGAAATGAAAAAGGATTACGAAGTGACGAAAATGTATAGTAATGGAAGTCTTCGAAACAGCAAATGTGCATAACAGGAAACAAGAAGGTGGTTCGTTATAGCTCATACCAAATTTTCCTGACGAATTTCAAAATGATGTGCTAAGGGTTAAGTAAACGCACATGAAATTTGAAATTTTGAAACAAGAATTTGTTGTTATAATTTTGCAAAAATTGAACCATGAATCAAATTCAAACTTTATGCTAGCGAGAAATATTTCGTTTCGAAGTATTTTCACTCATTAAGGCTTTACTCCCGAGCCGATATATTTTCGGGAGGAACACGCATTCGCACATTCCCCAATTACTCCTCACACATTTCTATATAGAATAAAATAAGCGAACGGAATCCTCTCCTCCCACTGAACTCGGCCGGATGAAAACCTTAAGCTCTTCGATAAACAGATTGGCAAATGAATGCCCCACTCGGCCAGAGTTTAATAAAAGTACTTTAGCTTTTCGAGTGATGTTCAAAAGGCTTTCATTTTGTAATCCCTACTTCGAATAAAGTTGCTTAAGTTGTCCGAATATTCATTCACCTTTAATGAGAAATGTGAAGGACAATTGAACAGGAGGGTCATTAACTCGCCGCCTTTGACGAGGGGGACGGCCTCTCTGATAATGCGTGAACTTTTACCTTTTCGCTCTTCCACGGAGCGATTCATTGCAATTTAAAAAAAAAAAAGAAGTTACTGTAGGAACGGCAACTATAGTCTCTAAACCGACATATTTCTAAAAAATTTCCTTCGCCTATTGTAACTGGTTTGTGGTTTCATAGCGTGGTGTAATTTTTCATTGTCCACGATGCCCCAGTAATATGCAAATATGTGTCGGGGTCTAATAGATTTGGAATTTTATGTATGAAATATATTACCATATGCAAGCGGACGAGCCCACAATGTGCGAATTATTTTAATGGAGGGGATCGTATCTGCTGCTTTTTAATTCAGATTTATTAACGTTGCATATTAAACCTCGCCTACGGTATTATTTAATTTGCCCGGACCTTCATACGTTTTTTCAACTATCCGACTTGACACATTGATATAAGCAAATTAATCTTCGAGAGAGGGGAATGGAAATAGAGACTGGGGTAATCCAAAATTCGTTCATTTATTAGGACACATTTGATTTTACCTAAAATCAAATATTCGGGCTTGGGATTAGACAAGGGGCTGAGGTTAACCGCTCGTATCCGTGAGCTGACCATCAGAAGTGGGAAAAAATTTGAAGTTTAGTCACTCATAAAAATATTTTTCAACAGAGTGTCGAATTTAGCATGTGAATAATAGAGAGGTAAATTCAATCGTTGAAGCAGTTCTTATTGTTAAACAAAAAGGTTTATTTCACAAACTGACTATAGGTGACAATTTAGTGACTGAATACAGCTGATCTGATTCTAAGTTAATTTGACGTGAAGACGAGATAAAAAATTATCGATACTATGGAGTTGCCTATGTAGAATGTACGTAAAGTTGTGCAATTACAATTTTGTCATCATTTCTATCCTTCTTCTATTCTTAGAACCTATAACAGAGATCTTATTGCTTTAGCATGTATGGACAACATGTCCCTTGAGAAGTGAAATGGTATATCTGTAGTCAACGTTGCTGGAATGTTCTCGGGCCAAGAAGCCGAAGCTGAGGTGATGTTCTTGGTGGAACCCCCAAATGGTAAAACAATGGTAAAGAACCTGTATCCTAAATCATTTATTAATAACATTATTCAAAAAAGAAGGGAAATTTTGTCACATCAAATTCCATCTATAAATAACAACTCAACACGTAACAATATGGATACTACTGTGTATATCAGGTTGCCGTACCATGAGACCATTTACAACAATACCAACAGGTTGCTTCGTAGTATCAATGTGACTCCGGCTTGGTTTTCTTTTAAGACTCTGAATGACATTATTTTTTCGAAGATTAAAGACAGGACTGAAATTAATAAAACTAGTTGCGTAGTGTACCAAATTTCTTGCTTAAGCTGCATGAATAACACATCTTACATCGGAGAAACTAAACAGTACATTACAAAAAAGGATGTATTAACATCAATTATACATTAACAACCATATCAATGACCATTCTGGCTTGGTGGACCATTCCCTAACCTTTAATCATTCCTTGACGCTACTATGTCAGTTAGACTGCATAAAGCCAGCAACCTCATTGAAATCGGAAGAGGTGTGAGGCAAGGGGACACTATGTCTCCTAAAATACTTATCACTGTTTTAGAACATGCCTTCAAAAAGCTTAACTGGGATAAAAGGGGAATAAACATAGATGGTCAGAAATTTAGCCACCTCCGCTTCGCGGACGACTTAACAACGGATGACTTGGGAGAGGCAAAACAAATGCTCCACGAATTAGAAGATGCATGCTCCGGGGTTAGTCTAAAAATGAACTTTTCTAAAACGAAGATCATGACAAACCTTGTCATGAGCGAAGGTATAAACATCGACAACACCGAAATTGAATTGGTAGAAAAATATACATACCTGGGCCACGAAATTAGAATATCTAGAGACAATCAGACATGCGAGTTGCACAGAAGGATCAACCTCGGATGGGCGGCCTATGGAAAGTTAAGACACGTCTTTAAGAGCGAACTCCCTATCTGTCAAAAAAGAAAAGTGTTCGACCAGTGCGTTCTGCCAGTGCTCACATATGGCGCGGAAACACTCACCTTAACGATGACATCAGCGAGAAAACTCAAAGTAGCACAACGCAAAATGGAAAGGTCAATGCTTGGATTGAGTTTGAGGGACCACGTCACAAACCAGGACCTGCGGCGAAAAACCGATGTGAAAGATATCGTCGAACGAATAACCACATTAAAATGGAATTGGGCAGGACACGTGGCCAGAATGAGTGACGATAGGTGGACAAAGAGTTGCTGGAATGGAGGCCACGCACAGACAAGCGAAATAGAGGAAGACCACCTACACGTTGGACTGATGACCTGAAAAGTGCAAACAATTGGATCCACGCAGGTCAAGATAGACGCGGATGGCAAGCCATGAGGGAGGCCTATGTCCAGCAGTGACGATAAGGGCTGGTTGATGATGATGACACATTATGATGACACCCAACAACGTCAACAGACAACACGACTTCCATAACATTGCTAAGCAATACAAATGCGTATTTGATCAATGATGGTTTTATCTGTTTGGACATCTTAACAACTAGGGACTTAACGCAATATCTATCAATTCTTCTTCGACCTCACAGTTTTCGTTGATAACAACAAGGTGTTTCCATTAATACACAACAGATGGCACCTAAAACAGGAAAATTTAAATTACGGTGGGAAATTTAACAACAAAAGAAAATAAATGAATTTTGTTCACCCATTTGGGGCCCTGGTGAGGATGTTTTGTATCTCAATTTGTGCTAACTATCGCTCATGTACGGGTTTCTATTCTTGTAATTCAGGAATAATCACCCCATTTTGATTTCTGGTCCCACATACGTGAGCAAAAGACATTTGTGGACCATTTTTGACCTGTCCATCGCACATTAGTTAAGGCTTTGAATGTGGTTGACCTGTAAATTGTAAGTTTTTGGAATTTGTCATATTACATACTTACCGATACAATTATAGCGCCATGAGTATGTCCAGGATCTTGGACGAAACGTCGGCTTGAATAAAAATTGTATTGTGAAACGACTGTTCCATTTGGGGGTTCCACCAAGAACATCACCTCAGCATCTGTAGTTAACGTTTTACTAAAATATTTTTAAGAACTTCTGAATCAAAATTTTTGCTTTTGCCTAATTGTCTAGTAACTTTTGTTGCTCTTTACTTTTCTATTTTGTTTGTAGTTAACGCTATATAAATATAAACACAAACGAACCTGTAGTCATAATAAATTTAGTTTACTAGACTAATACTAATTTAATACATTTATCCAACTCATGACAGTTATGACTGTCATTATTAATGTCATTTTAGAGAAATAAACTGTCAAATAACACACCAGCGTGTTATAATCCATAACTCACTAGTGAGTTATGGATTACAAGTCGCATGTACATATTTAAAGTACAATGTGTTTCAAAATTATTGATATCTAGTTGGCGTTGGAATTTCTGTGCGTGTAATTTTTAATGTGCCGCGCTCTATTGATTTGAACCTATGTAATTCTGACAACAAGTGTCACTTCGAACATTTATTGTGAAACTGGCAATCAGTACTGCTGGTAATTAACGACCCTTTTCAGGGCCAAACCAAATACTACAAATAGACAAATACTCATAATTCGTTTTCTTTTGACAGAGAAAAACCAGAAGTTAAAAGAGGTTAAGTAGGTTATTTTGAGGTTAAGTATAACTAGTAGAAACTCCTATTTTCGCAAGGCGGGTTCTTTAATTTTACATGGGAATTCGATTTTTTTTAAATTGAGTTATTAGCATTTCTGAACGTTTTGAGGTCCCCTGAGTCCAAAAAACCGATTTTGGAAAACCGTCTGTCTGTCAGCCGACTAGATGACAATCAATTTGAAACACATTGTATTTATATTTAAAGTTTGCCCGTGGCAACCAAACAACCTACTTTAACCGAAATATAAAAAGGTCACTGTCAAGCCATTCCGACATTTATACGGTACTGAGACGCAAGCAGATTTGATTTGATCACAAAGCTTATTAATTATCTCATAAAAACCATTTCTTCCACTTGTTGGATAAAACATTGTATGCCACTCGCGTGTTATGTTTCCTAAGTCATTTGAGAATTTATACCACTCGGCCTGACGGCCTCGTGGTATAAATCTTCCCGCGTGACTTATTTTCAACATGACACACTAGTACCATAAATACCTATTTTATACAAAAGCAATAAGATAGGTGTACATTTTCCTGAATTTGAAAACTTGGACTTGGATAAAATCATTGCTATTTTTACGATAAATTTCTTTCATTTGTATCACATAGTGCTTTCAGTACTATGTGCGACACTCGACGTAGTAAATGCAAGTACTAATACTATGAACAGTACAAATAGACTTTAGCAATAGTAGTGTAATAAATTTGAAAAGAAATAAAACTTATTTTTATTAAGAACGTGACATGAAAATGAGATAATATGGAGTACAACAAAATGGGAAAGTATATGTATTCAACGAATTTTCATTTTTATTTTCATCAAATTGAAGCAAAAACATATTTCAATATTGTGGCGAATAACATACAACTGAGAAACGTCTCTACGCCTTTACGTCTCTTTCTTGTGTTTTATGATTTAAAGTAGCCGTATAGAAGGCAGGGTATTTTTTGTTTTTGTATGTATAAATACGAATCCAGCGAGTCGTTCTGGTAAAAACAGGCCCATCAAACATACACAAGAAAAAAGTGATGTTCCGCCGTGTTCATTTATTATTTACGGAATTTTATAAATTACTCGGCGGGGAAGTCATCGGAGAGAATATACAAGAACATTAGTACATGTCATAAATTTATTTATTTTTCCTTAACGTCGGATGTCACAGGATATATATATACGAATAAGATATTATAGCGAAAAGCACATATAAAAACCGATTACATTCATCTCGAAACGCGACATCTGCCAGAAAACGAGACAGAAAAAGTAATACTTCAACCGAGAAATAAGTAGAAGGATTTGTCACACTGCCAGAGACGTTCATCGAAAAATAATAACTTCGGATTATTCCGGCCTGATCTTGGCGAGAGGATGACGTCCCATCGACGGGAAAACCCTTGCAGCGCGAAACACAGCTCATATTTATTTATTCTGGATGTCACCACCCAAATAGGAATATCTATAAATGGACTTCCGCGTCAATATCCCCGGGAGTGATAAATTCGACAATCCGTCCTACCACAATCCCAAAAACCCAACGCTTCCGAAGAGGAAAGCAATACACCAACACTTGAAATGATACTAACCGCACCTACATCGTTATCGTATTTAGTATTTTGTGTGCTCGTAAACATTTTAATTTTCGAAGGCGCGTATTATCCCTACCAGTGCTGAACACAATGAAAGTAATATGGGAATTCGAGCCTCATGAACTGGAAAAACAGGAATTAAGCCATGTCCCCGGCTTATCCCCCGAATAATGGAAAACTCATATCTGCGAATATGGTTCGATATGAGCTTTCCACATGGCCAACGAGATTGTAGTATACGACAAAAAGCAATATTATTCTTTATAATCTACGGTATTAACCGGGAAACATATTCAAATGTACTAGATTTTAACTCCGCCCCGTAATCCGGCCTTAATATGCTTGTTTGCCGACTTTTATGATAATATCCCGACCTGTGTGTACACACGTAGGTAAACCGCGTTTCGCGGTCCAGTTACTACCAATCGTATGCACTTCTTCATAACTTCGTTTCAACAATTCGATGCAGGCGAAACCTACGAAAGACCAAATCCGAACAAACGTAAAAATACCGACAACGTTAATTACGATCTTTCGTACGTTCCGGGGGTGAATTCGAAAATTCAATTAAGCGAGAACGTTACGGAGGCATGTAAACCAAAACCTCAAACGAGGTAACGAAAAGGGAAAGCAGACGGTTGTATAAGAATGGAAATGTTTAAACTATGCTGATCTAGCAAATGTTGACTTCGCCTGCAGATATTTACAAACGACTTGCTAATTAGTAGTATCAGGGGAATTAGGAAATATGAATTGAGAAGACCAATTTGCGTACCACCCCGGAATCTTACGTGTATATTTAGGCGCGGGGTACGTGTACTAACGTTATGTTTAATGTTAACCCTCAATTTACCAAGATGAAATAGCTTATTTATCAATTATGAAATGGTAATATTCCACGTGCTGTGGATTTTATACAATTTAATAATGGAACGCTGTGTTGTGTTTATTACGGTAGCAATTGTAGAATTGCTTTTGCTAAGTAGCGGGAAGGTAAATTGTAGCGTATATTTTATGAAACTCATTAACCTAAAGCTCCTCATGTTTACAGTGTTGTTTTCCGTTGTGAAACAATCAACAAACCTCGCAAAAATCATGTAATCCCAACTTGAAAGCTGGTAATTTTGATTCTCAGATTAATTTTATCTAACCGTGTTCTTGTTGTATAATAAAATATTATCACAAGCCAATACGAAATTATGTATTCGATAAGCCACCCAAAGCAATCAAACAAATTGGGAAGAAAATGGGGTCGATAAATAAATATGTAATGAGAAAATAGTTTAGTTAAACTTTAATAGCAGCAAGTAATATAGCTGTTTTTATTACATAGCTTTCTAAAAAGCGAAACTCCAAAACTCAATGTAGAGGGATGATTTATTCATACTTGAGGTTTTTCCTGGGTTACTCATTTAATTCTTCATAGAACATATCATTAATAATTACACAAATTCAATGCATTCAAATTATTACAATCATCACTAAGATTATTATAATTTAATTAAAAGCAGAAAATTAATTATATTGTCAGGTGCACACGGCAGGAGTAGGAGTAGGTCATACATTTGTTTATGCCCTCATTTTAATTCATTCATGCCAATAGAGTGAACCATTTTCCCCTTAAAAATGTACTCATGCTCCTACTCCAAAATTAATTTGTTTAATCAATTATTTAACTGTGTGATTTATGAAATCAATTCCATCTTTGTGTAAATCAATCACTTTGTATGCCTGTTGTGTTCTCTCTCTCTCTCTCTCTCTCTCTCTCTCTCTCTCTCTCTTTCCTACTTAAATTTGTTAGTGCGGAATTACTCACCAGTCTCCTGTAAACCACTTTCTTGGCAAGCACAATAGATATTGTTAGTTTGTGTAACCTCTTTGATCTACCCAAATCCTACTGGTAGCCCTTGAGCTACTAGCTCAATACCGAACACCCTTCAGGAACCATTTTGCCCGAGGCGTGACAATATCGCTACATCTTGTATTATATACAAGATAATGTATATAGACTGTCTCTAAAAAATTGGAAAATGGCTCCAAAGTGGTTTATTGACCTTTAGAATGAGACATTTTAAATGAACTTACGTATAAACAAATACACAAACGATATATGCAAATATATCATTTCTCATTAATTCGATTTCGAAAATCATTACAAAACATATACTCTTTTTAACTAAAAAGTCTGTAGTAACATTCTCTGTAACTCTCTTAAGTCTATCTCTAACATACTCTATTAATTTGTAATTAGCAAAAACAAATAAATCATAATTAAATATCATGGAAATTTAGCAAGAAACAAATAAATAAGTTATTTATATGTATCAAATTTTTGGAAACTCAGAAACGATTCAAATATACATTAAATGTAATAGAATCCCTTACTGAAACACATTTATACAAGATATAATTTTGTCTAATCACCTTCCTTTTAGTGTGAGCATTAATATGTAATACAAATAATGTAGGATTTAAATATCAACTATATAGTAAAGGTTAAGTTTTTTAAAAATAGTTTATTTACTCTCCTCTCTACTCCTCTTTCTTCAAGCAAAATGCTCTCATGGCAGAATTACTTACAGACTGGTAATTCAAAAGAATATGGTATTTCATTGTGTTTCTCGTATTTCAACTATGTAATATATTTTAGGTAATTTTGACATCGAGTGACACAGTAAATATATTATGTTCACAAAATCTTAATTTAATATCTTAGTCATATTTTACTTTCTTGCAGTACATGTCGTATACATATTTTTAAAATATTTACATTTGTCAGGCTATAGATATAACTAGGATTCGGAAAATATGTAAAATGCAAATGGAATGCATGTATGAATATTTTACAACTGTAGATAATTCGGGACCCACATTCAATTTTGAATTCTTTATTTTCATAACTCAATGTATTTTTAAAATTGTCTGCTTTCTATCAACGTACACTATTCCAGGGTAATAAATTATTTATTCTTCTAAAGAGTGGATAATATTACCAAACTATACTTGTGATGATGGATCAAGTAAACAAATATATTGTGTCTTACCATTGCTTTAGGAAATAACAATTTTCAATAGGTATACATATATTTAAAGAAACAATAGATATCTTCAAATAATCTGTTGTTTCAAAGGAAGTGTTGAGAAAAATCTATTTAATATATATAGATTGTAATGAACTGCAATTGACTTGAAACTGTGTAAAGTTTCCTAAGTTCCTCGCGAAGTTTTCAAAGTAGATTTGTCGCTGATTATAGTTAAGAAGTTCCATGACAATTATAAAAATTAGAATAGGTCGACGACATTTTCGAGAGAAATGACTGTGTGTTTAGGCTATTACTTCAATGATTTCGAAAAGTTCTTACATATGGCTTGACGTTTGAAAAGCAGTTAAAATTGTCTTATGGAAAACATAACGTTTGAAATAAATATTCGACTATTTTAAAGGAAACTGGGCGATTTTTAAGTTAATTGATGAAACTCTTAATGATAAGAGTTTCTAACCAACTGTTAACAATTGTAGTCCATTGATGACATTTTTAAAGGATTTACCGTATTTAAAGATAGCATAAAGGTTAAGTTATAAATTTTAATACGGACTTGATGACTAATGAGAATTACTATTTGCCGACATTTTTAACTAAGTTAATCCATATCTGATATTTCAAAGGAAGTTGAGGAGTTCTAAAGAATCTATAATAATTATAATGAACTGAAATTCAATTTAAATAACTTACTGTTTCAAATGTAATTCATAAAGTTTTGTAAGTAGTTTTGTCGCTAAATACAACTACGTCTATAAAAAAATTAGAAGGGTTTCAATCAGCTGAGATGTTTTTACACAAATTGGAAGCGACTGTATAAAATGTATGAAACCTCGAGACATTTTACATTAAGTTATGACACAATCAGAGAAGGTGAAGAGATTCTGAGACACTTACCGCAATGCTAAATAAGGGATGATGTTTCAAGAATAGTCGCAATTGCTTCAATAAAAGCAGAACGTATAGAATCTGGAGGTCGAATGAAATAAGGAAGTTCTAAGCAATGTCTGGCAGTTTTAAAGGAGTTGCAAGTATTTTGAGGAAAATGGACAGCTTGAAATGAAACTTGTGGCGTTCTTACATGAATAGTCATCTCTTAATAGAAGGATAGAAGTTTAAATAATCTTAAGAATATATAGTAATAAACTGCTTTTGACTAAACATAACGTGAAATTGGGAATGTACCTCAAGAAGTTCTTAATATTGTTCTAAACATTTCTATATAAGGATGTTAATTGGGATTATAAAAATCTTACAATGAATTCTTGCAACAGATTTTTATTATATTTGGAGTCTGTAAACCAACAGCTTGAACGCAATTTTTTTTTCTATAATCCCCAATTTTCCGACAAGTATCATTTCCCTACTATCTCTAAAATACTTGACTATTACGTGCAAGAATAGTTAAGTTGATTTATACGAAAGACTATGAATCTTTATTTATTTTTTGAAAAAAAAAGTGTTTTAGATTAGTTTTTCAGCCAAGAAATTTGATCACTTTTTGGTATATAGTTATAACAAAAAAAGCTAAATGTTATATAAAACGAAATGAGGCACTCTGGGAATGACCGACAGGGGAAGCATAGCTTTATATATGTATGCGTCATGTACGGAAAAGATTGGTAGCTAGCGCGGCGCTATCGCGCCGCTCTAGCCACTCTCAGATTCAGCCTACAATGGTTACCCCTAGAGCAGGCAACCGACAATACAAACAATTTTAACACGAGTTGCCACCAAACAGATAGCGCGACTCCAAAATAACTTTTATCTACTTTACTAATGATCTCATTATTAAATCTACATTATACATATTATTACAGTTGTGTAATAATATTCATATTATTACACTACTTTTGGTAACTTTTAGTTTTGTTAAATTGGTATATCAGCCTGTCGCGTAGACGTGCGTAGACGTCAAGGTTAAATTATTAGTATTCCAATAAACAAAACTTTTAAAATTTCATGAATCTACATTCTTGTCTTCCATAGCGCCGCGCGATAATTGGCCGTGGCGATCCTGACGGTTTTTCGGCGTTTACACCTCACTGATTCAGCGCTTCGAGTGAAGCCCGCCATATGAAAGCTATGCTTCCAATAAATCCTATCACTTACAACCTGATTAAAAATATCTTGAAAATGTGTATGAAAGCAAATAATTGAATACCTTGAAATTTTAATGGAACATGTTGCCGAGATATTTGGACAGTTTTAGTGCATATTTTGTGAGCTTTGGTTATAACAAGCTTTCACTGGTTCCAATATTAACCGATCCAAAAGTTTGAATTGATTTGGAAGTATGCATGTTATTCACGATATCATGATAGGCACAAAGTAACAATTCACAACAAGGGGGTTAGACGTCTGTGTCCCACAGAAAAGCACCAGTAAAAATGTCTTGTTTTCACCATATAAAGTTTACATTGACCGTCGACGACCACAAGGAACATACATATTATTCTCAAGAATAAACATCTTAGGTAAAGTCCGAGCCCTTCGACGCCGTGCGACTTGCTCACCTCAAAGATATCTCCACTTTCGATCCCGCAAAAGTAAATAAACTACGGCCGTGTAGGTAGCCGGAAAATCGACTGAGGGAGAAAGAGAAAGAGAAAGAAACCGTTGCATCCAAAAACACACGACTCCATGAATATTTCAATAGAGCTGTCACGTTACATAAAATCGAACTTCGGATGATTGCCTTCCGAATTTCGTTACCGACACGCCAAAGATCTAAAAGAAAATGAATCAATCAACCTTAAGGATTCCCTTTGATATTGCAAGCCGGAAAATTGATTTGACAAGCTTTGACACGAGGAATTTCAGACGGCTACCGTTCCCAGCGAATCGGATAGTGCATTACTCCAATCAGAAATATTGTTTGAAAGAGGAGTGTGCGTGATGAAACGGGAAGGGAATCGCTCTCGACGTTATTGTGCAGTTGGTCAATATCGAATGCCAGAGGAATTGCTTTCTGGCCGTTGAAGGGGTCGGGGCAGGTCGGGCTCGAAATGACGAATGCAATCAGTGATTAAACATTAAATACTTTACGACGTTTAAACGTGTTTGCGTCTAGTCTTCGTAAAATTAAACAAAATTATTATTGCAGGATGAAAACTGAACGCTACGAGTTTATAATAGTATCAATCTTACAACCAATTTCAATAATGAAGAAATTACTACTTCTTCCTCATTAGGTGTCATGGGCAATGCAGCGTATAGGCGAGAAACTATTCACATTGTGTAATTATATATAAGTTTATTGGTTAATAATGTGTAGCGAATGTTCATTCGCATTTCTAAATATTATCTCAACATCTCTGACACCACCACACCAGTTCCTAACATCTCTGAGCCATGAATGCTCTTTCCCACCTGGCCCTCTTCTACCTTCTACTTTTCCCATTAGAATCTAATTAGGTGTTTCATATTTTGATCCTCTTAAAATATCTTCCAAGTAAGCTACCTTTCTTTTCTTGATAATATGCAACAATTGTCTATACCAAATCATGACTGCAATCAGTATCACTGAAATATAATCTACAGTCAGTTTTAACTGCAAGGGAAGGTTTTCTTTGAGCAAGGCAGGCTAATCATCCGCGCATGTCACTATTTTAACATTTTCAGACACTTTCCAATAGAGTAGATCACAAAATAGTATAGCCGGAGTGCTCGAAATAGAGCAAGTGTTTGAAAGAGCAGTTATCCACGAATACTTTACGCGATTTTTTTTTATTGGTTCCTACCTTTGAAATCATAAATAGTGTAAAATTACCCAAATACCCAATATAATTAATTTGAACGACACTCGGGACGCTTCGTGCCGGCCCGTCGCACGTCGTGTCGCCAATCAGGTCGCCCCGCTACGGCCAAAAACGCTCTGTAATTGGTTGATTTCGTCGTTGCTGACACGTTTCCATGGCGACTTTAAAACACGCGCGTGCGATAAAGCCCGATTTACGCACGCCAAAGCATGGTTTAAATAGGCAAAATAGCGTACCAATAAAAAAAAGATATTACACAAAATTGGTCCCAAAATAGAACTCTGCGTAGTCCGGGAAATATATACCGAAAATAACCATTTCGCGTTTTACCATTTCGAATGGCTGATTTTCTGTGTACAGGTAGCATAAACATGTACAAGATGATAATTATGTTTCCAAAGCGTCAAATCGATTCTCCCATTGTTTAAGTCATTTTTAACTGTAATTTTAACGATATTTTAGGTTTTTCACTTATATTTTTTTCCCTCTTATTTTACAAGAAAAAAGTTAAGTACTTTCTTATTCGCCTTCAAAAGGCCTACACAACTAGGCATTGCACGAAAAAAAAATATTAATTAGGTCAAAAGTTATTAATAAAACAACCATTGTTTATGCAATGTTAAATAAACCATTTTAAAACGAGCTACTATCACTGCCCCGTCTCGGCGTTTCGTGAAATCATTCGTTCTCACTCACAGACGATATGTACAAAAGCTGGAATCTGTAAGTGAAATAGTTAACAAGTTACAGCGTTATTAACAAATTAACTAATTATCGATCTACACTAGCTTGAGCGACGTTCAGCGGAAAGAAAATCATTTTTATCGGTAGCTTTCATCCGTAAGTACCACAACGTATAATTATTTTTCAATCCAAAGTTATTTTGTAACAATGGGAGCAATTATTTAATATGACAGTTGTAAAATAGAATAAGTCATATATTAAATAACTTTCTTCAATATATAATTCCATAATCAAATAGAGGGCGGAAAGACCTTTAATACTAGAAAAGAAAATTTAATGTTCGTTAAGAAATAATGGAGTTATAGGCCGTCAAAGTTCAAGGCCTATTGTTAAACAATTTATGCGAGTAGGGAAAAAACAAAGAATTA
Source organism: Cryptocephalus moraei (assembly GCA_946251905.1). Classification (NCBI taxonomy): domain Eukaryota; kingdom Metazoa; phylum Arthropoda; class Insecta; order Coleoptera; family Chrysomelidae; genus Cryptocephalus; species Cryptocephalus moraei. Next base: position 16,178,981 of record OX276454.1, read on the forward strand.
TCAGTATCGGAATACAGAGTTTCATTGTTTGAAATATTGGAACTTTGTATGAAAGGTAAGTGGCTTAAAAACAACATCAAAAGTCAGCGGAACGCTATCATTCTTGCTATCTTTCTCGCGGAGGCGTGGTGGGGGAAGCGACCGAGGCGTCGAGACAAACTCGCCACGGAGCTTCAAACTCGACCGCGCAGCTACAATTACACTTTTCTCGGGAACCGTTGAAGATAAATTGATCATTTTTTATAAGTTGATAGTATGCGACGAGAGAAATCGATTGTTGTATCGTAAAGTCATGAAAAGTGCAAAATAATACGATTTTTTTAATTGTTATTGGAAACAGCGATACAACAATAATATACGTAAGTATCCAATTGAATAATTATTTAATCCTATTGATTAAGATGAGATGAGAAATATTTAATTTATTGCTCAAACGTAAAGCGTATACTATCAAATTCAATTGTAGTTCGGCCATACTGCTAATTTTGATGTAAATGATACTGAGGCAAATTTCAAACCAAGCAACTGGGGTTGGAAGTACGTCAATAATATGTACAAACCAATTTACGTCGAAGGAAATTTATTGCCCGACGAAATTTTGAAGAGTATAAGATGCAATTGTAAAAAAAGATGTAAGAGTAATTGGGGGTGCAAGAAAAATGGTTTGAAATGCTCAGATTTTTGTGGGTTTTGTAAAGGCCATAGCTGAAAAAACAAGCAAGAATCTGACGAGAATGAAACTGTCGACGACGCAGAAGATGATGATGAGTCTTTACAAAATCAAATTAATGAAATGGAACAATTCTAAAGTGATGAAATTAATTATGACATTCCACCGCAAGATGAGCTTGCAAGCAGCAACTCTTGTAAAAATAATCTTAAGTCAAAATTATTAAACTTCTTCAGTGCGTAATTGGTTCCAAACATAGCTTTACATCAAACTACTTCTGTGCGTGATTTAGTTATTTCTCTTGCATATAAGTAGTCAACTTGTTGTCTATCACCTTGTTTTAATTTGTTTAACCTTCCAATATGATTTTCACTTTTGACATGTTGCTGCACAATGTATTTATTTGGAGGATAAATCTAAATAAAAGGAAAGCACTGTTAATCATATGGCCCTTATTACTTGAGAGATGATTAGAATTAAAACTAAGTGACTTAAACCTGTAAGTTACATAAATTTAGCGATTTTAATGTATATGTGTTACTAAAATGAATATTTTGAGTAAGTACAAGGGAGGGTGTATTTTTTACGAAATTTATGTATGCTCTTATAGGATATTAATTGCGATCTGTGTACTGAAATCAATTAAAAGATTCACAGTAAAATGATTATTACTGAATCTACAGTAAAGTGATCTATAAGTAGTTACTATCTTCCAACAAGCTATATAAAATACATTGCCAAAATCCCGTTTCATCTCACTGCAAGATTTTATCCACATTTCAATTAAATTTGTTTTATGGCATTTTTAAAATTTCAAAATAACCATTCGTAATTAAAACTTAATTTACTTAAAAGTACTGACAAATTTCTTTGAGAAATGCGGAGTTTTATAAAGCACTTTCTTGTCCAATTACTGTACAGCAGGTAAAAGCATCCCATTTGAGTAGGCTAATAGGACCCACTGCTTACAGCCGGTACAAAAATAAATCATAAGTAAGGTTGCCTTATTGGGGTTTGTTGAAGATTTGCGTACGGATTTGAGGGCTTCCAGCAGATTTTATGAAGAAATGCAAAACACGGACAATTAGACAAAAAGTGAATGTGTATAATTTTTTGGCACTTTAATTATAACATACTGTGTGTAATTCGTTTTATTTTACATAAGTAAATTTGTTTATCGTTTCGATAAAGCTAGTTTTATACAAAAACACTTTTCAAAAACCTATGTCATTTAATAAACAACCAAAAGAAATATTTACTAATAAGAGAAAATGTTAATTTGCAATAATAAATTTATTTTATAAAACGGTGAAAATGTTGTCAAAAATATTTTTTTCCAGCCATATGACAAAGTCTTACGATGTTAGCATCGCCATTTTTTAAATAATGAGGACTTGCATCTACCCAAAATTCCTAATTTTTCCCTGATTCTTTTTAATTTCTAATTTCCATCCTTATGGAGTTTTATATAAACAACCAAATTTTGTAGTTGTACTATTTTTAGTGCATGTTCAAGGCAAATTGTGGAGATTAATATTACCATTTTCAGTCAATTAATTACATAAATTTATGTTAAATTTTTCTGTGTCTAAGAAATTACTACCCAACTGTTTATTTCATTATATTGTCGCCAGTTAGGGCAGGAAGAGATAATCTTTGTCGTCTGTCTAGTTTGCATGCAACAATGACATTCCACTAATACAATGAGATCATTTAAATTTATAATTAGAGTAGGCTTATGATTTTTAAATTAGGTTAGCAACACCAACTCCCATAGCCTACTCTATTCACTTGAATTGTCAAAGTGACTCGCTGTGTAAATTAGAGGTTATATAAACATTTTGATAATTAAAAATTAGGGAATGTATTTTGGAAATCATCTACGCACCGTTGTAAGGAATACTTCCGTTCACTATTTTTTTGCCGTTCGGCGTTCTTAAAATAACTCTCCGTAAGAAAAATCTTATGTTCTAAATTAAACATTTTGGAGCGTCACTTTGACAATTCAAATGAAACTGTCAGCAGTTGGTGTTGCCAACCTAATTTAAAAATCATAGCCTACCCTAATTATAAATTTAAATGATCTCATGGTATAATTCTAATTAATAAAACATCTATATTTTTAAAGTCATTTCAAAAATACCTTTACATTAAATCATTAAATCGTTACGCGACACCTGACCTACCAAGGGAACAGCTCTGGTGTTGTGATTTTTGTTTAACCAAGTTACCGTTATCGCACCGATTACCGGACTATCCTCGCTGAAATTGCCTACGAAATTATTACGAAATTAGTACGGCTAGACTCAGTTTCCACGGGGATCGTTCCTGCTGAATAGGTCGCGGGACGAGCAAACGTAAAACTTCGGAGCCCGGGATTATTCCCGTCGCCGTTCGAAAATAAAATAAAAAAATAAAACGTGAGGTAGAAGGCAATCTTTGGTCAACTCTAATAGAATTTGACCTCCTTCCGAAATATGCTCGCGTACGTGACGGGGTGTTATTTCTTTCGTCGGAGATGTGCCGAGAAACGGGAAGCGTTGTCCCGACATCGGTTTCTGAATGGCATATTAGAAAGGTATTAGGAAGCTGCGCCTTTTTTTTCGAAACGTTTTGACCTAATTTAACGGAAAACGGGGGAGAAACTCCCGTAAGGTAGCGACGTGCGAGCGAGTATGGAAACGATAAAAGCGCAAAAAGTTGATATCGAAACGTAACGATTCATCAAATTTTATTGACGTTTTGTACGTCGTGTTCATAAACAAGTTATAGGATTGGAAATGACTTGATAAATGTTGTCGTAAAGACAAGAAAAACTCCTAGTACATATGAGTATTTTACGTTGTTTTTAAACGATTTTAACGCACGAGGGAGACGGTTTAAGGCCGGCTTTTATTAGCACCTTATGCTGACATTGTTGATACCTTGAAAATATTTTTGAAATGTAGTAATTTGTAAAAGGTGACAGATGAATCTGGAAAACTGATTACAGACAGTACGTTATAAATAAAGTGCCAAAGAAATATACACATTCACATTTTTCCTAATTGTCAGTATTTTGCATTTCTTTATGAAATCTACTGGAAACTTTCAAAATGGTATGCATCTCTTCAACAAATGCCCAATAAAGCAACCCTACTTATGATTTACTTTTGTACCTCCTGTAAGCAGTGTGTCCTATTAGCCTATTTAAATGGGATGCTTATAACTGCTGTCATGCAAATTGGGGAAGAGAGTTCTTTATAAGACTCACTCATTTTTGAATCAATTTTGTCAGTACCTTTAGGCATGTTGAATTGAACGGTTAAACATGCTAATAACAAATTTAATTGAAATGTGGATAAAGTATTGCAGTGCGATGAAACGGGATTTTAACAATTTAGTTAACACAGCTTGTTGGAAGGTAGTAAGTACTTATAGATCACTTTAATATAGATTGAATAACAATCATTTTTCTATGTTCCGGCATCTAAAATGACATCTATTCTAGCACAGAAATGGCCGAAAACAGTTCTTTAATGAGTCTAATTAAAGCATTGTTTTTTTTTGGGTTGGTAACAAGAGATTCCCTAATGCTGTCTGAGGTCTGTCAAAACAAAATTAAAAATAAATATGGCCGTCGCGTCAAACACCTTCTTGTAATTAATGCGATTCGGATTCTTGAGACATTATTTAGATTTTATTTAAATCCATTAAATTATATTTGAAAATGGTGTGAAAATTGACAGATTGACATTCCAAGAGCTCGTCCGTTCTAAAACTCGGACTGGGGTTTGGAATATGAAGTCTTCTGCAACTTGTACTTTAAACTACTATACTGTCAATCTTTTAAATAGTTTAAGTACACAGATAGCAATTAATATCATAGGAGACCATTCAACAATTTCGTAAAAAATACACCCCACCTCGTATTTACTCAGAATGTCAATTTAATTAACAAATATACATTAAAACTGCTAAATTTATCAAACTTCCAGGTTTAAATCACTTAGTTTTAATTCTAATTATCTTTCAAGTATTAAGGAACAAATAATTAACAGTGCTTTCTTTTGTTTTAGATTTATCCTCCACAAATATACATTGAAGGGCAACATGTCAATAGTGAAAATCACATTGGAAGGTTAAACAAATTAGAACAAGGTGATAGACAACACGTTGACGACTTATAGGCAAGAGAAATAACTAAATCACGCATAGAAGCAGTTTGATGAAAAGCTATGTAAGGAACCAATATTGCATTGAAAAAAATTTAATAACTTTCAATCAAAATCAGTTTTACAAGAGTTTTCTTCGTATAATATTCGATACAAATTAATTTTAAGACAAGCTAGTGTTGATGTATCCTATAGAACTACGATATCTGTAAAAATATCATCTCCGAAAATAATTTTTATTGTTGATGAAATAATTGATTAGACTGGAAGATGTATTGCACCTTAATTAATCGAAATGTTTTAAGAAAAGAGTACAAGCAAGTCATTTATTTGACACAACAAATAATCTAACTGTTTTCAGATTTGTGCAAGATTCCTTGGATAATTTATACACCAAATACCCTTTTGACAACTCATTTAATTTCTGTCTGATGCTGCCGCATATTATATGATTAAATCTGGTAACAATTTAAAGATTTTTGCCCAATCTAATTCACGTAACTCGTTTAGTCCACGCCATTAATATGGTCGCCGAATTTATTAGAATCCAATTTTCTGTGGTTAATTATTTGATAAGTTACATGGAATAAGTAATTATTAAATGTCAATCACGAATTCAACTTTACAGCGACAAACTTTCGGGTGTTCAACTGCCGCCAAATCCTATCGTAACTTGATGGGGTACATGGCTTAATGCATCAATTTTTTGCATTGAACATAACGATAAACTTAAAGAGATTATTGACGATTTAAAATATTCTTCTTGGACGGCTCTATGTAATATCAGACTATTAAGAAAACAAACGAACGGTTTAAACCTTCAATTTAGATTTTGTGCGACATCAGGACTTCCCAATAAACTTTTAATGAAACTAGGATTGAATGAAAGGGTAGTTTACTTTTGCCATTTTTCCTTTTTTGGAAATTTTTCAAAAGAAAGTTTTTACTTTCTCATATGGGGTATCCATATAATAAGAGAAAGTATTGTAATCGCACTGATTTTCGAAATTTGAGATATTGGCATTTCTGGAAATTTTGAGGTTCCCTGAGTTCGAAAAATATGTTTTTAGAAAATGTCTTCAGTTTTTCTCAATCCATGATTCCATCATTACATGCCATATTTAGTTAGGCAAGAAATAAAGTAGTTTTCAAAATCGATTAAAAAACACTAAACTTATAAGATGACTATGTTTAACCTCTTCCATGTTGTCCGCGATTGTGCCAAGAATACATATCTGAAAAATAAAATAAAAAATATATTACAAACTGAATTATAATAGGAAGGTAATAGATACTAACCATTAGAAGAAAACTCATAGTGTCCGTTTTGTTCTTCTTTGAAGTTGTTCGTCACTGCTGCCGCCATCACTTTATTACCTGAAAATATATTTATAAATATAAAAACGAAGTTTGAATAGCAAAAATGAAATTTCAAATATAATACTGAAATACAAACCATTTGAAATTTAGAACGTCACATTATCAAATGTTGGCTACTGCTATTCTACCGTTCTATGAAGATCCTGAAAGTCTTACCTGAAAAATTACTGTTGAAAATATTACCAGAAACATAAGAGTTTAAATAACTCACCTCGTAAATAGCTGCTAATCTCTTAAATCTCTGCCCCTATCTGAGGTTCTATGCCATTGTCGACGAAAATACTCACCTGAAGATGCAATAAAAGAAATTAAGCACCATAGGACTGTTTATAAATTATAAATCTCAATATCATATTATAAAACAATTGAACAAATATAACAATTAATCTTATGATCCGTTTCTGGTAGGAATGTGTTGAAAAGATGGAAATAACACGTTGTAGATAATTTATTGTGAATTGTTCTACGAAGTGTAGAAAAAGATTTAAATAAAAACTTTCAAAGGTATTGCAAAATTGAAACCAGTCCCGACCGATTTTTGTAATAAGAGTCCCTTGGAGAAACTAATAGAAGAGTATTGTTAGAGTAAGCACTTTTTCCTCAAAAACAAAAAGGAGGAAATGCTGGTATTTCGTATAGTTTCCACGCTTATAAAATAAAATGTTTGTTGAAAAATACGTGTTTCAAAAATATTGTTATCTAGTTGGCGTTGGAATTTCTGTGCATGTAATTTTTGATGTGCCGCACTCTATTGATTTGAACCTATCAAAATCTGACAAGTGTCACTTCGAACATTTATTGTGAAACTGGCAATCAGTACTGCTCGGTACTGCTGGTAATTAACGGCTTTTTTCAGGGCCAAAACAAATACTACAAATAAACATATTCTCAGGTTTCGTTGTGTTTTGACAGAGAAAAACCAGAAGTTAAAAGTGGTTATGTAGTTTATTTTGAGGTTATGTATAGCTAGTAGAAACTACTAATTTCGCAAGGCGGTTTTTTTTTATTTTACATGGGAATTCCACAGCCGACTAGATAATTATTTTGAAACACGTTGTAGTTTAAATGGAAACGTACCACTTGACAATGGCATGTCCGCATGATGGCAACTGCTTGCACCCTTGCCCTGCTACACCCCTGCCTCCAAGAGCACTAATCAATATCTGAAACAATAATAAGATGATTACTTAAAACATGAAACAACGGGCATAATGTTGCCGTGAATATTTTGTCCGGCCATATGAGAAAGTCTTAAACATCGCCATTTTTTACTGGTAATATTTGCTTCACTGTCGAACATATATACTATAATAAACTCTAAAAAAAATTTTTGGCAAAATCTTCTCTAAAGGACAGTTCACTTGTCATTTTCCGAATGTTGGAAATTTTCTCAAAAGTCACATTAATATGTTTTTCCATACTTTGAACATTCATTCTACTACAAATTGCATAAAAAAAATTTAATTTAATTTTTGGCTGTGAAGGGCACTTTACGCTTGTCGATATTCGGTTTTTCGAAATTTTCCCGAAATTCATTAGCATACTGTTTTCTAAACTTAGAACAATTAACCTAATTTGAAATATGTATGTATATGGCGAGTTTGTTACACCTGGCGCCGTCTCTCGCATCCCGGTTTCCACGTTTTTCTGTTTCTCCAATCGTTTTCTGACAGTCCTCTACTTGTCATGGCTTCGGCCACTTCATCTTCCCAAGTTCTTTTTGGTCGTCCTCGTTTCCTTCTCTGGTTTGGGGTCCATTTCCATATTTTCTTTGGCCATCTGTCATTGGCCATGCGCCGCAAGTGTCCATACCATCGAAGTCGTTTTGCTTCAATTGTATCAATTATGTCCAAGTCAATTCCCATATTTTCTCGGATGTTTTCGTTTCTTACTTTGTCAAGCCTGGTTAACCTGCTACACCTTCGTCAATAATTCATTTCAACAGCTTTGACTTTCAACTTATGGTTTTTATCCATTTCCCAGAAACCAGAAAGAATACCTATCGGTACTCCCATATTGCGACATTTCAATCTCCATTGACTAAGGGCACCATTGAGATATATCTTGAAAAGGGTTGGTGCAATGCAACAACCTTGTCTCAGACCTTAAGTTATTTTAAACGGCGTTGATAGTTTGTTGCCATTTTTTATACTAGATGTTATATTACTGTAAAGACTTTGGACCGCATGTATATAGATTTCTTTTACACCTTGATTTCTCATAACGGACCAAAGCTGTTTTAATGGAACGCTGTCATAGGCCTTCTCCAGATCTATGAATACAAGGTGTGTTTCCAGTCCACGTGCCAGTCGTTTTTCAGTTACCTGCCGAAGACAGAAAATACTATCAGTGCAAGATCTTCCGGCTCGGAAACCATTCTGTTCCTCAACATCTACCGAACAGGTCTTAATTCGTTTTTTTTTAATATTTTTCCATACAGTCGGGCGAGTGAATTTATAACACTAATACCCCTGTAGTTTGAGCAGTCTTTGCGGTCTTCTTTTTTATGAATGTTGCTGATGTACGCCGTGTTCCGAGATTCGGGATGTTGGTCACCTCTCAAGAATGAATTGAATATAGAGGCCAACAGTTCAAACAGAATACCGGGGCCATGCTTAACCAGTTCTATTGGAATACCACCTGGACCAGCTGCCTTTCCGTTTTTCATTTCTGCAACGTTTTTTTTTTAATTTCTTCTGCTGTAATTACTTCTTCCTCTGAAAGTGACCAATCAAAACTTTCATTATGTTCTGATGCAAATTGTGGTCTATCTTCTGTTAATATATTCTTATAGTGCCTAATCCATTCTTCGGTATCTATCAGTTGTAATCTGCATCTTTCCTGTCTGTCGTTCCTAAGATTTTTAATAACTTTCCAGGCCTCTCTGGATTTAGTACTACCTATAAGCCCATCAATGTTTTCGCATGTTTGTTGCCATTGGCCGTTTTTTGCTTTTGTTACTACACGCTTGACTTCGGCATTTATTCTTGCGTACGTTCTTCGGTCCTCAGGATCTTTTGTTGATAGCTACTTATTATATTGATATTTCTTTTTTTAATTAATACCTCTATTTCGTATGACCACCAAGGGGGCTTATTTTTAGTGTTCAGGCTTTGTCGCTTTCCTAAAGCTTCTTCGGCTGCTTGATGAATCTTATCTGTAATTTGTTCATACATGTCCAAAGCCGATGTCAAATATACTAAATATGCCACATTTCTTTGAAAACAAAGTGTAATAATGGTAAAATCGCGAAATGAAAAAAATCACCAACACCCAAAACTCGATTTCAAAGTATAAGTATAGTAGCGGCGGTGTGACGTCATACTAGCCACGACCACGCTACCGCGTGGCCAGATGCTACTCAGTTTTGTACAGAGGCGTAATCTATAAAGGAATGCAATTGATTCATCTTGAAGGCCTTGCAAATTATAATTTAGGCTACTTGTTGTTTGGGTAACATCTCTATCATTAGTTGTTTTTTGAACGGTGAACATCATATTTCTATAAGGAAAATAGATGGCTGAGCGCAGCATATAGTGATCGGAACCACACTCTGCGCCTCGTTTAACTCTTACGTCGGCATATATACATATATACTATAATAAACTCAAAAAAAAAATTTGGCAAAATCTTCTCTAAAGGACAGTTCACTTGTCATTTTCCGGATGTTGGAAATTTTCTCAAAAGTCACATTAATATGTTTTTCCATACTTTACACCTTCATTCTACTATCAAATTGCATAACAAAATTTAATTTAATTTTTGGCTGTGAAGGGCACTTTACGCTTGTTGATATTCGGTTTTTCGAAATTTTCCCGAAATTCATTAGCATACTGTTTCCTAAACTTAGAACAATTAACCTAATTTCAAATATATATGATAAAATTTAATAACATTTTTGACTACGTCGTCTCTGAAGAGCAGTTTACACCTATTGCTATATGAGAAAGTAGTGCGATAAAAACATTACAATTTTTGTTTAACAAATCTCTTTACTTAGTTCGTCTTAGATTAATTTCGTAGCATTTATGTCCATCAGATATTTCGTTAAACATTTCCTAAACTATATTATAAATTTTTGTGATGAACGTCCCAAATGATAGGAATAAGACATAATTATATTAATAGTAAGAAACATTCAAAGAAATGGTTAACAGCAACCCCAATTTGCTGTACTCAAGAATTCGATATAAACAGTTTCAAAATGTGTTTCAGAAAAATTCAAATTATTAATATTTATTTCGCAAAATTTTCGCACACGGCCAAAGAATGTTTGTAAAGGATTGTAAATGAAAGGATAACTCATCCCTGATTTGTGTGTACGTATTCACGTGTAACTTATTCTCTATGTTTGATGTCCTGTTCCCCGTCACCTACTGCGCTTAAAACACATCCGCATTACAATAGCACTTTTGTCTCATTCTAGCTGTCTCAAACGTGTATTGGCGCTGAATAAAATTGAATGTACCAGTTTTCAGCGGACAGATTCGACGCGTTTATCCGATAACATCGACAAACGATTTCTGCTTTGTTTGAGATGCGCTTGTGGAACACTCGAGAATGTCTAGCGTTTTTCTATTTTCTATTTTACTCAGATATTCAATTGGGCTCACCCTATGAATATTTTTGAAACGTCTCCCGCCTCGCGAGTACGCGAGAGTGAAACATTTTGAATAGATAAAAGGCGTAATCGCTCCCCGAGTTTTGTTCGCGGAAGCCCGGATCAAGTTTTTAAAAAAACACAAGAAGTTTAATGTTGAGCTTTAATGTGTTCTCGATGAACGCATTTACAAAACTGAGGTACAAAAGCTTGTCACCTACGATTCTACACATATATTTATCTCTTTTCCACTAAAGATTACATTACGCAATTCAGCATCCTATAAGTTTACGTTGGCAGCGGTTACAGGGACGTAACTCCTCCACCCTTAGAACAGGCTTCGGGGGGTAACTATTGGAACTGGGGGTTGACCTGGTCCGTATTCGACTGTCAGAGGTATTCTTCTTCGTAGATCTTCTGGCATGGTTGATCAAATTGGACGAATCTTTGCTCATTTAGGATAAGGTATTTATTTTCAGGTGTTATTATATCAAAGGAATTGCCGTGGAAAACTGGGAGAGGATACAGATGAAAATAAGTATATTTTTCATTCTCGACAATTGGCATCTCGATTATAAACATTATTTTGTTATCTTTACTGTAACTTTTAATTTCAAAAGATCGTTCAAAGTTTAATAGATTGTCTAGTTTAGGTTCAAATGGTAATTTGTTACTTGAAAGTTGTGTTGCTACAAATTTGATTTCTTCTAATAAATCACTGGGTTCGACTAATGAATTATGAAAAGTGTTAATTTTTGAAAATGTTATGGCAATAGCAATTTTTTCCAAAATATCATAAATTGCTTGATAGGAACTCTGAATCTGAGAGAGAATCACATGAGTTAAAAAATAAAAATGAGTATCTACAACAGATAGTTCGTTGTTTTTCAATTCATTTTCTATTTGTATCATTCTAGCTCCAAGGACTTTTTGGTTATGTGCAATTGATTGAATACTATTGTTAAAGGTGTGAATAGATTTTTCAAGCAATGTAATTTGTTCTTTTAATAATGTTTTAATTTTTATTTCGTCATTGGAAAGTATATTTATTGCATTTTCGTATTTTTCGGCATCGTTTTGGTCCAGATTTCCAGTTATTGATTTTATTATTGATCCTAATCCATTAATCAATCCTCTTTTTGTTCTGGTAAATAAATTTGGATTTAATTGGCTAAGCTGAATATATATTTTTGATTCTAAATTAGAGATTAAGTAATATGAATTATAAAATTCTTCTTTATAACCGTTTTTCGTTTGATTATGATCGAAAATATTCTGAATATTTTGAAATTGAGTTTTTATATTGTAGAATTCATCAACGACTTTGGAAATGTCAAAGATTTGTATAAATGACCAAAAATCAATTTTGTTTTGAGCATTACCTAATTTAAGTGGAAGCAACCCAGGGTTATTATTTAAGTCGTGGAACTTGGGGTAGGAGATGGCTGCCGTGCAGGTAGTGAATCTGTAACAATTGGTTTTCTTAATTCTTTTATGTGAATGATTTCTGTTTTGTTTGGATTTCGTTTTTCTGCGATTTCTACTCTATTTCTCTCTAATAATTTTATTATTTCGTAAGGTCCTAAAAATTTGTTAAACTTTTTATTTCTCACCTTTGGATTTTGCTTATATACAATTTGTCCTACATAAAATTCTTTACTTTGATCTCCTGCTGTATTTAATTTCGAAATTATTTTTTCTTTTTGAGTTTCTTGCGTTTGACTAACAGTTTTATACACTTGTTCTAATTTATTTTTGTGATTTTCGGCGTAATCGGCATAAAATAAGCTAGGTAAAAATATTTCATTGGGGTTTCTTGCATTTGTGTGTCCGAAGGTTAATTCAAATGGGGTAAATTTAGTTGCGCTGTGAATTGTGTTATTATATCCAATGAGGGCATAATTCATCAAGTTTTCATCGTTAGGATAAATTTCTTTGAGAATTCTGAGGTGTTCAATTATGGTTGAATGAAATCTTTCAACTATAGAATTGGACTCATGGTGATGGGGGGTACAAAAGTGAATTTTGATTTTGTGTAGATTTAAAATTTCTTTTACGGTATCATTTTGAAATTCCGATCCGTTGTCAACTATAATTTTTTCTGGTATTCCGAAACAACTGAGGTATCTGATTAATGCCTCACTGACATGTATTGCTGTTTTTCCTTCTATCGGTATTGCTTGAGCGAATTTGGTAAAAGCATCAACAAGAGTTAGGTAAAATTTGTTATCGTATGTGAAAATATCCATGTGAACAATTTGGAAAGGTTTCGATGCGGTTTCAGTGATCATGAGCGGTACATACGGGGTTTTCCTCGAGTACTTTGCTCTCTGGCAAATTTCACAAGAGTTTATGTAATTTGTTACTGAGATTTTAAGTCCTATCCAATAATAATTTCTTTTGAGATAGTTTAATGTTTCGTTTATGCCACGGTGATTAGTTTTGCCTTCATGATGGTGTTTTATTAACATTAATTGCTCTTCATTTTCTTTTACGGTATTTACTAATTTGGTACATTTTATTAGATTGGGTCCGGATTCAGAAAAATATTCTAAATATACTCGATTAAATTGTTCGTATAATTTATCGTTGTGGAAATATACACAGTACGTCTTTCCGGTAGTGGTATATTCCTTTAAAAATTGCAAAATAAGGTTATCGTTATTTTCAGAAGGTATTTTGAGAGTAATTATTTTATGATGTTGATAATTTTCTTGACTTACTTTAGAAATGGGGTAAACGTGAGGGAAAACTAAAATTTGATTGACTTTATTATTTATTATTTCATCTAGTATTTTAATTCCTGTATTGGTTGTCTCATGAAAATTTGAGTGTTGACTGTCTTGTGTACTATTTTCATGTTCGGGTTCCGGCGGTATGGTAATATCTTGAAGTATTTTAATTTTTTCTCGTTTTGGATTCGAAGTGGTCGGTGCGGGATTTTCAATTTGGTTAATTAATTGATCTTCATCAAAAGTCATTGATTCGCAAAGTTGTCTTAGGTACTCTGTGGATTCTAAATTTATTTGTCCAGGATTATTGATTATTGATTCGTTTTCTAGAGCATTGATTTTTATGCGTGAAAGGGCATCAGCGTTAGTATTTAATTTACCTTTTTTATAAACAATATCGTAATCAAATTCTTCTAATCGCAATCGCCATCTCACTAATTTTTAATTTGGTTCTTTGAGAGAGAAAAGCCATATTAGCGGTCTATGATCTGTATAAATAGTAAATTTTCTTCCAAACAGGTAGGGTCTAAAATATTTACATGCCCATACTATAGAAAGTAACTCTCTCTCTATGGTACTTAATTTTTGTTCTGATTCGTTTAATGTACGTGAAGCGTATGCTACTGGCTTATCTGATCCTATTGGTCCTTGTGATAATACTGCACCTAAAGCTACTCCAGAGGCGTCCGTCGTGAGAATAAATTTGTCTTTAAAATTTGGATAAGTTAAAATTGGAGCATTTATCAAGAGATTTTTACAAGTATTGAATGCAGAAATAAAGCTTTTATCGTGAATAATTTTAGCATTTTTCTTGAGACATTGAGTTAAGGGTTTTGTGATCTTGGCAAAATCTTTTATAAATTTCCTGTAATAACCGATTAATCCGAGAAAACTTTTGATTTCTTTTTGACTTTTTGGCAGCGGAAATTTTTTGATGGCATCTATTTTTTCAGGGTTTGGTTTGACTCCATCAGGGGTAATTACATGTCCAAGATAGTTTACTTCCTTCCTAAGAAATTCGCTTTTATCTAATTGTATTTTTAATTTTGATTTTCTTAACCTTTCAAAAATTGATTTCAATCGTTCAATATGTTCCTGAAGAGATGTACTAAATATTACTATGTCATCAAGGTAAACTAAACAAATTTCGTTTTGTAATCCGCGTAATACGTTATCCATTACTCGTTGAAAGGTACTAGGGGCGTTCTTTAATCCAAAAGGCATTCTTTTGTATTGCCATAAACCATTTTCTGTTTTGAAAGCTGTTAGGGGTACGCTATCAGGGTGCATTTCGATTTGGTGGAAACCGTTCGCTAAATCTAATGTTGTGAAATACTGGGCTTTTCCGAGTTTATCTAAAATATCAGAAATATTTGGAAGTGGATATTTATCGTCTATCGTTCGTTCATTTAATTTCCTGTAATCTACTACTAAACGCCATTTCTTTTTTCCAGAAGCATCAGGTTTTTTCGGTACTATCCATATTGGGCTACAGTATGGACTACTTGATGGTTCAATAATACCTTGTTGTAACATTTTTTGAATTTGGCTTTGAACTTCCGTTTTATGAATTTCTGGATATCGATAAGATTTAGTGAAAATTGGACTTGTATCCGTTAAATTTATTTTATGTTGAATTTCGTTAGTAAAGCTTAAAGGAATTTTGTCACAATAGAAAATATCTCGATATTCATAGCATAATTTACGTATTTCTTCTTTCTCTTCGGGATTGCAGTGTCCTAATCGAATGTTTTTTAAATTTGATTTTAATATGTTATCTTGATATTGATCTAATTCTTGGTTAGTTTCCATTTTTTCTATAAAATTGACTTCCATTATATTTAAAGATTCGACTTCGACTGGTTCATTGAATGTTAAAGTTCGTTCGGACTCACTAGAATTGATAATTGTCGTAATAGCGAAATAGTTAGAAATATTAACAATTGCTCTTGGTGTTTCTAAATTTTCTGCAAATTTAATGTAGTCTATATAACCTATTCCTTGGGGAATATTGACTGGAATTTTTTGAATTATTTCGGTTCGAGGTGGTAATTTTATAGTGTAATTTAATTTTGGTGTTTCGTTTCCGAAATATACAGGGACATTCGCATATGGAGTGACTATTAATCCTTTACTGAAATCAAGGGAAGCTTGCATTTTCTCTAACAGATTTGTACCAATAATTCCATCATATTCATTGCTAAATTTGAAAACATAAAATTTTTGATATCCGTTTACATTAAAAATTTTAAAAATTGGTATTTCAATCACTTCGTTATGATAAGTAATATTATGAGCTGTTTGAATATTAAAATCTTCATTAAAAATGTAATTTTTGAAAAATTTGTGGGTTAATTCAGGGTCGATTATACATCTAGTGCTACCACTATCGATTAAAAATTTTGCGTTTAATTCTGCGATGTAAATATGTGGTAAGCGAGCGTTTTCAACGTTGTTGATATGTATTAAGGTGGGTTCTTTGTTACTGAGGTTCCAGGAAAATTTACAGCTTCGTCTACAGTGGCGTTATTTAATCCTGTCTCTACTGTTTGTTCGTCATTTATTCCAGTTATCTCAAGTCCTTGACTCAATTCATAGTTATATGTTTCGTTATAGTCTGGGAGATTCTCATAAAAAATTTCGGGATTATTATAAATTTCAAAATTTTCTGGTTCTTCGTAATTATCGTAATTATGGTAATATTGAGAGGTATGAAGTTCTTGTGGATGTTCATAATAATTGGAATCTTCATTTGAGGATGGATATCCGGTCACATTATAAAGACGATAGGGCCTTGCACTACAAGTGCTAGTTTCCATGGGTTCGGGTTTATCGAAATTTTGGGTTCTCAAGTTTTGATTTTGTCTACTTTGATTCGGAAAAGATGATCTTTGAATTGGAAAGTTATTATTTGATCGAACTAATTGACCATTTCTGAAAATCATCGGTTTTTGATAAGGTCCTCCCTGAAAAGGATTTGGTCTAAATTGAGGGGGATTAAACTGATTAGTCGGTGGTTTGAATTGAGGAAAATTATTTTGATTCATTGGCGGTTTGAAATTGAAATTTTGAGGGAATGGTCTTGGGGAGTTTTGTTGAAATTGTTGGTTAACTGACGGAAAATTCATTCTTTGATTTTGTTGCATCTTAGGTAAATTAAATTTTGAATGAGTCGGCATTGTAGGAGTTACTCTATTTACTGGTCTATAATTTGGTTGGAAATTTAGAGCATTACTTCTATTCTGACTGTAAAGAAAGTTTTCTTCCTCGATAACAAATGACATTGCTTCTTCTAAGTTTTTCGGGTTTCTAAGTCTGATGTTATTTTGCAAATGACCTTGTAGTCCTCGAATAAAAGTTTTTAATGATAAATTCTCGTAACTTTTTAACATAGTGGTTTTTTCCTCTTTGGTTAATTCTTTCTCAGGTGTTGAGTTTAATTTTGAAACAACTAAACTACGAGCATCTTGACATCTCATTCCAAAGTTATAAGGAGATTCACCTTTCGAAGGGTTTAAAGTGATTAGATCTTGTACCAAGCAATCTAAATTTCTTTGATCACCAAAAGATAAATTTAAGGCATTTTTAATGTCTGCCCAGGTGTTTAATTCTGTTCGTGAACCTACTAAAGATAACGCTCTTCCGGTTAATTTTGATACAATTGCTCTTAAAAGAAAACTAACTGTGGCCTGATCTGTTCCAGAAAATTGTGTCATCAATGTGTCGCAATTTCCGATAAAGACGTTAAGAGTATGGGGGTTACCGTCATATTTAGGGATAGTATCAATGTACAGTCTGAGAAGTTGATAATTGTCTCCAGGCATTTCTGATTGTAAATTTGAACTTGTATTTTGAATTTCGTTAATTTGTAAAGTAGCGGGTCTTATCAGGTTTGGTCTTGTTCCAGAAACAGACAAAGTTTGTTCTAGTCCTTCAATAAGATCGTCTATATCTGTCATAAGTTAAATTTTGAAGTAAAAATATACTTTTACGATGTGAATGAGAGAATGATAAATATCTTATATATATGTAGCGGGATAAATTGAGGTTTTAGGGAAAGCAAAGTTCGACTTACAGTAGTAGTAGAATCTTCAGCATTCTTGTTCGATTTCCTTTTCTTTCTTCGTTCTTCTTATCCTAACTGGTCAGGCGATGTGGTCCTTCCCAGGTCTTTAGTCTAGCTGGCTCAGGCGATGTGGTCCTTCACCAGGTCCTTAGTCTAGCTGGCTCAGGCGATGTGGTCCTTCACCAGGTTTCTGAGATTTCGGCGATTTCGGTCCTCGTCTCAGGCTGTTGGTCTCGGCGATGTTGTCCTCCTCCAACGGTCTTCTTGTGAGTTCTCGCAAACTCTCCACACTTCCGGATGATCGTAGTTTTCGTCAATAAATCGTTGATACGAACCAATCGAACGCGATTTTTGTCGTTTTAATCGTTTGACTATCCTACTGACTGCGCCAGTTTTGTTCGCGGAAGCCCGGATCAAGTTTTTAAAAAAACACAAGAAGTTTAATGTTGAGCTTTAATGTGTTCTCGATGAACGCATTTACAAAACTGAGGTACAAAAGCTTGTCACCTACGATTCTACACATATATTTATCTCTTTTCCACTAAAGATTACATTACGCAATTCAGCATCCTATAAGTTTACGTTGGCAGCGGTTACAGGGACGTAACTCCCGAGAGATCAAAAGGGCGGTTACGTCGAAATGAACAAAGCCGTCTCTGGTATTCCGTCGTATCGATAAAATCCCATCAAAAGTATCGCTTTTGAAATTCGAATTATTTCCGATGTAGTTCCGCCATCAATTCTCCCTTGTTACACATGACGCTCTATTTTGGAATTTCTACAAATGATAAATCGCTTTGAACCCGTGTTGCCGTTGAGACACTTAGATCAAATTGTTTTTCAGTTTGATTAATCGCATCCTCTAATTCATTAATACGTTTTCCGAAATGGGATAGTGTTTTACTCCCGAGAGTAGTTGTTTGTTTCGGGATACAATAAAAATGTTTACAGTGTAATTCCCCTCGATTCAATGTTCTCATTTTACAAGGTTTTGACAGCTCGTCGTTTTTACGGTGAATTTAATAAGGTGTTAGTTCCTGTATGCCTGTATAGAGTGACAAGGGAATATAGAATTACTTAAAAGGGTCCGTGTGTATGTAGCAGGGGTGATATTTCGGGTTAATTTGGCCTGAGGTTATCATTTTACCGGTTTAAGGATTTAATCTAAGAGCCGAGAGTCACCGGATCACGTTGATTATAATGTGCGTACAAAAGTTGAGGTAAACACAGACGAATTTCGGGTAAACAGAGAACCCTTTTTGGTCATAAGCATATGTACATTAATATTGCGTAAAGCGATGAAAGTTACCATTGTCGGCTTAGGTGCTGAAGAAAAAAAGTAGGCGAAATTAATTCCACGGGATGCATAGTTCAGCCTCCAACTACTTCAAACTTACATTTAGCAAAATTTGTGGGATCCATTTAAACCCCCCGGAACGCTACTAGTCCCTTTGTCCCTTTGTAGATTATCTGATAAATTCAATATTGACCCGAAAATAATTAATTCCTTGCCAGCATTCCATACTTAAATAACCCTCTGCTCACAGTTCCGTTACAGAAATTATTCAGAAATTCAATAGCACCGCAGAATTTCCCATCGGGGTTTGAAGTTCATGATAATCAATAGACGTTTGTTACCAGAGCAAACGATCTTTAGGGCCGCCACATAATGGCTCTGTTTTTACGCTAAACATAAATCTATCTTTATCCGCTTGTAGGTGGATATACGCTGCTCTTCCACCCCATCGCTGCGTGTGCTACTACTAAAAATTTATCGATTCCCGCTTTTGAATCCGGAATCAAAGCAAATAACGATACAATACTAATAATATTATTCAAACTCGAACTGTAAATTATGCATACACTCTTGGATTTTACCATTTCCTCTTTTATAGTGAGTTTCCGAGCAAATGTGTTTTCATATTCGAATGAATTCTAAGAACACGGCACTAGAATACTTCTTTATAGTCTCGATCCGAACGACGCAACACATTTCAGGATATTCCTGTTTGTAAAGAGGCTGTAAATCTTACAAGAAATACAAATTTGTCACGTCGTAAAGTGTTTTTGATCACAGTAACTGCAAATGAGATTTTAAACATACAAGAAACAAATAGATGTGCGGCGCTGCTTCAAGCCAATATGTGGAAGCGAAGCATTAGATTCAACTTTGATATTAGTGTCTATTTCATACTTCACTTATAGTCCAAGACCCATCTGTCAGAAATTTGCTTTAGATGGACGTAAGAGGTAACTGCAATGTTTTTACATGAATACCTCGGGAATGATGCCCAGAACAAGAATTGACTTATCCTCCAAAACGCAGAGGACGGCAACATTGTTTAAAATGCAACAATTTAATAAAATGGAAAAAGCGCGTTTCTTTCCTGAATTGTTTTGCTCCTAACTTATTAAGTATTCAATTTAGAAGAAATTTGAAGAGAGAAAAAAGTTGCAGAATCGCTTTTTACATAATATGGCATAGGTAAGATATTCAAAAATTTATTAGCGGTTTTGCAAAATAGCAATAAACAAAAAAAATCGGCACGTAAAAGTGGTTTCTTAATTTATTATTTGAGGCACTTTAAAATAGAGTTAGGACTTCCATATCACAGTGTTGACTCTACGATCAACATAAAAGAGAGCTAAGTAGGGTTGTAGGGATTTAATAGGGAATTTAGGGAACATATTCTTGAATTAGGGATAAATAACCATTAAATAGGGAACTAGAGCAACTTGTTATTAAAAACATCTTAGGTGAAAATTCTACTTGCAAATTAAGTAATCCACAATTAATTAGAACAACGAAGTCAGTGAAATAATTTAGTGTGCGTGCTGATAAAGTAATCAATTATTAAGTAAGTAATAACTATTAAACCGGAATTAAAACAACTGAGTCGCTTAGGTGGACGCAAGCGCGGATCAAAATGATAATTTCAAAATCTTACAACAATAATTAATCGCGTAAGTATAACACCAGTTCTCGTAATATGATAATAAACGCGCTCGGTAAGGTCAAGCACACAGCTAAGTCAGGGAAATTACAATCTAGGACGCCGAAAGATAACAAAACTTAATTTGCCATTTAACCAATGTAATTTGAAGATGTATAATAGCTTGTGAAATTTTGGTAATAAACCAGTATACTTGTATGCTCAAAAACGACGTGTGTTGTTGGTCTTGATTTACGTCACCCCAACCTACTAGCTTTCACGTTACGCCCTGAGCGTTCTACGAGATCCTCAAGATACTACAACTTCTAAACGCCAAGATCTTCAACCCCGGACCTGCACGTTACGCCCTCAGGTCCACACCGGAGAGCACGATACGCCCTCAGATCCACCCCGGAGATGTACGTCACGACCTTTCTCCACAAAACTAGAACTTCAACTCGAAGAACTTCAAGAGATCACGTCAAGCTGTGATCTCCAACTACTACAACAGTGTCCAGCCTTACAACCTGGATACAAGATTCATCTCCGCAGCCACCCACGAGCTACGAGAGAAGAAATCTATACAGTCCACTCTCTAAAGAGGCCACTTCACACTTCGTTCACACAGGTAGAAAATCTTGAAGTTATAATAAATGAATCCTGTAAATTTCGCTTCGATCGGTTTATTAGATTTTGCACAATAATTTTGCAATCCAGAAAAATCGAAAAATATTAAAAATTTTCAAAATTGTTTAAGATTTTTTTCCACCATTCGATTTTAAGAAAACTGGCTGAGCATATATAAGAGGGTACAAAATTTCATGTTTTTTCAGAATTAAAAAATGTTTATTAGAACGGTGACAGTCATTGTTTAAATTTGTTGTCTATTTTTTTTATTATAAACAAATAGATTATCTCGGCGATTTTCTTGTTAAATGAAATTCTGAAAACATAACCGGAAAGTAGTCGGAAAGACGCTTCTTTTTATAAATAATAAGTTGCTATTTTGTTCATTAATTTCTGAGATATAACTTCTCAAAATTGATTGATGTTTAATAAAATAATGGTAAATAAAATTACTATGTTTTCTTCTATCTTAAGAAATAATTGTTTCTCGCTGTAACCAAGATAATATTTTTGTTGAAATTTACATTGAAAAGATTGAACTTTACATTAAAAAAAAATTCTCGCTTTGAATTTTGACAAATTTATAAATTTGACACCAAATTTAAACAATGACTGTGACCGTTCTAATAAATATTTTTAATTCTGAAAAAAGCGCATGGAAGCTCGTTCGCTCTTTTGAACAAGCTTTGAAAGCCAGTTTTGTCTAAATTGAATAGTGCGAAAAAAATTTACTCAATTTTGAAAATTTTCAATATTTTTCGATTTTTCTGGATTGCAAAATTATTGTGCAAAATCTAATAAACCGATCGAAACGAAATTTACAGGATTTTTTTACTATTTTTACTACAACTATTACTATTTTCTACCTGTGATGTGGAAGTCCCAACTCTATTTTAAAATGCCTAAAATAATAAATTAAAAAACCACTTTTTGGGCCGATTTCTGTTGTTTATTGCTATTTTGCAAAACCGCTAATAATTTTTTGAATTTCTAACCTATGCCATATTATGTAAAAAGCGATTCTGCGACTTTTTGCTCTGCTGAGCTTTCTTCCAAATTCAATACTTAAAAAATTAGAAGCAAAACAAGTCGGGAAAAAACCCGTTTTTTTCAATTTTTTTTAATTGTTGCATTTTAAACAATGTTCCCAACCTCTGCGCTTTGGAGGATAAGTAAATCCTTGTTCTAGGCATTATACTCAAGAAATTCAAGTAAAAACATTGGAATAAACTCTTACATCCCCGTCAAAACAGATGGGTCCTGGACTATTAATGAATATACTCTGTATTTCTATTTCAAAACT
Source organism: Cryptocephalus moraei (assembly GCA_946251905.1). Lineage (NCBI taxonomy): Eukaryota > Metazoa > Arthropoda > Insecta > Coleoptera > Chrysomelidae > Cryptocephalus > Cryptocephalus moraei. The sequence continues at coordinate 16,201,446 of OX276454.1, forward strand.
GCCATTAGGACCCTTCAATTTAATGTAACTTCGTATAATTACGAATTAATTCGTCTCTCTTTCACATTTGACGACATCCATAATTTCTGTATTAAAAATTTTTGTAAAATCTCGAGAAAATATTTCTAGTCGTCTCGGCATTCCTACTTTTTAAATGAATATTTAACAACTCTCGGAGATATCACGATGTGGAATAAAAATTGCAGTCCTTACCAAGTTCTCATAAAACAAGTTTTATCCGTCTGGAAGATTTCGCCTGTGAAACTTTTACGGCGCAAAAAGACTTTTCCTTGTATCTCCGCGATTTGTTTTGTAGAATAGAAAATAAATCAAAAATATTGTTACAAATAAAAGATAGAACTTCGCTCGCCATTTAAAGAAGTCAGAAAACGTATCGAAATGAAAAATATCACTATAATAGGTCAATTTTGGTGCTGGATGCCCAACATATCTACGATCACGTACTTATATAATATATACACATATATCAAATATAATGTGGTTAACTGATACCTGAGGCGACAGAAAAAATATTATATCGAAAATTTTACCCCTCTCAAAACTTATACTCAGTTTCGACGTTTTAATTAAAGTTTTGTGCGTAGGATGGACCAATAGCGAAAGTTGACGTTCCTTCCACAATTATTATTGTTGGCTCTCTGCTTCGCTTTCCTAACATGACGGACCAAATTATTAGTTTATAATCGAATTAACGTGATATCATTGTTTTTCTTGCGAATTAATTGTGTAGACCGATCTCGTTCGAGAGTTTTTACAAGCCGCTTTCAAATTTTACCAAATTTTGCCTCGTTTGTCATTCGAGATTTATCGAAGGTGCTTGCGATGGCTTCTGGGCAAAAGATAATTTTTAAAGTATCGAGTTGCGAAAAACAGGGGCGGGAGATCAAATTACGAACAATTACATTACGGAATTTTAAAAGTATATCGCAACCTTTTAACTTTGGAAGTTATTAAGGAGCGACCGGGGCAGAACAGCGTGGTTTAAATCAATTATTGTTTCAGTTAGTTTGCCCCAAATAAAATATCCGATTCTTACGTTATTATTACTATTCACATTATAATTAAAACAGTATTGAAGGAATCAATACTTTACTACTTACTACACGAAATGAAAAATATATCTACCCATAATAATACCTTTAAAAATAATGCAATTATGGAGTGGTCTCCATTAATTAATTTATAAGGTAAATTTTTTTCATCTACAGGTCGAATAAGAGTGTTTTCGTTAAAATAGGTGAACCTAATAATTTGGTAAAAGGAATAACATTATTCCCAAAATGACTTTTAATAACTTAAAACGGGACCACTATCTCTTTCAGAACATTCATCTTATAGTACATGATGTCTTTGTCATCACGTTGTTTGATTTCGGAGACTGTGTTCAAACTGCTTTACATTGCTTCCGCATATTACATTAAAACATATGGCGAATATATAATGCCTATTAAGCCACATCATCCAGTTCATAAGTCAGCATTTACCATAGGCTCATATTTTATTGCTAATTTATTACGCAAACCACGATTTTATTGCTCCACCCCTTAGCGAGAAAAAGGGGCTAATGTGACATGAGACTTAAGCCACATCATTCACCCCTGTATCTCTGGAACCGTAATAGATATATACATAAACCAAGCGGCATATTTTATTGCTAATTTATTGCTGACGATCGCTACTAGTATTTTGATTTTATTGCTCTACCCCTTAGCGAGAAAAAGGGGATAATCTGATTTAAGAAACAACCCCAACACCTGTATTTCCGGAGCCGTAAGAGATATATACAGAAACCGAGCGGCATATTTTTTTGCTAATTTATTGCTGACGATCGCCACTAGTAGCGCAATCCCATACCCACCCCTTCAACCCTTAGCAATAAACTCACCCCCGAAATATCAGAAAAGTAGTACAACCTTTTCCCTTGTAGCCCCACTTGATATCTACGTGATACCCACGTGATATCTACGAAATATCAGAAAAATTGTAACAAAAATGTATGTCCGTCAAATGTAGCCTATGTTCTTTATTACTATTTAATTTCTCATCTTCTAAGGAAAGCATGATTTTATTGCTCCACCCTTTAGCGAGAAAAAGGGAATAGTCTGACTTAAGACACACCCCCAACACCTGTATCTCCGAAACCGTAAGAGATATATACATGAAACATGCGCCATATTTTATTGCTAATTTATTGCTGACGACCGCGACTAGTAGCGCAACCCTTCAACCTTCAACCCTTAGCAATAAACTCACCACCGGAATATCAGAAAAAATGAAAGAAAAAATATTTGTCCGTCAAATTCAGCCCGGAATCTTTATTACTATTTAATTTCTCATCTTTCCAGGAAAACATGATTTTATTGCTCCACCCCTTAGCAAGAAAAATGGGATATTCTAACTTAAGGTACACCCTCCACACCTGTATCTTCGGAAGTGCAAGAGCTATATACATAAACCAAGCGACATAATTTTTCTGATATACCGGGGGTGAGTTTATTGCTAAGGGTTGTAGGGGTGGGTCTGGGATTGGGCTACTAGTAGCGATCGTCAGCAATAAATTAGCAATAAAATATGCCGCTTGGTTTATGTATATATCTATTACGGTTCCAGAGATACAGGGGTAGATGATGTGGCTTAAGTCTTATGTCACATTAGCCCCTTTTTCTCGCTAAGGGGTGGAGCAATAAAATCGTGGTTTGCGTAGTAAAATAGCAATAAATTAGCAATAAAATGTGAGCCTATAGTAAATGCTGACTTATGAAGTGGATGATGTTTCTTAATAGGCATGAATAAATAGTAATTATGTGACATGCGCTTCAATTGGCAAATCTACAGTGAATGAATTCAAGTGTAGTAGTGCAACGAATGAACATTTTTGATAATCGTATATCCATCTGAAAACTGATATCAAAAATTAAAAATTTCAAAAAACCTAAACTGTTATTTCTGGTTAATTAGTATTTTTACTGTTTGAAATAAAATTTGTTACAAAACAATGACTCATTTAACTCAAGACATTTAAATTTTAAAAACTAAATCCTTCTTGGTAAACTTTCAGAACTTCAAGTCTAATATTTCGCCAATTAACCATAGTAGCGCGATGAACGCTTGCGATAGCCTTTCCAACATCAGCGTTGATAGGAAATTCATTCTTTCAAAACTTTCTGGTGTCACCACCATTTGATATTCTTCAAAAATCTGAAATCTGCCTGCTTTCATGCTAGTATTGAGATTGTTTACCTGAAAATAATAGATAATGTTATATTTTACGTTGGAGTTATTTTTTGTAGAGGATATTTTATCAGTAATATTGGTTCAAGTTATGGAAATTCAATAATAATAGTTTAAATACAGTCAATATTACAAATTATTCCGCATAGCTAACTTGCATATTTTGAATATTTTAGAACAATCTAGCGTTCTTAATACCAATAAGAGGCACTAAAATGCGCATTGTTTGCGATGCATTTTTCCTCCCTTTACTAATTACGTATAATATGAATTTCAAGCATAAAACGAAGTATGTTTCTGTGTGTGGTCGTAACGAAAGCGAGTTCCGTTAGGGAAGATGAGGGAGAATTCATGTGGTTTTCCTTATGTGTCGAGAATAAAGAGAATAAAGCAATGGAAAGTGGGAAAACGATATGTGGTTAAGTACTCATACCACTTATGTCTGAAATGACAAGACACCTTACAGTTGAAATATTTGTAGGAAAATTTTACAAACCGGTTACTCCATATTACCTAATTACGCCTTTTGTAATAATTCCACATTGCTGTTAATTATTGTAGCAAAACAACCTTAAATGCCAAATGAATTTCAGTTTGTGTAAGTACAAAATTATTCAGTTCATAATTTATCGTATTTTTTGAAAATTAGTTTTCCTTCCATTTTGTACTTAATTATAATTCCTACTAACCACTTTTGAATCAAATTACAAAGTTATTATCTCTTCGTAGTTCCATTTTCTGCCAATCTGAACCTCCTCAAATTAAAATTCAAGCTTTGAAGTTTTGCTCAAATTTTGCAAGATTACTTTCTTATCCCTTCAATCACTATTATCTTTAGTAAGATTTTTGGAAAAATTTGACACTAACTCATTTAATTGTTTAAGTTCATTAATTAAAGCACTGAGTCGTCAACTCTTACCGAGTAATAATTAATTTAATTCCCAAGTAGGTGCTATAATCACCTGAGTATAAAATTCAACATAACTATTTATGTATTGCTCGGCTTCCGTATTGCCTGCCAACATTAACTGGAAGTAACGTGCATTTACAAGTTTTTTTCAATGTTCGTGATCAAAAATTCAATTGGGATTTAAACGATTACTTTCTCATATGCTCTCGTCACACGGCAAATTAATGGCGAGTGACTGACCTCAACAGACATTTGTTTATTGTGAATCTAGAATCGTGATATTTACAAATGCAAAAATGACAACTAACGTTATGAAGCTACAAAGTATTCTGAGAGAGAGCCTAAGTCGTGTAGTCGTGATCGTAAGTACGTCAAAATCGTAAGGGGTTATTCGTATAATACCGCATTTGGGGGAATATTTTACACCCCTATAAAATTACAATGTACAAAACTATACACATCCAACAGTCCCCCATGGATCTGAATCCTGGACTCTCACTAAAGCTATTCATGCGAAACACAAATGTTTTGAAAGAAACTTTCTCAGGAAAACCTGGGTGGTTTAGAGTTGTCTCCCAAATGCGAATTATTACCTGTTCCCCAAAAAAGGTCATGACCGAATTGTTTCCGAAGGCTACCTGTTCATTAGCGGGATTTCAAGTGGGTCAGACAACGTTCGGGAAGCTTTCTGAACGTCATGTGATACCCTTGAAAGTACGTTGGAAACGCAAGGGTACAAGGATCAAACATGTAAGGGGGGCAAGGATCAAACATGTACACACTGAACCTAATAGGCATCCTCACAATTTGCTGTAGAATGTGTAGAAAATTTACCTGAGGGTGATCGGGTGCGCGGGAGACAATTCGACCTATGCCGGGTGACAATTCGGCACCAAAAAATTTATCTGATCCCTTTGGGAGACAACTCGACTTCACCGGAAAATCTACGGGCCTGTGCGTGATTCTACAACGGTGGATAACAGAAGAAGAACCATAAGGAGCTTGAAGAGCAGTGCAAAGATGGGGATAGTCCAAGAGATTAAGGCTAGCAGTTTAAGAAGGGCAGGATACATTCACTAGGAGCCCCAAACTAGAATGATTAAACTGGCTTGCGAAACCAACCCAATGGAACGATAGGACGACCTCGCATGAGGTGGAGAGATAATATAAAATAAGATTTGGACACCATGGACAAAACCCAACCAAGGTTGTAAAGCTACAGTAGTAGTAGTAGTAGTAGTTTTTCTTTTGTAGAGGTTTAAAAAATCTTCAAAAGACACCAACAAAGTGAAAATGAAGATGATGTTGGTAGTGTGGGATTTTCACCCACTAAACAACCATCCTCTTTCTTTCCTTCTTTTGAGAAGGAGGCCAGACCGGAAACCGCTTTCGCATTACTTCAGTGTGACCCATTGATTACGCCATCAGGCGTCCGTCGTTGAATCTCCTTCAGCATTCTTTTCTTTGAGCACGTTCTCCGTAAAGCACATCACCGCTTTCCAGGAGCTCTCGGAGCTAGCCATGAGCGCTATGATGCTTCTGGGATTTGGTGTTACCCCAATGGCCTCCCAAGCGTTCTTCCTTTCCACTATCCAACGTTTACAGTGGAAGAATGTGTGATAAGCGACCTCCACTTTCTCCTTGCAGTATGAGCATTGTGGGCTCCTCTTAAGTCCCATCCGATGAAGATAATGATTAAATAGCCCGTGTCCGGTAAGTAGCTGCGTCAAAAAGTAGTTAGTCTCCGCGTGATTACATTTTGTCCAAACTATAAAATCCGGAATGAGTTCCGCCGTCCATCTACCAGCTTTGCCACCGTTGTTGCCATTCTGCCGTAGTGCGATCTTTTTCGGTCTTCTTAGTGCGTTCATTTAACTCGCCTGCTTTTTGGAGCCGATGAAATCGTCTGCGTTCTTGCGCCATTAGGTCAATAAGTGGGGCCTTCGCTAAAACCAATACGGCTGCCTCGGAGACTGTACGATATGCACAGGCAACTCGGAGGGCTGCTCGCCTTTGTATGGAAGCTAGCTTTCGTCTGTAGCTTTCAAGATGTAGTTTCTCTTCTTCTGGTGCACTCCATTACTCAAGGTTTGCGATCACTACATCAAAATCTTCTCTAGTCTGTGCCGCTCTTAGTAATTGTTGAACGTTAATGCCTGCCAAGAACTGACGTTGCGGAGCCATGACATAGTTCTTCTGCCTACTCCTCTCCGGCCTTCTATCTTTTCTTCAATTATTAGTCTTAACAAGTTGTATTTGTCATTTCTCATTATGTGGCCTAGGTACGAGGTCTTTCCTTTCTTAATCGTTGTTATTAGTTCTAGTTCTCTGTTTATGTTTAATACTGCTTGATTCGTTATGTGCTGTGTCCATGATATTCTGAGCATTCTGCGAAAGAGCCACATTTAAAAGGCTTCTAGGCGTCTCATGGTATTTAATTTTAGTGTCCACGCGATTTAACTCCATATAGAAGGACAGACCAAACGTAGCATTTAATAATTCTGATCCGAACGTCTAAGCTTAGTTTACGATTATAGATAATTTGCTTCCATTTGTTGTACATGTTCCTGGCCTGTTCTATTCATGTTTCTATTTCTACATCTGGATCCCACATATCATTTAATATTAGCCCTAAGTATATGAACTTGTGGACTTCTTCTAGTTGGGTGTTATTTAGGTACCTAAATGTGACAGTTTGCATCCGTTTTGCTAATTACCATTACTTTAGTTTTTTGAACATTTATCGTCAGTCCCATTGCCTTATTTGCATTATTAACTCTATCTAATATGTTTTGCAAATCTTCTATAGTCTCTGCAATTAGTACGGTATCGTCTGCATATCTAATGTTGTTAATATATTTACCGTTTATTTTCATACCCATTTCGACATCATCTAGTGCTTCTTTGAATATGTATTCAGAGTATAAGTTGAAGAGCAATGGAGACATGACGCAGCCATGTCGGACAACTCTTTGGATGTGGACGCCTTTAGTGATATTCATCTAACCTAATCTTCTGCAATTCATTCAACAGTTATCCATGTTGCACTCTATCAAAAGCCTTTTGATAATCAATAAAACATAGATATATTTTTTTCTGGTGATTGAGGCATTTCTGAATTAGGGTTTGAGTTGTAAACAGAGCCTCTCTGGTCCCTAAGGCCTTTCTAAACCCAAATTGAGAGTTCTGTATGATCTTCAAGAATATTTTTAGCAAGTGACTCATCAAGCTAATGAGCCTATATTCGTCAAGATGTAGTTGGTCCTCCTAAATTTCTGCGCCATAGAGCATGATAGAATGCACCGTGCTTAATAGCATACATCGCAGTAGTAGTAGCAGCAGTAGCAGTAATAGTAGTAGCTTTTTAGGGGGGACATTCATAGTTCGATAAAGCTGTATTTTAGAGTAAGAATCAAGGATCAGCGGCCAAGGATCTGAGGGACCACCAATCTCGATTCCCCTTATTTCCCCAACTATCCTCCACATTTCGCATCATCTCCACAAGTCGCTCTAAGGCTCCCGCCCGTACCGCTCCTCCGGGATCGTCCGAATGATCCGGCTCGAACGTAACGCCACGGGGTGCGAAGGAGCCACCCCGTCGCAACGCCGCCCTCGGTTCGGCTCCCGAGCTCCGCCGAGCTCGCGACATCCACCCCTACGCCTAACCGTATTTATTCCGGATTCTATGCGGCCGAAGGCAGTAAAACGTCCCGAACTTCCTGCGGGAGACTCCCTTCTCGTGGTTCGCACGCGGTGCACTCGGTTGTCGTGCGAGGGATACCAGTGACTCAGTGGCTGCGGAGGGACGCCCCGAGAAACAGGTATTTAGAGTCGGGAGGGGGCTGCGGCGGGACGCAACTAGGTCAGCGCTGGGGGTTAATTTATGCTATAGCTCGCTCGAAACGTCGAACTCCGATTCGGCACCCCCGTAGGCTCATTCATGAAAAATTTACTTACGTAGGTGAAACTGTAACCGTGCTTCATTCATTCCCTTACAACCTCGACAGCACAAGCATATTTTGACACTACCTTTCCTTCTGAAGCTTTCCATATTTCACCCAAATACATTCAATTACCCATTACAAACAATATTACTCTAATGAAATCACATGTGTGCAGTATCAATACAAGCAAATATTTAATCATGATGCTCCGTTCCGAAGGTGTGCTATTTCTTTAAAATCAGTGCGCTTTTAATTTGTTTCGTGACGGTATGAAAAGAGAAATTTTCTTTCAAAACAACATTTGAGGTAATTGTGAGTTAATAACAATTTGTAGCCTGCAGGTAATTTCAAGAACGAAGGGTGAATTAACGTTACACGCTACTACCCCACTACACTTTGCACTTTAACATTTTTAAAACTTACATTTCTTTAGATCGGTGAATTTATTTTTTTGTAGGTTTACGACTGTTTATAGGCAAATGTACTTTTGTCAAAACGTAAAATATATTTTATTACTCTCACTGTCATTACTTCCAGGTTTCTCACAGTACGAATTCAATAAGTAGTTCTAAACAGTATATATTACAAATTTAAAAACATTTAATTATTCTTGTTCTTCTTCAATAGCAGGCTTTGTTGCGAGGGTTGGCAATCTTTACGATTAATAGTTTTACCAATATCATAGATTTTTCAGCGATAAATACCTTCTTCTTGGTATCGGAAGTTTTTCGGGAATTTTACGGATTTCCCGATATTATTATTTAATTACTATTGATTTTTATCAAAACTAATACAGCTGGTTCGTTAACATATTATGCAGTTTCACGTTCAAACTGTCTCAACTACTCAAATTAACATGTTTTTTAATTGCAAATATTATGAAACAGCTTACACGGTTATACAATTTGTTGATGAGAATGTAATCTGTTTTTATAACATAGAACTTACATCGACAGAAATTCAAAATGTGATCTTCTTTTGTTAAGGGATGACAGCATTAGCACACCGTAAGTTGCTACATAACACATGGAAAGTTTGTTGAGTTTCAACTAATCATCCAACTAAAAATGTTGCGAAACTGTTTGTGGTAGGCTTGGAAACTTTTTAAGGGTGTTTTATTTCAGTTGGAATACGAGTGATTTGAGCAAATAGTACGACTAAAAATAGGAAAAATAAAAATCCATTAACAAGAAAATACAAAAACGAAGATAAAAATTATATACCTGGAACTAATATACTATACTTGTACTATAAAAACTACGTATGGAGCTTATGATTTACCACCAATTTATACATTATGATTACATTTGTTGACACTTATGATAAATCTGGTATTATTCAAATACTATTAAACATTTTCATGTCTGTTAATCCTTTGCTTGCACAACCACTATACTTAATACAGTATTAAATAACAAATACATATGTAATAAATATTATAATATATAATAATAATATTAATAATAATAATAATTATTAATGATTTTACATTTCTCCCTTGCCTAGGGCTTCAAAATTCCAAGGCAAAATCTCGGTCAATTCTCCCGTAACGAAACAGAAGGCAAGACCAAGACGAGACTAATTCAACCGAGAATCTCATCGAGATGAGATGTATTCCCATCAACCTTCGCAACCTGCTTGAAATTTTCTATTTTCCCAATTGATCAAATATTATAATGAAGATATTGTACCTGCACGTCTTTAGGAATCCGAGTTTTAGCTAGTTAAAAAGGACTAACTACCCCCCTCCCTCCCGTTGAGTAAAAATGATGTCAGGTAAATCCTGGGGGCAATTATTTTATTCATTTAATTAGGTATTCACACACAGTTAAAAAAAAACGAAATGAGGCACTCTGGGTATGACCGGGAGGGGAAGCTCCCCCATAGCTTTATATAAGATATATATATATATATATATATAGATATGTCATGTACAGAAACGATTGGTAGATAGCGCGGCGCTATCGCGCCGCTCTAGCTACTCTCAGATTCAGCCCACAATCGCCACCCCTAGAGCAAGCAACCGACAATACAAACAATTGCAACACAAGTTACCACCAAACAGTTAACGCGACTCCGAAATAAATCACTTTTATCTACTTTGCGTTACTAATGATCTCATTATTACATCGAAAGTAGTGTAATAATATTCATATTATTACACTACTTTTGGTAACTTTTAGTTTTGTTAAATTGGTACGTAGTTGGCCTGTCAAGTAGACGTGCGTAGACGTCAAGGTTAAATTATTAGTATTTCAATAACCATATCTTTTAAAATCATGAATCTACATTCTTGTCTTCCATATCGCTCACGTAAGTAAGTAGTTATTGAATTTGTCCTAGGGCTACTAGATTTTCAAATACGAAACGTCAATGTCAGTGACGTCAATGTAACCAAACCACGCAAAATTCCCTAGTGTAATACGAAAACTTGAGCAGCCAAAATTTAACGCATTAATAAAGCAAAGTAGATAAAATAGTATATTACACTCGTTTAATAAGACGTATTGTCACACTCGTTCTATTAAACTCTCTATTTAAAACTCTCATGTGACAATACTCCGTTTTATTAAACTAGTATAATATAATGTACTATTTATTCTTCTTTATACTTTTATCCAAGCCAAACCAAACAAACCTAACCTTCCGGACCGTAGTCGTAGGCTCAGAAACATTTCGGTGAAGGATTTTCTCGTTCCGTGTAGATCTTAATCCAAGATGTCTACTGTCTGTTTACGTCTGTTTACGTTTAAGAAAAAATTTTATAATGAAATATCTCGGTGGATAGACGAAATAAAGTAATTGCCACACTCAGGTAGGTTTCTTCTTTAGACGCTGATTCTGTTGATATAATTTTTGTTATTGTACAGTTAAAGCATTTTGTGAAACGATTGATAGCTAGCGTCACCACGGAGAAGGCAACCGACAATACAAAAAGAATTGTAACACGTTGCCAATAAACAGCTAGCGCGGCGTCAAAATTGGCCGTCCGGGTCGTACGGTTTTTCGGCGTTTACACCTTTCACCGATTCATTGCTTCGAGCGAAGCCAGCCATAAGAAAGCTACGCTTCCAAAAAATTTTGAGCAACTCAAATTTAATACTACATTTTACTTAAGACTACATTTTACTTATGTGTAATTTTGAAAAAAACATTACAGCTAATTATAATGTTCTGGCATAATTTCCACATAGTTCTGGCATAGTAGTATGAAATGTAGAATGTGGGTAATTCAAATTTTCATTCATTTTAAAAGAAAACATTACAATTTTAACATCATTACATTATTTTGTTTTTATTAGAAATTTCTATATTGTCGAATACACAAACGGGCGAGAGTGAAATATAACCTCAGCGAGAGCAAGGTCGAGACTATTCGGTATCGCCTCTGTCTCGGGAAGCCCTATTCTCGCCTGTACTATAAGAGACTGCAGTGAAGAAGCACAACTTATATTAGTGAAGAAGATGGAAATTCGTATTAAATAAAGTAGGCATAAATTTGCAGCTTCCATAAGAATTTAAACCTGTTTTGTGAATTACGAAACCTGGAAGCATTGCAACACCACATAAATCTTTCTGTAAATGAAGCAATCTGATTTGTCTTACTATAGAAAAGGGAAAATTGCACTTAACGCTGCCGCTATCGTAAATCGCTCTTATATGTATAGATACGTAGCATGAAAATGGTAAATAACATTCGTGTATTATTTTTCCCTGAAGACGGAATGTAAATACTATCATTTACATTCCTAGGAGAATCAAAAGGGTAAATCAAGTTGATTTTTTCCTAGTTACGCATATGTCAGACAAGTCTGACGTATGTCAGTCAACTTACGTCAGGTCCAAACTAAAGCATACATTTCAATTTTTGTGGAATTTTGAGAAAATTTTCAACGGCAGCGTGAAAAATCTAATAAGCCACACGGAATATATCCAATATTAACATCCTCGGCAAGTGACAAGCCTCGGCTTGGCCTCGGCTCGTACACACTTGCCTCGAATAGTAAAACGTCTTTACAATCCTTGTGACTTTAACTATTTCACGCTGCCGCTATCGTAAATCGCTCTTATATGCATAGATACGTAGCAAGAAAATGGCAAAAAACATTTGTGTATTATTTTTCCCTTACGACGGAATGTAAATACTGTCATTTACATTCCTAGGAAATACAAAAGGGTAAATCAAGTTGATTTATCCCTAGTTACGCATGTCAGACTGACATATGTAAGTCTGACGTATGTCAGTCAACTTATGTCAGGTCCAAACTAAAGCATACATTTCATTTTTTGTGGAATTTTGAGGGAATTTTAAACGGCAGCGTGAAAAATCTAATAAACCACACGGAATATATCCAATGTTAACATCCTCGGCAAGTAACAAGCCTCGGCTTCGGCTCGGCTCGTACACACTTGCCTCGACTGGTAAAACGTCTTTACAATCCTTGTGACTTTAACTATTTCACGCTGCCGCTATCGTAAATCGCTCTTATATGCATAGATACGTAGCAAGAAAATGGCAAAAAACATTTGTGTATTATTTTTCCCTTACGACGGAATGTAAATACTGTCATTTACATTCCTAGGAAATACAAAAGGGTAAATCAAGTTGATTTATCCCTAGTTACGCATGTCAGACTGACATATGTAAGTCTGACGTATGTCAGTCAACTTATGTCAGGTCCAAACTAAAGCATACATTTCATTTTTTGTGGAATTTTGAGGGAATTTTAAACGGCAGCGTGAAAAATCTAATAAACCACACGGAATATATCCAATGTTAACATCCTCGGCAAGTAACAAGCCTCGGCTTCGGCTCGGCTCGTACACACTTGCCTCGACTGGTAAAACGTCTTTACAATCCTTGTGACTTTAACTATTTCACGCTGCCGCTATCGTAAATCGCTCTTATATGCATAGATACGTAGCAAGAAAATGGCAAATAACATTCGTGTATTATTTTTCCTTGACGACGGAATGTAAATACTGTCATTTACATTCCTAGGAAAGTCAAAAGAGTAAATCAAGTTGATTTATCCCTAGTTACGCATATGTCAGACCGACATATGTAGTCTGACGTATGTCAGTCAACTTATGTCAGAGTGAAGTACGTCCAAACTGAATCAAAGATTTCATTTTTTGAGGAATTATGAGGAAATTTTCAACGGCAGCGTGAAAAATCTAATAAGCCACACGGAATGTATCGACTGTTAACATACTCGGCAAGTGACAAGCCTCGGCTTCGCCTCGGCTCGTACACACTTGCCTCGAATTCTAAAACGTCTTTACATTTCTTGTGACTTAAATAACGATTATTAATATTAACATGCAATAAACAATACATTTAGATTTTTAATATATCTGCTTTACTTTATTAAAATACAATTTCCTTCACATTCCCAATACACAATAACAAGGTCAAACCCTTAAAAACAAAACACTACTTCGACACTCTTTTCGATTTCGCCCACCTTACGCAATTAAAAAGTATCCCCATCGAAACTTTTTTAAATCGAGCAATTTAGGTAATCGTCCGAAGAAATATTTTAAATTGTTATCGTGTCCGCTCCGGATTCCGGTAGAGAATAAATTTTTAAACTTCCTGGGTCTAAACGGGGTAATAAGAACTTTCGTACCCTTTAATGTTCATGATTAGCATTTTCCACTTTTCGCGTTGTTCCGTTGTTCCTAACCTAAAAATTATTTGGCTGAGCAGGGCGTGATAATCTAAGGCGAAACTCTACGTGCTGTGAGAAGGGAGATTTTATTGAATTACGTTTTGGGTTTATTCGAAGTGTGAATAGGTGGTTGAGCTTTTTGACGACACTTCCTGTTTTCGGCTGGCTTATAAACCCATACCATTAGCCTAATTGGAGAAAATGTTTTGAAAAATGATTTGTTTAGACACCAGCGCATCTAAATGAAATAAATTTTTTACCGACTTCATGTAATGATTGGTTAATATTATGTATTTCTGAATTTTCACCTTAATCATAATTTAAAAAGGTACTGTCAAATGTAACCTATGCTTAAAGTGAAAAGAATCTTTGGAAATATTTGTTTATTAAAAGTTTTTTGTACAAAATATTCGAACAATTTGAATTTCAATACTTTCTTTTGTTATTTTGCTCCAAAGTTTAACAATAAATTCCTCCTTTATCATGCTTGCTTATTAAAATAACAAAAATTCTTTTCATTATTGTTCACAGATTACAAAATTCTGCAGTAATCATATAATATGAAAATGCCTAAACATTATCTTAAATTGATTAAAATTTTTCTCATGCAGTAAAACCCTTGCTTAAGAATTTTAAAAATATTTGCTTAATAGTATTTCGTACTATATTTCGGATCCTGAAAGTGGAATTAAATAGTTATTTCAACAATAACATTTAAGATCATTAAAAATTTACGGTTTGTTGGGGAAAATCCAAGAATTACCTTGGTAATTCGCAGGTAGTAATAAACGTCATTCATAATGTTAATATCATCAGTTAAAAATTGTAATGCGAGGAAGCTACACATTTAAGTAGGAAAGTTTCAGAAAACCATGTACCTCATATGTAGGTAATACTATAGATAATTTATATTTCCAAATTTATTATATACCACCTTTTAAAGAAGTGTGCGTATATTTTTAACACTAAACACTATCATAATATATCTGGTAGTAATGAGGTCGATAGGTGTTATTGTTACTATTTCTTTTAATGGTGTCTTATTTTTCTTTAAATTTTCAAAGGTGCCATACAAGCAAATATATATCCTTAACACAATACTTGCCAATTTGATCTGACCGATTGGCTCATTTTCGCTAAACGAGGTGTAAATCTAAAAAACTCTCAGTCCTGGACAACCTGTATATTCCTATAACCATTCAGTAGCATATTCGTTTTACTAGGATATGAGAAACCTAAGGAAATCTGACAGAATTCTAGTGCATTGAAACACCCAAACCAAACCTGTGATAATTGTTATTAAATATGTATAAATACATGCAACATTTCTTTAGAAGAGACCTTACAAGATAATATAGAATATACGGAACTATTCATAAATTGTGAGACATCGTCCTCTTCTTTCAGATAAATTTCAATATCATCCACATCATGTTCGACATGCCGCTCAAATCTTTCCATTATATTATGTTTCATAAAGTATTTTTGTGAACATTTTACGTTATTAAATCTCCATTCTTTCGCCTTCCACTCGTGCGGGCGTTCGTACATTTTCAATTATGTAATCGAGCGATCAATTGTAAAGGGATTCGCCGCTCTAAAAAAATAAACAAGCTGATAGAAATTCAATGAAAATTGTCAGAAACACTGTGAAAAGGGTCACAAATATAATTCGATAGAAGTGAAAAGAACTTGAAACTTTCTTCCTCTGTAACAAGATCAACTCTTGACATTCAGAAAAGTTTGCATTTCTGATGTGACGCTCACCGAAGCGTATTTAACGTAGAAGGGGATGAGAAAGAGGACAGAATGTATGTATGAATAACGACGGGGGTTAGTGAAAGGGGACAACTCTTCTGATTTCCAGTGTCTGCGAATGTAGGGGAATCAATAAGTTTATACGGAGGTATTGTTGTATATTTCGGTGCCTTCGGGACTTTGTTAAATATTTAGGATTCGCCCACAATGCACCTCTGTCTTCATTTTACTGATGTGACAACGTCTAACAACTTTATATCCGTTTATTGCTTGATAACGAAAACGATTTAGATAGTGGTGTACTAGCGTCCTTCTGGAGAAATCTATACTCGTCGCCATTCGGCAGCTACGATAGTTTATAGGCCAATAAAAGATTTATCGTTATTAGGGCCGCAATAACTCCGACATTATTGCGAGGTGAAAGTACTACGTACCGCAATTTGCCGACAATACCCGATAGCGTGCACTTTAAATACAAATTAAGGTAACACGATGAGTTTTGTTTAGCGATAGTCGTAATGAGTGAGATGTCCCCGGCAACAATTTGGACGCTCGTAAGTCAGGGAATGTCGTGAGAAGGCGATATTCCGCCGTCTGCATTCGCCCGCAGTGGGACCCTCGTACAGCAACGAAATTAGACTAAATTATACTTGTTTTTGGCAGTATAATGCACGAAATGACTCCGAACTTCTATGTGTATACACAATTAGCTGTGAAATATAACGTTGCAGTTAAAGTTCAACGGAATGGAAAACGAACACTTTTCACTACGGTTCGTACGAATCTGTGTTTTGTTGGGAATCCTAAACGTTCCTAGTGTGATTTGAGGCATAATGGGTTCCGCAATTCCAGCACAATAAGTCCAGGAAAGACTTTGAGTAGACAGGTGATGTTTAAGTAAGTGATTAAAGGCAAGGAGACCGGATTTAAAGGCACTAAAACATTTAAAAGGGCTCGAAAGGTAATTAATAAAATAGGCACACAAAAAAGTATATATCACTCCACATATCAGCATATATTTTATGCAAATATATCAAAGATTTAGCTCTTGTCTAAAAAAATTTAATGATATAGTCAACGTTTCACACCCCATTATGAGGCATAACCTCATATTGTAAAATTCCCTCATTCAGTAATGTTACTAAAACAACACAAAAAATTACAGGTGACTTTGATAATCACAACAAAAATAGGACAAAATGAGGTTGTCCAAGTTCTCACAGTTGGCCATGATGAGTAGAAGGAAGGAAAAATTTCTGTCTTGCCAACACTTTACAAAAATTGGAACTAAACAACTAGTGATATTACACATGGCAGGTATTCACTAAAATTTGAACTCCATTGAAAGGTGTCCGACTATGAGATGTATAAACCCTAAATGCGATTTTGTCTTTCTTAGACAACATTTTCTGGTGAAAAACAAACCAATACAACATGTAAAGTACTCCAATAGTCTCTTTTTAATTATGAGTCAGAGATTGCCATAATATTTTGTTGTTTAATTTTCATCTCTTTAATAATATTTAACGGAATGGAATAAGTCCCATTTAAATTTCGATTTTTTTGGAAAGATTGACAAGAAGAATATTTTTGAGTGAGGTGTTGCAAGCAAACAATTTTAATAAAGGTAGATTTTCAAAAAGTTGTTGGCAAACCAAAATCTTAATAGATTAATACACTAACAAAAGTTCTTTCAATTATTATATGAAAAATTATTCATATACCTTGAATAATAAACACGCAGTAGTAGTGCAATTAAAGGTGATAATTTAAATTACTGTTAACCTGAGAGTGGAGAAAAAACGGCAACGATGAAATTTAACGTATAATTTTTACTACTTTATGTTGAAAATGTGATTATTAAGAGAAATTTTAAAACGAGTCTGCATAAAATTGACCGCTGGCAATCAGTATGCATGTGAAAGTATTCTAGAGGAGGTTTTAGTAACCACACTAATTTATATTGTAACATTGTAATAGGTATTTTCAAAATCGAATTGCTTGCTAGACTTTAATGGCAAGCTTTAATGACGTAAAATGTTAACTTTGTTGATGTTCAAACAACATTAGTTAAATTTTAAATACCTAGTTAAATAAAGTTAATAAAAGAGATATTATCAGGAATTGTCCATTTAACAATTAAATTCCAGATAAAAGTTAGGTTAGCTATTATTTTGAGATCACTCTTCAATACATTTAAAAATATATTCGTCATTTTTTGAAAATTTGAATTTTTCAGTGGATGCTAGTCTCTCAGATCCCAGAATGGGTAAAATAGACAACAATTACTTTGTACTTACAACTTACAATGATGTACTTTTAATAATGTGAAAATTTCTGGAGAATCTTATGTGCAGCAGTACAAATACCTAAAACAACTTTTTGACTGGCCATATGGATAATTATTTAGGAACAGAAATGCAAATCAAATTAATCGTCTTGAAGGACTCTCACGATTTTAATCAATAAATGCAAGCTTCTAAGAATGTATGAATCATGAATTTCAATTTTCTTGCACAATACCAATTCAGAAAAAAAATTCAATATATATGTGATCGGTGGAGCAACAAGAAAATCAGACTTTTTAGAGAATTTATTAGAATAAACTTATTAGCAGAACCAGTTGAGACTGTGTATGTAAATGCATATGTAACTATAGTGTATAATTGATATTGTGCATAATTTCTCGGCATATACTGTATATTTACAAATTTATACTTTTTTTCAAAATAAATATAATTTTTTAATTTACAAACTTGATTAAATATGGTATCGCAATATGCACCGGGGATATTACGGCAACAATAGATATGTACCACAATCTGGGAAATATACAAATTTTTATAAGCTTTTAATATGTAAAAAGCCCCATTGTTTTAAAAAGTTTGACTATATTTTCGTTTCTCGTAGGTCATAGCACTCTTGGAATAAATTTATTTGTTATAGAAAATCATAATCATGTGTGTCTTTGTTGTTTGTAACTAACAATTTTGATGAAATATGGTAAAAAAATTATAAGCGTTTAGTGTGCCCACAATCACATTCAACCATCCCTTTGACATCTATATATTCATCTACATAAATGCAGATATCTGCATTTTCCATATATTCTCAAGTAGTTCTAATATTGTAATCTCATAAAACTAGAAAAAAATAATCATAAGAATCACTTCATAGCATTCATTTAGATAAGTATTTCCCAATGTAGGTTCGCTGGAAATTCCACTTTTGCAACAGATTTCCGAAAACAGATAAGTTTCGAATTGTCTACTTTAGTTCTGGGTATTATGCTGACAGAAGAGCTTTTTACAAATTCTCATGTTTTAATTTTATGTTAAAAATACTGCTATAATATCTTAAAATGGCTTTTAAGGTTTGATTTGTGCAAATTTGAGTTTAGACGCCGGTCAAACAACATCTCTTGTCGTTCGGCACTTTTCACACAAATTTAAAGAAATTGTCATACATCTAAGTAATCAAACCATTGAAATTCAAAAATAAATTAATGTGAATTTGCATTATTCTTTAAGGACTAAGCACAAATTTCAAGAAGTGCAATTATAGGTAAATCAATTTAACGGTATTAGTTTAAAACCAAGTTGCCTTGTGAATCTAGTATGATATCAATAACGGTCAAACTCCAAAAGATGCGAGAAATCAAGTAGAGTAATTCGGATATAACAATAACAATAAGATTTGTTAATTTTAAATTATACTTCAAAAAGTCATGATTTAAGGAATTCGAAACAGAAGTGGGCAAATATGCTCAAAATGTGAATTGATTTCCAAACAATACTCATTACTCAAATAAGTATTCATAGACAAACCAAACAAATACATACATATAAATCCGGCCTTAAATGACTAACAAGCTTTCTTCTAGAGATGCATAAATTGGTGAACCAAAAATTTTAGTCACTGAATTTTAATTTTCCAGACGAACAATAAAATAAAAAACAATCCCTGAGTGAACTGTATACTATTTTTAAATAAAATCATGCCTTTTTATATCATTTTGTTGACAGTTCTCTCCTCTGAACTATTCAGCCTCATTTATGCATCAAAAGTGATTATAAACCTACAACGAAATCTACTTTAGTAACTCCCATTTGCGCCCGATTTTTTTATTTTATTTATTTCACTCTTCTAATAGCCATCGGACTACCATGATAACGAATTCATCATTACGAATATTCTGTCTGAACTTAATATATAATTTCTGCCAGCTCCATTCATTCCATTCATTTATTGAGCATTGCATAAGCCATTGTATTGCTCTAAAAATTTTGTGTGTCACTTTGCTACCTCCGGTACGTCAATATTTTATCTCCGACATACTTTCGTCCCGGTTTTTTACTAATCCATGTTGACATAATTCAATAACTCGCCCACTCTGTGAGATCCATCTGCGGAACTGACATGGAGATGTGAAAGTAATTTCCGTTCCACAGACGCGATTCTTTATCGGAGTGTATAAAGCTACTTCTAGTGTTAGCACAGAAGCAACGCACTTATAGCCTAAGAGTGAAAATATTCACAAAGAGAGATTTCGAGGTTCACTACGAAACTGTCAGTTAGAGGTAATGTAGGTGCGCCATTCTCATATGTAAAGTCGAGGTGCCAGATGTGAAAAATTTCAAACTCTTTTGTAGAGCTGAGATGTACATCCTTCGGGAGGATATATTTTTGTGAATCTGTGGTTGGCATTGCGATGGGAATTTGGACGTTTAAGAAATGTTTGAAAGCGTGATAGTTCCAGATTGAGATCAAAATTGAGCGCTTGAAATTAGTCCGCCAATTATTTGAAAGCCCTATATTTTGGCGTAACCGTTGCGTATGACGAAGGTGCCTTATTGTTTCTACTAGTACTTTTTGATGAAGTATTTATTTCAGATATTTCATAACGTTACCAGTTTTGTTATACAGATGTTGTACCATTTTACTCAAACTTAAAATGGTAAGTGCTGTAGAACAGCGGTGTTCATCTATCTTTTATAATTCATAATACAAACTTTTAGGAAATTTTCCTGAAAGTTGGAGAAAATTGTTTCAGCCAGATATACGATCGAGTTACATATTTGCTACATTTGGATTGGTCATGCACATTTGAATATTTCTAATAAGTTTCAGAGATATTATAGATAAATAGACTTATCTTTGTAATACTGTTTTTGAGTATGTAATTTATATTTATGTGTAACATGGTATTTCTCAAGTTGAGTTTGTTTTGGATAAAACTTCCTCCAATCATGAAAAATTGTTTGCATGTGAAAAACCATTCTTATGGTTTTCTTATTTCTTAGGGTAAAACCAAAAAATATTTAAAAGATATTTAATATTGAGAAAAACTTTAAAAATTCTAATTATGAATTTATACCAGAAAGGGTTTATAACAGATAACTGGTTTCAGTAAAGTAGGACTCTAGCCCTCTATATACTCTTTAGTTGCGAATTTATACCAATTTACATTTTGTTATTTTTCTTCAAATCAAGAGAAAGTTGAAGGAATTCAATGCTTACATAGCCTTCAATATGTAGAGACCTTTAGTCATTTTCTGAAATAAGGAAATTTTCAGAATCAATAGTAAATAAGCAATCTCTATTAAGTTCCATTTGACATCACATTAATTTTGAAATTATAAGAAAAATTCATTAAATCCATTTGGAAGAGTTAAGCACCAGATTTCATTTCCATCAAAAAATTAGAAAGTTGGGGGTTACAATTCATATTAGGCCTTCAAAATTTGTAAACAACGAAAAAAGGAAATGTGGTAAAAAATTTGTTTGTGTTATAATAATTAACATAACACAAATTATGAAATTATAACAACTTTAT
Organism: Cryptocephalus moraei; assembly: GCA_946251905.1. Lineage (NCBI taxonomy): Eukaryota > Metazoa > Arthropoda > Insecta > Coleoptera > Chrysomelidae > Cryptocephalus > Cryptocephalus moraei. Next base: position 16,222,821 of record OX276454.1, read on the forward strand.
TTGGAACAGATAAGACGTAGACCTCATTAATATCAAACAATAAGAAGGTTTAAGGCTCTCAATTCTCATTATCCACTCAAAATTTATAGACACCCTTTGACAATTTTCACAATCTGAACCATTTGAAGAATTTAATAAAACTATTTAACAGCCACTGAAAGATATCTAAAATTTAAGAAATCCCGCAATCGTTTCTACATGCAAAATATGCCTTATAGATATATTATCTATAATCTACCTATCTATAATCTATACCGCCTTTTATAAAAAACATTATAAAATCTACTCCATAAATTTCACAAAACAAGTTTCAACTTTATTTGGAATGATTGGACCTTTAAGACCATCTCATGCGGTAAATTAGGGATACAAAACAGTCGGTTCTGGTATATTCTAAACTCTGGTGTCTGATATGTGATTAAAATAGTTATAATTTTAAAAAGTTACTTAAATTTATATTTTATGATTATTTAAATTGCATTTAAAAATAATATAAAAAAGCAACATGACTCTAAGCTCTCACATAACTATAATGAATTTTAAATGTATTTTGAGATTTAGCGAAATTTCCCATTTTTCTCATTAGTTACGGTTTCCGGGTCGAGAAACACGTTTTTAAAAACCACTAACTATTTATTTACACTACTTTAGGTTTCAATACAATACATGTAGATACAATATTATTTATGGAGACGATACGTTCGGTATGACAAATTGAACAAGACTACGTTCGGTACGATCGGTACGGCAAATTGACCAAGACTACGTTCGGTACGATCGGTACGGCAAATTGACCAAGACTAAAGCTTTGTTCTACGGAACCTATATTTATACAATCCTAATAGTGATTAGCTATGCACTTTACTTTATTAAAAGGGTCTATTGTTAGGGGCTGATATAACACCTCCCCCCGAAGATTCGAGTTCCGGCTACGAGGGCGGAAGTCGAACGTCTTCCAGTTCTAGGGCTGCGGTGGTTTCTCGTCTTCTTTGGAATTTTCTCTGGAGTCTTCGTTTTGTGACAATCACCAGAGCTATGACGATAATTATGTATACGATGATAGTCCAGGCACTTGGGGTGTAAGTTACCGGTCCGTTGAGCACAGGGTCGTTTTTGATAAATTCCTGCTTGATGACGTGAAGTTCATCCAGGTTGCTTTTCTCCAGGTTAAGGGTGTAATTCGATTGAAGTGGAACGTCGTAGTTCGGATTCAATTTCGGAAGTAGGATGACTTGACCAGTAGTTATATCTTCTTCGTTGGTGATAAGTTTTCGTTTTGTTGAAAGTTGACATCCTGCGGGTATGTCAAAAATATATGTTCCTTTTAGTCGAACGATTTCCCTCTGCTCGTGACAATGAAGTTGAAGTACTTCTTCTTGGGGTAGAATAACGATCCATTGGTTGGAGTTTTCTGTTTTCTGGTACATGCTGTCAGCGATCTGGACTTCCGTCTGGATACATCCTGTAGGCGTTTTCATTTCTAGAAGTTGAATTTCGCAAGGGCTGTCTTTGGACATTTGGAGAAGTGCGCTCTTATCGCAGATGAAGAAATTCGCCGATGCTTCAATGCAAGGTTCGCTTATCGGTACATAAAACAATGTGTCCTTTGCGACAAATTTTGATTTTGGTATTATGGCCTTAAATTTCCCTTTCGAAAATGTAGGTAACGAGTACAAATGGTACATTTCAAATAAATAGGGATAGGTTATTGGTAAATGGAATAGGTAAATGATTTTATTATTTAATATAAAAGAATCGATTTTTATTAATTTTTTGAAATTTGATACGTTTTCTAAGGTGATATTTAATGGTAATTGATTTGTTTTAAATTTTTCATTTAATCTTTTTAATTCGTGAAATAAGTTTGTGGTTTTAATTATACTTGGATGTACAGTGCCTAGTTTAGTGAAAACGATTGATGTTTCAATATCTTGTAAAATTGAATTTATTATCTCGAACATATTGATTATTTGGATCAATGTGTCCTTGATAAATCTAGTATAATCTCTGTTTACAGTTCCCTGAACAATTCCTGAAATTTGTTTAATTCTTGAATTTAAGATTTCTTCATTGTGCATAATTTTTGTTACTGTTTCGTTAAACTTGTTGATTAATGATACTGCTAAGGAATTTTGATTTTTTACTGAGGTGCTTAGTGCTTTTTGATTTTCTTGCAGGTTTTTAATTAATGTTTCGTATCTTTCTCCATCATTAGCGTCTAAATTACCAGTTATAGTCTTAAAAATAGATCCTAAGCCGTTAATTAAACCTCTTTTAACTCTACTTGGATGTGGCGATAATTCTATTATTCTATTTTCTACTTTTTCCTCTATAAAACTTAATATTTTTAAGTAGTTAGATACTTCGTTATAATAATGTTGATTAATAGTTAAGTGACTAGTTATATTTTCCGACTGTATTTTTAATTTGTTTATTTCGTAAATGATCGGATTTAAATCATAAAAATGAATTAAAGTGTGAGAGTATTCTTTTATTTTTGACGTACCTATTTTTAAGGGGATTATGCCGGGATTGTTTTCTAAATTTTTGTAATTTATTTCTTCTTTTCCGAAAGTTTTCGTAAGGATGCTTAACAAGCATAATCTGAAAAGAATAAAAACATTGGTTTTAGTCAAATGAATAGGTCTGTCTAAGTGGACGTTTCACGTTATCCATATGTATTTTAGATTGTGAGCTTGTAGCGATTACTTTCCTATCTTGATTCACTGCTGTTATCAATTTCGGTTTTTCAAATTTGTTTACGTTTTTCTGCCTTATATTTTTCTTAACAAAAGCTAATTGTTCGGGTTGAAAGATTTCCGGTTTGTCACGGTCTTTATTTATTTTCTCTAAAAGGTTTTCCTTATTCCTAATTAAATCAGCGTTTATCTTTGAATATAATACCTTTGTTTTATCCTTATGTTGTTGCACATAATCGTTTAACAGAATTTTATCTATTTCCAAGTTAAATGGGTCATTGTTGGTTATATGCCCGTTAATTACGTCAATAGGTTTATACTTTGTAGCTGAATGAATTGAATGATTGTAAGCTAGGAGTGCGTAAATCATCTTCATCTTAACTGGGGTATTTTTGTAACCTTGTGTATTTAATATTCTCAAATGTTCATTTAATGTTGAATGAAATCTTTCTATAATACCGTTTGACTGAGGGTGGTTTGGTGAACAAAAATGAATTTGGATTCTGTGTAAAGATAAAAGTTCTGTAATCACTGAATTTTTAAATTCGGTTCCATTATCTACAATGATCATTTTAGGTATTCCATGATGTGAAAAGAAATTTATTATATTGTCAGCAATCTCCGTACTATTTAATGAGGTTAAATAGTAGGCTTGTGCATATTTTGAAAAGCTATCAATTATGGTTAAAAATTTTGACTGTTCAAAAGTAAAAGTATCTAAATGAATTATTTCGAAAGGTTTCAATGCAGTTGGTGTTTGATTTAGTTGCGTTTTTACTGGTTTCCTATCGTATTTTGCTTGTTGACATATTTCGCATTGATTTATATAAGTTTGTATTGATTCTTTCATTTTTGGCCAAAAGTATTTTTCTTTTATTCTATTTAGGGTTTCCTCTATACCTCTATGATTAGTTTTGCCTTCGTGATAATTTTGGATTGTGTCTTTAATGTCATTCTTATCAATAATATCAATCAATTTCTTTTTACAACGTTTAAATCGTAAAGATGTCCATTTGAAATTTCGTTGTAATGCTAAAGAAAATGGTTCGTATATATCTGGGTTTTCAAAATACAGAAAATAATTTACGTCAGGTACGGTATAATTTTTAACAAAATTTATTATGTCATTTTCAAAATTATTTTGCGAAATTTGAACATTAATTCTTTGTTTTTTATCGAATAAGTTAGTTATTTTTGGTGCAGCTGGTGAATGTAGGACTGAGCTTATTATAATTTGATTTTGACCGTAATTTACTGCATGTTCGACAATGGGGATATTTATAATAGGATTACAATCTACGTTCGAATGAATCGTAATATTTTCACTTTCGTTCGCGTCTTGTTGCGTCTGTTCATTGTCGTCTACTTGTACGATAAGGGACATGTTGTCTAGGTCAGTGTTTGCGTTTTGTTCAGGAGGTTTATCAAACGTTACTGTTCTATTTGGGTCACCAATTAAATCATCGAATTGTTTCCAATAATCATTTAATTCTTTCGTATGGATTTCGATACGAGAAAGTGCGTCTGCGTTTGTATTTGCTTTACCTGGCTTATAAATAATTTGGTAGTCAAATTCTTCTAATTTAATTTTCCATCTATGTAATTTTGAACTAGGGTCTTTTAGCGAAAATAACCATTGTAAAGGTTTATGATCCGTTATAATGTTAAATTTTCTTCCATATAGATAAGGTCGAAAATATTTGGTTGCCCATACTATTGCCAAAAGTTCTTTTTCGATTGTCGAATAATTTTGCTCTGAATCGTTTAAAGTTCTAGAAGCGAAAGCTATTGGGAGGTCGTTACCTATTGGTCCTTGCGATAAAACTGCGCCTAACGCTACGTTCGATGCGTCGGTAGTTAAATTAAATTTCTTTGAGAAGTCTGGATATTGTAGAATTGGTTCGTTAATTAATAAATTTTTACATTTTTCAAAACAATTTACGTATTCATCATTTAATTCTATTTTTGCGCCTTTCTTTAAACATTTGGTTAAAGGTTTTGTCAATTTCGCAAAGTCTTTTATGAACTTTCGATAATAACCTAATAAACCTAAGAATCCTTTAATTTGTTTTGTTGATTTTGGAATTGGAAAATTTTTAATGGCTTTAATTTTGTCTGGGTTTGGTTTTACACCTTGTGGAGTTATTATATGTCCTAAATAAGCAACTTCTTTACATAAAAATTCTGATTTGTCCAATTGAATTTTGAAATTTGATTCTCGTAGTCTTTGGAAAACTGATTTTAGTCTTTCTATGTGTTCTTGAAGAGAGGTTGAAAATACAATGATATCGTCTAAATATACTAAACATTTTTCATTTTGAATACCGCGAAGAATATTGTCCATGACTCGTTGAAATGTGGCTGGAGCATTTTTTAATCCAAAAGGCATTCTTAAAAATTCGTAGTGACCATTTTCTACGTTAAAGGCTGTTTTCTCAATGTCTGTTTCAGTCATTTCAATTTGGTGATAACCGCTTGCCAAATCAAGAGTTGAAAAATACTGGCATTTTCCTAATTTATCCAAAATGTCATTAATATTTGGTAATGGGTATTTGTCATCGATTGTTTTCTCATTAAGTTTCCTGTAATCAATTACTATTCTCCATTTCTGTTTTCCAGAAGCATCTAATTTTTTTGGAACTATCCAAATTGGAGATGACCATGGTGAAGTACTTGGTCTGATAATATTTGAATCTAACATTTTTTTAATTTGATTTTGAACCTCTTGTTTATGGATAAATGGATAGCGATAAGTTTTAGTGTATACTGGAATTTCGTCAGTTAATTTAATTTGGTGTTTTATTTTGTTCGTAAAAGTTAAGGGTGCATTTTCCTGATGGAAAATATCTGAAAATTGTTCACATAACTTGATAATTTTGGCTTTTTCTTCCATGTTCAAATGGTCGGTTCTGATTTTTGATGAGTCGAATGTTTTATAATTTGGAGTATCAATGTGATTTAAGTCGAAGTTTTGAAGTTCTACTGGATCAAACTTTTCTACTGGAATTGGTGCAGAAAAATCAATTGTACTTGGTTTTACATTACTGTTTAAAATTGTTGTGAGTGCGTATCCGTTTTCCGCAATTGTTAGGCACTCAGGAATTTCACAATTTTGGATTTTTTGGTGTGGAATGATTATTTCACCATTTTGAATTGAAGTTTTTACTTTTATAACTTGTTCCATACGTGGTTGAATTGTAATTTGATTTAAATCTTCAAAACGTTTGGTTTGATAAAAATGAAATTTAATTTTGGCGAAAGGTGTTATCAAGTGATTAGTATTGAAGTTAAGAACTGCCTGAAGTGTCGTTAAATTGTCAATTCCGATTAAACCGTCAAAAGTGTCATGAAATTTGAAAAGATAGAATTTTAATTTATTAGAAGGATCTAAGTTGAAAATTTTCGATGGCGGAATCGAGGCACTAAACTGATGTGATGATTTTTGGAATACTGTGGAAACAATAAATGGGTCATTTTTAATTAAGTTTGGAAAGTATTTGTTCGCAATTTCTGGATTTATAAATGACTTTGTTGATCCTGAATCAATTAATAATTTAATATTATATTCTGGGAAAATTATGTACGGTAATTCGCTCATTTTTTCAGAAATTGTGTTCAAAGTTATTATTGGTGGTGTCATTTCTTTTTGAATTTTTCGGCTGGTTTGGTAAAATTTTGTTCATCATCATAATATTCAGAATTTTGTTCGTCTTCGTATTCGTTATTTGTCTCTTGTACGTTTTCGTAAATGTCTGTGTTGTATAGCTCTTCGGCTACGAAAGGAGGTTTTTGATTGTTGGCTCTATATGTATTCTGGAACATATTGGGACGATATTGGTAATTTTGGGGATTTCGGAAATTTTGATTAGACGTTGAGGGTCTCGGTTGATACGTATTTCGAGTAGACGTACTCATTGGAGTTGGCGGTGGAAGATTTTTTCTCATTGCGGAATTTGGCTTAAAGACGTTGACGTTTTGAGGTTGTTTGAAAACTTGGGCGTTACTTAGGAATTTTTGTGGTGGTAGATTTCTTGGTTGAACGTTAATTGGTTGCGAAGGAAAGTTGTTTTGATTTTTGAAGAAATTATTTGGGGTATGTTGGTTGAATTGTGGACGAGAATTATAATGCGGATGTTGATTAAATTGACGAGGATTATAGTGTGAATGTTGGTTAAATTGGGGTTGATGGTTTGGTTTAAAAGAATTTGGAAATTTATTTGGGTTTTTATGAGCAAAATTTTGAAAGTACTGGACATTCTCTTCCTCAATTACGTATTGCATGGCTTCACTTAGTGACTTTGGTTTCATGCACCGTAAGGTTGTCGCTAACGGTTCCCTAAGACCTGACAAGAACGTTTTTAATGCTAGGTTTTGATATAGATTTCGTTTTAAATCTTGGGCTGCTACGGTTTCTTCATGAGCCGTTATGTAACAGCATAATAAATTTAGGATGTGTAGAACTCTGTCGTAAAAATTCTGAGCAGTTTCATTAGGATTCTGTTTCAACATGATTAGGTCACGATTTAAACAAATTTCATCTCTTTGATCAGAGAAATTTGCTAACAGTAGTTTTTTCAGGCTTTCCCAATCGGTAGTGCCCTGTATGTTAACGATTGTTTTTGCGTTCCCTTTTAATTTTGAAATAATCGAATTTAATAAGTAAATATTCTGAAAATTTGCCGGATTGACTTTATCATAAAATTGATTTATTAAAGTTTCACTTACACTAAGAAATCTGTTAAGGTCATTTGGGTCTCCACTAAAATCTGGGATACAGGATAAATATTCGGGTTTCAATTGGTTCATTTTTTCGGTTTTTGGATTAGTAGGTGGGTTAAGGATTGCGGGTCTTATTACGTTTAATCGAGAATTTGAACTCGTTACGCTCAAATTTTCGAGAGTGTTGGTCAATTTGGAAAGATCTTCTTTTGACATTAAATATTTGGACAATTGTTTTATAACATTAAAACGACTTACATGTGAAACACGACGATTTTCATGTCTCCGTTGTTTCTGCTTTTCTGCAATATAGGTCTCTTTGACCTTCGTTTCTGTTTCTTCTTAGCTGCTATGAGGTCCAACGGCGAAAAAGGCGATGCGTGTCCTTGACGCTGTTCGTTGTCCTCGCAAATTTGGGCGATATGGGTCCCAAACTTCGGTTGTCCTATCGTCTATGAGGTCCGACGGCGGTTGAGGCGATGCTAGTCCTGGATGCTGTGGTCCTCGTAAGATTTGGGCGATGTGGGTCCTAATCTTCGTTTGGTTCGTGGATGATCTGCGTTGAGATGATCCGTGCTGACTGCGCCAGTTACGGTTTCCGGGTCGAGAAACACGTTTTTAAAAACCACTAACTATTTATTTACACTACTTTAGGTTTCAATACAATACATGTAGATACAATATTATTTATGGAGACGATACGTTCGGTATGACAAATTGAACAAGACTACGTTCGGTACGATCGGTACGGCAAATTGACCAAGACTACGTTCGGTACGATCGGTACGGCAAATTGACCAAGACTAAAGCTTTGTTCTACGGAACCTATATTTATACAATCCTAATAGTGATTAGCTATGCACTTTACTTTATTAAAAGGGTCTATTGTTAGGGGCTGATATAACACATTATAAAAAATATTTTCAAGAGGCACGCGTATAAAAGTTTCCACTTTTGTCGGCTCTCCCCCGAGTGCAACATTTTTTTACTGAATTTTCCAATACAAGGAACTCGAAATTCACTGGATATTTTTCCTTCTTATATCGCCTTTCATAGAATACGTCCTTCAAATGTTAGTCACTCTTGTTTAATGGCAAATTCACTAAAACTTTGTGCGGGTCCAATGGCGCATGCACCATTTCCTCTTAAAGTTTAGAGAACATCTGGAAAATTACTAGTTTTCCGCACCGGAAACTACTTCCAACGTATTTGGAAGCCCTTTTTACAGCGTTTTCAGAAAAGTTCAAAGAAATTCATAGTTTTGGAATAATTACGGTCACCACCGCATAAGATAAACTTTTCGGGTTTGGTGAACGGCATACAATAACGAAAAACAAAAACAAAAATAACAAAATTTAAGGGCTGGGCCATCAGAACATCCCAGAAAATATTTTTTATCGCCCTCAAATACGCCCGACAAAACCGTACCACTCCTTTCCCGCATGCCCAATCATCTACTCGTAACCCAACACACATCTGTTGGTATATAAATAACGCATACCCGATTTTGTTCCAGGATGAAAATCCGACCGCCCGCAGGGGAAAATTACCTTCCCGCGACCGTGCAATATCTCTCGGTACGCGAGTGATGGTGTGACGGCGAATCGTGCGATTTCCCCCTTCCTCGGGACGTATTCCTCTGAGCATCCGCCACAAAAGATTCGACTTTATGACTTTATGTACGCCGTCGTATTTCCGGCCGACGGACCTGGCAATAAAACGGGACCGTAGCGGCCCTCGGAAATAGACCCTTCCTCTTCGCCCTGTAATGAACCCCCGGAGGAGATCGCAATGAGACGTAAACCGCCGCAGGGCCGGCCCTCCGCCTCGGAGACGGAGCCCCCAAATTCCTGGCCCGTCTACGGCCTGGTGGGCACGGTCGCGATCGCCTGCTATTTGAACGGCATAAACGGCGACTTCGTGCACGATGACATCCCTGCAGTGACTCTCAATAAGGACGTGATCGGCATTAATCCCCTCAGCTACGTCCTCGGGAACGATTTCTGGGGTACCTCGATGGGGGATCCGGCCAGCCACAAGTCTTACAGGCCACTCACCACGCTCACGTTCAGGTAAGCTTTGCTTGAAAAATTTATGCCGCGGAGGAACGAACCCGGGGCCACTTTAGCTGGGAGATTTAGGTGCCTCTCCCAATTCCGGCCGGAGATTGGAACGGAGGTATTTTTGGCATGTTAATCGTGCAATCGGGATCGCCAAGTCACATAGACGCACGAATCCTGCTATCGCTCGCTCGCTGAAAATGATAACTTTCCACATCTATCAACGGAAGCAACCAGTGCCCGAAAGTTTTGTGACCACGAGCCCATCGTAAATTTCGATAAATGGTAAAGCGATTCAGAATGTACTATATTGTAACATTTATTTACACTGTTCTTAATTGCACACTACACTATCTAATTTATGTAGACTATTAATTAACAAATTAATTTATATAACACACTTAACTTTTAATTTATTTGTATAAGTATCACATGTCGGTTTATTGCACTGTTTTCACTAGTCGGCGGCTTCTCGTCTAATCTCCTCTCCCATCGCAAGCCGGTGTTTATATAATATCTCACCATTATGTCTCCAGAACCTTCCGGTATATTTTTTCTTTCCTAATAATATTTATTCTAGAAAGATCCGGAACGTAATAGATCACTCTTTCTTTAACCGAATATTCGCGATTGTACTCCAAGAGTTTTTATGGCCCAATTAAGCGGAACGGCCTCCGCTTTGAAGTTTCCGCTTTCGTTCAATAAGAACGGCGCTTTTTGCTGCTGTTTACACTTCGCGTTACACTATTTAGAACAGTACGGGCCGTATTTATGGTCCTAAACTCAAGTTAAATTTGGGTAAGAACGTCTGAAGCATAAGCTACTGCTTATAATTTGTTTTGTTTTATAGTCATCTGTTCGGCTAAACTCGGATGAGACAGTCACAAGTGGTAGGTTTCCATAGTTTATATCAACCCCAGTCAAATTTGGAAAGATATTTTTCATTACACTCATTAGGGCTGCATGTGTTTTTTTTCCAATTTAGTAGGCAACATTCGGCTAAAGCAGGGAAATCTTCGCTTCCACGTCCCAAAATTCCTTTCAATAACATGTCTCTCTGGGAGCTCTGTTGTACCTTGCTTCTTGCTTATTTTGGGATTGAAGCAGAGGAGTTAGCAAATAAGGTCTACAGGCTTATCCGTTATCTCCCAATAATAATCCTCGAATATTTCCCTGTTCAAATCCAACACTTACAGCACTACGATTAAATATGACGTTATCATGGGTTGATCCAGCATGCCTTAAGCCGATATCTAAAATTTCTAAGTGAGGACCGCCTATGACCTAAAATGTAAATTATGTAAAAACTAAAAAAAGTTGTGTTTTAATACTTGCACATTTAAAGAAAATATTCTCTTTCCATTTCTAAAATTCTCCGAATTTTCTCCATGTGGATTCTGGATTGGTATATGAGTTCCATCACTTACTCCTACAATACAAGGAAAGCCGTAAATTTGGTTAAAACTCGCAATTAAATTACTTTATCTACTTTGCGTTACTAATGATCTCATTATTACACCGAAAGTAGTGTAATAATATTCATATTATTACACTACTTTTGGTAACTTTTAGTTTTGTTAGATTGGTACGTCAGCCTGTCATGGAGACGTGCGTAGACGTCAAGGTCAAATTGTTAGTATTTCAATAAATTTCTTGAGCAGCTTTGCGTATTTCTGGGAGTATACAGGTCAATTCTACATTTTTGTCTTCCATTTCGCGCACGTAAGTAAGTAGGTAGTTATTGAATTTGTCCTAGGGTTACTAGATTTTCAAATTCAAATACGAAACATCCATGCCAGTGACGTCAGTGTAACCAACCCACGCAAAATTCCCTAGTGTAATACGAAAACTTGAACAGCCAAAATTTAATGAATTAATAAAGCAAAGTAGATAAAATTGTGTATTACACACGTTTAATAAGACGTATTATCACACTCGTTCTATTAATGCACTCCTCACTTCGCTCGTCGTGCTTTAAAACTCGTGTGACAATACTCTTACTTATTAAACTAGTATAATAATATACTATTGTCCCTCTTCATTAAAAGGAAATTTGACAAAATTTACCGTATTTTCAGCCAATAACACTGGTACGCTTTTTACTATCCGTGATACTATTGCTTGGCTGACACCCTGTATATCACTATCAACCATCTGTAATTTGTACTTTCAAACATTATCACTGATCATTTTTTACAGTAGTACTTGGAGGTGTCCTGTAGCATAAAATCTTAACGTTATCAATAGTTGTACCAGTGGAGAAATTGGAAGTCCGCGGTTATTAATTTCTTGAAAATTCTCAATTAGGTACCAAAGGTAGTATTATATCAATTACAGTGTGTTTGCTAAAACGACATCGCATTTTAAATTCTCTATCTCGGAAGTACTCGAATGAGTTATTTCTATTCCTTGTATAACTTTTAGGTAAATGTCATCTTTGACTATGTTCAATATCTTCTTCCACATTATTTACTAGATACTCAAAAAGACGTTCCATTATGTCTCAGGTGGTCTGGTTTACAAATTAAACTTTGTAAGATTTCTTTTTGATATGAGTGAAATTTTCATGTCAATGTCATTCACTTATACATATAAGCAAGACTCAAGTCTGGGTTCGAAGTGATTGAAACTTATCCCAGGCTTGAGTTTAACTTGACACTCAAGTTCGTTTTATAAAATAAAATTTGAGAACTTGAATCAGTCTCTCAATAAGACAAACTCAAGTGGCAACTATCAATATGGTCCTACCAGTTTTATATACAGGGTTGTCTATTTGGTAGTCATTTTGAGAAACAAATATTTCTGTTTCATTTTATGGCGTGGTAATTTTTTCATGTTTTTCCGGAGAATCTTTAATATCAGTAATTTTTAATAATAATTTGTCACCGTCTTCTTCGCAGTTTTCTTTCCCCAAATAAATTATATTTAGACACTACAATTTCAATTTAAGTACTTTACACAAAAACAAACTGTCAAAGTCTTGAAATACCCTTCGCCAATCGCTAATAATACTGGCACATGACAAATGGAAACATGAAATAATGAATTGCTTTCCTATCCAGATAAAATGAAAAATACAAGGTACCTGATTATTACACCAAAGTAATACAAAATCATACAATTTTTCTCTTTCATAATTTTATTGCTCTCTTCGATAAATTAAAATATTTTTGACAATAAATTTCAATGCGGATAAGAATTGGTTACTGAATGCCCCTTCAGCATGTGATCTCCACATTTACCATATATTTTTTGGGTTAAATTGTAAATCCTTGATGTTGTCTTGACTCCAACAATATTCCAAATTTATTGAAATACTAGTAAATCTACCTGATATCTTATAGAGTTTATTTAAGACAAAAAACCAACATCTATAAGAAAGGTGCAACTATGCGTTAATCACATGATTTACTGTTTTGTATTAAAATAAGTAGAGTATATTGATTGAATTAATAAAGAAAATTTTACACAGGGTATAATACACAAGTACTTGATTACACAAGTACATATTTTATTTCAAAACCAGGAACATATTTTACAATTTTTCATATGTAAATTGGCCTGTAATACTCAATAGATTTAAAAATTTTTGGCATAATAAAATGTCACAGATACGATAGTAAATGACGTAGTTATCAATTTCATGCAATATATAAAAATAGGCACGCACTTCACGCACTTATGGCGCAAATAAATATTAACATTATAGGATGACCGACGATGAACTAACTAAAAATTGTGAAAGTTTGGTAACCAGTAAATTTTCCATGAATATTTAGTAAATAATTATTACTAATCCTTAAAACTTACATGAACTTTCATAAAGTTTTACAAATCTTTAACACAAGTAACAATGACATTATTACTACGAATTTAGTTAAAAAATGTGACGCTATTAAAACGTAATATACAGATTACAGAATGGTTATTTCAACAGAAAATATTATGCTAAATTTTTATAGGTGTTAGATTTGCATTGGTTTTTATTAATAGGTATTCAACTGATTAAAATTGTTTTTGTCATTATTTTTAACATGATTCTTATTTGTGAGTGTGATCAATATTAGAATGAAATATTCGCCATTCAATTGTGACAGACATCAGAATATACCAGCGTCTCCCTTAAAAAATATTTAAAAAAAATTGAAATCTGGATGGCATTTTCAAAGTGACGATACCTTCCTTAGAAAGCAATATCGTGTAAGTTGATTTTGTTTGAATCGGCGCAAAAACATCTTTATTATGTGCCCCTTGAAAATATTTAAAATTTGTCTGCTGGTTTCAGAGATTCTAAACGAATTCTATGGACGTCATTTCTATAGGTATCTTCATTCTGGCAATACTACTGAGCAATTACGATGGTTTGAGGCAATAAGTTCAAAGAAACTCATGGAATCTATTCTACTTGTGGAAAAAAATATGTTCTTTCTAGCTATTGCGAAACAAAAGGGAATTTTGAAATATATAGTCAAAAAAGGAATTTTTCATTCTCCACTATACATATAATGTTATTTCTGGTAGCGCCATAACTTAACAGTTATCCGTTAACAGTTAACAGTTAGCGACGATCAGTTAGCTAACAGTTAGCAACAGTTAGCAATTAACTTTCCCGTTAGCAACGATCGTTGTTTCATTTTTAGGGGTTTATTCAAGAATGTTCCTGCAGTTCCTTACACATCTCCCCGCGAACATCAACCCATAACTTAACACCGTTTATCAACCGGATGAGCATGTTTAGGAAGCATTATACTCGGGTAAAAAATTGCCCTTATATCCTCCTGGAACATCCAGACATTCCATAAGTCGAGAAATTATTCAAAATATCCTCATTCGGCATTCCAAACGGACCTTGATTTTCTCAAGCTCTCCCCCAAATTTAATCAGTTAACTGAACCCAAAACAAGTAACCTCGAAACTGTTACCGACCACAACCTGGATACATCAAAGTACGTTCATCTCTCTCTCGTTTTCTCTCTCCGTCCCTCTCGCACTCTCTACTTTCCCTCGAATTCAGTAAACAGTGTCGTAAATAACAGGAAGTACGAGATAACTCAAAGCTTCCACTTCGCTGTTTCATAATTGATACACCGCTTTCGGTTGAATAAAGTCTGGATATCCTTCTCTTGAATGTTTCACCACGATATAATTTAACTTCGTCTTACGGGATCCACCTTGTTCCACCTACGTAACGAAGGTTTTCATTAATTCAACAGACCAGAGCTATATTATATTCACGCGTTCTATGTACATCCTTCGAAATTTCGAGTGTGTACTTTGTAGGGTAATAAGTCTCGACAATGGGAATACCTAGCGGAAGCTCAGCGATTATTATTTTCTATAACTTGTGAAATATTCAGCGCCCGGTGCGTCGCTATGCGGAAAATCGATGTTTTAATATCGCAGCAGTTATTTACGACGTACACAACAAATTTGTAATCAGCGGCGGACAATTTTGATGAAATAAAATAAAGCCAATAAAATGTTTAATGAAAACAAAAACATTTTGTAATACAGCTATCAGTTTTATAGGTGTCATTTCATTCAATGGGATAAATAAATAAATATGGTGCGAAATGGTTTCAAAATATTCGTTCTTCCTTAAACTGGCCTAAATGTTGAAATATCTACAAATTAGATAAAATGAAAACAGATCCCAATAAAAAATTCATTTTTCCCGAAAATATCCGCCATGAATTATATTTATCGTTACCAGTTGATTAAGCGGCCCATACACTACACGCTCAATATTATTGCGCAATATTTAGGTTTGTGCAATATAGTTGATCGTGTGTAGTCGAAATTAAAAGGTTGTGCAATATATTGTGCTAAATTCAAATCTTTAAAAATATATTGTGCAAACGGGAAAAGGTTGTGTCGTCTGTATGCAATATTGCGCAATATCCCATCAGTCAGTATCAGTAACACGTGGTAGAGTACGCATCGCCATGGCTGCCAAAGAAGCTGATAGGCAATTCATTCTGGAATTCATTGAAGTTTATCGTGGCCTTCTGGCTCTGTGAGATGTAAAGTGTACAGATTATACTAATCGTGCGAAAAAGGGGGAGCAGTATGAACTCTTGTTAGAAAAATACCGCGAAAAATATCCGAAGGCTATAAACCAGAGCTCTTCTTCTTTTTCGCATCGGCACCCACAGCAATAATCACACAACACAAATCCCTATCACTCAACATTACCTCACTACATGAAATTGTGCTTGGAACTGCTTGCACAATATATTGCCTTGAAGTTTGTACGTCTGTGCTCGCGATTGCACAGTATATTGCACAACCATCAATATTGCCTGCATACGATACAATTTATTGCACAAATCAAAATATTGCGCACTAATATTGAGCATGTATGGCCCTCCGTCAAAATAATGTGCAACCCACATTGCGCAATAATATTGAGCGTGTATGGGCCGCTTTAAAGGGATGCTAGTCAATTTTTCACAATGAAGGAATGTTTCCTCTACCCCCGTTTCCTTAAACAAGATTATAATTTGCAAAAATATAATTTAAGGTAAGACAAAACGACTATAACTTTCCAGAATTTTGTCCATGAGGACAAGTTTCTAACAACTAATATAGTCATTAAATGTGCTCCCATAAATCGGAAGCAGATTTTAATAAACAAATAAAAAAATATATCTACATCCTGATTATTGAAATGCTTATTACCTGTACTTTAAAATTCATTCCAAAAATTTATTATCAGAAATTAGTTCGGAGCAAATATTTATACCGTTCTTTCAATACAAAGCCTGTTTAATACGTCTTTTAAATATTACTATACATCTTTATGTATAAAAGCTCGGAAGCAAAGTGGAACGGCTCTGTTTTTATTAAAGTCCCGGAAACGGCAAAGTCCCGTGCAGCATAAATCTTAGGTATAATTTAAATGTGTTATATGATAAAATTTCGTATACGTTCTTATCTCAAGTTACGTACATACGTGAGCGGAGTAGAAGTGCATGTCCGATATTAATTATTCACGATTTTAATAAAAGTTTTAAGTGATTCTACAAGCATTTCAGTATTTTACCGTACATTATATCCGCCTTCCGTGGAATTGTCTGTAATAAAATATGACGCAACAGGAAAACCTGAAACACACACACACACACACACACACACTGCTTTTTGATGCGGGGTTGATTAGTATGCAGAGAGCTCGTCTGAAATACGTCCTCTGAGGAATATATGCAACCGACTTCAGAACTCTTGTCGTATATCGTTGAAAATATGCGACAAAATGATAGAGATTTGGGCGACATTCGCCATATACTCGAATATATTTCGAAGGAACGTATGGGAACGTTACATATAAACTAGGGAAGGTTATTTAGATATTCAGTGTACGGTTTCGGTGGCATTTTCGGTCGTTTATCTGCCTCTCTAATCTGAATTCGGTAAAGAATTTTGGAAGTTGCGTGGATGACAGGTTATATTTCTTAACAACTTTATGGCTCCATGCCTACAATAAACTGTTTGATATAGATACGCGAGCTACTTTAACCCGATTCAGAATGCCAATAATGTATACGATAAAATTACCTTTTCGTGACAGCTCAGATTAAATTTATATGACACGTCTTTATGGTATAACCTGGAGCTATTATTTAAATTAAATGTTTTGCCGCTGCTGTTCCGCCCTAATAGTTTAGGGGGACAACCAGCAAACAAATATTGCTCAGATTGATAAAGTTGGCAAAGAGGTTTTCTCTTAAATTTCGCAGCGGTAAACACGAATGCCCTATAAATAGACCTTAAATTAATGAAGAAACTGGTGTATTGTTTTTATGAGTTAATAATGAGTTCATTAGGAGCATTGTATTCGTTGCTTTGAAAAATATGCAAACGACTTTAAACATTTACCAAATATGCAATATTTAAAAATATGAAGTTTGTATAAATACTTTTCTTTAGTTGTAACGATTAATAACATTCAACACGATCCACAAAATATAATAGTATTTGGTTTTTAAGTATAAGTTATTCAGACTATTTGTCAAAGGTTCTTTCTTATGAATTTTGAAGTTACAGATTGTTTAATTTCTCAATTTCGTGTAACGAGTTAATTATAACTTAATCCCTAGGGTAAACACAGGCAATTTACATGGGCAATAATGACCAATTTGTAGGAATCTGTAGATAAATAATTAAGCTATTTCAGGATGCCTGGAAGATATAAACGGAAAGCAACCATAGCAACTTGATCGTTTATTCAAATTAATGAAGTAATTGTTGCTATAAAACCACATAGATCCCTGAAAGAGGCGACCAGGTCTTTTGATTTGCCCCGTAGCGAATTTCAGGCAAAAAGGAAAATGAACTCCCTTTATATGTTATGAACTGATTTGAGAATTAAGGGAAGAAAGGTCTCCTAGGGTTAATACCCCTACAGGCATTGAATTATATCCATAATTACCACACCTCATGGTTACAACACCATAATATTTTTTTAAATAGAAAGTACATTCTCAGTCCTTAACTTAACAAGTTAAGTAGGCAGTAATCTCTGATTTTTCGCGCCAGCGCTCTACAATCAGGGCCACCTGAGTATGACATAATTTTTCAGAACTACTAAAATCCCGAAAATTGGGGGTGAAAATATTTCTTCATCACCATCGTCATCCAGCCTGGTGTTGAGTCCACTGCTGGACATAGGCCTCCATTAGACTGCTCCACTGGGTTCTCTCTTGAGCTGTTCTCATCCAGTACCCTCCAGTCCTCTTTATATCATCACTCCATCTTGTTGGTGGTCTACCCCTGCTTCTCTTATCCGCTCTGGGTCTCCAGTTTGTTATTATTATGTATGGGTCCACCTGTCATCCTTAAATCTCGCAACATGTCCCGGCCATTTCCACTTTAATGCTGTGATTCGCCGGATTTTGTCCTGTACCCCTGTCCTTCGTCGAATTTCGGTATTTCTGATACGATCTTGGATCCTAATACCCAACATAGCTCTCTCCATATTTTTTTGAGCCACTTCCAATTTCTCCACTGTACCTTTTGTCAAGATAAGTGTTTCGGCGCCATAAGTCATTACTGGCAGCACGCACTGATCGTATACTTTCCGTTTCAAGCTCATTGGAACGTCACTACCGAAAATATCTCTCAATCTTCCATATGGTGCCCATCCAAGACCAATCCTCTTCTGTAATTCCTATGTTTGGTTGTCTCTATTTATTTGAATTTGGTGTGCCAGGTATTTGTATTCGTCGACCTCCTCGATGGTTTTGCTCTCTAGTAATATAGTCCATCCCAGTACTGAGTTTGTCATGATTTTTGTTTTTTGCTGGTTTATGTAAAGGCCAACTTTTCAGTTGCCTGCTTCTGTTCGTTTATCGTTAAACCGGCTTCTTTGAGGTTGTCTGTTATCAGCACTATATCGTCTGCAAATCGTAGCTTATTTAGCATCTTCCCATCTATACTGATACCTTTGTTTCCCCAATTCAGAGTCTTAAAAGCATATTCTAAAACAGTGTTGAATATTTTTGGGGACAGTGTATCGCCTTATCTAACTATTTCTTAGATGTGCTAAATTGGAGGGTATCATTATTTCCGCAAGAGGATGATGAGAAACTAGTATTTTAAGTCATTAAACTGTGAAAATTGAGTTTTATGACACTTATCCAATACAAATTACATAATATGCCTTTGTGTACGTCGGCCACAACTAATATCATCCCAAATGCCGAGAGAATTAGAACTTACAAACTTTTTTTCTGTTACGTTGAAGGATGAGTTTATTTTTTTCTTGAGTAATTAAATTATGTTTCACTAGATACAGATGAATGTTCGTTCTGAATTTAATCCAGAGGATCAAATAATGAAAATTTGAGAGTGGCAACTCATAACGCTTAAGCGGCCAAGCCCTTACTCATTATATTTATTGGGAACTGTCTTTAAACAATTCGTATCAATCGTCAATTTTAGGTAATGATAAAGATTAAAAGATGAAGAGAACCATATAAAACATGTAGAAAAGCCACGTAATATGTCTACTTTATGTATTATAATTATAGTTAACACCTTATAAGTATAACTGTACTGACCACACTTTAATCGTAAGGCGATTTCGAATATTCGAAATCGCATGATACTTGTCACGTATTTGTAGTAAAAACTCCTAACCTCAATGTGAGAATCCATGTTTGTTTACAGGCAAGACGTCACCAAAAACGTTACTAATTATAGACACTGTAGAGTAGTAGAGACTAGAGACAAGCACATTTCGATTAACTTAAATACAAATCGATGTATTTTCAAAAAAATGTATAAAAATGTTGTTTAAATGTTTTAATCTTTTAGAATGATTTTTCTATACATATAATATCTATAATAATACAGAACTGTTTTTTTATATCATGTACTAAGTGTCTGTCTACGTTGAACTCCCACAGGACTCGAAGGTACGCCGGATTATACACCCCGTTTTCCTCTTTTCTATTTCCAGGCTCAATTACACGTTGTTCGGCCTGCAACCGGTGTGGTTTCATCTGACAAATGTGATGCTCCACGCCGCCGCCTGTGTACTTTTCACAAAGGTGTGCGAATGCATTGCCGGACTTCGCCCGCCGTTCGCCACAATGGCCGGTCTCCTGTTTGCAGTGCATCCAGTACACACCGAAGCCGTAAGTCCCCTAAGATAGAGTACACACGTATGGAAGTGTGCATGTTTAAACTACGAGTTGTTTGTGTAACTCTAAACTGTACGTTCCCTTTCTCGCGGGCTCGCGTTTCGCTTTCTGAATTCCTAACGACGGAACGGATCTCATGCAGAGGCCCGGAGGACGAATAAATTCGCAAGGAGGAGGATTAAATAGTAATGAGGACGGTGTTAAGGGAGGGGAAAAATGAAAATGAGGACTTGAGATCCGGGGAATCGTAGAAGATTTGTGAATTTTAGTATTCATCTTCTAAAAGCGAAAATGTGGAGATCGTCAAATTGTGAAGCAATATCAAATGAAAAGTACTACCAAATAGCAATGATGGTAAAATAATGGATACTATTTAAACAAAGCCAAGCTTGAAATAAAAGCACTGCTTTAAATACACTCAAAAACATAAAGTTTCACCAAGTAACTAAAAACCAATTAGGTGTTTGTAAGCGTTCTGAAAGTTAGACATAAATGAATGTTGTGCATAGACAGTTTCTTAATGAGGGCAAATGATTACGTCCATTAAGGTTCACTTGCCACTTCAAATCACCACTACCGAGACCATGGCAAAATTTATACCTAGTGTATTCAAAAACCAACTAGGTGGTTTTGAAAGTTAGATATATCTACATGAATATTCTTGATACACAGTTCTATCATCATCATCATCATAAAATAGCCCCAGATGTCCACTGCTGAACGTAGGCCTCTCGCATGTCCGTCCAAACGGTCCTGTTTTGCGCCACCTGTATCCAGTTCTTTACTATCTCTTGATGTCATCGGTCCATCTTGTTGGAGGGCGTCCCCGGTTTCTATGCGCTTGTATTCGGGGTCTCCACTCCAAAATTCTTTTTGTCCATCGGTCATCACTCGTTCTTGCTACATGGCCAGCCCAGTTCCACTTTAGAGTTGTTATCCTTACAACATCGTATGTTACTCCTGATTTCCTGCGGATGGTGGCATTAGAAACCCTATCGCGCAGCGATACCCCTAACATTATTCTCTCCATCGCTCTTTGGGTAACTTGCAATTTGGACATGGTTGTTTTTGTTAACGTTAGAGTCTCTGCACCATACGTCATTACCTGCAGAATACACCGATCAAACACTTTCCTTTTCACACTCATTGGAATATTTGATCTGAAAAGGTCGCTCAGCTTTCCTAATTCCGCCCATGTTAGGCTTATTCATCTCACTAACTCGCATTTTTGGTTATCCCTTCCTATTTTTATCTCGTGGCCCAGATATTTGTAGGAAGCTACTGGCTCGATGTCCTTGCCATCCATGGAGATGTTCTTGGCGTAAACCAGGTTCGTCATGAATTGGGTTTTCAAAAAGTTTGTCCTGAGGCCCACCCCCTTCGAAGGTATGAAGAGTCCTTGTAGCATTGTCTGTGCCTGGTCAAAGCTGTCAGCGATAAGTACGATGTCATCCGCAAACTTGAGGTTATTTAAGAACTTTCCGTCCATATTAATACCCATCCCATTCCAGTCGACGGTTTTACATGCATACTCCAACAGCACGGTTGAGACAGTTCTATAAAGAGGCCAATTTATAACGTCAATTATGGTTCAGTAGCCACTACATATCCCCACTATCGAAATCATGGCAAAGTTTGTATCCAATTTTAACACTCAAAATTAATTTCGTAACTCTGCTCGTTTCTTGAAAAAGGCAACTGCCGCTTAGATCTTAAGATTTTGTTACTCGCTTATGGGGAAGATGTTCCAAAACCCAACACTTTTAGGTCTGCCCTTCCGACAAATTCACAAAAATGAGTCAAAACTCATTAGTGTAATTTTCACAGATTTTTTAATTATTTTTGTCGCCACAGCATGATTCACAACCTGCTGAAAACCATAATTGTACCCCGTGAAACTCAGAAGATACTGTTTTGGCTTCAAACCCAAATTGGGGAATATTATAAAAATAATGCAGAAAATGTTCGAATTAAGCACAATATGTGACTGGTGGTTCTGAATTTAAGAAAAATGGTGTTTTAATCAAAGAAATTTAAAGAAGTTTGAAGATTTCAAAGTCCCTATGCGGTCAATTTGGACCTAATTCAGTTCTAGGAACTATGTAGTTCTATAAAATCCTCAGAAATATGCTTAGAAATATAGAAGTATGGATATAATAACTAAAATCATACTTCATCGTACTCCTGTTGAAACTTTTATAGCATGTTGTCGCTGAAATGTACTTTCTCGGGCAACCTCACGCTCTCATTAGATGGAAACTCGACTTTTCTCGAATAAAGGGCTAAAACTGCAAATATATAAGATATAATATTTAGCAGTGTCAACTATAATATCATAATATAATAACATGGAATATGATTAACAAATTAATTGTAGTTAAAAATGGAATCATAGCTGTATTTTCTAACAGAGTTAAATTGAACGGAAATATATTGATGGTATTGTTGTTATGCTGGTATTCTATGCATATATAAGTTTTAATTTCTGGCTTGAAATGGCTTGATTTGTAAAATCATTAAAGTTGTTTTCAAGTAGTCAAAATTATAGGTTTCAAATGTCTAGTTTTAAAATTGCCATGGTCTACATGTAACTCATTTTTATTTACCACATTCACAAGTTTCTTATAAGTTTTTAGGAAATCTGAAATTTTTAAGTTAAAAAGAAAAAACAAATTTAAAAATAATGCTCTCTATATTTGTGTCCTATTGTAAAAATACATTTTTATTATTTCTGATATAGGAATACTTAAAGTTGAAGGAGAACTTTAAAAACCTACGTTCTGTACCTTACTAAATTTGAAATTACTAAGTTTAAAATTTTGCAAACATTTTAAAATAATATGTAACATAGATACAAAATGTGTGATGTATGTCCATCAGGATATTTATGACTTGGTTTTACCCAGCTCACCTTTTTCGAAAATGGAATTTCAAATTTCTTTAACAATTTGTCATAAACAATTGTGAAATGTTTTGTTAAGTACACCTTCTGCACGATAAAACCATTCAGCTTATCCGAAAGCATCTTAATTTTAATTTGTTCGATTTGGCCCTAATTGCCTGACATACAATTGAAATGAAATTAAACAAAGATAAGTGTTTATCAGAATTTAAAGATGTTTTTCATCAAATCTAGCAACAGTCAAATGAACAAATAAGGACATGTAGATTAATATCAAGAAAATGTAAGACTGATGATGTATCCATACTGCTGTCCCTTTACGTTTCCAACGATCTACTGAGACAAACACACTTCATATTTATTACCATATTTATAGATTATCAGATAAACACTAGCTATTAATACTACATTTTAAGTGCCCAATAGCAAACCAAAAGCATGTAAAACTCCCCCAATTCTCTTTATTCTCAAAACTTCAACGAGGCACCTCTGAAAAAAGTACGTTTTTCGAAAAGTTGATAAGATTGATAAGGCTCTCGGTGGCAATCAGGCCCCGTCATGAATTTATTGTCGTACATTTGAAACTTTCGCCATAAAATATAATATTTAGAAAATTTGTTGTCACGGTGTGCTTTACATATATCAATTTTATGTGGACATGAAAACGAGAAAAAAAGTTGTTCGCGTATATTTTATTACGGCATAAAATTCTGTTGGTGTAAACATAAAACATATCGCCCTGCTTGTAATACGCTGGATACAATAAAAATACGGTGCGAAGGAATAGTTAAGTTTAAATCGGAATCGATGGTTGCTAAGTCGGTCAAAAGTTCGAGAAAGTTAAGTGATTCATTTGAATGCTTTATTTGCATCTACTGTCTTTTGCGGCTTTTGAACTAACTTGTTTTTTGAAGTCGCTCGTTTAAAACTTTACCTACACCCGTTTAAAACCCGGTTTTAAACCCGGAAAACTTAGCCTAACCTACGACCATTAGAAATTTACAACTGGAAGTGTATTAACCGTAACTTTACTTTTACGTAAACGTAGAGGCTGGAATTTTATTTACTGCTATTCCATATCGTAAAATGTGGTGACGTAAAAATGGAGGAGAGCTTTGGAGATATATCGTTTCATGCAAGTAAAACTGAAGGATGATTGGATATATATCAGTCGAATAGTTATCTCGCATATAAATTTTATTGAGTTTTAAATAAGGTTCACGGTGAAGGTTTTAGGAAATGTTGGCAACAAAACACAACAGCTATTAAATCAATCAGTGCATTATCACTATATAGTATTTTAATTTTGTGTTGAAGAACTAACTTGAGAACATGAAATTGCCATCTGGAAGCTATCCTCACATTTTCTACTATTTGTTGTAAGTTTGAAAATGTTCTAAACAATTTTTTTCTAATTTTTTAGGTGACGGGGATCGTGGGAAGAGCTGACGTGTTAGCCTGCGTCTTCCTCCTCTTCTCATTATTAACTTATCACGGGTGAGTACCTCGCATCGTCAATAAAATAGGACTTTTCCGCCGAAAACAAAAATAGAACTGGGATCAAATAGAGATTTCTGGAGTTATCCAGGCTGCCTTCACTCAATTACTCGCTGTAGCACTTGAAATGCAGCCAAACAGTTATCGCCTCCCTACGCTTCCCTTTAGGGAATTTTACTTGTGCAATTAACTTCGGCAGGGAATACTTATCTTACCCCCACGGATATTTGAGAAATTGTGCTAACTGCAAGTGAATTGAATTAGGAAATTTATGGCTGAAAGATATACGAGGGATAAACTCGGCAAGGAACATTTACTAACACATTACATGGAAATAAAATTGACGCTTTAATAATTAGCTATGAAAATAAATTTGCTAATTACATAAAAATAAAATATATGTAACGTTTTAATAATTCTTTTTCTATATGTGGTAATAATGTGATTGGTTTCATTTTAATTTGACCATTCCAAAAAGCACGAAAAACTACAATTTACAAGTTTTACAGTTTGTTGTTTCAATCCCTTAATTTTTTTAAAGGCTAGAAAATATTAATATACCCTCGTGGGAGCAATAAATTTACCAAAATTCCATAAAAATTTATAGTCATTAGTCACCTAATGATCGACCTCTATTAGATATTCAAAGCTTTTCAAGTAAAACCGGGAAAAGGAGAAATGATACAAAAATTAAACAATACTCAAAATGGAATTATTCATTGAAACCATAAAGAAAGATGAAGTGGTCATTTTATACATATATGTTTTTAATTCCTTATGTAAATCATTATAATCGCACTGGGGCTGGTTATTAATTGAATATCCTTGGATGGCGTTACACAATGGATAAATGTTCTAAGTTATAAAATAATGCTTTTATTTCTAAGTGAATATACCTATCGGAAATTCCATAAATTTGCGCATTTTAATCATCTCAATGCAATATCTTCCGTAACAGGCGAGAATACTTCTTCGGAGACACTTTAAATTTCATGAAGCTGCCTCCTAAAAATTAAAATTGGAAAGCATTTAATATAGGCATTTTCACCGAAACGAACTAGGCTCTTCAGAGGGAACCTTGAATCCTGGCTTCCTGTCTCAAAATTTGTGAAATTTCTTTAATTTCATTAAGGTACCTTGCAACTTCTGGAAATATTTTAAATCCCACAATATTGACTAGTAATTTGAAAACCTCTATGACATTTCACAAATGTCTGTATTAAAAGCTGTAATCTAAATTGTGAACTTGTATTGTTGAATTGATTATATTATCTGCGTAAAATATCTGGACCCTAGAAATTATTTACATTCTAAAGAATTGTGTTGAAGTTCAAAATTTCCTTGGTAAATAGTTGGTCTGTTCCACCAAAGAGAATATCATGTTCCAAACTTATATTATGCTTGCTGGGACAAACCATTTAAATACAATATTTTACGAAATTGCCTTGAACTTCAGGAGACGTACGAAACTCTTTAAAGCTTAATTCCTAAAGATACAAGAATACGAATAATAATTATTACTGCAGAATTTAATGATAATTATTTTCCAAATACATTCTAATCCTTCGCTGTTTTTATTTTTTGTGTATTCAAAGCCTAAAATCAGTATGATTTAGTTGTGAATAGTGCAAAAGTGCGCCTTCCTATCAGCGACACATGACATTATTTTTTAAATCTCTCAAACTTCAGAACCTATTTTAATATAAAAGACTTAAAATACCTTCTGAAGTTCACTTTTTAAATGAGATTTTATAAAAAGTGAATATAATCTAGTTTTCGCCAAAAAATGCAATGTATTACTCGTTCCACTTATAAGACTATATCGGATTCGTTTATTATGTATAAATGGTGGAAAGGAATGAATAAATAATTAATTTTAGTATGACAGCTGCAGAGTAGTTACTGAATTTAAAAAATGATAATACTCACTAAAAATATCAGAACGAGAAATAATATAGTTAATCAAACTAAAATAATATTTAAAAACTTGAGGTAATGGCGCACACAAACCTGACTAATGAGGTTACAATATACACCATCAAATCGGCTAAATGAGTAAGGCACCAGGGAATGAAAACTAATTTGAAGGAAAATGAATCAATTTATATAATTAATCAATTCAATTTTTAATCGTTTTAATTAATTTGTGAAATCTCTAAAATAATTACCCTAAAAACTTTGAAATATAAGAATTGACATAAAAAATTGGTCAACTGTCGAAAATTTGAACTTCTAATTTAGCAGAAATTCTCCCAAAAGCAAAGAAAAATAAAATTGCTTTAAAAAATTCTGTAAAACAAATGATATTCAAGAAATGGAAAGCATTTCGGAATTTAAAGTTACATTAAAACTTGATTTACATGGAAGCATGTAATTTCTAGTTCCCAACACATATTCTCTAAAGCTTTCACTATTATCAGTTTTTACAGTACAGATATAGTCTAACAGATAAAGATTTGCTTACAATAACAAATATTATAAGCAATAAATTTTTAATTTTAACAGATTGTCTTGCATATCGAGGAACGAATGTAACTTACAAGAGCATAACTCTTAAATCATATAATAATTATTGTGATTTTTAGCATTTATCGATATGAAAAAGACTATAATCATAAACTCAAGTTTTAATATCAACCTTCCAACCTTCTTCTTTTTGTATTTTGCCTAACAAAATATAATCGATTTGACCAGAAATCTAACAAAGCGACACAAAAAGATTTGACTAACTGGTTTAATACTGTATTCAGAATGTTCCACAGAATTTGGTCAATCATACTGAAGGATCAAAGTTAAAAAGATAAGCCTTCATATTAAACAACCATGATATTACTTTGCAATTCTTATAACGCATTTTGACGTTATCGACTGGTATGGATTTTGGAAGGATTTAATATATTCTTTAAGGTAAAATTATTAATTTAGTTTTCGTAGGAGTTCAATTTTATCGATTTTGACAAATCAAGTTCTCACCAAAACATATCTTGGTTCATTTTGCTTATCACATATATACCAACTTCCTGACACTTTTCCCAAACAATTTGAAGATATGTGTAGTAAGAATGAACAGATAAATGAATAATTTTAGTCGGAATGTTACATGAAACGTACAATTTCAAAAGTAACAAACTGTAGGTGTACTTAAACAAATTGAAATACTAATACAGAGGTATAGGTGCACATTAATGTTACTAATGAGGTCAAATAATGCAACTTCAAGTAAAGTATACGAGTAGGGCATCAGAAATGGAACCTTAGCTTGAAAATTTAAAACTAAATCATTACCAATGTTAATGCAATGTAAATATTAATCATTGGCATTGATTTTGCACTGTCGACATGCAAATTCCTATAAATGGATTGTATTCGAATTTGCGTTCGAATGAAATCGCAAGAATAAATAAACTGATAAATTTTAACGTCATTAATGAAATTATAGAATGAATAGACAATTTAAATCTTGAATTATTAGTTCAGCAGGAAGTGTCCAGTTAGCAAGGAGGAACATTTCTTTTAAGAACGACAAAATCTATGAATGAAAATATATCCAAGAACGAAAATATCTAATTACTCTTTAAAAGAGGATCTGTTTTCCTGCTTCCGTATATTTAAAAAAAGCAGTCTACTTGTTATTACCAACGCATATATATCCCATATAAAATGTACTGAGAAAATATCGCTTCCCCTTAAAACGAACGTCAGTTGCATGAAATTAACCCCCTACCCCACGAGGCCGAACGGGCAAGAAACGAATCTCATCCCTTCAGAGATCCGAGCACAACCCGAAAATATTATTTATCGTCAAACTTTGAGTAACATCTGTTCACAATTTTCTCTCACACGGTATTAAATATTTACCTTTGACATTACCGAGCTCTGCGCGCGAACGGCGCTCGTAAGTATGAATAGTTAATGTAATCAGGATTATCAGCTTAATAGAGTTTGTGAACATTCGTGGGCTCCAAAGTCGGGACGTGTTTGCCCTTAACTTTACGGCGTTCTGTCGCCGTCGAGGATAACTTGAAAAATGTTTAGCGCCGAATGCCGTACACTTAAGCTAACGTGACAAATTCGCGAAAGGAAACGCCCGACTTTAAATTAGTTAGGCCGGTTTTTCTTCACGTTTAATCCGACGTCGCGGGTGACACGCGGGGCGGCGCTCAAAAAATGATTCGGTCTGAGGGAGAAATTGACAGGAGGATCCGTACGGGTTTAACTTGATAATCTCACAATGGGAATGACGTGCGTCACGCGAGGTCCCCACTCCAGCTAATTGACGACGTCAATGGAAGCGAGAGGAATGCAGTTATGTTCAAACGAGTAACTTCGATCAAAATTCAACGACACTTTACATAATAGGTTCAGAGATTTTAGGTTCTTTTAGGGCGATGCAACGAAGAAACGATCAAAGTCAATGCAAAACTTAACGTCAAAAGTGCCAGACGTCTTTTCATTGACCGGAAAGGACCCCGGACATATTATATGGAAAAAGGTCTCCCGGTGAAATTTGCTAAAAATTTGGGAAATTGTTCGTTTTGTTCCCCTGATTAAAAGTCTCAATGGGGTCGAAGCTCAAAATGCCCATCTTTAGGCTCTACGGCAATTTTTAGTGGCCAAAACGGCAAAAATTCATTTTTTTTAAATATTATGTTTAATGATGGAAAATTATTCGTTGTGTACCCCTGATCAAAAGTCTCAATAGGGTCTAAGCTCAAAATGCCCACCTTTAGGCTCTACGGCAATTTCTAGTGGCCAAAAGCGGCAAAAATTCATTTTTTTTTAAATTAGGTTTAATGCTTTGGAAAATCTTTGGCAACTCTTGGGAACTCTTTGAAAAAATGCATGAGAGTTCCAAGTTCATTGAAGGTCATTAAAACCACAAAATACTATTGAGACGGTGTGTATTAAATCTTGTATAATTGCGCATTAAAAACCCTCTCACACAAATACATATACACACATATAATTAGACATGGACATATTCCTACATAACACACATACGCATACACGCATACAATTTAATGAAAACTTAAGGGACTGTACAAGCATTATATTAAAATTATATTAAAAAATAGTATATTAAAGTATGAGTGGATATGGAGCTCTTTCAAACACGCAGCCGGAGTGCTCGAAATAGAGCAAGTGCTTAAAAGAGCAGTTATCCACGAATACTTTACGCGATTTTTTTTATTGGTACCATTTTTTATACCAAAACCAAATGCATACCCAATATGATTAATTTGAATGACACTCGGGACGCTTCGTGACGGCCCGTCGCACGTCGTGCAACCAATCGGCTTGTCCGGCTACGGCCAAAAACGCTGTGTTATTGGTTGATATGGCCGTTGTTGATATGTTTCCATGGCGACTTTAAAACACGCGCGTGCGAAAAAGCCCGATTTACGCACGCCAAAGCATGTTTTAAATAGGCAAAATAGCGTACCAATAAAAAAATGAATTTTTGCCGTTTTTGGCCACTAAAAATTGCCGTAGAGCCTAAAGATGAGCATTTTGAGCTTCGACCCCATCGAGACTTTTGATTAGGGGTACAAAACGAACAATTTCCCAGCATCAAACATAATATTTAAAAAAAAAGAATTTTTGCCGTTTTTGGCCACTAAAAATTGCCGTAGAGCCTAAAGGTGGGCATTTTCAGCTTCGACCCCAGTGAGACTCTTGATCAGGGGTATAAAACTAACAATGTCCGAGCACCAAACATAATATTTTTTTAAAAAAATGAATTTTTGCCGCTTTTGGCCACTAGAAATTGCCGTAGAGCCTAAAGGTGGGCATTTTGAGCTTAGACCCTATTGAGACTTTTGATCAGGGGTACACAACGAACAATTCCCCATCATTAAACATAATATTTAAAAAAATGAATTTTTGCCGTTTTGGCCACTAAAAATTGCGGTAGAGCCTAATGATGAGCATTTTGAGCTTCGACCCCATTGAGACTTTTGATCGGGGGGACAAAACGAACAATTTCCCAAATTTTTAGCAAATTTCACCGGAAGACCTTTTTCCATATAATAGCGCGATCGAATAAAAAAATAGTCAAAGCAGGCCATGAAAGAAAAGCCGTATGTCTTTACTTAGTTCCCAAATTTAAAAATACAGACAACAGAAAATACTAATTGACACTGACAAAGTCAAACTTGAAGTTAATTTTTGACATCGTCATACCAGTGATTGGCAGCTTCGGCGGGAAAATGTTCCTGGAATTCTTCGTAACAGGCAACATACGAATATTGCCATTCACCGTTTTCCAGCTTCACTCCATTTCTAAAATTGGATTCTAAAAGAAATCTTTTAATTTCGTTCGACAACATCGTCTCGTGCCAATGTGCGTCAACTTGACATTTGTAATTAATAACCGGAAGAAGAAGTAGAATTTTAGGAAAAACATGCTTATTTTAGCTCATGGCCTGCTTTGACTATTTTTTATTCGATCGCACTGTATGTGCGGGGTTCCTTGAGTTATACTTTTGGCATTCGCGTCATTTTCTATGTCAACTTACAGGGATATGTAAAAATAGCAAAAATATTTGTATATAAATAAATAATAAGATATAAGTAAAATAAATAAATATAAAGCAATATAAATGTCTCTAATTCGAGTATTTCTACGCTGTTGATATAAATAATCCAATATCAAAAAAGCATTTTCTTCTACATTTTGTAACTTCCTGCATATTTTTGAAATATTACATATTTTTCATATACTAATTACAGGTAATCATCTAAGCGTTACGATACGTTGGTTGATAAGAGTGACAATGATAATTTAATGAGGTCCTATAAGTATTACCACTGCCATTCTGGGAAATGGGAATATTAATGAAAAATCCTTAATTGAAAAGTCTAGTTACCAACGCTTGAAAATGTGTGTTATGGATAAAACGATCTCATTTGTTGTGAACGTTACTACTAATATCTTTTGTAACGCGTATATGCGAAAATTTATATGTTTAGTACACTTCTGGATAAAAATACTCCAGAGGTACGTTGGAGCAGAGTTCTCAAAGATAGAACAAACTAAAATAATGAAAAAAACATGTGGTTTCCTATACTCGGGTAATATTAGTTACATTTTGACTTTCATTCCATATATGAAAGTTGTAGGTACAATTACAATTTTAGAAAAATTTATTTAAAATAACATGCGTACGTATCTCATGTCATGTAACACAAGGAACGCAGATTACATTTAATTTCTACTTTGAAATACATAATATCTTACTTATAATTATTTAAATAACTTTAATATATTCAAATTCCAAGTTTGTGACAGTATTTTTAATAGAATATTATATTGGGTTTCACACTATCACATTATAAGAAATTTATACTTCGAGGAAGTTGCGTGAAGCACTTGTGAGTTTTCATTCCACTGGCAAAACTAAGAAATGCGAAACCAAAAATATTTCTTCAACCTACTCAATCGCTATTTACCCATGAAAGTACTTTAAGAAAGAATGGCGTAGAACATATATACATCGAACAAGTACTGAAATTCCTAACGTGATAGGTAACAACAACTTATATTGAAATGGATGAAACTACAGTTTCTTGTGGTCGACATATTCACAATTTCTTAATTGGTTGTCTCAATGATATTGAAATGTTGTAAATGAAATTTGATAAATTCTGAAAGGTTACATGTAACCATCAATTGATATTTGTCACGAGGGTTCAACAAACTGGTTATCCCTACTCCAATTCCAAGTTTAATCATAATTTCGACGTTATCTGATGCCAACCCTTACATGTGTACCTACTAGTAAAACCTCTTTCAATTTAAAAATATTTTTCCCACTTTACTCCATGCAACTTGTTTACCTCATGTTATTAATAGAGTTTCTGAATAAATTAGAAACCATTTACTTCTTGAAAATAAGTTTCCCTAAAAGCGCTCTTAAAAATTCAATATTACAAACAATTATGCTCCAATTTAATGTTTCCTTCACAACCAGTAATTACTAGGTAGAGCATGGCTAAATACACCAGTATTGTATTCAGGAAATTATCATAGAATAAAAAAACGATTTAAATTTGTACAATGATTGAAATAATTTAAAAATCATATGGTGATTTAAATGTTATAACAAAATTAAAACTTGCTTTCAAAATAGATTAACTTGAATTTATTGAGGGCAATTTTCCTATAGTAGCAGGTACAATTTTGATACTAGAGCCAAGAGCATTGCTATTGACCAAATATATGAAGGTATGAAACGAGTGCAATGAAGAATTCCCAGATACTAAATGAAACAAATGAGTTATTTTCGAGAAAATAAATCCGGGATATAAAAATCCAAGAGTTTTTAAGATTTTAAATGGAGAACTTTCAGGCAATTTTTACTCTAATGGCGTAGTTCATTTAATAGTCTCTATTATTCTTTTGATGGAGAACACTCATATTTTACTACTTTTTAAGTCCATATAACCTAGCTTCAGTTATAAGTCTCTCAAACTAATTTCATTAAGTACGCTAACGCGCAATGCTTGGCACCAATGATGAAAAAGGTTGCAAGTCAAAATACAGTAGAATTAACATTTATAAAATATTTAAAACAAAAGTAGTATCGTTGTCATAAATAACGATTTACTGGTTTTCTGATAATTACTTTCTGTATGATATGATATGTAGAAATGTACCATAATCGTTTAGAAATTTGTTAATCAAAAAATTATTACCTAAAAATGTGGTAGTTTCATAATAAAAATTATTTGATGTGAGACTCCTAAATTGATGCCCTAATTGGTTCCTAACGCTAATTAAAATTTAGGGACCAATTGCACCCAGGCTTGGGCGTTAAATGGAGGCAGTCAAATATACCGGACACGATTGTCACCCTTGAATCAAAAATTGGTATGTGCGAACGTTGGACAAAAATATTGAAACGTTATCATAAATACCTTTGTTTTGTTTTTTTATCAAGAGTTTAGTAAAAAAAATTGAAATTAATTAATTTCAGCATTAATGAAAAGGGTACTCACCTTTAAAATACCGCCGCTTCCACCTTTCAGCCAAATACACTGCTACTTCTGAAATAAAGAAATAAAATAATAGGTTCATTAAATCACAATAAAAAGGGGAAAAAGGCGTTTCTTGAATAATTTTAAAATACACCATTGAAATCCGCCAAAATGAGACCTCGTAACGCCGCAAACATAACGACCGAAATAAGAACTAATAGTGAATAATTAACAAAAAGTAACTTTATTAACGAGGTGGCTTAATGATTAAAAAAAAGAGCCGAAGTGTCTGTCGGATTACGTTCTCATAGTTTATTGTGAATATTCGGTAGCAGAATAGATATTTAAGGTATATAATCAAACCTTCGATTTACAGGAAATTTCGTTGAACGGAAATACGACCTAAGTGTACCTTTGAAAAACAATACATTAAAAAATATGAATACGCTTCATTACACACATTCGAGAGTAAAATAAATTATCAAGATTCAAAAACAATTCTTGAGGCGGACTTCGAAAACACTTCGAACGACCTAAAGACGACAACAATAAAGTTCCCATTAGAGTCAATAAAATTTGTACTAACAACACCCTCAAATATGCATATGAATAGGCAGTTACTTCGGAGGAAATATGTCGAGTAAACACGAATTTATTTACGGAAATCTATTGTTTTTTGATAGTACTATTGTAATATGTTTTCCTTATTTTCCATAAGAATATACAACCTGTGGCTCTTCTCGAAGAACTATATTCCGGATTTTGATATATAACTTTGGCCCATCATACTTAACGAAGAAATCTATTGTTTCAGATGCGGTGAAGGTCGAGGTCGAATCTGGCTAAGCATTCTTTTTGGGGCGCTCAGCATGTTAGCAAAGGAAACCGGGATCATGGTTTTCGTACTTAACTTATCCTACGACTTTTACCTCCACTGGCCCAGCATCAAACGGTAAGGAATTAACCATACAGGAAAATAATTATTCATATAGTATTACGTGCATATATGCATCACGAAAGTTGCTTACCGAAAGGGGAATGTACATATTATATATACGTGCATATGTATAAGTCCAAATTGTTTTATTATAATTGGTATTATTCGAGCAGCCCTGTCGCTTTAATGACAATTTTCCTAAACCATCAACATTATCTTTGCCTCCTAATCTGCTTTTTAATATACCATTCAGCTTTATCAATAATGAAAATCTAAAATTAGGATCCCACTACGTAACGACGCCACCGTTTTAAGTAATCGGGCCATATTAAAAAAAGGTAATTTCATATCTGGAGTAAATAATTTAATATAATGACATACTGACGATATGCCTTATATCTGACCTACTAAAATAAACAAACGTTAATTAAGTCGTAAAGTTTCATTTTCTGAAAAGGGGAAATATTTGATTTGTTCTTAATGGTCGATTGCTCAATATGCCGTGGTTACATTGTCGATTGGTAATGAATGCTGTTATTAATTCATAGAAATTGATGTCTTAAATATCCAAAGTGATTGTTGTGTAATACAACTCACCGTAAGTACGTAATATTTCGAATATGGCTAATCGCCCAATTCAATGTTAAGTTACAAAAAAGTTCATTTTCATTTGACTATACAGTGTATAATAATTTATTCCGAGCACATTAGCTAGATAGATTCTTGATAACTTTTGAAAATTACTACGGTATAATTACTATTAATACTATTAATGACAATGGTAATTAACGAAGGAACTGGGGTGATTTCATTGATTTGGGCCAAGTGGAAATGTTTTAGTATTGGAAGTTTGAATTTACTAATTCCAATAATTTCGGGAATATAATTTTTTTTTAATAAAAACTAAAAACAGTAGTTCGTATCTGTAAAACTATACAACTTCTCAACCAAAGTCTTGTGCTTTTGTTACGTCGTATCTTTAGTAAATCATCTCGATTCGTTTGCAACAAAAATGTTGAAATTTCAATTTTGAACCTATTTTTTATTAAATCTTTTTAATGAAATTTGTTAAATTAATTGTTTTAATTGGGGAGGATACTCACAGGGTATGTTAATATTTCCATAATGGGACACCTCATACGAATCCTATTTTCATGATTCTTATTCATCATAAAATACAATTTAAAGAATGCTTAATTATTATAATATCATCAAGAAATCATAAAATTTTTATTTAAGTAATATATACAATTAATACAAATATTTGAGTATTTCATTTATTGTCACCTATTTATCTCATATGATTTATATGTCTCATGTATAATTTTAAAGATAACAATTCCGATTTTCACAATAACGGAATAACCTTAATAATAATGAATTGGTAGGATTTGCTTTAGGAAATCGGTTGCTACCCAAAAAGTCACCCAAGAAGGATAGTTTTTCATGAAGTATTTTCTAAAATTTCGTTAAAAAAACTAGGTCAGAGTAAATTTCTTGGATTATTTGGTTATTTATATCTAGACCTAAATTAACTCAGTAGATTATACCTGAATTACAGTGATTTTACTTTTCTGATTGTATTGGAGTATAAAAGTGGGGAAATGTAATGATAGATCAATTATACTATAGTCAATTATGAACGAGGCATAGTGCATTTAAGGTTACAAAAAATGTAGGAAAAGCAAAAGAAAAACCAATTTAAAAATTAACAAAAAAACTGTGTCTCAACTTCTAATTAGATATTAAATTATTTCGTGAGCTTTTTGTATTGAAAAATATTTAAAAAAATGTAATTAATAATAAGACATTTTGAGCACATTCAAAAGTTATAATTGTGCAGGCAACTTCGTTCTCAAAACTCTTTTAAATGCCGAGTGTCATTTCGTCTCAACATTTGCAACAATATTCCGCCGTTAATTATTTTGGAACCCCAGTTATTTCTATAACAACTTAATAGACGCGTAGATTGCATTAACACAAGTGCAACGCAATTCAACTTCGACATTCAATTTCAGGACCGTGTCGGAGCTGAAATGGAACTCGGAAGCTCTTCAATTCTCTAACAGGGCCGCTAAAATTCTAACTTCGGTAAGTTGGATTATTGTATTAGCGGTTAAGTGTAATTCGATAACTCGCTGTCTTGTTTCGCACAATATTCCGTATTCATGGTGTTCCCCCCTCTCGACGCCCCTCGCGCGCTGCCTTTTACGAGCCCGTGGAAATTCTCGAAATTGGGTACGTTTTGCATGTCCCGACTACCGGTTTAACTTTCCTAACTTTTGCGAAATTGTCTCACGTTTACGGCTGCACCGGCGGCGAAGGTCGGGATGCAATTTCCTAAAGTTTTCCGTGAAAAATAAAACCGAGACTTGTACCACTTGGAAAGTTCACTTTAATGTCTGATATGAAATGAATTCAATCGCAGGTTATCTCACTTGGAAAGTTATTAAAGTCGTTAAAATCGTATGAATTCGTCGTTCGCTATACCTTTTTATTGGTTTTTAAGTCTGATAGGTTCCAGTCAAATCTTAAAAGTATTCGGATTTCCGAGAGGATGTCGAGTGATGGATAAGCTTTTTGAACTCCTGAACTTCTTGCGAATTTTTTAAAGTTAGGTGCATGCGCCTGGAATACTTCCTGTACGAACTACAGCTAAGGATATCAGTTACAATTATACAGGGTGTGTCTGATACAATCCATTTTGTGCCATTCATTGAAGCGTAATATTATGCAATGAAAATTGTAATGAAACTATTTTTGTTGAAAAACGGCACTACCAGTATACCGGGAAAAGTAACTTTAACTTTGGAGAATCACTACTTTTGGCAAAACCAAAATATAATTGAAAAATTTGAATGAAATTGGATATTTTCGATTTTCAATTATTTACAATTTATCTTTGTCAAGTTGCCGAAATTCAGGAACTTTATTCAACTAGTTTACATTAATATTTATGTTTCACATCAATATTTAAATAATTACTGAACAAATATTTTAAAGCTGGTGCGTTTAAAACTTTCCGCCATATTTAAGTTCTCAGTTCTCCAGATATTAACCAACCAATTATTTTACAATACTCCAGTACTTTATAAGTCAACATAAATCAATATCTATAATATTGAAATTTTTTAAATTATTTTTAAGCTTTTCCGTGACATTAAAACAATTCAATTTTATAAAATGGTAAATTATATAACTAAATCTTGTTGAAGTAATGTTTTATATATCAATAATTTTTTCTATTTAAAAATGAATTCACATACTATACGAGTATAGTTATTTAGTATGAAATTCTTCAGAAAACTTGTGGTTTGTTGATTTAAAAATATTTAAACCTGATATAAATAAATTCATTCAAAACGCTCTATTGAAGAAATCAAATATAAAGAAAATATGAATTTTCCAATTATTCGTACAAATTTAAAGCAATCACTTAACTCAATGACTTATGTTTTAAGCAATAAAGTTTACATACAAATTAATTATTTTTTATTTCAAAACAGATAAGACTTTATCGACATAATTAATAAAAGCACTATTACAGTCATATTAATATATTTTGTAAAAATTGATTACCTTGTAATACTATTAAGTTGAAAAATATTTTATCTACGAGTTACTAATGATCTCATTATTATTTCGAAAGTAGTGTAATAATATTCACATTATTACACTACTTTTGGTAACTTTTAGTTTTGTTAAATTGGCACATCAGCCTGTCTCGTAGACGTGCGTAGACGTCAAGGTTAAATTATTAGTATTTCAATAAAGTCTTTGCGCAGCTTTGCATATTTCTGGGGGTGTACAGGTCAATTCTACAGTTTTGTCTTCCATTACACGCATGTAAGTAAGTAGTTATTGAAATTCTCCTAGGGCTACTACATTTTCAAATTCAAATACGAAACGTCAATGTCAGTGACGTCAGTGTAACCAATCCACCCAAAATTCCCTAGTGTAATACGAAAACTTGAACAGCCGAAATTTAATGAATTAATAAAGCAAAGTAGACCAAATAGTATATTACACTCTTTTAATACGACGGATTGTCACACTCGTTTTATTAAAGCACTTGTGTGTCAATACTTCGTCTTATTAAACTAGTATAATAATATTATATTTGCACCATATTTTTAACATCGGGCTGCACCTACTTACACTCAAATTCACTTTTTTTGAAATTTTTATAGCATATAAAGTAGACTGATTTTGTTATTTTATTAGTTTAACTAAGATCTGCTGGGAAACAAAAATAAGGAAACCGATAAAACGCTACTGAGATAATACCTATCCATTATAAATTTCCTTATTAATTAGTCATACATACTTAGCTATGAAAGAATAATCCAAACGCTTTCCTTCATTGCTATAACTTTTGCACATCACTAACCTCTTTGCCATTATGCCTTTTTTGAATTCCATCTAAAATACTACACGAAGTGCAATATAAACATACGTCATGTTGAAATCTTACGAGTTGATGTTGCCACTCCTATTGGAAGTCATTGATATTGTAGATTTACGTACAACGAAAAACCCGAATGCAAGTACACGCAAATCTTAAGAGATGATTCATCAACAGAATTTTTGCAATAATGTAAAAAATGAGAATGTGCATCGCGTCTATAAATTATACTTTACAATGTCCACACAGGTATAGAAAATGTGGTCTCCATTAATTCTTGCTCTGCGCCTCTTTGGCAAAATATTTATACTGGAATCTTTTACTATACAATATATTCTAGTAGAGTGTAGTTTCACCCTGTGTAATACAACGAATTTGCAAAGCTTATAATAATTGTGTGAGCAAATAGTTCTTATTAAAATTTATTCCACGTTTATTTTAAAATCAATTTAACTGAATCCCCAGCGGGTGGTACTGAAACTACACAAACTCCGTTTTATTTTATAGCTCGGTGTGTTGCTCACAGTACGTTTGGCAATTCTTCAAGGATCGTTACCCAAATTTTCTCAACAAGATAATCCGGCAGCTTTCGACTCCTCGTTTCACGTCCGGTAAGTCTTAATAACTTCGTCAGATTTGCCGTTTCGATGCGATCACTTTCCCCGCAGGTTCCTAACCTTCTGCTACTTGGCCGCCTTTAACTGGTGGTTAGTTCTGTGTCCGGACACCCTCTCCCACGACTGGCAGATGGGCTCCATACCGCTGGTCACATCCCTCAGCGACTCCAGGAACGTCGTGACGTGCTTCTTCTTCGCGATAGCGCTCCTGCTCGTGGCGAAGAGCTTCGCGGATTTTCAGGTAATAATGAAATCTGGACCAACAGCCTGTTCAGGAGTTCAGGTGTTCTGTGAGTAAATGTGTTTAATTTTCCGTCGGAACACTTTTTAAAAATGTCGGTACAACAAGATATGGGACAACAATAAATACCTTATTTATAATATACCTTAATAAATTTCATTTAAATGTATTTACTTATGATTTTAGTTACCCAAATTCGTTTGTATTATTTTTAGATCATGTTGCTAAAAATAAAAGTATAGAAATAGATCATGCTGACATTAGTGTTAATAATCTATTAGATTTTAATGATGCATAGAATATATAGATTAATAAAAAAGTAAATATTATAGATTATAGAAATATAGATTTTAATAATCAGATTTTAAAGATAAATTGCGTATTTTTTTACATAGATCTTCCATATTAAAAAAAGCCTTGTTACTATAATTAAAAAAAATATCTGTATATGATTAAAAATTTACAACTTTAATAAATTATTTAAAATTTATATATTTATAGAACATAAAACTATTAAAAAAGTAATATGAAACTAAGCAGTCACAACTCTAATTAATTTTAAATGTGTTTTGAGACTCAGTGAAATTTCATATTTTTCTCAATATAAAAAAAATACTCTCTATGCACGCGTATAAAAGTATTTTCATCTTCCGAGCTTCGTCTTTCTGCTGTATTTCTAGAGACTAATTAGGATGGAAATTCGTTAGTTAAACACAGATATGTTTGTCTTAATTAAAAATTCAGCGCATTAACTGGGGAAGGATCGTAACGTCGTCGGATTTCGCGCCGGCGCAGCGAGTCTGCTTCCAAAGAGATTATTTAATTTCCTCTCTGTTCCAGAACCAGAAACACGTACCGGTCGTATTGGGCTTCGCGATGTTGCTGTTCCCGTTTCTACCGGCTACTAACTTGTTAGTTACGGTGGGCTTCGTCGTCGCAGAAAGGGTGCTATATATCCCAAGGTAGGGAATGATGTATAATTCATAAGAACTGTTTCATAAAAGACACACTTTTTACCAATCGTGGTAGTTGGAATAAATTTCATAGACTCTAGTGAAATCTGGATCTGTTGAGTAGTACAGATCTACAGAAGACTAAATATTTTCTACTATACGTCTCTAAACTTCCTGTTTCTTCCTATTTACTGCAGCCTTGGATCGGTGCTTCTCGTAGTTTATGGCATTCAAATTTTATGGATGAACTGCAGCCAACATCGTCAGACTATTGTCTTTCTGGTCTTAATGATGCTGGTGTCAGGATGTCTCAGGACTTCGCTAAGGAATAGGGACTGGAAATCCAGGGGATCTTTATTAAGGTAGTCATTAATAAGCATTATAAATTTGACGCAAAATTACTTGGAGCAGTTACTTCGATTTTTAGGTTTACACTAATATCTATTGACTGAACTAAATTTATGTCTTAAAATAGGTATCCTTTGGAGATTCTGGATTATTTACCCTCCTTCTGTAGTTAAAAATAGTGAAACAACTTTATTTTACAATCT
The DNA here is from genome assembly GCA_946251905.1 of Cryptocephalus moraei. Taxonomy (NCBI): domain Eukaryota; kingdom Metazoa; phylum Arthropoda; class Insecta; order Coleoptera; family Chrysomelidae; genus Cryptocephalus; species Cryptocephalus moraei. The sequence goes on from OX276454.1 coordinate 16,264,027, forward strand.
CAAGTAACTAGTCAAATCCTAGGAGTTGAATTCAAAATTTTCTCAGTTAATATTTGGTTGCCGATGTCATTGAGCATACCTAAGGGTTATGTATAAAATAGTGACTGATCTGATCACAGTGGAGGAGAGGATGTTGCTTAGTGCTGCAACACATTAGTATCTTCTACATAGTGCATTAATTCAAAAATGGTATTGAGTACTTTACTAACGTTTTAGGTCCTTACTTTCTTGAATTTAAAAGATTCCTTTTGATTTAATAGAAGCGAGAATCATAGGAAGGATATTTTCAGAATTTCATTTGTGGAGATATCGAGTCGAATCTAAGATTCAAAATTGAAATTTTGATAACTTTTCAAAATTAGATTTTATCCAAAACCTGTCTTAAAATTTCCTAGCTCTAAATATCTAGGAAAAATTAATGAAACCTTTTAAACTACAAGTAGTTTTATCCATACTTAAGTATCATTCACATAAGCAGTAGTGCAGTTGTAGGTGTAGTGCGGTGGTATTGTAAAAAGTTAAGCCTGTGTATGTTAACGACAGCGTTCACATCGACGAACTTGTGGGAAGGTAGTGGCAAAGGTAGTGTAGAACCTAGGAAGCTTTTAGCTTCTACACTACACTGCTACACGCGCATACAAGCGCCAATCAGAGACGAGGCCGTCGGCCGAGTCGGCGTGTGTTTTGTTTACAAATTGTTAACCTCAAACCTCAACTACAACTACAGTTTTGTTTCGCGTTAATTCTTTCAGTAAGTTTAAGTTTTCAAGATGGACTATCCAAATGAAGAATACGATTTGCAACTACGACGTGTTTGTCTACTGTTGTTGGGTGCTGCTGCTATTATTCTCTTAATAATAGCAATGGACGAAAAGGAAAGAAAACGACATAAACCGCGAAGCAGCCTTTCACACTACGTCCATTGTGAACAGGACGACTTGATACGATACCGCTGCTACTGTTCCAAATACACTCCCCCTGCACTACTGCTTATGTGAATGATACTTTACGCATGTGAAACTTAAATGCGTAAAAGCAGGCATTGCTTTGCGAGGCCGCATCCCGCGAATGGGAAAAAATATTAGGGGCTAATTTCCTTACAGTTTTTGGTAATCACTTTCATGAATTTGAAAGATTCTTTTTGTAAATTTTTTTTAACTCAATTTTCGGTATATTTGAGAATGATGGATTGTCGAGCAAAATGTTTTGATATTCGGAACAACGCTGTCAGGAAATAAATTTTGACAAATATTTTCGGAAATACTAAAAATGGGCAATTCCTGTAATTTGAAGTCGAGATTCAACATGGATTCGGTGCCACATGTCATAAGTGAGATTAAAAAATTAAAAAATTTATAGGAATACATCATGATTTACTTTATTTTAATACGTTTTCTTATACTGACGCACACTCTGAAATTTTAAAACACTTTAAAACACAATATCATTAGATTTTTGTAACTTTGAAAATTAGTTTATATTTAATCTCGATTCTAGAAGATCGCACATATACAGACTCTTTCCAAAGGTGAGCATGCATTAGGTACTCATCAGTAAAGGGCGGATAGTAAGGCACGATAAAATCGTAAAATAGGCAAAATATAAAAGCAATTAGGCAAGAAAAAGTGGCACAATTAGGCAATTATATTAACATATTATGAAAAACAACCTTTAAAAAAATCTAAATTACTTATAATTCAAATAATTGAAAGCACTTATACAGACAATTAACAATATATAACATATTTAACAATATATATGTGTTTGTTTAATTTTTTAAAAACTATTATTATTATTATTCATTATATTTATTAATTTCATTCTTATTCATTACTAAAAGAACAAACTAACATTTTTTTTCTATTTTTGTTAGTAACAAGTTTTGTCTTCTCCGTCTCTGATAAAATTCATTTTAGTTTTGAGGAAGATCTCTCTACATCGCAGAATGTATTAGGGGCATACTTCATTGATGCTATATTTTGCATGCTCAAATCTACCGCCTCTTCAAAACCTTCATGGATTCTACACACGTTTTTTGGGAATAATAAAGCGAGATTCTTCCCCACTACTTGTTCCATTTTAATTTTTTACTTCTTTCCGACAGGACCAGCAACATTTTTAAAACTATTTTCAATCTCAGAAAAGACTTGAACACTATCCATTAAAGATTGCCTCTTTTCCAAAATATTAGGTATATTTTGGGTAATATTTCGAAATTCCCAGAAATATATGCCATATGAGATTTTATGTATTTGGAGTTTACTGCTGCTTGAACTCTCTTCATCCGGTGAAAATGAATTAATTATCTAAAAAAATATTGTCAAATGGCTCTAATATGTAACATGTATTTTTCTTTAATATAAATTCTCGTATAAACGCACTCCCATTTGGGAATCCCTAACGACCTACTAAAGTCCACCAAATCGTAGAGAAGTATCATTTACGTGATAATAAATAAAATTGGGTTTTAAACAGGTCTTGATGTACCTGCTTTAGTGTTTCTCAAAAAGATTTCTGCACTTTACTATTCCATTTGAAAATTAAAATTAATTTAAATATATAAAAAAACATAATAGAATAAAATGTGATGAATCAGGAAGATACTTCAGAAAATGGGTAAATCGGGCAAAAGGCATGCACGAGGTAAATGCCTTACTATCCGCTCTCTACTCATCAGTAAACTTGATTTCAAAAAAGGTGATATTTACCTTTTGTCACAAATTAGCAAATTATAAAATTTTTAATTTAACCGATCATGCCATCACCTCCACTAGATATTAGGTATCTATTGATAATTTTGAAAATGTTTGCTCTATCTTCTCGAATCCTTCGTCTTGTTCTCCTTGAGGAGGTAGTTGCTCAAAGGACGAAGGACAAAGTGACTCTAATGAAATTTGTGTTTTGGTTCATTTTCGAATCAACTTCTCTCCGAAGTTTTCGTGTTGACCGAACCGCCACGATCGAAATTGTTTAAAGCGTTATTTATTAAAATGTTCTTGGCGGTCTTAAAATTTCCGCCCGGGTGGATCGGAGTCAAATCAGGCGTGAACATCAGGACTCCAGCCGACCAGGCGAAGTAAAGGTGCGGTACGGTATCTAAGCCGATCCGGAATCGTCTATAAATTCAAAAAGAGTCTTTCACATTTCATTAGTTCATCAAGTCGGCTTTGTTCGCAAAGGGCGTCAGCAATTGCCCGCATCGTTTCTACGACAATGGCGCTGCCTCTCCCTAACTCGATTTGTCTTTTTCTCTCTTTCTCTCCACCCTCCTGTCTCTCTCTCCTTCTCTCTCTGTCTACAGAGCCGGGCTAATGATGCTGCCGCACAACGCCAAGATGCATTACAACTACGCGAATTTTCTGAGGGACTCTGCACGACCGGAATTAGCGAAGACTCATTACCAGATGGCTTTGAAGTGAGTATGTGATCTCGTTGAAGGGGACGCTTCTGTTTTTAGTAGACGGGGGCGAGATTTATTATTAGCGCTCGCGAAAAGCTTCCGACGAGAGACAAACGCGTTTAATAGACGAAACGCAATTTAAACGAGGAAAAATTGCGCAGCCACCTACCAAGCTTTCAGGTTCTCACGAAACATGGAAACTTTTGCGCAGGATTTAATGATGACATACCGTATAGTTAACCCGTTGGGTCAAAAATATTTAACAAGGGGTTGGTTTACGTTTCCGTGACATGATCTTAACGAATATTTTTCAAATTAATTTACCTCCTGTTTCGTCTTACACTGACATGCATGCAAAGTCAGTAAGAAGTAAACCGAGGCAATCAATTATCATCCAGAGGGGCATAAGATTGAATTGAAATGTTAACTGCAAAAACCTTTTAAGAAACGTTCAAAAATCGAACACTGTAAATTCTGTATTACGGATCTGTTTCAGCATATGCGATACGCATGCCCGGAAATCTTAAGGCTCTTACTTACTATAGTCTGTCAAAACAATCCATGGAGTAATAAAATCTCATTATAAATGCAAAACCCATACAAGTTGGCATCCTCTAAATTTTGGGAGATTTATAATATCTTACACGCTGCCTTATGGAATCACTTTGTATTTTGAGTGACTCACCCAAAACACGTGCGAATATTGTACCTCTGACTATTGTAAACATACAGGGAATAATCACTCTCTGGCGTACGGTCGGGGAAAATGAGTAAGTACGCAAGAGTGTCGGTAACTGGAAAAATTGTGTGTGTCCACACTCATCGAAATTTTGATTCTTGATGGAATCAAAACAATTCAAAATAAAACTTTCTCATTAACTGAGAACGGCGCTGATTTTGAGCGTTTCGATGGTTCCGGTAAATTCTTTATACTCCTAAACGTATCTCCGTAGTTTAAAAATACCACTATGAACACACAGGACAAATGGTTCCCTGGTAATCTGAGGTCTTTGTTTTGAAATTCAAACTATCCCTGTCTAATTACACACACTTGCACGTTTAGGCAATGATGACTGATTACTGATAAACTGATTTTAAGTGAAATAAATGGACCGATGTTATTTACATAAACATCCGAGTTATTAACGCAAGCATTTCCAGCTGCAGTTCCCTTAACTTACCTAGAATTGCCGAGATGACAATATCCGTTGTGGTCTATTCTTAGAATAGTTTGGAAAGCAAACTTTGAAAACATAACAAGTAAAGATCTTTATTGCGTAAAAAATATTTATTATGGCTGTTCACAGTCACTTCCTGCTCTAACAAAATTAACATTAGTGACGTTAGTGACGGAACATTAGTAGAATCAATGAGTGTGTATTAATCAATGTAGCTACAAAAAGTTGATAGTATTTGGTTGTGAAAGTAATAGAAATTTTTATGTAATGCAAGTTTTCACATTTCACAAAATAGTAAGTACATGCAAATCCCTCTATACATAATAATATAAAAAAATGAATGAATGAATTAATGAAAATTCAAGATTTGATCACCAATATCTGAATCGACAAATTTGCAACATAGACGGCAAAAATCCAACACATCGTTATAAATATGAGATAGAAAAAATATTACCATAAAATATTATAAATAAATACCGAGTTCTGATATTATTATATAGTATATTAATGACAAGTTAACAACAATACAGGTACAAATGGAAGCGTTTCTGATTTGATAACATTCGCGGTCGTAATGCATACCTTTTATTAAAACAATTATAACGGTTTTAAGCAAACTTATCATTACATATACGATTATAACTTACTTATTAATTTCCGTTGATTTCTTTAAGAACGCCTCTGGTTACCGGCGAAATAATCGTATTATTAATCCACGGGTTATTTTGACAGACTATAACTGAATACCCAAAACTTCGCACGCTTATAGGTTAGAACCGGAATAGGTACGAAAAATAACGTATTTACAATTCGAACGTGGCCAAAAGTAGGGGTGAAATTTATTTTTAACGTTTGTCTAGGACGTATATTTCTGAGAAACGCTAAGGATGAATTAAATGTACAACGGAAGAAACTGACATGAAAATTTAAACTAATTCGAGGTGCACACCTAGAATTGTCACGAGCACGATTTGTTGCCTTAAATCTTGTAACTCCTGTACATTGTGCATAGGGATTACATAGTCATACAAAACCACTATATCAGTTTGTTCGATGGACTGCGAAACCATTAAATCATCTTTGCTGAAAAAGTTGAATCTCACTAATTTCCCATACAATTCAATGAACCATTTACTATAAACCAAAAATCAGGGTTTTAATACAAATATTTAAAATTTTTGAATCTAGAATTTTTTTCAGATCGCAGCTTCTCTAGTTAAATGTAGCCACTTTCTTAAATGAAGGGTTACAACTTCAAAACTCCTTAAAAAAGTGTGCAAACTCACTAAACATTTTTAAAACACTTCACCCACCATCAACTAGTAAATTTTAAAACAACTGGAATTTCAATTCTTCTCTATGAATGTTAAACATATACTTGCAAATTACAACGGCATCCAGTCACCGGCAGGTGGGTAAATGAACACCTCCAACTTCAAAACTCCTTAACAGATAGAGTAAAAACTCACTATGCTCCTCCAAGGATACTTAAGTCAACAACTTAATTATGTCTTACTAAAATATACTGTTAAATAATTGTTTTATGAATTTTTAAAAGCGTTTGAAACCCCCACTTCAGCCTACTAATATTTCAGATTGTCGAATGAATAGAGACAACTTCAAAGATCCTCAACTAAAAGAGTTGAAAATCACTCAGCTCCCCAAGGACACTTTAGCTAATAATTTTGCTATTTTCTGAATTTCAATATTTTTTTATGAATTTTCATAGATATTGCAAGCTGCCACTTCATCCAACTAATATGTCAGAAAGTTAAATGGACACTGAAAACTTCAAAATTCCTTCAATTAAAGGGTTCAAACTCACTAATCTTACCAAGATCACCTTAGTGAACAATGCTAGGGAGTTTTACTAAAATCAGTGTTTCAATGTATCCGTTTTGAATATTTTAAGCTACAATTCTTCTTAAGTTGCAAGAGCACTAGTTAAATCTTAACTACAACTACAACTTGCACAACTACAATACAACTCTATAGTAACTTCTGAAACTCGTCAAACTTTTTCAAACTACTTTAATAAGAAAAGTATTAAATTTTACAATAATTAAGATTTGAAAATTTTTAAAATCCTTGCAAATTGCAACGTCACCCAATCATTGTCAAATAAAAACCTCTAACTTCAATACTTCTTCATAAAAACAATTGATATTAAATAATGCTTCCAAGGACACCTCAGTCAACACATTTAATGTGTTCCATAATCCATAGACCATAATCTAAAATTATATAATTTTTATGAATTTCCAAAAATCATTGTCAAATGTTACTTTGTCCAACTACTATGACATGTAAATAAATAGACCACGACAACTTCAAAACTCCTTCACTGCAAAAGTTAAAGCTCACTAAACTCCGAAAGAGCACTTGAGTAGGAAAAGAATTTTAATATGCATTTCTAAAATTTGAATTACATTACAAAAATTGTGAATCTAGAAATCGAGGCAAATTAGAATTTCATTCGTTCAGTTGTGGTAATTTTTCACTTTCTGCATCACAACTTCAAAACTTCTGTACAAAGTTGGCTAAAACTCGTAAGACAACACATCTTCTGAAGAGTTAGAGAAACAACCGCAGTGGTGAGTTTTACTAGAACTTTGTATTTGAGTCTGTATTAAAAAAACAAATTGTAAATTAATCCAATCACTCGCAAGTTGTAAATAGATACCGACAACTTGAAAGTGCCTTTACTATAAGTGTTGAAATTCGTGTATATATGTGCCATTAATAATAATCGCTCTAAATCTCAGTGATAGGTCAACCATACTAAAACTGCTACAGATGCACAACATTATAACATAAGCAATATAACCTTTAATAATTGTAAAAATTTGCTGAAGCTCAATTTTTATTTATATTATTGAATTACAGTGAAAGTCGGATATAACTCAGACGTACTGGCCAACTAAAAAGGGTTTTAATATCAGGTCGTCATTAGAATTGTTCCTTAAAGAATATCGATTTGTCTGATTTAGTTCCACCAACCGAGGCAATTTTCCTACCTAATACTCTTTTATCACCTTCCGAGTAGTACGCTTGATTGTGGTCCACAACGTTTCCGACGGTCCGCATGTTCAAAGCGTACGCGAAAAATCGGCTTGATCAATGTGATTAGCGCGATATCCTACGACCCCGAAGTCGATCAACAGCCGAGTCAATAATTCGGAATATCAAAGGGTATAGACTATTACGAGCGATTGGGAAGCCATTCATTAGATTGAATACTAGCCGCAATCGGGAGAGGAACCCAATTACGAAATAACTTTACCGCAGCCGCCTGTAATAAGGCTCATTGAATGGATAGAGGGGCAATAATAAGAAATTACCGCGCCAGGCAGGAGTGAAGATTTGGGAACGTGAGGAAGTCGTTTAACGGTCATTCCGGGGTTTCTCCTCGACGGAGGGGAGTTAATTATATTGACACGTTCAAAACAGTACGGAAAAGTTTCCTGACAAAATTCATAAACGTATTGGAAACCCATTGCGCAACAGACTTGTTGTCCAGAAATCAGTTCATTTGAAAGCTTTATTAAATTAATAGCAGTTACCCGTCGCGGCTTCGCCAACAAAAATTTCAATTGTGAAATTCACAATTTAAACTTGATGACCAAATACTCATCCATGGCAAGGATTAGGTACATATGTATATGTCGGTTTATAGCGTTTATCTTCGCTGTCTGACCCCTAGGTTCTTTCTCCATTGTAAACAATTTCGGCAATCTAGTTCGGTGTGATTTCTCCCGCTCATGGCCTTTCTTATTCCTTCTCCCTACGTCTTCCTCTCTTCCTCCCATTCTAGTGCGATATTTGGAAGTCTTCTCTCTAGCATTCGTTGCACGTTATCGTACCATATTAGTTGTTTCTTCGTAATATCTTCTATAATTGTTTGCTTGATATCGGCTATTTGTAGCACGCTTTCATTTGTTATTCGTTGCTTCCTAGATTCCGCATGATCTTTTAAAGACATCCATTTCGACTGCTCCTATTCTAATTTTATTAGCTTCTGTTAACTTCCACGTTTCAGCTTCGTACAATGCTATGCTCTTTGTAATAACGTTATATATTGGAGTGGGTCAGAAATATTGGATTCTTTTAGTTCCGAAACAGAAAAATTGTTTGCTAGGTACCTTTTACAAAATACTTGCCTAGTATGAGCTCTTAATACTAATAAGAAGATGCTCCTCATCATAATTGTCCATTTTTAATGAAGTCTCATATTTAAAACGACTTGTCTCATTATTTATCACTTGTTCAGCGAATCTCCACACACATTTTCGAAGAAAATTGAACGGTTTACAAAAAAGTTCCCTTATATTTTTTTCATAAATCTAACCATTTAAAACATATTCAAAGTCAAGTTTGAAAATTTTATAGAAAAAAAAATTCTTCTTAATGTTGTAATTTAGTGTAAAACTAGTTATTGACAAATGAGAAATATACATTTTTATTGTAAGTTGAATGCCCTACAAAATGGTCTGTTGTGTTATACGATTGCTCTAACCGTTTAGAGGATATATGTATCCGAATTCAAATACGTGCTGATTTTCATAGTTTTATAATAACTATTTAAAATATATCCATTTAATTTTTGAGTTCTACAAATTTTTATAAGAGTTTGAGTTCATATAAATTAAAAGACATCTGTAAACCAGTTGACCTTACAGACCAAACTTCCCGCTATTTTCGTGCGCTTTGAAATTGATTGATAAAAAAAAATTACAAAAAGCTATATTCTGGAACAAAATATTCCATATTGTCACACGCCTGAGGACCTAGGGTCCAAAGGGAGTGCTCTGGTTGGGGGTGTAGCTAGGTAGAAGCGAAAAAGAAAGCATGGTACACATAACAATATTTATTTGGACACTAAATATAGGGGAGAGAACATCGTACAAAATTAAGGCAAATGAGCAAATGATAAGAAATGAGAAAAAAGGTCAAAAGGGAGGTGGTTGCTTACTTCAGAGTGACGAAGGGCAGCAGGTGCGAGGCTCCTCCAATTAGCGGCATGCCGAAAAGGACGGGCTCTCAGACGGGCAGCGTGACGTGATACTAGGTGCCTGACTGACCCCCGATCGTTATGATCGAGCTGTATAAATACAAGCGGGATGTTTACCAACGTGATGTCGTACCTGTCCGAGAGTCGTATCGTCCTTCGGTTTAAGGTCGCCTCGGTGCTGAATAAGCTTAGACGGCGACCTATTTTCGCTAATAACTCAAACTATTATGGACATTTTTAAAACTCAAAAATTAAATTAATACATTTGAAATTCAAATGTAATTTGAAACTCAAAAATTAAATTGATGTATTTAAAATAGTTAATAAAAGAACTATGACAATCGATGAATTATAAAAAATTGGTATTCGGATAAAAATATCTTCTAAACGGTTAGAGCAATCCATTAAAGACAAGAGACCTTTTTTGTAGAGCATTTTGTTTCCTTCGACAACCTATATAGAGATTCGCTGAATAATAATTGATTAATAATGAGCCACGTCATTTTTAATATAAGGTTGATTAAATGGTTTGATTAAAAAAAGCTTGATTAAATATAGACAACTATGATGAAGAGGATGTTTTCATTAGTATTAGGAGCTTATACTTGGTAAGTATTACTATATATATAGTTTTATTTCTTATGAAATTTTGTTGTGCGGCCAAATTCCATTTAAACTCTTGATAGCTCGTCTTCCTTGTCTAAAACGTTCCTTTATTTCTACCTTTCTACCATTTAGTTTATATTTATCCCATATTTCGATTTTATCGTTATCAAAAATCTTAAAATCGTCTAGGTATGCTACTCCTCCTTACGATTCGCAGACGACATCATTCTGATTAGTAATACTACTGAAGAAATGGAGGTGATGTTAACAGAACTCCATCAAGCGTCCCTAAAAGTAAGATTAACAATGAACCTGAGCAAAACTAAAATAATGAGCCTTCTATCAACAGAAATAAACATAGAAAATCATACCCTAGAAAATGTAACTGAATACACATACCTCGGGCATAAAATACAATTAGGTAAAAATAATCAAACGGCCGAAATCTCTAGAAGAAAGGGACTTTGTTGGGCAGCCTTTGGTAAACTCAGGTTTATTTTCGGATAAGGTGATATACCGATAAATCTCAAACGAAAGGTCTATGATTCATGTATACTTCCGGTTCTTACATATGGTTTGGAAACAATATCCTTAACCCGAAGATCTATACACACCCTCCAGGTAACACAGCGTGCAATGGAAAGGATCATGCTCGGGATTAGTTTGAGAGATCGAGTACCAAATGACGAAATCTGGAGAAGAACAAGAGTGGCGGATGTTGTGCGAAGAACAGCACAGTTGAAATGGCGATGGGCTGGCCATATAGCACGACAAAAGGATGACAGATGGACCAACAGATTAATAGTATGGCGTCCAAGAGAAACAAAAAGAAGTGTTGGAAGACCCCAGAAAAGATGGCGAGACGATGTCCAGAAAATCGCAGGAAAGAACTGGATACAGAAAGCCCAAAACAGAAAGCTGTGTAAAAATATGGAAGAGGCCTACGTCCAGGAGTGGATAAATACGTGCTGAAAAAAAAGATGGAGAAGATGCTACTCCCCAAACACATGTTATTTTTATAATTTAATAATATATTTTTTAATGATTAATAATATTAATAAATTAATAATTTAATAACACATATATTTTGTCTTTTCTATTGTTGACGCCAACGTTAACATTATTTTATGTTAAGACATTGTAATTTATGGTGAACTAATTTTGGGAACTTTTCAACACGCTTTGTTTTACAAACAGATAATAATCACTAACGCAGCTTAGGTAACAAGGTTTTTGGGATATCTAATTCAACTAAAAGCACGTCTTATTTCATTACGAAGAATAACAATACCGACCGAACGTCAACAAGCCAAGTTCAAATCATAATAACTAACCGAGTCAGCATAACAAAGGCGTTTACGGAACGTGATAAGAAGCGCTCTCCAGTTAAGGTCAGTTTCTGCAACGCTAGGTCATTGTAAGAAAACAAATAATATCCCATTTAACCAATGTAAAATAAGATGTATAAAACTCTGAAATTTGGGACAATAAACCAGTATACGATGTATGCTCAAAACGACAGTGTGTTGTGATCTTTCTTCACGCCACCCAACCCGACGAACCATAATCTCACGAACTTCAACCCGGACCTGCACGTTACGCCGTCAGGTCCACACCGGAGAGTACGGAGTACGTTACGCCCTCTCTCCAAACTACTAGAACCTAATACCCCGGATCTGCAGGATACGCCCTCAGATCCAAACCCGGAGAAGTAAGTCACGCCCTCTCTCCAAACTACAAGAACTTCAAGAAATTCAAGAGATCACGTCACGCCCTGATTTTCAATCTACAAGACCGTCTTCAGCCTTACAACCTGGAGATAAGATTTATCTCCGCAGCCACCCACGAGTTACGAGAGATATCTATACAGTCCATTTTCTAAAGATCATTTCACACTTCGTTCATCTATGTAGATTGTTAGGCCCCATTTACTTAATATTATCTTTGTGTTGGGCAATGAGGAGATGATCGTCTTTAAACTGAAGTGTAAACAGTGAGGTATCTTTTAGTTCTAACCCCATTCTCCTACATCTCTTTTTGCAGTTGTTTAATACACGTCCTATGTATATTTTGAACAGGGTGGGAGAGATACAGCATCCTTGTGTAAACCCTTTCGTCACTAAGAATATTGGAGACGTTTTATTTCCGATTTTTGTGATATAAGAAGGCACGAATTTCATGTTAAAATATTGCGTCGATAATAGTAAACACATGATGACCATATAAGTCCAATTAAGAGCTCCTTACCCTACGTACACAACGAAATGATATATTACTACAAATGACTTAACTCTTGTTCAGTTTATATGAAATCTTGTTTTTCTCGAGAATTATGCATTGTACAACTAAATCATCTTAATACTTTTGCTACCGCAATCGGAAAATAGAACTGATTTCGGTATGCAGAAATTTTTCCATGGCAGCCAATTACACTTTAGTCACAAGTCGAGTACGAGAAAGGTTTGTAGTAAACAGAAACTAACTCTTACTTCGACTAATGGCTACGGAGAAAGGAGTACACGTTTAAAGCGCTCTCATACACATGTGTTACAATGGATAACACACGGTTGAATCGGTGACATTATTGTCTCAGTGCGTACTTGCATGGCGTAACCTTAATAAGGCTCTACGCAATAATAGAACTCGAAGCGTTCTCTCTCCCGAAGTATATGTAGGGCGCCGGAGTCCATATTTCTCTCGGAAGCGACGCGTTCCCGCGACTAGATTCCCCCTTAAAACTCCTCTTATTTCCCCTCGAACGTGCCGTTATACTCCTGCTTTCGTCCTAGAATTCCCTTATTGCCACTTCAACAATGCAGTCTTAATCAATTCCGCAGATTGTGGCCCGGCTACGCCAGCGCCCATAATAATTTGGGCACATTATTAAGCAACGAATTCGACGCCGAGCAGCATTTTCTCGCCGCCATCACTTATTCCGCCGACCACCTCAATGCTCATTACAACTTGGGCCAACTATATAGGTAAGTGGTCGGTAATTGGTCGGAATGCCGCACTTAATAAAGCTCATGCTCGTGGCCGTCCTGGTTTTATTTTTCCTTCCCTCGACGGCGTCGCGAAATGAAATTCCGCCGTCGCGTGGAGGATTGCTGAATTCCGTTGAACACCTGTAGATGACCTCCAGGCCGTAGCTTTAACAGAATATTGTAAAATTTAATCTTGTTCAAAGCGTGCAACAAACGGTAACTTTCAATGGAAAATCGTTCGTAACAATTACAGGTTTATTATTAACGAGTTATTAAAACTTATGAAATTGCAATCCAACCTTTCTCACTCATCTCTTAACAGAATATCATAGTTACCTCACAACGTAAAGTCTTAAGTAAAGGCAAATATAATGTTTATTCCCAAAATTTTCCACGAATACTATTTATTTCATTTCACCTAGAAAACCTGGACTTGGCGCACGCGATTGTTTCCTTCCCATTTTTATTTTAAATCCCTTCGTTAATTCGTCCGAATGCACCGACTGCCCGACGAGCCGAAATCCTAAATTAATTGAATCGAATTAATTATGTAGTTAACGTCGGATCATGCTATGATTTCGTCGAGCATGCGAGGTGAACATATGTTAACGTCTTATCGGCTAATTCGATCACAATTAATTTAAATGGTTCAAGGAGTGTAACTACGGCGGCCTTTTTCAGGGTACGGATTTTAGGTGATGTCGAAATAAAACAATCCAGGGTAATGCGATTAATTGGGATATTTTGACTGAGTAAGCCAAAGAGAAAATGTTTGGAAAGCTATTCGTCGAGGAGAAATTATTTGAAAAAGCTTTTTATCGCCGCAGACAACATGTTTCATAAGATTACAGCAATGAACTCTTGGCCCCTGTTTTATGGAACTGACAATTAGGAGAATCGTGTGCTGGAAAATTAGAATTTTTATTAAAATTCGAATATGCCGGTTGAAACAAGGAAAAATAACGAAGTTATTGCAATGAACAGAAAATGAACCTAACGATAATTATGTTATAACATTTCAGTACAAAAGCGAGGGTTTCATTAAATCGATAGTAATATTTAATTTAAGAACAACAGTTTTAATTAGAGAGTTGGTAAAGTTGGTAGTTTTATTACATACAAATATATGAGGAAAAAAAAACAAAAAAAACGTAATATGAACACTCATTGGGGTAATGGGTTCTCAAGTAAAATTAAATTCTCTAAAAGTATTATTAGTTTCTAAAATTAATTATAATTTTTATCATTCAATAACTATCTAACTCGATATAACTGATTCTTAGTTAATTGGAGTAATCTATACAATTAAATTTTCAAAAGAGAATAATTAAAACTTTAAATTTGAATTACAATAACACAATTACACAATAACGTTAAATTACTGAGACATCAACAAATAATCTGATGTTATACCTAAACGTCGTACAAAAATAGGTTGTATTTTCTTGTTACAAATATGACATTAAGTTGGCAAAAATTGTAAAAACACTATAACAAATTGTGTTAGGGCGCTGTAAATATTAATAAAACAAAATTTTCCACTCCAATATTGATGAATTATTTCATTGTGTGATATTGCACAGATTGAGAGTAATAGGATCACTGTGATATTGCATTTATAATTAACAGAAGCAATTAGACCTCCTATAGAATATTTATAGATTTTTCAATAATTTGATTATATTTTCAATTACACAATAAGCTATAAAATTTGTTATGTTGGATTATTGATATTAAAAAAAGATATAATAAAAGTGAAAAGAATACTAAGATTTTTAGAACATTTATTGTTTGCCAAAGTAAATCATTAGACCGATATAGTACTTTAATATTAGGTTGTTGGGTTATTATACTTAAAATTGTAAAAAATCTAACTTAGAGAAACTTACCTAATAATTAATAAAAATAAAAGTGCGAGGGTTTTTAAATTTTTAGAAAAGGTAATTCCTCTTAAACAACCCAATAATTCATGAAATGGTAATAAATGATTGGGTTAATTGTCCTAATGTAACTTTAAGAAATGCACCAATATTTTGAACTTAAATTGTTTCGATTTGGTGAAATTAACCAGAATTTCAACAAATTGTGAATTAATTATATTGTATAAAGTGATTAGTACATTAAATTTTAAGGTCAATTTCGATTTAGAAAAGGCAATTTTTCTTAAATAACCCAATAATTTAATAAATGGTAATGCTAGGTGATTGCGTTAATTGAGATTAACGTTGAGAAATTCACCAAAATTTTTAATTTGAATGAACTGTTTTGATCTGGTGGAACGAACCAGGATTCTCACAACTTATGGAATAATTATATCGTATACAGTGAGTTGTATATTAAAATTTGAGGTAAATTTCGACTTAGCATCTTTGACTCAACACCTTTGCAATAATCCATTCGTATGATATGAGTAGAATATTAATTTTTGAGATCAATTTTGAGCAAATATCTTTCACTCAGCCCTTTGAGATATTTCTGGATTATTATATGAGTAGTGTATTAAATTTGACCATCAATTTGACTCAACATTTAATTGAAAATTTTTTGGGGAAATTTGAGCTGGGCTAAAGAGCAAAACAGATATTCAGGTACACACCCAAGAAGCATATTGCCCTTTAATCATACTTTTTATGATTAAAAGAATAATCAGTTTTTTTATTTCTTATGTAAATCTATAAAAAATTTATGCACCTGGAAAACCATACATCAACAATTATAAATAAGATGTTTATTGAAGAACTTCCAACTAGGTAAATAATCATATCGAAATTTCTAATTTTCCAGTATTTCTGCCCGTTTTAAGCACACTGCAGTTTTTAAAGTTTAACTCTGGAAATTGTATTGCGCAAATTTAAAAATATATTTTATGATTTTCAACTACAAAATTTTTCTCGTTACATATTTTTAATAAAAAATGCCATTTTCTTATTTAAAATAAGTTTTGCCATACAGAAAACTATAAAAACGCTTCAGGCAAACTCAACCTTACTGAATAGCTTTCCAGATGTAGCGAAAAAGAGATTGCGGTCATTATATAAATCCTCGTAATTACATAACAGATATTTGTCAAGATTACGTTATGTAAAAGTGTCATAATAATATTCAATCGATTGCACACCCCTGGACCACTGGTGCCGGTTTTGAAATTTGACTTAATATTAAGCTGGAATGTTGTATTCTAATTCTGGTTTTTACATGAAGTTTAACTGAACTCAGTTCAGTTACTAAGTAATACTATTGATTGTAAGTCCCGATGGACTTCGATTTGTTATTTCTTGAGTAAATAGGGTGAGGTCGGTTAAACCAAAGTCGACCTACACTTGGACAAAGATGTGGTGTATGCTACCCTATAATCTCTGTTGGGAGAAATGCTATGTTTCCTCCACCAAATAATCTCTTATTCGCAATTTAATTAGCCTCAATCACACAAAAGCATTTACTTAATCCGGTGTCGTAGCAAAAAATCCCAACTGATCAAATGATATTAATACCCGGTTATGTAGGAGATCTCGAGTAAACTCCGTCGAAGAACTAATCTTCGAAATGCCGAGCGAACACGAAAACACGTATTTTGTTGGCGAAAGCTTTTCAAAATTAATCCAATTTGATTGAAAGCTTTTATGCTTGTATTCTCATTTAATTTAATAGCCTTCAGACACGAATGTTTTTTTTACTTACCGCCCGTTTTTCCGCATTACACGGGATTGATTCGGTGCGATTTCCATGCCCGGAAAAGTCCCAGTCGGAGAAACTTGCAAATGAATTGATACACGTATGTACCGTCTAACGTGAGATCGTCTACGATCCGATTTGCTGCAGGCGCAACAACAAATCATTCGAATCCGAAACAATGTTAAGGAGATGTATAGCCATCGCTCCCGCATTCGCCCCCGCTTATTTGGAGTTGGCCAAACTTCGAGGTCCAAACGACTTGATGGCCCGTGAATTGCTCAAACAGGTGGTCGAATTGAATCCCACCGAACCGTACCATATTACATCCGTTGGACACTGGCTCATGGAAAACGGTAAATATATCTATGTATATAACACGGAACAATCGCCTGTACTCACTTACGTAACACGTTTGCCAGGCAAATAAGTGACTACGTCAAGAACTCTTTTAACGTGCACCGGTGTGCTTTAATTTTTAAACATAAGTAAAGGTATTTCTATAAATTTCAGTAAATTCACACTTTGACAATAATCAGCTTCCTCATACAAGAGCAATAGTAATATTAATTTCCCACTTAATTCACTTAACATATTTTTCTAAATACACTATTGTATCTCTCACCTCCACTCACCTGCTCAGTGCGAACATTTATTAAATCTTCTGCCTCCATTTTGATACAAGGAACTTTGTAAACACACTGATTATAAAGAAGCACACAGTGTTAAGTTGCATGAAAGTTAACTGCCTCGTGTTGCAGGCAAATACAGAGAAGCCCTGTACTACTACCGGAAAACTCTAAGAATATCTCCATCATATCAAGAAGCTATGCTCGGTGTTGGGAAACTCCTGAGGAAATTCGGGCAGAAGTCGCGAGTTTTCCAACTTATCACAAGGTAAGGCACCTGCGAAACGCTTTGAACTAAACGTAGATGGGAGTGCATTTAATTTACTCTGTTACTACCTATTTCCTTGCAGGAAAAGCACTTAAAGTAAACAAGGTTTTGATGATTAACAGTGTCTAATAGATAATTTTATTGTATTTAATGTAGGTGGCAACTGATAAAAAGACTTAAGCAGGGACAACCCTCTCCCAGCCCGCATATCTATTTACAAGACTGGTTGCTAAGAACTGAGCTGTCAGGGATCGCCAGGAACTACGACATGGCCCAGAAACATGTGAGTAAATTGCTATATAGTTTAGAATTGATACAAAATAATTGTTAATAAATACATTGTTTCCTCTTGTTCATAGAGCGAATTTAGCCTCTGGTGCGGAAAATTGTAATTTTTTTATGAATTAGAATTCTGGGCAAATAAAATCTTTAATTTTTTTAAATGTGCCAAGAGTTGTCTCGAAAATTAGCTTTGAACTCGAGACTAGACAAGATGAAAAATGACATGGTCTCGTGTTGGACACGAAATTCCTGAGATATTTCTCGTCTCGTCTCGATTACACCTTTGTCTAGTCTCGCACTGATGTCGTCTTGGTCTCGAAAAATCTCAAAACAAATGACTGTGCACACTTTTCTAACAATGCACCAGTTTTTCTGCAATATATCCACAAGTTAGAATTGGTTTCACATTTTAATGCCAAATATTCAATTTTTCTAATAACTAAATATATAAAATGATATGTAATCCAAAGTCAATATTTGTTTTTGTAAACTAATAGGGAAGTTAACAACGGAACTAAATCTTGATTATTTTTGTTTGGTAAAGGTAAATCTGATATATGAAGCAATGTCCATATGTGTCTATTAATATTCTGAAATATCCAAAACATTTAGATTACCTGGAAATTTGAAACTTTGCACATTAATATTCCCAAATAGTTTCACAAATATCAGGAAACCTCAATGTTCCCCTTTCGGGATGGTGAAAAATTGTCAAATTTATTTCTGTTTTAACAATTACCCGACAAACTATAAAATATATAATTTCATTGACCAATAGGGTAGCAAAGAGGATAAATTTATCTTATAACCCTTAAAGAAATTTTGAAATTGGCACGCTTATTGCTTGGGCCCTAAAATTGTTTAGAAAAGTGTGCTAATCCAAAATGTTATTTTCCGAAAAGGTAGCAAAAGAATAGAGGTTATGTCGGCATTCAAGCGAAGCCAGCTACGTTGAACGCAATAAATGTAAACTGGATTTCAGCAGCATTCAACATTTTTCGAGCCGGACTATATTATACCTCGTCTGGTAACTAAATTTCAAAGATTGGTCTCGAATCTTGTCTAGAATTTTGAAATGAGTTTCCAGTCATGGCATCGCCTTCACTTCTCTCTAGAACAACCGTTGATGGTTTAACTCTTTTTCGATTAAAATCAAACTTTCAATGATTCAAAATTAATCAGATTCTAACTGTGTTCAAGGTATAGGTATTCAATAAAATTGCAAGCGAATTTGAAATCATAACGGAAGTTTCGGAGAGCAATGACAATGCTGCCAAGATCACATCGAAGTTAGTCTCCTGTGAGATAAATCTTCAATCAAATTTTTTTAACTAATGGCGAATGCGGATATAATAAACGCCATTTCATGTCTTGTAATTAATTTGCAATTTTATCTTTCATGGGTTTAGAAAAACTATAAAGGGAGGTAAGATTACAATATTTCATAAATTAAAAAATGCAATGTGAGTAGCTAGCAAGTTTCATATGTTTTCAAAATTATTTTTATATTAAATGTTTACAAAAACTATATATTATTAGTAGTTGAAAGTACCTACAAGTTGCAGAAGACGTCACATTAGAAGCCCGCGTCCGAGATTCTAAAACGAGCCGCTTGTGGCGAGTTTTACAACGGACGAGGGCTTGCAATGTCTTCTGCAACGAGTACTTTACAATATGTTCTATGTTCCGGCTTCCATTTCACTTTTATTTATGTTTAAATAATTTAAAATTTCTTATGTGGAATTTTTTTATCGTGACATTTATGTTGGTATTACTGCTGTCTCCTAGACATCTGTCAATTTTCCCACCATTTTCAAATTTAATTTACCGGATTTATCGAAATCATGTCTCAAGAATCCGAATCGCATCAAGTATAGTCTTTACGAGGCCAGTGTAACAACGGGCTGCTGAGGAGAAAGGGGAACGTAAACGAGCAGCCCCCATAGGCGCGCGGAATATTTGTTACTCACTTAGTCAGTAAAATTTCATACAAAATTTTTACATGAATTGAAAATAATTGAGTTTAAACATTAAATAATTAATCGTAATGTTCAGAAGAACAATCGGAACCGGGACGAATCAAAATGGGGTTAATAGGTGGTAAAACGTGATATTCATTATCTTTTTTTAATTACATGCGAAACGCAATTTTGCCAAATTTCTTTGTGAGAATCATCCCTAAAGACGGTTTCAATGTTCTCAAAAACAATGTTAGTGAAAGTAGGACTGTGGTTTGTTATCCGCAAGCGATACTTGACGTTAGCCCAAATTAATTCTATGGGATTAAAAATATAGTAGTAGGGAGATAGTCGAAGAACACAATGACCTTTATCCTCAGCAAGCTTATCAACAGCGTACTCCCTTTTGAAAGCACCCGATTTAACAATTTCAAGAAACTGTTTTTGTACGGATGTTTGAAGCTATAGGAATATTTTTGCTGTGAAGAAATTCGATGATACCTTATTTCCTGGAACTACTATTAGGAATTTTATTAATTTGACGAGAATGATATGAAGCATTATCAAGCACTATAACTGTATTATTAGGAATATTGGGCAGAAGTCGATCTTTAAACCACTTTTTAAACAATTCAGCATCCATATCCTGATGATAATCGGCGAAACTCTTATCGATATTCTTGGCGGAATGAAGCAAAGCATTAGGCACAAAACCGTTTTCGTTTCCTGCATGTAAAATTACCACCCGATTTCCCCTAGAACCGGGTGTATTTAATTTACAGTTGTTGCAGTCATCAACCCAACCACGTTGAATTATTTCATGGGTGTCAAACCATGTTTCATCTAAATATACAATGTTGCTCCCTGATTCCCGAAATGACCTAATTTGTCTCAAATAATCCTGACGCAAAGCAACAATACGAGGTGACTCCATGATGACCATTCGAAAATCTAATTTTTTGTGTTTAAATCCGCAACTTAACAGAATTGACCTTAAAGTGTCTAAAGATTTATATTTATATTCCTCAAAAGACTGTAATTTTTGAAAAATTTATAGTAAAGTGGGCACCTCGTTTCTAGCATAAAAATCGTAAATGGTTGTGCGTATGTCTTTAGCACCGTCATCTAATGCTTTGAATTTCTTTTGTTTACCTAATCTATTTTGATGATGATATACAATTCCTCGCTGAATCATTTTATAAATTGAAGAATATGGAATTAATGTCAAGTCTGAAATTTCTAAAATTAAACAGTGAACCGATTGTTCGGGGTGTCTTTGTTGGATGCGCTTACACATATTTAAAATTGCTCTTTGAAATTGAGGATGTAAATCCCAATTTGCACACTCCCAAGAAGGAGACTAGAAAGAGCAAGATGGTCGAGTAGTCACGTTTTCCACATCAACTCTCACTGTTTCTGGCGCCCACGGTCTCTAAAACGCAATTCCGATTACAATTAATTATTATCATAAATATAAAAACGAAAGGCAAATTATATAATTATGAAATTAACTTAAAAACAAACAAAATACCTCTATCACCTGTCTCGGTGATGTAAACCGTGCTAACACTGGTAAAAGACTGAAGACACGTGTTCAAGACGTTCTAGGAAAGATCCAGTCGTCCAAAACGTTTATGAATCCACTATAGCACAAGCGAGAAAAGTAAACTATTGACAATATTTAGGCGTGTGACTTGCTCGGCGTGGAACTGGAGTGCGAGGATTCTACAGGACGAGTTCGCTAAATAACGTATCATGTATCGAGCATGCCGTATATGTTGTTATTGATCGATACCCGTATAAGCTTGTATTAAATGTTGGTTGTTACACTGGCTTCGTAAAGACTATACAAGAGGGTATTTCTTTAACTCCACAGGAACTATAAGAAGTGGCTTCAAATGCAGTAAGGAATTTACTACCTGATAAGTCTAGAGACGAATATGAAAACATTTAAAATAACTTTGTGAACTGGTGTAAGGAAATAGTCGTTTAATGTACAACTTGCAGACAACGTCATATTCCAAGCCCGAGTCCGAGATTCTAAAGTGAGCCGCTTGCGGCGACAGCTTATAGTCAACACTTCCATATTTGCATCCCTATCCTATCGACGCGACGGCCATATTTATTTTTAATTTTGTTTTCACAGACGTCAGACAGCATTAGGGAATATCTTGTTACCAACCCAACAAAAAAAATTACCAAAATCAATGCTTTAATAAGCCTCATTAAAGCACTGTTTTTGGCCATTTTAGTATAGTTGTCATCTAAGTGCCGGAACATAGAAATATTATTATACGTCAGGAATAATTGTGAGACTTGTCAAAAGGAGATTCTCATTTATCTTAAGATTTTTCGAGATTCATACGAGACCAATACGGAACCAGTGATAATTCAGAACGAGACACAACTTTTGAAAATTTGTGACTTTAATGCAAAACCATGCCATACTTCGTTATGTCTCGTCTCGGGTCCATCATTACCACATATATAGTTTATCCATGCTGTCATTCATTCGAACAATGCCGCAACATTGGTTACTATCAACAACTTCGTTACCATATGATAACAACTCACCCCAACTTCCTGTGAAAATAACTGGAATGAATTGCGTACTTCAACTTCAACATACAAAATCAATTAAGCGAGAAATTCTGAAAGAATATTCAACATCTCCGTTTTCCCTTCACAAAACATATATATACGTATTTCGAGGGCGTCTCAATTTCAATAAATCTCTCCACCAGAGCACGATCTCCAGGGTCTGTCGAGGGTCTCTCAGCTCGAAAGTCATCGAATGTTCCGCACGCAAAGAAGTCGTCGGTTATCTGCGTAATAACAAATCGACGGATAATTACGTCCCGCCGAGCGAGATGTCCTCATCCAAGAAAATGGTACACCATATATCGGGGGACGCGTGAGGTAGTAAGTAACTGTGATCGAGGAGCGGTCTACCGCACGATTAATAGCAAATAATTTTTTAAATTGTGTGTGTGTGTGTAAATCGCCTACATAGAACGTTGTGTATGTGTAAATAAATTTCGCAGAGGCGATTATTTTTGTGAGAGGCGCCGTTACATGCCAAAGTATTTAATCGATCGATGGATTATCAGTATGGACCTTATGGGGAAACACCACTATTCGTGTAACGTGGGATCGAAGAGAAGGATCCAATTTTGCAGCTTATATTTGTTTACATGGCAAAAACACTTTGGGAATAGAAATTAACGAAGGGAGTGTTCTTATCCTGCCAAAGGAAGCCTTTGATATTTGTAATTTTCTTTATTACGTATTTTTTCGGAAAAGTTTGTAAGATATCTTGGAGTTGTATCGATCTGTTTCAATATCATCAGAATTGCCGGTAATGTTAAATTACAGGATAATATCACATGTACAAAATTATCTGAACTTACTTTCTAGTTGCTGTTCACTAAGGAAATGCAGTAGGTAACTACAATTATCGATAAAAGGGCACTAAAGGTTTCTCACATATTTGTGTATCTCTTTACAACGACTTACAGTAGTAAATTATTCTTTATTCAATTCGCTTATTTTCGTTCACTTTATACAATCAATTTCAGTAAAATTATCCATCCGAATAGTTCGTACAACAATATCCCTGTTAAACATATGAAGTCGTTAAGTATTTAATAAAATTTTAAACAGATGGGCTTTATTACAATAAGTTAAAACATGTAGGACAGTCACTCATAGAAGATAAGCTTTTTATTTAAGTGTCGTTAGGGTAGTTAAAATATTAATTGAAGTATTTAGAGGGGGCCATTTTACTTATGTATACTGAGTAAAGAGAGGAACATTATTCCGAATTGACAAAAATATTTACCGACATTAATTACTGTATTATTTATGTATTACAATAAAGTGTTGTTGATTTGTTGTTATTAACTAATTTCACTTCCCGTCGACAAATTAATGGATTCTACCCTTCAATTAAAATTTATCCTATTATTATTTCCCTGTACAAATATTAAAACATGATTTCAACCATTCAAAATCACTGAGCGAGTTTTCACGTTTACTTCTCCTTCGTCGAAAATATGTTTTCCTCTTATGCATTATTGAGATATCAATTATCATCCGCAACGCCTCGCCATAGTCGAGAAAGACAAACGGCATTCGAAAACTTCGAAAGAGCACCTTTCTGCAACTCGATAATTTCTCAGATCAGCCTCAGCTCGGAACCCCTATACGTTAACTTTTATATCCCATGGAGATTCCATTATCGCTCGTGAGCATCAAAAATATGTGACTTTAATTCACATAGATGTGGTATAAATTTTATCCAGGCTTACGATAAAGCTTCACGGGATGTTCACCGAAAGGATATGCAGGGTGAGAGTGAGAGAGAGAGAAGCAGAGAGACGTCGCCAGATGCCACTTTATAAAACTTTATACAAGCCGATAATGTACTACAGATGGCTTTCGGTGTTGTGCCGTGGCAAGAAGCAACGACAACGGTAGGTATTGTTACTTAATGTATTGTACAAAATTTGGGGAAATGTAGGATAGTTGCCCCACATTGTGAAATTGAATCATCTTCCATAGAAAACAGTAATATTTATTCAGACCATGTGTGCGTTAGCTACTACATGTTTAGGAGTAATTGAATGAAATATATGTTTAAATAGTAATTGAACTACAAGCACAATATCCGGATTCACGAAAAAGTGACATAATAAAACAGCAAAAATCAAACTACTTCTTCAAAAGTTTTCAAAATTATACATGAGGTTTAGTCGCAATAGAGGACGTCCATTAATTTGTGTCTGTGTACGAGCCTAATTCACATGAATTTTCAAGCATTGGACAACAAATTCGTTATATTTTCTCCAATACTCATTACCGTATTATAAACTCCTGGACAAAATTAACGCACCACCACATATATTTTGTGTTATTCCAAAATAGTGATGATTTTCAGTTGTTTAGCAATCTAACAAGTAGGCTCTGGATATACTTCGACAGTTCAAGTAAATGTTGTCAACATGGGTTTTGATTTAAAATTGTAATAGCAAAGAAAAGCATTTTCGATGAAAATTGATATAAATCTGATCAGAAATTGTTGCTTATTAAGACTAATTGTTTTGAGCCACCAAGGTTTTTTGTTATTGATAAAGTAAGTGCGAGTGTTCTCCAGTTTAATAATGAATCGCAGATCAAATTTGTCAGCGGAAGAAGCAGTAAGAGCATCAACTTTGCTGAATGAGGGATATTCGATGCGTCATGTTGCTAATGTGAGAGGAAGAAACCATTCCAGCATAAGTCGCATGGTTGGACGATTTAACGAGACAGGTTCTCATTTACGAAGGCCGGGACAATGGCGAAAACGGTGTACTAATCCAATAGATGAACGTTTTCTTAGACAATCCGCTCTAAGAAACAGGACAACGACTAGTACCATCCTACAAAATGAACTCGTAGCTGCTCGCAATCTTCTTATATCTTCCCGAACGATTAGAAGGCGCTTGAATGAAGCTGGATTAGACAGCAGAAAACCGGCCAAGAAACTCTTGCTTACCAGAGGGCACAAAATTCAAAGGTTGCGTTTTGCGAGGCAACATCAAGATTGGACTCGTAATGATTGGAAGAGGGTTTTATTCTCAGATGAAACGAGAATCAACCTTAAATCTTCTGATGGACGTGAGCGTGTCTGGAGAAGCCCAGGAGAGAGATTTGCAAGTTGCAATATCTCTCCAACTGTTCCGTTTGGTGTTGACTCTGTAATGTTTTGGGGAGGCATCTGTTTCGATGGCCGCACAGAATTGGTCCCCATACGTGGTAGGTCAATGAATGCGAATTATTATCTGGAACATATTGTTGTTGACCATGTAATGCCATTTGCTCCTATTGTAGGACCGAATTTCTTGTTTATGAAGGACAATCCTCGTCCTCATGTGGCTGGGCAGGTTATTCGCTACTTAAATGTTATAGCTATTCCGTTCATGGAATGGCCAGTCAAGAGTCCCGACATGAACCCAATAGAGCATCTATGGGACGATATTAAAAGAAGGATTCGACGTCGTACACCTCCACCTGCCAACCGCGATCAACTGGTAAATGCAGCAATGCAGGAATGGGAAAATATTCCTCAAGAAGTCGTTCAAAATTTGATCTCCAGTATGCCAAGACGCATGGAAGCAGTAATTAGGAGTAGAGGAGGACATACACGATATTAGAATAGCTCTAAGTCTGAAAACTCTGTTGTTTTCGTTTGTTTTCTGTTTGCAAGTTTGCATTGTTTCCAAGAAAAAAATTCTTTAATAAAAAATTATTAGAGATAACGCCCTGATTTGCTAATTTCATTTAATTGCTACTAGACAGTACCTAACTATAAGCTTTTATAAAAATGTTATTGCAATATTAATATCGGTATTGTAATTATACAAGTTTAATTGTGTGGTGCGTTAATTTTGTCCAGGAGTTTACTATGTCTGTACTGAATTGTCAAACATATATCTATCAAATTATTCCTAAATTAAATTTAAAATTGATTTACGCTCTAGGTGAAATTTAAGCATTTGGAGAAGCAGACTGGAACAAATCCACTTGTAAAGTCTATTTACTCTCACAAGTACAAACAATAAACTCCTCAAATAAACACCTCGCATGAGAAAATATATACCACTGCAAAAAAATGCGTCGGTTGCTCTAGACATGTTAATTACGTATTCTCACTATTCCTTCGGCTCGGTGATTTTCGTGTTATACACAAACATGGTTTATTAACATTTCGAACATTTGGCGGCGGCGCCTTTCATATTCGTTTTACCTCATTTTATATTCCATCTATTCGTGAATTTAAGTATATTATTAGGGCGGATGCCTACTGTACGTGTTAAGTGCCTTTGCAATTATATCACCATGAGGCTAATTACCCTTAGAAATAATCTAATAAAACTTAAAATTCATGGGTTTTACTTCAATCATCATCTATGGTACATTAGAACAAAAAAACAGTTCTTTTATTTCCATAGTTTTGAATCATTTATACGACCACATTTGTCACAGTAGTTACTGTACATAATACAATAATAATAACCATCGTTTGGTCACAACACATTGTATCCAATCAGAAGACGGTTTAGTTTTCTAATATGTATATATCAAAGCAGTCTTTAAATTCCAAATCAATTTTTATACCAGAATAATCAGAAAGCCTCAGAGATTTCATTTCTATCTTAAACTTAATATTTTTGTGGATGTCTTCTCAATGTTATTGCAGGCACCTTCTTCTGAATGTCGGTTTCAGCTAGCCGACGCCCATTTTTGTTAAGTAAGTCAAGAGTAGCTTTACTTTTAGCACTAATTGCCCTAACATCAATATTTTCTGTCGTGTTTAAATTTACACGTATATTTTATCTAGGCTTCTATAGGCATAATTTTTCGTATTGAAGAGCATAGATACATGCAATTATTTGCTTGCTGCTCAATTTTTTGATATATCGATGATGTTAATAATATATTGTTACCTTGAAATAAATTTGATAGATATGGATTAGAAAACATTTTATAGAAAGGAATATTGGGTACACTTCGGTCAACTGCTAGAAACGATTATAAGAATACCATGTACGAGAAAGGAATCCTATAAATACCTCCCTGCATTTTATCACAAACTTTAGTGTTTGGTGCTCCTATTTAACCCATAATCCTACTCCAACTTTTTTTATAAATGTACGATGCATTCTAATTACAAAAATATTCGTAAAAACCACACAAGTTTCAGCTGAAGCCAGTTATGGATAGCAAAAAATATTTGTTAATAATAGGCTTATATTAGTTTGTTGGAAGCCTACTATTGCGAAATCGTGCCATCGCTAATTATAAAGTTAAACTCTTTCAAAAACGCCTTAATTAGAATTATAGCGCATATATCATTCTAAAGCAACCATCCCACTATTACTCTTCTTGATACATACAATGGGAAACGTCGCATTGAAACACCGAAATAGTTTCGATGAGAGCCAGTATTGGTTTTCTTTTGATCATAAATTTAAAAGTTATACATCTTATAGCTATAAACAGACGTCTTATCGACCAAAGTACCAAACTAAAGTCGAAGTTTGACGACAAGTTAAAAATGAACTACAGGTTTCGTCTCCAATATTGTCATCAGATATAACCTATAAAGTAGAAACGAAATGAATTACCCAGTGGTGTATGAGCGTTTTACAATTTTGTTGATTTACATATTCATATTGAAAGAGCGCTGATGGAATAAATTTCGCAAAACGTTTGGAAATCTAATTAAGAACCTTTCCTTCGCTTAACTCTTCGCTTTTGATTAATTATTTTCAATAGTAATTAATTATTATATATGATAAATAGTAACAATGTTAATAATTACACAATTTCATCGAGAAGGATTTTTTGGCGAATGCGCCTATGTTACGTTCATCAAAGTAAAATAGCCATGTGACAATTATGTACAATGTGTAAATGTGACAATTAAACACCTTTCTCATATTTTCATATAAATATTCGACGGTAGAGTAAATATTTAATATTGAAAAACAGTATTTTAGGTAGACTCTAAAAAAATTCGACAAGAATACAGTACCTACCTTTCAGAAAAGATTTAGCTAAATAAGTTATTATACTTTATTAAAACACACCCTATAGTAGAAAAAATACCCAAATTTGAAAAAGAATGTTGCAGTGGCTATTGAGAAAACGACCAAAAATCGAAGAATAACAAGAATAAAGTGCCCGTTTAGGAAAGATTGAGCGAAAAATGTTTTTAAACTTTATATTCAAGAATGGAATAAATATGGAAAGTTCACAAAAGTCTTTGGAGAAAATTTTGAGAAAATTTCCAAAACAGAAAAATGGACCAAGTAAACTACCACTTTACCTCGGCTGATTTTAATGAAACCGTCATTAGGAGGACCACGTGTAGCACAAAGTCTAAGTTCTAAATTGAAATCTTTTTTGATTTTTACTTTCGTAGTAAAACATTATCAAAGGCACACATAACACAGATGTTCTTTAAAAGCTGTTTTAAGTTATTCAGAGGAACATAGGGCGTCTGAAAATACAAATAACTTAAATTTGAAACATCGACATAATTACAATATTTATTGTTATGTCAAAGAATTGTGGAAGTGGTGCGAAATAAAAATTTCCATTACAGGCGAACATTTTGTTCCTGAAACCATTTTAGTTTCATTTATGGTTAAGCTTACGATGCAAGTACAGGTTTGCCTCGTTCGAGTAAACTTTATTTTACAAGTTTCTCTAGAAAATATACTACATTTCGTTAAAATAGATCTCGTTAAAAATTAATGTTAAAACTAAACCGCGTTCCTCGCGTAATGAATTTGAGCCGGTTCATAAGCTCCCGCTAGGAGTTTATTAAAGCTCCTTTCGAATTCTACTTTAACGATATGTATTTAAGGTTTTTCGGAGACGTCCTCGTTTGGATAAGCCTTTTTTGTTCTACGTTTGTTTGATTTCCTTCATAAATAATTAATTCGCCGCCGCGAAAGTTCCTACCGCTCAAATATGAGCTCGATCAGAAGTTTAAAATCACGTCTGCTGAAAGCGATTGCGTTGTAATCCCCAGTAACGTCGAGGTTCCCATGGTTTTATTAATTACACGCGCGGGAGGGAGGGACGTGTACGTAGATTTCTTCCGTCTTCGCAATTAGCGTTCTATATAAACTTAAACGTTAACGTCAACCGTTCGACCGAAAGTTTAAAATAACATTCAGGGCGCGCAGCCGGTTTGTTTAGGTTTTCACCAACTACGCGGTTTCCTGCTGTATACGCTGCGTACGGGAGATAAAACTAAGGCAAATAAGAATTTAATTTTCGAGAAACGCAATTCACATTATCGCTCACGTTTCTTCGAGTAATTACGTTCTGTACGGTTTCCGTTTCGCAGCCAAAGCCGCGGGAAGTCATGCACACCGCGTTTGCTGCCGAAAGGGGGGCGACGATGTTTTATCTCTTGGGGAGGGTTTTATTGTTTGAATGATTTGTAATTTATATGCCGAAATTTTGAGAAAAATGTGGTAGGAGGCGACGAGCCACCTAAAAGCTCACAGACGGCACAATACAATGTAATAATGTACAGGAAAATGTGCATCTTTCAGAAAAGACACTTCATTTAGTTAGCCAATTAAGTTATTTAAAGTGTCCTGCCTAATAAAGATCTTACTAAAACAATTTTTCGATGAGTTCGGTAAGAATGAAGGCAATGTGGGAAATTTATAGTAGGTTAATGAAGTTATCAGAAGAAATTATATCAGATGGGAGTCACCGTCAGGCGAGCAGAAGATATAAGCTCTCACCGAGCCAAATATCCTCTTAAATTCGTAATTTTAAAAGGCGAATTAATACCAGAAATTGATATTACATTTACCGTACTTGTTCTAAAACACAACCGTTACAATGAATGCCTATAAGTTGATGAAGACTTAATTTTAATTTATAATAGTTGGAAGTTAAATGTTCCCATTATCGTTGATATACTAACACCGCATTTCATAGCTAATGTACCCATTATACATCCCTCTTCAGTAACGTAGTACTTAATTTCAATGAATACACTACTCATTGGCTTGATGAATACCAGCTCGTAGAGCAGGCCGGCTTCAGAAAAAATTATAGCACCCATGATCATTTACTTACTATGAGAATATTGATAGAGAAGTCCGTTGAATACAACCTAGAAATGAACCTCGCTTTCATTGACTATCAAAAAGCCTTTGATACAGTAGAACATTGGTCAATCATGAGATCATTGAAAAATATTAGAATAGACCACCGCTATATATTATTGTTGGAAAATATCTATAAAAAGGCTACATCTACCATCCAGTTACACGAAAATACCAAACCTATTCGTATAAAAAGAGGTATCCGTCAAGGTAATACCTTGTCACCAAAGTTATTTACGGCTGCTTTGGAGGATGTCTTCAGGCAGCTTAAATCGCGGGATGACAAGGGCATCGATATTAATGGAAGGAGATTAAACAACCTGAGGTTCGCGGATGATATCGTTCTCATAGCAGAAACACCAGAATAACTCCAAACTATGATCTCCGAATTAGAAGATGCATCATCAAGAATTGGATTGAAAATGAATCTAGATAAGACCAAAGTTATGTGTACCAAGCGACCAAATCTCAAAGTAAAGGTAAAAAATAACGAAATAGAAGTGGTAGATGACTATATATATCTGGGACACAAAATAACTTTAGGCAGAGACAATCAAAAAGCTGAAATTTATAGAAGAAGAAGATTGGCATGGGCTGCGTTCAGCAAATTGAGTAATACGCTAAAGAACAAAAAAAAAATACCAATATACCTCCGCTCTCGAGTGTTCGATCAGTGTGTTTTGCCGGTTTTGACATATGGATCACAAACATGGACATTAACTAAGCAGTCCATGAATAAACTCAAAACCACTCAAAGAGCCATGGAGCGCCAGATGTTGGGTATATTATTGAAAGATCATGTAAAAACGAACGGGTCAGAAGCACAACGAAGATGAAAGATGTTGCGGAAGCAGTAGCCGAGCTGAAGTGGGACTATGCGGGCCACGTTGCCAGATATACAGATGATAGATGGACATCGACAGTAATAAAGTGGAGACCCTATTTGGAAAAAAGATCAAGAGGTCGCCCACCAATGCGCTGGACGGACGACATAAAAGGAAGCGCAGGACTGATGTGGCATCGCAGAGCACAGAACCGAGCTGAATGGAAGAGTATGAGGGAGGCCTATGTTCAAAAATGGACCGAAAATGGCTAATGAGATGAGATGACACTTCTCATTTCCTCTTTGCCTTACTTGAGACACTGAAAACTTGTGCTCAGTTTTACTTAAGATATGTGACCATTGAATATCTCAGTGCAAACGCAATGAACTGAAACTTAGAGTAATGACTGTTTATGACAACCCTAGGAAGGGATTCAGTGGACAAATTCAGTAAACATATTACAATGACAAGCGTTAGTTCCTAATAAACAAATATTGGGAAGTTCACATTTTCAGTGCTCACAGGAGCAATAGAAAAGCCTGCAAGAGAGGGAAGACCCTCTGTGCGCAGGAGCTAAAGTATTATACAAGGGTGCACATGCCCATGCACAATAGAACTTAAAATTAACTTAAAACTAAAGCATTAGATTGTAGAAGTAGTTACAGAAACAGTTTTCCATTAGTATACTATATAATATTATATATTTTGTATAATTTTAATAAATCTATTTTGTAACTTCACTAGAGGTTTATTATCTGCATCGTATTCTCCACCCAACACAATTAGTCCATAATTTAACTCACTATAAGCGTAAGCATAATATATTGCCTCAAGAGCCCTTATTGAGAGGTACCGTAACTTGTAACAGATATGAAGAAAATGTCTTACTTTATTGATGATTTTCTTTATGTGCAAATCCCACTTAAGAGGAAAGTCTACTAATATGCCAAGATACTTAACACTGTTACCTCTTTTTACTTCAATATTGATTCACTTACTTCAATTTTTGATTTGTGAGTTTTGTGGTACACTGTCAATATTACAACCGAAAGACATAGATTCATTCTTGATGATATTTAATGCTAATTAGTTAACTGCAAACCAAATATTTAATTCAGAAACATAAACATTCATTTTTAATTCAGCTAATGTCCAATTATGCTTAATATAACTCATCGACAAATGCAAACAAATCTGGACAGTTTTTAATTATATCATTAATGTATTCAAGAAATAATAGTGGACCTAATACAGTACCTTGCGGTACTCCAACGCTAACTTTAGCACGTTGAATAGAAACGCTTCCTATCCTGACCGTTTGCATTCTATTTCTCATATAGCTTCGCATGAGTTGCAAAGTGACACCTCTTATCTCAGCAGACTGTAGCTTGTTAAGCAATATTTCGTGATTTACTGTGTCAAAAGCTTTGCTTAAATCTACTTTGACTGATGACAATATCGCATGGGATTTGTTGGCTTAGTAAATAGCCTTTGTTATGTCTACTAAGCTAGGTCATCCATTTCATAAGTCAGCATTTGCTATAGAATCATGTTTTATTGCTAATATATTACGCAAACCACGTTTTATTGTTCTGTGACTTATGCCACATCATCCACATCCGTATCTCCGCAACCGCAGGGGATACATATATAAAGCACGCTGCATTTTATTGCTGACGATATAGAGCTGACTAGTAGCGCAATCTCAGAACCACCCCTTCAATCCTTAGTACTGAATTTACCCTAAGAAATTTTGGAATCATTCATTTTCTTTACCTTTTCCTTCAATCATACTAATTAATTGATTTTTTACGTATATCAAAAATCTCGGAAAAATAACATGTGTGTCTTTTTCATATAAATCATCTGCTGCCATCCAGTACAGTTTAATGATAAGGGTTGAAGGGGTGGTTCTGGGATTGCGATACTAGTCCCTATCGTCAGCAATAAACTAGCAATAAAATATGCTGCGTAGATTACGTTATACATCTCCTGCGGTTCCAGAGATAAAGGTGTGGATGATGTGGCTTAAGTCTTGAGTCAGATTATCCCCTTTCTCCAGTTAAGGGGTGGAGCAATAAGATCATATTTTGCTTGAAAGTTGAGCAATTAAATAGTAATAGAAAGACCGGGCTGTATTAAACGGAAATATATTTTTTTACGATTTTTCTGATATTTCAAAGGTACGTTTAATTCTAAGGGTTGAAGGGGCGGTTCCAGGATTGAGCTTCTAGTCCCTATCGTTAGCAATAAATCAGCAATAACATATGCCGCGTGGTTTATGTATATATCTCCTGCGGTTACGGAGATACAGATGTGGATGATATGGCTTAAGTCTTAAGTCCGATTATCTCCTTTTTCTCACTAAGGGGTGGAGCAGCGACATCATACTTTCCTTGAAGGTTAAGAAATAAAGGATGAGGATAAATGAGGATAAAGGTTAAGGATGATATGGCTTAAGTCTTAAGTCAGATTATCCCCTTTTTCTCACTAAGGGGTGGAACAGCGAAATCATACTTTCCTTGAAGGTTAAGAAATTAAACAATAATAAAAAGCCCAAGGTATATTTAACAGAAATATATTATTTTAGGATTTCTCTGATATTTCGACGGTGAGTTAAATGCTAATGGTTGAAGGGGTTGTTCTGGGATTGCGCTACCAGACCCTATTGTCAGCAATACACTAGCAATAAAATATGCTACGCGGAATATGTATATATTTTCTGCGGTTTCGGAAATATAGATGGGGAGTATGTGGCTTAAGGCTTGATTTAGGCTTAAGGTCAGAGTTAAGCCCTTTTTCTCACTAAGGGCTGGAGCAATGAAATCACGCTTTGTTTTTAAATTTGAGCAATTAAATAGTAATAAAGGGCCCAGGCTGTATTTAACGGAGATTTATTTTTTTAGGATTACTCAGATATTTCGAAGGTGTGTGTAATGCTAAGGGATGAAAGGGCAGTTCTGGGATTACGATACTGATACCTATCGTTAGCAATAAATTAGCAATAAAATATGCCGCGTGGTTTATGTATACATCCTCTGCGGTTTCGGAGATAGAGGTGTGGATGATGTGGCTTAGTTCTTAAGTCAGATTATCCTCTTTTCCTCGCTAAGGGGTGTCGCAATAAAATCATTGCTTACGTGATAAATTTGCAATAAAATATAAGCCTATAGTAAATGCTGACTTATAAAGTAATGGCTAAATAAGTAACCTGGCTAAATAGACATGTCTTCATTGCAACAGACCTTCATACTTCACAACAATTTCTATAGAACCAATTTTAGATATTCCAGTATTCCATAAAAATCTCAATACCTTGTGTTGAAAGACAGCCTAGCACAAAATATACAAATGTCCAAAGAATGGATAAGTGATTTGAGTGGCAATAGTTGGTAAATATCGTTTAAAATTAATTTCACGACAGCGTGTAAGACTGTCGCGCTCTAGCAATTTTGCAGGACACAACGCTACCAATCCCCACCACTTAACGATTTTATTTACTTCCTGCGGAATAAGCTTTGAGAGACAAAAATACATGTCAAATAAATTCCAATTTTCGCCCCAGGTGAAAATTAAAATCATGAATCAAAGTGTGAGCTCCATGAGAAACGACGTTGAGTTATTAGAGGGGTTCTAAAGTGAAATATCACGTTATTTACTGAGAGAAAGGTACTTAATTTTTTTCATCTAATTTCTCTTTGTAATCGCCCGCTATCTCGGACGAGATTGAGAAAAATGCCCGAAAAGGGAGACGCGAGGACCCAATAAAGGCCCCTGGGGAATATTATATTGTTTAAGCTTGTATTTGCAACATATATAACGAATTCATACTGGAGACGAAATCAAACGGTCACTCCTTCATTTCGATCATAACAGAACCGCAATACTCTCGAAATTCGTTCCCGGAGATCACATCACAAAGATGTAATTAACAATAAAAAATATTACCGAGAAAGTTAGACAGATTGCAGAACTCGGAAATAGCTAATAGGATACTAGAATTGTAGATAAACTGAATTTATGGTGACCCTAGAACATTTCGCAAGTGATAACCTCGGAAATGGTTGCAACGTGCACCGGGTAGAGAAAAATGGGAATCTGCACGAGAAGATAAAACACAAAGATTAATTTTTGAAGCATAGATCGTATGTGGAATATGAAATAAATACTCCAACTAGAAATTCCATACATTATTTCAATTATAATATAGCCTTTTAAGACTCATGTTTTATAGGCAAAACCAAAAACCTACAAATGACGAGAAAAATAATGCATAACAAATTAGCAAACATACGGATAATAAACCGATGTTGCTATCACTTCTCACCATAGCTTCGTAATTACCAAAAACCATCGTTATAATATTCAAAGTAATCAAATCCATTTTTCCGCAACATTCCCATTATTCTGACTTGTTAATTACCAAATAAAACAAAATTACTTTCCCTGCACTGAAAATAATTAACCACAAAGCCATTCATTACACTAGGTAATTGTAGTGTTTGCACCGAACAATTCCCAAGTCATTACTGGGCGTGTTGTTTGAGGGGATTTATATGGGACACCGACATAACTGAAAAATAACCAGTCGCTACCCTGGACAAGGTAAAAAGGGAAGGTAAAAAATCGAATTATGCATTTACAGGTTTAATTATAATTTATTCAGGAACAGCGCTCTTGTTATCTATCTTCCCCTGCTTCAATATCAAACATGTTTTTATCGTGAGAAGTAAGCTCCCCTCTTAGGATCTCAGGTTGCTGTAATTAATATCGATCATGTATTCCACCCTCCTCTCTCTCTCACTCTCTGTCTCTCTCATACAGTTATTGCTTCCGCAGTTCACTCGTGACAAAATGAAGGATTTATACGACGACTTGAGATATTGTCAGGCTCTCCCTCTCAGATCTCGAAACGTAAGTTACAGTTCCTCGAGTTCTCCTGTTGCTTGGAAGTCATATCGAGAGTTCGCTCGGCTGCGACCAACTCCCGAATTCATAACGAAACTATTGAGAATCGGTCGAAAAGTCAAGAAGCCAATTCTTCCGATATCTTCTCAGTTATTCAATATAAAAGTAATTTAAATGTCTTCCCGGGAATATTTTATACTTGCGCATGAAAATTTTGAATTTGCTATTGGAAAACTTTTCTTATCCCTTTTTATTAGCTTTATAACCGGGAAACTTATATATTCACGGCGGAAGTTCGCCCACAAAACCGATTTGCACACTATATTGCGATTTATTATTGTTAGAATGGTGAAATTGATTTTTGTTGGGTACGTTCTCATTAAAATTTATGAATCTCGTCGGGAAAGGGAGGAACTTGTTATTAAATTTCAGTTTATCGGACAAAGAAAAATCAGCTATGGCGTAGGAGGACTACCAGAAAATAAAACTGGATTCTACTCAAATTATGCCAATATCTCAAATTATTAATTCAAATATGTATTTCCGTCTATTATAAATTCAATATGTATTTTATGAAGCAAGATAACTAGGAAGGTAATTTTAAGACAACCATCGTCTCAGCGAATAGACAATGTCAATTTTAGGTCAATAAAATTTCCCTTGATCATCCAATTTTCGTTTCAATTTAAGAAGATATGTATATACTGATATATATTCTGACTGATCTAATGTAGAGGTAATTGAACAGATTACATTAGATTAAATGTTTACAAAATATCCTTATAGTAAATGTAATCTGAAATATGTAGGTCACATTTTTTGACTTCTGAATGCTAGAATTTCTTCAAGTAAAAGTGATTTAAAGCGTAATTCAAATGTTTCTCAAATAATTTGTAATTTCAAAGAAACAAGTACGATTAATAAG
Source organism: Cryptocephalus moraei (assembly GCA_946251905.1). Classification (NCBI taxonomy): domain Eukaryota; kingdom Metazoa; phylum Arthropoda; class Insecta; order Coleoptera; family Chrysomelidae; genus Cryptocephalus; species Cryptocephalus moraei. The sequence goes on from OX276454.1 coordinate 16,301,354, forward strand.
GTAAGCAATGTTTGATTGTTATGCGCAATTTATATTCACAACCTTCGCATATGTAGAGTCCATTCAGTTTGAACTGAACCTTGAGTTTCACGGAGAGACATACTCCGTCGGTTATTTTCTGTTTCCATAGTTTCATGTAATTCGTGTATAAGTGATTAATAGTGTAATGCGAAAAGTAAACAACAGCGCGAGACGTGTTTACTCTTATCGAACCTCGGCGGCCACTTCAAAATGCTCCGTAATTTGGCCATAAAGGATGAATGATTTATTACCAACCCGAACTCTCTAGACCTTTCGACATAAAAAAAGAACGTTCGAGCAATTTCAAGAATACGCCAGAAGGTTCCCGATTACAATTGAGATGTGTATATAAGCGTGTTTGCGGTCGGAGATTATGACTAGACGTGAGCGCGGTATAGTAAACAAGCGAAAAACGGAGCAGTGAAATAAATTAATATTTAAGAGTGATATAAATTAATTAGTAGGAAATAGTTAAGTGTGTTATATAAATTAGTTTAGTAATAGTCTAAGATAAATTAAGTAGTGTGTAGTGAATAATTAGGATAGTGTAAACAAATTTGAAAATAAACGTTACAATACTGAGACCGCTACTGTCCAGATGGCGATCGCCCGACTTCGTGACGGAGATGCGGCCTGCATGAAACTCAAGGCCACGGTTCTTCTCAAACTGAATAGACTCTACACTTTCCTTAATGTATTCAGTAGCATACGTGCATATGCGCGTAAATAGTATCCACATGTGATTACAAAATGGCTAATACATTGATGACTTGAATATTTTATCCGTACATTCTCCTATATATTGTTTTACCATTTCAGGACTAATTATAACATTATACAATGTTGTATATCCAAATCATGTTTTCGTGTGCAAGAGTTTCTCAATTTATATCTTATTTAAGTATTGCATTAGAAGGAGTACGCAAAAAACTTCAAAGCTCTAAAATTTTTGGCAGCCATTAATAAAGTAAAACGCAAACATGTAAAGTCTGCAAAGAAAATTAAAATTCTTAAAATAGGGAAAGGGTATAAAGTTTAACGCAATGCAATGCAAAATAGACCTTTAATATTATTGCGTTTATGTCTGATTAGCGACAGAGCTTCTTCTTTGAAAGCGTAAGTGATAGAATTGAATTTTGATTTCTAAACAATTCATATTTGTATATTTTGTTACCTACATATTTTGGACTTATTATTATTTATTATTTTATTCTTATTTTAAATTTTAATTTTTATTTATTTTTTTATTATTTTTATTATTTAGCAATTTAGTGTTTAAATCTGCCCTATTAGCAACAATACAAGTAGTGTGTATTATTTAATTTTTTGCATTTTTCTGTTAAAAAGATATAGAGATAAAATTATTGGGATTATTGATTTAAACTCTTTTTAAATTAAGGTCATTACATTTCCATTGTATTATAACCAATACTCAAATTAACGGAAATGTATCAGACAGAAAGCCCATCCTAATTTCTCCAAACTAATGTTTTATTCATACTACTTAACCATAATCAAACATTCTCGATCTAAAGTTGAGTTAAGTGAATAATGAGACTATTACCCTTTAATTTTCATTGGACTAAATAAAATGTTTCTTACGATATTTCTGTTTAATACGTGAGTTTTACATGAAATAAAATCAATACGAGATGAAAAACCGACATCAAATGAAACGTTAGCTAGACCAAATCAAATTGCTAGTTAATATAGATAAATTATATTACTGGTATCTTCGAGCTACAATCATCTCTTAAAATATTGCTTGATATATCAAACAATACGACTATAATATGACAAGGTTTTCAATATATATAATGTTATGGCTTATATTTGTTAGAATGATTTCGGATCGCATGAGCAAGAATTCATATAATAAATTAAAGTTGACACTTCAAAAGGGTGAAGTTTATTAATGAATAAGTGACACAACTGAACTGAATAGACATTTAATCTCATCGTAAATGAAAAACGTTTGTAATAGTTAGTATATTCACCTTTTACGAAATATTGTTGTGCCATATAGAATTTCGGTAAAAGTATTTAACGCAAATTTGAAACATATTGTAACGGAACGGCTTGCCGAAAACAAGTAAACACGTCTGGGACTGCCCGGGTTCCACGAATTCGTTCTAGAAGCAACGAGAACAAACTCGTAAGGCCGAGACGCTTCGATTCCCCGAAAACCCGAGGAGAAATTTGTGGAACGATCTCGAAACTTCCAGAAGGTTCCTACCTGCCGTATATCCGGAATGCCGGACCCAAGCCAGGCAGTGGAAGAATCGGTGTGTAAACATTCGGGCGAGAGACCGCGCGCGTTAAATAAATAAGTTAAATAAATAAATATCTGTATACGAATATAAATTAAGTTAAGGGATTGTTAAGTTAAGTTTATAAGTGTCGTGTAAGAAATAAATTGATTAGTACAAATCGCGTAGTGTTTAGTTTTAGTAAATAGTACAAACGCTACAATATCATAAAAACGCAATTATACACATAATCCATTCCTATGATAATTCCGATTTCTTTGATATCAACATATTAAAAATTAATGAAAATTTACTTTGTACTTGGAAGTTACTGGTTTTATGCTTTGTTTATAGTTTGTTACTGGTGACATCGAAGGAGGTTGTTAGAACTTTGATGTAATAATGATGCTATGAATTGGAACACTGCCGAGAAAACACATTTTGGCAAATATAGAATAAAATGTTTTTTGTAATTCATTACTCGAGAGAATTTCTAAAATGCAATGTTTTGCGTACATAACGTTGGGAATTTAAATTTGCATTTAGAGTATAAAATCTTGACTCTACAAAGTTTAGATTTGCTACGAAGGAACGTTCTTATGTATCATTATAGAAGGAAAGAAATGTGAGAATATTTTAACATTAAGAATAAGTACTGAGAGCGTCAATAAATAAGATACGTGCCTACAGCAGACGTTTGTGTGCTTAGCACATTCACCCACCATTTACTACCCTTTATGCATCATTTCAAAAAAGCCCGCCAGTTTCATAACTCCGGCCGCCAATTCTGGCATAAATAAATAATATTTAAGTTCGTTTCATTTATAAGAAATGTTTATAACGCTAAACTATAAATAAAGGTTGTATCATAAAAATAGTAACGCCAAAGCCAAGAGAAAAAAGTCTGCGTCGGACCAGACGGTGGAAGTGAAACTTCTTTGGCCATATGCACACACTCACCGTCAGACAGGATATATAAATGACATATAAAAGATTTTTTTTTTTGCTGCCGCAATGGTCTCCACAGATTCGCGCGTACGCCGCCTCGAGCCCGTTCGTCTTGTGTTCGAGAATTACCACCCATTCGCCGCGGAACCAGTCTCCGTGCGCCGTGGGCTTTCATCTCTTCCGGTGTCTCCATGTTCTCATCTGAGGTGAGGTGAGGCATAACGCGTCCTCACTTTTCTCTATGTCCATGTCACGTAATAGACGATACAGCTCACCGTTTTTTCGCCGCTCGAAGTTATTGTTTCTCGCCGTTTGAGGTTAGGTCAGGTGTCAGCTGTCCGACAGTCTAGACGCTCTCCGGTGTTGCCACGTTGACCTCTTTGGTAGCGCATGTAAACGATTTGGCGATCGGCTCGGTTCGCGAGCGCGATGGAAGTGGTACATTTTACGCGCATTCTGGCAAAACGGCTTTGTCCTCGGATTACTTATCACGCGTGACGCGGTTTTTCGACCAACACCCCATCCCAATGTATACAACGTGCGCAAAGAAGTTTCACTTCAAAAATCAAAACAATTCGAAAAATAAAATCATATCTAGATAGTCACTAAATGGCATTGACTAAAATGTCAAATTTTTTGAATAATAAGTGAATCCAGGCGTTCAACAAAAGTTTAATAATTTCATTAATAGTGAATTTAAAAGGACCGATTTAATAACTGCATGGAAGTTATCGACCAGACCAGAACAGAACAGACCAGACTAGATATAAAGAATGTAAATATGTTTTTCAAATTTTTAAAGTGTTAGGGTGTTTTAAAATGTAAAAGTAAAAGTTACGGTGAAGAGCTGGGTAATAGCTCCATCGCCTGCATTCTGACATTTTTAGAATTGGAGACGACTGTTTTTTCTGAAATATTTCAGTAATGTCATTATATTCTTTAAATAACTCCTGATTGTTATGCTTTACACAGAAAATCCATTTAACTGTTCCAGAAGTTGTTCTCCTATCACCTGAAATTGGAATTGTCAGAATCGGAAAATGCCTCCTAAAATTAATTATAAATGACAAATTCAGTGTAATTTTTCTCTTCAGAACGTCATCTTCTCTCGCCTAAAAATAGAATTTTCAGCATCTGAGAAGTGTGACGTTTTCGGGCTAGTTCAATAATGTGCAACGCTATCCTATAAATAAATTAGTGTGTTGTACGTTTTACGTCAAATACGATTTCGTTGTTCTGTTCAGAACGTCATTTTCTGTCGCATCAAATCAAAGTTTTCAGGATAGCGACAGGTTGACGTACTTGACGTGCTCAGAACGTGTAATATGCATATGAAATTAATGGAAAAACGATGTGTGCCGTAATAGGCAACGTTGTATATAATTGGAAACCGAACAAAATGAGCTGTGGTAGGCGAAGCCGTGCATTTCATTAAATTGATATATTAAAACCTTGTACAGGTAAACAAGGTGATACGTTTCAGAATGTTTCTAAATTGTATCTAAAATTTCCACATTATCTTCAGGTGCCATAATAGTCCAGTTATCAGACATTTTCGCGTGGAATTTTGGGAAACAAGGTTGATTTCTTTGAAAATTGGGATTCAGGTAGTATTTATAACCTTCTTTAAAGTTGGACTTGTGTCGAAGTGTGCTTTTTCCCTAAGGATGGAAGCCACCCCTTCGAACTGGTAAAAAAATTTTTAATCAAAATAAATGCGGAAATCGATAGAATGACCAATTCTTAGCAACTTTTCTAGTAAAAAGGTTTTTTGTAAAGTTGATATTTTTAATTGGAAAAAACGAATGTCTTTTAACCGTTTTTTACCCATAACTTGAAAATCTCCTCGGCGTGAAACTGCACACCCTCAGGTATAAAATTAAAACTTAAGAAGGGCCCTCTTATCGAGGATTAGTTGTAAAAATCCCTAGCCTTGTCCAAGGTACAACGCGACAACTATCGTCGCCGATAGATCGACTTTGTTAATCGTTACACGTAATAACTAATTTTAGAAGAAATTTTATATTAAGAAAAATTATATTGGTGATTGGCCATATAGATATATATTTATAATTATATATAATAATTGATCTAGGTACGTGAAAAAAATGTTAGTTAATTGGTTGCTAGTATGCTTTTCATAAATTGGAACAACTTATTTCAGAAATGAATAAAAAAAGGAGAAAGTTTCAGGCACCTGTAATAAGTCGTCTCTTGTCTCTACTAGGTTCGATACTATCAGAAAACAAAACAGAATGTTCTTATGCTGAAATCCCGTTTAAGAGGGTAACCTTTTTGACGGACGGGCCCGAACTGCACCACATCGACTTTAGCCACCCCGCTGCGTTAAGTAGGGATAATTACTTACGAACCGCTCGCGGAAACCAGGCGAAGCGGTGGATAAATGTACGCTCATCGGTGACGAAAAATGCGGTTGGACATATTGCCGCCAAAGATATTGAAATATCGGGCGAATATTATACTTGGGACATCTCGATAAAACAATACCACTGGCGGACTAGTAGTCCTTGTCATATTAAAAAAAATAACAAAAGTTAATACTACTTACTACGTATAATATACAAACGTGCTTATATAGTATTAAAAATAAACACTTCTGGCGGCTAAAAACAACCTTGTCAAATAAAAAAAAAATAACTACTGTCTTACTTTCTAAAATGCAACTTACATAAATCAAAAGAAACTATCTTTTTATCGTCTATACTGATATGATACATCTTTGACGTATTGAATACGATCAATTTGTCCGTTATCATATTCATTAATTTTTTGTGTTACATACTGTAATTTTTGACGGACGCGAATATCTCGACACCTTTGTGGTTCACCGGCACTGTTTAATTAAACGTAGGTTAACGTTTGAAATTTTATTTGGTTTAACTGGACTACACTCACAATTTCTATGAAATTCATATGAACTTAAATCAAATTGTAATAAATATACTTATTTATTTAATACTAAACAGGTTTAATACTAAACTTAATACATATTGCATATCTTTCAAATTCGGAATACAAATTGGATGTATATTTAAACGGGTATTCAGAGCATATTTTTCCAGCTCTAATTATTACCTACGACCTATACGTATATATACCTTGTAATTTAGTCACAAGAAGAAGAGTATTTATTCATAACCAAATAATAAGTAATACTTTTTGTCATTGCAAAGCAGTTTGGTAACAGTTCTTATCACGAGTATCTATTTCATTTCCAAAAATTTACGCGACCGTACGGCGTACGGCGTACGCATAGCCACTTCATTGATTCCTTTGGATTTTTCACCGACCGTGGTTAGGTAGCGACCCTACTTAACGCAGCGGGGGGGCTAAAGTCAAAGCGGTGCAGTTCGAGGCCGACGTTTTTGACTATGGGCAACCACAGTAACTCGTTAAATTATGTTTTTCCAAATACAGTGTAACCTTGGTTATCCGAACACGCGTTTATCCGAATACCCGCTTATCCGAATGCAACAAATTGCCATTTATTATCCGAACTACTCTTGATTAACTGAACTTAAATCGCTAGAGCTTAGCTAGTGACGACTCACAAATTTCTGTCATATTTCTTCCGCCTAACTGCACACCACTGATCCAGCCAATGGATCAGAATGTGATCCAAGCTATAAAACTCTACTACAGAAAGAATCTTTTGAAGAAGATAGTGAGGACTCTTGGAAATATTGCAGAGGAACTAAAGAAAGTCACAGTCAAAGATGTTGTGTTTGAAGTTTGAACTGGCAGAGGCTTGGCAGAACGTGAAGACCGATCTGAAAGTTCTTGGCAGCAACTCCTGTCCCCAGGATTGTTAGATTCATTCGAAGATGAAGATTTGATCCCTCTCTCTGCATTGCGACAAGCTATAACATCAGAAGTGAACGAAATAAACGAGATAGTGGAACTTACGAAAAACATATCGGATGCTCCTAGAAATGAAAAAATTAAAAGATGAACCTTGGGCGATGAAGACGTAGAAAGGATAGATGACAGCGACATATTGGAGAGTGTGGAGGATTTTGACGAAATGGAGGAAGAGAGTGAAGAAGAGAGTGACAGTGACAGAGTGACACACGGAGAAGCGGTAAATAACTTTGCTAAAATGCATACAGTGGGCAAAGGACCATGGAGAAGATTCCAGCCACATCGTTCTTTTAGAAGGGATGTAAAGCAGAGCAAATAAGTTGCAAATGAGGAATGTTAAACAACAGAAAATTACAGATTTTTTTAAGTAAAATGTGCACTAACGTTTCTGGAAGAATGTATCAACTTTTTTATTTTATGAAAGAATGTATATTTTTATTTATACTTGTTACCTTCGAAAGATTTTTATTGCATTAAAATTGTATTCCGTTTTACATTGAGATGTGTATTAAAGATTTTTATATCATTCAGCATTTTATTTTGATTATCCGAATAAATCATTAACCGAACAGTGACATGCATTAATTAGTTCGGATAACCAAGGTTACACTGTATTAGGCAATTTGTAGGTAGAGTTTTGGGTATGGAGGGAATTCTAACATATAGCACATATAGTAAGAAGTATAAATAAAGGAGATCATTAAGTATGGGTAAGATATCCCAATATTTTTACATTTGTATCCGTATTAATTGAATTTCAGACATTTACCTACTTCAAAATTAATAGTGCTAATGAAACCGCGAGACATCATGACCCTTTAGTACGGAGAAAATTAGAGTATGTAACAGAAAAAATTAATCAGTATGATATGGGACAATTCACTCGTTTCGAATATGTGCGATCAGTATCTCATCAGTATAGAATATAATTTTTTTTTAATTTTATGCGCTTTTTCTCGACTTTTTTTTGTTTACTTAATAATTCATTCCTACTAAATTCTGTCCCACCGTATCTGTACATAAAATAACAATATAAGCAATTATAAAATAAAGTATAAAATAGAAAATTAAAAAAAAACATACACCTTAAAAAAATTTAAATAATTGACTAGTGTAAATTAACACACACCTTTTAACTACACCCGTGACTTTAAAATGGATACGTTAGGAATTTCATATGAAATAGGCTATTGATATTTGTCGTTATTTAAATGGGCGTCAATTTAAATAACTGTCATCTCTCATTTTACGGTCATTGCCAGTCCTAAGTCTGGAGAAAGAAAAGTAATTTTTAGTATGATGATTTATTTCAAAAATTTTAAACATTATTCCCTGTTATTCGTTAAGTTTGATAAACATTTACGGATAATACCGATAATGTTATAAACATACTTCTATCCACTACCTCAGGTAATATTAAAATACTTATAGTATTTTGTAATTGCCTTACTCTATTCATACCATTAACTGAAAAATTTAAGTCAATATTGGGCCGATTAAACTGTGCAGGGTGCCGTCAAAACTCACAAGAACCCTTCAATGTGGCTAGCTATGAAAGGTGGAAGAAGAACCCTGCTTATCGTCATTATCCCTACTTTGCGTTTATTACTGTATTACAATAGGGTGTGCAGTTTCGTAACGTCCTAAATATCTTTCATTTTATCGGAAAAACATTCAGAACAAAAATGCAGTTAACAAACAATCAAACAAAGAGATTCGTTCATGAATGACCTCTATAGAGGTCATTCGTCCGTTCAAAAACTCGCCGCAAGCGGCTCGTTTTAGAAACTCGGAATCGGGCTTGGAATATGACGTCTTCTACTTTAAACTACTATTACCCTTTAGAAGGGATGGCTACCACCCCTAGACAAAAAGCACATGTCCAACTTTGAAGAAGGTTATAAATACTACCTAAATCCCAATTTTCAAAGAAATCGACCTTGTTTTCCAAAATTCCAACGTTCTAAGGTTTTTTACAACTGATGACTGGACTATAAACACCTGAGTGATGGGCAAGTCATCATTATCTGTATTGCCAAAACAACAGTTTTATGAATTTTTGGTGCTTTCATGAATCATTTTACTTTTTTTAAGCACTTTCAAAGTGTTATAAATTCGTAAGAACTTATTGTGCAAGGACTGTTAAAACCACACTGTCTCAGTCATTACATTATGCAATTATCAAACGATGATAACGTTCAAACAACCAATTATTCAAATTCTCATTAGCGAGACTTGTTTGTTTATTCCCAATATCTACAAATTAGGCTATAATTCCATATATGTTTGTTCCACACAATTTAATTCGGTGGAAATCTATAGTTCAATCAAAAGTTTTTATAGTAACAGGTTCAAGTTTTGTTCACAATTCACTATACAACTAGAATCATTTGTAAAGTCTGAAGATCTGCCACTATTTCTGTTAACTCTAATGGTTTATTGATTTGCAAGTCTAGATGAATTGTTTAATTATATTTGGAAAAAATTTTATACAAGGTTTGCTCCAACAGCGACAGAAACTGGTTTCAAACTGTCAGAGGCATGCGCAGTAGAAAATATTCCTCCTATTGGGTCCAAATTCGTACGAATAATTTCCACTGCGCATGCCTCTGACAGTTTGAAACCAGTTTCTGTCGCTGTTGGAACAAACCTATAACCACTTCCAACACATACAATAGGGAGTTATTGGAAGTGTAATAAAGTGTAGCAGTAATACTGATAGCACTATTCTGACATATACGCATGCGCAGTGGCCAACTAAATACTGCTACCCGTAATTGTGATAGTGCTAGACTTTATTACTGAACAAATAAGGAGTGCACTATTACTGGAATTTTCCCGTATTTTGACACTTTTGACATTTGTCAGCTGATCTGTCGTTTTTATAACTAACCGTTTTGCATTCTCTATGGTTTGTTTACGTCTTTGCTTTTTGGTTTTCAATTGCCGGATTTTTTTAACGAGTAGAGTGGTTTGGAGTAGTTGTGAATTTGTTTTAAAAAAACAATGAGTGACAAAAAAGTTAGACTGAGGTTTACGTACGACGACGACCTGCTTCTTTAATTTTTGTCTGTCTTCACCTCAAACTCAAACAAATAACAACAATCGGGTCATCCGCCAACTGACAATTCGACGTTTAAAAGTAAGGTTAGAAATAAGGAAATAGCACAAAACCAAAAAGCATTTCCAATAACTCGTTTTTTTCGGCCGCGATAACGACACCGCACTATTAATATACGGCTGTTGTTATTACTGCTGTCACTATTTTGAAACTTCCAATAACTCCCTAATATTTCTTCTGCACTGCCAAGATTTGATATCAAATCTTGATATCAACTTTCGTTCTTGATATCAACTCCTCTGGCAAATTTGAGTGAAATTAAATAGATTATAAATATCTAATGATAAAAAGTTTGTATCTAATTAATACGAAATTAAATAACCTGCATGCAAGTTAAACATAATAAGAATTATAATATTTTCAAAAGTATTGAGGTTGTACCGTTAATAAATAACAAGTGTGTTACCTTTAGTAAACAGCAGATTCGGCCCTTGCGTCAGGCTGACCGCTAAAAGGACAATAAAATGAATATTAATATCACAACCATATTGGGACAAGGAAAATCAAGATTGATTTCAAGAACAATAAATTAATCAGTTACCTTCAGAACACCACAGGGCCAAACATGTCGCACGTAAAATCACCGAAAGTCACCGAACACGCGCACTACGACCGAAAAACCGTATCATCCACAGGAAAAAGTCACCAAACAACGAAAAATATCGACAACACTCACCAGTTTCAATCAATGAAATACACACAATCACCACTAATTAGTACAATCAATTAACCATGATTGTCTTAATTAGACACGCCGGAAAACACCCCCTCGCATGCTAAATCTCAGACAATCAATGAGAATCAATTGGCCAAAATTTCAGAAACGACGTCGCAACACTTCCGCGCATCCTCCCGGCGGTCATCGAACCCTGGACACCTGGACAGATAACAATAATTCCTAGAATTTTAGCCCTCGCTAGTCCAGTTTAAAGTTTGTAAACAGTAAAATATAAGCGAAATATAAATACAAAACGGAATATCAGAAATTTCAGATTATTCTGGAAGGGGAATCGTAATTTGAGTTTCATGAAACAAAAATAAGATTAATTGTTAAGTACAATTAATATTTAATAAGTAGTTATTAGTTAATTTAGTAATTAATATTGAAGTATATTTTAAAATTGAAGTAAAACGAAAGTTTGATATACTCGTGCTAAGTTGCATTTCAAAAAATTCATAGGTTTTCAAATTTCAAAAGAGAAATATCTTTGTTATACTTGTACCTACTTAACAAAATCAAATTTTGTTCATTATTCTAGTAGATATTACACTAAAATACATACTACATACATACAAGATAATACAATAACACAATAACGCATAAAGGAAGATAATAATGCAATTACATAATATATTACGATATCAATATTAATAATAATATCAGTATCAATTTTCACCTCCTTACATTAAAACAATTAAGTCAAAACATTAACAATATCGTATACAGTGTATACGATAAAAGTAGCGCATTTCGACAACCTCTATCATCTTTGAGCAAACATAGTGACATTTAAGGGACAATTTGTCATTTAGACGTTAATGTTAAATATACAGGGCGTCAAAGTTGACAACTATTTTATGAGTAATTCAAAAATATTTAAAAAGGTAATAATTTATAATTTGGTTAAGTACCTCAACATAAGGAGTCATATTAATTTAAAAAATATATATAGTATGTAGTTTCAACTCCTTAATTTAGAAGAATTACATACAGACGGTACAATATACAGTGTGTTCGCTAAAATGAAGACATTTCGTTAACAACTACATAATGAGAAATATGAAGAACATGAAGAAACATACCTAATGAAAAACATAAGAAATCATATCTTTTAAGGGAAGCAAAGTAAAAAGCAACTAATCAATATAGTGGATGTCTAATATAAAATGACGTTCCCTGCATTTCAGTAACTGCACCAATGTCAATCTAGCTATATTTTTAAAAACTACCCGGTATTTTGTAAAATTTCATACATACAATACAAAATTTAGATGAGGCTGTTCATTTCTGATATAACTTGAAAAGTAATGTTCTTTGATTGGTGGTTAACGTGACTTTGGCGCGTCTCATAATTTCGAAGTAGTACTATATAACCAAACAGAGAAGTCGAATTTGGAAACAGGTATAACAGTATCAGAAACAAAGAACTAACAATAAAAACCCCAAGGTCAGTGAGGAGCTAATAAGAATAGTAGTAATTTACTAAAAATATTATACACATATATAAACTGACAAAATTTGGAATATAATTAAAGCTTACTATCTATATATGTTAATGGTTTCAACATCATTAAAAATTGACCGTTAATTAATTTTAAGTAGCTTGGTGACAGTAGAACTGGTAGAATTGGTGACAGTCACTCGTATTTGTATCGCTAAAAGTGAAATTGAAAGGAAATGTTTAGAAATGAGTAAAACTCTACAGAGTTTTGGTTCCATTTGCAAATTGAGTGAGGCGTTTAAGGTAGGAGGATCCTTAATTCGTCATCCATTGTCTTGTAAGGGGAAGAGGGATTTAAATGAGCCGTCACGTGACGTATAACATTTTAATACTCGTTTTGTATTAAAAAATTTTTTAAATGTTTCAAGGGGTGGGTAACTGGAATTATCATGTAATTTTAGTGGTAGGTAGGTGAAATAAGAAGTGTCATAAAACTGATGGTTAAAAATTTCTGAAAATCCATTTATTAATATGTTAATTTGTAGACGGTTTTACACAGAACAAAATTTTGTAGAACATCCTTGAATATTACTATATATATAACCTTTTGTAGACTTTTAGGTAAACAAGTGTACAGGATATTCCACAAGATAATAAACAATAAATAGAACTCTAGACGATAATAGAAGATTATATGCGTTACACAAATTGGAAAAATGGTTTTGCTGTAATTGAAATAGGTACTAATACACGCAGGGAGTTATTTTATATCGAACCCCTTTATTTTAATTATTTAATAATTCCTGTTTAGTTTGCTACACCTACTGTACCAATTAAGAAATTGATATATTATTAAATACTCAGAATAGTTAAAAGATACTTATCAAATTCGAATTTTTTACCCCTTATATGGCGAATAGGAAATAGAGAAAGGTGTAATACAAATTGTAGAATTTTGTTTTCGTACAATTGTACAATTTTACAATTTTTGTTTCAAAATGATTGTCATCTAGTCGGCTGTGAAATTCCCAGGTAAAATAAAAAACCCGCCTTGCGAAAATAGGAGTTTCTACTAGCTATACATAACCTCAAAATAATCTACTTAACCTCTTTTAACTTCTGGTTTTTCTCTGTCAAAAGAAAAAACGAATTCTGAGTATTTGTCTATATGTGGTATTTGTTTTGGCCCTGAAAAGGGCCGTTAATTACCAACAGTACTGATTGTCAGTATTACAATAAATACTGTTCGAAGTGTCACTTGTTGTCAGAATTAGATAGGTACAAATCAATAGAGCGCGGCACATCAAAAATTACATGCACAGAAATTCCAACATCAACTAGATGACAATAATTTTGAAACACATTGTATTTTTTGTACTAATAGGTTATGTGATTACTGGTTTGACATTCTAACGAGATAAGAGTCATAAGTTGTGTTAATTGAAAAAGATTTATGGAAGTCACTTCGAATTATAAATAAAACTAATATCATTACAACCATTTAACTTAAAATAATATATCCTGTCCCATAAAACTTCAGTAGGTGTGAAATATCACAGCGAGTAAATGATAACTGAAACGTTATAAGGTATTTTTGTAATTCGGTTTAAATTTGACTTTATCAACTGCATTAATAAGTAATTTAAAAACTAAGTTACTGTTTTGCAAAGATTGTGATAACAATTTTACCTAAATTTTTTGATAGCAAATGAAAAGAACCACCTTGGGATTCAATTCCATGGCAACATATTAGGCATAGGAAGATACGATTATAGCTCGGAAAATATGCACCATAAAAGTGCCAAAATATGCAGGAAATATACACCATTAAGCTTGTTAAATATGTTCTTAAATATGCATTTATTGGCTTTCATATGCACTTTTATTCATTTTAACCTGATAAAAATTGCTAATATTTACTGCAAAATATTAGCCATTCTTCTTACAGGTATAGACTAGAAACTAGCTAGTTTTATTTATCAAAATGATCAAAAAATAAATGTACAATATAATGACCTGTTTTATAAAATATGCAGATATGCATTCAATGTGTGATTTACATATTTTCCGAACATTATTTAAACTTCTTTAGAGTTTTAAATCTAGTCACCGTGTATGTACAAAGGATAAATCATAAATTTTTCATATCTGTGGATGGTTGAAACAATTATATTGTTCATTAAATTCAATTTTTCTTTAATCATTGTTTGCAAGAAATGTTATAATTTAGTTGTGCGTTACTTGTTTGTAGTGATTCATGTAGGTATAAACCTATCTTTTGAAAACCTTTAAATCCACCCTAATCAACCCTTAGAACTAGTTTAACGTCCTCTGTGATTACAAGATTGAAAAGTTTTCATGCCAGTGACCTATAGGAAATATGAGATAACACAGAAGTCAGTGCATTTGTTTAAATGTTAGTTTAAGGGCTGTAATTATTTAAGATAGAAAATTGTGTTGTACTATATTTATTTGTTACTACATACAACCGTAGTAGGTATTTACCGCTAGTAAATTTGGATTCAAAGCGGTTTTGACACGTTTCGCCTTGAGATCAAATTGTCCCCGCTAAAAATTAAATTTTATTAAAAAACCTCGCTAGTTAAACTGTCAGAAACACTAATTCACTTCGCACTCTGACATGACTGATGATGATGAATGATCCGCGATATTACACAAGGAAACTGAAAATTCTCCAAATGAAAAATGGAAACTTTTATTTTCGAATTAGTACAAATTGTAAAGCGGTCTCGACACCTTCGCGCCGTAATAAATTATTGTTTTCGAGAGAAGGTCGGGCGAGTCGTCCCACTTTGTTTGCTAAAACAGCCCCGTACAAGAACAATGGCAGCCCGCTAACTCGATTCCACTTTTACCGCTAAACTTACGACGGATTACGAATAAATGTGACATCCGTAAGGCCGTAAATCACATCCGTCCCTGTAATCACTTTATTACACACCGTTGATTTCCAGGAGTTGTCTCGCGTTGCATTTATCGATCCGCCAAAACTCGATAAACGTCACATAACGTACGATAAACACGTTGAAATCTCGAATTGTGAATCTTCGTTTCCCGTGCCCTGGATTTCGTGTTATCGAAATTGGGACGTATGTATGTGTGCGTATCTGATATCATCTAAGGGGTGTTTAGTGACGCTCCAGTGAACGGATAATAATTGGTAATCAACGGAATTAACACATGGGTCGGTTATTGCTTGGAAAATATCTTAGCTTTTATTAGAAGGGAATATTTTACGGAAGAATCAAGTTTTTGGCTACAATCAGTATTATTCAGTTTTGGTAGGAAGTAGGAGAAAATTAAAAACAAGGAACAAAATTTGAAGTATTTTTGTTCTTCATATAGGTATACACATTTATACACAATAAAAGTTATAACTGAAAAACAATACCTAAGTGCAAAATCAGAAACACGAGTCTTCAGTTACCTTCGTGTATATTGTATATTGTGTATCGTTATGTAGAGCGTTATGTACTTTTCATATTATCACGTGTAGGTCAGGCTGTCACTAGGGTACAATTAATGGTTATACTAGTTTAAATAGGAGAACGCCTGGAAAATGCCACATGTCATGGGTAAAGAACTGAACAACTCACAAAATTAAATTCAGAACCATAAAAAGCGTATATGGCCATCTCAATATTACACTAAATTCTTCTTTACATCCCAATAAATATTCATACATCTTTAACACCAAGACAAAATTACGTACAGATGTTACATACATTTGCCTTAAAACTGTCGCCCTTTCGAACTTACCTGGTCACCAAAATTTAAATGTTTATATATGACGATTAGTTAAAACGTTTACTACCGCAAATGACACTTGTTCTCAAAAGCATATCTACACCGTTCCTCATTAAATTGCAATTCCAACTGGTTGGCAAAAATGTAACAATTCCTCTCGTTACAAATTCGACTCATAATTGCATTAGTTAATGAGTCGTAAAGATCAGAGTGACGTTATTTCCGGTAGTAGAATAGCCCATAGCTACGATAACCTAACTAATAACCTAACAAAATAAGTATTGCTAGAGCAGGAATCTTTTAAGTCTGATAGAGAGAGAGAGAGCGAGAGAGAGAGAGAGAGAGAGAGAGAGAGAGAGAGAGAGAGAGAGCGAACTGGTCTCAAGAGAATAAGAGTTAATGCAGTAGATTCCTTTGGACGAATCTGATGACGTTGTGAGTAACAGATTTGATTAAATTCTGTTATCGCCAAAAGAGGATGTGGCCTGAAGCTTAACTGCATGTGTTGCTGAACATGGTTCTAGAAGTTTTCGTCTGGGGCAGCGTTGCGTTAGCTGCTGCACGTGCATCAAGCGGTTATTAGCTGCGGACAAGCTGCGTGAGTTCCAGAACATCTTGACAGATGCCGAGCTGCAGAGATTATCACCTTAAGCCGCGCTTAGACCGAGCTGCATCAGCTACTTAATGTTATTCTAGAGGTCCTTTGCCAGGAGCCGAGCTGATCGAGTTGCGTGAGTAGCTGACTGATGTGCGTCTGAGTAAATCAGGTACTTTTTAAAATGCAATCGAATTAACAGGAACATTAAAAGTTATTATTGTTTCAGTCTTTGTTTTTTACTACGACCCAATAAACCACCTTAATGCGCTTAAGAGCTTAGACCGAGCTGCATTAGCTATTTAGTGTTATTCTAGAGGTCCTTTGCCAGAAGCCGAGCTGATCGAGCTGCGTGAGTAGCTGACTGATGTGCGTCTGAGTAAATCAGGTACTTTTTAAAATTCAATCGAATTAACAGGAACATTGAAAGTTATAATTGTTTCAGTTTTTGTTTTTTACTACGACCCAATAAACCACCTTAATGCGCTTAAGAGCTTAGACCGAGCTGCATTAGCTATTTAGTGTTATTCTAGAGGTCCTTTGCCAGAAGCCGAGCTGATCGAGCTGCGTGAGTAGCTGACTGATGTGCGTCTGAGTAAATCAGGTACTTTTTAAAATTCAATCGAATTAACAGGAACATTGAAAGTTATAATTGTTTCAGTCTTTGTTTTTTACTACGACCCAATAAACCACCTTAATGCGCTTAAGAGCTTAGACCGAGCTGCATTAGCTATTTAATATTATTCTAGAGGTCCTTTGCCAGAAGCCGAGCTGATCGAGCTGCGTGAGTAGCTGACTGATGTGCGTCTGAGTAAATCAGGTACTTTTTAAAATGCAATCGAATTAACAGGAACATTGAAAATTATTATTGTTTCAGTCTTTGTTTTTTACTACGACCCAATAAACCACCTTAATGCGCTTAAGAGCTTAGACCGAGCTGCATTAGCTATTTAGTGTTATTCTAGAGGTCCTTTGCCAGAAGCCGAGCTGATCGAGCTGCGTGAGTAGCTGACTGATGTGCGTCTGAGTAAATCAGGTACTTTTTAAAATTCAATCGAATTAACAGGAACATTGAAAGTTATAATTGTTTCAGTCTTTGTTTTTTACTACGACCCAATAAACCACCTTAATGCGCTTAAGAGCTTAGACCGAGCTGCATTAGCTATTTAGTGTTATTCTAGAGGTCCTTTGCCAGAAGCCGAGCTGATCGAGCTGCGTCAGTAGCTGACTGATGTGCGTCTGAGTAAATCAGGTACTTTTTAAAATTCAATCGAATTAATGGGAACTTTGAAGTTATTAGTGTTTCAGTCTTTGTTTTTTACTACGATCCAATAAACCAATTAAACTGAGTATTATTTTTTCACTTTTATTCTCCTCACGAAATGAATTAAAGTATCTCTCATGGTTCCTGGTTCCTGGTCCCTTGTTTTGTGTATCAATAGCTTCCCTCGCAAAATAAAAATCAAAGCACCCTCTAGAAGTAATGCTTACAGTCACTTCACACATAGTATGCAATCCTGGCGTTGATGTAAAAAAGAATAAAACCGAACTATTCCAAATTTTCGGTAGATTTAACAGAACACATCCACTCTCCCCGACTTTCGAACGTTGCCCGCTTTCACCTCGCAGGAACTACGTAAAATTCGGCATCCCGTTCCATATGTTCCATCTTGTGTAGTGCAGTCCGGTAATTGCGATTTTCCCTACTGTTTGCGCGCCAGGCCGGCTTAAAGGGGCAGGAAATGAAAATGTAAATTAGCGGGCTGGCAAAAACTTGTTATAACTTTTTTGGACTTTGGCCAAAAGCTCCGGCGACTTTTGTTTCGCCGAACAACCGCTCCCCCGGAAACTTTCCGTGTATTTTATTTCAATGGAAAGTTCCCGCCAGTGTGAAGTTCCTGTCCCTACATTATTATAAGATATGGAAGTCTTCGAATACCGCGAGGCGACTAATGAAGGACGTAACGTAACGTTTAAATATTCATGTGTCGGTTTAATCCCGAGAGGGGGAAACGGGACTGGGAGACGACGAGACGTTAGCCTTTTTCCAATAAACTCGACTGACGTCGTCGGTGTTTTATGCCCGGCCGCACATCGCGCGATCTGTTTTAGAGCACCTGAATTGATGCCCGACCCCTTTGTCTTGATTTTACATACACTGAGGTTCGATGGCGCACCTGACACTGCACTTTAAACATAAAAATCCCGCAGGACATAAAAATCCGATCAGTCTGATTTATGTAGGGCTCCTGCTCCGGCCGAAGGACAGATCTCTATTTCTCTCTCCCTCTCTCTTTCCTTCCGGAGAATTAAATGCGCGGAACGACTAATGTAAAATGCAGCTCGAATAAATGTATGCCCGACGTATCCGTATTTTAAGTGTCGCGAAGTTCTAAAATTTTAAATACATAAAGAAACTTTTAATCCAGACAACTGCAATGAAAATTATGAAAAGGCATTAAGGGTTATGAAGGTAGAAAGATATTCAATTTCTCTTTAAAACACTTACAATGAACAAAAAACTCTCTCAGCTCGGCTCATAACCTTCTTCTGCACTTCAAGGCAGTTCTGTCCTCCTGTTTGCCATCTTCTTCTCGACCTACCCTCGTGTCTTCTGCGCCTTGATCTGTAGTGTACTACTCGTTTAACTAACCTATTGTAACGTTTTTAATATTTACTAAAACTAAACACTACGCGATTTGTACTAATTAATTTATTTCTTACAGTTCACTTATAAACAATCCCTTAACTTAATTTATATTCGCACACAGAGATGTTTATTTATTTAACGCGCGCGGTCTCTCGCCCGAATGTTTACACAACGATTCTTCAACTCTCCCGCCTTGGGTCCGGCATTCCTTATATACCAGGTATAAGCCTTCTGGATCTTTCGCGATAATTGCTAGAAAGTTCGATTTTCGCGGAACCCGTTATCGCATCGAACCTTCTCGGCTCTTCGACCGTCGGCTTCGACCCGTCCTTCTCGGGATCGCAATTCGGCGAACTTGTGTAGCTCCCGGCGTGTTTATATCGTGGCGAGCCGTTTCGTTACACTATCATCGTTCATTCTTTCGATATGTTGTCTCCATTTTAATAAGTTCTGATGTATTCTGTCATTCCCTGAGAATATAGTCAAATCGGTTCTTATTTCTACATTTCTTATTTGGTCTCGTATTGTGCGACCATTTGTCCTTCTTAACAAAATCATTTCAGCGGTCTGTATGCGTTGTCTGTCTGGTCTCTGTATTGCCCAAATTTCCCTTCCGTATGTCAGTACTGTTGCTGTCATCACATTATGGAACTTTATTTTTGTCTTCTTTTCCTTGTTCTGCAGTGTTCTTTGTATGGTTCTACACATCATTTGGTATCTATTTACTTTGTAAGTTATATCTCTTTCATATTCCTAGTTTATGTCACACCCTAAAAAATTGAAATGTTATACCTACTCTATGGGCACTTCGTTTAATGTAATCTTGGAGCGTATAGGTTGTTTTCCTATAAAAGTAATATAACTTTGGTGTTTTTCTGATATATTTAGAATATAATTCTTACATATTTGACTTAAGCGGTAAATTGCCATTCGTAGGTTCTCTTCTGTATTTAGTAAAAGTATTTGCTCATTCGCAAACAGTATTGTGTTTATACAATTATTAGTAGGTCTCAGCCTTATTCCAGGGTTAGCTTCTTGTTTCCATTATCGTATGCTATCACGATATATATGTTGGTGACATATAACAGGGTTGATGACAGACTACACTCTTGTCTGACACCTCTGTTCTGTCTTTTCCAGTATTTATTTTTATTTCTGTGTTATTTTATAAATTGCTTACTTACCACTTCGATTAGGTGTCTGTTATAAGCTCGCCTTTCCATAATTTTCCAAAGAGTGGTTCTTTTTACACGATCTAAGACTTTTTCATAGTCAATAAGGGCAATATGGATTTCTAGATTATATTCCCTCCGTTTCCCTATCAATAATCCTACTATGGTAATATTGACATTGCAGGATCTCCCTTTACGAAAACCATTCTGATCTTCTAGTGGTAGTGCATCAGTAATTGTTATTAGCTTATTATTTATAATTCGAGCAAATAATTGGTATGCAACGTTTATTAGCTTTAGTTTTAATTAGTTAGTTAATGTATTTACTTTAAATATTAAATTATTTTATTCAATTTTGTCACATAAACTGACGTTTATTGACGTCAAATCGAACCTATAATGCCATTGTTTATTTTGTTAAGCAGCGGATTAATAGTTATTTATTCAATTTTGCCGTATAAAGTGACGTTTTATATGTTTAAAATTGTTTTCGTCTTTGTCAAGATTGCGACACTGAAGTTGTCATCTTGTCAAATTTTCTCTTCAAAATTGGACTTACTCCGCTAAACGTCAGTTTATATACGGAAAAATTGAATAAAACGTTGTAATACACTCGCGGATACAATGAAAGTTTAACTCGCGTTATTAACACGCTTGCGGCTGCGCCGCGCGCGTGTTTAAACATATCGCTCGTTAAACTATATTTGATTAGTTTTAATAGCAACGTAATTTTCACAGGAGTTTCCATCTCCTTTTTTATATAGTGAAATTACGTCTGCCATCTTCCATTCCTCTGGTATTTTTCTCCCTTTTTTACATTCGTTCAGTAAATGTAGTAGTCTCAGTAATAGTAACCGACCATATTTTATCAGTTTTATGTTTATGGTGTCAGGTCCAGCTACTTTGGGGATTTTCATCTGTTTTAAGGATTAATGTAATTCATCTAGCTAAATATTAACTCCTATCTATGGTGGTTTTATGTACATCGAATCTGTTGTTGAATTTTAGTTTCGATGTTAATTTTCATGTCTTTCGTGTTCTTCTTCATTCTATCCTTATTCCTTGATAATGTTCTATCCATGTATCTTTGTCTATTATGTAAATACGTGCACTGTCTTTTTCTTGCTTGTTTAGTTTTTGAATGATTTTGTATACATGTATGACTTCAATGTATGTAATTTTCGATATTGGATACAAATTTATCCCATGACTCCTTGTAGTCTAAGAGCTAGCCCCTGAATCGCAACATTACAAAGTGCTCGCTGGAAATCCATGTAAATCGATTAATTATTATCTGCTTAACAACATATTAAATTTCTGCATTTAGAAAGTGGGCCGTTTATTAGTTATAAACAATGAAACTTGTCCAACGCGCCATCTATAAGAAAATGTTAAACAGTGTTCGGGCAGATTTTTTTTATAAGTTCACTAGTACGTGCTGAACAATATATTAAATTTCTGCCTACCAAAACTGAGCCGTTTATTAGTTATAAACAATCAAACTTGTCAAACGCGCCATCTATAAGAAAATGTTAAACAGTGCTCGGGCAGAATTTTATTTACAAGTTCACTATTACGTGTTGAACAACATATTAAATTTCTGCCTACCAAAAGTGGGCCGTTTATTAGTTATAAACAATCAAATTCGTCCAACGATTGTTTATAACTAATAAACGGCTCACTTTTGGTAGGCAGAAATTTGACATGTTGTTCAGCACATAATGTTAAGCTTGTAAGAAAAATTCTGCCCGAGCACTGTTTAACATTTTCTTATAGATGGCGCGACGCGTTTGACAAGTTTGATTGTTTATAACTAATAAACGGCCCACTTTTGGTAGGCAGAAATTTAATATGTTGTTCAACACGTAATAGTGAACTTGTAAAAAAAATTCTGCCCGAGCACTGTTTAACATTTTCTTATAGATGGCGCGTTTGACAAGTTTGATTGTTTATAACTAATAAACGGCCCACTTTTGGTAGGCAGAAATTTAATATGTTGTTCAACACGTAATAGTGAACTTGTAAAAAAATTCTGCCCGAGCACTCTGTTTAACATTTTCTTATAGATGGCGCGTTTGACAAGTTTGATTGTTTATAACTAATAAACGGCCCACTTTTGGTAGGCAGAAATTTAATATGTTGTTCAACACGTAATAGTGAACTTGTAAAAAAAATTCTGCCCGAGCACTGTTTAACATTTTCTTATAGATGGCGCGTTTGACAAGTTTGATTGTTTATAACTAATAAACGGCCCACTTTTGGTAGGCAGAAATTTAATATGTTGTTCAACACGTAATAGTGAACTTGTAAAAAAAAATCTGCCCGAGCACTGTTTAACATTTTCTTATAAATGGCGCGTTGGACAAGTTTCATTGTTTATAACTAATAAACGGCCCACTTTCTGAAGGCAGAAATTTAATATGTTGTTAAACAGATAATAATTAATCGATTCACATGGATTTCCAGCGAGCACTTTGTAACGTTGCGATTTCGGGGCTAGCTCTTAGACTATTGTGTGCCTTTCTGGCAATATCCCTTACTTTAATACGTTTTTCTATGTAATCTAGTCTAGCTTCTTGTGTCTTGTTGTAAAGAGTGTTCAAGTACGCCTTCCTTTTATCGCGTTCTCTATATCTTCGCCCCAGGTTCTCTGGCCATTTTTCTCCTATATTTTTTTCTTTTTTCCGATTGCTTCATTTGCGATTGTGGTAATGCATTCCTTTATGTTGTTCCAATCTCGATTTGTGTTCTCTCCTGTTGTGTATGTCTTTGTACAGTCATGTTTTTGTAATCGATGTTGGTGTAGATATTTGATACTGTTTTGTTGTAGAAGAAATAAATGGTACGAGTTTATTTCTCTGTGTACTTTTACATTTGGACTAATACATATACCTTCTTATCTACAATGATATAATCTATTATTGATCTATAACTTTTAGTGCTCCATGTATATCTTTTTCCGTACAGAAACTGCTAGTGATATTTAGTTTGTTATATGTTGCAAAATGTCTTAATTCTTGCCCATTGTTGTTCACTGTATGTTCTCCGAATGTGCCTGGTATTGGTACCTATATTTCCTATTCTGGCGTTTAGGTCACTCCTTATGATAAGGTAATCATTCTTATTAATTTTTTAATTGCTTTTGTAATATCTCGTAGATTTCTTCAGTTTCTTCCTTTTTTCCTTCTTCGGGTGCATATGGTGCATATCACCATACTATGGTGAGATATCCTCTTTCTTGCTAAGAAAGAGGTTGCTTCTTTCTAAGTCTTGCTATTACTATTTTTTCGTTGATATAGATATAGCTTTGAATTATGTTATTCCAATGATTATATCTATTAATAGTGCTACTCCACATTGAG
This sequence comes from Cryptocephalus moraei, assembly GCA_946251905.1. Taxonomy (NCBI): domain Eukaryota; kingdom Metazoa; phylum Arthropoda; class Insecta; order Coleoptera; family Chrysomelidae; genus Cryptocephalus; species Cryptocephalus moraei. Next base: position 16,325,284 of record OX276454.1, read on the forward strand.
CTCTTGATGTTAAATCGACTCCGCTGTAAATCATTATGTAATCGTCAAACTAAATCTTTGTACCCGTCAGTTTCTTTATAGTTTCAGTTATTGCTGCTGAATTCATGTTTTTTCTCTATAATTCTCTTGAATTTTTGTTCTTTATGACCTAGCCCCTGTAGATTCCATGTTACAATTTTTAATCTACTCATTATCCCAAATCGTTTATTTGTACTCGAAGATTCTCTCTAACGAGTGGTTAGAATTCCCTTAGTAAAAGTTACCAATCTTTAGCTAAGCAGCCTGGTGAAGGTGCTGCCATCTTGGACGTATCCGTGGACGTGAAGTCGGGCTTGGTGGAAGAGCTGATCGTGTCAGGACGTAATTCCCTGGATTTTATAGTGTGTGCTTATGCGGCTGTTCAGATCTCATTTCCAGCCTTTAATCCCCCGGCTCAAAACCCATGATAAAATGTTATCAACCAATGATAAAATTTTGTACGAGGAAATAAACAAATGGGAGTATCCCTCCAATTCGACTTTTCAAATCTGATTTCACCCTCCGTTTGGATTTATCAAGTTGCTAACCAAAACAAATCTCGCAAATAATAGCTTCAATACATATGTAAATCAGTGAAAAGTATTCCGCCAATTTCCTTTAAATCCGATTTGGTTTATAACCACTGATCGGAACACGGTAATCGCTCATTCCACATTTGTAAATCTACCTGTTCCAATCTGTGTCTCTCTGGGAATAGTAATAACGAACGCAAATCGGCAACGCGAGCATTTTTATTTGTAGCGCGCCGTTAAGTTTTTATTATAATTTGTTTTGTGTTTTACCAGTGAATACCCGTTCGACTGTAAACTTCGTGAAATGTATTTGATATATGCCGGATGATTTCGAGTACGCAGTACATGAAACTAATTGAGCTTTCCGCTTTTAAATCGACACGCAAATGAAGTAATTCAATTCTTTGAGGGATTATTAACTGTTTAAAAAGCTTATGGAGTTTATCAATTTTACATATACATATTACAATTCACCTGTTATCAAAACCGATTTTTCAAAACAGTCAATCCGACTATTTAATCAATAAAATTACCTTAATTTCCTATATATACATAATTAATAGCTCATAATCATTAGACTTCCACAGTAAACTATTATATCATCTAACTTTTCTTAAAAGTATTAATGATTCATAGAGCGTTATGTAGATGCATATGTAATTACACTCAACGCTATTAAGGGAAATTATGTACCAACTTTTCCTATTATCCTTCACTACAATTTTACGTTCCACATTTATAAAACCCTTAAGCTACACACAGAACTTAGTTTCTATTTATTTATTTAATATCACAAGAAAACCCATTCCCTACTCTTCCTACTGAAAAATCAAATGCGACGTTATTACGAACCGGTCGGTTCGTATGAAACAAAAGCACAAACCTCAATGAATCCAATTTGTCAGAGACTTGTGCCTCGACAAACGTTGCCATCGTCAGAGACAAAACTTGCAGAAGAGTAATTGGATTTAAACCTTTGATTCCTAAATCTAATTACAGAATTTTTCTGTAATACAATGTAACTTCTGTTCTGTTGATGTATTAACAACCCGTCAAGAGGGTTCCCTTTACGCACGCAATTCTAGCTTTAGGATTTACAATAAATAATATGAAATTCAGTACCTACTACGTATTTAGAATACATTATTGGGAATTTGAAAATATTTAGAATTTAATTTTAAATTTTAAATTTATTTTATTCAAGTATATTATATTAAAAAACATTATAGATCATCCATTTGCAACTAGGTATAATTGCGGAAAGTGAGATGGGAGTAGGCTCTTTATAATTAGCGTGACCTGGATTGTAGTAGTCTGGGCAACGTGGCAGTATTATCAACTAATGAATATAGTGAAAATTTTTCATACTTTTCAATTTTGAAACTCTTTTATGAAGTTTGGTTAGTAAATAAATTATATCATATATATTTTATTTATAAAGTGGTTGTTAGATGTTTCGTTGCCTTCAAACAACATTCAAATTAGTATTGTATTCTCTCTATTAAAACCATTGTAAATTTTAAACATAAAAATTTAAATGTTTCAAAATTGCTAGAATCTTTAATAAAATAATTATTTTTTTATCCAAATTTTTCAGTTTCAGAGAAAATGAGTGCGGAAAGGTTCTCCATGACTTATACATATATAACATATATAACACAATATAACCAAATTTTCCAATTACGTTACTGGTAGTTACACCAATTTTACCATAATAATGCATAATGTACACCACTTCGACACAATTACTGCAATTATAAATTCACTGAAACGGACGGAAGCAATACCTGCACAGTCTTTAATTGTTCGTACCATTTGATGTTGTAGATTAATCGACATATTTAACATTCAGCATAATTCATTCGGGTCATAGGTAATTCATGCGATCTGGCTTAGTGACGCGGAAATAGCTAATTGGAGCGAGCGCCATAATGGGCTGCAAGGGATTTTATTTGAAACTTAATTGATACATATAAAACGATCATCATTAATATTGATGAAGCCGGATATCGTGATGGTTGCTTAAAATTAGATTCAGATTATTGCCGGTGGAAGAGAGTAATTGTAAAGTAATCACGATACGACGAGTTAATATTGAAATTTTTGATGAGAAATTTAAATTAAGTTGAAACCTTACACTAAGTTTTGCAATAATGAAAAATTACTTTTGATTTTGTCGCTAATCCGATTTAGAAACATAAAATAAAGCTACTTAACTGGAATAAATTTCGTAAATGTTAACATTAACTAAGTGTATTTCGAATGATTCGAGATTGTAGTCTAATTTCTGGATTGAGCGTAAATATTATTGTTAATTATAAAAGCGAAACCTTGCCTCCATCAAAGTTCGATTTTCCCCCCCTTTCGTAAGTATTTCACAAAATTCACCACAGTAAGTACTATCGGGATGAAACAGCATAATTGTTTGTTTCAGAAAATTATAAATTAATAGACACATGTCGTGAATGTGAATAGCTTTATTTGGTACTCATTTTATGATTTCAGTTGTAACATTTTAAAATGTTTCAGTTAAAGTACATACATAAGTATTGAAGTGCTGTGTAATTTAAATGTCCCATTGTCGATGAAATTTTAATCCCAAGATACTATATATTTATTTAATCGCTGTACATCTCTTGCAACACCGCAAAACATGAATAGGACGTCCTGAAGATCTGTAAGAGACACACTCGTTAATCGACAAATTATCTGGTATAAGCAACAATTTGCCTGGTTCAACAGCAACAAAAAATATTAAAGGAGCCACACTTACCGAAATTAACGTTTGTAGAGTAAGAGGAAAAATTCGCCCTGCTTTCAGAATTATCGGTACCTTCGCTCTTTCCATAACTGTTATCAACAACTTTCCAACCTTTACTCCATACGCGTACCAATCAGTATCGTAGCATGCTCGCGTTAATTTGTCACTCTGAAAACAACCACGACTCAGTACCTACTATCTGAGTACCAAGGATCTATGTTGTTTCGACAGAAATGCTGAATCTACTTCTAACTGGCTTCAGCCAATGAAATTTGTGGGAGTGGGGGTCAGTTCAGCATGTCTGCTGGAATAATAATTGCTTACGTTTTCTACCACTTTGTGCCCGAACCAGCAATACATTGCGATTTGGCAGCCCATGCATATGAAATATGTGCCGTAAGTCATTGCTTGCACGTTATCCATTGGAATCTGGAAGAAACAATGTTGTAATTTACAGGTCTTCGGGATAAGTCAGAGATTAATTTAAAACGCTGAATTCAAGGTGTAAAGAAAATTGCACTAAGCTAATATTGGCACGTAGCAAAAATCTAATACACAAAAATTACACAAATTTCGAAACCATATAGTTTTGTTGTGAGCAATTAATTAGCAATTTATTATTTTCTTAGTTTAGGGCGATCTTCCTATGGTTGATTTTTTTAGTTCCATAGGACCACTTTTATTGCCTTTTTGCCAAAAATCCATATGAAACGAGTTACTTACTACAATCATCTGAAATCCAGTGGTACAAATCACCAAAATACTGCAAAAAAGCTGCCCTAGTATGGGATACGTGTAAATGTCATCAATTTCTGCTATGAAACTACAAAATAACATTATCGAATTACTTAGTTACAACGAAAAAATCGCTCGCTACCTGTAAATATTGTTGGAGTGTATAATACATTCCCTCAGCTCCTTCACAACTAACTCTTCATCTCTCCCCTCTTTAACCGCGTTGGTGATTTTATCGCCAAGTATCTCGAGTTTGGCGGAACCAATCAGAATGAATTTACAAGCAGTGACATCGAGTATAAGGCCACAACTGCCAGACAGGTTCAGTGCGAACATTATTGCTATGTTAACCGTCCAATAGTAGTGGTACTTATCGAACGGTACCCATACGGGCAACGTGAACTGGGTCCTTGTATCGTCAAATATAGGCAGGGAACTGTAGAAAGACATGGTCACGGCCGCTGACACTCCGAATATTATACCGAACGTTTTCCCCGTGAAGATCGCCTCTTTCCAGATGCGTTCCTGGACGCCGGCGCTCGGAATGAAGCTCGGATCCTCCATGAATCTCTCCAGACGTTCGAAGTTCTCCTGGTGCAGCAGATTATTGAACAGTTTAATGATGTAACCGAATTGGGCGGCGTCGAACAGCAGGGCCTCGATAACCTCTCCAGTGAACTCCGAGGAGGTCAGGGCGACGGCGAAGACGCAAATGAAGAGGAGCGTGGATATCATGGAAACGACAGTTGCAGAGATCTTCCTGAAGAATTTGTAACGCCCTGTGCGATCCGGGTGGAGTCCTGAGAACGACAGAATCGCCCTTTCTATTCTCAAAATGTCGTCTAAATCCATCAGAGGACCTAAGCGAAGAAATTAATTCAGTAGTAGATTATTTCGAAGAAACTTGGAATGGATCTGTTCGAAGAAATCGCCGACGAAAACCAATGTTTCCCTTAGAGTTGTGGAATTGCTATAGTGCCACTCAGAAAAATTTAGTAAGGACAAACAATAGAAAGCTGGCATATGGTTTTTGAGATTCAACTATCATGTAACCAACCTATCATTTGGAAATTCATTCAAATCATTCAAAGGGAACAATCCTTGACACATGTAAAATTGGCAAAATTTCATGCTGGTGTGCCATAAATTGCCCTTAAAAAAGTATGTGGCTCTTGATGACAGAACAAAAAACGTATTGACACAATTCTTATTAGAGAACCCAACTGATTTCTTAAGTCGATTGGCAGTAAATGTTTTACTGTAATTCGTACTGTTTTATATATTTTCTTATTATTGTAAACATATTGACAATACATTATAAAATGTGCTATTTGATAAAATAATCTTGTGAACAAACAGAAAATAAATTTCTATTTAGGATCTTTCGAATAAATGTCCGATGGAATATTCGTCCATTCGACTAGTTGTCTTTTCGAAATTATATCCATTCGAATAAATATGCCTTCGAACCTAAGTGCATTCGATAATTGGTCTTTTGAAATCTTTTCTTTTGGACACCTGTCCGAAACTCAGCTTTAAGAGTGCCGTAGTTGATAAGCAAATAAATGTCTTGGTTCTAGTAAATGTATAATGTTATATATCTGGTTTAAATACTTGTTCGTATTATATCGAAAATATGTTATGATACCATTATATAATATGTCCAAGTCAAAGGGTTCCAGTAAATTGTAAATCTTAAAAACCAAAAAGACTGTCACATATTTACCAATGAGTATTGTCGTATCTGATATGATTAAACATTAGACAATTAAATTATGGGTTTAGGATAACACTTCTACATATTTTAGTTCAGTGACCAAAGAATCAGATGCTCTCAACAATACAAAATAACTTTTCCACTACACTTATGACTAAAGAGCGGATAGTTAGGCAAATGCCTTTTGCCTGCCGTTTTTGCCTTTTTAGTGTGTTTTTCAAATTTGTGCCTTTTTCAAAAAACATATTATGCCTCTTTTTTTTTAAATTGCGTCCCTTTTCTGAAATATTTCGTAGTTTGAAATCTCTTAATTCTTTTAACAAACCGTTTCATAATATGCTCGTTAAGGACATCCGGCTGATCCTATAACTATCACCGAGAATTACTTACCGTTTAGAACTAGGAATTCCAGGGAGTATTGAGGTAGTTGACTGTATAAAGTATAAAGATTACTGTGTTTCTTTGAGTTACTGGAAAATCATTGTGAACGTTTGGTTTCGAAAGATCAGAAAATTTATACGATGCCACCAGTAAAGTTCTCCCAGATGGACCAGTGGGTTGATGTGCTGGTCGTCACTAGAGGGATTTTTCATGTACCCGAGGAAAAAGAAATTTCGCAGTTGTCGTAAGCAGTATACCTGCATTTTTACCTATTTTTGAATAATTTTGAAGTGGCCACCCTGTTTAGTGGTGTCAGAACAAAAGGTGCTAAGACGAAAAAGAATTGCCACTTGTTACAATTTGCCTGCGTACCCCTATTAGTCGTAATAATTCTCGTTACTATTAACCCTTCCCCTAAATAACCTTATTTCAACGAAAAATACCGGAATTATTGGAACTCCGTTATCCTAAATGATATTGTTACCTGCACGCCTCTGACCTTGAAGGTCAACTCATTAATATGCGTGTATCTTCTTGGGGAAAAGAGTATAGACAAAAATTTGTGGATGGAAAAATGCTCCAAACCTATAAGTGTCATCTTATTAATTTTTGTATTTAATGTAATTTACATTTACTCTTTCCTTTTTAAGCATTTGAGTTACATGTTACAAAAAAAATACCATGTCACACAGCATTTAACTAGTGGTATTCACTCGAAAAATCTCAAAATCAATAATAGAAGTAGTCAGCCGTTATTAAGGTCAGTTTTGAGCGATGGCCCTAATAATGCAGGTCCATCTAAATCAGCGTTTTAATCGCAAGATGCATTTAGGAATCCTGGGGTGAAAAATGGATTGAATTTCATTAGAAATAAATATTCACATTTACCAGATGCAATTAATCAATTGGAGGAGAGCTGTTTCAGTCTATCGAAGTCAGCGGAGTTCTTTAATGTGACTAAAACAAAAATCGACGTGTTTGCGGCGACGTAGGTGAAAAAATTGCATCAAAATTAAATTCAGTAATATTGAAAAATCCAGTATTTGCAATAATTATGGATATTGCAAAAATACATCAGGGTATTGCTACTGAATCAACACCACTAGGAATCAATGAAACTTCGGCTTTAAAATTTATACTTGGAAACTAATAAATTTTCATATACTTAAATTCAATTTTATATTATGCAATTTCTGTATATAATTAAATTAGTTATATTTCAGTAAATTAATTTTAATCAATTAAATGTACAATAAATTTTTAAACGAGAGTATGCCTTTTTCTTCATTCAATATTATTCATATTACTATTATATATATTTTTCTTTAAAAAAATTTTCTATTTAGTAAGAAAAACAAGATATGTTAATTTTTTTTGTCATTTAAGTTGCCTTGTTTTGTTATATGAATTGCCTTTTATGCAGATAAATTGTATCTTTTTTATTAAATTTTATGCCTGTTCCCTTATTTTTTAATGCCTAACTATCCGCTCTTTACTTATGACCAAAGAATCTATTGAGTTTATTAGAAAAGCCATACAAAGCACTAATATTCATGCGTGTATATCAAGTGCAATCTCGGATAATAGTGTAATATAAATGTTACATATAATCACTTACTAGTTTTGATTTGTCCATGGAATAATTACTGCCCAAGGAAAAGACGTTCTTAACCGATTATACAAAATAGTAGCCAATTCTTGTATTTAATAGGATATCTCAATAAATTTATATTTGTCAACCTTTTCTATTCGAATACCTATGAAATCAGTATTATTTTTTGAAATCGTGTTGTTATTTATACTTCCTGTTCTAGCACAAATTTAATCGGGAAATTCGTATAAGGATACGTTACAGTTATTTCATTAAACATAATTAATCCCTTTTAATGTAATCTATTAACAAAATCTGTGTTCTCTTTCTGAAATTATCTCGATAATATCTATATGTGCATATTACATCAAAATGAAAACTATTTTATATTTTTCCAAACATTAATATTTTCTCTGGCTTTCTTGATCGTTGATTATTGAACTAAGATAGAGTTAAGCGAAAATTTATTGCTATTATTTTGTTGGATTTCCTCTTGCAACAGTTGATTGTGTTTGATCGTACATTTGGAAATTACATTTTTGACATCATATTTTTCTCAGCGACTTCCATAACGTTATAATTGTAATTTTAAATTTAAAATTTTGAAAAGACTCGAGGTGTAACACTACGGTTTTCAGAAAAATTCCAATATGGATATATCGTCCTTTTAGCTGAAAAATTAATAAACCATTACCTAACGCAATAGGCGAATTTTGAGATAATCTTAAATAAAACATGAAATGTTTCCCGTTAATTGTGACAATCATATCGCAGCGATGCATATTTAAGCTGAATTTTTGTATCACAGAAATTAATAAATATTTAGCAGAATTGATAATTAATAATTAGCAAAAATTAATAATTATTTTACGTTTTCTTGCAATTATGTTCAATAATAATTTGTTGTGATTTCTAGCCCACAAAAGGTGCATATTTACTCACAATATTCACGACGAGAACGACGATACTAAGTGTTGTTTGTTACACAAGCTGAAAGTAAATGCAAGCATATTGTACAAGCATAAACTGCACTATGCGGTTCCAGTCCATTATTCCCACCACAATCCCTATTGGGTATGGATTGCGCGGTTTTACGAGATCTCTATTAATAGCCGTTACTAACTGTAATAAAGGGTCGACAAAAAGTTTCTGTACCTGTAGATTAAAACGAGTAGGATGACAAATATAATTGCCAATAGTTGCTCATTGCGATACCTAATATATCAACAGCAGTTTTTATGATATAGTGTCAAAAATATTACAGGGTCCTAAATTTCGGATTTTATATATTTGCATACGATATAAGAAATTAAAAACAAATTTCGAAACGTTCTAGTTAAGTTAAAAAAAAATAAAAATAGTTTCCTTTTTTTAAATATTAAAGTGGCTAGTACTAGTTTTATACTGAAATTTAGAGTTACTTACCGTCTATGAAAGAAATGATATCAAATTATTATTGGCAAGTACCTATTCATTTTAGTTCGTATATATATGTCTTTTCCCTTTCTACAATAATTGTAGAGTCTTAAATGAATAATTTACATCTAATTTAAAAATAATTTTTAACGTAAATATTTTGCATTATTCATATTTCTATACAAATTTAATAAAATAATGTTAATGATCTAAAAAAAACCTCATTGTACTGAAATTGCCGTTATCAGTAAAGTGGTAATATAAATTAATTTTATTAATAAAAAGACCATTCAGCACTATGAACAATACTGTCTCGGTCGGTCAGTTATAAATTGAAAGCGGTGTTTCCAAAATTTACAAGAGACGGTGTATTACCATGGACTCTGTCAGGTGTTGCTCTTTTTTCTTTAGTTCTATGATCAAACAATGTTAAATTTATGATGTACCCTCGACTAACTTTAATTCTGCGACGCTTATTGGTTGCGCACTGCGCAGACACTATTTTTTAATACATTAGTATTATTAATTTCTGAAGTAGACTGCGCAGATTTAATGCCACGGAATTATATTAAGTCGAGTGCATATGCATCTGTACACCCGAAGCACACATACTTCATCTATCACATATATGGAAATGAATGACACAAGTCGTAAAGAGCATAAGGTTTAGCTTATTTAGCTTCATTAACTTGAAACCTTAAAATAAGTTTTGCACCATTGAAAACTTTTGGTTTTGTAGCTAATCAGGTTTAGAAATACAAAATTTTATAAGTGCTTTTCGAATGATTCGAGATTGTAGTCTAATTTCTGGATTGAGCGTAAATATTATTGTTAATTATAAAAGCGAAACCTTTCCTCCAGCGAAGTTCGATTTTCCCCCCTTTTCGTAAATATTTCACAAAATTCACCACAGTAAATACTATCGGGATGAGACAGCATAATTGTTTGTTTCAGCAAACTATACATTTAAAAGGCATAAGTCGTGAATGTGAATAGCTTTATTTGGTACTAATTTTGTGACCTAAATTGTAACATTTGCGAATGTTTTTGTAAATGTACATACATAAGTAATGTGGTGCTGTGTAATTTAATATTGTGCTATTATCGATGAGGTTTCAAACCCAAGATACTATATATTTATTTAATCGCTGTATATACGTTGCAATACTGCAAAACATGAATAGGACGTCCTGAAGATCTGTAAAGTACAAAATCATTAATCGACAAATTATCTGATTTAAGCATAATTTGCCTCGTTCAACGTTCGCAACAATCATTAAAGTACCCACACTTACCGAAATTAACGTTTGTAAAGTAAGAGGAAAAATTCGCCCTGCTTTAAGGATTATCGGTTTCTTCGCTCTTTCCATAACTGTGATCAACAACTTTCTTACCTTTACTCCATACACGTACCAATCAGTATCGTAACATGCTCGCGTTAATTTGTCACTCTGAAAACAACCACGAGTCAGTACCTACTGTCTGAGCACCAAGGAATTATGTTATTTAGCCAGAAATGCTGAATCGACTTCGAACTGATTTCAGCCAGTGAAATTTGTGGGATTGGACACTAATTTAGCATGTTTGCTGGAATAATGATTTCTTACGTTTTCTACCACCTTGTGCCCGAACCAGCAATACATTGCGATTTGGAAGTTCATGCATGTGAAAAATGTGGCGTAAGTTATTGCTTGCATGCTCTCCATAGGAATCTGGAACAATGTTGTAATGTAGAGGTCTTCTGGATAAGTCAGAGGATAATTAAAAAAGCTGGATTCAAGGTATAAAGAAAATTGAACTAAGCTAATATTGGCACGTTGCAAAAATCTAATACACTACAATTACACAAATTTCCAACGCATATATCTTTTGGGCTGAGCAAATAATCAGCAAGCTTTTTATTTTCCTAGTTTATGGCGATCTTCCTATGGTTGATTTTTTTTAAATTTCATGGAATCACTTTTATTGCCCTTTTGCCAAAAATCCATATGAAACGGGTTACTTACTACAATCATCTGAAATCCAGTGGTACAAATCACCAAAACACTGCAGAAAAGCTGCCCTAGTATATGATATGAGTAAATATCATTAATTTCTGCAATGAAACTACAAAATACTATTATTGAGTTACTTATATACAACGAGAAAATCTCTCTCTACCTGTAAATGTTGTTGGAGTGTATAATACATTCCCTCAGCTCCTTCACAACTAACTCTTCGTCTCTCCCCCTTTTAACCACGTTGGTAATTTTATCGCCAAGTATCTCGAGTTTGGCGGAACCAATCAGAATGAATTTAAAAGCAGTGATATCGAGTATAGAGTTAAAACTGCCAGACAGGGCCAGTGCGATCATCAGTCCTACATTAACCGTCCAATAGTACTGGTACTTATCGAACGGTAGCCACACTGGCAACGTGAACTGAGTCCTCGTGTCGTCTAATATAGGCAGCGAACTGTAAAAGGAAATGGTCGCTGCCGCTGACAGACCGAATATTATACCGAACGTTTTCCCGGTGACGATCGCCTCTTTCCAGATGCGTTCCTGGACGCCGACGCTCGGAATGAAGCTCTGATCCTCCATGAATCTCTCCAGTCGTTCGAAGTTTTCCTGGTGCAGCAGATTATTGAACAGTTTAATGATGTAACCTAATTGGGCTGCGTCGTACAGCAGGGCCTCGGTTACCGCCCCCGTGAACTCCGAGGAGGTCAGGGCGACGGCGAAGACGCAAATGAAGAGGAGCGTGGATATCACGAAAACGACAGGTGCAGAGATGTTCGTGGAGGATTTATAACACCCTGTGCGATCCGGGTAGAGTCCTGAGAATGTCAGAACCGATCTTTCTATTTTCAAAATGTCGTTCAAATCCATTGTCTGAAAGAATTGATGAGTGGTAAAGTACTTCAACAGATCTAAATGGTAGATGTTATTTTTCTTACTGATGATGGATACTAAAGTGCCCGAAAAGTATTCTTAAGACATCACACTACAGTTTGCGTGTTCAAGAAAAATTAATAGACATCTATCAGTTTGTGTCATTATATTTAGGCAATTTATTCAGGACAAGCCTTACAGTGCATGCGTTGCAATGCCACGTAAAGTTTAAAGAAGAAAGATAAATAAAAATTATAGATGACACGGTGAACTTCCTATCACCTACATAGATTTTTGAAAAACATGGTCAAAACTTAATAAAAATTTTTATCCACATTAAATTAAATGTAGCATAGTTATACACATAATCAATTTAAGGTTTTCTGTAGTACTATATTTTTTCATTTTTGCGGTGCGTAAATATATAGATGATTTTCCGACTCGCGAACACGCGACGTAAAATTGCCCATGCGCGAAACAGGAAAACTCCAAGTTGATTCCGCAATGTGCCCTTGTATCTGCATTTGTATATTATCTTTGCAAATTTTTAATAAATAGCTTATCAAAAACTACATTCCAAGTGAGCATGAACTTTTTCTGTACAATATGCGTTGCACCAAACGACGTCATTTAAAAGCAGTTATTATATTTTTGGATGTTGGCCAAGAAATGTTTAGAGTCATTTCCCACCCCAGAAACTATTGAGCGTAATGGATCTGGTGGTGTGAACAATTGTGGCAATTTTACTTTACCACCAAAACAACATAATCAGTATATTCACAACTGTATTTTAACGCTTTAAAATATTGACAAATGATTGTCATTTCTCCAATCGTTACAGATTGGTCGGCACAATAATCTATTTCAGGGTCGTAGTGGAATGCTATTCTTTCTAGGATTACAGGAACATTACGTCTGTGGAATCGCTCAATTTTATTGTGTCGTGCTCGCTGCTGTTATGTTTGATGTGCCCGAATTCGTTCCATTCTAAGCCTATCTACTTCATAATAATTCACTGTTGAACGCAATTTTGTCATACCATTACGAATGTTATCATTATCTGTCTCTCGCTGGTCGTCAGTGCGATTTGCACGTGAGGTAGCTCGTCGCACATTTGATTGACTTCGACGACCTAAGTCAGGTCGTCTTCTCCTTGGCATTTTAAAATCAATAAAGTTCTCGCACACTGACAAACTGATGATGAATTTTAATAATCGTCTTGATATTTATTTATTTGACAACCGACTGACACTATACTTTCATTAGTTTGATTGGTTGCCTTGGCGATTTGTCCCCAAAATTACAAAACTTACCGTTTTTAGTTTTTCCGTTACTTATCATTTTTGTTTCTCACCGCTTAAACCTTCCCTGAACTTCCACAAATATTTCAAGATCAAAATTAGCAAAATCGGTCCAGTCGTTCTCGAGTTTTAGCGAGACAAACGAACAGCAATTCATTTTTATATATAGAGAGATAATCCATTTATAACTTCAGGGAATCAAACGTGAAATGGGGCTGCTCATATGATAAATTTTTATCATATGCAATATATATATATATATATAATAAATATAATAATATAATAAACAGGTAAATATAATAATATAAAGCACAATGTGTTGGGGTAGCTTCAGCTACCCCAATAATGATATAATGAAACAATTAATGGTTTCCTATTTGAAAGGCTACTAGGGATTCCCTAACGCAGTAACTAATTAAAGATTAGAAGATTATAAAAGGTTCATTATTAAACAATATTGAGGTTAGTTTTAAGAGTGCCATAGTTAAGAAGCAAAGAAATATTTTGGTGTTATTTAGTGTATAATTTATATATCTGGTGTAGGTATTTGTTCATAATATATCGTAAATATATTATGATACAATTATATGTCCAAATAAAAAAAACAAATTGTACATCTTGAAAAAGAAAGAGACTATCACTATCACTAGCAAAGAGACTTGCACATTAATATGGCACTTACCGACTGTTATCCTTTTAACTTGTTCACTCTCGTACTGAAATATTTTGAAACACTACGTGGCCTTTATAAACATCTTTTAGATTGTTTCGTTACGTATAATTACTTCATTTCCACAGCAATTAACACCTCTCATTTTATCGAGTAGACGTGTAATTACGCTGATGAATTTTCTCAAAGGGGTGTGAAGAAGTATATAAATATTACACAGTCCTAAATATCGGGTTTTATATAATTACATACGTTATAAGAAATTAATAACAATTTTCGGAACGTTCAAGTTAAGTTAGGAGTAAAATAAAACTTCATCCTATTTTATTTATGTCTCATTGGTATTGCTCTATTACAGTTATATCGACGATATGTCTTCATAAAATCTTGGTATTTGAATACTGGGATCGTTCTGAAGTCAGACAGGAAGTAGCTTCATCTTCTCCAGAATATTAAATAAGGGGTTTCATAAGCTACAACTCACTTTTATTGGAAATTGTAGGAAATATTGAAAAAATTCTAGTACACGCAGCATTACACATTTAAATCAAACACTTCGTTTATTCTCGTAGTTAAGGCAGCCCATGAACACAGTCGCTATTAACTGGTTAATTACAATTATTCTAGATATGCCGCTAGGTAGGTATTAGTATTATACTATTTCCGGTCTTGGGAAATCGTGAGAAATTTCCTGGGAAAATAAAATAAATGAAATCGGAACAACTAAATCACCGACCGTTATCTCAATGTTTTCGGTAGCAGAGGGAAATTTATGTGTAGATATTTTCTTATTCAGAAAGCTCCGGTAATTAATACGTTAATATCCGGCGGACGCGCTTGTTTTATATGTTCGAGTAAGAACTTTCGCGAGAAGCTTAGTGTAGAAGCACGAATTTTAATTGTTAAATATTACGATCCTATGAATTTTAATTGCCCGCTCGGCGCAGTATAAATTAAAGGTATTAATACTGGTACTCTTCCGAGGAAAGCTTAGCGCCGAGCAGACTTGATAAATCATCTCTAAGGTGTTGAATTTTTCTACTCGAGAGACTTTATTTATACATTTTAAATGAAAGAGTGTTGAATGCTTAAAATCTGATGCTAATCAATTTCCGAAATTCGAATCGGGACAATTTGAGACTCGCCCCTCAAGGGCACTCTCTTCAGATTACCCATCGAGGATTAACGAATTTCTTCCAGAAAAAGAGAGCGTTAGTTTAAAAATGGAACTCTAATCTCTTAAAAGTGTTGAGATAGATTTATTAAATTCCCTCCCCGGAGTACACAGAAAAAATCTCTCTTTTACGCAAGAATGCAGACAAGGATAAAAACACCACGATCGCTGACAGACGAACCAAATTAAAGAGGATAAATATTCGGGGGGATATCCTCCGGAGCAAGTGGATTAAATCCGAGATTTCGTGCACGACAAACACCTTTTACAAACAACCGAACGGGATTTTCATTTAAAATCTTGAACTTCACTTTTCAACTCGTTTTAACAGCGGCTTATCGAATCGGACCGCATTTAAACTGTATTACAGACGGATTTATTTGATGTGTTTTTACTTGGAATCGACGTGATTTGATGAATATGTCCAGTCTGCTCGAGTTTACTTAATGATCCAGCTTGCGGAGGTGATTTTTTATTCATTTCGCCAGGCGCGAAAATGGAAATTGAAATGGAAATGTCTTTGGAACCCCTGAGATCTGTTGAGTTTCCCCCATAATTTTGTTCGCGGATATCCAACAGCGACAGACACCATTTTGGGGAAATTCTAACATATATGTAATGCAGTTTAATAAAGTAATGATTGATGTTATACAACACGCTTATCATCCAAAGTTAGTTGTATCTCGTGTCATATTATGAAGTTAATCAAATCTATAAATATGTGTTATACAACTGCTTCCCAGAATTGCAAGCAGTAAATCGAAAAATTTCTATCCACGATTAAATTAAATGTGATTAAATTAGATTAAATGTTCCTTTATAAATAACTTAGAAGATGTTTCCATAATTAAGGGTAAAATTGGCCATAGTCTACCACGTTAGCCCTGCGGGTTGGTAGAGGGTAGGTGGACAGGGTGGGATGAATTGGTTGTAGATGGGTTCAAGAGGTTTGGACATGAATTCCCCAAAGTAGTAGGAGGAGGAGGTAGAGGAAATCATGACTTGTGTAGGCAAGGGCGCATCCCTGACGTATACCTGGCCTCCACCGGGATCTTGGGGGTGCGTCTATCTGCTACCCAAAATACAAAAAATTCCGCATTAGAAGAAGAGTACCAAGGCGATACCATTTCCCCTACATATAATAGAATATATGTTCAAAAGGCTATACTGGGAGGAAATGCGTATTAATATAAACGAGGAGATGCTCAACAACCTATGTTTTGCCGATGACCTCGTGATGATTGCAGACGAAGTAGATGAAGTACAAAATATCTCAGCAAACACTCAAATAGACGTCAGATCAAATTGGACCACGCATAAATTACTCAGAAACAAAACTAATGACCAATTTAGTTATTATTAGTGGAAATATCTCGGTAGACGGAGCAAATGTAGAACAAATAGATTCATATAAATGTGTAGAGCATGAAATAACAATTGGCCGCGACAATCAGATACAGGAGATCCAGAGAAAGATAGGACCAACATGTGCAGCATTCGGCAAACTGAGGTATGTGTTAAAATCAGATCTACAAATGTGTTTAAAGGGGAAGGTGTTTCATCAGTGTGTTATGCTAGTAGTTACATATGGTGCAGAGATCCTTACACTGACGATAAAGCCCATAGAAGATACCCGTGTAGCTCAGCAAGCTATGGAAAGATCAATGCTAGCTATACCCCTAAGAAACAAGATACCCAATACAGTAATAAAACAGAATACAAGAAAACATATGCTATACACTTGCTTAAAAAACTTAAATGGAACTGGGCTGAGCATATTACCAGAAGACGGATGATGGATCGACCAATACTAGAATCGCGGCTAAGACAGGATGCTCTTAGAAGCTGGGTCAGACCTGTGACAAAATGATCAGACGAATTGAAGAGGTTTAATGGAAATTGGATCCAAGTGGCATAGGACCGAGAATAGTAGAGAGATTTAAGGAAGTCCTAGGTCCACCACTGGACATTTCAGGCTGGTTCATGATATAAATACTCACTCCATCATGACTTAACTTCCTGAACCATGAAATTTTATACTACCTCATCATTTCAATATTTTTGCGGTCACCTGGTTTTCTAGTAATTTCCCAGTTAAGTTTATCTCGCTGAATAATTACAGTTTCATACACAAATATACGTATGTTTGCAACGGTAGCAAAGAATCCTCGCCAGGCATTCAATTAAGTGGGAAGTTATTAAAAACGATAGCAAGTCAAATGACAACCCAGTTGTTTCCAAGCAACTCTGATTTAAACTTAAAAAAAATGAATCATTGAAATTGACATTAGTGAAACGCGCAATTAATGATAATTTAATTTAAGAAGATTTTGCAATGTTTTTCCTAGTTCCAACCCATGATGACACTGTGATAATGGAAACGTTGACGTCATTTTATTTAATGTTTCAGCTCTTCTGAATGATACAAGTTATTGCGGAATAACGTTTCCAATTATCCGACACACACAGATATTCTACTACCGAATACATAAATACCAAATTATACGGATATGTAGAAATATCATTTGGTAAATTTTATTGTGGTCTTTAATTAAATCTGTTTTGCCATCACGAATTAATAAATCTATATAATAAATTTAATACTAACACTTTAATAATAATAAATTTTAATAACAATTTTAGAAAGTTCTTGTTTGAATATTGCAACATGTATTGTTTTAAAACTGCAGAAAAATTAAATGCGATTTAAACCTAACATTAAGTTAGTTTTCTTCTATACATTAAGAGATTTTAACTCTAAATTTATCATATAATTAAAATGAAACAAGTTGGACGAATTTACGTATTTTTCATAACAGGTACAGAAATTGCATAAAAACTTGTTAACTGTTGATTGACTAAAGTCCGATAACGATATCAATTGAGTAATTTTTGTTATATAAAAGTCTGACTGAAGAAATATTTAAATTAAATACCGCACGTAAGATGATTAAATTTACGTGTTAAAATAATAAGACAAAATTTTTTCACCTCTCTAAATTTCAACATATACCGATATTTATACGAGAAACTTATAAGTACCTAGAAAATATGTAATTTGAAGATTTGTTTTATACTTTTATAAACAATGTCACATCCCTATTATAAGGATTCTACGGTGTATAATTATTCGTCGACAAAATACTTTAAACTAATACCACCAAACAAACTTAATTTAATTTAAAGGTAAATTTACTCGATATAGTAATTTGCGAGTAGGATAGGTATATGATTTAAGATTTAAGATTAAATAAAATTGAAGATCAAAATGAATATAAAGGTTAAAATAAATTTTGCGTAGGTACATAATTCATTAGGTTAATGTTTTAAGTAAAATATGGTTTTGCCACTAATCTAAAGTTAAATGTAATAATAAGTATTATCTGAATTTTGCTCGCCACATGTACCAAATCATATAAAATATGTAGATATAAATTCAAACAAAGGCCATTGTTATTAATGTTATTATTTTACTCCCAGAGATAATAGGTCAGCACTTAGTTATTGAAAACGACGATATGAATTTCTGTTCCAACACAGAATCTAAAATTTATAATAACTTTTCCTATTTTCAGATTGGATCAATGTATTCCCTTTTTCCAGAAACATTACTGCCTGAAATACGCTCATAATTTTGTATTACCATTTCCGGAATGGACCGACAATGCCTCAAGAGCATCGTAAACTTATTTATGGAAAAATAATTCATATCTGTACTCGTTTCGAAAATTAGGTGATTCACATGAGTTTAGCTCCTTCAGCAGACTAGGTCTTCTTAGCGAAAGTCGTAAAACGGGAAACAGGTCCCGTTTTATTACGCAACAAATGTAATCTCACGTTGCGGGATTGTGCTTTATGTCAATATGACGTAATGTATTTTTTATACATCGATTATTACCATAACAGTAAAAGTCCATCGCAGACAGATTGGATTCCTGCCCGTTTGGTATCGGCAAAGTGTCCATTGTAAACGATGGCGATCCTCAGACAGTACGCCGGCTTTTGTTGGCTCTTTAGAAGGGTGCTTTGTGAACGAGACCCATCCTCAAGGCTTGGGGACCGAGAAAATTGCCAGAAATTATCTGGTGCGTTCCCTTTTCTCGTTTAATCATCCGCACCCTTCATTAGCCCCATTAGTCGTTGCCTATTGTACCGCTGATATCGTAAATAACGAGCTATTTTACAATTATTTTTTATTGGCACTCCGCCCGTTTCCCAATTTGGGAGATTCGAAATGACCCATTTGTCCGAACTACGAAATTGTAAAATGTTTTATTAAAATTTCGACTACCGATTTAGCCGTTTTTTTTTATTGTGAAATAAATTGAAAACAAATTTAATCAAAGTAGAATCGGAAAATCATTTCACATACAAAATAGTCAAATTTACCATTTTACATATTCTACTTTAATATCCCCGATGATATTGTTTGTATGCCTGCAGGCTACGTGCCCACTCAATCGAATATGCAGTAAATGGGGAAAGTGCCGTAGATGGGAAAATTGGCTAAAAATTATATTTAACGATTGTAATCAAAGTAGACAATCAGTAAACTATCGACTGTTTTAATCACGTATTATAATATATCCTCAAAAGCTTTCAAATCAATACAATCCATTTACCTTTAACATATTTAGTCCAATTTATAAAACAATACATAAAATTAAATATCTTCATTGTGCTAATAAATTGGTACTAAAACAGATTATATTTATTATTCATGGTGTTTTTTCACAAAAGTATGCAATGCGCTCTTCAACAAAATTGAAATAGGGCAGGACTGTCTATTTTGGACAATATTTCCTATATATTTTTCATAACTCGCAAAAATCTGACAAAAATAGACAAAAATCTAATTCTGATATATCTTCAATTAATTTGTGATATTCCATACTTCTTTGATATTTTCCTACGACTTCAAACAAATGAAACGTTTAAATCCAGCGTAGTTGTATAACATTTGTCTTGTTTCATTTTAAGAAAATTCTATAAACGAATCGAGAATTAATTTTACTTTATTTAACAAGTCATATGTGACTAAGGGAAATATTCCTTGAATTTTCTCTAGTGAGTTAAAGAAAATATCACTACATTTTATTAGTGCAAACTTTGTGAAACTTTTTAAGAATTCTAGTATTAAATTTATTTTTGACTCGTTCAAATGAACGAGATGAAATGTAATTAATACTGCAATCTGCAAGTAAATTTTATATGCATACTTTTGAATGCCTTGAATATTTAACTGATTACGTCTGCTAACTGCCTATAAAGATCAAGAGATGTACGAATGAACTACAACTTGATTCACTATAATAAGTGCATCTAGTAAGTCCTTAAGTATAATTACCTGAAAAGTGCAACCTTGTATACTTTTCTACAAAGATTAATAAAATTTAAATTTGATTACTGTCAGCAGTATACAATGACTTTTGGAAGAATATACCAAAATTGTACAAATTTCTTGTATACTAAATTATTATTTGGATATAAGTAGGTCATTCGTTGATTTCATATAAAAATACCAACTGTTTTTAATACATTAAACTTAAGTCCGTCATATATGGTAACACTAACTTATAAAACAAAGAAAACCGTATTAATTAGCTTCTATTGCATTTTTACCACCAGTAGAGAACCATCTTTTCATATATTTTTACATTCTCCGCGTAAATATGTATCTCACTATATTAAACCGCCATAGGCAAGTGGGATATATACAGAGAGAAGAGAAACGTTAATAGAACGTTTGCCTAAGGCACACCGAATGATATTCCTTCAGCTCGGACAAACGACAGTAGGTTATTTATCTTAAAGCTTTCCATTATGTTATATACGTTATCCTTTACTCATACCCGATTCAATTCAAATAAACATTTTGCTCCGATTTAACAGAACTGAAATTATTACCCATATCACCACCAATGTCATTTTAGTCCATTCATTCACGGTTTTTGCTCAGAATTTTGACGTACCTGAAATTTGAAATATACATAGGAAAAATATCAAAGAAAACAGTTATATAGTGCCGATGTGTGCATTTACCCTGGGGGTGAGTGCCACCCCTTCTCGAGGGTGGAAATATTTAACCTCAAAAGAGCCACATAAATCGATAAAGTGTTCAATTGTACGCAAAAATCTTATATGAACTTTTCTCGGGAAGTTAATATTTTTCGAGTTATTCACGATTGGAATTGTTGATTTTATACCCAAAAAATGCATGTTTTTCAGAAATAACTCGAAAACAGTAAATTTTAACAATAAATACAAAACAATAAAGTCATCGAAAAAGAAACCTTTTAAATAACCAATCGAATGAAGTTTTCTAAATTATCATGGCAGCAACATAACCCGAGTCACTGCCTAATGAATGTGAGGGTTTATTTGAATTAACCTAGAAACGAACATTTTATCACCAAATAACGTAAATTGGAGTGGTTTTTCAAAGAAATGTTAGAATGTTTTTAAAGGCCGTAATGAGGCCTTTAAAATGAGCTAAGGTGAAAGTGATTTGGGAATAAAAATATTCAACCTACTGATTGGGGATGGATAAATTGCAAAGTCTTGCAACCTGTAAAAATGCTAAATAATCCTGCACTAGAAAAAATGCTTGTAACGGTATTTTGCAATTGCAAAAAAAGGATGTGGTACAACATGCAGCTGTCAAAAGATTGGACTTTGCTCCACAAGCTGCATTACGGAAATATTGCCAAAACTGTCCTCGAAATACAGATCAAGAAGACAAAGTTAAAGATAGTTCTTGAGATGACATGTAAACTTTTATTATGTAAAATGTTATAATTATTATGTAAATTTTATTATGTAAATTATATAACTACTACTTTTTACACTTGTAGTCACTGTCTAGTATCCATTTTATAATATTAAAGATATGAAATATATATATATATATATATATATATATATATATATATATATGTGTGTGTGATATTTAGAGATTTAAACATCGAAATATTTGAGAAGTAATATTATAAATAATCAGATTTTATTTAGTTGCACTCATAATATTAACCATTTTGAAATTATAGTAAACAATTTTTATACATTACCCTATAAAGGGTGGTTTTCAAGGGTTAAATATATGTCTTATGTCGCAAAGTAGATTTATAAATGGTAAAATAAATGCAATATATCATAAATAAACCATTTCAAATTTTGAAATATAAAAAAAAATTAATAAATTTCATAGTTTATATAGGTTGAAACTATTAAATAATTAAGAAATTAAAATATTAATATGAAATGAATTTTAATTCACCATAAAATGCATCGTTAAATAATTTAAAGCTGCAAAAAATTATGTTTTTTGCAAATTTCGACCTGGAGGGTAGTTTTTAAGGGTTCAAAAATAGTTTAAACTCTTTATTTGAAGTACTTAAACATTACTAAAATCCAAATAACGCTTAAATATGAAGTTTTTAATTTTTGGTAAAAAGGGGTAGTTTTCACTCCTTAAAAACAAAAAGCACACATTTAACTTTTTTTAACATAGCTAACTTTTGAAGAAGATGGTAAGGCAAGCTCACTTGCAAAATTTCATCAAAATCGGTGCGGTACTTTAAAATTCGGTGGTTTTGCAATATTTTACCGTGAAAGAATCGATTATTTATCATTTTAGTCAGTTATGGTGTAGCAAAAAGTGGTGTGTAATGGACGATATAAAAACAAAATGAGGCACTCTGGGAATGACCGGGAGGGGAAGCATAGCTTTGTATAATATATATATATATATATATATATATATATATATATATATATATACGTCATATACAGAAACGATTATTGGTACATCAGCCTGTCACGTAGACGTCAAGGTTAAATTATTAGTATTTTCATAAACATAACTTTTAAAATACAATTAATCTACATCCTTGTCTTCTATTTCGCTCACGTAAGTAAGTAGTTATTGAATTTGTCCTAGGGCTATTAGTTTTTCAAATTCAAATACGAAACGTCAATGTCAGTGACATCAGTGAAACCAACCAACGCAAAATTCCCTAGTGTAATACGAAAACTTGAACAGCCAAAATTTAATGAATTAATAAAGCAAAGTAGATAAAATAGTATATTACACTCGTTTAATAAGACGTATTGTCACACTCGTTCAAAACTCTCGTGTGACAATACTCCGTCTTATTAAACTAGTATAATAGTTTACTATTTAGTACTATTTATTCTTCCTTATACTTTTATCCAAGCCAAACTAAACAAATCTAACCTTCCGGACTGTAGTCGTAGGCCCAGAAACGTTTCCGTGAAGGATTTTCTCGTTCCGTGTAGATCTCAATCCAAGATGTCTACTGTTTATTTACGTTTAAGAGCAAATTTTATAATGAAATATCTCAGTTGATAGACTAAATCAAGTAATTGCCACACTCAGGTAGGTTCTTCTTTAGACGCTGATTCTGTTGATATAATTTGTGTTATTGTACAGTTAAAGCATTTTGTGAAACGATTGATAGCTAGCGTCACCACGGAGAAGGCAACTGACAATACACAAACAATTAGGTATTTGCCATATATTTTAAATTAAACGAAATATATCTAAATAATATAATATAATAATATAATAAATAAATCTGGGGGACGAACCCCCAGACAAATTTTATAATCATATAAAATCGTGTAATAGGCCCAGCACCAAGTATTTCAGGTATAAAAAGCAGTAAATGTACGAAAAGTTAGAGGACCAGAGAAACGAGAGCTCATCGTGACGTCACTCCGCGTGTAAACACGGGTCCGTTCTGCAGTCCACAAATAGATTTTTTCGAGTATTTTGGACTTTTTTCTTGTTTCCGCTGGAGTGTAGGAGTTAAATTGCGACCAAATCTAATAATTTGTATTATTCGCGACGTAAAATAGTGTTTTCACTACACTGTTTACATACGGTGTGACGTCAGAGGGTGTTTTGGCGCCAATTCCTAGCGTTTGAAATTCAAATGACTTTTTTTTGCTTGAATGCTATTAATTATTTTTTTTTAATATCAACCTAAGACATATAGGCATATAATCTCTCATTTAGCGAGTTTTCAAAAAATGTGAAAATACCTAATTGTAACACGTTGTCAATAAACAGCCAGCGCGGCGCGATAATTGGCCGTCCGGGTCGTAAGGTTTTTCGGCGTTTACACATCTCGCCGATTCAGCGCTTCGAGCGAAGTCCGCCATAAGAAAGCTATGCTTCCAAAAAAAATCGTTGGTATTACTTTAATTAAACTACTAACATTGCCGTTATTAAACCAATTTTAATCCTTCGCAAAAATCTCTTCTACCATGTACTGTTTTATTGATCATTTAGCAGTAAACATTATTTTAAATCAATTAACTTGGTACATACTTAGAAGACATTTTGTCACGCTGGAAATACACAGTATCTTGAATTTTGTATGCGATATGCTGATCGCCAGTATTATTTTATTATACCTATTGGCCAACAACATGTCACATCACAGTATTATTATTATATTGCATTACTTTTATTTTATTTGTTTATTATGTTTTTACGACACTAAAACATGTCAAAAATCATACGTTAACATGCATTCATTCATTTCGAAGCGATCCGGTACGAATATAAATTAAGTAGTGTCAAGTTAGTATGTGAAAGTAGTTGAAAGAAAAGTATAAAGAATGATAATGAAAGTAAAGTAATATATGGAAAGGATATTCATTACATATTAACAGGTAAGCAATAATATTAATTTCAACATATTAACTTCCATTCATACAGAAGACGTATTTTTTGGGGGTTTTAGGGTCAAATTATTGAAGATGATTGGATTGCCTCAAGGGAATTTCAAATCGGGAACACTCAGGAAACATTTCATTTGCCGAAACGTGCCCCGGACAATCCAACCATCCTCCAGATTACCACTGCGTGAGATAATCTGCGTCGACTGCAATTAATTTTTATCTGCCCCCGGCCACTTATATCTCCTCCTAATCCCCGCTTAATTCTCATCTCGTAAGACGCACCTAAACCCGTCTGCATGTAAGCATCACCTTACGACTCCTTTAGGTACCTTTTGCGAGCAGAGGAAAGTATAAAAGCCGCAAAAAGCCAAGATAACTCGGCGATAAAACGGATAAAAAAAATAACTCCGTCCTTTTCGAACGACAACTCCTCCGGGGGATCCCCCTTTGTCCGGCGTCCCATGTTAAACCAAACCCACTCGAGGTTCTTGAGAAATGCAGGGCCATTAATTGATGATAAAAAGTGTTACTGCTGAAAGCATCGCAAAAAAGTCCTTAAGTATTTACACTTTTTCTTTTACGCTCGATTTATCCCCCGAACGATTGTGAGGAGCCTCGAGTTTCGGGATTTTTTCCCCACTTTATCCGACTCCCGATGCCCGTCTCCATTTCAATTTTCAGAAGTTTTCCTCATTAATAATACAACTGATACTTTTGGTAGTTTCGCGATCGTACCCGGCGACGAAAACGTGTCGCATTACCTGAACAACTGATCACAGGAAGAAAATCCTTATACCTTTGCGAGACCTTTTGTAAGGGTGTAAATAAAAAAAAGAGATGTAAGGAAAACTTGCTGTCTCCACTCTTTCCACGGCGAAAGCTTAGTGCTGAAAATCGAAGGGAACTCTTTGTTTTATAATTTCTTCCTACGTTCCCTTCATACTTAAAGGAAAAAGGGGAAACATGAAAATATTTCTACATTCAGATTTATTTAACTCATGCTGTGAATTTCTCAATTAACTCGAAAATATTCTATATCTCAGGATTCCCCAACTAAAGCTATCTCATCTAAAATGGTGCTTAATTACGCCGAAGTGTTTTCCTCAATTAATGACATCTTCAAGGTTCTACAAGTAATCATAGGACATATTTCAAGAAAAACATATAAACGTATACTTAAAGTTGTAAAATTTTGCACTGTTCAAATGCGCTCAGATGTAGATGCTACCTAACACTACCTTTTAAACCTCGAAAATGTGCTAAATCAAGAACGAAACGTCGGCATAAACACCAACCTAGATGAGATTATATATCTTGGGGAACATATTGGGGAATACAATTGTTGAATCCTTCCCGAAAATTTCCAACAACTGTTTATTTCACTCTAATATACAGGGTGTTAATAAAAAAGTGTCTCATACTTTCAGGGGAGGGGTGGTATGGGCCTAGAGATGCAGAAATTATCCACTAACCATGTATCCAAAACTACTTAATGTTTGACATACAGGGCGATAAATTTTTTGAAAAATTGATCTAGCTTTTTGGTTATATTTTTAAACCTAATTTCACTGGACAAGTGAAATTTAAGTCAATTACTAATTTTGGCGTACAGATTAAAATTGTTTTGAAAATGGACTTATTTCAAGGAAAATGTCATTTTTTGGAGTTGATTTGGGGGTGAAATTATTTGTTTATTTTCCATAACCGTTTAAGGATTTCAACTGAGGATAATTAAAGAATGAAGCTTTTTGCATAGAAATCTTGTGTCAACTCGATAAGGGTAGCGATTTTTCAGAAAATTAATGTGGAAAAACTAATATTATAAACAATTTTTATGGTTTAAAAATGCAAATTATTCCCTATCTTCATAATCGTCCATTTTCGATCACACATTCATTATGACACTTTCCTTCACCATTCCCCAATAAATTTATGATTCGTTTATTGAAACCATAAACTTTTTAGCAAAGCTTTAAGATATTCTGGAAAACTGCTGTTATTATCGAAATATGAAGTTTTGTGAAAAAGTGTGGTTTTTCATAATTATTAGAATATTTAACTCCAGCAAACCTCAAAAATCATGTTTATCACAAATAAGGATTATTTCCCATAGCATACTTGTAATCAGCTCACCTAAACTAGTAAGTAACCTAAATTTCTCTTGCCTATTTAATTTAATTTTGAAAATGATAAAGAATGTTGTCTCCAAACCGCTTATATCTAAGCATTTCGTACATACGTTTTCATGCATTTTCCTAAATTTCTTTCGGTTTTATTATATAACAGAGTGGTCAGCACTAAATGAATTTTACGTAAAGACCAAAGAGTTAAAATGATAAAATATTTCTAAACTGCAATAATTATATTTATCATCTATTGAGACAATCTGTTCATATTCTGAATTTAAGAGTTCTCAACAAAATAACATATGTGAGAAAAAGTATGTGTATGCAATAATCGTGATGAGAGTATTAGTATGTCTAATGCATTAAAATAAATATTCCCATTGATTTTATTGGTTATTTTTAAAGATATATAATTTAAAATTATACGAAGAAAATCAAAACATTTTGGACATAATAGAAGTTGCTAATAAATTTCAATTAGATATACTACAATGGGTTCCCCAATTCAAAGCAAAAAAGCGAAATGTAAACAGCAGCGTGAAACATGTTTACTCTTATCGGACGGCGGCTTACCTCAAATGAACGCCGCTACGCTTAATTGAGCAATAAAAAAAACGTCCCGAACGTCGCGGCAACATCTTAGTAAAGCAAGAATGATTTATTACCATCTGGGCGTTTCTAGAAAAGCATAATTAGGGAAAATAATTATCAAGCAAATACTAGTAGGTTCTAGAATATATTATGGAGGGCTATAAAAGTGAACGCTGTTAAAAAGTTAAGTGTGTTATATAAACTAATTAGTTCAGTAATAGGCTAAATAAATTAGGTAGTGTGTAGTGTATAATTAGGACAGTGTAAATAAATTAGAAATAAACGTTACAATATATTAATTTAAAAGGAATTTCCGCTACATTCAACCTAAGTACAATCATTGATAACATAATAAATAATTACAATAAATTTAGTTCTTATTGAGGGCGAATGTTAAAAGATTTTTCACAACCGTCTTGAAAATGTAGGAAATTTCAAAATAATTTTAATAATAATAAGAACTACTGGAAAATGAAGGAAAACAACTACTGATGTTAAATCCAAAATTCATCTGTTAGCGGGAAGATGGTTTAATTTGTATATGGGATAAAATTATGACAGGGGACAAAGTGTGGCGTCAAATTGATTGAGATAAAATCCCATGTTAACAGAGACTTATGTTAAACTCCCTTCATTATTTGGTTCGAAATATTTTGTGCGAAAGCACGTTTGAAGTATTAAAACCTCTGTTATTTCTTATAACTATAACTTATACAATATTGAATAAAATAAAAAACTTAACAACAAATCCAGAATACCTTCTAAATATTTATAAGTTAATATTAGGAGTACAAGTTTCAAATGGATACTAAATCTGGATGACATTCTATATTCAATAAAATGGAGAAGCAAAGATAACTGAACAATATGGGTTTTATTTAATGTATTACATTTATTCAATGTCATTCTAGCGGCGTTGTTGTGTTGTTTGGAAATATATATACAGATATTTAATCTTTCTATAGTACATATTTTGTAAATCTAGGTACATTTTAAGACTGCAAATAAAATTTAGTCCCATTTATTATTTATCTTTCCTTCAAATTTGTTACTTTCCTTTAGAGAGAGCAATCAATTAAAAACAGAACGTCTGTCGTAATATTTATTATTTTAGAAAGATTCCCAAAAAGATTCACAAGACTAATGAAATTGGAAAACGGTGTAAACAAAATACTAAGCTAAATATGGCTTATTCTCCTTAATGATAAACTTAGGATAAACTGTTTATTGGTTTTGACGTTGGTTCCGGGCGAGCCATCGTGTCCACATTGGGTTGCAATATTGAGCGTGGTTTGGGTGACTTATTGCAATCACTTTTACCTCAATGCAAATCTATGTATTCTCTTGATCTATATCGATGTACTATATCTTCACAGTTACGTCAGGCTGAAATCCATCCTCTTTTCCCGAACTCGGAGACGATCTTCACCGCCCTTCTCTCGCCCTCATCGGTCATGGCGTCCAAAGTCATATCCTCGGGACCCTTTTCTACATCGAACGCCGCCTCTCCCTTCTTCCCGTAAATGGGCACCGACATGAACACGGCGTGTCCCATTTCTTCAGGAGCGAACTTGTCTAGTTCCCGCTGGAAGTTCTCGCCGGCGAAGCGTTCCGTGTCGACGCCGAGGCGGTCCAGGTAATCGAGCAGATGGTCCCGGTAAAACGCGATCAGATCGTCGAAATGTTCGACGACCACGTCCAACCTGACGCTCGACCACAGGAAGAACACCGTGTCTATCAAAGGTGAATCGTAGGAGAACAACTGGAAGTCGACTAGTTTGTTCCTAACCGCCTTGCCTCCTTCGAATACCTGCATGGTGTTGTTGGTCCAGAGATCGTTGTGGGAGATGGTCGCGAAAGGTTCCGAGACGGGCCTGTTGAATTGCTCTTCGAAGCTCTCTATCATGCGATCCATCTTGACTTGGAACGCTTCCACGTACTGCTTCGTTTCATCGTGCGCGCTGAATAAGCTTATCCACTTCTGATTCATTTTCTTGAAGGCTTCTTTCGACTTGTCGTCTTCTTTCTTGTCTTCGTCTTTTTTGCCAAAACGCATGCGGTTGAGGTGAGGCTTTATCTTCTGCTCGAATAAGTCGGGATGTTTCAGCTTGAACGCAATGGGAACGGCGTGAAACAAGGCGACGTCTTTCAGGACCAGTTTGGTCGAATCTAAGTCGAAGCCGACGGTGCGCTCTTCGTTTCTATAACCTGGGAAGATTAAGAATTGGGTATGAGTAAATCAGGAAACTTATCTATCAGGTTTTATGTTTGGAGTTGCAAAACGCAATATCACTAATATTTACCAATACAGTCGGTCTTATGGTGGTGAACCTATTGCACGCGTGCCATAGTTGACAGGTAGAGAACTTTTGCTCGCACGTGAACGATTCATGATTAAATTGGTCTTGATGTAGATTAATTTTAAAATTATACCATGTTTTTGATGAAGTTACGCCTATTATGACACATAATACAGAAGATAGGAAATCATCGCTATTCAAGCAGTTCCAGTAATATCAAAAAACTCTACGAATAGCAAAAAATGATGCGGGGGTCAATAGATGCATATAAATAGATAATAATCTAGGATACGGTAGATCTAATGAAGCATGGAAAACTCTAAAATCATTAAGAACGAACAGAAAAGACATAGTCCCTGATACCGCAAAACGAGTCCATATATCATTATAGGAAGTTGTTTACTGAGGATCGTGCAGAATTTTAAAAGAGAATGACAATGAGAGTGATAACTTAGAACTATCATTCACAGATGAATATTTAATTACAGGAAAAGAAATGAGAAAAGTTGTCAGCACCATGAAAAATCGACGAGCTCCTGGACCAAAATGAATTCCCATAGAACTTTTAAATAGTTGACCAAACTTACTACTCCAACTTCTCACATTTGTCTTCAGCTTTTTAACCAGCCAGTTTGAAGTCACTGGACGATACTAGATTCTTGTTACACAATTAGTCAATTTTATATCGGCACGCCCTTTAAATAAACGAAAATTTTATGAACTATAAATTGAGGTTTGATTGTTTAGATGAAATTAGACTTTTTGAAATAATGAAAAATTAATTGAAAAACAATAGACACTAAATGGATTTCAAAACACAGGTTATTCTCTGTTATAATAATTTATGATATACTATATATTATCATATGATATTATTTATGATGAGGCCGTAGCTTATAATAAACTACAATTGACTCAAAATAACACAAAATTTGAAAAGAGACTCAGAAAGCGTTAAGAGTAGTTTTAGATCTGATTAAGTTAATAAGTATTAGAAAATTAATAACAAATTTAATCATGCACAATATTTTTAAAACAATTATACTTGTCTATTTTGAATATAATATGAGATGTTTTTAGGTTAAGTTTTCACATTGTTAAAGAAGTTACTCAGTTTCTAAATAGTTTATGATGACAAAAAAAACTAAATAAAACATGACGTTGGAAATAATGAGTCTGTCTGATGATTTATAGGAAGATCTGGACTTCTAAAATAATTCATATTCTATAATTCATGAAGGTGTGATGGTGGTTTTGGCGCTAAATAAAGTTAAGAAGTTTCTAAGAAAATCACAAAAGTTGTAATGCGCCGAGATGTTTTTAAATAACGTAAATTATCTGTTTAAAATGCAACTTGAGAGACGTGTTAAACTAAGTTCTGACAGATGTAATTACATTGGAAAACTTTCTAAGAAAGTTTTGACAATTGTATATAAGAGATGTTAATTTAGAAGCAGTTGTAATTGTCTTAAGGAAAATAAGACGTGGGTAATAAGAATCTCATATTTTAATGAAGATTGTACAATTTCAAAGCTTCGTTCTAAGATTATAATGTAATTAAAATATTTTTGATGGCGATGTAAGGAATTTTGGAAAGATATGACGTTGAAACTGTAGCTTGTAACGTTTTTAATTAATTTTTATTTTTGCAAAGAACTAGCGCAATTCGAAGAATTGATAAAAAATGTAATGAATTGCAATTGGCTTTAAATAACATGAATATAGAAATGTAATTCATGTTTTTCAAGCGTCTTTAAAAGTTTTAAAGTAGGTACTACTATTTCATGGCATTGTAGCTGAATTAAAGGTCGCAAGACGGGTAACAAACTCTTAGAAACAAAGCTCTTCTGTTTATGATTGTAGTCTGTAGGGCCTCAGTTTAATCCCAAAAAAAAATAATTGTAAAATAAATTTTTTTCGCATATTTGACATAAAAAAAGTGGTATTAAAATTGTGTTTTTAAGCTACGAAGCTTAAATTATTCATTCTCAACCTGAAAATTAGCTAAAAACCATCAATTTTATTTATTAGAAAAAAAAATTCTGGTGAAAGAAGTGGTTTTATTTAGGTTATTTTTCCCTACTAACATTAACTATTTTTTGTCGCTAACTAAGGAAAAATGTCAAATATAAACAAATAAGTGGTATTAATATTCATCAGAATAACAATGTTCCCCAAGAGCATCAATTTTAAAACACTTTTATGGGAAATAATTTTCCACTTATAAAGTATAACGTCACATAATTATAGCTTTAACTTTCCTTCGTCATCATTGTTCAAATTAGCATTTCATTGTGTAATTCAATAAACAATTGGATTTGAGCCAGAAATTATCACAACAGTCTGGTGTGATGAAATAATATTGACTTAATTGAGATTTAAATCAAGATAATTTCTATTGTTAATTGTTATTGTAAAAGAGATACAATCTTGATTAAATACTAAGATATGACGAATAATTTTTGATATCTCAGGGAAGACGAACGTAAATTTCGTCACTTTAAAGAAAGTTTTATAATAAAGATTTATTATCGATACCACGTAAGAAATCACTGTAACTCGCCTACCTTCCAAGTGTAAATTCTCCATCAACAGAACAGCGTCTTTGTCTACTTCCCCTTCATCGTCGTCGTTTAAGTTCCTCCTGGACGCGTACAACTTGGGGAATATGTCGAAACTCCCCTCGAACCCTATTTCTTCCAGAAACTTCCTCAGGGTCGGCAGGATCTCGTTGTAGAACGCCGCCTCCTTCTTATACTGTTCCGGTATCATGTCCTTGAAGTGCGCCTTGAAATTAAGACATTTCGCCACCGCGTTGAAATCTTCGACGTTTCCCGTATTCTCGTCCCTCAGTTTCGCCTCGATCCTGAGCATTATCCCGAGGTAGTTTTCGCCTGGCGCGGTCAATCTGCTGATCTTGCTCTCGACGAGCTTTTTGTGGGGACCGGTATGTTTTTGGATTAAACCTTCTAGGTTTTCGATAGTGTCCATCGTGGCTAGTTGATGACACGACTAATAACATTTATAATTGCAGCTTACATATATACGATTGCACAGAAGCAAGTGTATATTAGTATGGTTTATTTTTATCTAATCTAGAACACTTTACTTAATCGTACAAATGGTGCTATCACAGCTAGTACTTATGAATGATTCAATTTAAGGATGACTTGGAAAAAACGTGATAAACGAGGATAGATAAATAATAATTAATAATATTAATAATAAATAATAAATAATTATTTAGGCAGCTACAACTCTTAGTAGTGTAATCAGAAGTGACGTATCATAGTACATATCATTATTATATGAGGAAGATATAATGGAGTGAACGTAATATTATATAATAATATAATAATTATAATAATAATATTATTATATTAATAATAATATTATAATTATATAATAATTATATATTATATAATATTAATTTATATAATACGTTATATAATAATATTATATAACGAAATATTACGTAGGATAGACGTGAAATCTAAAACAATCCTATTAAATTAATTTATATTTCCTTAATATTCAAATTTATTTTTATTGAATTAATAAAATCAATTGATGATTCAATTCGAATAATTAATAAATTAATTGAAAATCTTTGTTTTGAAACCAGCTTTTCGAATATGCAAACTAGAATTTTTCAAAAGTTATTGGCGGTGCTATAGGAATATTTATTCATACAAAAATACCCCCTTCTTTAATGCGATATACAAGTGGTTGAAATTTTTTTTTAATTTTTCTCATCAGGTTATGAAAATTTTGGTCTTTACTAAGAAAATGAGTGTTAGTGCGACTTAAAATTAATATTAACAAAAAATTTACCGCAATAAACAATAGGGCACTTGGGGTAAACAAATAGAAATATCTCGGCAACAAATTAACCAATTTAGACTTACAAAAAGCTAGTTCAATTAATAATTTCAAGTGTTTCCTTTCAAATCGTTATATTTTAACGTTTTCTTGCATCTTTGCAATAAATAATTAACATAATTAATCGCACCACTGGTCAAACTGTAGGTTTTTACAACTTCTCTACAACATTTATTTAGAACTTTTTTCCAAAATGCGTACTTTTGTTGGTAACTTGTCTTTCCTGATGTCTAACCAACAAACTACACGCATTTAAGGACCAATTAGGTCCCTAAGCGTGATAGTATTTAAACAATTTATTTAGGATATTCATTATTGATGTTTTTATTCCAAATACTACCTTTTTATATTTTTGTAGAATGAAACTATCGTCGCTTCATCTGTGTTAGCTGAATTGGATTCGTTTTATTTTTGGCAATTATTTTAGTGGACTCTATAAGACGTTCTTTTGGCACTCTTTTGGACATTAAACAGACGAGTTTAAGTCATCTATGCAAAAATCTTAATAAATATGAGAAAGGAAAGATCAAAGCTAGTAAGGAGAACAGCTTGTGGGACGTCATTGACAGCGCAAAATGCAGACCAGTACGCACAACTGCTAAATTCATGCCTTCATACATCAGGAATGACAAAAGATGAGAACATAGACATCGAGGAGACAAATATACAAGTAACAGCAGCAATGAAGGAAGCGGAAAATAAATGCAAATTGGCTAGAACTGAAAAAAGGGAGAAGCTGAGTAGTGAAACTAGAAACCTGATGAAAAAAAGAAGAAGTTTAGAAGAAAACATTTAGGGAACGCCGCCCAGATGAGAGAAATTAACAAAGAGATATCCAAAGCAATCCGTAGGGATGTAACGCTACATATAACACTGAAGAAATAACCAATGTAATAGAGGAGAACAAGGGAATGAGAGTACTGTGAAAAAAGTTGCTCGAAGGCAAAAAACAGATATGCATGGTTACAGATAGTAAGACTAGACTAACCACGACTAATAAGCAGGAAATTCTGAAAGTTGTAAGAGAATTCTATGTGGATCTCTACAAGAAAACGACAGTACCGAAGGGCAGCACAAACGTTCCTAAAATACAAAACCAGGGGTCAGGAGATATCCCAGATATCACACTCGATGAAATCAACAACAGCTTGAAGGACATGAAGAAAACAAATTGCCCGGAGACGACGGAGTTAGCATTGAAAACATCAAAATGGGAGGACCAGCACTACTAAACATACTGTGCAAACTATACAATGCTTGCCTGAGAAATACTACAACGCCTGAACAATGGGACAAGGCCATCATAGTATTGCTGCATAAGAAGGGTGATATAGCCCAAATTCAAAACTACAGGCCAATCAGCTTACTTTCCCAGATTTATAAACTCTTCAAGAGAATATGAAACAAATGTAAGAGAATCTGAAAATGAAATTTGTGGCTCAGCCGGGATACGAACCCGGATCTCCCAATATCGCGTCAGGTGTTCTACCAATTGAACTACCGAGACACCTATCAATTTCATTTTCGATGTTCGTGTTAAACGTTTTTGAGAGGATGATACGGAGGACGTATTGGTTGTACGCAACACACCGTACCCCTCTCACGTTAATAATGTGGTCTCTTACGTGTGCTCTGATATACAAATGAAACAGATGGAATATGTTCTCGAAATTAATTCAAAGTTTCTTTCAAAGAGTGATTCTCTTACATTTGTTTCATATACACCATCACTTTGAATTAATTTCGAGAACATATTCCATCTCTTCAAGAGAATCATTACCAAAAGGCTAACAACGAAATTTGATCTCTATGAATCAGACGAACAAGCAGGATTCCGTAAGAGCTATGGCACCAATGATCATCTCCACACAGTGAATATTCTTATTGAAAAATGCATAGAGTACAATAATAAGCCTTTGGTGCTCGTTTCCGTGGACTACGAAAAAGCTTTTGATACAGTGGATCATCGAAGTATGCTCCAGGCCCTCGCGGATTCTAGAACGACCATCGTTACACCAAACTTATCGAGCATATTTACAAAAAAGCGAAAGCTGTTATTAGACTCCATGAAGATACTCCCGACTTCAAAATGGAGCGAGGTGTGCGGCAAGGTGATGCCATCTCTCCCAAATTATTCACTAACCTTCTGGAGTACATGTTTAAGCGTACTAGGATCGACAACTTTGGTATTAACAACAACGGCGAGAAGCTGAGCCATCTTCGCTTCGCCGATGACCGAGTATTAATTGCAGACAAATTTGATGAAACAAAAGAGATGCTAAAGGATCTGGAACTAGCATCCAAAGAAGTTGTGCTGAATATTAACATCAGCAAGTCCAAGTTCATGACAAATCTAGCCAACACTGAAAATCTAAAAGTCAACGACTCGAATATTGAGCAAGTGTGGTCCTATAATTACCTGGATCACGAAATACGATTGGGGAGTGACAATCAAACCTGTGATATTGGCAGAAGAATTGGTCTCACCTGGGCAGCCTTTGGAAAACTGAGCTACATCTTAAGATCCAATATTCCCATATGTCAAATGAGAAGGGTATATAATCAGCGTGTTCTGCCAGTGTTAACATATGGAGCCGAAACAATGACACTAATAAAGCAAACGACAAACAAAATAAGAGTGACACAGAGAAGCATGGAAAGAGCTATGTTGGGTCTCTCTCTGAAAGATAGAGTTCCGAATGCGGAGGTGAGAAGGAGAACTGGAGTGACAGATGCCACTGAAAAAATATCGAATCTTAAATGGAACTGGGCAGGCCACGTGGCTAGAATGAACGATGGTAGATGGACAAGAAAAATAACCGAATGGAGACCTAGAGATCATGCACTTCGCAGCAGAGGCAGACCACCCACTAGATGGTCGGATGATCTTCTATCGGGACGACTTTAAGATGTCCCGGAAATCCGTCTATTAGTCACTATAAGACGTCTCTTTGGCACCCGGCACCCACAAACAAGCCATTTTAAGACATCTGAAGCAACCTTAAACTGACAAAAATATATATAACATACACACACATATATAAATATAAGACCTATTTCGTACTTACCGGTTATCAAAAAGACTTTGGGACATATATTTATCGTTGCAAAATATGCTGAAAATAGACGACACTTGGATGTGCATTGTTCGTTTCCAAGCCTACTCAATCTTAACGCCACTTCATTTGTTATAAGAATGGAACAAGTTTTTTTAGTGAATTGACTTGATTTGAAACATTAAACTCAAGACTTAAAATGAGTACCTGCAAACATATACTATAACTGTTTGTTGATTTCAGGTCAAATTGGCCTAAGTGACACCTGAAGAATTTGGCTCATTTACATGTCGTTAGTATAGGTGCTGCAATTTGACATTAGGAAAGTAAAATAAGCACTTCAATGTTTCATCAACTGTAAATTTTAATAAGGTACCAATCAGATAAGCCATTACCATCAAAATTATGACCTACACTAAGTGTCTTCAGAACTCTCCATTTCCTCCATAAATCTTCTATATAACAAGTTCTTCTATACATCTTCCATCATTTTCAGTATTATTTATTAAAAATTGTATCCATGAAAAGCCGATTTAGAAATGCTCCTATAAACTTCCTGTGTTCGTAACTTACAGAGGTATGTCGAACACGGAATCTTCGTTCTCAGGTTACCTTCCTGTGATCCTCCTTTCGACATTTCCCACAGCAGGACTGGCCTGATAGAAATCAGAACCGACACGTCTCCCACTTAATATTCCCTAACAAGCCAGCACTTCTCGCACTTGGTGGAGCACTGACAAGACGTCTCCGGGAAATAGGCCTCTTATTTCGCGAGAGAGAGAGAGAGCCGGCCCTTCCTCCTCCGTCCCTCAGGACACCGTGAAAGTGTCAAGGGGACGAGGCAGCCCAGATAGCTAATAATATTTCATGAGCGTTTGCTCACAATAACGTAGATTAACAAACAACTTTTGTAACAAGTTATAAATCATTCAACAGCTCTGCGTTCGCTCCGTTATTCGCTATGTATCCCATAACAAAAGGTAATCTGGGATGCATGTGAGAGAATTGGAGCTTGATAAAGTACAGAGACGCTAATTATAATCGTGGACGGGGCGGTGTTGCTTTGTTTAGGACCAGAAATTGTAGTTTGGAAAATTGACGAAGGCGTTTTCCCACGACCAAACGCATATGACCCCTTATGAAATATTTAATAAAGTAATTACCCACGCTTACCCATTATAAGCGATAGCGCTTATAGGAACACGTATAAAGTGGAACCTGATGTTCCCAATACATTCCTTAGGTCCAAACTCTACTTCAATCAATATAAATGTTAAACAAGTAAACGAGTTCGTTCAGAAGCCTTCATGGAGGTTTGTCATTTAGAGCATGAGCACCTTTAATATTCACTAGTTAAAAAATATTGTTAGTGATTAATTATTGATATATTATTCGACTTTAATTACAACCAATTTTGTTCAATGCTCTTATGCTGGTTCAAGCACTAGTTATAATTATTAACTCTATTATCAAAGCACTCTAATCTGTAACCTCCCTATAATGATTTCACTCTATTCACCCTGTTTCAGGAGTGTCATCTTCAGTTAAGCATTTCACTCGAGTAGCAACCTATATCGATTCTATTAAGCACACGTAATAAGGTTCCTAAGATAATATGACGTCCCGGGATCGCGATAATCTTGATCTAATTAATAATTATTGCAGTCGGGACACGTCAATTGTCTTCAAGAACACGTGTGCCGGCGAGAACAGTATTATAATTCATCGGCCTCGAAAATTAATAGTACAATCAAATTAATGAAAGACGTTGAATGGGTAAGTTGAGTGATTTAAATTGCAACGTAGCGGGTCAAGAGAGGTTCGATCAGTCGTCGGTCAAGTTTAATACAGTTACATTGGTGGATTTCTTCGAGACACGACCAATTCTCATTTCTCGTTTTCCTTGAGAAAGTAGTTTAACTTTAACAATCTATTGTAACTACGTCATATTTAAGTCAATGAATTATGTAAATAAGAATATTGTTAGAAGAACTATTTAAACTATAGAACTATTTTGACTATAAAATTTTAAGAACGCTGTTTGTGAAAAACATTTAATAATCACTGATAGCATGAAATTATAAAAATGTTAAACTATGTAAAATAAATATGTAAACTTTTTACTTAAATGAAACAAAAAAAATTAACTTACTCATCTTTTTTACAAAATACGTGTTTTAATTCCTACTACAATCTTAAATTAGTACAATAATTAATCAAATGTTTTGTAAACTAAACTAAAACATTATCAACTTAATTAAACTTAATATTATTAAGTGCAAAGTACGTATTACTACAGCAAATTTTTAAAACAATTTAATATTAAATGTTCAAAATTATCTACGAGAAAATTTTGTCTCCTATTAGAATACATATATTTATAGTCTGTCAAAATAACCCGTGGAGTAATATAACGATTATTTCCCCAGTATCGAGAGGCGTTCTTAAAGAAATGAACGGAAATTAATAAATGAGTTATAATGGTATATGTTTGCTTAAAACCGTTATAATAATTGTTTTAAAAAAAGGTAGGCATTACGACCGCGAATGTTATCAACTCAGAAACGCTGCCCTTTTTACCTGATTTGTTGTTA
Source organism: Cryptocephalus moraei (assembly GCA_946251905.1). Classification (NCBI taxonomy): domain Eukaryota; kingdom Metazoa; phylum Arthropoda; class Insecta; order Coleoptera; family Chrysomelidae; genus Cryptocephalus; species Cryptocephalus moraei. Next base: position 16,364,714 of record OX276454.1, read on the forward strand.
ACTTGTCATTAATATAATATATTATAATATCGGAACTAGATATTTATTTATAATATTATATGTTACTATTTTTTATCTCTCCTTTTTATAACGATGTGTTGGATTTTTGACGTCTATCTTGCAAATTTGTCGATTCAGATATTAGTGATCAAATTTTGAATTTTCATTAATCCATTCATTCATTTTTTTTATATTATTATAGATGGAGAGATTTGCACGTAATATTTTGTGAAATGTGGAAACTTGCATTACATAAAAATTTTATTTATTTTCACAACCAAATACTGTCATCTTTTTTGTAGCTACATTGATTAATTCACACTCATTGATTCTACTAATATTCCGTCACTAATGTTAATTTTGTCAGAGAAGGAATTGACTGTGAAGAGGCATAACACATAATATATGTTTTACGCAATAAAGATCTTTGCTTGTTATGTTTTCAAAGTTTGCTTTCCAAACTATTTCAAGAAGAGTCTCAAGAGACCACAACGGATATTGTCATCTCGGCATTTCTAGGTAAGTTAAGGGAACTGCAGCTGCAAATGCTTGCATTATGATTAAATATGAAATATATGAAAATATGATTTTCGTGAATAACTTTTTCGTTTCGAGTGAGATCAAAAAATGGAAGAGGAAAAAGTTGTAGAACTCATAGAGAGCTACCGAGAACTCTGGCCAGAATTTTTATTTCCAAAATTTACATTTTTTAGGAATTTTTTCAATTTTTTTGAAAATCAGGAAGAACTCCAGAACTCTTGTTTATGAGCCGGAATCAACCCAGAACTCCTCTAAGTGCGAATCACGGCGCTGCCCCTAAAATATGTTTGTTGCATTTTTTTGGGAAATTTTGCAGAACTATTGAAATTTTCATGAAGGAACTCCAGAACTATTCTTTCCCGCCTCAGAACTCTAAGGATTGGATTTCTTTTCAAAAATTCGGGCGCCAACTTCAGACTTGTTATTGGCACTCTCCACTCTCCGTATATCTCCGTTCCTCTGTGCCCTAGGTGACAATATAATCCATATTCTCTAGTTATTATAATACTGTCTCTAGGCGGTTTAACTTTCCCTAAGTCCAAAAACACGTTTTTAGCAACATACCTGTGATGTTTGTGTTGTATGTATGCTTGTGGTACGTTTTTCTATAAATGTAGAGCCACAAACGGTTCCAAGTTGTAGTTTAGGTTTTGTGCTACACTAGGGCGTCCCAAAAAGCTTTTCATGAGAAACTTTTCTCGACATTTGGTACATGAATTTTATTTTAATATTTACTATATATTCCACTCCAATATATAGAATAAGGTTTATTGACATTTTAGGATAAATCGTTTTTTAAAGGTACCTACTCTATATTTGTCCTTCTTCGGTTTCCGGAAATTTTCTGAAAACCACCTGAAGAGTTGTATTTAAACGTTAAATACTTATTATGCTCTTTAATATTTATTACAAAATTTGAGAAGGTAGTCCAAATAATTTCTTTTCGTTTTATACGGTTTGAAAACATTGCGGAATGTTAACAGAAATAGGTATTACCCCTCCCAAGCCGCTTGATAGAAAATTCCTCTCGCGTCGCATTAAACGGTCTTCCTCCAAAGGAGAAACTTGGCCGAGCATCTCCGCTAATTCTTTTTTCCTCTCGGACGGTATCGCATTTTTCCGTATCACAATAAATCATCCGGGAACAGACTCAAAATACATAAGTCATGCCGGGAATAGTAATTTTCAGCTCTGAAATCTCCATCGATCATATTTTGCCTGTAAAAGCCCGAATTCATCATCGCCTTCGGACGTTTGTCGTATAGTTTTCATACATTACTGCCGCATTACGTTCGCAGCAATCCTAACGGATGGCATCCGACAAAGGGCGTTCGATTTACGGCGCCGTTCGACATCAAACGCTCTCCGTCTCCGTCGTGTCTTTGTGGGGAAAAAACCGCTACGAACGTAAATGCGACGCGGATTAAAGAATTACTTCGATCCTCGGAATGTTTCGAAGTGATAAAGCGGGGCGCGACACTTCATGGCAAATCTTCGTCGGATTGCCGGCTACCTGCCGGTTCACAAAACATTGTAACGTTACGCCAGAACCATGCCTGCGAGCTAGAGTGAGAGCGACAACAATAGGCATAGATCTACCTTGGCAGTTGCATTGCGACGCATCTATCTCTTTTACACGACAGCGTCCGAGTGAAAGCTCGATTTGACGAGCGCAATGGAAGCGGACGAAGGTTCTGATTGCACTGTTTTCACACCGTCGTCAGCGTCGACGGCGACAGCAGTCAGCACACTATTATTTATAATGTTATTTGAATATTTACTGTGCATAACATTGCTTATTACTATTACAATAACAATTTCGGCAATAAGGTATTCAATTCTTGCATTCTAAGAGTTATATTAGCTATATAGTCCCATATATTTGTTCTTGCATCGGTCAACGAGTGCAGTAATAATAGGTTAGGTCATAGAGGAATATAGTTCAAGAAAACCAACTCAATGCTTTCAAAATTCGACAAAAGCCCCCTCCAACATAACGTGATACGAACTAAAACGGCGTTGGCGGGCATTTTGAATTTAACACATATTTTTACATCTTAACATATCAGCTCCGGAAAACAATTGTAACTGAAATGTCGACAGTTTATTGGTGATGATCGGATTATAACCACAGATGGTTACAAACCGATAAACTGTCCACATTTCAGTTACAATTGTTTTCCGGAGCTAACTGATATGTTGGAAGAAGTGAGAATTAAGGTTGAGAGTTTGAATAATGAGAATAAGCATATTATTGAACATGTTTAATAGTACATATTCACTTGTAATAACATTAAAAAGTATACTATAAATGATTAACATTATTACGTTGTAATACATTGCAGATAAATAAAAACAACTAAATATTCCATAAGTAGGCAGGTATTTGTTACTTTCTCTCACCTAATAAACACTGCTGCCTGGACAAACCTAAAATAAAATGCTATAAATCTGTATGTTTTAAAGCCCTCACAAAAACAATTTAAAGGCTTCCACAGACATCGTTCTTTTCTAGCCGTCTTGCCCGAACGGGTAATTGAGAACTATTGAAAATTAACTGCCAGGAACAGAATGAAACAACACGCTCGTGTGTGTATACCGTCGTTGTTCGTATTTACCCGTTCGGGCAAAACAGCCAGAAAAGAAAGTTGTCTGGGCCTGGGGGCCTTTATAAAACCAAAACCATAACCTCAAACTTCATGAACGAGAAATCTACATATGAGCACATTGTGATCAAACAATAATTAAATCAGCATAGTGTGCAATTTAAGTATAGCACAATTTAATTAATAGTTTAGATATAAGCATAACAAGATTGTTAAAAAACATTTACCTAAAGCGTAAAGCGACGCACAAATCATAGACCGCACAAAACAAAACAACTAATAAAGTGGGCGACGGCGTCCGGCCGCCGGCGACGAAGAGACAGAGAGAGAGAGAAGAGAAGGTAGAATGAGATAGAGATATATTTAGTTCTCAGTCACTATGTTGGAGGGCGCATCGAATCGTGTACATTTAAGTAAATCCTCTTGTACTATATTTCTCTATGGGTTAGGTTACGATTTCGACTAAAAAATTATGATGAATGATATAAATGATCGTGTAAAATGTCGTCTGTTTCATTTAGTATTCAATGAAAACAATTATCCTGCGCAGCAATTTATGTAAGGTTCAAGATTAATGTTCAACTTCACATATATTATAACAATGTGTCTAAAATGACCAGTTGGACCGGCCAACCGCAGTACGAAAAAACTTCTAATGATAATTTAGTGATAATAATTCTATTCAATTCATAACCGTATTCCCATTTCCCGGCCTGTTAATCGTAGTGTGCAGGTCGGGAGCAAAAATAACCTAAAACCATAATTTAAATCTAATAATATTAAACCAATCAACACATATTAAACCTACTTCCAAATGGAAAAGTAAATGTAGTGAACGTAATTGTGAAGTGATATCAGTATTTTGTGTTAAATGTTAAAACTAAGTATAACACGTGCATAGTGCCACCCGCTTTCCTATTCACGCCGGTAACCAGGCCGGATAGGACCGGATATCCTGTAGGAGAGCGGAAACAAAAGAAATCAGGAACTTTAATACACAAAAATTAATTCTAACAACACAGAAAATTAATTTAATTACTACAAGAAATCTATCAAAGGGACTGGTAAGCATGACTTCGAGTCAGACTACGCTGCAGTCCCAATAGAAATATCAATAAAGGGTGGCATCACAGATGTCATCGAAACTGGGTGAATGGACTAGTATCCGAGCCCAAATGATCGGCCGACCTTAGGCGGCCGATTAAATCGAAAGGAAGAAGAAAAAGAAGATAACCGTATTCCATTTTTACCAGTGTTTTCTTATGACGATATCACGTAAAAATTATCGTCCGTAAACCGACTTTACAGACAACCAAATTTGTTTCTTGTTATATTTTTAAACCTATTTTCAGTGAACATGTGAAATTTAAGTCAATCATTAACTTGGGTATACGGATTACAATTGTATTGGAAATGAACTTATTTTAAGGAAAATTTGATTTTTTGGAGTTGCTTTGGGGGTGAAATTATTTGTTTATTTTTATGTAACCGTTTAGAGAGTTCAACTGAGGGTAATTAAAAAATGAAGCTTTATACATAAAAATCTTCGTCTTGCCAATTTTTCCTTAAACCACCAATAAGTTCGAATCAATCTAACCACGTGTAAATCCTTACACCGCAATCCATCGAAACCATTCGGAGTCGAAGTTTTAAGTTGTCTGACGTTTCAATCGAACGGAAACTTTTAAATCTTAAAAGGGGGTCCATCAGTTCGAGAACCACAGAAACAATGTGCTAAGATTCAGCAATAACATTACAATTCCGTGAGTCGAATCACTCGTATAATAAATTAGGGGCCGACCTACCATACGTTCTCACTAGAGCTTTTGAAGCGGAAAGGCCTCATAAAACAGGAAGGCGAAAGTACAGCGGGGAAAAAGTTTGCGCATCTCATAAACTTTAAGTGAGCTCCAGACGACAGATGAACTACAAGTTGTTTCCAATGTTTGAACTCACTTATGAAAATTAAATTTATAAAAAATGTATAGGTCAGAGTTACACTTCCCGAGGGGGTGATTATAACTACGGGCTTAAAAGTTTCCGAAGTATCATTATACTTCGGTATTAAATTAAAGGCTGGTATTAAATTAATAGTTATTTTTACAGCCGATACTTTGTACGCTCTTTTTCAGATTTACGCATGCGACACATTATCGAGTAATTTTTTAAGGTAGAAAGGCGATTTAGGACGAAATACACGAACGTCTCGCTATTTTTAAATTGCATACTTTTTATAGTAAATCCACTGAGAAGAAAACTTCCATGAAACACAAACGTCGAAATTCAAAGCGCGCGATCAGCTACCGAATTAGTACAGGGTCGCATTAAGAATGATCGACTTGACTACTGTTGTTTGAACTGTTCTTACATTTACGTGCACAACAACCGGGCATTTTGCAGATAATTATGTACTTAAATGCAAAAGCCAATCTGCCAGTACTGTGAACGTTAACTGTTCTACTGAAATCCTAGTGACTTTCAGTGCAACCAACGTGATTTTGCTCCAAAGAAGGCGCTACTATTCAAAGTGGAGGGGCTATAGATCACAGAAATATGTTTATACAAATTTATATCAAAAATCTGAATAACAACAGCGATACGTTAAAATAAACCATCAACTAAAAGTCCGCTATCACCGTCAACGACTTACCTGAACGCTTGTAAACAGACAACCATAGATCAGACAACTTAACTTTTTAATTCTACTGAACCGACTCTGTACATCAACAATTCCCGCCAAAAGTTTTATGACTTTTCCACCAATAGCAAACGACGTGTATTAGGTGTTGTCTAACTTTACCACCTATTCTCGTTTCGTGGGTGTTTTCTTCTCAGTGGATTTACTATAGATACATATCAAGGTTACAAACATAATACGAAAGTCTTTAAATTGATACAATTAAAAAGATAAATAAACATAAGTTTCTGATAAAATAATGACGCAATAATATATAAATTACCAAATTAAAACCGAAACATTGCAAAATTATTACAAAATATATAAAGACTAATGACTTAATGAGTATAGATACAAGAAACCAAAAAATCCATCTAATCGATTATTTTAAAATTATGGAATATCTCTACTTGGAATTTCGGAAGACACACAAATTTGACCTCTTAATAAATGTGTTAACAGTGTTATAAACAGTATTAATAGAGTCAAATGTTAATAAACAATTATATTACAATTGTGGCAAAATGGCATATTATTGCCGTTTGGAAGAAAGATAGCTTATGTGGTTTTGAATAATAGTATATCCAAAATTCAATAAATCTTGGAAAACGTTCTTGAAATACATTATCAATTTTTAATCAAAATTATGTTGTTCGGTTTCTTCCGTTTACTTTAAATACTTTCGAACAATTTGAATTTTGAAAAATTCATGTGAAAGGCCATATCTCCCAAACATGGTATGATGACATATTGCGGGTTGGCAAAATAATAGCTTATTCGGCCTTGAAAAACATACAAAATTCGTTAAAATTAGGATCTTCCTTTTGTGATCTTCAATTCTCAGAAATGTGACTTTTTCCCATTGAAGGAGGAAAAATACCCCTTTACTTTAAGGATTTCAAGCAAATCATATTTTGGAAAATCCATTAGAAAGCCACGGGAAATTCTACACACTGTGAAATAAAAACCGTTACAATACGAGGTTGTACTGGTGAAAAGATTCTTTATTAAAAAGGCTGGAACAAAAGGCATATTGCTGTATAACAAAAAAATAGTTTTTTAGTCTTGAATAACATATCCAAAATTCGCTAAAATTATACTGGCGTTTTTGAGATATTTAATTTTTAATTAAAAATCATTTTTTCGGTTTTTACATTTACCTTATAAAGATTTCAAACAATCTGAATTTTGAAAAATCATTGTGAAAGCTGATGAAATTCCATACATTGAAATAGTTTCGATATGCTAAATGAGGCCATTTGAAGATGTGAACTTTCACGATACAAATAACGCAATCTTGATACATTCTGATATGGCGCCATAGAGCTCCAAGAAAAGAAGAAACACGTGTCTCACGAAATGCCAAGTAAAATAATACACCAAAATTTCAAAAAAATCTAAATGATAGTGTAACGTTTATTTTAATTTATTTTACACACTGTCTTGACACTACTTAATTTATCTAAACTATTACCTAACTAATTAATTTATATAACACACTAAACCTTTAATTTATTTGTACAATTCTCACTTGTTTTTCGCACTGATTACTCACGTGGCTTCTCGTCTAATCTCCTCTCCGAACGCAAGCCCGTGTTCATACGGACCTATTCTATTGAAGTGCAGGGTCTGAAATCAACAAAAGCTGAAGAGAAACTAATAGTTGTTCGTTAGTACGACAGAGAAGGAAGTTTTGCAACGTTCTGGCCGGTTTGTAACCCATTCCAAATATTCCCGTCGGAATCTATACAACGAATGATCCGGTAGAGTATGGCGATGACTGTGATGTTTCGCGAGCTAGCAACGTCGCAAAAGCTCTTTCTCTGTTTAGCCAACGAGAAATATATAACCTTTCTTTCGCTCTTATACCATACTGCGACTCTGTAGAGACGATCTGTATACATATCTCAATTGTATTCGGGAAGATTCCGGTTCATTCTATTCCCTAATAATGTTTATTCTAGAAAGGCCCGGAACGTAATAAATCATTCTCTCTTTAATAAGATGTTTCCTGCCGTTCGGAAAGGTTTTTATTGCCCAATTAAACGGAGGCCTTCTCTTTTTGAACTGTGCCGCTTTCGTGCCGATATTTATATTTAGCGTTACAATAAATTTTTCGCTCGTTAAATCGATACGAATTTGGAAATAAGTAGGTGGTTTAACTTGCACAACGTTTACAATTAACATAGAGCAAATTAATAAAACATGAACAATAAGAGGAAAGTTATTCTGTTCTTAACAAATCTCGCTCAAATTTCCTTTTCTGAAATTGGTTCATCATCAAAATCCTCGATTGACAAACAATCAACATTATCGCAAACTAATTATCAATCATTGCTCTTTTAATTGACGCATTTCTATTGATTTCGCGACAAACATATTGGAGTTGATTTACCGTTTTTTGTTAAGATATTGTGACGTATGTTCAATAACACTTGCTACAATTAAAACAAGGAATTTAGTTTTAGGAAAAATATAACCAATTACTTTAACATTTTAAAGGCAAATTTGTATTTTGGGATTCACATGTTTAAAATTCGCTGAACCTCTTCAAAACGCCTGCAAAACTAAGGGAGTTCAAAATATCTTATATCTTTCAACATATTATTTCGCACCCTTCCAGGAACAGACCTTCTTATGCCAAATTATCGAAAGCTTACCAGTAGTACTGCGTATTATTGTCTAAAATGTCTAAAAAGTGTAAAATGTAAAAAGTGTCTAAAATTGGAACTTTTCCACCTCCCTCTCTACTCATTATTCCAATCTATTCCATATTCAACAATTTAAAGGAGTGAGAAATTCTGCTTTGTGATCCTATGGATACGTCAATAAAGTGTCATCAAGATACAACTTCATGAATGGAAGATTTCCAAGAACATTCATAATGAATTGATTTGTTTTGAGAATAGCTAACACTGGAGTAGCTGGATTCCCTAATAGCTGATCAATCAAATTGATGGAGTCTGTTATATGAAATTAAAAATAGCTGGAGTTGATCAGAAATTCCATCAAATCGGAAAAATTGCATCGATGGAAATACTGCAATCATTGCAGTAATTCTGCATTCCTGCATACTACATACTACATAAATGGCCTGCATACTGCAGGCCACTTGTAAAGTCTTTTTGACTGAATTTTAGTGACATTGGTAAAAATAGATACTACCTCTAGCGATACAATGATGTGCCCTTCAGGTAAACTTATTTTTTTCTTGAATTCAACATATTTAAAAGATTTATTCAAATTAAGTCCCCTTTGAAATTCGCCGCCTGCGTCAGATAAGAAGGAGCACGCTCCACACTGATGTTTACATTTCACATTACACTCCAAACAAATATTCTGCAATAACACGAGTTCTAAAAATCATGCATGAAATTACACGGGATTGTTAGGCATCGAACCTTTTTGCTTCACAAGCGGCTTAATTCCCTTCCGCCGGAGCTAATCCTCATCAATTCCCTTGCATGCCTGATCAAAGACGAGTCGCGGTATGATTGATTCACATTCTCTAGCATGTTCCCTAACGGGATTTCATACGGCGCGGCAACTCTAATGAATAATTCAAAAAGTTGCTAAGAATTTGCACGAGGCAACTTCTTTTTCAATGGGGCTGATTTCTTTCTCCGAACTTTTACTTAATTTTCGTATCGGTACTTCGATGGGGGAATGCCAGCCGCAGGATCGGTCCCGGGGAAAACTTGATGAAGTCGGAGGAAATACTCTGTGTGTATATCGATTCGAGCGCATGCGGCTACTCCGCTCCTAATTTTATTTCGAAATAGCATAAATATACTTTACACGAATTCAGGATTGCATTCAGGATTGTAAATTGAGTGTGAGGAACACACACTCTATTCCTCCGAATCAACAAAGTTACTGAAACTGCAATACAATTTGATGCCAATTTGAAGACCTTGCAGCCATATGAAAAATTTTTATACAGTAAAGCTTCCCATCAATGTATGGGGTTGAAAGGGGAAGGCTTCAAAACAGTTGAATAAAATTAAGAACCCTATATGCCCAAGAGGGAGAAATCAAAGCAAAGGTGATAAACTAAAGTCGACTTGCCCTAATTACCTCTAATATTAATTTGGCAATTATTACTGTATATACAAAAATTATGAATTATATTTGAGACTTATTCCTAAAGCCGGAAGATATGTATAATTGCCAGTTAATTAATTAACATACTTAAGACTTAGTTTTGTTTCCAATATTCAAAATTTGTTTCAATTATGGTGATTCGTAATAAGTAATGCAAATGTGAAATCTGTCTAATTTAAAGTTCAAGTGAGTTCTAATGAAACACATCATATGCATATCGTTGGATGTTACAATTTACAATACATATAAGTATTATAGGCTATTGGCTATGTCGAAAATAACAGGGGTAAAAGGAACTAACGCGTGCAAGGTATTTTATTTTTTCATACGGTCAATTGACCTTTAAAGAAATGAAATCCAAAAGTGCTACTAAATTTAGCCATGTGTTTTTGAGAACGGGGTAAGTTTGTCCACTTTTTGATTTGTCGGCTATAGCGCTAAAACTATGCATTTTTCGAAGATATGTGTCGTAAGATTTCTTGTATAGAATTGAATTTTCTATGAAACGATATATTTTTAATAAAAAAAAATGTTTTTTAATGAAATAAATTCAAAAAACAAAGTTAAAAAAGATGGAAAAATTTAAAAAAAAATGTTTTTTTTGCATTTTGGCTATAACTTTTTTCTGAATGAATTTAGGTGTAGGCATTGCTTTGCAAGAAAGAAAGCATATGATATTCTCTTTAAAACGGTGGCTAGTAAGACTTTATATGTTTAATATTGACCGAGATATAAACGTTTGAATTAAGCCATTTTTTCTCGATTTTTTACTCTCTCTTTAAAAAGCGTATTATTTCATATTGTAATGCGAAAAGTTAACAACAGCGCGAGAAGTGTTTACTCTTATCGGACCTCGGCGGCCACTTTAAAACGCTCCGTAATTGGGCCATAAAAGATGAATGATTTATTACCTACCCGACCCCTCTAGACCTTTCGACATAAAAAAGAACGTTCGAGTTATTTCAAGAATACGCCAGAAGGTTCCCGATTACAATTGAGATGTGTATATAAGCGGGTTTGCGGTCTGAGGATTATTAGACGTGAAGCCGTAAACGAGTAAATAGTGCGAAATAGCGAGAGCGTATAAATAAATTAATAATTAAGAGTGTGATATAAATTAAGAAGTTAGGTAATAGTTAAGATAAATTAAGTTGTGTGTAGTGTTTAATTATGATAGTGTATATAAATATGAAAATAAACGTTACAATATTTTTACCTGTAAAAAAGAATCTTTATTCAATAAATAACTTATGTACAAATAATTTAATATAAAAATGATATTATTTATTTATATTTAAAGTCAGTTTAAGTTCGCGTAGAAATAAATACTTAGTTCATCTTTAAGGTAATAATTTTAAAACTAGTTTTATATGCAATGCCGTTTAAATTTGTTTTAAATGCATTGAGTTTATTTTTGTTTGCCGGAAATCCACCAGTTCGCAGAGTGTACCTCGTTAGGAAGTTTCCAGAAGCGACACATTCCGACGTGTGTTTACCTTTATGGCAGGCTGTTTCGTTACAATATGTTTTTCCTTCACATTTCGGAAGTTGGGTCACTATACTTCTAGAATTGGCGTAGCACAGTTGAGTTTTAAAGTAAATTCGAAAATGGAAAAGAGTTTGTTTTTTCTTGTAACAAGGATTTGAAAAGTGATTCAACGAGAACTTTAGGAAAAAGGAGTATCGACAGTGTAATTGCTGCTAGTATTAAAAGAGACGATGGAAAACATGAGTTATTGAATGATGTTGCAAGTATTCAAGTGCATGAAAAATGTTATAAAGCATACATTAGGGAGTCAAACATTAAAGCAGCAAAAAAAAGGAAAGCAGCCAACCAAATGAGTTGATAGGGGAACCAAGTCGTACCAGGGAAGGTGTTACTTTTGATTATGCTGAACTTTGTGTATTATGTGGCGATCAGGCGGGAAATTCATATTTAGTAGAAGGGCGAAAGAAAGGTCGTCTTTCTTTTAGGTAGGTGTATTTAAAAATTTAAATTTTTTAATGTGTACTCAATTATATATAGAAACTTGCAAAACAAATGCAATAATTTTGTAAAATAAAAATTATATTTTGCAATAATATAGACGGAAAATTATTATAACTAATACCTTAATATTTTTAGTTTATTATTGCAATAATTGTAAACCTCTAAGCATTTAAATTTAATATGTAGAATATGTTCTAGTAGAATAATATCCAATATTATTGATAAATTTATGTTCATAAAATTTTTATTGCATAAAAATCTTTTTTTTTTAGGTAAAAATATGAAGCAATACGCTTTTTATAGAAAAAATAAAAAATAGAGAAAAAAATGGCTGACTTCAAACGTTTATATCTCAGTTAATATTCAACATATGAAGTCTTGGAAGCCACCATTTTAAAGAGAATTTCATATGCTTTCTTTTTTATAAAGCAATGTCTACACCTAAATTCACTTAGAATAAAGTTATAGCAAAAAATTCAGAATTTTTTTTTTGAAAATTTTCCAGTTTTTTAACTTTGTTTTTTAAATTTATTTAATTAAAAAAACATTTTTTTTACTTAAAAAAGTATCTATGTCATAGAAAATTTACATGACTACAAGAAATCTTACGACACATATCTTCCAAAAATGAATAGTTTTTGCGCTATAGCCGAAAAATCGAAAAGTGGACAAACCTACGTCGTCCTCCAAAACCCAGGGCTAAATTTAGTAGCACTTATGGGTTTTATTTCTTTAGAGGTCAATTGACAGTATGAAAAACTTTTTGAAATATATTTTCGATTTGTCAGCTTCTCTTCATTCCTTCGCTCTTACATTTCAGTAATATCTTCGAATTATCAGCATTGGTCACACAGTAGGTACAACAAGAACTAGGGAGTTCAATTAATTAATTATCAAGTAACTAAAACAGTTATACCAGTACATACATAGTTTGCAAAGATTATTTCATTGTCTTCTAATTAACACTTCTTCGTTTATTTTTTTGTGATTGATTTTTTCTCAGTTTAATATTAACAGAATCAGAGTGAAATCCCCTTCAAAGAACTTGTTGAATTTTTCTTCGCCAATGCAGCAACGATTGTAGTACGTAAACCGATTAGATTGACCCCTTAAAGAGGACTTTTAATGGTAATCTAAAATGGAAATTCCGCCCGTAGTTCCTCCCCGCCCGTAGACTTTCTTTCCATTAACATAATTCCATGATGAAAGAGCACTTCAGCCCCTAAATTAGCCATTGAAAGTGTTCAAACTCGATTTCGAGTTTCCGCAATATTCAGTTGCTCATTTTTCCTGAATTTCTAATCAAGCGTTCTGCACTGCGGAATCTCCTGAATCAATATTACACGAGACGTCGACGTAGGGAGTACATATTTTCGACTTTCTTATTTTTTTTCTCTAACATCGCCGTGATGAATGATTTTATGCGCGGCGGCCCGCGATCCATTACGTTTACGTAAGTTTTCGTATCGGAAAACACGAATTTATTTTTAAAAAAAACCTTTAATGTTCTCGAGAGAGATTACAAGATGAGACTAGGCTGACAACTAACAACTGACTCTATACAAAACAAAAGCATCTTTTATTATCTCGGTGTGTGACACCTTATACTTGTTTACGTTGCGTTTCTATGGGAATGTAACTCCTCCATCGCCAGTGGAAAGCACATCCTGTGGGTTGTGATTTCTGGGAATGATGATCATCTCGGTCGGGGAATTCTTCTTCTTCTTATTGTTGAGGTACCGACGGGAGCCGTAAAATCCAACAAATGCAAGGATCATCAATATTAGGAGTATAGTCCAAACGTCGATTTTTTGGGTATTGATCGGTTCTGATAGTCTTTCAAGCTGGTCCTTTTGTTCTTGGAGTTGCGCCTCAATTCGTTGGGTCTCCTTCAGGTTAACGGTGTCCAGGTCGATGGTTTGTAGATTGGTGATTTGTGATTCATTTCGATTAGAATTTATTGATAAGTTTATGGACGGCAGGTATGGATCTTCAAAAGTCAATCTGTTGGGTTTGTATGTTTTCAAGGTGAAAGGTCCTAGTTGGATGATACACTTCGGTGGTGATTCTATAAGGTAGGTGCCAAAAAATGGTACGTTGTCTCTAGAGTTTTGGCAATCGATGTTGGCGATCAATTTCTCGGGTATGGTGACAATCCATTTTCCGTCTATGATTTTGGTAATCAGGACTTCTTTCAGGTGAATTTGGAATGGGTGGCAGGTACTAATGTTCGATCGGTGTAATATCAGTTGTACTGAGCAGGGGGGATCACTTCCGATGATCGATTTGTGGACGTTCTTGCACAGGAATTCTTCGGGACGTAATTCGATGCAACTTTCTTCCATTTGTAGATATTGTTCGTTTCCAAGTGCCAGGAAGGGTTTGTAAGGAAGGTTTACGGAGAACGAGGATTGATCGATTGGTATCGGTATTGGGTATAATCGATAATAATGATAAATTTTAGATTCGACTAAAGGTAGTTCTAAGATGAAATTGATCGTTAAATCTTTTGAATAGCTTTTAATTTCTACAATACGTTCGAAGTTTAACACATTTTCAATATTAGTTTCTAAAGGTAATTTATCGATTGTTAATTCGGTTTCTAAATTTGTTATTTCCTTGAACAGTTCTACTGGGTGGATTATTGCGTTGTGAAGTGTATTTAATTTGGCAAAACTGATAGCTACCGATACTCTATCAAATATATTATAGATTGATTGGTACATTCCGATGATTTGATTTATAATCACATGAATCCTGAAGAATTGAAAGGCATTGTTTTCGTGCAAAGACATTTGTTTCACCGTCTCTTCTATTTGTATGATCCTTGATTTCAAAGTTAATTGATTGTGTGAAATATTTGTGATTAGATTTTGAAAGTTTTTGATGGTTTTCCCTAATAAGGTCATTTGTTGGGAGGTTGCACCTATAATTTTTGTTTGTCGACTCCTTAGTTGTTTAATTTGTTCGTCATATCTTTCGGCATCCGTTTGATCTAAATTTCCCGTGATACATTTAATTATTGACCCCAATGGGTTCAGTATTCCTCTTTTTACTATCGAGTGATTAGTGTGTTGTGGATCAAATTGATCGATTTGATCTTCTATCTTTTTCTCCAATAAGTTTAAAGGTATTAACGAGTTCGTGAATTCTCGATGGTATTCGTTATTCGATCCGAGAGATTCTTTTAAGGATATTGATTGAGTTTTTATTTTATGAAATTCTTCGACAACAGGAGTTAAGTTATAAATTTGGATAAAGGACCAATGGTTGGAAAGGATTTTGGCACTTCCAAGTTTGTACGGTAGGAGTCCAGGATAGTGGTTCAGGTCGTGTAGTTTTATTGGGGTTGCTCTTGTGAGACTGACCCATCTGTAACAGTTGGCATTATTTTAGTATCATTAATATGAACGATTTGTAGATTATTATTTTTGGGATTTTGAATTTCTAATTTGTTATTTTCTAAAATTTTGGTTACAATAAAGGGTCCAGAAAATTTTGGTTTTAACTTACCACGTTGTTCTAGTTTTTTGTATATTTGGCAGCCTACTGTGGGAGTATTGATATTTCTATTTTTATTGATTCGTTCGATCGCCTGTTGTTTGCGATTTTCAGAAGTTTGATGGACTTTTTCGTATAGGGCCGCAGTTTTATCTTTATGACTGTTTAAGTATTCGGAATATGCTTGAGAAGGAATCAAGTCTAAAGGGTCACGGATATTGGTGTGTCCTAGTACTAATTCGTAAGGGGTGAAACCGGTATTAGAGTGGATAGTACTATTATACGCTATTATGGCATAAGACATTAGAGTATTCAGATCTGTTTGGGGATCTGTTTCTCTAAGTAATCTTAGGTGTTCGATAAGGGTAGAATGAAATCTTTCGACCGGAGAGTTAGATTCGTGATGGTGAGGGGTAGTAAAATGTATATTAATCTTATGTGCTTTTAGGAGTCCTTCTACAACATCATTTCTGAATTCTCTGCCGTTATCGGAGACAATTCGGGTTGGAATTCCGAAAAATGAGAAAAAGTGAACGAGTTGTTGACATGCTGAAATTGCAGTTCCAAAATATGGAAGAGCTTGTCCGAATTTTGAGAATTTGTCGAAAATCGTTAGAATTTTTTGTGTTCCGGCAATGAAAGTGTCTACGTGGATTATTTGGAAAGGTTTACTAGGTGTTTCAGTAAGGGTAAAAGATTGTTTAGGAGGGTTTCGATTGTACTTAGCTCTTTGACAAATTTCGCAATTATTTACGAATCTGGTAACGTCTGATTTCATTGATTTCCAATAATAATTTATTTTTAATCTCTTCAGAGTTTCATCAATACCTCGATGATTAGATTTTCCTTCGTGTGTACCTTTGAGAATAAGTTCGCGTTCGTCAGGTTCAACGTTATTTATTAATTTTGAACATTCTATTAATTTCATATTCCTAAAGTATTTTGTCAATGTTTGTTGAAAGTAAGGTCGTAATTCTTTCGATTGGAAGTAAATATACAATTTTGAATTTTGAGTAGTATTTTCTTTAAGGAAATTCATTATTGCAACAACGTCGGTTGGCAAGGTGGCTTTAATTATTCTATGGTCGTCAAAAGTCTCTATGTCTCTTTTTGTGTAATTATTATAAGGTGATTTCTTTACTATTAATTGATTAGGTTTATTATTAATAATTTCGTCAAGAATTGGTATTTCGCTATATGTTTCGGGGGTGTTAGCAGAGTGAACAGTGGTAGAAGTATCTTCATTAATTTGAGGTGTATTTGAATTTTGACCATTTTGAACTTCGGGTTAAACTTGTATTATTTCGTCAATATCGTCGAGAGTGATATCGGATGGGTTAAAGTTTTCAAGAAATCGTTCGATTTCCATATCTATTTCACCTGGATTATTGATTATTGAATCTGTTTCGAGAGCATTTAATTGGATGCGCGAAAGAGCGTCAGCGTTAGAGTTTTGTTTACCACTTTTGTAAATGATGGAGTAATCAAATTCTTCGAGTCGAAGTCTCCAACGTACTAATTTAGAATTTGGTTCTTTTAAGTTGAATAACCAGACTAAAGGTTTGTGATCAGTATATATCAGAAATTTTTTTCCAAAAAGATAAGGCCTAAAATATTTACATGCCCAGACGATGGCGAGTAATTCTTTCTCGATTGTCGAATATTTTTGTTCTGTCTCGTTAAGGGTTCTTGAAGCATAAGCTATAGGGTGGTCATTAGGAGGTGTACCTTGAGAGAGAACGGCACCTAGAGCTACGTTCGATGCGTCTGTAGTGAGGACGAATTGTTTAGAGAAATCGGGATATTTTAAAATCGGAGCATTAATAAGAAGATTTTTAAGGTGATTGAAAGACTGTATGAAAGCGGGTGAGTGGTCTACTTTGGAATTCTTTTTTAGACATGAGGTCAGTGGTTTGGCAATTTTGGCAAAATCTTTAATGAATCTACGGTAATAACCGGCTAAGCCAAGAAATGATTTGATGTCTCGTTGAGTCTTGGGGATTGGGAAGTTTTTGACAGCTTGGATTTTTTCAGGATTTGGCATAACTCCGTCTTTTGTGATTTTGTGTCCTAAATAGGCGACTTCTTTATGTAAAAACTCTGACTTATCTAATTGAATTTTAAGGTTTGATCGTCTAAGTCTTTCAAATACGGTTTTTAATCTTTCTACATGTTCTTGTAAAGAGGTAGAATAAATTAGAATGTCATCTAAATATACGATACAAATTTCGTTTTGCAGACCTCTTAATACATTGTTCATTACCCTTTGAAAAGTTGAAGGCGCGTTTTTGAGCCCGAAAGGCATTCGTTTAAATTCATAATGTCCTGTATCGGTGGAAAACGCGGTTTTTTGAATGTCATTTGGATCCATCTCTATTTGGTGAAATCCATTTGCTAGGTCAAGAGTCGTGAAGTATTGGGCTTTACCTAATTTATCGAGAATATCTGAAATATTGGGTAGTGGAAATTTATCATCGATTGTTTTATCATTCAACTTTCGATAATCTATCACTATGCGCCATTTTTGTTTACCGGATGCGTCTAATTTTTTGGGAACTACCCAAATGGGGCTAGTCCAAGGAGAATTTGAATGTTGAATTATTCCGTTAGTTAACATGTTTTCGATCTGAGTTGTTACTTCTTCCTTATGAATTTGCGGATAACGATATGTTTTTGTAAATATCGGCGATTCATCAGTCATATTTATTTTATGTTTTATTTCATTAGTAAAAGTGAGAGGCGTACCTTCACAGTAGAAGATGTCTCTGTATTCATAGCAAAGATTTTTGATTACTCTCTTTTCTTCGACATTACAATGATCGAGTCTTAAATTTTTTAAATTTTGTTTTCGTAATCTATCAAAATCATTATTGTCATAGAAAGTATAGTGGTCGTCTTCGGAATTTCTACAAAAGTTCAATTTGACTTCATCTATTAGCTCTACGTCAAAAGGACGCATAAAATTGATTTTTACTGGGTTTTCACAAGGGTTGGTGATAATTGTGAATGCGAATGAATCTACAATATTAACCAAAGCTTCTGGCATTTCTGCATTTCCAAAATTTGTGTAATTTAATATACCTGTACCTTGAGTTTGATTAACTGGGATTTTTACTTTTTGGGACGTACGAGGAGGAATGATAATTTCTGTGGGTCGGAAAGGAGGATGCGATTTGTTCTTATAATGCAATTTTAAGGTTGCACCGGGAGTTTCTAGAGTAAGGTCGCTTAAGTTAATCTTAGCGTGTAGGTTTGTTAAAAAGTCCATTCCAAATAAACCGTCAAAATCTGGTGAGAAATCGAAAAGATAGAATTTATGTTGATTTGGATTATTGAAAGATGGAAACATGGGAATTAATGCAACTTCGTTATGAACTGAAGTGGCGTGGGCGGTACGTACGGTGAACATTTCGGAGAAAATGGAATTTGGATATAATTGATAAGCAAGTTCAGGTTTTATGAAACTTTTACCACTTCCGGTATCTATTAAAAATTTCGCGTTTATTTCGGGAATCAGGATTACAGGAAGATCGGAAAGATTATAATTATTCAGAAATATTATGTTTTCTCGTTGGTGTTCGAAGCCTGGGGAAAATTTTCAGGATTAGGGGTTTGTTCGTCATAACAAGGGTAATTTTGTTCGGTGGATTGTTCTTCATAGGGGTTTTCCATGGTATAATAAGCGTCTTCGTCGAGATACGATGTTTCGTCAAATTCGGAATATATGTCGTGTGAGTATACGTCTTGTTCGTAATTATTTGGTAAGGGTTCAACTGCTTGATTGAAAAGCTCTTGGGATTTGAACATTGTTGGGGTGTGACGTTGTCCTGATCGATTTATGACAGTATTTCCGGATGAAGTATCCATAGGTTCCGGTTTTGAAGAATTTCTAGTCATTTGAGATGAGTGTGACGGGAAAGTCGGTCTCTGATGTAATTGGAAGGGTGGTCTTTGAAAGAAGTTAGGTCTTTGTTGTTGTACAAAGTTCGGGTTTTGAAATGATCTTGGATAAGGTTGAGGGCGTAATCCTTGGTTATGATTGAATCGATTGAAATTATTAAATCGTGGTATAAATTGCGGTCTCGGGACTGGAGGGTTTGGGGGTGTATATTTAAAATTCAGAAAGGGGCTCGCAGAGGAAGGTTTAGGCGGCATTGTGTGGGTTTGAGGTTGATGTTTGGAATTATTAGTATTAGTTTGTGTATTTGTGTTCGAATTAGATTTAAACGCTATGAAGTTTTCTTCTTCGATTGCGTATGACATTGCCTTTTCCAGAGTAGTAGGCGCTTTTAAACGTACTACTAATTGCATGTGATAATTTAGACCGTTTATGAAGGTTTTAAGACTCGTATCTTCATATTGTTTAATTTTCAAAAGTTTAACAGGAGCTTCGTCGTTACTTTGATTTACTTTAGAAAGCAAAAGGCTTCTAACGTCTTGAATTCGAATTCCAAAATTTTGAGGAGATTCACCCTTTTCGGGTCGCATTGTAATCATATCTTGTAACACACAATCAATCGATCTTTGATCAGAAAATGTTGTCAAAAGTGACTCTTTTAATTTTAACCAACTATCTAATTCGGTTCTGGAAGCAATTAGATCAGCGGCTCTGCCTACAAGTTTTCCTACAATTGTGTCGTATAAACAAATATTAATAGGAGCACGGGCATTAGTATCATCTTTATGATTATTAATGAAATTCTCACAGGATCTAATGAATCTATCGATTTGTTTTGGATTACCATCAAAATTTGGAATAATATCGGCTTGGTATTTTAGCAAAGAGTAATTTACAGTTCCGGCATTCATGATAACGTTATTCGGCATTTGTATGAAAGGACAAAACAAGAAAAATGTGTTAAATTCGTGAAAAATGAAAAATGGAAAAGTCGAATCTTTCTAAAGTTTGGGAAATGTATAAAGGAGGGTAAAAATGGATGCACTTACAGTATTGCAGTGAAGATTATGTTCATTCTTAGTCTAACCCAATAGGAGAGGCGATGCTGTCTTCTCCCTGGCCTATGTATGGATCTCGGACGATGCTTGTTCTTCGATCCGCACCAATAGGATGATGGACGATTTGGTTCCTATCCCTGGTCGATGAGCCGTCGTTGTAGCCTTCTCGATGTGGTTTTTTGGTGGTACGAACGCCAATCAACCGTTGAAACGGAAAACAGTTCTTTTCACACGATCTCCAAATTTTCGAAATCGCGGTAGACCGTTTTTGGCGATCCTACTGACTGCGCCAGTTTTCGTATCGGAAAACACGAATTTATTTTTAAAAAAAACCTTTAATGTTCTCGAGAGAGATTACAAGATGAGACTAGGCTGACAACTAACAACTGACTCTATACAAAACAAAAGCATCTTTTATTATCTCGGTGTGTGACACCTTATACTTGTTTACGTTGCGTTTCTATGGGAATGTAACTCGTAAGTAGGTAACAGGAAATTTATTTGTCACACGAGAACATTTATCTTTTTGCCATGGTATAGGTAAACGCACTTGCAGTGTTTCCATTTCTATTCTAAACCTCGAGAGGTATTGTAATATAAATTGGTTTTTTTCGCTATTTCAAGTAAACACACTGAATATCATTTTTTCTTATTCGAAACGATCGTTTTTACGTAACTTTCAAAAAAATAGATATGTAATGTGGATACAAAAAAGTAATGGAATGGAAATAGGAACGAGCCATCGACATGAAAAACATTTTATGGAAGAAACGTATTCTCAACTTATAATATTCTACGGCAAAGCAATTGGTCCTTGTCGTTTAAAAAAGTGATATATTACAAATAATAATTCATTTTAGATTCAAACGTATAATTTTACAACGACATTCGTAAGCTGGAACAGAATTAATGGTTCTATACATCCACATTGCATTATAATTTTTTGTTTAAATTACACTGTAGTTCCACCTGAAAGAATATTTTCAAAGTAATTGTTGCCAATGCAGTTTAAATAATAATACTTGTACAAAGTTTATTACAGCCAGACTGAAAGGAATATTACTATTATTGGGAAATGACTGAAGATCCCAAAAATACATTTCAAAACAAAATATTACTGTTCACTACAAATGTGGTATGCATTAAATAACATTTAAATAGTGATTATTACGTGTCACTATAATTGTGCAATGGCTGAAGATCCATCGAATGTTTAGAAACTGGATAATACGTTTCACTATAAATTTGTAACGCCTAAAGATCCATAATAAACCTTTAGTGGTTGAATATCACGTTTCACTTTAAATGCAATACGTGTGGGATATCGAGACTACCATTTTAATACGATTTCAAAAAATAGATATGTAAGGAGGGTACAAAAAATAATCGATTTAGTGAGTTATTGATATGTTAAATATTTTTATAGGTGAAATGTACTCGTAATTAATTCAATAATTCACGACAAAGTAGTTATTTTTGATTGATTGACTTGATTGATTGATAACCTTTCACCTGCTGAATATTACGTTAAACTGTAAATGTGCAACTTATAAATATTCTTAAATATATTGTTACATTAGATACAAATGCAACACATGTAGGTCATCGAAATCACCATCATTACATAATTTCAAAAAATAATTAATGTGTACAGGTTATAAAAAATAATTGCATTGGATATTCACTGTTGGGATTTTTTTTATAGAAGGAATACATATATATCTGTAATTAATATCAATAATCTGCAGGTCATCAATTATACATTGACATTCAAAATACAAAAATGGATATATGTATTACACATAATACTTCGTTTTTCAAATCACTTTGAAACCTATTACTCTTATAATATTTTCAATGTATTTTCCGCAACTGGCATATTTATTTTAGGTAATAGTATTTTTACAATAATAATTATGGTCATGATGAAAGACGCAGTACTATTACTGAGAAACTGCTAAAGATCCTAGAAATCTTTTAAAACTGAATACAACAGTTACCTGAAATTACGCAATGCTTTAATAGTATACTATTATACTAGTTTAATAAGACGGAGTATTGTCACACGAGAGCTTTAAAGCACGACGAACGAAGCGAGGAGTGCTTTAATAGAACGAGTGTGACAGTACGTCTTATAAATCGAGTGTAATATAGTATTTTATCTACTTATGCTGACATGTAGGCTGACAGACAATCAAGGTAATATCATCATAGACAAGCTAGACAAAATAAAAGCATGGAAGATCTACATCACGGAGTTATTCCAGGACACGAAACCACAACGACCACATAAACTAAATGATTCAGGACCTTCCATCACTACAGATGAAGTACAAATAGCGATACAACAACTAAAGGAGGGAAGAGCACCTGGGCCAGATAACTTCAGAGCTGAATTTATCAAACTTCTGGATGGACCGGGAATCAAACAAATAACAAGTATTTTTAACCACATCTATGAATCTGGAGAAATTCTGAAAGAATGGCTTGTGTCAGAATTTGTCATTATACCTAAGAAAGCAGGTGCAAAGCGATGCGAAGAACACAGAACTATTAGTCTCATGAGTCATCTACTAAAGCTATTTCTAAAGATAATACAAAGAAGAACATATAAAATATGTGAAGAGTATATGTCTGAGACTCAGTTCGGATTTCGTGATGCAGTAGGCACTAGGGAGGCTCTGTTCAGTATACAGGTATTGTTCCAAAGGTGTAGAGATGTGAGCTGCGACGTATATGCTTGTTTTGTCGATTATAGCAACGCTTTTGACCGAGTACAACACCACAAACTCATGGAAATATTAAGATACATCGGAATCGACGGAAAAGATCTAGAAATTATATCGAGATTATACTGGGACCAATCAGCATATATAACCGTAGAGGGAGAACGATCAAAGACGATAAATATTTCACGGGGCGTAAGGCAATGATGTGTATTGTCTCCACTTCTTTTCAATGTGTACTCAGAACACATATTTAGAAAAGCTCTCGAAGATGTGGAAGAGGGGATTATTGTGAATGGGAAGAGACTGAACAACATCCGATATGCTGATGATACAGTCATTATGGCTGATAGCTTAGAAGGATTACAACGATTGATGACCCTAGTGAAGGAGGTCAGCGCAGAATACGGGCTCGATATAAATACCAACAAAACAAAATACATGGTAATAAGTAAAGAGCAAATCCCACACGAACATCTCACACTAAATCAAAAACAAATTGAGAGGGTCAGTAAATACACATATTTAGGGACAATGCTTAATGACCAAAGGGATCACTCACAGGAGATCCGCTGCAGGATAGAGAAAGCAAGAGCCGTGTTCCTTAAAATGGCATCAGTATTCAAAAGCCAATATCTCACTATAACTACAAAAATTAGACTCCTCCTATGTCTTCCTCCTATGTCCTCCTATGTCTTCTCAACTCTACTTTATGGAGTAGAATCATGGTCCTTGACAGAAGCAGTCACCAAGAAGCTTGCAGCTTTCGAAATGTGGCTTTATCGCAGAATCCTAAGAGTTTCATGGATGGACCACGTGTCCAATGAAGAGATCATTTGAAGAATAGGGAAAAATGCCGAGCTAATAACAACGATAAAGACTCGCAAACTCGAATATCTTGGTCACATAATGAGAAACGAAAATAGATATGGCCTACTGCAAAACATACTGCAAGGAAAGATTCCAGGGAGACGTGGACCAGGTTCGACGGAGAAATTCTTGGCTCAAAAATCTTAGAACATGGTTTTCTACAACAACAACAGGACTATTCCGTGCCGCAACTAATAAAGTAATAATTGCCAGAATGATCGCCAACATCCGGACCGGATAGGCACTACGAGAAGAAGAAGATCTACTTACCTTTATTAATTCATTAAATTTTGGCTGTTCAAGTTTTCGTATTACTCTAGGGAATTTTGCGTGGATTGGGTACCGTCACTGGCATTGACATTTTGTATTTAAATTTGAAAATATAGTACCCCTAGGACAAATTCAATAACTACTTACTTATGTGAGCGCAATGGAAGACAAAAATGTAGATTCATGTAATTTTATAGGTTATGTTTATTGAAATACTAATAATTTAACCTTGACGTCTACACATGTCTCTGTGACAGGCTGACATACCAACTTAACAAAACTAAAAAGTTACCAAAAGTAACATACACTTTCGGTGTATTAATGAGATCATTAGTAACGCAAAGTAGATAAATACGTTTTAATAGTGTATATTATGTTTCACTTTAATTATCCAGTGTCTGAAGTTCCCTAAAGCAATTAGTTACTGTACTCTACATGTACAGTAATCATAGATACATTTTAAATAACACAATACGTAAAAAAGTAAATATGATAATAAAATACTACGTTTACAAAACGTTCTAAATATATCCAACGCAGCTACTCAAATATTTTATTAACATTACGTTTGGGCGAGCCGAAACAAACGATTCCATCGATTCGATGATACGTTTAGGAGAGTTGTTTAATTTAACTGTAGTTTGTTGAAATAACGTTAACCAATTGGATCAATTAATCAAAATTTTCCGCGTTGGATAGTACCCCTGGGACTCGATCTGGGCTATTATTTACTTGGAACATTTCATAGTCAAATTTCATCACGTAACACGCTCTCATCGCCATGTCATCTAAATTACAAAATTACCTTTCTGTTTACTGGAAGAGCACGGAATTTTCGTAATATTTCACGCTTACTGTCAGTTCCCTTCAACTGGCCTCAAAGATACAAAACGAGGCGAAAACTCATTTCCCGGCGCAGCCGACTTATCTGCTTGAAAACACTTTTGCCAGTTATTTATTCGTATTCAGGAAATATTACGAATCGTATTACATTTACATAAGGTCCTCAGTCTTCCCCGGGAGTAGTTTTCAGTTTTACTACCCTCTATCTCTCTCGAGTCGGAAAACTAATAGAGTGTTGTAGAGATTTAAAATGCGGACCGAAGGGTTCGTAAAAAGCTAGGAAAAACCATAAAAGCTAATTAATTCTTACGACCTAACCGTAAAGGTAGACTGGAGGGACAGTTGAGTAAGTGCGATGAATGTAATTTTAAAACCGTGACTGATGAGCTAATTTACAGTAAAGTACCTCTTTTGATTTTAGGTTTAATCTAAAAATGTAAAACTGTGGCAGTAAAAACTTTCCCCGGGGTCTCTAGAAGGGTTGGTCATATTCTTCGAGTGCTAAACATCAAAGGCCCCGTAATTTCGTTGGTGGAAAATATGTGTTCACATTTACGGACAACGTTAATACCCCGGAACTCATTTGCATTGAAATGAAAACTGTCTTTGCACTGGAAAGCTAATTATTTTTGTATTACCGTGTTTAATTCTTTTTCATATTCTTTCCCCATGCAAAATTTACATGACTTTATTTAATTACCTAGCTTTCCCTTAACTACCATAACGGCGTTCGCTATATTACATTACCAGTTAAATTCGTTATATACTTGTTCTCAGACGAAAGTTACACGTAAAACTTAACATTTTAACGCGGAAAGTTCCCACGTTTTCGCAGGGAGCGTCCAAATTAAAACGTTTCAGTCATTCCACGCGAAAGTACTTTAATTAAATAATTTTTCTGAAATACAAATCCTACATTTGTCAGTAGATATCCAGCTCCAAACGAATTTCCTTTATGTCTCCATATTTAGCGCTATCTTGATCAATACTATCCCTACTATCAACTTCATTTCAGAAAAAGATAGATTTAGAAATCCCGATAAGTACATAATTTGGTTAGGTTATTTATTATCTTATCAAATATTTTTATCTGGTACTTTGCAAGAAACACCAAGAAAAATTTAATTACTGTTCGTAATACTCCGAATCATGTTTTTATGAAAATTTCAATGGGTATCTTAAAGACATTTTAAGTCGAATCTACAACCTTCCATATTCGTTATAGGAACGATAAGGAAGCTTTTTTGTTATGGCATGGCATTATGACATACTTCCATGTTATAATAAAATTTATTAGATATTATGTGTATTGTAATACAGAATTTCTAAATTTCTCTTGAAGAATTCGAAATCTTTTCCTTAAATTATCTATAATTATGCAACAATTTGAAGTCCCAAAATGATCTTGAAAACATTTTAAAGTTGAATCCGGATTCTTTAAATTTCCTTAGAAGTATAACGTAATTTTCTTGAACATTCTGAATTCTGAGAAGGTGAAAAATTCTAAAATTATCTTAAAGACCTTTTGAATTGGAACCTACTATCATCAATATTCGTTATGAACGTCAAGATATTTGTATTGGGATAATATATAATTAAGCAATGGTTCGATGTTTTATTAAAAAAAAAACCTGAAACGTGTCGCGGGACACGCGTTAGGAACTTTAGTTCCTTTTAATTAATAACCAATTTTTTAAATTATTTCTTAATAAAACTTTGTAATGTAACGTGAAACAGCGACAGTAAGACGGGCATTGCATATAATACACAGCATTGGTTCTATAAGTAAGGCAATGGAATATCGTTCCTCGGTGCGTCAAGCGCGTGGTCTCTCTCTCTTTCTCTCTCCCACTCTCTCCCTCTCTCCCTCTCTTCCACTCTCTCCCTCACCACCCCCCTCTCTCTCCCATTCTCTCCCACTCTCTCCCTCACCCCCCCACTCTCTCCCTCACCCCTCCACTCTCCCCCCCCCCCACCGAGCCACTACGAACGCGTCCGAGCCGCTACGAACGCTGCCGAGGTAACGCTTTCCGGTAACGCATTCCATTTAACGGTCAGATTTTTTGCAGCGCGACCACCCTCGCTCCCCAATCCCTGGCAAAAGGAACTAAAGTTCCAATTATTGGATGTTTGGTACTGCTATTAGGAATTTTCAAATTTTCCTTGAAGAGTATCGAAACCTTTTCCTTAAATAATCTAAATTATGCAACAATTCGAAGTCCCAAAATGATCTTGAAGACGTTTTAAAATTGAATCCAGAATCTTTAAATTTTCCTAGAAATATAACGTAATGCCTTTTTTGAACAATCTGGAATTCTGAGTAGGTGAAAAATTTTAAAATTATCTTACAGACCTTTTGAAGTGGAATCTAGAATCATCTATATTCGTTATGAACGTCAAGATATTTGTATTGGGATAATATATAATTAAGCAATGGTTCGATGTTTTATTAAAAATTATTGGATGTTTGGTACTGCTATTAGGAATTCTCAAATTGTCCACGTTTTTCTTGGAGAATCTATAATTCTAATATTGTTCGAAGTTGTGGAAGGATTTTAAAATTTAATCCAGGATCTTCCAATTTCCTTAGAAGTACAACGTAACGTGTTTCTTTAACAATCTAGAATTGTGAGAAGGTTCAAAATCCTCAAAGTATCTTATAGATCGTTTAAAGTTGAATATAGGATCTTCTATAATCGCTATGAACGTCAAGCTGTTTGTTTTGGGATAATATATAATCATGGAATGTTTGAATGTTGCATTAGAAATTTAGAATTATGTAACGGTTCACAGTTTTAAAAGGATCTTGAGGATTTATTAACATTAAACCCAGAAACTTAAAATGGTCTTAAAACCATTACGTAACTTTTTTAGCGAACAATCTAGAATTATGAAAAGGTTCAAAATTCGCAAAGTATCTTAAAGCCCTTCTGAGGTTGAATTTAGAGTCTTCTGTATTCATTATGAACGTTAAGCTTATTTTTAGGAATATGTGACATGGTTTAATGTTTTTATAAAGGTTATTGTATGTTTCGTGCATCAATCTAGAATTTTTAAATTTCACTTGAAGGACAATGAAAGATTTTTTTAAGTAATGTAGAATAATGCAACAGTCCAAAGTTCTACAAGTATTTTGAAGGTGTTTTATAGTTGAATTTAATATCTTTAAATTTAATTACAACCCTAACGTGGCATACATCACACATACATACATATCAATACATACAAAATCCTTAAATCTCATTTAAACGCAAAGTGACGTTTTTCTTGGACAATCATCTAGAGTTCTGAGGTGGTTTAAAGTACTCAGAAGATCTTATCAACGATTTTAAGTTAAATCTAGAATTATCTTTGTTCCTTAAGGGCATCTATTAAAATTTTAATCTTATATAAGTAGTACTATTAAATCTCCAAACTCTCAAATTAATTGATCAAAACGAAACGTAACGTATGTTTTGACAAGTTGGATATCTAAAATTTTTAAAAGTTGTGAGAGGATCCTTTAGAAGTCTTTAAGTTAATCGAAGAATCTTATAGATGATTTTAAGTTAAATCTAGAATCTTCTATATCAATTAAGAGCACATAAAAATATCTAAATTTTATAATAAAGTACTATTAAATGCTCAAATCATATCAAATCAAATCATAGCGAGACGTTACGTTTTTTTTTGACAAGTTAAGATCCTAGTATGGTTCAAAGTTATAAGAGGACCTTTTAGAAGTTTTGGAGTTAGTCGTAGAAACTTAAAGACGATTTGAAGTGAAATCTAGAGTCATCTATATCCCTTAAGAAAGAGCACTTATTAAGAATTAAATGTTATAATAAGAAGAACTGTTAAATCTTCAAACTCTCAAGTTAATTTAAGTAGAAACGTTACGTTTCTTGGGCAAGCTAAAATTCTAATATTGTTCAAAGTTATGAGAGGAGCTTTTAGAAGTTTTGAAGTTAAATGTAGAATCTTAAAGACGATTTGAAGTGAAATCTAGAATTATCTTTATCCCTTAATTAAGATCACTTATTAAGAATTAAATACTTTTATAATAAAAGGTACAATTAAATCTCCAATCTTTAAAATTACTTAATTAAAACAAAACGTAACGTCTCTTTGGACACGTTGGAAATCTAAGATTTTCCAAAGTTCTGAGAGGATATTTTAGAAGTTTGGAAGTTAAACGTAGAATCTTGAAATTTAAATTGGAAACGTTACATGACGTTTCCTTGTAGGTAAAGTGTAGAAACAATTTTGAACGTAACACCTAAAGCCCTCCACGGCACACTTTATTAAATGAAAAAGGTGTGGTAAAGCTAGACATGTTTCGCACGTCTCCCAAGTTGTGTATCTGCATTCAATTCGTTCGCAAACTAATCCAAAACTGGCTCTAAACACGTTATTAAAAAATAAAGATAAACATACGGAACTTATTAAGCTTGCCGAGACATTATATTCTGACCTCATCCCCGATCCAAACGCCAACTTTAAACGAAACACACCTACAAGAGATAGTCTAACTGCCTAACTGCCTCGCAAAGCCGTGCTCCCCCTCAAATCCTCCAGAAAGTTGACGCATTAGTAGTTATAGTGCAGCTGCGTTGTAAGTTTTCACCCCTACAAAGTACAACATAACTCTAATCGGATTGAAGTTTAGCGAAACGATAAACAAGTAAGATAACAGCTACCTGACTTGGGGAGTAATTAAGACAACTAATGCTATCGGAGGGTAAGATCAACTGATGCTTTTCAAAAATAAATCTTAATAGGGGTGAGAGGACGCTCGGGGAAACACGAACGGGGAGGATAGTACGTAATCAGGTTGCCGAGGCCATGTGCAGAGTTGGGGATTTTATGACGGGTAGTTTTCTTATTTTAATTAAGCGAACAAGATTTAAATTTAGATTAGATTAGTTTAGAGAGTAATATTTCTAATCGAGAACTAGTACTATGGGAAGCAAAATAGTTGACTTTTTGCGTGACATTAGGCTGTCAAATAGAAACCAAAATAAACTTATTCACTAGCTAACGAGTTACGTTGTTACCCATTAATTAATACTGAACATCAATTCATTGCACTCAAAGGTTTAACAAGTTAAGGGCCGGCCTCATGCTTCAACGATAATAATCCAATTCATAGTAGTAACGTTAACCCTCGAACCTCATTCGCTCTCCTCGTCCATTCGCCATTCCCGTGAATGCTCGAAGCCTCGCAATTCAGCCCTTTATCTCCCTCTCTCCCTCTCTCGTTCTCTCTCTCCTTTTTTAATCATCGGGATCGATTCGCACTTTCATAACCGTATATTCTAAAAGACAAAATTTAATTTATCCGCCATCGCACTGCAAGGCTATACAGTCTCCTGATACTCATTTATCACCGTGAACTATTATTTACAGGGGTTATTTTTCTGCCACAGTGAAAGGCATATATTTTACAGGAGAATATAAAGGTAACCTGAATATTTTTCCCGTTCTAACAGCAAAGTTATAAATTGCTTCATTGCAAAAACAAGCAAGCCATTTCCGGGTGAAACATGCGGATCCGTTTTGCGATATAATTTACAACCGAGAAATTTCATTGTCACTAATAAATTTGCATAATTGCTCGGGCCCTCATGCCCCCATAAAAAGGGAGATTTTATAGTGTTGTTTACCGAGACGCCCATAAACAAGCGATCACGTACAAACGCGACTTTGGCAAGTTTGGAGTTTGACGAGTAAATTTATCCATTGTGCCCAAAGTGTAACGCAACAAATATTCATATAGTACCTATTACTTGAGAGAAACGTTCTTCGTACAAATTTGGTATTAAAACAACCCTCTTTCACTTACGTTCTACTAATACCATCTCACATGCCTTTCTGATTTTTCCTGTTCTCTTCTTCCCGTTGGTTTCTATCTCACAATTACTTGGGTAACCTCTTGTCGCCCCATACCATGTCCAACGGCGCCTTCACCATATGTCGCGTTCAGGGAAATGATTTATCACTACGGGATAACTCAAAGTACAAAACAGAAAAGATGCACAGCAAATATTATTCAAAAGAAGGCAGTTGGAGGAAGAGGATAATTAATTAGTTAACAATACAGCTCAACAATCTGAAATTAAAAGACGAGATATTGTTATGGAAAATGTAAGCATTGTTTGAAACGAAGCTCAGCACTGTGCTTCAGTAAATCACAGAATATTTTATATAGATACTTATTTTAACAATGTCAGCAGGGACGGGTTTTGTAGATAATAACCACGTGTTGGTGGATTTTTAATTACCGTAATTTTAACAAAAGCACTCTTAAAAGTCTAGCAGGTTGTAGTCCTCTTTTGTCATGTAAGCTACAAATTTGTATGGTCATTTTTCATGCAAAAACTGGAAAATGGGTAAATTTAGTCAGCATGTTCAAACCGTTTGTGATATTAATTGTAAGTTTTAATCAACGGTAAAATTTCAAAAAACACACCGTTAGTTATTATGCCTCTTCCTTGTAGTGTTTTACATTTTTAATTCACATGATTGAATATCAACATGTTCACTTCACTCTACCTCAGCAACCTTAATACAGTTCGAAAAACGAATGTAGTAACGGACAATCACAATTTTCGTTTACAAACTTTTCCTTACAAACCACCGCCATTCCACCTATCTTCCCTTGCGGAGATTCCCCGTAGTGATTTCGTGGAAATAACTTTTTAACTCGATTATAAATAGTTCGCTAGTGGTCCACACACCGAACCACAGACAATCCGCAGGAGAGCTGTCGACGTGGAAATACCTACACAAATCCTATCTTATCTCAGATTATACACATTAAAGTACTAAAACTGTCAGTGGGAAGTCACAAAAAAAATTTGCATCTCGCTCATCGAGAAACAACGAAATTATTAGCAAGAGCGAGTTATTTGGTCTAAAAACGTTATATTCAGAATTAATAGTAATTTGTGTGTTTTACCCATATGTGAAACCAATATGTTTCGGTAGAATGATTAACCTGATGTTGAATAAATGAGGACGTCATGATTTTTGAATATCTTTATTCTACAAATATTGGACAAAAAATCCCAAAAAATCACAAATGACCTAGATTACTTCTTCTTTTATGCCGAATGGAGTCATTTTCCTTAAAATATGTTTGCAAAGACACTCCCATTTTGTGGTACTTTTCAATAAGTTGGAAACAGTTACTTCATGTCCCATGTTTTCTTGTTACACAAGAAATTTTTCATAACTGATTTACAAGGATACCAAGTGCCTTTTTCCACACTGTATAATTAACAATCAAAATTTTCATCCTTTGGTATCATTTTCATTTGGGTACTTTGCTTAAACCAAGTTGCACGTTTTCTCCGCTAGTCTGCTTTATTAGCTAACTTAATTTCCCCAATTATAAATAACTAAATTAATAATGATATTATTTGCGTGATGATTAATTTTCCGACTTAATATTGATGATTTAAAGTCAGTCATTTTACTGATCCCACGTTTAGTTGACTAGTTTTACAGTCGATAAATTGCATAATTATTCCTAAATTACTAATAATAGTACTTATACAGAATATACTAGATAAAGTACAAATTATTTACGTTAAGGATATCAATTGACCTGACCTCCTAGACTGAGATAAGTGTCCATTTATGTAACTAAGGGTTAGGTGAAAATTTCATTGATTTCTAGATGTGACAATATCACATAATGATTATACAAGAAAAATAAATAGCTCGAGAAGCCTGGGGTGCACGCACAATATAAATATTAACTACTGAAATGGAAACAAACCTGGTAGCACGAGGAAAAGCAGAAGAGTCGGAATGACAAGAAGTAATAGAAGACCAGAAAGAAATTGGTTTAAGTAGACGTAATAAGAGGAAAAGAAGGCACAACATATAAGCTACTGGATTGGAGACAATCCTGGTGGCACGAGGAAAAGCAGGGGACTCAGGTTCACAAGAAATAACAAAACATCTGAGAGGATTTGTTATGAGAAGAGATGATAAGAAGAAAGGAGAAGAAAAGAGGCCACTATATATTACTGGAATGGAAACAAACCTAGTGACACGAGGAAAAGAAGAAGACTCAGAAAGGCAAGAGGTAATAGAAGACCTGAAAGTAATTGGTTTAAGAAGACATAATAAAATGAAAGAGGAAGAAGAAGAAGAGGAAAAGAAGGCACAACATATCAATTACTGGAATGGAATCAAACCTGATAACACGGGGAAAGGGGGAGACTAAAAATTACAATAAATAATAGGAGATATAAATGGAATTGGTCTAAGAAGATATAACAAGGATAAACTAGAAGAAAAGAAGGCATAATATATTAATTTCTGGTATAGAAACAAACTTGGGGACACGAGAAAAAGGAGAAGACACAGAAAAACAATAGTTAATAGAAGACCTGAAAGGAATTGGTCCAAAAATACATAATAAGGGGAAACAAGAAGAAGAAAAGCAGGTACTTACCTGCAGGTATTAATTACTGGAACGGAAACAATTCTGGTGGCACGAGGAAAAGAAGAGGACTCAAGATCACAAGAAGTAACAGAAGAGCTGAAAGGAATTGGTCTGAGAAGAGATAATAATAATAGGAAGAAGAAAAGGGGGCACAATATATTACTGGAGTAAAAACAAACCTGATAGCACGAGGAAAGAGGAATACTAAAAACGACAAGAAGTAATAGAAGATATGAAAGGAATTGGTCTAAGGAGACATCACAAGAATAGAGAAGGAGAAAAGAAGGCACAGTACATTAATCACTGGAATGGAAACAAACCTGGTGATACGAGGAAAAGGAGAAGACTCAGAAAGGCAAGAGGTAATAGAAGATCTGAAACGAATTGGTCTAAGAACACATAATAATAGGAAAGAAGGAGATGAAGAAGAGAAAAAGAAGGCACAACATATCAATTACTGGAATGGAAATAAGCCGGATAACACGAGAAAAGAGGAGGACTAAAAGTGAAAAGAAGTAATAGCAGATATGACGGGAATTGGTCTAAGAAGACGTGACAAGAAGAAAGGAGAAGAAAAGGAGGCACAATATATTAATTACTGGGATGGAAACAAACTTGGTGACACGAGGAAAAGAGGAAGACTCGGAAAGATAAGAAGTGATAGAAGACCTACAAGGAATTGGTCTAAGAAGACATAAAAGACATAAAAAAGGGATAAAGAGGCGTGGAAAACAGTGACTGATATTAAGAGAAAAAAAATTCGGATTGATCTACCCTAGAATCGACGATCTGGAGGCCCGCTTAGGGAGTACGACGCCAGAATTAAAAATTTACTTCAATTCCCACCTCTACCTCAGTGGACCTTCAGGTTTCCACTGTTCAGAGTGGCGGTCGTCACGTCTAAGTTGTTTGTTCGAGGAATCCATTCCATCCCGGATCGTAATATCTCGAATTCCCCGATCTCTCCCGGCGAAAACATATTTAAATCTAAAGTAAACTATCATCGATTATCTGGATCGATGGGGACGCGGCGAGGCCCTCCCGGGCGTAAATTCCCCGGCGGCATTCATTTTTCCGTGTGACACTGATAAAGATCCACTCGATCGACTAACCAACAAAAGGAGATCTTACGAGATTAGAGGAGGACAAACTAACGCATCGCGGGGGCCTGAATGGCCCTCGAGACTCCTCGCTACAAAAGCTGCTCGAAGTCCCGGCACTGAAAGGATGTAAAGTGAATGCTGCGTCAAAAGGATAGGTGTTGGATAAAATGAACCTATTGAGACAACAATGCAGGACCGAGAATAGCCAGGAGAAATTTGATGAAGTAGACGAATTCGTGAAAGTTTTTTTCTCTCTCTCCGATTTTCGCGGTCGGGGGAGTTATTCGCTTTATTCCGAACCGGGGGGGGGGGGGTGCGGTGCTCTTTTAATACAGAGATGATGAAGAGAATTTCTATGGCGGTTGTGCCCTGAAGTAAAACTCTATTCTGCCGGTGAGAAATTAAAGCGAGAAAAACCGCTTTGCTAATCTTTACTCAGATGCTTATTTAAGCAACGTAGTCCCAAGACATACGATCATAGGGTCAAATGATTATTAATGAAGCCTGATGATGACTGACATATAAACAGTCTATAATTGATTACAGCTAAACTGTTAAAGTTTCTCATCACATTTGTAGGTTTGGAAAGAGCACATAAGCACATAACAGAATTATTCAATTACCCAAACCGATCATTCTATCCACCTACTAACGATGTGGAAACTTGCCCCCCCCCCCCATACGTGTAGAAGAATTCATAAGAACCAATACAGAGGTTATCGATAACATTAGTAGTGATTTTCTAAAACTTCTCAATGAAGAAAATATAAAGTGGATTACGACTATTTTTAATGAAATATACTCTACTGGAGTTATACCAGATGAGTGGCTCAAAACTATTCCGAAAAAATAAAGCGTAAACGTTGTGAAGAATTACGTACCATTACTCTCCTGAGACATTCTAAGCTATTCCTAAAATTCGTCCAGCAGAATAATATAAGACATGTGCAGAGCAAATAAGTAGAATGTAAGACAAGAGGAATATTCGACGACGAAGAATATCATGGTCAAAAATCTTGCGAGTTTTGTGCGAAGGGCACCAAAAGAAGAATCACATTTGGACTACTGCATAACTCGCTTATCATTATAAATACATAAAAATGTTATATGTGAAAGGTGTACGAAAACTTTTTTCTTAATTTTACCAATTTTCATATGCAAGGTAAACTTAATGACAGAATTATAATTAGTTTATGATATGTATAAGCGTAAATTGTAATTATAAATAGTACTTAAACCCTGTACATCAGTTTTTGTATTCATCGTTGAAATCGTTAAGAGTGAACACAATTTCAAGAAAATTGCTCTGGTTCTGAAATCATGGCGATGGAATCATTAAAAATCATTGTATGAGAGTTATTTAGACAGTGATCTACAAAAGCATATGTACCAATTTTATCTTTAACATTACTTTTATATGAAGAAATGCTACCATTATATGCCTTGATGTCTGTCCTGTGCAATTCAGGTTACAATGTTTGCAAGGAATTTCATATACAACATTGTAAATCTCTGAAAGTTTTATTGAGAATTTAAGTTTAGTCTATATTTTAACGATTGTCAATACATTTAATTTTTTTAACCACATTTAATATTTTAACGATTAAGTACATTTCAAACTTTTTATTTTTACAGTTTCCAACACAGTTAAAAAATTTGATATACATGGTTTAATTACTAATTATAATTAAATTCTTTGCTTATGTATACCTACACTAAATTATATCTATACCTAATAATTATCCTAAACTAATTTTAATTTATTTTTAATACATGGTAATATAAAAAAATTTGTTGTGAGTTAGTGTTATATATTAATTATATCATCAATAAATTAGTATACATGGATGGAATACATTTAATCAGCTACCTAAGTTCCAATCTAAACTAATTACTCTGTGTGTTAACTTATGGTTTATATTCTCATTGTGAACGTGTCTATACGTAACTCCTTATATTATTTCATAACAGTTAACGTTACTTATTTGAAATATTATAATAGAAATCCCTGCAAAATCACTGATTATAGTTGACTTCTTATGATCTGTTACTTTAATTTTTGTATTTATTATTGAAAATTTATCCTCACCCTAAACTAATTTTAATTTACATTTATTATGTATAAAATTTATTGCTACAAATTAACATTATATCTTAAATTATCACCAGTTCAATTCATATGAATATATAAAATTCAGTTAATCAACTATCTAAATTCCAATTTAACTGTTAACTTCGCGTTTAAACCCTTTCTTTATATTGTCATTGTAAATATATCTGTATGTAACTCATTATATTATTCGATAAGAGTCAACGTCACTTATTTGAAATGGTATATAAAAAAAATCGTGATCTGTTCATCAGAGTACTTTCTCATATATAGGGGTTAATTTAAGCAACAAACCGAAAAACGACAGGTACCTATAAAGTACTCCTCACAGTAGATTTAGCCAAAAACGTTACAAAACACTTTATATATTATATCTAATATAGAATAGGTACTCAAAATTTTATAAAAATTTTTGGAGCAAATTTCGGAAAAAATTCAAAAAATTGAAGAATGATACAAAGTGCCTTTCACAGAAGATTTTGCAAAAAACGATAGAAAAGTTTATTTTATACCAATTCAATGGTACAGGGTGATCAAGAATGACTGTTTGAGTTGGCAATGCTACCTGGAGGATTTTTTTGCCTAAGGGTTTGCAATGCTACAACTAGACAAGGCGTATCAACTTTAAATAGGTTGCCTCAAGCGATCCTGACCTACCACAACGTCATCTACGTCACACGGTGACCGGCGATGCAAAAAATACTTTGAAAAACTCAAAACTGTTGTCAATTATAAACGAAAACGCCAGCCAAACGCCGAATTGTCAGAGTAATACAGAGCATAGATGAAACCAGAGTTAGATTAAACACAGGTAATAAAACTCAGACCTGTGTCGCCAGTCTACGTCACGAACTCCGTCTCCCCTGCGCGACCCCCTCGCCAGAAGCTGTTCAATGAGGTAACTTTTTTAAAGTTGATAGGCCTTGACAACCAGATATGTTTATTTCATTTATTTGACAAAACAATCAGCGTTATTTAAGTGGCTGGATCGCCATAGCAGCGAAGGCAAAATAAAAGGAGAAGAAGAACAATCAGCGATAAGATTGTAGGTTATGTGAATAAAAATTAACGCTTAAAAATGAACCTCGAAATACAGAACAAAGATTTAATTAAACCGGCTAAAGGTAATGCTCAAAATGCCCCCCATTTTGGTCCAGACATAAATTAACTCTTCTTTTTAGGCTCTCGAAGATATTCACCAGCATATTGGGGGTAATGTTTGCCACTTCCTGAACTATTGCCTATTGCAGCTCTTTTCAGTATGCAATACGTTCCTAAAGACATTGTCCTTCAAGAGTCCAAATAACGAAAAATCTAATGGAGTGAGATCTGGTGACCTGCTTCACCAAATGCACCGACTAATACCGTACTCTGTCGCCAACATTCTCTCTTAAATATCCCATAGTGGCACGAGCCGTATGTGCCCTTGCAGAGTATTGTTAGAAATATCCAATTTGACGCTCTTCGTCTGTTAATTGGTTTATAAAAGGCCTCAAAAGGTGTTTGATATATCTCTCCTAATTGACGGTAAAATTAAAAAATATTGGCCCATACACCCGCGTACTTGACACTGCCATCCAAACACAAACTTTAACCGGGTGTAAATGTGTCTCTCTGATAGCGTAAGGATTTTCACCTGACCAAATTCTGTAATTTGGTTATTCACATAGCCGTTGAGATGAAACCAGGCTTCGTCGGAATAGAAGATCTTGTCAAGGATATCATTATTATTTAATATGTCATTGAACCAATTGCAAAATAAAACTCTCTGCGGGTGATCAGGAGGGGTTAATGACTGGACGATGGAAATTTTGTAA
Source organism: Cryptocephalus moraei (assembly GCA_946251905.1). Taxonomy (NCBI): domain Eukaryota; kingdom Metazoa; phylum Arthropoda; class Insecta; order Coleoptera; family Chrysomelidae; genus Cryptocephalus; species Cryptocephalus moraei. The sequence continues at coordinate 16,403,267 of OX276454.1, forward strand.
GGGTGGTACTTTAATTTCTTTTTAAGCACAGTGGAGCAACTTCCATATGTTAAGCCTGTAAAACCGTGAACTAGAACAACATGGAAAAGTGGAAGTCTTATGGATAAGAATGAAAATTGGTTGAATAGGAGGCATAAGGACCCAACCTGTTTGAAGGGAGAGCTTTCTTAAGGATTTGCGAGGACTTGTTTGCATTCGAGTTCTGATATCCTCGACAACTTCCTCGTTTAGAAGGTCTACCAGTTGATTTTTGTTTGCTTATGCTCCCTGTGTTTAAATAACGTTCAACTACTCGCATGCAATGTTGCAGAAAGACAGCAAAAGTGACCAAAGTCTCAGGAAACAACTCTTGAAATTGCTGGTATGTCGCTTCAAGGGAGTACTGCCAACCAGTAATTGGGTTATAAATCCCGCTTCTAAAGTACGCCATTCTAATGAAAATATCGTGTTGTAACGTGAAAACCATTTTAAATAAATAAATTTGAAAAGAATACCAGAAATTCGAATTTGAAATAGCAAATGGCATCTGTCAATGACGCTGTCAGTGTCACCAACCGGATGTTACTCCAGTCGTACCATTTAAAAATGAAATTCAGTATTGCCAACTCAAACAGTCATTCTTGATCACGTTGTAGAATATATATTCTAAATTTAAATTAAATTCTTAATAAAGAAAAATTCAAAAACCGAAAAACCACAAGTATAAAGTGTTCTTCACAGAAGATTTAGCCGAGAACGTTACACACATTTTTATACATATTTAATTGCACAATAAATTTTCAAAGTTTAAAAGGAATTCTTGGAACGAATGCCGAGAATAATACAAAAAACCACAAATCGACAAGTATAAAGTATCCTTCATAGAAGATTTAGCCAAAAACGTTAGAAAACTTTTTTATACATGTTCAATAGTAGAATAAATATTCAAAGTTTAAAAAAAATTCGTATTAGTGGATTTCGAAAAAAAATTGAAAAAACCGAAAATTGACAAGTATAAAGCGCCCTTCACAAAAGATTTAGCCAAAATCGTTAGAAAACTTTTTTATACCTATCTACTATAAAAAATAAGTCGGGTTTTCCTTCCTGACGCTATAACTCCAGATCGCACGAACCGATTTCCACGGTTTTGCATTCGTTGGAAAGGTCTCGGGCTCCGTGTGGTTTATAGCAAAGAAAATTCAGAAAAATTTCAACAGAAAAGTGGGAAAATCTTTTTTTTACCTACAGCGCCATCTTTGATACATAGCATGTACTACAAACAAATATTTTAAGTAGATGGCGCCGGTGCGTGATACATTGTTTGACAGCTATCCATTGTTCTCTGCTATGGTTCTCTGCTCAGTTAATTTCATGTGTCAAACCGGTATTGTGTTCATTGTGAAATTGTGATTTCAATTGGAAACCATCAAATCAATCACATGTATTGTGCAAATTTTTATTCAATTTCAACAGCAGTCGGTAAGTTGAACTGTGTAAATTATGTGGATCGTGCATTTGAGGTTAAATTCACCACTCTGTCCATCATATACATATAAAGGTCTATACTGAGCCTAGCCCATAAGCACAATAAGTGGATTTTGGTCCCAACATTATGAGATAGAAATAGCGATATGCCCATAAGTCTATCTCTCTCTAGTTGCACTTGAGTGTCATGCGCATGCGCTTCACTTTTGTGTTCGATTGGTCGGATTTGTTCGTGATCATGCCGATCGTGGTTCCGTGCGTTTCCGCCGTATCCCGTCTCCCGTGTTTTTACTTTAATCTGCTTTTTAACCTCGTTTGCTTTTGGGTTGGAGCAGCGGTGGCCGAGTTGTTAAGGCGAAGACTTTGAATCAGGCGGTCACCGTCGTTGTGGGTTCGTAGTCCCACGTAATCCATGGGTTTTGTGTGTGTTGCGGGAGAAGTGTGTAAAATGCATCCAAAATCCCTATTCACGCCAGTAACCAGGCCGGATGGGATCAACTGGGGTGAGAGCCTTAAGGGGGTACAACCGTGCTCGAGGACCGTCGTTCGGAGTCCACGTTAAACTGTAGATCCCGCCCAAATTGGCCACAGCAGCGAAAAAGAGACGTTAACTTAATAAGACAAGACAAGACAACCTCCTTTGCTCGTTTCGCCGTGCCAATCTCGCCATTTATCTTGCTTGTTTGAATGTGTTTGATGTTTAGATGTCAGCTTACGTTTGTAAAATGTTTCCTTACAAATTAAAGACTAACCGGATTCAATACGACGTGTAAAAGCGGTACTGGGTTTCAAACTAGTTTTAATTGCGCGGCTAAATGGTTGTTGCAGTTCATTGGTCGGCGCTTACGCTTGCGCACAAGTAGCCAGATCCAAACAAGGATAGACTTATGCGAGATTTATATATCTATTTCATAATGTTGGGACATGAAATTTCCACTTATGCTCAGTATATACCTTTATATGTATATGCTGTCCATAGTCCAAAATGCCTAAAGCGTGAAACTGAATGGACGCGCTCTAGACGCGCTCTACACGTCGTGAACTGTCAAAAGTAAAGAAAACAGAAAACGCGCCCACAATGAGCGTGAGCGTCGTGAGCATAGACATAATACTGTATAGACACGAATGGGTATAAAGCGCGATGTGCCGAGTGGGAGCGAGAGGCAAATAAATAAGGCGATTTGTTTCTCACTCTAAATGGGCGGAGCTAACAACTCCGTAACCATGACGCTCTAACCTCTACAGCCTCATGTCAATCATGTGTCAACATAATCAAGAATTTGTTATCAATTATCTTCGAAAACTACTGAGGAAATATAAGAAATGAAATAAAATTGTAAATATAGCGGGAAAATAGTGGAATTGAGAAGAAAAAGTTCGTTTTCTTGGAGTTTAGAACCCGCGAACTCCAAAATAAAAGGACGTGACGTAACTGACAAGGCAAGAGGTTAGATCGTCATGGTTACGGAGTTGTCAACTCCGCTTATTTAGAGTGAGAGACAAGTCGCCTTATTTATTTGCCTCTCGCTCCCACTTGGCACATCGCGCCCTATACCGATCCGTAGCCTATACAGTATTATGTCTATGGTCGTGAGCGTACGTCAGCCAGAACCTAACCTGACCTATGTGTTCTGTGTCAGCCAGCTATTTTGTATGTTCAATATCATGTATATAATGGTAGTTAATGCTAATATTTTTGGCCACCGAAAAAGACGTTGGTGGGTTAGACCAGTAAATAGAAATAGAGGCGCAACAGGATATTTTTCAAATACTTTTTTAAAGTTGAAAGAATTGGACCCAGAGCAGTTTTTTAAACACACAAGGATGAATGTTGAATTATATGAACGTTGTTAAATCTGTTAAAACTGTTGTTGAATGCTGATTTAACAAAACAGTCTATAAGGAAACCTATAGATGTAGAATGTCGACCAGCTCTAACTCTTTCGTAAGAAGGTTTTTAATTATTTTTAAATACATTCATGTCTTCCTATTTTTCGAAGTATGCAGTAACAGTAACATTTTTTAGCTATGTCATGTGTAAGAAAGGTTGTCTCACACATAACACAAAACATCTAATTCTGGCGTTGAGCGCGTAAAAGTAGAAAGTTGACCAACTTTCGGCGTATTGTTCACGTCAAGCGCGTTCATTTTGTGCAGTTTCATAAAAACGTCACTTGCTCTATCTCATTAGACAGTTCACGACGTGTAGAGCGCGTCTAGAGCGCGTCCATTCTGTTTCACCCATAAAGGTCGACGTGCGAACATCGGCCGCCGCTCAAGACATGCAAGCCAGCAACAAGTGTATTCACAGAACTTAAGCGAAGAAGAACAAAATATAATAAGAGAAAATGCCCGATTGAGACAACGCGTGAGCACACGAAGATCATTGGCATCATACAATCGCTTGGCATTCCAATATGATCCCACTGCGAACTACAGTGATGATAAAAATTTAGATATTGGACCAATGACGACTATATGTCGATATTGCAATGCGTTAAAGTTCAAAAGAGAAACGGCTGGATTGTGCTGCGCAAGTGGAAAAGTCAAACTGGATCCATTATTTACACCACCACAGCCACTGAAACCATTGTTCGATGGAAGTGATCCCGATTCCAGCTATTTTCTTCAACACATCCTTAAATATAATAACTGCTTTCGCATGACTTATTCCTTTGGAGCTAATATCATTCGAGAAGGCGGCTTCATGCCGACTTGCAAGGTAAAAGATAAAACACACATAACCAATCACTCACACCAACACAATGAATTGCAACACATAACAACTACATATACACCACACACTACACCATCACACGATCAGAAGTTACACCGTATTCTTCAACAAATGATTGTTTGCAATTACAGATACAAGGACAAATATATCATTTGCATGGTTCAATGGTGCCAAGACCAGATGAACCGCATCAATTTCTGCAAATATATTTCATTTCGTCGATGGTGGATCAGCTGAATGTGCGGTGCAATATACAGGGAACACAACAGTTAAAGAGACAAATTATTGAACAGTTGCAAGCATTTTTTCACGCTAATAATGCTTTGGTTAATATGTTCAAAACAGCATTGGAACGAATGCCATCGGATACGCACAAATTTGTCATAAGAGCGGATTGTACCCCAACAGGTGAACATGTGCGAAGATTCAATGCACCCACCGTTAATGATGTTGCTGCAATTATTGTTGGCGATCCAACTAAATCGCGAGACATTGTCGTTCAGCGAAGAAACAATATCATGCATCGTATAAACGAGACACATCGTTAATCACCAAACGAAATGTTACATAAAACGAAGCCATCTGGTGGCGAAACGGAGTTCGCCGGGTTTGCTATTATTTATTAACGGCTTCATGCCGACTTGCAAGGTAAAAGATAAAACACACATAACCAATCACTCACAGCAACACAATAAATTGCAACACATAACAAGTAGGCCGGTGCACGGTCACACGATCAGAAGTTACACCGTATTCTTCAACAAATGATTGTTTGCAATTAAAGATACAAGGACAAATATATCATTTGCATGGTTCAATGGTGCCAAGACCAGATGAACCGCATCAATTTCTGCAAATATATTTCATTTCGTCGATGGTGGATCAGCTGAATGTGCGGTGCAATATACAGGGAATACAACAGTTAAAGAGACGAATTATTGAACAGTTGCAAGCATTTTTTCACGCTAATAATGCTTTGGTTAATATGTTCAAAACAGCATAGGAACGAATGCCATCGGATACGCACAAATTTGTCATAAGAGCGGATTGTACCCCAACAGGTGAACATGTGCGAAGATTTAATGCACCCACCGTTAATGATGTTGCTGCAATTATTGTTGGTGATCCAACTAAATCGCGAGACATTGTCGTTCAGCGAAGAAGCAATATCATGCATCGTGTAAACGAGACACATCGTTTGTACGATGCGTTACAATATCCAATCATTTATTGGCAAGTGCAAGACGGATACGACATCACGTTGAAGATGGTCGATCCAATTACAGGTACAATATTCACACAATAATTATTTCTATTATTGCTATTATTGGTTTCCATTAACAATTCATTTAATTTTGCATTTTCAGGCGTATCAACGAATAGTAGGTGATACGACGTTAACCGGGTCATTTATAATTTCATTTATCTTTCTTTTTCTAAACTTACGTGGCATTGCAACGCATGCCGGGTACGGCTTGTTTAATTATAGATACAGTAAATATTCAAAGTTTTAAAAAAATCTTGTAACGAATTTCGAGAAAAATTCAAAAAACCGAAAAATGACAAGTGTAAACTACCCTTTTATCCTGGCTGATTTTAATGAGAAGCTTATTTTTACGTCCCGGTATGGTAGAACGTTTAAATAGAAAGTTTTGACCGTTTGTGTTTTTTAGTTATTGAGAAAATCCTACCAGTCATACATACATACACACTTACATACACAGACGGTTTTCCAAAAACATGTTTTTTTGGATTCAGGGGACCTCAAAACGTTCAGAAATGCTAATAACTCAATTTCGAAAATTCGACCCGATTACAATACTCTCATATATGAGTGTCTCATATGAGAAAGTAAAAATTCCTTCAAGATCATTGATTATAGATGTCTCCCTATGAAGTGTTGCTTTAATTGCTGCTTACACTAGTGAGTATTATTATTAAGTCACCCGACTTAACCTGCATATGTATTTATGCTACTTACTTGCATTAAAGTTAAATGTGTCAAATTAATTAAACTTAAAATTGTATTAAACTAATAAAATTATATATATTTTATAAAAGTTATTAAAACTTGTTTAGGTTTGTCCTAAGAAAGAGAAAAACACCTCCGAGAGCTAATAGATTGCCTTTCTATTAAATACTTTTTAACTGCATATACAAAAATGAATCCATTCTCCACAATATCAATTTATTACAACATTTATAGCATTTAGTATAACAGTTATAAAATATATGTGTGTTTGGCAGTCAAACAAAAATCAAATTACCATTTATTCCGCACAGCCTGAGTATGAATTTTTGAAAAATGCGTCGACAAATGAAATCATGTTTTATTTGAACCGTTGCTTGTATATTTTTAAAAGTAAACAAGTTACACAGTAATCAAAAATTTTATGAAAAACCTCCCATATCACAAAATACTCTTATCATTTATCCATACTAATCATTCCAATTTCTATCAGTGACTACAGTTATTACCTATCCGAATTTTTGTTCAAATATTTTCACTTTTCCTTCGTTCGTAGCAGGATTCCTAATTAAACACGAATTTCGCATTGACATTTTGCACATTTACTAAAATTTAACATCGGTATCTCTCGTGGCGACCTTTAATGTTAAAGTGAGCGTAACAACTACATCCGAACTTTTGCCACTTAATTTATAACAGGATTTCATGTTTGGCGACGGCGGGGAACGTCCCAGAGAGCCAGATTTTTCTTGCGGTTCGAATTCTCAGGTCTACTTGACTCCAAGTGACCAAGCTGCCTCCCTTGCGAGCCCTTAGGAACAAGAACTCTGGAAATGAAATAATATTATAGTACGGTCGTGTGCGTGTGTATGTGTGTGTGAAGGACGGAATTTAAAGCTGGCGGGAGAAAGAATTGCTCGAGGTATTTCGTAGCTCGAGAGTTTGAAGGTTGTTTCTAAAATGGCGCAGTTTGAGGTAAACTTTTGGCTAGTGGTGTGGTTAGATTTAAAATCGATGAGACGTGAAAAATCGTTACTTCGTCTTAAATTGTACTGGTGGTCCTTCAGCCCGAATCTAAAGCAGATTTACGACGGAAATATTCAACGATGTAATGGAAACCTCACAATACATTACAGCAACTTAGGAATTATTTAAGTACATAAATCGGAAACAACTTTCCGAGAGCCGAACTTCATACTGCCAGTGCAAAAGTACGTCTCGATATTTACTTTCGTTTTATGTTTGTGGTCGGTTCTCAAATCAACTACATTTATAAAATTTATGATCTCTACAAACGACGCACATTCGAAATGCTCGACTTCAGCAATTCCCTTTGTTTTCCTTTATATTTCCGAACCGTGAATAATTTAAGGAATACGGTTTGACGTTTAGATTCCTCCATATATTCCTGACAAGTGTTGTTATATAGCATTTTCGTTCAGAATTATTGCGTACGGCTTCCTGAAAAATTGATGGGGAGCTGGCATGAATATTTTAAACTTCCATATTTAAATGTTAAAAACGGTCAATAATGCTTCCGTGCATTTTAAAGTAGTTATTATTTATGTATCCGACTTACGAGTGCTATTATAAAATGGGTTTGAAATGGTGGTGTTGTGTCCGATAAAATGTTAACTGCTCTGTTTCATTGTATGTATTAGTATTCTTCAGCTCATCTTTAATAACATTGTGTTACCTTGTCCATGTCTGGCGCAGCGGTTCTAAAAATATATCCGAAAGCTGTATCGTTCTGTCTCGAAAATCAAAATATGTATAGAATAGAAATATCTTTATATGGGGTTTTGATGTAAATAAGACAAACTTTCCAGGCACCTTTCATTCTTGCCCAATACAACGGTGGAAAAATGAAGAGCAAAGGAAAACGTAAGGACAAAGAAAACAAAAATCTTCTTTATAATACTACGTATAAACTTGAACATTGCGCCGCGCGACGAACAGCGCAACAAACCGAACGCCAAACAGAACGCTAGTTTGGACGGGGCTACGAATGTGTTGGCAAACCAATTAATCAAGCTGTCATGTTCGCGTTCGTGTGCGTGGTCGATCCGTCGTTTGTCGGTTTTTCAGCGCGCCTCAAAGGGAATGCGCGCAAATGGGTTTGTAGGTTTGGACGGGACCGCGAACCAAACGGCGAACACGTGTAGAAGACGCAAGGCGCTAACATGTCAACCCAAGGCTCTTGGGCTGACATGGCTCCTCTTAGTGTAGATCCCGTTTTTAGATTTCTTTACCAATTTTGCTCAATAAGAACTCAAAATCAGAAGGGGTCATCCTTGTAAAATTTTTGTACTGTCCACTTACAACTTTAAATTTTAATTGACTTACTAAACTGCTATTTTCCACATGTCTTTGTGTATATAAATTTGACCATCTTCTCGGTCTGTGACGTTTTTCCGTTACTGCCAGTGAATAATGAATGTAAATATAAGCCGCTGCTGCCTCCATGGGCTTCATGACTGTTTGGCAGAAACTGCGGGAACGGCACAAACCCGTTCCGTTCGAGGTTCTGTTCGCCAAAATTAAACACCTGTTCGCCGTTCTGTTTGGCGTTCGGTTTGTTGCGCTGTTCGTCGCGCGGCGCAATGTTCAAGTCTGTACGTAGCTTTAACGTTGCGCAAATTTCTAACGGCAGGTCCTATTTGCAATCCGTACGATTAAAAAAGTGACTCGAATGTAAAACATCTGCTCTTGTGCCCTAGTACTTTGTGTTATATTGCAGTTTTTCCATTAGCTAATAACTAATCTGTTATTGATGTCTATTGGTTGCCTTTGCAAGGGCAAATCCTGACATATTTCATTCATTGTTGAAAGGGGATCGATGTAGAACGACCTGCATAACGCTGTTAGTGGATTACGATATTTATGTAATGTTAAATACATTTAAAAATAAAGGCGGTAACTTTTTAAGCGTTTTGTAGATGTTTCAAAAAGGAAGTGAGCTATGTGATGTTCTCAGAACAAATTATAAAGAGGGTAAAATGCTTTTAATACAGGCATATTTCATATCTTCAACGTAATTAAAAGGGCTTAATGTTTATTTATGAGTATTATGGAAAGTTCTTCATATTTTATGGAGGAAGGAGAGTCGTTATTTGTCATAAAGTTAAAAGAGAACAGATAACAGCCAGAATCCGGCTTAATCCTTTGCTTCAGCGGCGAAAACTCGATTTCTTTTAGCGGCTCCTTTCAGTGAGAAGCCATACATCATCGCGAGTAAACACCCCTGTTGTTTTTCTTCACGAGAGAACTCATTTCCCACTATTCCCATTATGAATGAAACTGTAAACTTGATTTATCGTTTTCACATACTTTCCGTGAAGCTTTTAGCGTTCCTCCGAGGAAAAAAGGCTGATTCCACCATGTTTTCTTATCGTGCTCGTTTCCACCAAATTTATAAGGGACATTGCGTGAATTAATGTATTTTTGATGCTCGCAGTCGATAAGAAAGATGCTAGTCGTTACAGATTGCTCACTACTCCCTTTCTCCTTCTCTGCTTTCTCTCACGCTCACACGCCCACTCGGCGTGTCAATCGGATGATGACGAAGAAAAATATTTCTCGACGTACATAAACCCTCACGTTGACATACAAGTCATCTGCATGAGAAGTCGAAGTAAGTTTTTCGCCCTATTTTTAACACTTTGAGTTCACTTCCATTTTAAGGACGATGGACTCCCAACTGATAAACATTTATGCGGAAGAATTCTAACAAACAATTCTGTATAAAGGTACAATATAAGGTCACCCAGAATGCGAGAAACGGACTAAGAGTGTAATTATTAAAGTGGTCATAAGTGCGTAAAATTGTTATTAGAAGTTCAAATAGATCAGAAACTAGATGGAATATAAGTACACCGCAAACTGTATGCAAGGGACGTCAAAATGACCCTAGTAATAATACCTGATTGCCTAAATTTGAATTTTTATCAAAATTCAAGAACAGACGAAATTCGACGAATAAACATTCGAAATCTTAACAATATTGACTATTGTGAAACGCAAGTAGCAATAATTAGTTCCTAATACAATTTGCTAATGAAATTCTTGGAATTCGACAGAACTGACATAATTTTTTTTATTGATTACTGCAATCTCAACAATAATCACCTCCGCCATTTTCTAGAACACCTTCATAGATATGATAAGAGCTTCTTCAGTTAGCTAGAAACCGCATTATGAAGCCGAATTCAACAAATTTTGATGCTTTAAAATCAACTTCATCCAGAGTAGATGTGACCAAGCAGTCACTTGTTTTGGGGAAAAAATAGTGAAACCTATTTATAATGACCAGGGGACGGATTATATGCACAAGAGAATCACGATTTTATGCACATATATAAGCTACCGTTTTATGTAAAACATGCATAAGATATGCAATAAAATGAAAATATATGCAATAAAATCAAAATACATATATGCAAAACATTAATGAAAGTCAATAAAGATTTTTAAGTGTAATTCTGGGTTTATTTATAAGTTCCTATAACAAATATTCAAATTTAGGCTACGAGCTCAAAAATGACCAATAATTTTTTTTGTAATTTGAAACTTTTGTAGTTTTAAATTAAAACTCTATAACACATTACAATAGGTTTTATTACATGAGATGGAAATTAGAGTTTCAATTAAAGTTTTCAATAAAATACAATAATAAAAATAAACTTGTACAATGCTTATACGTGTATAATAAAAGAAAATACAAACATGTTATCTAATCCGAAGTATTATACAATAAATTAAGTAATAAATGCTTTTCAAAATTTTCGACTAACAACGAGTGCCTACTTTCATCTAAAATATATTTATGAACAGAAAACCTTCTCTCTGCATCAACCGATGTTACGGGACATTATTTCAATTTGGGGATTAAGCTATAATTTAAATCAATATCATCTAACATTGTTTCCCCTTCAAAAATTCTAGAAATATGTAACAATTTTATATAACCCACATTTTTTTCCAAAACATTCTAATTTATCGCATTTTTTCCAATTTTTCCTTTAACATTTCTCTCTGAATTTTGAAATTATCTGAAAATAATCTACAAGTGTCTCAGAATTTTTTGTAAAGCAATTAGCGTTTCCGGAACAAAGCTATAATTTGTTTTTATATAAATTAATTGCTGGTGTACAATATTTTGGAATAATGCTTGTGACGTTAAAACACATTGAAAAGCATCTGTTAGATCCAATATCAATTTTATTAATTCATTAAAAGGTTCTGCATTAAAAAGACACTTTTTATCCATGTTCCGCATCTTGTGATAATCGGTTGTGGTGGTAAAGGCATGTTTGGTCAGATCTCTTTATTTGAAACAATATATACGAAATATATGCGAAAATATGACGATTTTCTTAAAATAAGCAAAATTTATGGAAAATATTACTTATGTGCACAATTTACATATAATTCGTCCCCTGCTAATGACCATTAATTATTAAAGATTAATTTTAATAAAATTCTTAACATATGTTTACAAACTTACTTTATAAAGACATATTTATTTTAGATTGGGTGGTTTGATGATTGACGTTTTAATTTTCCAAAATCAATAGAGTTATTCCTAATAAAGTATTATTAATTTGGAGTGTATTGAAAAAATAGTGAACACTTATTTTTAACGACCAATATTTAATCGATATTAATTTCAATAAAATTCGTGACATATTTGCTAACTTATTTTATTAAAGATATGTTTATTTGAGCCTAGATGGTTTGATGATGCACGTTTCAAACGTTCTAAATCAGTAGAGCTCTTCTTAATAAATTATTATCAATTTGGGGTTATTGTAAGTTACTTTTTTTATGAAATTCTTATCAACTGTCTCAAGAAATCACTAAGTTAAAGTATCTATAGCTTATATACACAAATTTCTGATTATTACATATCATTTGTTTGGAAAAATTATTATCAAATTTTAGTTTATTGTCCTTAAACTATATCTACAGATAAATGAATTATTATCAAAAGGTGAAATGTGGATAGTTTAATGACATCATCTGTTTTTTGATTTCCTGCAATTTAGATTATACATTTCTGCATGTATTACTTTACCGTTTGTTTCAACCGAGATTACACAAAGTGCAATTCGGCGAAATAACTGTAAATGATTGTATAATCCTAAAAGTGATCGAACTAATCAAGACTTATCTAATCTTATCTGAATTTATTAATCTTCTTTGTATCTATGCGTTATTAGAAACAATAATCGCAATGTTCATAGAAACTTAAAAAGACGTCAACTGGTTATAATTATTCTTCTGAACAAAATTATAATAACTAATGAAATTAATACAATTAATGATTATTAAATTAGTTAATTGAAGATTAAGGAATTAAAGGTTCCTTAAATAATGACGATGTTGTCGTTGGCATTAGCAATATATATGTTCAGGTAAAATTTAACCTACTTTACCTTTATATCTCAAACTAAATTCAGACTTCCAAAGGACCTTTTCTGTTTTCCAGAACTGAAAGTTCCTAGGATGTTGAACGAGAGTCTGAAAGAATTTAGAAAATATCCTTGAATCTCTTAATTTTGGTCCCCTTTATCTCAGAAAATTTAGAAATTGGACCAAAAACGGCTGACAAATGGACGTATTAAAGGCATAACGTTTTAAGCAATTAATGCTTAAATTAAACAATTAAGCGATTAATGCTAAGAATTAACTCAGCCTTATAAAACACTTTGCAAATGCGTTTGATAGGGTTCTTCATGGTGTGACAATAGGAAATTAGATAAATTTGGATTTGCTCCCAATTCTGTTGAATTTATTGATTTCTGCATTAATGTAGATATACAAGTAGTATATCTACTTGAAGTATAACTCGATTGCCGGAACTAACGACCTGTCGACCGTCAGATTAATTTTGACCATGAGTCCCCTTACAATAGTTGAACACATTGAAACGCCAATGGAGTGTAGTTGGAAATAATTCGAGAAAAGTTGTCATGCAAACTGTAATGCTTAAATTAAACAATTAAGCAATTAATGTTAAGGATCAACTCAGCATTATAAAAGACTGTGCAAAGACATTTGATAAGGTTCTTCATGGTGTGACAATAGGAAATTAGATAAATTTGGATTTGCTCCTAATTCTGTTGAATTTATTGATTTCTGCATTAAGGTATAAACAAGTAGTATAACTACTTGGAGTATAACTCGATCCTCGGAACTAACGACCTGTCGACCGTCGGGTTAATTTTGACCATGGGTCCCCTTACAATTGTTGAGCACATTGAAACGCCAATGGACTGTAGTTGGAAATACTTGGCGGAAAGTTGTGTCATGCAAAGTGTATTGTTCGTTTTCAGATAGTAAATAATATTAAATGGAAAGTCCTTTTCTTGTTGACAATGTTAAAAGATTAGTATTTGAAATAAACCTTATGATAATAGTATATTATTATACTAGTTTAATAAGACGGAGTATTGTCACACGAGAGTTTTAAAGCACGACGAGCGAAGCGAGGAGTGCTTTAATAGAACGAGTTCTTTTAAACTTAACTTTTAAACTTCTTAAATAGAACGAGTGGCTGTTCAAGTTCTGGTATTACACTAGGGAATTTTGCTTGGGTTGGTCACACTGACGTCACTGACATGGACGTTTCGTATTTGAATTTGAAAATCTAGTAGCCCTAGGACAAATTCAATAACTACGCTCTTACTTACGTGCGAGAAATGGAAGGCACAACTGTAGAACTGACCTGTACAGCGTATTTTCAAGAGAAAAGCAAGACAAAAAAGTCTTCGACGCTCTAGACATCGTACTATAGCATGCTGAGAGCATGTCTAAATGCTTATATCGAAGTTTTCACGATTGCATGCTTTTCTCAAACGGCAGTCTCAAGGACATCAGCCAAAGAAATAAAAAAAATTTGGATATTGCTTAAATAAATCAATTTTTAAGTCAAGGCTACGATCTTCATTATTTGGCAGTTAAAGTAATTTTTTTTTATATCATGTTTCATTGATTACCTGCTTGTATTGTTTTCATTCAGATTATACTCATAATGAGATATACTTATTACTTACGGGCTTCATCTTATTAAGAAATATGTCAGCCTTCGACCAATCGGCATAGCTTCAAAACGCTTTTTTCTCACATACCGAAACGGCCGATGCATCACTAGGGGTTAATAAGGTTAGCTATAGGGATTAATAAGATTAGCCAAGTGCCACGCATAATTGCTACGTTTCTGAATCTTGCTAATCCAGATCAGTACACGGGGCACTGCTTACGTAGGTCCAGTGCATCAAACTTGGCCAATAATGGAGCAGATTTAATTAGGTACTATAAAAAACCATGGGGCCTGGAAGTCTTGAGCAATAGCAGAGGGGTACATTGACACTTCGTTAAAAAGGAAAAGAGATGTGGCGGATATGCTGAGATCATCGACATCCACTTCACCTTCCGTCAATGCACAACCAATGTCCGAACCAGAACCCCCTAAAATTGGAACAATAAACAATATCAATTCAATCACAAATGAGACCAATTTCGTACGAAATATTCAGGGAAATACTAATTTTAATCACCCAAAATGTCTCTGGAATTAGCATAAATGCCCAAACCACAGTAAGTCGTAGTTAAAGTTTTCACTAATTGTACATTATATTCCATTCGGAAAATCGAGAGAGTAATAAAATGTCATTATAAATGCAAATCCTCAAAAACTGTAGTACTGGCGAGATATGTATAAACATTGCATTTAGTTATACGTCTCTGTACTGTTCCTAGGAACTATTACATTGAAAAGCACCCGGATCAAATTTCTACCTGCGTTCGGGTCAAGGGATATAATCCGTCTTTATCTTTCTTATGAAGAATTGAATGCTCTTTCTCTATTACTCCAATTCGGTTATTTCGCACTGTTTTCGTTTACTTGAAATCGTCACATCAGAGTCACGCCATGGGGTTTTTTATTTAAAGAAAAAATCATAAGCAATATTTGTTTATTTAGAATTTATGGAACCTATATATAAATAATAAATTTATACCGTGAGGTCGAAATGAAACTATAATTAATTCACTTTTACTCAAAGAACTGAACTTTTCCTAATATTATACCTAACACTGGCATATGCCATAAGGGATAGAAATATACATCAATCCAAATTAATTACTTACTAAATTAATATATCAAAAGCACAAAGTATACATAACATCACTTTTGTCCAAGCTTATAAGAAACAAAAAAATTTTAAAACGAGGAACGTGGCACAATTTCACAAATTATACAAAAGAAGTAACTAAATGGCTTAAAATAATAATATATTTATTGGAAATAAACGTTTTTTTACAAGAATAACAAATCTTGTTTAAACAGTTCAAAACGGTTTAAATCTTAAGTTAATAATAATATAGGTAACTATAAGTATACCTAAATCGATTTTCAGAAATCTCATTTTCTCGTACAAGAATCCGTTCAGGTATACAAAAGGTACACGTTCAAAAGAAAAAGGAGTAATCGTGAGGTTTTGGAAAGACGCAATGTTCAGGAATGTTTTCAAGTTGAAATTAATTAATATTCAGAATCATCTGAAGAACTCTCTTCATTGATATCCTGCGCAGTAATGATTAAGGGTTCCACGGCGTTATCAATCATAAAATCTAACTCCCAAAATTTTTCTTCTTCTTTTATAACATGATTTATGACTTTTTGCCAATTTTCAGAGGTGGTTCTGCGAATGGATTCTTCCAGAAGAATTTGAACATCTTTTAATTTAAATGTTTTATTTTCCCGAGCAACATAGCCTTTTACCTGAGCCCATATTAATTCTATGGGATTGAGTTCGCAGTGATAGGGCGGAAGACGAAGCACAGTTATTTGGCGATTTTGTGCCATTTCATCAACTGCATACCTTTTACGAAAGTTGCAGGTCTTTACAATTGATATCAATTCCGATTTGACCATGTCCTCCTTATACGGAATATTTTTTCTTATCAGCCAATTTAAAATTTCAGCCTTCCGCCAAGAAATTACCGGGGATTTATCGACCTGTCTGGAATGATAGCTCGCATTATCCATGACAATTACGGAACCAGGTGGGATGAGATCGAGCATTTGAACGAAGTACTCCTCGAAAACGTCCGCGTTCATGTCTTCATGATAATCTCCCGTCTTGTTCGATTCAAAAAGAAGTAAGCCGCCATCCACAAAGCCACTAGTACTGCCGATGTGGGTAACAATAAGTCGTTTACCTTTTCCAGCCGGTGCTTTTAGTCCTGTTGATAAACCTTCTAAAAAGGCTTGTCGCGGATTCACCACACTTTTGTCCTGCCACACTTTTCCCACGGTATATCCTTGGTTTACCCAGGTTTCATCCAGATAAAAAATAGCCCTTCCTTCTTGTCGAAATTTTTTAATATCTCTGAGGTAGCTTCTTCGCCAGCAAATAATTTCATCGGATTCCCGAAGAGGAGAAGTTTTAATTCGCTTATCCCAACAAATACCTAGTTCCTTCAGAATCGTCCACAACTTGGTCCTTTTCAATGTCATACAGTCTTCTGGCAGTTCATGTAACATTTTATCCAATGTTGGGATTTCACGTTTGAAAAAAAAGGAATGAAGCGTTCGACGAATGAGTCTCTTGCATTTGAGCATTTGACAAGCATTTGAGGTCTTCCTGGTGCAGATTTTGGAGCCTTCACCTCTCCACTCCTCTCTTCCCTTTTGACGCGATATATCGTTGATTTTCCATATCCCGTCATTTTGTGACACATTTCAACTAGGTCATCTACGCTGGATTTAGGATGTAGATGTTTCAATCCGTTAAATACATTTAAAACAACCACTTTTTCACGACACGATAACGCCTGCTTATTCGGTAACTTACACGGGGTAAAGTTCATAAGACTTGACATATTTAATTCTTGATAGTAAGACTATTAGAATAAGAATAACCGAAATTCAGGTATTTCCCTTTTATACCTCCTTCAACGGAGGGAGAACTTTCGACCCCATTTCCAGGTAATTCTTAATCCTACAGGTAAATCTCTGGTAACAGTTAACTAAGTAGTTTAGTGGAAGAGTAAAGGTGCCTGAACAAATTATTAAGTGTCCACATTAAAAAAGACCCTTTCCAAAATGGTCTCCGAGTTGACGAATTGTCTAAAAGTATTCAATATTTACAAGTAATATCATTCATTGATATATTTCGTTAACGGCACCGATTAAATTGGTAATTATATGAATTCATTCCTTTTAGGTTCAATCCTTAATCACTATATGTACGATACAACTTCAAGAAATTTTAAAATGGAAACAGTTCGATGGGTGAATTTAATTTATATTTAAAAATCAGGGAAATAAGGATGGTACGCCCTTTGTTACAACCCTAACCTCCGATTTTGAGTTATTTATTACTCTCTCCCTATTTCGAATGGAACGTCTTTTGGGTCATACCGTCTTTTGTAACTTGTAATGCGTTTTGTACTAGAATAATATAAAATAATACCAAATAATACATTTTTCATGTAAATATTAAAGGTTATGTTTACTAATAATTTAACCTTGACGGCTGCACACGCACACGTCTCTGTGAGAAGTTGATGTACCAACTTAACAAAACTAAAAAGTTACCAAAAGTAGTGTAATAATATGAATATTATTACACTACTTTTGATGCAATAATGAGATCATTAGTAACGCAAAGTAGATAAATGAAATGTTTTGGAAACTCGAACAGATTGTTGACATACTAGTAACGCAACAAGGCAATGTATTGTAATTATTGAATAATGTAATGTAAATTTTATGTCAGGATTTTGTAATGTCAAATATTACAATTAATTTACCAGGCAAATTCGTGATATTAATTTGTTGCTTAAATAGTGAAGTTTATATCTATTGTGCCACTATAGGTCTTCAGCCATTTATTCTTGCATGTAATAATAAATTACTCTTCCTGTTTGTAAAAATGTCAAAATGAATAATGAAAATAATTGTAATTACGTGAACGTTACAAAACGATAGATATTTTTCTATACGAAGATTCGGTCAGAACGTTTAACACCTACCCCAACTTCCAAAAGAAAAGAAAATGGCTTATCTACCCTCCGTTATCGATTCCGGCGAGATTTCCCTCTGTTTCCCTTTTTGCCGATGGAGTTGTTAAACCGGCGCCGGGGTGTTGCAAGCAATCGAGTAGGAGGACATCGGTGCAATATCCGTAATTTATCCTCTCGCCCGGTCCGCCTGTGCCAGGGATAATTCTTAACACCCCATCGAGACCAGAAATCTTAGTGTAGCAGAATTTATCGTAATCTGTGAACACAACCTTGCTTGTACATTAACTGTCTAGGAAAGTTAATATCGGAGCTGCGAACCGCTACACTGCAGTGCGGTAATAAGATTTTAGTGTGGTAAGTTAACAGTCCCCTAGAGTGCACACTCATGGGGAATGAGAAAATGTGGTGTAAGGAGGCGGACGGAGGAGGGCGGCGGTGAAAAGCTGAGGAGGGACAAAAAGCTAGAGACATCGCCTTGTCGGCCACTGATGTGTTTTTTGCTCGTTAAAGATATTGAAAATGGTGCCGGTTGAGTTACAGCTGGCTCAGCTGTTGGGAAATTTGTGATTTATGGAGATGGTAATTTACGTATAACGTGCACGTTACAACGTTTCAAAGATCTTATTAATTAATATTAGGTATAAAGTTTGTCATTTAACACGAACAATAATACTACTTTTTAATTAAAAAAAAAAAGATAGATATTACAGTGAATAATGTTCTTTGTATGGCCAGTTTAGTTTTGATATACCTCAATACACACACAGATTGAAATGTGTACGTAGCCTAATACGTTTACGTTGTTTCCCCTTATCTATCCCATATGAGATAAATCCAGATCAAGGAAATACCGCGTGTGGGTATGCATGAGTAGGACAAGCTCCCATAATAAATATATTTGTTTTACAAAAATTGATATAAACTCTTTCGCGATCCCGTATTAAATCCCCCCGGATAAGCCGGATAAATCGCTATCTCTCCATACTTCATTCTTTAATATGGGATTCAGCAGAAGAAATCCAATTTTCATGAAATTTTCCATTCATCCAAGCTGAACCACATTATATTCCGAATCCACCTTCATGCCGAAATATCTCTTTCTTCTTTCATAGCAAACATGGAATGGAGGCACGTAAGCAATATAAAGAAAATTGAATTTCTAGACCTCAATTAGATCGAATAAAAGCGAAAAGCCGCAGTAGTCTTTTAATATACGATACAGAAACTGACAGAGGCAAAAATATTTCCTTAACAGTACACATGTTCCGCGCAAAAGTGCCACGTCACGTAACGCGGCATATTCCTGAAGAAGGTCGAATTCAATTATAATGACAGCACTGAATGGAATTGCCTGCATCACGCTTTATGTCTCTATATTTTCGAATCCGATATTTCCGTTGGAATTGAGTTACGAACTGCAGATATTTCTATTTAGATTCTCCACGACTACCGGGCGGGAATGGGATATCTTTTCAATTTCTTGAATACCGCGCGACGATGAAAGCGACAATATTTTATTATCATCTTCGGGTCTACGTTGTGCGCATTTTCTGCAACTAAGATCAAAGAAGATGACGATCTCTATTAACTGGAATTTGCTTGAATTTATTCAGTCGAAACTGCAATTACTCTACCTGGCAGTGGGGGGTAAAATAAAGTATGTCAGTCGAATGGTTAGGAATGTGCCTATACTCGTTTTTGTTTGACTAAATCCACTTTCGGAAAGGTAAATAAAATCATTTGAGTTAAGGGTGGAATGCTTGCAATTATATTTACTAATCTCAAATGAGATTCATTTATCCGTACTTCGATTGAGTCTTTCCATTCTTAGTTTCCTTATTTAGTTTAATGATTATTGGTGTTTGTAAGTCAGAAAATGTATAAATCAGAAACGGTTCTTGAAACTTTAGGTATCAGTCAATGTTACAATAGAAATCCTTTCTAAGTTCAGTTTGTGCGTCATCATGTTTCATATATCTCGATTATGTGATTATATGATTGATATTATATAAGTCATATAATTCAAACCATCCCGAGAGATGGTTTCAAACTACTACGAACAGCATTTTCTGATTCAATTTTCCTTCAATCTTCGAATTAAATTCAAAAAAATTAATATTCAGATTTAACAATTTTCGAATTCAGCTACAGCATACAGCATATACATAAAATGCATTGCCAGGAAGGATTCATTATTTTCACTGCAATATGAAATTAATAAAGTAATGTGGTGTTTATTAGTACATTTACTACCTATTTCGGTCAAAGTGAGATTTACTGTCAAATATTACATACATAATGCTAATTTTAGAAAAATGAGTGATTTAAGTTTTCATTATCTTTTACTGAAATTTTAGCAACTAATTTGACTACCTCAAATTTAGCTTCTGGTTCTATACTAATTATGAACTATACTTGAGAAGCAAATCATGGAAACTCAAATTTAGTGAGTCTTCATAGTTATTTAGTGCAAATTTATTGACGAAGTATAAGGCTTCTATTTGATTTTGTTTCAATAACATGAACTTGAGTTTGAAATACCACAAAAATCTCCTTATGCAACGCTGCACTTTAAACATTTCCAAAAAATTTGTCGAAAATTCAATGCTAATGAAAATCCTCAAAATTATTAATAACAGTTTTACTGACGAAATTTGAAGTTTGAGTCTGATTTTGATTCAATACTATAAACTTGAGTTTAGAATGTTACAAAAATCTGCTTTTATAACGCTAAATTTTGAAAATTCACATAAAATTCATCGAAAATTCAATTACGATGAATCTCCTCTAAGCTACCTATTAAGATTTTATTAAAGTACTGATGAAGTTCGAAGGTAATATCTAAAATTATTTCAATGACATGGATTTCGACTTGAACTACTACAAAACCCTCGGTATATTTATATGATGCTGAATTTTGAAAGTTTTCACAAAATTCCTACAAATTCCAATTTCGTAAAGGCTTCTAAGCCAGTTAGCATAGTTTTATTAATGTTGTGACGAATTTTGAGACTAGACTCTAGACTCTAATTTAAAAATGCCTAAAAAATTGATGAAAACTCTAATGTTAGTGAAACACCTCACAGGTATTCATTGTCGCTTGATCAAAATTCTGACAAAGTTTAAATCTTCCAAATCTTCTGATTTTGATTATTTGATTATCAGTAATATGAAACTGAGTGTGAAGTTTAATAAAATTGTGCGAATGCAACTCCCAACCTTAAAAACATCTAACAATTTCATGAAAACTCTAATAACACTTAAATTCCTCACAGATATTCAATGTCGCAGTTCGATTCATAAATAGGAACTTGAGTTTAAAATGTTTCCAAATTCTGATGAACTTTAAAAATTCTCAAAAAACTCATGTCAACTCTAATTTCGATAAGACTTCTCAATAATATTAAATAAGGTACGAGTTAAACACAGACGAAGTTCCCACTGTCATCCGAATTTATTTCAGTAATGTGAATTTCGTTTTGAAATTTTACTATAACTTTTTATTTACTTATGTATTGCTGAAATTTAAAAATTCATGAAGAATTCCTCGAAACTCCAATTTTGATGAGATTTCACATATGATATTGTTAAAGTTCTGACCAAATTTTAGACTTCTTTTCGAATTGCTTCCAGTAATATAAACTTGAGTTTGAAATGATACAAAAATCTGATAATATAACGCTAAATTTTAATAATTCACAAAAAAATTATCAATATTCCAATTTTGATTAAATTTGTTGGAAATACTTATCATGGAATTATTGAAGTACTGACAACATTTGAGGCTATCATCTGATTCGCAGTATCTGATTATCAGTAATATGAAACTGAGTGTGAAGTTTAATAAAAATCTGCGAATGCAACGCTTAACTTTAAAAATGCCTAAAAAATTCATGAAAACTCTAATAACATTTAAATTCCTCAAAGGTATTCAATGTGGTTTGATTAAAATTCTGACAAAGTTTAAAGCTTCCATCTAAGTTCGATTCATTAATAGGAACATGAGTATAAAATGTTTCAAAATTCTGTTTATATGATGCTAAACCTTAAAAATTTCCAAAAAACTCCTGAAAACTCCAATTTCGATAAGTCCTCTCAATACTATTGAATACGGTATTAGCTAAAGATAGGCAAAGTTCATGCCTATCTCCCGAATTAATTTCAGTAATGTGAATTTCGTTTTAAAATATTACTGAAACATTTTGTTTACTTATGTAATGCTGATATTTAAAAATTCATGAAAAATTCCTCGAAACTCCAATTTTGATGAAATTTCACAAATAATTTTGTTGAAGTTCTGACCAAATTTTAGACTTCTTTTCAAATTGCTTCCAGTAATATGAACTTGAGTTTGAAATGATACAAAAATCTGATAATATAACGCTAAATTTTAATAATTCACAAAAAAATTATCAATATTCCAATTTTGATTAAATTTGTTGGAAATACTTATCATGGAATTATTGAAGTACTGACAACATTTGAGGCTATCATCTGATTCGCAGTGTCTGATTATCAGTAATATAAAACTGAGTGTGAAGTTTAATAAAAATCTGCGAATGCAACGCTTAACTTTAAAAATGCCTAAAAAATTCATGAAAACTCTAATAACATTTAAATTCCTCAAAGGTATTCAATGTGGTTTGATTAAAATTCTGACAAAGTTTAAAGCTTCCATCTAAGTTCGATTCATTAATAGGAACATGAGTATAAAATGTTTCAAAATTCTGTTTATATGATGCTAAACCTTAAAAATTTCCAAAAAACTCATGAAAACTCCAATTTAGATAAGTCCTCTCAATACTGTTGAATACGGTATTAGCTAACGATAGGCAAAGTTCATGCCTATCTCCCGAATTAATTTCAGTAATGTGAATTTCGTTTTAAACTATTACTGAAACATTTTGTTTACTTATGTAATGCTGATATTTAAAAATTCATGAAAAATTCCTCGAAACTCCAATTTTGATGAAATTTCACAAATAATTTTGTTAAAGTTCTGACCAAATTTTAGACTTCTTTTCAAATTCCTTCCAGTAATATGAACTTGAGTTTGAAATGATACAAAAATCTTATAATATAACGCTAAATTTTAATAACTCACAAAAAGTTACCAAAACTCCAATTTTGATGACACTATTTGGAAATACTTCTCGTGGAATTATTGAAGTATTGACATCATTTGAGACTATAACCTAATTCTGATTATTTGATCATCAGTAATATGAAACTGAGTGTGAAGTTTAATAAAAGGCTGCGAATGCAACGCTCAACTTTAAAAATCCATAAAAAATTCACGAAAACTCAAATAACCAATCACAGTTAAACTCTTCACGGGTATTCAATATCGGTTTGTCAAAATTTTGACAAAGTTTAAAGCTTCCATCTAACTTTGATTCATTAATGGGAATTTGAGTTTAAAATATTTCCAAATTCGGCCCAATAACGCTGAACTCTTAAAAATTCCCAAAAAACTCATGTAAACTCTAATTTCGATAAGACTTCTCAATACTATTAAAGGTATTAGTTAAACACAGACGAAGTTCCAGCTGTCATACGAATTTATTTCAGTAATGTGAATTTTGTTTTAAAATGTTACTAAAACTTTTTATTTACTTATGTAATGCTGAAATTTAAAAATTCATAAAAAATTCCACGTAGCTCCAATTTTGATGAAATTTCACAAATGATTTTGTTAAAATTCTGACCAAATTTTAGACTTCTTTTCGAATTCCTATCAGTAATATGAACTTGAGTTTGAAATGTTACAAAAATCTGATAATATAACGCTAAATTTTAATCATTCACAAAAAATTTATGAAAATTCCAATTTTGATGAAACTTGTTGGAAGTACTTATCATGGAATTATTGAAGTACTGACAACATTTGAGGCTATAATCTGATTCTGATTATTTGATTATCAGTAATATGAAAATGAGTGTGAAGTTTAATAAAAATCAGCGAATGTGACACTCAAATTTAAAAATGCCTAAAAAATTCATGAAAACTCTAATGTCAGTGAAACTCCTTACAGGTATTCAATGTCACTTGATCAAAATTTTGACAAAGTTTAAAGCTTCCATCTAATTTTTGTTAAAATTTTATATACAAATAAAATGTTTCAAAATTCTGCTTATATAACGCTGAACTTTAAAAATTCCCAAAAACTCATGTAAACTTTAATTTCGATAAGACTTCTCCGTACTATTAAATAAGGTGATAGTTAAACACAGACGAAGTTTTAACTGTGATCCGAATTTATTTCAGTAATGTGAATTTCGTTTTGAAATGTTACTAAGACTTTGTATTTACTTATGTAATGCTGAAATTTAAAAATTCATGAAAAATTCCTCGAAACTCCAATATTGATGAAATTACACAAATGATTGTTTAAAGTTCTGACCAAATTTTAGACTTCTTTTCGAATTGTTTTCAGTAATATGAAGTTGAGTTTGAAATGTTACAAAATTCTGATAACATAACGCTAAATTTTAATAATTCACAAAAAAGTTATCAAAACTTCAATTTTGATGACACTTGTTGGAAATACTTCTCATGGAATTGTTGAAGTACTGAACATTTGAGGCTGTAATCTGATTCTATTTCAATATGAATTTCAGTTTGAGATAGTATTACAGAAAGATTTCATCTGATAATTTAACGCTGAACTTATAAAATAATTAAATAAAATAGGTAACATAGCAATGTGCAAAACTCAAGTATGTTTTACTTAGTACCTTCCCCTTTCCCCTACCCGAATTAAAAACTTCCTGAAAACGTCTTAAAAACCTCCCAAAAAATGAAAATTGCTCCTCACATATGAAAGGCCGTGCAGTGTTTAATGATCCCATAATTAATTTTTAATCCACCCGCTCCCATCGAAAAGTTCGACACCTTCAGTAACAAATGACCGAAATAAACAATTTCTGGCGGCGTCTCGTGCAAACTGAAGAAGTTGATTGAAGCAAACTTCAGATAATATGCTTTACTCCGTTCTAATTCGTTTAATTAAGAGCAAAGTAATTCGACGGATCCGAAAGAAACTTTATTTCTTTAAGGAGATTAATTACCTGGAAGAGCCATGGCAATTAGTTCTGAGTAAATGATTAATTGAAGTACTTTTATGAACTGCAAGTTATAGAATAATGTTTAATCAAAAGACAACTTTTAATTATTATTAACTGATGGCCCAAACAAATTTAATACCCCTAAAATAAGTAAACAAAGTAACGATCCGTTCACGCTCTTTCGCGAAATTGATTAGGACCTAATTAAGGACGGGAAATGAAGTGAAAGGTGTTGCAATCATTAATTAAATACGAACCTACCTTACGTTTTACTGGATTTTTCCGTTAAACTTCCATTTGCTTATTAATTTCGAATCAACATCAAAGATTCACGCTCGTAAGCGTTCCCTAGGTTTAACAACTAACGCTCTTTATCTACGTATGAACATGTGTCAAGGAAAATTCAATTAGAAATTATCTGATTAACCGCACCAAATCTAATTATGAACGAATGTGGGTATGATAAATGACAACGAAATTTAGCAGGTACAGTATATTTGGATTAGTACAATTTCAGACAGTCTGCAGTCGTGATTAGAATTAAATTTCACATCAGTTTGTTCGGGGTTTACCTCAAAACGTTAAGAACGTTTATCCGGATCTAATTGAATTAAATAGTATGATCGAAAATTATGTGGTGATAGGGCGGTGTAGACAATGAGTTTGATTAAATTGCTTCTGGAATTACTTGACGACAATAGAAGCTTGTAATTCCAAAAGACAATTGTGGTGAATGTATTGTTTTGCTTTCGTTGTGGGTGTGGGTGTATTTTAATATATAAGATATAAATCTGTGTGTTCACTAGTATCTTCGTAGGGACAGGGGAAATTTTGTTTAGTATACCGTTATTTATTCCCACAATAAGAGTATTCTGCCCGAGATAGACGGAGAAATATTTATTTTTCATTCCGGTTCCTCCCGGCCTTAACAAAAACAAACGACTCTCCTTGCGTCGGTAAATGGATAGTCGATACACAAATTGCCCTGCCTCATTTCGTGTTTCAGTATCCCCAGGAAATATATCACATTCCCTGTGCATCAAAGAGTTCGCCCCTGAAATTAGTTTGGCTTACGCGAATTCAAAAAGGAAATAAATTTAATCGAAATTCACTTTCTTTGAATTTACAACCCTCGCCGTACCGTCTGCATTGCCTTTTTCAAAGTAATCTAAATTCTCGAGGGAAATCGAATAATCAGGGGAACTCTACTCTTACCGGCTACTGCAAGCGTTTTCTTTTCTTGTAGATGTTAAATTTTTTACTCACATTACCGATTTTGTTTGAGGAAACATGTTTGTCGACGTTTCCCATACTCGGAGTCGGAGCTTTTCGGTTCGTTCACGGCTCGATACAAATTTTATGAAGATTCCGAGTGGCTAAGGAAGCGCACGTACACTGGCAATCTTCGAGCAATCTTTGAAATTTTCAGTTAGTTGCAATGACTAACAGAAAAAATGTAATAAGCTAATATTGAGAGGAGTGAAGGAGAATTAATGTGAAGAAAATTAAAATTAGGAGAAATGGGAACAAAACAAAGGCGAAATAATACATTTAAATGTATACAGGGTGTCCCAGAACTCAACGTCAAGCCGAAACTGGGTGACAGGATTGATTGTAACCATCATGAGAAAAATCAGAAAAAAATTATATCCCATGCAGTTTGAAAATTATGGGCATTTAAGAAAAACCTAGAAACTTGGTTAAACTGTAACCATTTTTCGGTAATTGTGGTTAATTTTTATTATTTTTGTTCATTTAAACTTTGGAAACATAACCCTAAATCACATTTCTAAAACCACAGTCAAAAATAATTACACAATTGCCCCAAGTTTTCTAGAATTAAGACTATTTGTTAAACTACGAATTTAAAATTCTCAAAATTTTTCGACTTTGAAAGGCCCTCCTTTAAAAAAATGTACTAAAGTGCATTGGCAAGTGCCATTAAAAGTTGGCGCATTTAATCAGGATTGTAAAATGGTACAATACTTGTTAGTTTCATACTAAAAAAAAACGAGTAAAAAAATAAAAACCTGAAGTAACCCGATTTTTGCTAACCCATTTTACTCAGCTCAAATGTTTTTTATTCGCCCTAGCTCTTGGTACGTTCTTAATTTTACGGCAAAATGATGAGAGAGATGGATAGTGGACATGTTTGCCATGAGCGAGCAAGACAGATAGTGACGCCTCTTTTACCAAAGTCAACAAAAGCACGTAAAATTAATAAAATAATGA
This sequence comes from Cryptocephalus moraei, assembly GCA_946251905.1. Taxonomy (NCBI): domain Eukaryota; kingdom Metazoa; phylum Arthropoda; class Insecta; order Coleoptera; family Chrysomelidae; genus Cryptocephalus; species Cryptocephalus moraei. The sequence goes on from OX276454.1 coordinate 16,430,773, forward strand.
AAAATCGTGACCTAGTTTAGTTTAGGTTTATTGGAATAGAAGTCAAATATGGAAATAACATTTTTTATTACAATAAATGTTCAAATTGTTAACCATCAATTTTATTGTTAACCATCAGCCTCAATACACGCCCTACATCTTCTTAAAAAAGATCTTATTAGCCGGGCATATCCTTGAGCGTTGATGTTCTCAGCAGCTTGAGAAATTCGTTCACGCAGCTCGGCTACGCTCTCAATGGGCTTTGAATAAAATTTTTCTTTGAGATCGCCCCAATAAAAAAAATCTAGGGGATTTAAATCTGGGGTACGGGCTGGCCACGAGATAGTCCCTGAACGTCCAATCCACCTTCCCGGATATTCCTGGTCAAAGGAAATCTCTTACTTGCACTGCGTAATGCGCTGGGCAGCCATCTTGTTGATACCACATGTGGCGACGATCTGTTAGTGGTACGTCCTCTAACAAAGTTGCTAAATTTTCTCGTAAAAAATGTAGATAATTCGTGCCATTCAAGTTCTCAGGCAGCTCAAAAGGCCCAACAATTTTGCCGTTCAAAATTCCGGTCCACAGGTTTACTTTAAAGCGATACTGGGATCAGTCTTCTCGCATTAAATGTGGATTCGCCACATGCCACTCGTGTAAATTGTGTAAGTTTATGTAACCATCTTTTTTAAATGTAGATTCATCTGACCAGAGAATTTTTTGGATGAATTGGGGATTTTCATTATTCCTCTGTAGCATTGTTCAACAAAATGTAATCCTTTCAGGATAATCTCGAGGAAGAAGACTTTGAATTCGTTGTACGTGAAACGGATGTATTTCGGCTCTTCGTAAAATACGATGTGCTGTGCTTTTATGTATTCCCGTTCTTTCTTCAATTCCACGAACGGAAATACTTGGGTCATCTGCGACCTCTTGCAACACTTCTTCTTCGTAAGGAAAGCGAACTCTACCTCCAGCCCGTATTTGATTCGGGAAATGGCCGCCCTCCGTGAGTGAACGGTGCACATTAACAAACACGCGGTGATCCGGATAGCGCTCTAAATTTGGATATCTTTCACTATAAAGTCTAGCGGTGGTACTTGCGTTGTATCTGCATTCCCCATAGATGAGGTGCATGTTCGCATATTCTTGTGAAGTATAGCGCGTAGGCATGGTAGATAACAAGGATGCCAACACAAAAGTCCAATTCCAAAAGAGAGAAGCCAAAGTTGCCGGTATGTAATCAACAAGTTAAATTTACAAAAATCCGATTCCAAAAAGAGAAGCCAAAGTTGTCAGTACTAAATCAACACAAGCGAATACGGAAAGGTGCGCAGGAGACGAATGAGCGAAACGTCAGACGTTTCTGGTGTCAGACGTCAGACGCGTCTCCGTCTCACTGCGTGGCGTCACTATCTGTCTCGCTCGCTCATGGCAAACATGTCCACTATTCATCTCTCTCATCATTTTGCCGTAAAATTAAGAACGTACCAAGAGCTAGCGCGATTAAAAAACATTTGAGCTGAGTAAAATGGGTTAGCAACAATCGGGTTATTTCAGGTTTTTATTTTTTTACTCGTTTTTTTTTGGATGAATCTAACAAGTATTGTACCATTTTACAATCCTGATTAAAAGCACCAACTTCTAATGGCACTTGCCATTAATGCACTTTAGTACATTTTTTTTAAAGGAGGGCCTTTCAAAGTCGACAAATTTTAAGAATTTTAAATTCATAGTTTAACAAATAGTCTTAATTCTAGAAAACTTGGAGCTGTGGACTGTGGTTTTAGAAATGTTATTTAGGGGTATGTTCCCAAAGTTTAAATGAACAAAAATAATAAGAATTAACCACAATAACCGAAAAATGGTTACAGTTTGACCAAATTTCTAGGTTTTTCTTAAATACCCATAATTTTCAAACTGCATGGGATATAATTTTTTTCTGATTTTTCTCATGATGTTTACAATCAATCCTGTCAACCCTTTTCGGCTTGACGTTGAGTTCTGGGACACCCTGTATATAGGAGTTAGCAGTTAGAAGATCTACTAGAGCTGAGAGGACGAATGGCAGTGAATGGAGCTTTCCTTTCCTATAGAAAAATCTTAACGAGCGCAGTTACCAGAAGAAGAATGAAAATGTGAATTTCCACACAATTATAAGAATAGTTGCCATTAAAATGAAGCGATGACTAACAAAAACAATAAAGAGAAAATGAAAATAGCTGAAAGGGAACTTATAAGACGAATATGGCGTAAAAATCCTTCGCTTTGCACATGCAAATCTCCGGTTCACTTAAGTCGTTCTATCTTTGAGCTATTAATAGTACGTAAGACATTTAACCTACATCAAATACATAAATGTGATTAAAAATTTTTACATAGCTCTAGTGTACACGTTCAGTTTTACAAATAATTCAACGAATCAATAAGAAATTATATACTGTTAGCTACATAAAAATAAGGCTGACCTTTTCCTTACTGAACCCAAAATATTTAAAAAAAGACATTTATCAATCGAAAGTATTTCAAAAACGTGTTTCAAAGACACCAGTCTTATAGTGCGGAGACGATCCGTTTAAAAGTTATGGCACTTTCAAAATGCGATTTTCCATAAGAGGTTATGTCGTCAAAAATCAAAAACTCACCAAAAAATCACCTTTCATCCATAAAATACCCTTGAGCATGATGGTCCACTTCTTTTTTTTACTTCCTTCTAGTTTCTTTACAAAAAAATAATTTCGCTTTTTAGGTTAGTTCCCCGGTCGGCTCCCTCTTCGGCTTCGTTGCTTTCTCGAGACAAACGGGCGGACAACAAATTCATTCCATATCACACGTTTGTGGTTCTCTTTATATATTTTTCACTATTATTCTCGCTCAAACTCTTTGCAAAATATGTTAAATGCGAATTTTCTACGATATGACCAAAATTGTTACATACTTGTCACGGAACACAATGTACATATGACATTTTTCATGGAACGTCGAGGTTTTGATTCTGCCTACGAGACCGTCCGGGCGATCTTTTTCATAAGCCATTCTCCGATTAAATTCGCATGTTTGCACCTTTACCTTCTTTCTCATACTGTTGGTATCATTTGTTTCACTACTATAATACAATGCAAGCGTCTTTTTACAAAGAATACCCGATAATATTAACTATTTACACCTCGGCAACCACACATACTCCCATTACTAACTTTATAATTTACAATTTTATGACTTATTACAAGTGTTTCATACTCTCAAATAATATCATGTGATCTTTTGTCGCTACCAATATACCCCAATTTTCATGTAAAGGAATCATTGCATATTGCATTTAGTTTCAGATATGTATTTTGGAATTGTTCAGAACTTCCACTGTTTCTGGGCTTACGACTCAGTCGGGAACGTTAGGTTGGTTTGGTTTGGCATGTATAGTAGAATAAAACATTTGCACGTTTCTGGGCTTACGACTCAGTCGGGAAGGTTAGGTTGGTTTGGTTTGGCTTGTATAGTAAATAAAACATTTCCACGTTTCTGAGCCTACGACTCAGTCGCGGCTCTCTTTCCTTCTCTCTCCCTCTCTCTCTCTCTCCTTTTCTCTCCTTCTCTCTCTTTCTCCCCCCCCCCTCTCTATCTCTCTCTTCCCCCCCTCTCTTTCTCTCCTCCCGTCTGTAGTCTACCATTCGTCATGTCGGCCGGCTAGCCACTGCCAAAACTGGTCTCGGAGTGTCTGTCAACAGTATTTAAATATGGCGAAGGCGCGAAAACGTCTCTGTTTCTAATCGTGAATTTGCATATTTTTCGGTATTATTTCGGCGCGAAGTTAATGTCATCGTTTAGTTCAAGCATAGAACTACATTTAGGCCTTAAGGTGAGTAAAGATTACTCACAAAAACACTGAGAAATTCCTCTTTAAAAATAGGTAATTTCGGTGTTTTTCCCAACATTTTATTTTTTTTTTTCTCAAAAACTAGACGTCTACGCAGGTACAAACTATTTTTCCCAGCATCTCCAGAAGCCCCTTTTCCAATATATAATTTTTATCTTTCTTTGACTCGGGTTCACTAAGAAAAATCTTTCCCAAAATTAAAACTATTTCGGTAAATTAAATAAGAAATTGAATCTTACAAATTAGAATGTTCCATTTTTAAATTTACGTAAGGAACGAGTCATAAAATCATTCACAATTGTATTTCAAAAGCTAAATACTCAGTAGCAGATAATAATGTTGGAAAATATTACTTACACAAAACAGTATTCACAAAAGATATTAAGAAGACTGGAAATATTAAACACTTTGTTTATTAAGTGACGAAAGCATGTGTAATTTTCTTAACTCCCTAAAAATCTGAAAGCTAAGTAAGCTAAGTAAGCTATGTAAGATAAAGTTCGCCACCGTCTAAATTATTATAACAGGCACTCTTAATGGCTAGTTGTTGTAAAAACAAATGAAATAAATTGTTCATGATAAAATTAATTTAATAAATAATAAGGCGAATTTACCTAAGATGTCTATTCCACATTCCACAGTAATAGCAAAGACAAGCAAATTGTCTTTGGTACTAGTTAGAGAAGGCAAGCCATTAAGGAATTAGTACTTACAAAAGTATCTCTTTTTATCTTTTAGAAATATTTGCAACAAGCGATGTATGTTCACAATTTACGTAAAAAACAAATGAGTGTTGAAATAAACAAAGTAATAAAGACATTTATCTACTTTGCTTTACTAATGATCTCATTATTACATCGAAAGAAGTGTAATAATATTCATATTATTACATTACTTTTGGTAACTTTTAGTTTTGTTAAATTGGTACATCAGCCTGACACGTAGACGTGTGTAGACGTCAAGGTTAAATTATTAGTATTTCAAGAAATTTGTTGAACAGCTTTGCGTATTTCTGGCGGTGTAGAGGTCAATTCTACATTTTTGTCTTTCATTTCGAGCACGTAAGTATCTAAGTAGTTATTGAATTTGTCCTATGGCTATTTGATTTTCAAATGGGTAACCAACTCACGTAAAATTCCCTAGAGTAATAGGAAAACTTGAACAGCCAAAATTTAATGAATTAATAAAGCAAAGTAGACAAAATAGTATATTACACCCGTTTAATAAGACGTATTGTCACACTCATTCTATTAAAGCACTCCTCGCTTCGCTCGTCGTGCTTTAAACTCTCGTGTGACAATACTCCGTCTTATTAACTAGTATAATAATATACTTTTATCATAATCTGAGGTGGCAAAAGGTTTGTCATTAGCATCAATGCGAAAATCATTGTTCAGTCAAAATCAACACATCTTTTTGTTTCAATGTAAATAGTTGAAATCTTGTTACATGTGTAATTGTCTTTTCAATTCATGGCAAATCAAAAATTGTTATTCTTAATGTAAATATTCAAAAATATAAGGAAATTGAAATAAAAGCGCACTTTTAAAATGTCTGATTTAATGTTTAAAAGACATCAATGTTTCGCTTTATCGCCACCTTTGCCATAAGAAATTCTACTGTATACTGAATGCTGATTCACTGAAAAAAGAGATATCTCCGAAGAGAACACCTCCACCTTCCCATCCTGGAAAGAAGACGACTAGTAATTCACACATACGTCTTGAAGGTGCCCTAGATAATGGCCGAAACCTTGACGTCTTTGAACATTGAATCACACATTTTAAAATAGAGCTTTTATTTAAATTTCGATGTATTTTTCTCGTCGAGTTTGCCATGAGAAATTCTGCTGTTTAAACACTCAAAACTTTTGTTAAATGTATGAATTCACAATTGCCTCTTCAAATAAAAATAGGCAGAAGAACACGTCACAATGTGAACATTTAAAAGGCTTGTTAACTATGAAGGCTATGAAGGCGTAAATATCTCTTCAAGAGATAGAAAAGAGTGTATCACATTGTGAATATGTATAAAGTTTTACCATATGAACGCGTGTTTTTTCAAAAGAGAAGTGTTAATAAATGTTTTCGTAATAAGAACATATGGGGATGTAGGAGACATATGAACGCTGAAAAAACGAACGACCGTAACGACCAGAACGACCTTGAGTGGCACTAACGCGTCGCGCTACCATTCTTTATTTCAAATAATATATATGAGTATATATTCCTATATAATACTATATTATAGTTGTAGATTCACATCTAGTACCCTTTCTCTCTCTCTCTCTCTCTCTCTCTCTCTCTCTCTCTCTCTCACGCACATGCTCCACTACCTTATATATTATACTGCATGGTACACACACGTACCTGTAGCGCGTTATTAATAAATATATACTTATAGATACCTATACGATTTGCGGTAACATTGGTCCAATTTTTATCAATATACGACAGTGCTTAAATGAAGTATTCTTTTATTTATTTGCAATACGTCCTGCATTTTTCACGTATTTATTAGATCCACTTCTAGTGCACTGCTGTAAGAAAGCAATGCTTCCCCTCTCGGTCATTCCCGGAGTATCCCATTTCAGTTTTATTATTTAATTATAAACTACATACATATTAAATACTTTTTATATAAAAATTATACGTTTCAGTACACTTGATTCAAAAATTAGTATATAAAAACTATATTATAATTACAGGAATGTAACTTGTGCTTTACCGGCCTGTTGTACAAATAATACGGTTCTTTAGAAAACATCAAATTATACGGCCACATTTCGAGAAGAAGTTATAGGCCTCTTAGTCCAGTCATTATAGGTGGTTCACTTTAGCAAATCGACATACCCAGTATATTACCACGTGAAACTATTTTGGCAAAATCGATTTTATCTATATTCTTTGCAAATATCTCGTTTTCTATGGGTTTCACGCTATTTGTATTTATTATCGGTATTGTAGAGAATTCTCTACAATCGTTATATGTAACATTTCTTCATATTTTGAACTGATTTCGAGATAGAGGGCGGATTCAATCTTTTTTTCTAGTGATTCTAAAATTTATCTATTTAAAAACACTCATAATCTCTTCCGTTAATTAAAAATTTATTAAGGGACATACTTTTATTACAATTTACTTATATTCTCATTTACACTAATTGCATTTGAAGTAATATATAATTAAGTATATTTTGCTTAAAATCCGTAAACTCTTAAATATTAAATCCATCAAATGACACTTTTAATGAAAACATTAATTAAAACTTATTTCTTTCCTTTTTTATGTATTTAAAAAGTCGTTAGTATAGTTTAGATTACAATTAAAATATAATTTAAGTATTTTCCTTAACAATTTTTATCACATGGCCAGAGTGCTATTAAATAAATTGACACTTAATTAAAAATAGATAAGTAACCAAAAAAAAAAAAGAATTCTAAGAAAGTTAACAAAAAATGATAATTATATATTTAGCAATAATTTATAACCTTAATATTAGGAGTTTTTTATCGGGACTACTAGTTGACCTCAGATGATTCTCTGACCGCCCGCTCTCCGCCCTCCATCTCGAAAACAGTTCGAGGTATGAAGAAATGTTAAATACAAATTTGTAGAAAATTTGATTCTCTATAATATCGGTAATAAATACAAATAGCATTTAAACACATAGAAAACGAGATATTTTCAAAAATATAGAAAAAAATAGATTTTTGTGACTTTTCACCCCTGACTTTAAAACTTTCGACCATCCAATTAAATGTGAATTTTGAGAAAAGTTTTAGTATGCCAAAATAGAAGTTTTAACGTGGAAATATACTGGGTATGTCCATTTTCCAAGATATTCACCTAATTTGGCCTAAGATGACTGGACTATCTCCTCCATTGCATTATAATATTCCTGTCATCATTAACCCCGTTTTGGGTTTTTTAAATATTCCAGGGGTAACGCGCCCAACCGTTTAAAAATTTTTAAAGGCACATTATATTTCGAAACCGAAGATACTGGTCTCTTAGGGAAATTTTCGCTAAACAAATCTACTACTTGCCTCACTGAATTACCATGGCAGAACCTCTGTATAAATAATATTCTTTCTTAAAAAGTTATAAACAGTTTACAATCTCGCATCCGACCTTCAATTAAGATCTGCGCGTAATGACTAATCGCCAGACACCTCAGCGCCTACTTACGCTTATTAAATTTTTCAGGACGTTCCGATTTCGAGTGGCACGAATTTCCTTAATGTAATACCCTTAACGAATGATCCTATCGATTCCGATCGGGGGCCGTAATAACCAGTAAACATCCCTTAATCTACTGGCGAATTTCGGGGGTTTTCAAAGTTCATTCCGTCTGTGTGCGTTAAGGAAAATTAGATTCCGGGAGGGGTGGGGTTTATTCAATTTTAAAGTTCGCCGCACCCGAATCGGGAAAAATACATAACAGAAAAGGGAATACCCATCGACAGATTATTTCCTTCGATCTGTATTCCGTCGGGCCGCCGAAAAAATTAGTAATACGTGTCGTCTCAATCTCTATGATTTACTCAGAAATTTATAGCTATATCCCTACAAGGCGTTCCAACGGTGGTTGCATATTTCAGGGACCGAATATATTTCAGATGATCGTTTTGGAATACTAATGAAGTTCAGATGCGGGTAACGACGAAGCGGAAGAGGGCGAAGCATAAGAAAAAGGAGAAGAAGGGAGGACAGTCCCTGTTGCGCGCCACCCCTCGCGTACAACGTCGGGAAAGTTATGAAGATATTGTAGGGATATTAAAAAAATGGGAGGGGAGCGAAAATTGAGAAGCAATAAAATCTGATGTAGAATTCCCTAATTTAACACTCTTCGTGGGGGTTATTTAGAGCTTCATTCTTAACTAAACTGGTTACACGCGAGAAGGTCGTCCTTGTTACTTTCGAGATTTACGACCGGAAAAACTACGCGAAACATCCCCCCTCGTTAAACTTCCAACATTAAAATTGTTTCGCGAAGTAGATAGATATACACACAAAAAGCAAAAATCTGCGCACGATACATATGCACAATGAGTTTTACGGTTGAGTGAGGGGGGACTTCACGTAATACACAGTCTGGTGAGTGCAATAAAATTCACATAACTAACGGAATTAGCTGAAATTACATTTGTTTTGACGGGGTAATTTACAACTCCTGTATGTAAATGCGCGAATATGCACAATTAGAGAAATTATAGTTGGTGTCGTCGCAATGGAGTATTATCATTCTTCCGACGACCGACGTTAACATTCGAGCAGGTTTTATTAGTTTCCACGATTGTTGTTGATTACCGTTCGCGTTCCGCTCGATTATAAATAATAATGTGGGATTAATTCTAGACGAGCCGGGGCCGAAACGAACCGTTGCTATTTTCATTTCGCCCATCAAGTTTCATTTAAGTTTTAATCGCAAACAACTTCTTTAATAACGAGGCGAAAACTGTTACAACTTGGAGTCTTTTGTTTAAGTTTCCGCAATACTTGCGATGGGCAGCTTACTCTTCGTCATGCTTGCAATTTATTTCACTCGCAAGTTTTGAGATAATCCATACCATTTCTAAAGCGTGGACAAGAAGTACTTGCTCATTTGGCGAGTCTGCTTTGGAGATTTCTTTAATTACAAAGTAACAATACTGAAGTTTGCAATTTGTCGTTTGGTTTAATGGCTCACGTTATGAAGGGCTTATCAATTATTTAAAAGAAAAAAGGTCCCTTTTAAGAAATTGCGCCAAACTGTGTATTATGGGTGTCCAAAGGACATCTCCATTTTTAAGAAAATTAAAACATATTTTTACGTTTCATAAAATTCGACAATGTTCTGAAAAAAGGGCGCTAAACAATGATGGAATTTCAAAAATTGGTTGTTACAGTGTTTTGTCGTTTTATCACGAAAAATTTGTAGAGAGTGTTGTCTCGACTCGTCTCGTTTTCGAGACGAGACTCGAGACGATACTTTAAATTTTCCTTGCGAGACAAGACGAGACTTTCAAAAAGTCTCGAATTTCGCATGAGAGTCTCGCAAAAGTCTCGAAGTATCGCAGATAAAAATGTCAAACAATAATTAATTATTATAATTATCGCAAATGTTATTGAAACATATTTTTAAAGCCGCATAATAGCGAGCAGCCTGTGTTTGCAATAACTGTTACGCAATGTTTACCTCTTTGAGCTTTCCGAGATATTGCCACGTGTACTACTATTATACGGGTGCCGAACAATTCACCGACGACAATTCACCGACGTACAATTCACCGACGACGATTCACCGTCGGGAAAGTTCATCGACGCACAATTCACCGACCGAACATTTCACCGACACACAATTCACCGACCGGAGAATTCACCGCCGTTAAATTAATATTTATCTGCATGTCTCGATAATCATAATACATTTACATTTAATATGTACAATAAATACCTTTCACGTTATTATTACATTACGCTTAAAGCAGGATCGAATTTTTGATGAGTTTCTTGTAAAAACATCAGATATAAATACGAGTATTGTATTGCAGTGAGTAGTATCATGACGAAATTTCGAAAAAGAAATACTTTATTTTTTGTTTTGGGGTCCGTAGAGGTGAGGTCCATGAGACCCAAAAAATTGAATAAATACTTGGATTTGGTTTTTTTGTAATAAAAAATTGCTGAAGCATAATAACATTTATTAAAATAAATAACGTCAGTATATTAGTACAATTAATGGAACACAATTTTTAAAATAAAGAAGACAAAAACTACAAAAAAGAGGATAAATTAGTATGACAAATTGTGAGCTATTCCTCTTACATACTCAATAATATTATCGGGATTATACTGGCCCACAATGTTAAACAAGCGTTGAGCACAATCTTTATATCTTCTTTTGGGTGGCTGCTGATCAAATCCGGCAACATATTGCTCAATTCGAAGTTCACTTAACCTTTGTTGACTTTGAAGGCATTTTATAAACTTCCAAATATTTGGATGGGTCGCCCCAACCAGTTCCTCAAATGATCTGTGCCAAGCTTCGACGCAGTTATTCGTTTTCGGAAGATTCTGTAACGTAGTGTCGAATAGATTCCACATTTCATGAGGATACTGAGGAGGTCGGCGCTGTCTTCTGTTAGGTCGTCCAATCCAAACGTCTTCAAAATGGTCCACTACTTCTTGGGCTTCTTCAGGGAAAACATTATTATCACACAGCATCTCAAATGTTTCGATAATTGCATCTGTGGGGACAAATGCAATAGCTGGTAACATTCGCATGGTCAAGGCAAACTGAGCATCGGTTTCATATCTTCGTTTCAGTCCATGGCTCTGAATTGAACGAAAAATGCTTTGGCACAAGTGGAAAAAGCATCCTCTTAATCGAGCGTTAGGAAATACTGTGCGAAAGGCGTTATTCATCCCTTTTTCAAAATCTGTTGTCACTGTTGTTGGCGATAGTGTAGGCTCCAAGTTTCTAACCTCCTCTAAAAGTCGTACGTACGTATTCTGGAGTTTGTCGGGCAGGAGGGCAAACACCAATGGGATTGACAAATTTTGTTTTAAGCCATGGATTGTGTAGAGCTGGTAAAATAAAGATGGCACTGTTTTAAAAGTTCCATCGGCGTACCAATGTTCGCTTGTGGCTAATACTTGGAGGTTTCTGCGTGTTGAAAATATCAATATTCTCCTCTCCTCCTCGCCTGAATCGTAGAGCAGGAAATCTTCGCCACTGCAAGTTTTTTTGTATTCCATCGGAAATATAATTTCTTGCCGATTATTTGGTTGGGCTGGTCCTGCAAGTTTTTGTCGGCGGATGGTTCTAATTGTTTTTTTAATTGCGTCCATCCTGGGAAGCTTGGGAGCTGCTGCTGGAGTGCATTGATGAATAGCGTTACTTATAACATGTTGTGGGGTGTCGTTGGTCAATATAGCTGCGGTTTTCATTGTTGCGTAGATTTTGGTGGCTTCTACTTCCGCTGCGTCACCAACGTGGTTATGGTGGTCATTCACGTGCACGATTTCCCCATTCACTGTGGTTGCTCTAGATTTGCACTTCGTTTTCTGATAGAGCGCACATTTCCAATGAATCTTCTCATCGCTCTGCTTCTCTTTGAAGAAAAAGTGGCCATTTAACAACATCTTCGGCTTGCCTTTTTCGGACATCACAAATTCGGCCATGATACTGCGTGGTAAGTTGTTCGATTTTAACTGAAAATTTCCATACGGTTGTGCGCTATTTATTGTGATTTATTGCGTGATTCCTGGAATTTATATTTTAAGTTAAAACCCTAATTCCAAGTAGTTGTCCCCAGGTATCCGGGCTACGGGTAAATAATAAATGTAATCTATTTGACACATAAATCACATGCGATAATTCACACCACAATCGATTATCTCCGTAATTTCTACGCCTACTACCTGCCCTGGTGATTGGGGGCAATAATCCCGGTTAAGTCAAAGTGTCGTTAAAACGTTATTATCATTTAGGACAAAATAGAATAAATCGGATAATTCTACTAATTCTACAGGTAGACCAGTAATTTTGTCTCTGAAGACAGCGTAAGTATTAGTAGAGTCTTTAATATTATGAATTTATTTATTTATATATATATATATATATATATATATATATATGTTTTATTATAACTGATTATAAATATTATTTATATGCCTATTTAAATAAGAGGGGCGTTTATTTTGCATTCGACGATCAATTGAGAAGTCGGTATTTTGGGTTTCTGATTATATGTCCAAAATAAGCCGTTTTTCGCTTTTTATATTGGAACAAGGATCCAGAATTATATTTAACGGCGGTGAATTTTCCGGTCGGCGAATTGTGCGTCGGTGAACTGTTCAGTCGGTGAATTGTCCAGTCGGTGAATTTGTCGTCGGTGAATCGTCGTCGGTAAATCGTCATCGGTGAATTGTCGTCGGTGAATTGTGACCGACCCCTATTATACTATACCCTGTCAAAAATACCGGTGGAGTAATAAAACGATTGTTTCAACAGTGACCAGAGGCGTCCTTAAAGAAATGAACGAAAATTAATAAATGCATTAAAATGGTCTATGTAAGTTTGACTAAAACCGTTATAATTGTTTTAATAAAAGTTAGGCATTTTTACCGGATTTGTTATTAACTCTTCAATATAATATATTATAATATCTGAACTCGGTATTTATTTGTAGTATTATTTTACGGTAAGTTTTTATATCTCTTATTTATAACAATTTGTTGGATTTTTGACGTCTAACTTTCTAACGTCTAACTAAAAATTGAATTGTGGTAGAAGTCTTAGGATTACAAATATTCACAGTATTTTTATGTTGGATTAAACAGTTTTTTTTCTGTAACTGGAAAATTTTGACATTTTATCCCTGTTGACAGAGTTTTACGATTATTAGTTTTTAATATGTATCTCTACGACAATTTATTTTATATTCACCGACCTTTGGAGATCATCTACCTATTTCTCACCAGACTTCTCATGTTAGGGAATGTCAATCGACCTATGATAATTAATAATTGGTTTATTTTAGTTCTTGTCGAAAAAGCAAATGTGAAAAGCATTTCGATATAATTGAGGAGCAAGGAGGAACCGGGCGTAATAAAATGGCAAAATGCAAGATATGAGACGAGACTTTTATTGCGAGACGAGACTCGAAACGGGACTTTCAACTTCTTTTGCGAGACAAGACGACATTTTTTAAAGTCTCGTCTCGTCTCGTCTCGTGGGCAACACTAATCACCTCTGAGGACCAAACTAATCGTTTTCAATTATTTTCCACTTAGTAAGTTACAAAGTATTTTTGTATGTTTCATTCAAATCCATCTATAAATTTATATATTTGTTCAGGCTTCCTTATTTTTTAATCGATTTGACATAATAACATTATTTCTACTTTGCAAACTGTTATGAATATTTTAAAAAATTTCCACTCCAAATAGTTCTGCACAAATCTGATCTTATCCAACTGCTTTCTTGTCATTAATTTTTCTTATGCATTCTACGCTGCTTTCAAATATTTTGATTTCTCTCTTATTCCATACTTTTCTCCTGTCATCAATAGTTTATTGCGTTTCTTGGTTCTCTTATACTCTTATAGCTCTGCCATGAATTATATTGTTCATTTTGTGTCGAAAACACTGGAAGAATACACGAAAGGTTCATAGCTGATTTTCGTAATGTGTAGGTAACTTAAACTTGGTTAAACCAGCATCTTGAATCACTGAAAGAAATATACTGAATCGCTCCACCAGTCGAAACAGTTTTATTATTTCCATATTATTAGCCAAAAAGGTGTTTTATTGGAAATGAAATGGGGCACGTTTCAGACGTGTAACGTCCGTCGTCAGCTTACATCTGTGTAAGGAGGAAATAAAAATTTTGTCAAGAAAAATACACGTATATACACAAAGTTCCTTGTAGATTAAAAGTTGAATAGTCCACGGTATCTTAGGATAAATGGAAGATGTCATAATGACACGATGTTATCGTAACATGATAAACGAGATAGTAGTCGAATTAAACTCAATTTATCGATATCCATAATTTCAAGTAAGTTCATATTTTGTACAATAATTGATACTGTAAACTATCAATTTCATTATTTTGAGTTATTTAACTGGGAGTATTCGAAATCTCAACATTTAACTTTACATCACGTCAAATATAAAACAAAAAGTACCATCATCTTTAGGATAACATTCTTCTGAGCACAAAAGCGATATTTTGTTATTACCAACTTATTACTACATTGCGATCGAAAAATATTCGGTAGAAAATAGTGTGATGATGGAATTTTCTAAGATTCTTCCATTTTTTGGAATTCTAAATCGTTATGCAACGTTTATAGCGTGTGGGGTTTTATGGGGTGCACCGTTATTAAACGGCGACAACGATATAGACTTTCTTTTCTCTCTTGGAGTTTTCTAGGGCGATAAAAAACGACTCACTCGACTGTAAGTAATCTATATTCCGAAAATAAAGAGCTTGATAGAAATCCAATAAATTTTGTCAGAAAGTCTGGGAAAAGGGTCAGGCTATAATTCGATAAAACCTGAAAACAACTTGATACCTTTCAGGCAAGGCGTTGTTGCCCCCGGAGAGGAATTTATGTGCATATGTCAACATTTTAACTATTCGAGATGTTCCTTTGCATCCCTTTAAACCATTAATAGATTACCAACATTGTTTCCGTAATTCATGACTTCATGGAGAGAGGAAGACGTCAAATCCGGATTGCGTTCAACAGGGACGAATGGAAGTACATGTCGTGAATAAATTTAAATTTATTTGCAATAAAATCCCTTCCACTGTCGCGCGGTTTATATTTTTCTTTCGGGAATCAGTTCCTATATATCGAAGGAGAGATTGAAGATAAAATATTTAATAGAAAAATCGATTAGGGATCGTATAGTTTATGGCGTTCAGTTTTTCCTTGTCATCGTTTTTGTCGGACAGTCTTATTCATTTTTATTCGAACAGATGTGTGAGAGGATGTCTACAGGAAATTTGTTGCTTCTGGAATCAGATCTTCGGGGGACTTTTTATTACACAAATTTCTTTTACTACAATAGTAACGATACTTAGTATTTATGGTAAAAGGAGGAAAGATCACATTTCGGTAATAACACGAGCGGATACTTTTTCGTTCAGCGTTCTTTGAATTACTCACTCGATTCCAATTCCATGTTGGTTCTACGCGGTTGGCTTTTCAATATAAAAGTACCCAACTTTAATAGGGAAATTATAAGTTTTATCGAACTTCGCTGTGACCCGTTCCATTAACAATTTTTAGTAACAGGTGAAAAGCAATGAATGGGATAATATTTTCGGAAATCCTAGAAATATCTTAAATAGTTAACTTTATTTCCGATTTCTAGAAGGGTAACGGCCTTCAACAAATTTTACTAATAAATGGTGAGAACGCATTGACGTAAAGTTCAGCAGAATATTTATCTGTGGCGTAATGATAATGGACTGTATTTAAAATATTTGCGGACCTGCTTTGAAATATTTTAAATATCAATTTGCCATTGCAATTAAGGTTGAATATATAATACCATTTTGAAATGCGAATTTATTGCATATGGAAATATAAGTTTGGAACAGCCAAACGGAATAAATGAAGTATTTCAATTACTGTGCATATTTATAGACAAATCTAGAGAAACGTCCTTTTTGGATTCTGAAATTACATCCAGACAAATTTTATTCCTCAATTCAACCCTCTTCCACTGGCAGCTACAACCCCTAAATTTTTAAATGGGAAGTAAGGATGGGAAGTAAGGGTTACTTTAAAATAAAGAAACATTTTGCCATGGTCGAATTCTTTGATTACGTTGATGTACACAACCATCGATTAATTTGGTGGGCAAGTGAATATTTTTCAAATTTTAAAAACACTCAAATATATTGTAACGCGAAATGTAAACAGCAGCGCGAAACGTGTTTACTCTATTCGGACGGCGGCTTCCCTCAAAAGAACGCCGCTACGCTAATTTAGCGATAAAAGCCGTCTCGAGCTTGCCGCCAACATCTTATTAAAGAAGGAACGATTAATTACCTCCTAGACATTTCTGGACGTCTCTAAGTAAACATTATTTGAGAAAGGAATGACCTGGAATTATCGCGAATACAACTGAGGTGTATATAAGCGGGTTTGAGGTCGGAGATTATATTAGACGTGAAGCCGCAACATAGTAAACAGGCGAAAAACGGACCAGTGAAATAAATTAACATTAAGAGTGATATAAATTAATTAGTTAGGAAATAGTTAAGATAAATTAAGTAAAATCAGGACAGTGTATAGAAATAAACGTTACAATATGTAAAATTCGAATAACAAATAGTGAGGCTTTTTCAGTTACTTGAAGAATTACTATTCGTATTGAGCATATCAACATCGTCTAACGGATAATGAATCCAATAATTTAACAGCACAACACCTTACCTCACCTCCTTTAACTAAAGTTCAGATACTCAGTAACTCTTTTTTAACCCATCCTGTACTTTTTTCTGTTTGAAACTAGCCAAAGTTAGTAATAGAGGTTACTTAACTATTTCTAATCTTATGAGTTATGTAGCTCCAACTGAATTTAAGTTTTGAACACATTTGAGAGAGCGTAGAGATGTTCCTTTGGTAAATAATATTATTTCTAGTAGTTTAACACCCAGAAAGTTTTAACGACCGAAGGTTGTCCAGCTTCTCAAAGTTGGCAATGGCAGTAAACCAAAGGAAAACACTAAGTCTTAACCAAACACTTTATTCAAAGATGAGCGACCGGTTTCGGCTTCATGGAAGCCATCCTCAGGCTCGCAAACACTTTATTCAAAGATGAGCGACCGGTTTCGGCTTCATGGGAGCCATCCTCAGGCTCGCAAAACAAAATAGTTACTCTCCAACCTCTCTAGAATGAGGAAGCTCACTTCTTTAGGGCAGTATCCATGTCCTGAACGAATTTTATTTATTTAACATTCTCGTTCGATGTGTGTTAATTTTTATTTATTTATGTGTCGACGTAATTGTTTTGTATCTGTGACACCGCACATTTCGAGCAACAGGAGCCCTAAAAACAACTTGTTTGCGAGCCTGAGGATGGCTTCCATGAAGCCGAAACCGGTCGCTCATCTTTGAATAAAGCAGTAGGTTAAGACTTGGTGCTTTCCTTTGGTTTACCTAGAAAGTTGACTTAAAGAAGTAACGATTAAAAAAGATTAAGTTCCAATACAATATGCTTAGCTCTATTCGTGATGTTGGTGTATTAATGAAACAACTGATGTATCAGATGATCAACTAACTATTAAATGAAAATGTTATGCTGGAATTTCCTGGACATTAGCTGATGGTTCAGATAGTGAAGCAACGGAAATAATACCTAGAACAACATCAGGAGTTCCATCACAGAATAAAGTAAATCTGAGGACTTAACACCAGGATAACACAATAACCAAAAGGGTCATCAAACAACTACCAAGGCAATACATCGACGGAAGAATCATGACACTATTTAGCGCTATACTGAAGGAGAGATGCTACCTGGAGCATGCAAGATGGCTGAACTTATCATGATACCAAAAGCAGGAAGGGTCAGGGCACTACCTCAGAACTGCAGGCCCCAATAATGTTAATCATCCTACTATAGTGGGTCTAGGAAGAAGAGGATTTCTGAGAATCACACCAGAAGAGCAATAATGCAGATTCTAGTAATGACATTCGATTGGAGGATCAGGTGAAGAGGATGACAAAGGATATAATGAAGAATATCGATGACAAAACAACGTACATTTTTCTTGACGTGGCAAAGGATTTTGACAGTATCTGGCACAACTAACTATTAGAGAAAATGCACTACTAAAACTTCTGTGCAGCTCTAGTCAAGATAATCCAGGACAACTTAAGGGAAATGCATCGTCAGGAATTACGAAACAACATCAACGAAGAGGACCACAGGAAGATGCGCGAGAAAATCTAAAATCAGGATCAACCAGGAAAAAAAAAGATAACGATATGAACACCAGGGAGAAAAATCATCATAGAGAGCATGAAGTACCAAGATATCCACATCGATGACAAAGCCGCACATTAAGAAACTAAAAAGGAAACTAAATCACTAAAAGGATGACAGACGCACCTTGATATACAGTACGACAAGCAGGACGGAAATAATCCAGAAAACAAGGAAGGTAATCACAAAGGACTAAGGATACAGGAGCCCATTATTCAAAATAGCTGCGATAAAGCAAATAAATACAGATTGAAGAGACCAAGGAGGGTACTACTGCAGTACATCAAGGACACGGAATAGGCAAAGGAAGAACAACCCAGTAGGACGGCTATGAGGGGTATAAAAACAAAGGAATAATCTGAATTACTAGGGTTAACAAATTGTCTGTAAATAATTTCAGCAGTCAAATTGAACCAATCGAGGACGCGTATCCCATAAAAATAATGAGGCCTCTGAAGATGTCTACTGCATCAGTAGACGAAACGTCATGAATAAGGAACCTGCTCCGAAGACGGCCCAATAGCTCGAAAATAATCAACCTTCACAAAGGACCGTTTTGTCAATCAAATTCTACACTTAAGTTAGCTCGTCAATCGTCAAAGGCATCGACTATTACTCGCATTGATTAAATTTTAAAATTCCTATTACCAGCGAGTAGGTATCAGAACAGACCTTCCGCAAACCGGCATCGGCACAATGTCCCGGCAATATTCCGGAGTTATCGATTACCGACATTTCAAACATGTATACGAACTGAATGAGACCGTTCGAGATTTATTAGTTGCACAATTTCAAATTAATGCGAAGTCGTGTAGTTTGATTTCGCTTGTATAACAAATGTTTACCCGACAACATTCGCTGTAGTTCCCCAATTGCGGACGTCGCATGTTTGCGAGATAAACAGGAATACCGAGTGTCGGTTCTTATTATTAAACCATATGATTAGTGGAATTTGAATGAAAAATAAATACTTCTGAGGGGTAAATATAGGGCAAAGTAACTCCAAAACTGTCCATTTGCCGACGCATATTCGTAGGAATTTAATATAGCTACCTCACAAGGCTTATCTTCTTCCTCAGGTACCAATCCGTTACGAATGTTGGCAATCATATTGGCAATTATGACTGTGTTTGTAGCTGTGCGTAACAATTCTGTTGATATTTCCCCATAAGAGATTCTTCTCCTGCAGGGTACTGTTTTTCCTTTAACGTTCCCATGGATTTTGAATTGTAGTAGGGAGTATCGGTGTTGATTTCTCACAATGTGTCCCAGGTATTCGAGTTTTCTGCACCTAATGGTGTGCATGAATTCCAGTTCCTTCTTCCATTCTTTTGAGCACTTCTTTGTTCTTTATGTGAGCTATTCTCTGTATTTGGAGTATTCTCCTGTATAGCCACATTTCAAATGCGTCAAGGTTTTTAGTGGTGGCTTCTTTGGGCTGCATACATTTCCATACATAGAAAAAGACATAGCATCTTAGATGCCTAAGATTCGAGTAATAGGTTGTGGCTTTTAAAAGTGACACTTATTTTGTTGAAAACTGCTTTCGCCTTCCCGATGCGGCGTTGTACTTTTTTTACGCTGTCCTATTGCTCATTTAT
Source organism: Cryptocephalus moraei (assembly GCA_946251905.1). Lineage (NCBI taxonomy): Eukaryota > Metazoa > Arthropoda > Insecta > Coleoptera > Chrysomelidae > Cryptocephalus > Cryptocephalus moraei. The sequence continues at coordinate 16,450,729 of OX276454.1, forward strand.
TACAGTTCCTAGATAACAAGACTATTTTACTCGTTCTATTCGAGATCCATTAATATATAGGTATATTATAGCTATATTATATCCACTTATAGCCTTCTTGCTAATTATCATTTGACTCGGTTTGTGCACATTGATATTGATATTGACAAGGTATGTGACAAGTATTTATTAGCGCACTCTATGTATAGACTTTGAATTAAATATTGTTGATATTAACTTCCTCGATATATTGTTAGTTTCCTCTTTCTCTAAAAAAAGACTATCAAAATTGGCTGTGTCCAATAAGACGAACCTTTATCCAAGACCTTCTCATATGAGAAGGTCTTGTCCGGCCATATGGCCGGACAAAATATTCATGGCAACATTATTACCGTTTTATAAAATAAATTCATTATTGTATATTAACATTTTCTCTTAATAGTAAAGGTTTCTTTTGGTTGTTTGTTAAGTTTCTGAAAAATGTTTTTGAATATACAACTAACTTTATCGTAACGATCAATAAATTTACTTATATAATATAACAACAAATTTCAATGACTTGGAATAAATGAAAACAGCTTTACTTGATGGAGATGTATCAAACTGAACAATTACCTACCTACATACACTACAAACCGATGCATTTAAGGAAGTGCCCTTTAAGGCAATTTCTAGATAAAAATGTTTCAAATAAAAGCTATTGGCATTAAACAGCTAACTTGAATTATGAGATTTAGTAACTATCACCAAAACTGTTTTGAAGAAAATTGTACAACAAAATAAAAATTCTTAAGAATAAAGTGGCCTTTAGGACAGTTTGAGGAAAAAATATTTCAAATAGTGGTGGACACGAGACGAGACGAGACTAGAAACGACATGGTCTCGTCTCATCTTGAAAAATTCCCAAAAATTATGTCTCGAGATAAATAGACGTATATAGATGGTACTTTTATAAATTTATACTTTATTGATAATATTTAGGTACTGATTTCCTTGAAGTACCTATATACAGTTGTGGTAAAGTTGATTGTACAGTAGTATTTTATTGATGTTATGTTTTGACAAAGAATATTTCATTTTTAGAAAATATTAAATTAAAGAAATTAGATTATAGGGAACAAGTACAAATCTAAAATAAATATTATTAATAAATAGACTTCTTAGGATACGACCTATAAAACAAAGTTATTAAATCAACTTATAAAATTAACTATATATCTTTATAAGGACAAATAAGAAATTAATATCATCTGTATATTATATATTATATGTGAAATTGCTTACCATAATTTTAGCAAAATTTTCTGGTAATGGTATACGTACCTTTCATTTTAAAAACAAAAGAACATTCTTAAATGGTAATTTCTTTAAAAAAAATCGAGACTTCGAGACCTTTCGAAACGAGACGAAATTATGTCTCGTCTCATCTCGTCTCGAACCAGTACTGGTCGAATGTGTAATGTGTTAAATCAAATATAAAGTTAAGTGAAAACATTCACAGCCTTTAAAAAAAATTGAGAGATTCACGAGTAAAGTGCCCTTTAGGGAGGTTTGAGAACAAGAAGTTTCAAATAAAAGCTATAGCTATTAGTTAGCTTAGTTCATATCTGAAATATGGTAAGCAACGGTAGAGCCGTTTTGGAGAAAATTGAGAAAAACTGAAAATTCGCAAAAGTAGAGGGCCATTCGCAGAAGAGAAGTCAAAATGACGATAACGGCAATCAATAAGAATTAAATGGTAAAGTAAACATACAAAGTTTAAAAAAATGTTGGACCAGTTTTTTTTGAGATAATCAAAAAAAAAACTAAAAATTACGAGTAAATTGCCCTTTGCCCTTAACTGATTATGATGAAATTTATGTGGTCCCGAATTTTTAGGATATTCAGCCAAAATCCAAATTTCAATTTTCCACTATTTATAGTTTCTGAGAAAACGTTGACCACATACACACATATACTCTTTTCAAAACAAATCCCGATGTACGTCATTTTGATGACATCAGGACTATCCAGTACTACCAACTTAACATAGTCAGAGGACATCGCAATTTATGTGTTCCGTGTATATTTTAAGTTGACAATATATATGGTTATGTGTATTCTCAACCTAAAGTATACACGGAACATATAAATTGCGATGCCTTGGGACTATATTAAGTTGGTAATATTGGTGTTTGGTGACATCATCAAAATGACGTGCATCGGGATTTGTTTTGAATAGAGTATAAATACATACATACCCACACACATGTTTCCAAAAATATGTTTTTCGAACTCAGGGGAGCTTAAGACATACAGAAATGCCAATATCTCAAATTACGAAAATCAGCACGATTACAATACTTTCCCTAATTATATGAAAAAATGAAAAGTAATAATACATTCTGACAAATCACAAATGTTTTAATTTACTAATTAACACCAACAAGGAACTCCGGGGACGATAGCAAGTACCATCAATTAACACTTAAAATAAATTAGCCACACACATCTTACTACGAAATCGATTGAAAAATTCACAGGTTGTTCACAGACGTTCCAAAAATATTTTGCTCCAGCATCGTCCATAGATGACACATTGGCATTTTCCCGTCGGTAAAATTTCTACGCTAACTAAACAACTGGTCTCCCGAAAGTACTGCACCATTTATAAAGACGAGTTAAGTAACGGAGCGATCTCCTGACTTTTCAATTTCGGATCCCCGACTTTACGCCCGCCGTAAAAATCCAGAAACAGCCCCGCTAACGATAAAAATTTACGGTAACTGATTTCCCGAATGCAAGACAAAGCCGTGCCATGCCCGGCTCCATAAAACCGGACCTGAATCATTCCTAACCCGAAAAACTAACCTTTTCGGGCACTTAAAAAATCTTCCGACCTTTTGTCGAGAAAAAAAAAAGAAAAAAGGGAAAGAAAGAGAGAGAGAGAGAAAGAGAAAGAGAGTGAGAGTGAGAGAGAGAGGGGAGTGGTTCTACGGGGCGCGGGATATAAAATTAATTTCCGTTCCCGCGGCGTCGTCCTTTATCGGTAGGTAGAGCGTTCCGACGCATCCTCTAAGAATGCCGGCCCGGAGTAAATAATGAAAACGCCATCGGTGACAAAGTGCATCTCTACCCCGAGTTAAAGCAGGCGCTCCCGTGGGAGGCTGCGCCAATAAATAGACGAAATTAAATAATTGGCGTACCGGTAAAATTTGGGAGCAATGAGGTTCATTTTCTCGTATCAAGCGCAAAATGATTATTTATTTCGGTACCAAAATGTCACAATGATATTACAGCAGAGTTCCGCGATGTTGAACGTCTCACTTCTGCCGAACAGAGGTCAACTCAGAAAACTGGCCAACTTCTTGATTTATACAGAAATCATCTATGAATCTATGATATATTACAGTGGGTGCTACATGTAGCAAGGCAAAATACTACAGAGAAATTGTCATACAAGGTAACAATACATGAGAACAGCTAAAAATAGAGAAGTATGGAAGAGACTAGAGGAGGCATACATCCAATCCCGGACGAAAGAAGGCTGAAGAAGAAGAAGACTCATTGCATAATCGATGATCATTAGAATGTGTTCATTTTCATATCTTAAGACTGAAGGTACTCCTGAAATGTTATAATTTTCTGCTTGCACGCCAAGCCACATGATCAAATACCTTCTATTTTACATACACATGGCCAAAATACACAAAGACACATATGTGCAATCATAAATTACTAGCTTAAAATTTTTCGAAATTGAGTATTTATGGAACAATTTTGACTTTGTTTTGCATTCATGGAAATTTATATCAGTAGAACGGCAGTTTGAAAAATGGTTGTTAACGAGAAGTTTTAAACAATTTTTTTCTTCCGATTTAAATTGAAATCGTTTTCCAAATTTTGAGAATTTCGTGCTTGTTAAGAATTTCCATTTTTTTATCGAAGTGCAAACCTGAAGTTCAACAAGGAAAATAGTCCCATGTTCAATACGTAAACTTTGGCCCAATTATTTAGAAAAATCAGATTACTTTACGGAATGGTCATTTTATATTCAACAAGCCATACCTGCGTTGCAGTGCCACGTTAAGTTTAAAAAAAGAAAGATAAATAAAATTATAGGTGACCCGGAGTAGGTCGTATCACCCACATATATTTTTGAAAAATATGGTCCAAATTTAATACAAAATTTTTATCTACATTAAATTAAATGCAACACAGTTATACACATAATCAATTTAAGGCTTTCTGATGTACTATTTTTTGTCTTTCTTTGCGGTGCGTAAATAAATAAAGATGACGGTTTTACGACTCGCGAACACCTAATTGCCCATGCGCGAAACAGGGAAACTCCAAGTTTATTGCGCAAACTGTCCTTGTATCAGCAATCGTATATTATCTTTTTAAATTTTTTATAAATAATTTATAAAAAACTACCTTTAAAGTGGGCATGAAATTTTCCTGTACAATATGCATTGCACCAAACGACGTCATTTGAAAGCAATTATTATATTTTTGGATGTTGGCCAAGAAATGTCTAGAGTCATTTCCCACCCCAGAAACTAATGAGCGTAATGGATCTGGTGGCGGGAACAATTATGGCAATTTTACTTTACCACCAGCACAACCTAATCCAGTAGATTCAGCTCTGCATTTTACGCTTTACAATATTGCCAAATGATTGTCATTTCTCCAATCGTTACGGATTGGTCGGCATAATAATCTATTTCCAGATCGTAGTGGAATGCTACTCGTTCCAGGTTTACAGGAACACTACTCGCTGCTTTTGTGTTTGATGTGCCCGAACTCGTTCCATTCTAAGCCTATCTACTTTATAATTATTCACTGTTGAACCCAATTCTGTCATACCAATACGAATGTTATCATTATCTGTCTCTCGCTGGTCGTCAGTGTGATTTGCACGTGAGATAGCTCGTCGCACATTTGATTGACTTCGACGACCTAAGTCAGGTCGTCTTCTCCTAGGCATTTTAAAATCAATCAAGTTCTCGCGCACTGACAAACTGATGATAGATTTTAATAATCGTCTTGATAGTTATTTTTTTTTTGACAACCAACTGACACTATACTTTCATTTGTTAGATTACAAATGTCAAATTACAAAACGCACCTTTTTTAGTATTTCCGTTACTTATTATCTGTGTTTCTCACCGCTTAAACCTTCCCTGAACTTCCTCAAATATTTCAAGATCAAAATTAGCAAAATCGGTTGAGTCATTCTCGAGTTTTAACAAGACAAACAATCAGCAATTTATTTTTATAGGTAGGTATATATAGAGATTTATGAAGGAAAAATTACAAAGGGATGTCTATTATTTGTAATCAACTTGAGAAAGTTTACTGCATATGAATAACTTAGATATACCCTAACTTCTTCGTCTTACAATTGCAATTATACTTATTACGTGTTCTTTACATAGGGACTTGTGCTTCGGTTAGTTCCAGCAAAACACTCCTTAAAAATTTTGTTTTAACGACTCTGGCTGGTAAAACCATAGACTTCCTATCTCCTCCATTAAATTTATTTGGTTTTTCCAAGTCCATCTGCATACGAAAACAAAGTTAACAATACCGAACGTTTAAACACAAAGTCATACTCACTTTTCAGGACCATCTGAGGAGACGAATAAGAAAAACGTAGAATCAACAGACTTTTCAGGTTCAAGTCAGTCACAAATATCTGTATTCTGAATTCAACAAAATAGTTAAATTTTCATTACCACCAAATTTGCATATTCAGGCTCATCTATTTTTTAATATTTTTGGTGACAATTGTCAGCAAAACATCGTCTGCTCCGTCGCGCACGATTATTTAACCCGAGAAGGTCACAATAGGGTCCTGAAGGACCACAAACGGTTTTAAATGCCGAGGAGCTCTTGCTTGACAACGACATCAACGACCCACCGACGTTTTGATCATTCAAATAAACTATCAGTGGGTGGGAAAGGACCACAGTTGTCGTCTGACGATTGAATAAACGACATTTTAATTCGTTGAGGGTCTTTTATGATCCAGATGTAACAGTTAGTACGAACAGCATGGAACTGGAGCTTTGTTGCGGATAAGGGTGTGTTTTGGTGAAGGCGCCATTAACTTCAAGCTAGAAGTTCATAACGATAGCTAAAATAATGTTTCCTCCTGTTTAGACAAAATGTAATTTCAAACTGATCATTTTGAATAAATAGTTACGGTTACTAATGTCGTTCTTATACCATTTTCCTTACATTTTCTCTTCCAATAACGTTTTATTCTTTTACAGTTAGTTATAAACAGTTTCATTGTCTTGCGTGTGTGAAATGTATAGGGTCTTTTAGGGCCCCAGTGTTACAGTCACAGTAAAAAAGAAACGTAAAGGTTTAGGGCCAAGTTGTTCATCAAAGTGTGCTTTGAAAAGTTTCAGGACTCGCTTCGATGATATCAAACAATACCGTGGCTTTAAAGGCAATTTCCAGGCAACTTCGCAAAGTGGATTAAATAGCGTTGGAGTACAAAAACGATACCTTTTTACTTGTTTAGGATTTAGGTATGATTAGGTATGTTTTTGGTCAAATTAAAATAAGTAGTGACATCTTGTCGCCCATGTAAAAAAATCCTGAAAAAAATAAGCTGTAACACTTTTCAGGTCTGTCTAGAAAACTCCTTTTAGGGAGAATAGAGCTCTTGTCGAGTTTCCTACAGTGTATTGATTTTCCAGAGACCTACCAAGGGTTTGAAACAGATGGAGCTCTGTTCCTGAAATCTAAATCGTTAATTGAGAAAAATTCTGAAAATATTTTTCGAGTTTTGAATTTTTCTTGAAATATCTCTAGAATGAATTAGTAATATTATTGCCATTAATTAGAACGATTTCCGCACACGAAAACAAATTCTGAAATTTTAATGACCGTTTTATTTTCAAAACAACTGAACCTTCACAATTTACTAAAAACGATTTTCCTCTTATCCTGCTGACATACAGACAGCTTAAACTTTCCCTCTAAATGCATTCCCACAATAAAATTGTTACACTTTGACTGAGTCGGTTTTGGCGTGAAAATTTTTTCATTCCTGCCGCATTAACCGTCGTGTCAACAATTTCCAATTTCCGTGACGATACCGGGACCTTTCCGAAAGCAATTAAGTCCGAGGTAATCTATTTTTCTTATCACGAGAGAAATACTTTCCGAGCGAAATCCGTACCATGGCACGAAGCGAGGCTAATATAAATTGCAGATGAAGAGAGAACTGAACATTGTCATAACAACAGGGAGATTTGTTAGTTGAATATACAGGTATGACACGCGATGCATAGACGTTACATCCGCAATGCTGGAGTATCAAATGGAAGGATTTGGAGACTAAAATCGACGTTGGGTGAGTCGTTAGGGGATTTTAGGAAATAGCTGAAAAAATATTAATTGCTTTCAAGGCGTGTCATTTGTTGAGAAATCAAGAGGGAATGTTGTTGCTCCTGCAACCTTCTTTAGCAGGCAATTTTGAATAAACTGTTATCAGTCGCTATTACAGTTTTGCCACAAAATATATATAAGTACTTATGGACTTCTTATCCATTTCATTCCCTAAGGACTGATCCACTTAAGAAGTTGACAGTAAATGTCACACAAGCTTCATATAGAACATTTAAGAGTATTCACCATATTATGTGCCGCTCGCCATTTTAATTTATTACAAGAATAAAACTTAAGGCTGTTCTCTCACTTGATGTGAATCCGATGGTGAAAGTACACAGTCCATATCGTAAAATGTTGTTAAAACGTCAACGAAAATCGAATGTTGCTTTCTTTACAAAGTCCGTTTTTATTCGTATTCTTTTTATTACATCCGACAATATTCGGACCTCTCAGTCTCACAATTTTAGCTGTAACACGTGTGTATTGTTTATATTGCATTCGCCAAAATTTCGAATATTTATAAAATGGTTTGCATGAATACACATTTGTTTTTCATCTAAGAAAAAAATTCATTGGGGAAGAACATATCAGCATACGATTCTCTTCAAACTGTAGTTCTTATTTTTTTTAAATTCGAAAAATGAATTTTTTTTCTTTCTGTTATTAATTTTTATTAGGGATATGCCTACCTACAACAAACAAGTAAAAACTACAATTTGTTTGTATATTGATTCTAAACTTACTACTAAAATTTTTTTGTAATCCAATGAAAAATAAATGATATTTGTTGCATACCGTAAAATAGTGCTCTGAGAGAACAGCCTTAATCTATTTTTTCAAATACCATATTGCGGACTTTTCTTGAGTAATTCGCAACCCGAAAAATATTCCCTATTTCAACTACATCCGACTATAAAATAATGAGGAATTGACATTACCGAACGGTCATATTGCATTAATTAATGTATCCATTACCCACCTACCACAATACCTTTGTAATTCAACAAAGCATCAAGTCTTTTAGTCGTTTATCCTTCTAAATTTTCCACCCGCTTCCATATCTACGCATCTGAATTTTGAACTATGCAAATCGGCGTATCGATTGATGAAAGTTGGTCCCCGCGGCTTATATTCCGTTATTACTCCACATGGAGTCTTAATCAGTTCCTTGATGCTGAAAAATGTGCGCCGAGAACGTCGGGGATGTCTTTCAGTCTCCGTAAGTACCGACTCTTATTAGGCGAGTTTGAAATTTTATGCAAGTTTGGATTTAAGAAAGGTCATGAAGTTAGAGATAAGTTGAGCTTGAAGTTTTAAAGGAAGGGAAACTGCGGGGAATTCTAGGACGAGTAACTTAGTAGTTAAAACGTGTGTTTATTTTAGGAAGCGAGATATTAAGAGTGATTCACAAGCGGTATATTCGGTAAGTCAACTTTGATGATAAAAATATTTAAAACACATGTTAATGTAGAAAATTTGATAAAATAGTACTTCCCCAAATTTGATTTTGAATTTATTTTAGTTATCTGAATAGAAGAACCATGGTTTGTTCCATTTTAACCCTTTGACTATTTAATCGGTCTTCCTGTTAATATTACGTAATATGTAATCGAACATTAATAAAAGCATTAGAAATTTAGAATTTGAAACTATTTTATGTGTCTGAATATAGATACCACTATTTATACAATTTTGAACAATGAACACTATAATTACAAATCAATAAAATTACACCCCAATGATAATTTTGAGACTATTTTAACTATCTGAACACATCTACTATTCTTTATACAGTTTCAATCCGTTGACTGCTCAATATTATTTCCATTAAATTGAACAATTCAAAATGAGAGCAATAAAATGACCACTAAATATTGAATTTGAACAATTATTTTATTATTTGTATAATTTTAACCCTTTGGCTGAACAAACGAGCATCTGTTAACAATGGACCATATTGTAACGCTTATTTCTAATTTATTTACACTGTTCTTAATTATACACTACTTAATTTATTTATACTATTACTAAACTAATTAATTTATATAACACACTTAACATTTTAATTTATTTGTACCATTCGCTTGTCCGTTTTTCGCACTGGTTACTCTGTCGCGGCTTTACGTCTAATCTAATCTCTCCGACCGCAAGCACGTCATCATATAGTCCTCCATTATGTCTCGGGATCCTTCTTGAAAGAACTCGATCCCTCTTTTCACTAATAATGTTTATCTAGAAACGTCCAGAAGGTAATAAATCATTCTTCCTTAATAAGATGTTGCCGGGACGTTGGGGACGTTTTTTTTTTATTGCTCAAAGCGTAGCGGCGTTCCTTTGAGGTAAGCCGCCGTTCGATAAGAGTAAACACATTTGGCGCTACTGTTTACATTTCGCGTTACAATATCTATCATTAGAAATCTATAAACCTATTCCAATGTTGATTTTGAGACTATTTTAAATATCTGCACAAAAATATTATCGTTTGTACCACTTCCATCGTTTGGACATTTAATTTTCATTGTCTTTTCACATTGAACAATATATAGGTATGGAAAGTACTACTATAATCACCTTACAATTTTCATTTTAAATCTATTTTAACTGTTTAAATAAAACACATATATCTGTACAATTTTTATGCTCTAACTGTTGAATTATTCTCCTGTTAACATTGCAGTTTTTGAAAAAACAGAACTTCGCCAAGACCGCAAAGGTTTTTCTAGAAGAATGTGAATCTCGCCAGATAGAAATCGCCCTGAATCACGAAGAGAAAGACGCAACTCCTCGCAACGAAAAATTGTATGAATCCGAAGCGCAAACAGTAAGTTAGCTGGTAAGATTCTCAACGTCAGTTAAGTGTTAAGGTCGATATGAATTACCGGCGGTGTAAAAACCACCGGTTTCAAAGCCGCACTTACTCCTTGCATGAGACTATTTTTCGCACAACTATAATATTTCGTGCATGGCATGAAATCTATAATTCGGCGTAAAGAGCTGAAATCTGATATGCATACTAAATTTCAGGGTAGTGACCTGCCGCGAAACGAAACGAATTGCAGTAATGAACATAGCGTTAAAATCGTATGTAGGAACTTCAAGAATTTGCAATCAGAATATAGAAAATTATTAGGTAACAAACGCCGTCAGTTAAAGCTTAGTATCACTAAACCACTACGATTTTCTAGGTGTTACATCAGAATTAACTAACTTGGTGCAGTCGAACATAACAGGACAAGTAGAGAACATCGATAGAGTCTTAGATCATTGTAGAGCAATATACCCATCGCTTTTCCATAACGAAGAAATCGAAATATTTAGTCAATCAAGTTCCCCGCACAGTATCTCAAATATAGTTGATCAAACAGAACTACAGCACATCGAACAAAAGTGTGACAGTATTCCACCGCTAAATTTGGGTAAGATGGAAGAAAATTACTGCTGTATTTTTTCATTCAAAGTAGCATAGGTACGTTATTTATTTTTACAGAATGCTTAAATTGCCACCAAGATTCCCTCCGAGACGAAGAAAGCACACCTTCAACCCAGCGAGAAATACGAAACATCCTGCAATCCATCTTAGATAGAGTTATAAGCGTTTTATCCGATCAAAATACTGCTTCAATAGTAGAATCCTGTAAAGAACACATAGACGACATAGCTAAGATATTGGAGTCAGTATTAATAAAAGTAAGAAATGGATTAACCGAATTATGAGTTAGTCATGAGGTTTTTTCAGGCCATGGAGTCTCCAAGAAGTGCAACTCTAAGTCAGAGAGATGAATCAGTGACGAACAAACTAAACAGTGAAAATCACAACACACCAAAATCTCAAAAAGAAGTCCAAAATCACATTCAAGCAACTAATCGATATGACGAAATAAAGAACACCCTACTAACCTCAGAAATAAATACTAGATTGAAAACTTTAGAAATATTAACCAACGTAATTAAACTAAAGAGTTGAAATACAATTCATCTCATTATTCAATTTTAGGATATAAACTCTAGAGAAAATTTAACATTGTTCATCCGCGAGGACATACTGAACTTAAACAACGACAGAAGCATACCTGAAACACTGTACGAACTGAATTCCATCTCCATCAACGTAACGAATCCCAAAATGTTTGTCGATTTGAACCATATCAAACCTCTCTTTTTAGGGTGCTTTAAACAAATTGTTAAGTGATATGAGAAATTTCCCAGAAGGGCGCACATACCTCGAGCAAAACCAACAAATATTGAAGATAATGGATAGTTTGAATAGCGTACAAACTACTAGTAAGACCACTGAAACGTCTGGTAAGGAAAAAGGTCCTAATTAACCCCAAAAACATTTGGTATTAATAACTTATTCAGCTTCCTCGATTGGTGGGTCTAATTCCAATTCAGAGAATGTTGAGAAGATTGAAAGTAATTTCAAAAGCAAAATGAAGATTACAGGTAATAAAACATTTCAAGTGCTACCGAAAGTGCCTATTTGCTACAACGAAGTATGTCGTTTAGGACAAAGAGGAAACACTAGTTGCAAGTAATTACACATAGTTGTATACAATTTCTTCAATTAACTTCGTACGTTCTAGATGTATCAAATGCGTACCTGATCAAAGCCGATACTATTGTGGCTGTTACGAAGAGATATGTAACGAGATAGCAGAAGATATGGCTGAATACTTTAACGAACGAACTAACGATAGAATAGATTTATTCAAGGTAAGGAAGTGTAGTCCGTTCTGTCGTAAAGAAAAGCTATAGTCTTTTGTAGAGAATACAAGAAAACAAACCAGAAACGAATATTATAGAGAAGTGTAAACCAGGTATGTGTCCTATTAAAATCGTTGATGATTGCGGTACAAATTACTTATATGTTTTAGATAAAAATTGCACTTTTTGCAAAGAAGCTATATGTGCGTGTGCATTTGAATCCAGGCCGAAAATTCAAAGGACTCCTCCAAGCCACGTCAAAAATAAACATAGGAAACCAAACTATTTCTTCTGAGCAATTTGTTACAAAAAGTCCGTGTTGTTTTAAAAAATATGTCTATGTAGGTACCTACTTAGAAAATAATAGAATGTTAAAAATACAAAACCCCTGTGATAATATACTACAACTTTTATTTCAAATAATACCTACTGTTGTTTTACGCCCGATAAACAATGGTATTTATAGAAGAACCATCCACATCCAAGCTTTCAGACACCTTATCGCCATCTTCAATTTGTACCTGAACGCTATCGACACCCCTAAAATCAAATAACACCCAGTAACTTAACTTCCCCGATTTTTAACCTGCCATCACTTACTTGTTATGCACGACCACTACTTTCAAATTGTCGGGTCTTAAGAACGCCACACTTTCTATATTCTCGTTTACGTTCTTCAAATCGACATCTACCCTCACGGAATCCGGCAAGACGAACTTAGAAAAATGCCCCATGGCGTAGAAAAGGGGTTGTTTGTAAAACTCTTGCGCGTCTTCGCTGATAATTATGGGAGAATCCGCCGTCCAGTCGATGTACGTGAAACCTCCGGTGGAATTCAGAGCCATGTTCCAGTCGATCCATCCCCCGAAGCCGTAATGGAGATACTGGAAAGTTGTCGTGCACAGATTGGAAATTATAACTGTTAAAGGAACTTACCTCGATGATGCTCGATATGTAACCGGCAGCTCTGGACCAGCTACCTAGAAGCGGTTGGGTTTGGAAGTAACCTGAAAAGTGAAGATGTAGATGGCTTTTCAATATGTCAGTGGGTAATTACTCACAAGCTTCAGAAGATAATGAGAATAGTTCCTTCTTCTCTGTATGGATCAGAGTCTTTACGTCAGGTGCCATGGTACTATCCCAGTACCAATGGGTTGCTATTCCGTCGATGACTTCGACTACGTTATCATCTGCTAATAACTGAAAACCAAGTGTCAAACAAATAGTAATTGCATTATTAAATTAACTTACGACAGGTACCACAAACGGCAATACTAGCGTACTTTCATCGTGTATCATAATCTTGATGTCTTTATGTGACGAATTCCTAATGGTCGGGCCCAAATTATCGACAATCCATCTCGCCTAAAAATAGACCAATCTTACATACCTGTTTTGAAAATGACTCACTACCCTTACGTGGTCAAGGGGTGTCCATCCCATGGAGTTGACACCGTTGTCCCTATAAAACCCGTTCAAAGGTTCGTTACCAGTTGTCAGTCCCCAGAATTGTATACCTTCCTTTTCGTATTCGTCAAGGAACTTTCTGGTATAATCCGCCCAGAGTTGGTAGTACTCTTCCTTGAGCATTGAAAATCCCTTGGACCAAATGGGGTTTGTCTTCATCCACGGAGGGGCTGTCCATGCTGTGGCGAACAAGTTGAATGTGTTGTTGCCTTTGAGCGCTTTCGCTTGTTGGATTAGAGGAATCTAGAAAGTAATATTAATTGGATTTTTTTAGTTACTACTACATTAAACACTTTTGTAATAATTTGTTTCTGATGTGTTATTTGGCAAGATAAAAAAATGTGTTGTTTCGCTTCCGAGAGATTAAATAATGATTGATATGTTTAAATACATAGAAAGTAAACCTTATCTAAAAAATATCTTAATAACCTAGATTTTTCATTCGTATGATCGCAGGTATTGTTATGTAATTCTTATGGGAAATTCCATAAATCATGTCACGAGATATGTGTCAAGAAAAATGTCATTTAATTTAAGAAGCTTATGAGTCAGTCTCTTATTACTTTACTTAATCTTGAATGTATGTTGCTTCACTAATTTTTTTTTAATTTTTAACTGATTTCGTTATTAAAATCAAAATAGTACAAAATAGTAAAATTCCCCGTTATTTAGATCTAAATTCAATAAAAAATCGAGTACAAATACTGCCAATTACATTAGAAAATATAAACATTCACCTTATAATTGTGGTCTTCCTCTTGGAGCTCGAAATACTGCAGCTCCACATCACCATCATGGTCGTCGTACGAGTAAGGTCTGGGAGAAAAGTCCGTCCCGCCAATCGGAACCCTGCACATACTATACCCTATGCCATCGTCTCCAAAATAACTCTCCAGGAGCTTCTGTTGCGCCTCTTCCGGAAGCCTTTTGATGTTGATGCCTGTGGCGTCGGTGAATGCTCCACCAAACCCAAGAATCTTCTGGTATGTGTCTTCTTTGACAGTTATTCTCGAGAGTGAGGGTGTTTTCACAGTGGAAAACCTCGCCTCTTTTAAGGTAAAGCTTGGAGACTGTGCGCTTGTCGAGAAAACTTTTATGGAGTCCGAAATTTCGCCCAATGCCGGCACGGTATCGCAGTAAGTCGAGTTGCAAACGCATATGTAACCATCGCTTGTTTGGCGTATTGAGCAAGCATCGATACTTGCTATGATCGAAATTAGTAAGATGAACCACATCTTGGAAATTGTTCAAGTGTATTATTGCCTTCGATGAGTTTTTGTGTTAAATATACGTATTCGGGCTGTTATCAAAGTTATTGATAACCGGCTGTAGGTGAAGGATTATTCCACTTGATTACTAATCCTAATCCAAGGCTTTAAACTGTGGTAATAACAATTTGTTGTATAATTTTATCATGTTCAAAAATTGAATATTCATATTTGATTTGAATATCTCCGTCGAGGCTGAAGTGTTATCGCAAGTAGGAAGGTACACTTTTTTTCAAAAATTTATTTCCGTATATTTAATTAAATGAAGTTTAAAATTACATTACCCAATAATTAATAATCAACTCTCCTTAAAATATTTGTCTTGCCACATAAAAAAAACATTGTCTCACCATACACTGCGTTGCAATAAAATATGAGGATATATGACATCAGTTCCTTGATGCTGACAAAAGTGCGCCGGATGTCTTTCAGTGCTCGTAAGTTCCGGTTCTTATTAAACGAGTTTGAAGTTTTATGCAAGTTTGGATTTAAGATCGGGAATAAAAATAGAGATAAATTGAGCTTGAAGTTTTAGAGGATGGAAACGTCGAGAAAATCTAGGACGAGTAACTTAGTAGTTAAAACCACAGACGTTCTATTCGGTAAGTCAAGTGATTCTAAAAATATTCAAGTTGCCCTAAAAAAAATTTTTTATTAGGAAAATTGAATAACCAGTAACACCTCCCTAATTTTGGTTTATAACCTATTTCAACTGTCTGAATAGAAACACAAATATTAGTTGGATTTTAATGCTTTGACTTTACGATTCCCTGACGCCTCTTTTAAGGTAGGTAAAGCTTAAGAGACTGTGCGCTTGCCGAGACAACTTTTATGGAGTCCGAAATTT
Organism: Cryptocephalus moraei; assembly: GCA_946251905.1. Lineage (NCBI taxonomy): Eukaryota > Metazoa > Arthropoda > Insecta > Coleoptera > Chrysomelidae > Cryptocephalus > Cryptocephalus moraei. The sequence goes on from OX276454.1 coordinate 16,466,386, forward strand.
CGCCCAATGCTGGTACAGTGTCGCAGTAAGTCGAGTTGCAAACACATATGTATCCATCGCTTGTTTGGCGTATTGAGCAAGCATCGACACTTATGGTAAGATGAACCACATCTTGGAAATTTTTTAAGTGTATTATTGCCCTCGATGGGTTTTTATGTTAAGTATATGTATTCTGGTTATCAAATTTATTGATAACGGACTGTAGGTAAAGGATTATTCCACTTGATACTTAATCCTAATCTAAGGCTTTAAACATTGGTAATGGTAATAACAGTTTGTTAAAAAATAGTTTTAACTTTATTTCGAAAAATAATTCAATGTTTTTATTTGATTTGAATATATCCGTCAAGGCATAAGTTTTATCAGAAAGACGTAGGTATGTTTTTTTTAAAATACTTTTACGCATTACGCAAACAGCTTTCATTAAAATATTTTATTCATTTAGTAACATAACTTTGGGTCTAAAAATAACATGTATAATGATAATATCTCACCATAACTGCATTGAAGTGATATATGAAGACATATAACAATGCATTTTTTATTTTAGTTTTAATTAGTATAAATTAAACAAAGAATGTACAATATACAGGATAAATTTAAAACTTGTGATAGAACATATATATTTCAGTCCTTACATGAAATATTAGTACTTGCAGTATTCTTCATGTCTACTTAAAAAGTTAAAAAGCTTAGATAATAAAATTAATGTTAAAATAATAGAGCACCAATGTGTGAACACTCACATAGCTGCAAACAGTTAATGTGACATTTGTTTTTAACTTCAAGGTATTTCACAATTATGTAATCTTACCTGTTTTAAATATTTACAAGATTGTTGGAAATCAAGAAATGTGTCAATAAAATTTACTACTCATGGTAAAAAGAAATTAATTGATACATTGTAGTAATTTAATTTTTGATAAATGACCACTTATGAAACAGGAAAGTTATACAATTCTTAATAAGACTTATTGCCGTGATTGTTCAAAAATCTTTAAGGACTAATTCAACCATAAGTGCGCTGCAAAAAAGTGCAATCAAGGGCAAGATAGGAATATTGAAAAATAAAGTACTATACTATTAGTATCACTTGCTGTCATTTTCCATCTTTTTTAACTAAAATATACCACAAAATTTTACAACCTATTATGATGATTATGCCATAGCTGATACAGGTAAAGAACTATGTTTTGGTTTCATTCTGTTAATAAATACTTTAATACAACCATTGAAATCTGCCGAAATTAAAACGTAACCACCACAACCTTTGGTATGCTGTTCGACAACGGGATCCTCCACCTAAAAAAATACAATCATATTGAAATAAATCACGTAAACAGCAAGAAAATTAATGCTACACTTCATTGCATAAGTTCAAACAAAATGTGTAAAAGAATTTAAAAATGTTTTTACCCTATCAGTCGTCTCTGTCTCCCCTCTGTACCTCTCCTTGCTTTCTTCTAACATTTTGATTATAGCTTCGGGATTAGGTGCAAAAATGGCGCAAGTCACAGTCGCGTTATGGGCCTTAATAGCTTCCCAATAATCGTTCCTATCTCTCCTAACGGAACTGAATTTGGAATAGTCATGGTTAGTCTTCCATATGTAAATATCCCTATTCTCCGAGCCGCTGACTATGAACTTGCCGTCGTGGCTGAAGCTCGCTTTGATTTGGCTGCTCATGTTCATGTAACCTTTGTACTTGCAGGAGACGTTCAGGTCCCTCAGGTCGTACAGCCTTATCCTGCTGTCGTTCGAGGTTATCAGGATTTTGTCCTCGCCCGGCATCGGTTCAATGCCGCTTATCTTCCGGCCGACAGAATTCCTGCCGCGGGAGGAGCGCACGTGGATCTGAGTGTGGTACTTCAGTTGGTCCGTGATGTAGAATATGCAGCGGCCGTCGTAGGTGCCGACGACGGCGAATTTGCCGTTTTGACAGAAATTCGCGGCCGTTATTAGCTTCGGGTTACCCTCAACTTCGTTCCAGACCGCGACCTAAACACAAAAGTATAAGTTAACCCTACAGTTATAGTCAGTGCTATCACAAACCAACCCTTAAAATGCTGTATACTTTTTGGCAAGACTAATAACGATGTGGGTTACCGAGGGGCCCCACCTTAAAAAATTGTAGAATTGAAAATAATAGATATGTTTAGGGGGATATCAGTTACAAATACAATTAGCAGGTTATATGGAAAGATATTTAGAGACCTAATAGAAGCAGAATTTATAAAAAAAGCAATGCAGATTTAGAGCCGGAAGGTTATGCACATTGACCTTTAATCTAGTTAGACGGATCAAGTCATTCATAAATCGCTTTGGAAAGCAATCAATCATAAGTTTTCAGGAAAAATTGAATTCATCGCATATTGGCAACAGCGCAGGCATGCTTTATCATAACAAATTATGAAGTGGCAGATGGTGCGTAATATATAAACATAACGATGTTTATATATTAAATGTACATTTTATTGACTTGGAATGTGCGAATTAACATCGATGTTATGTATTGGTGAAATGAGGATGAAGATATTGTCCCGAAAGTGTGTAAAGAATTCCCAAAAACAAGAAAGCCGCAAAATAATGCCGGGTATGATATTGGCAACAATGCACAAACAAATTGAATTAAAATGAATGAGTAAAGAAGTCCCCACCCGAAACGTAGTAAAGATGACGTCAAGCACGTACGCCGTAGTAGGGTAATGTTGCCAATACCCATTTTATCTTTTCCGCTAGTTGAGTATTGTCGTACTGTGTCTTCCGTTGCTTTCTGTCAGTTTACTTATTTACAATAGGAAAATATTTCCACGACACAGATAATTTTGTATTATGTAATAAAAAGTTGAACCTCTTCGCGCCAAAGGCGGCTTTTTTCATAGGAATAGGAATAGTATCATTTCGGAGAAATTCGCGTTGTTTGAAAACCTTTTATGTAGGGAAAAGTGTAAACATAGAAAAATTACTGGACGTATACCTACATATTTAAGTAATTTTTTTCACTAAAAATTAAAGTTTTGGTAAAAAATGTAATACGTCCTGTATCGTTATATCGTGTCGTTGAAGAGCTAAGAGTTCACCTGGCAACCGCGTGGGAGAATCCATTTACCATTCGAGGTGTTGGATTGCAAATTGTGTGCATTCTCCGGGTCTAACTTGATTAAAGGTCAATGGTTATGCAGGACAACTTATTCTGTATGAAGCAGATAACAGGAAAAAGGTCAGCAGTTAATTTAGAAACACATATTTTGTTTATTGATCTCACTAAACTTTATATGATAATATACCCACTAACAAGCTATGGGAGATATTGCACAGCAGTTCCATTAATCATAAATGCTATAAAAAACATTTAGATATTCCATCTCGAAAATAAAAATAGGAAATCTACTCTCTAGAGAGTTCTACGTGACAAAGGGGCTTTGGCAGGGCTGCTGGAAATGGGAATAGCCTTTATAGATAAAAAATATTTAGCCTATAGTTTGCAGCCGATCAGGCCGCACCAGCGGAGGATAAAGAACACCTAGAATATATGGCATAGAAACTACAAAGAAACCTATGAAGATTGGGGACTAACTATGAATGTTGAAAAAACTAAATATTAAAAAAACCCAACTCAGTGTACGTTTTTGTTCTGGTTTTCCATTAATGCTGCACTTGCATTGCTTTTCCAACACTTCTCTTAAACTAAGTTTAAGAAGTCTACTACTTCCAAAATGTTTCTTAGTTTGGGCCCTTTCCCACTCTTACTTTCTTTGCCACAAAAATAAAAAATTAACCCTCAAATATTTTAATTACTTTTTTGTCTGGTATATTCCACAGTCTCAACTTCCCGTCCAAAGATCCACTCAAGAAGTACCTGTCGTCTCTGGGATGGAAAACTATTGCAGTCACAAAGTCAATGTGTTGAAAACAACAAAGGCATTCTTTGCGAGAGATGTGCCACAACCTCACCGTCTTATCCATGGAAGAAGACAGTATGAAATAATTTTTAGACCAAGACACGTCTAATAAGTCAGAAGTGTGTCCAGTGTAAGTGCAAAATGGTTTAGGCATAAAAGTCAGTCTGGACGCTTCTTCGAGAGTCATCCCTTCGTACGCCGCTAGATTCGTAGTTTCCATGGAATTGTGAGAAACCAATGATTCTTGAGATGGAGTCGGTGATACTTTCTCTGCGTTGTACTTCGTCCTCATGTCCTGGAAATGTCGATAAGGAAGGATGGATTTTTTAAAAGTGCCCATAACATACTTGGAAAAATGGATAGGCGTCTCTGACGATCCAGATTCTCAACACTTTGTCTTGTCCGGCAGTTGCCAACAACCTTCCGCAACTGGAAAACTTCATGCACCATATCGGACCTTCGTGTTGATCATCCCGTAACTCCTGGACATGCTCTACTTTTTCGAACTCGTAAGGACCTTTATGTGAATTTGAAGCCTGGAAATCATAAAACAGAAAGGTCATGCAATGAAATGAATTGGAAAGGGTTGTTGTAATTGGTTTTTCTGATTTACAGGACATTTTAGAAAACGAAATAGTTTAATTAGATACCTTACCTTCAGTTTGCAATTTTGTTCCCCAGGATGAACATTATCGATGATATCGATAACATCCTCTTTATGCCTAGCGTGTGCGATACTTTTCGCCTTATCCATCGTCTTCTTCACAGTGGATCCCAAGAACCTCTTCAACTTGGCAGTTTTCTGCCTTATCCTACCGACCTCGGCGCCATTCTCATCGACGATAGGTATTTCCGATTTCTTGTTGTCCACACTCTCCTCGTCGGACTCCTTAACTTTCTCCATACTGGAACTGCTGACATATTCCGAAGTGAGCCTCATGATATGAAGGGAGAGTGGATTAATGCACTGCGGTAACTTATCTTCGGCGACACTGAGCGGTACCCTCTCCCCCGTGTCGAGATTGAGTACGGTAACTTGTTCGAGGATCTCCAGGTCGGATAGTTGTTTACCGGAGTCCGTATGGGTCCGGACATGGTTGATGTTTTTGAAATAATTTTCGTCGCCTGCTGACTTTCTTCTTTCTGCCGAAGAGTGTTTGCTGTCGTTTTGGTGTGTTCCCCTAACAGATTTTACAAATTAGATGTTCCATTAAAAGGAAATACAAACAATAAGTAAAACTTCTCACAAATCACAACCCAATATGTAGGAATAAAGAACAGTTGACTAGTAACAGGTATCACACAATCATAAATAAATTTTATAACATAATGGAAAATACAACAATTTTTTAATACCAATTTATATACCACATACTAATACTTGTCTTTGTGGATATTCAGAAGGGCTTTGATTTGGCAGACAAGTGGAATCTTCTGGAGACACTTAGCGGATGTCGCATCGATCATTGATACTCCAAAATCATCAAACATATACGGAGCTTTTCTATCGAAACGCTTGGTGAGAAACCAACAAGAGCAAAAGAGAAACCAGCAGTAGTTCGTTAGCATGACAGAGAGGGAAGTTTTGCAACGTTGCCGGCCGAGCACGCAGTCCAAGTCAACGCGTATCGCGGTCGCGTATCGCTTTACACTTTCGGATGTATGCGGTACAGTGTGCGGAGCGGATGACAGTAATGTTTCGCGAGCTAGCAACATCGCAAAAGGTCGTTCTCTGTTTAGCTCGCGAGAAATATATGGCCTTTCCTTCGCTCTCGTGCTTATACCATACTGCGACTCTTTAGAAACGGTCTGTATATGAGAACGCCATGGCAAACGTCAAAACATCAGCAAATCAACACAGATCAATTTAATATCGATCGAGGGGTTAAACAAGGCGACCCACTCACCCCAAAATTATTTGTTGCTTTGATAGAAAATATGTTGAAAAAAATAAATTGGGATTCAACAGGAATCAATATTGATGGCGAACGGATAAGTCAACTCTGTTTTGCAGATGATATTGTTTTGATAACAGACATCATACAAGAAGCATAATATATGCTGAATATACTAAATGATGCCTCAGAAAAATTCATGTTGAAAATTAACCTGTCAAAGACAATACATGACAAATCTAGTACTGAGTAGTACTCTAAACATCAATAACATACATTTGGAACAAGTGCATATATATAAAGAATTAGGACATGCGATGGGTATTAAGAGATAACCAGACGCATCAATTCCAACAAAGAACAGGTTTATCGTGGTCGGGATTCGGTAAACTCGGACATGTACTGAGCTCTGATCTTCCAATGTGCTTAAAAGGAAACATTGCCTGTTCTCACCTATGGAGCTGAGATATTTACTTTGACAAAAAAGAACATAAATAGACTAAATGTCATGTAGCGGAAAATGGAAAGGTCAGTGCTGGGAGTTACTCTTAGGGATAGAATTCCAAATTATAAGAAACCGAAGAGGAGTAAGATGCAGTGAAATCTATCTTGCATCTTAAATGAAACTGGGCAGAACATGTACCTAAAATGACCAACGGATGATGGACAAAGTGACTTGGGGAGTGGAGACCAAGATATGAGGCCTATAGAACCTACTAGTCGCCCTCGTTTTGTACAAGTGGTACAAAATAGAAACAGATGGCGAGAGTTAAGGGAGGTTTTCGTTCAGCAGCGGACTAGATAAGCTAAGTGACGACGACGATGATACCACATCTTCCCTTACAAGCATTATTTTACAATTTCCTTTAATTCTAGTAATTATCTTACCGATGTGGTCCTAAACTGTAATGCCCGACGCTACTCCTCCCAGATGACCCCCTGAGACTGCCACTACTCTTCACTTTCTCTGACAAAAGGCTACCATGATTATCCTCATCAGAGCTGTCCTTGGGGCAACTTTCCGCTTTCAGACTGTCACTGTCGTGGGGTTTGACGACAAACTGCCCCCTCAGCGCCTGGGTGATATCCAAAGAGTGTCCGGACCTCAACGTGGAACTGTGAGAGTCCCTCCGGAAATGTTTGTCGGATTTCGTGGATTTGACAGAGGGTAGGCGATCTAAACAATGTTCAAATTCCCTAGTAAGCGATTCGATCGTGCTGGCGGGACTAGCTAGATCGCTTGATTCGAAAGTGGCACTAGAAGCGGATTTCTAGAAATGATAAAATGAAAACACATACGGTGAATAACACGGTGCTGAAACATAAATTAAATATGAGAGCAAAGAATAACTGAACTAATGATAAAAAAATATAAATGTATTTAACTCAAAAACGACTTTTTAAAATGTAAATTATTTTGGTTTGAATTATTTAAACTCCAATAATGAAATACTTCAATAAGTACAGAAACCAATTCACAATATACGCAAAAATTAAATAACAGTGGGCATGTTCCTGAATTCAACGGTGTTTTAAGTGCTGAACTTGTGCGCATACTCCTCAATTGCTGAATTTACGAGCATGCCCAGTGTTAAATCTTAACATTGACTCAGTAAAAATAAAACAAATGGTAACTAATGAAGAAACAAAATAAATGGTAACACTGTTTTCTTTCCATTTAAGACATTTAACTGATTTCGAAACAACCTATTTAAAAATAAAACAAAGAAGCAAAATCTTACTGTGAGTGATAAACTGGACGTGGGGTTTTTGTTTTTCTTTTTGCGTCTAGGCGGGGCTACCGGTGCGTCTACATTGGGAGGATTATTACTATTAGCTTGTGTACTGCCAATACTTTTTTGGGATGTACTAGACGATTTTGTGCTCGCGATCACGTCGGGTTCTTGGAGCGAGACGCATGCTTTCTCGTTCTGACACTCGGGCACGATTGATGTACCTGTCAGCAGGGTTACCGTGCTGGGGAACTGCGAGTACTGTTTCGAACTCGGAGTCGATTCGGAATCTAGCGAGCTCGACGACAGAGCCGACACCGAGGCCGATTTCGTCGAGTTCTCTGGCAGAGGCCCTGGGAAATACGACTGATTTGAGAAGAATATATTAATTATAACAGTAAAGACTGGTTGGAGAAGAAAGGTTTATAGAGAAGTGTTCAGATATCCCTTAAACAACTGTAATCTAATGACTATTAAATGTATATCAAAAGTCAACTGCCTGAATAATCTTAAAGCTTATTCAGTTGTATGTTAATTAACTTATACACCTGCAATTAAAAGTACAAAAGTGAAACGGGACTTTGATTGAAACTTGTTACAAATCTATTTCTAAGGAATCAAAACACTTTCAGCCTATAAGAATGACTTTGGGGGGCCCCTTCGATTTGAGGACACCATACATATAGATGTATGTATAGTATAGTACTAAAGTGATATCACAGATTATTATTACAGTGTGGCTTATAAAATGAAAACCATAACCACAACTAATGAATTTCTTTCAATTCACTGCAGGTTCAGATTAGGTCTTCTACCAGGTTCATATCTCGTTACAGTGTAAAATGTGAAGAATGATGGACTCCGAATAGAATAAACGAACTACAAAGTAAAAGTTTTGCACAGACAAAAGCCATTAAAGTTTTCATTAAATCGTAAACCAAACACTACACCTCCTAACCCAACTTTCGAATCCATTTACCTGGCTCAGCAACTCCACCTAGTATCCTACCGATCCTCCCTAGGGAATTCAAGCTCTGCAAGCTGATGGTGTCCGGTTCGATTATCCGGAACGGATGTGTGGTCCGACTCGTCGCGGCGGCGACGCCGTCCACCGAAGAGGTCTGGCTGTTCGGAGGGGTGACGTTACTGGACTGGTAGTCTTCGTCGTCGATCTGCAGCTTCTGACGTATCTCCTTGAATTTCTTCCTGCTGCCGACCAGCATGTCCTTGAGCTGGGGTTCCTCGGTCGCGCTCCTGTGGTGGTCATTTTGGTCCGACGGTTCGGTAGTGCCCAAGATGTTAGGTTCAGAGTTGGCTCGCTTCGTGAAGCTGTCTTTAGACGACTTTCTGGTGTGCCTGGAATCATGAATTCGATATGGAATGAATTTGATCGGTGTTAGGTATCAACAGTATTTCTCATAAATGCAGTTGGTAGGTTGATAATTGGCAGTAATTACTGATATTCTATACTGGTGTTGTGTACTTAGATTTGGAGAGCAAGTCGGTAGCAATAATTTTAAAGTTAAGTCAAATTACTGTGACCTTTACAAATTACACCTTTCATCAGAAAGCAGTTTCTGATAACCTTGCTCCTGTATAAATTAATCCGGTTTTTAATAAACATGAGAAAAGTACATATCAAAGGATTAATTGCAAATCAAATTTATTTTGGCCGAACTATACTGACAAAGCAATGACCAGATTTTCTACAGATTTCTACACTGCGATAACCACCTCTGAAATTTTTAGATTCAGAAGGAAAATTATATTTCTCAATTATATATAATGTTACTTATTGTGTGCATCCCGGATGGTTATTAACATCAAATGAAATTAGCAGCAATAGAAAAAGAGATCCTGGTGTCAGAAATTTGATAGAAACCACAATTTTAATCTGACTGGTCCAATTACTGGAAAATATTTAATAATTTAATCAGAAGTTGTCTAAGTAAAACTTCACCTTCCTTTCTCAACATTTTCAGCAAACAATTCCTCCAAATAATAAGAATCGTATTATCATAAATTATTTGATGCTAGAACTCGTTTCGATCAATACGACAGCAGAGTTATAGGCTCCACAGATAAAGACACTTGTGATCTACAATGATATACTAATAACAAAAGCATCCTTGATCAGTTAGAAGTAAGAGCAGGGGTGTATGTACAACACATGACATGCCAGTCAATTGTTTTTGTTTACTGTCAAGACTGAAGTAAAGGTTACGATTAATTCGCCCCCCAGGAAGTGTCGAATGCCTTATGAAGTACTTATGCTGAACGTGAGTAGGACATCTAAATTAATAATAATCGACATTCAGCCATTCAACCCTTTGGTTATACCTTGAACCTTGATTAGGTGTATTATCTTCCGCATCATAAAATTTGTCGCTATCACTATCACTGGACATTTTCTGGCGATTGAGGCGATCGGGGCCGTTGTGGATGTAACATTTGTGACGATTTGGAGTGGAGGAGGTGGTGGTTGAGTGCGACGGATTCGAAAAATAATTCTTAAACAGACAGCGCCATTTCCACCACAATTGGAACTGTCAACAATGTTGTAACACTAATTTCCCCTGCGACTGATAATTACATTTACGAAACAGGGTAGGATTGAGAGCATCATAAACAGTAATTGAACATCTATGTTGATTAATGTTTTAAAAGTTTAATTGGAGGGGGGTTTGCCTTGTGGATATGAAGTTGTGTCATTTAATATTTTCAGACATAGAGGCGTTTGTAGCTGAAATTGTATACGAAACGATTGATTTGTTTGCAGTTTGGTAAAGTTTATTAAATTACACCATCAATATTTTTCGTATGTTGCATGTTGCGATAACTTTTGTGAAGACGCTATTGTTCGAAGCAAATTTTCCCAAGGATATCGATTGACCTGAAATTTCTGTATTACTTTTTAAGTTTTACATCAAAAATCGGTCCTGTTTTGCCTTATGTTGTTTAGCATTTATTTTCAAATCCAATTTTAACTCTTATGAATTTAGTGGTTTTTGGTTTCATGTTGTGGTATTAGCCAGGGTATTAGCGAGTACTTTTAACAACGTTGCCGGACTACTATTTTCGGTCAGTTTCTAACGATTTCGATTGCTCTCCCTTAATTTCATTAAACTAGCCATGACTATGTAGTTTGCTTCGCTGACTCACTCTGTTAAACGCCCCCTAGCCTTCCTTCTCTCTTTTTGATCATTTATACACTAACTGATTTAATCATATCGATTTTCGGCGTTAAACGACACTAAATTATAGCCTAAACTTAACTCAATATAGCACTGATAACCACATCCAAACTGGTTCATCCATTGCGGAGATTTGCTTGCACAAACGAAATTTGTTTACGATTTTATTGGATTCATTGTTTATACGTATTTGCACCTTCAACACAAATTGGATAAGGTTCGTATAATCAAAAGTTAGATGCAGTTGAAAGAGCTGGCCATGTTCATAAATAAACATCCATTGCATAAATGAACGTATCGACAAAATGTTTAGATAAACATATTCCTGTACTAGGTGTTTTATAGTTGAATTTATTTAATCATTGTTAAATACCATCATGTGCATACGTTGCTAAAGAGATATATTAGTGTTAAAGTTAGAAGAGAAGAGAAAAAGTATAGTTAGAAGAGTTAGAGGAGATTAGCAAAAATTGGAAGAAAACCGAACAAGTAAATGAATATAGGTAAATACTTGGGACTACTTATAAAGATCAGCAAAGAAAATCAAACTGCTGAGACAAAACGATGTATCAGACTGGCTTGGGTAGCTTTTGTAAAGCTTAGCCACATCTTGAAGAACAAAAAACTTCCACAATATCTTAAGACAAAAGTATTCAATCAGTGGACTCAGTGGTGTACTACCGGTCTTCACCTACGGCTCCCAAACATGGACATTCACAAAAGCAAATATGGATAAAATTGCCGAAGTGTAGAGATCGATGGAGAGACCAATGCTGCATATAACATCAAAGGCAAAAAAGGGAACGAGTGGATTAGAAACATAACTCAAGTAGCAGTTGCCAGGGAGGAAGCAGCATAACAAAACTGGAAATTTGCAGGATATAACGCCAGACACTAACACGTCTTAATATCGATAGAATAACTACGGAAGGAAAACGTCTTGGTTTAAAAAGTAACATAGACAAAACGAAAGCTATGCTGGTCAGCAGAACACCGAATGTGTGCCTGAATATTACAGTGAACGGTAGGAATATCGAACATATCTCCAAATTCAAGCATCTCGCTCGGAAGCTGGATAATAACTGAAAACCTGGATCCAGACTTAGAGATACGCAGCAGAATTGAATGTGTCAGAATGGCATTTTTAAATATGAGAGCTCTTCTCAGCAACAATAGCCTCAATTTAATGCTACGGGGCCATTTTGTAAAATGTTACATTTACTCAGCTTTGCTGTATGGAGTGGAGACCTGGACAATAAAGGCCAATAACATGAACCGACTTGAAGCTTTTGAAATGTAAAAAAAATGAAAAGGCGATTACTTAAAATTCCGTGGATGTATGACGAACGCCGAAGTGATATACCGAATGGGAAGACGAAGAGAACTACTACAAATAGTGAAAAGACGGAAGGTTGCTTATCTGGGTCACATATCCAGAAATTCCAAGCACCAGTTCTTTCAGCTAATTTTGGAAGGAAGAAGAGACATCGGGAGAAAGAAATACTCGTGGCTTAAGAACATAAGAGACTGGGAAAAACTTCAATGCCCATACACTTGTCAGAGTCGCGCAGGATGGGAAAGAGTTTGCCACAATTAGGTATTTGCCATATATTTTAAATTAAACGAAATATATCTAAATTCATAGGGACGAACCCTCATACAAATTTTATAATCATAAAAAATCGTCCCAGCACCAAGTATTTCAGGTATAAAAAGCAGTAAATGAGCGAGGACCAGTGAAACGACCGCTCATCGTGACGTCACTCTGCATATAAACACGAGTCCGTTCTGCAGCTCTCAAATAGATTTTTCGAGTATTTTGGATTTTATTGTTGTTTCCGCTGAAGTGTAGGAGTTAAATTGCCACCAAATCTAGTTAAATTTGTGTTATTCGCGTCATAAATTAGTGTTTTGATTAGTTCAAATGCTAATACCCTGTTTATATGCGGTGTGACGTCAAACGGCGTTTTGGCGCCAATTCCTAGCTTTTGTATTTCAAATGACTATTTTTGCTTGAATGTTTTTAATTTTTTTATTAATATCAACCTAAGATTTATATGCATATAATTTCTCATTTAGCCAGTTTTCAAAAAATGTGAAAATACCTAATTGTCGCTAATATTTATTGAATTAATATGGCACCTTCACAAGAATAACGTCAGACAAAAGAACATTAGATTGAACAAACAGATAATCCACTGGAGACCGTGGAATTATAAAAGCGGAAGAGGAAGACCACAAATGAGATGGGCATGAGATGATCTATAGAAGCATGGATGAACATCGCAAATGATAGGGAAGGATGGAGACCTCATGAAGAGGCCTTTGTCCAAAAGTGGACGGATTAAGACTAGAGATAAATAGAAAGACCACAAGTCAAATGAACACCCTGTATTTCGAATTTCGAAGAGATGTTCTACGTCGCCGGTGTTCCGCGCCTTGGGGGAGGGGCGGGTCAGGGGCGTCTGGCAACATCGCCTTCAGCCGGCCAATCGCCTCTCGGCCGTCCGTCATCTGTCATATTCCTCACGACATTTTCCCGTTTCGTCCGACAGAGCGCCTACAGTTCAACGCATGAAACGAGCACAACTCAGACCAGCTACCCGCTCAAGGCTGTTTCCTTACCCAAGAAGCAAATCAACATGGAGGACCTGGCTGTGGAAGTATGCGGCGAAAACGGAGCCCTTTATAAGGTCAGTAACTGACAAAAGTATGGCGGAATCGGGCGCTGGGGCCGTCGCGGGGGGTCACGCTGGCGCCGCACGCCCCGCCGGGTCGGTCGTGCCCGCGGCGCCGCTCATACTTGTGCCGAATTCTCGTGAAATGTGATTCACCAAACGCGGTTCTTTTGACGCCATGACCGTTTGACAGGGCGTGAATTTCGCGTGTGTCGCGGAGCCCGTCCGCTCGCCGGGCGCCCCGCGGCCGATTTCGCCTCGATTTTGGCCTCCGCCTCGACGCAAGTATCGCGTCGACTCCCCTCGCTAAAGGTTATGTTGCGAAAGTATCATGTTACATAGTTCCTCCGCGTATTCCTTCTCTCGCTCCCTAACATACCTACGACTCTTTTCCAGGGCTACGTAATCGACGTCTTCGAGGACGAAGTACTTATACATTTCGAAGATGAGTAAGTCTATAACTGACTTGTCAGCTTTCCAGACACTTTCATTTTTATTTTGTTGAAATAGGTGGCAGCCGGACTCGAAGTTTCCCTACTCACAAGTCAAATTACCACCGAAGTCCGACCCGAAGGTGGAGTTCACGGAGAACATGGAAGTTGAAGTGTACTCCCGTTCCAACAACCAGGAGGCCTTCGGCTGGTGGAAGGCGAGAATTAAGGTAAGAGATCCTTTTTTCATACCATGTGTTTGCTTTGAGTGTTTACATTTTTGTAATTTCGTGATCCAAAAATGCCAGATAAGTTCCAACACATAGATTCTATTATCATTGTTGTGGAATTACTCAAAAAATTAAAGTCGACATTAGTTTTGGATGTATTCCATGAAGAAATGCATAATACTAGCAACTGCACCTTACCTTAATCAAATGTATTTGTTGTACTTCTACAAATGATATCTTTAATTGGTGAATGTTTACTTAGACCACTTCTGCCCCCCAGGCACTTGGTTTATCCTTGCCCTCTTGCGTTTACAACACCTTTTCGAGTTACTCCACTATCCTCTTGGTGCCTTGGTTATTTCATATTAGTATTTTGGAAATTGTCATGTTGACACCATTATGGAAACATTCCATGTTAGCTATTAAGCCACACTATAGTAAAATACTAGTTTATTAGGACATCATCTTCTATCAAAAAGTATGAAATCTGAAAATAATACGAACTCCCTTGAATTTCCTAAATAAACGTGATTGCAACTTTTCAAGTTAGGTTCAGACATGTTCGTTGTATTTTTTTGAGTTACCCAGTTTTTTTCAAATTAATTATTAAATCTCAAGAAATAGCCTGTATGAAAATGTCTGAATAGCAAGTTTGAATAATAAATATTCCATTATTACCTACTTCATAAAAACTATAAGATCAGATAGTTTGTATGTACCGACTCGATTACCTTTACTATAAAATTAGACAAAAAAATCAAGCATAGCGTCAGGTTTTGATTAAGCACCATATCCAGTATATACATTTGTATTTGCACCGCTTTCTCATATCCAAAAGTATTAATAATTGTATTTTAAATTAACCAGTGTATTCCAGATGCTGTTTGTTTTAGTAAATAGTAGCTGATACCTGTGGCAATTTTAACCGCGAAAATTTCAATTGTAATAAACCTAATGATCAATTATTATTTGTCCATGGCAAGAATTATGTCTATATTTGTAGTTTAATGTTATATGAAGAGAGAATTTGATATTCAAACACTGCACAATTATATCTCCGGTAACAATAAATACCTGTTAAAGGTATAAATTATTAAGGCATACCTATATAGCTACATCATATACTGTAAAAAGACATTATTACACATTTGTTTAATTTACGTGAAATCTTGTCTCTAGTTTTCGAAGGTTTTGCATGTAATAAAACTAAATTAACCTCAAATTAAATGTTTAATTGTAGAAATTTGCAGAATATGACACTTGGAATATGATTGCATTCTTTTACTAACCCAGGCTGCCATGTTTCTTAGAATTTCTATCCTGTGAATGTCTGTCACTACAGGAATAATTTGAGATTATTTAGTTTTATTTACTGATTGACAAACTAAACCAGATTTAAGCTTCCAGGTGCAAAAGTTTGTTTTCGCGTATACTGACTGACTTAAGTACATCCATACATACACCATGCTTTAATATCGTATATAAATTTGTCAATTGAATTTCATTAGGTATTGTCAATTACAACATTAATTTCTCCATAACCTATTCTGGCATTACTTGAATTGAGTATAGGATCAATAAGCAATTTAACTTTTGGAAAACTTAAAATGAATGATTACTTTGTTATTGTTCTAACTACAAGCTCGACTTTGACATATTACTTTTCAAACATGTTATATGAGATATCGTGAAATAATTTTCTATTTGTTTGCAAAGACTTATCTGTAATCATAGACTTAATATTATATGGACCAACCCTAACTACATGTTGTTGAAGCCGAGGGAGCTAGAGAGAGACCCATACATAGAGATTAGCATACTTGCACCGTAATCAAAAAATACATTATTTCGATCATGCGCACATACCATTTCATGCGCAAGTATGCTATCTTTCTCTCATCTCTCTTCATGTCCATGTATTCCATCTATTTCACTCTTATTCCTAAGACTTCACACTGAATGCATGCTGAAAACGAGTGAGGGCCAGTTCATATATATATTAGACTATCTCGTAACCTTTACGAAATCAAATGAATATCCAATATGCGCATGTGCGATTTGATGTATTTTGGCATTTTTAAAATACAAAAGTTTATATTTTTTCAGTTTTAGTAAGATGTTTTTTAAAGCGCAAGCTCTTCTGTTTTTACTCGTGTAAAATATCTTATTAGTATTTCATAGGTAGTGTGCTTTGCACTTGTTATTATTTATGTTAGAAAATGAACAATGTTTAGATATATATTGTCAACGCTGTTGTATTGGCGCATACAAGCAACTTTCTGCCTGGTAACGTCACTTCTCAGTGCGCATACTCTGAAAGATGCTCATGTTCAAATCCTTGGATCGCTCTAACTGGTCCGAGCTAGTTCTGAGAACGCTGTACAATGTTCTTAAGTATTTTGTCTTTTATTATTAAATGAAGGTTCTCTCAGTTTTTTGCATTCATGAATACAAGTGATTTCGGTTTGTTTTTTGAATTACAATTATTGTCTTTAAAATTACCATTCTTGAACAAGGTAGACAGCAATTGTGTTCTTTACACATTATTACATGAGAAGTTGATAAAAAAAAATTGTCAAATGGGCATCAGTTTTATTATGATCCGTGATGTTTTATACATCTATAAAATCTAAAATATCGAACATCTGGCTTGAATGTCATACTTAAGTAATGCTACCCTTTATATTGTTTTACAGCCTTTTGTTTAGGTGAATATGAATTATTACTACTATAACAGAAAATCGTAACAAAGTGGGAATGTCAGTATTCATGGTCAATTATTTGTTTAATAAACTGTTCAGATAGTTTGGTTGTTTATGATAAGGACTTTTTATCATTTTTCAAGACACAATTGCTTTATGACAATTATGACAATCTACTTAAATTTGTTTAGACTGTTACTATCACGCATTCTCTTTTCAGATATCCAAATTTTCTCAACTTTATGGAAAATATTAATCTAGGAATGTGCTAAATTCATATATTAAGAATGTTAAACATTATCAATTGCGACATGAATATGATACAGTATTATCCCCATTGGAATTGTTCCTTGATATTAATACTATCTCTAAATTATTATTATTATTACCATTGCTGCTGTTGCCTTTTGTGCACTGATAATGAGCTGATATGTAATAGTTAAACACATAAAAATTGTTCACCAGCCTTTTTGGCCCCTAAAAAAGTATCTCTTTACTTCTGTATCCTTTATAAATATTTTACCGCTATTAAATGTTTATCACATTATAAACAAATCTCCTAATATCTGATAATAATATGAAAACTTCATTCTAGATCACACAAAAGCAATTGTTTGGACTAGATTTATTGCTTCGAGCTTGCAAAAAAGTCGGACTATTAATAGCACCTTAAGTAGGTAGAGTCATAACATGAATCTCTGTTGAGGATTTGGCATACATATAGACTGATATTTTTTATCTAAAGTTTCAGGATATTTAAAAAAATATAGATAAAACCAAGTGTACCCTAAAATTATTGTCTACCAATTTCACAACTTCTAACAATACTTTAATCATATAGTGATAACATTGTGATTCATATTATTCTAATCTTTTTCGAAATGATACTGACAATTTCGTTTAGATAATGTAGCATTTATTATAAATACTATTTATTTTTATAGTTTCTAATTTAGTGAATTATTCCTTACCAAAAAGAATTTCATAGTTTTAATAGTTAGCGCTTATTAAACTTTCAATATTACATGTTTTGAAACCAAAAAGTGATTCATATTTTTCATTTAGCTGTGTTTGTTATTTCAATGAAACAATACGTTTTAGATTATGTGAAAATATCCAAACAAAAATATATAGTTAGTTAGTTATATAAAAAAATATTTAGTATAAGTGATATAAAATTGTATGTTGGGTAAGTAATGTTTGCACATCCGCTTTTCAGATGATGAAAGGCGATTTTTACGTCTTGGAGTATGTGGGATGGGAGACGACCTACACCGAAATAGTCAGCAATGATCGCCTAAGGGTGAAAAACAATAACCCGCCCATTGAAAGGAAAATGTTTCACAAATTTGAAATAGAAGTTCCTGAAGATGTCCGTGAATAGTAAGTGTCGATTAGTGAAACAGTGATTGTGTGATAAAATTAAATTTTATTCCAGTGCCAAGATAGAAAATGCTCATAAAGAATATGCCGCTCTCATCAAAGCGGGATACATCAGTTACAACCCTGAAAAGAATGTACTGACGGTAATATCTAATAACGAGACCAGTAAGCAGCTTGCTGGGTTATTGCAAGAGATGCATTTTAGAAGTCTCTCTCAGAAAGTGCTCTTATTGAAAAGAACAGAAGAAGCAGCACGTCAACTTGAAAGCACCAAGCTAGCCACCATAGGGGGGTAAGTTGAAGATGGAAACAACAACAGCTTCCCTAATGTCTTCGTGTTCAGTAACATTGTTCCTTGTTCTACTGTTTAAACGGGGATTGTCTTTACATTTGATTATCATCGAATGGTCTCTGAAATAGTTCCACTTTGGGCTGGTGCCGGTGCTTAAATTATTTTTTTCTTTCAGAAAATATCAACGTGTGACAAATTTTTATACAGGGCGGGCCAGCAGGTGAGAATGAACCCGCATGTGCAGTAATCTAGGTTTCCAATAGAGTTAACATGTGATACAGTTTCAATCACAGAAACCTGTTGGAAACCTAAGTGTGCAAACTGGCTCTTTCTGGTATCCTTTGCATTGTGGACAATTTAGTGACCATTCGAAACTGACGCATGAGTCGTTTAAAATTTGAAGTGTGCATGCCGTAATTAGGGTAATCAATAAATGCATGCTAGGTTCCAATGTAGGTTATAAACTCGATTACACAATGGTATGCTCGTACTTTAATTTTAAAACCTTAAGAACAGTGTTCAATGTAATGTTAGTGTTAATTAATAATAATTAGGGAAGTGCTATGACTTTTTATATTTTTTTAAACTTTCATATCTGCAAAATATATTGTAAGTTTGCACCGTTATGACAAAAGGATAAATTGATTTCAAATAACTCAAAACAGTCTTCTGTATATGTTACGACAGTTTGTGTTAGGGTTTTAGCATGTACAAAAATTTGACGATTGACTATGTTACTTATGTTAGTATCCCTTGTTCTAGGTACTCTGATGAGTTCATGGTCCGCGGTGATCTGATGGGCCTGGCGATCGGGGCCCACGGTGCCAATATCCAGCAGGCTCGTAAAGTAGAGGGTATAACCAATATCGAGTTAGAGGAGAACTCCTGTACGTTCAAAATTTATGGTGAGACTGATGAGGCTGTGAAAAAGGCAAGATCCATGTTAGAATATAGCGAGGAATCTCTTCAAGTACCGAGGACGCTGGTGGGAAAGGTGATTGGCAAGAATGGTCGGATTATACAGGAGATCGTCGACAAAAGTGGAGTGGTGTGTATTAATTATTGTCAATAAACAGTATTTATTGAGATATCTTTCTATCTAGGTCCGAGTCAAGATTGAGGGGGATAACGAACCACAGCCTACCATCCCGAGGGAGGAGGGGCAGGTACCTTTCGTGTTTGTAGGCACCGTGGAGAGTATATCAAACGCTAAGGTTCTTCTTCAGTATCATCTAACACACCTTAAGGTAAGGGGAACTATGGAATATAATTAAAATCTGAGATTATTGAAATTTCCGTATTGTATTATTTTGCTTAGATATTGAGTAAATTCCAATAATTAATAACGAAACAATCACGAATAGAGAAAGAAAATGTACACAATACAGAAAATTTTTATTACCTTAACACAATAACTGGTGCAATTTCAGGTATTTTGATTGTAACAAGGGAAACTGAAAAACAGTACTCGGATAAATTTTAATTGTTGAGTGAAGGAGTAACCATGTGTTTGTCATTATTCGGCTAACAAATATATTTAATTACGACATTAGTTGCAGTGGAGAGTTTTATCAATTTTCAGAACTTACATTAACATTTTTCAATCGATTAATACTAGCTCACACCATATTCGCAAAAATTAAATGAAAGTTAACAGAATGGTGATGGTTTTTTGACAGCAATGAGATTGTGGAATTAATTTTTTGGAATTTTTTTGTAAGGTGGTAGTAACAGTTCAAAATGGCATGAATGACAAAAAATTGCAAGTGCCTTACAATCTGCTCTCTAGTAGAGTTATAAGGTAGTGCCTTACAATCTGCTCTCTAGTAGTTATAAGGTTAACTCTTTATTTTCATATATCTGAATTTCAGACTTATCTTAGTTACCTAACTCATTTAATAATTCAATTACCTGAAAGAACAGTTTCCTAAACATGCTGAATATTTTCTAATAGTTTATTGTATCCCAGTGTTTTTTTTTTAAATTTCACCTCATAGTAGGCTGTGAATGATGTTTGTGAATGAGCCTTACTAAAAAATGTCATTATCAAAAGTCAAACCATTCCAAGCACTTCGAAGACTATTGTTCTGTGTAGTCCAAGAGCTAGCTACATAAAACAGTATCGATAAGGTACACGACATTTGAGTTCATAACTGATTGTAAAAACATTAACCCAACACCAAATGGCGATTCTGCCGGTTCGCATAGGCCGGATATGTAAATGGCGGCCAAAACATGCCTGAAAAACCGATAAAGGCGGAAACATACTATCGTCACGTCACGTGAGTTCACGTGCTGTCACGTTAACTCACATCACTTTGACGTAACCTCAGTCTGGTTCTAATACATTTAAATACCATGTGAAATATTTCTCTGCACTTTTTATCCGTGACGTGAGTTAACGTGACAGCACGTGAGCTCACGTGACGTGACGATAGTCTGTTTCCGCCTTAAGGTACACGCGTGAAATTTGTTTTGAAGCATTGTTTAGGCCTTGACTAAGAGCGGTGTAACAGGGCAGAACGTTAGCAGGTCGGAAAACCCTCGGCAGAAGGAATTGAAAGTCGCGGAAAATTGCCATGAAAAAACCAATAAGGTACACGTGAAAAAAAATTTTCCGTACATTCTTTGACCCCCAAGGAAGATCGGTACGATAGTGGCAGAACGTTAGCAGGTCGGAAAACCCTCGGCAGAAGGAACTGAAAGTTATGAAAAACGCCTTGTAGGAACTACATGGAACGCCCTGTAGAATCTACATGGCGTTTGTCATGTCACTCATGACTTTCAGTTTCTACAGGGCGTTCCATGTAGTTCCTATAGAGCGTTTTTCATGACCTTCTGCCAAGGGTTTTCCGACCTGCTAATGTTCTGCCACTATCGCACCGCTCTTCCTTGGGGCCCAAAGGATGTACGGAAAAAACTTTTTCACGTGTACTTTATCGGTTTTTTCATGGCAATTTTCCCGACTTTCAATTCCTTCTGCTGAGGGTTTTCCGACCTGCTAACGTTCTGCCACTGTTACACCGCTCTTAGTCAAGGCCTAAACAATGCTTCAAAAAAAATTTCACGCGTGTACCTTATCGGTTTTTCAGGCATGTTTTTCCGACGTGGAAAACTGGCCGCCATTTACATATCCGGCCTATGCGAACCGGCAGAATCGCCATTTGGTGTTGGGTTAATGTTTTTACGATCGGTTATGAACTCAAATGTCATGTACCTTTACTGTTTTATGTAGCTAGCTCTCCGACTAGTGGGAGAGTTAAGAGTTGTCAAGTTTGTTTTCACAGAGGTTCTCGCATTTAGATTTTTATATTCTTTAGTCTCTCATCTACGCCTAATTAATAAGGCCAAGCTGTCTTTTAATAGTAACTGATTGGAGCAGTTTCAATCTTTATTAAAAAAGTGAGGTTATGTCAACCCACTTCAATATTGACATCTTTTAGTAAGGCGCATTCACGAACACTATCCACAGCCTACTATGAGGTGAAATTAAAAAAAAAAACGATACAAATTTCTTATAATACCTAACCCTAATCATAACTTTCCATCGATGTTGTACGACTGTATATATATCGCGTTCCAGGAAGTGGAGCAGTTGAGGCAGGAAAAGTTGGAGATCGATCAACAACTGAGGAGCATCCACGGCTCGGGGCTGGGCTCCATGCAGAGCCTGTCGATGGGCAGAAGGAACGATCGCGGCTACAACTCAGACATGGATGGAGGCGGCAACAGGTCGGGCCGGGGCGGCTCCATGCGCGGCCGAGCAAGGGGAAGGGGCCGAGGAGGAGACCGATACAATTCTGGTAGTAGTAGCATCTCAGATTACGTAAATAATGTGGATAAACGCAAACACGTAGGTAATGGAAGAGGTCGCGGCCACGCTACCACGAACGGTAGGCCGCCGCGGGGCGGCGGGGGACCCAACAGGGATAGGTCCGGTAGGGGGAGGCTCTCTGTCGATTCCGCCGGTGGAGGAGACAAGGAGAGGAAGTGATTTACAATTATGTTGGGTCAACTCGGTCGACTTCCATTCAACTACGCTTTTGTATGAAATGCTGACTCGGCTTTATGCATCACAAATGAGTTTTTCTTTTTGAATAATATTTACCAGGTCTTGGTAATATTTCGTACGATTTAAAATGAGCTTTAGCTTAGAACTTTCAGATTCGATGAATGTAACACATTTGATCTTATTACTAATGACACCAAGAAAACTAAAAACCCTCCACAGTACAGCCATGACTTAGCAACAGTTTGTCGATGACTGTGCTTTTAATAAAGAATATTTTACAAATCTTTACTGTTTTTAAGAACTTTGATACATTTAATAAGTTCGATAGACCCATATCTGTCTTTTTAAATGTAAAATCTTTAGTGTGCTTTGTGTTTTCCATGGTGTAAATTAAATCTGGACTTTTCTAAGCTAATTTTAACCCGACCTAAGGCTAAACGAAAGTGGAATTACACGATTTGTGGCGAGTGATGTGTAAAGCCAGAAAACCCATAACATTTTAAGTGACTATAGACTGACCCGGCCGATGACGATTTTTTTATAAACTCTTAATAATAAACTTGCCAGTTTCATGTTAAACATGTCACGGGTAAATGATTATGATGAGGATTTTCCATTGTTTAAACAACTAAAAGCAAAAAAAATCTTTTACGTTCTCGTTTTTTGATCATGGTGTAATATGCACTTATATGTATATGTAATAACGAAATGCTTGTCCATGAAAATATTCTTGAAGTTCATTTTCAATAGGTTTTGTTGTTGGTAGCATATTGTACATATATTTGTTTTGTCCTTTTCTCTCATTCCTAATGTCTTTTTTTAATCGATGGGGTTGAAAAAACTTTAGTACTGTTGGACAAATATTACTTTTAATTACTATGGGCCTTTAAAATTAAAAAGAAAAAATAGTGTGGGATGTAGCTTCAGTTTATATTAAAATTATGTGAGTCAATTTCAAAATTAGTTAGCAATTTCAATTACAATATTTACATCAATTTCCAATATTTACCCAAAATTTTCCAGATTTTCGATAAAATGAATCAGTTTTGTGAATCTCCGATTCACATTTTTTCACCCTTATTGGTTAATTTCTGATGGCCGTCGTATTTTTTATTCTTGCTTAGCATACGAGTTCTACGATGGACTGTTGTAGTTTTAATGCATTGTTAGTAATTTTTTCAATTTCAGATATTCATTTGAGTTACTTTTTAGTTTTTTTTTATTATATTAGAATATACTATAATACAGAGAACTATATGGATACATACTTAATAATACATATTATGGATATGTTTTGAATAGTGAAGTATTGTACTTCGCGAAATTTAAATTTTGACTTAATTTCAAGGCTTTTTGTAATGGTAGGTGCAGTTGTTTGCACAGTCCCCCTGAATCGAGTTCTATTTTGAATTCATTACGTTTTGATTTTTAGTACATCTGCACCTCCTCCCTTATCTATATTGTCAGTACATTAGATAATAACGTGCTCTAACAGCAAACTATACAATCTGCATGCCACGTTAACATTTTTATTGGAAATAAACGATGGGGGATAAACTTAAAAGTGTTACATTTGATTAAAGTTGGGTTGGTTACATTTTTTTAGTTGGGTATTTTTTGGGTTTGGTTTTTTTCTTAACGAGTTTGGCTTGCTTTTTCTTCTTTAACGCTTTTATTTTTCACAAAAACCTTAACAGGTACTTTCGAGTGTGTACATTGGAGTAGTTTGCTGTTAAAAAGATAAAAAGAAGTTAGTAAACCCCCATGAGGCTTTAAGTATCTCTCAACATAAATTGCTGGAAGGGTACGCATTGAAAATAAGCCATGTCGCAATTACAAAATCAACAAATTAGTCATGTTTGTGAACTTCCATTTACATAGATGTGTAAATGTGAGGAATATGCTTACTGTGAGTTTGCTAACACAAACGAAGAGAGTCCAAGCAAATTTTTTGTTTTTCTTGTGGTGTTTTGAACGTTCAGAAAATTCAAAAGGTTTGTTTGGCAAGTTCATATTTCGAGAGGCAGATACATGCCTTTCAAAGGTAAAGACTGGCTCACTAATAATGTCTCGTATCTTATTGTGAAAGACTTTTTTAGAAATATAAATTGATAAAAAAGTACCTGGTGTTTTCTTTTTCGTGTTACGCAATGAGTATGGGGCACTTGTACCCTTTCAGCAAAATATGTTAACTCCATTAATCGTTACGGTTCTTACTAACTTGAATTATTGAGCATGTGCATGTTTGCTTCAAGGGTGACTAGGGTCCCATACTTCATGTGTGAAAATATTTTAATTAGTAGTAGTAACTAACCCAAGTATATCTTAGTAATCATCATAGTTAGTATATTGAGTTTGGTTGTTCTTAAATGTGAACTCGGCAGCCAACAGGAGTTGGATCGTCAGAAAATATATACGTTTTAATTTAAAATCTATGAATTGCAAGTTAGAGTCGATACTGACTTGCGAATATAACAAAGTTAAGAAGGAAATTGACAATGAAACGTAGAATCGCTTAAGTAACCAGAAAACACACCTAATCGCTCTGTTCTTTAAAATAAAAATTCCTGCTGTAATTAGGGAGCTCTCGGCATCAGACACCGGACACTGTAGACGAGCGCGTCCACGATATGGCCCCACGTTACTATGGGGGCTCGAGGGGCGGCGGCAGGGGCGCCCGCAGAGACAACAGGCGCGACGACAGAAGGAGGACCACGGACGATGAGGAGACGGTCCTGGACTCGTGGAACCAAGATGTCTCCAGTGCGGATAGGGGTAAGTCTGCCATCGAGTTAGCTCACTTAAGTTTCGCTCCTCCTCGAGATAAAGGTCGGTATAAGTTACTTTGTATATCGTTGGATGTGGAGTATTTGTTAGTCCGTCAGTTTCGTAATTTGTAGTTTACGGATTTTGATATTAAACTGATCCAGTTGTCACGGGCATAGTTTCAGTTTTTCAAATCAGTGTAATTGACCTAATTACATAGTTTGTTGATAAAGTGATTTGATAAAATTCTAGTATCTAATTTGTCAGCTCACTAGAAGGAACCTAGTAATAGTTCCATGCATTACTTTAATATAGGGCATGTTCGTAAATTCAATAGTGTTTTGAGTGCTGATTTTACTCAATTTCTGAATTTATAGATTCATAGATTCTGTAGTCTCTTTAAATGGTTGTTTTCCATGTAAAGTATCAGTTGGCAGTATAGTTTTTATTAACTCTAATAGAAGTATATGTTTAGGCATTAAAAATTAAACTTGGTAGAAATATGTCGATCAGATGTGACAGTAACGTGTAATGGACACACAAAAACCATTAAGGTCTTCCAAGTAGTACCGTTCAATACAACTCCGTTACTGTTGCCTCTGTTTGGTCAGTATGGGTAGAGAAGAAGCATGTAAAAGAGCATTTTGACCAACGGCTGAACCTCCGTAGAGTCAGTTTCGAGCGCCGAGACACCATCCGGTGGGGCACAACGGAGGCGCAGGCGTCGTGGCAGGCAGCGTAGTCGTACTCCCTCGCAGCCTGTTGTTGTTGTTAATAATAATACGGCCGAGGAGCAAGGTAAAATGGTTGTGGTACATGGCTTTAGAGAAACGCTAAGAACTAACTCCTTCAATGGAACTAATTAGTGTTATCGAGTGTAATTTTTTAACAGAGGCAGGCGTGCTGGTAGGGTTGCAGCTTACAGTGAATTTGTGTTTTATTTTATTTCATGAAATGTGTCCAGGTAACATGTTATCCTTATACCTAAGAGCGAAGTATTTAATTACTAACAATTGAAATGTATTCATGGGTTTGTGCCTGTTATGAAAGTTGTGGGTTTATAAGTAAAGTTGACTATAAACCTTTACTTTGTCAATTTAGAAATTTCAATTTTTCAATTTACTATACTAAGATAAACTAAGCTTCCATGATTGGTTACCCCAAATAACCTATGTCACATTATATAAATTTCTATCAAGACACTTATTACGCAATGTAAGAAATGTTCCAACATTACAAAAAATGTAATGCATTCGACCACAATTTATGGACAATAATTGTTACAATCAATTCTCCATATCAGTCGCTTATTCTTATATGAGTTGTACTGTATTATAAACTAATAATCTCGTGTATTGTACATTTCAAATCTAAATGGAATACTTTAGGCTTCATAATTTCTCCATAATTCAATTTGGAAATGATTGATGATGATCTCATGATGTATTAGGGTATTAAAAAAGTATAATAAGCGTCCAAAGATGCTAGAGTGCGTTTGAACCACTGGAGTGTGTTATTAAAAATATATAAACTTATCTTATTTTGTACAATCACCTGAAATATCTTTTCCCTATGGTGTGATGTACAATTTCAAATTGTATATTTGGATCAATGCAATGTGTTGTTGACAAAGTCCTGAATGCTTTGTTAATTAATGTTATTATCCGAATTGTTGACACATCCCAGAAGATATTAATTAGCAGTATTAAAGTTCATGCGATATTTAGACTACTTTCAAACATAACGGGAACAAGAGAAACATAGGAAGAATAAGAAATCATTGAATTATTATCTGAATTTCCCATCAGCACAATTTCCGTATTTCAACAGTCATCCTTTTGTGCCTTGGGAAATTCTAGAAGGTTTTGGCTTCATAAGTACCAAATTCCCTGCTACAAATATCTGTACCATATTTTACTAATTCGTGAAGTAATTGGTGGTGAATTTAATGCAACCTGTTCTTTGTTTTTCGTCATAACCATAAGTCATTGGAGTCCTCAAATGACACGATAGGTAAAGATGGCTGTGAATCTGTTGCTCGAGTGTTGCTCATTGCATGTTGCTTATTCACAGTCGTTAGTTGCTTATCGCCCATTGCTTCAATGTGAGCGCCACCTTAATACATTACATTTATGGATATAAAATAAATTGTATTTTTATAAAAGTGCTTGTCATGTGGCACTGTCACATTGTACCAAGTAAGTGTATTCATGCAGTATCTTGATTATTTTGTTCAGTTATTACATATTAAAGATCATCCATTAAACTTATTTATAAAGTTCAGTCCAGTCCACCAGTTGTACAGGTTTCTTTTTTTTTCTTCATTTTTTATAACCTTTCTGTATGTTAAATTCATTTAAAAAATTGTAGCAATATAAATCGTATTCTTATTAGGTATTCTTTTGCTTTTTTTAGGCAGTTCAGTCTGTTTATATCTAGTTATACTAGATGAGTGAATAAATTTACCTTTAAATAGGTCATAATGATATAATATACATTTGCTTAACATATGATTAATGGAAATTTAACATATTGCAATTTCATAAACTTATCATGCAAAGATTTTAGAAGGTTAAGTACAGTTTAATAGCCAAATAAGAATTTCATATTGTTAATATCAAAGTGTTATATATACTTTTGCAAAATCTAAAGTTCTTAATATACTGCTTGGTAAGTGTTTCGTCTTATAGTATAATATCCCATGTGTATTCCATTTGATATTATAGTCCGTTATAGTATTTACTACGTTGGACCCTAGACAATACAGTAATGTTAATATGAATATTAATTGATTGAGACACACTAGGTGCATAACATCCAGGAGCCATATATTGAGTTTTTGATACATTCAAAGTGAATCATTCTGACTGAAACACACATTAATCTTTTCTAAAGAACTATTCATTTCATACTCGCCAAATTTCTTCAATACCTAAGAGAACGGTATCATCAGCAAACGCTATAATATTCTTACCTACATTAAATATACCATTCATATATATATAGTAAATAGTAGGGGCCCTAAAACAGAACCTTGGAGCTTTTACTGAACATCTGATTGCTTCGTCAATAAACATGTTAGAAGTTAAGGGCGAGTTCGTTTTATTATATTTTGGTTTTGTTTCAGTGAATAATCATGCAGGAGGGAATTCCGAATTATCACCGAACGACAATGGCGTCACTGATAACATCCCGAAGCCCCACAGGGACTCGAAGAATCGCTCGAACAGGCCTCCGATGTCTCGTCGTAACGAGCCGAAGCCCAAGGAAGCCATGGTAAATGGCACGGCCACATAGTCGCTCTATTCGGTGCCAACTTAAATATTTAAAAAAAGGTCATCTTATCTTGTGCGCATACATAATATGCAATAACTTTTCAGTTTCGTTTTTGATTGTCGTTTTTTGTTGCATATCTTTTCCCGGTGTAGTGAAAAAATAATTAATTTAGTGGGTGGTCTGCTACCCCAACCCGGCGGAGACCAGAGGACTGCTTGGTTCTGTGAACCGTGAAATACATCTTGTGGAGAAACTGCGCCGTGCGAGAGCAGTTCAAGCTTAAGTGTGAATAGACGAATCGTTTGTATAACCCAGAAAGATTTGTGACAACTTTTCTAATTTTCATACATTTAAATGTTAATTAGCGCACATGTTGTATGTTTTCGATTTTCTTATATTCGGTTAAATCAGTGTTTTTTTTTGGGGAGTTTTAATCTATTCATTCTGTGAGTTGTATTTATGACTTATTTATTATTTTGGATTCTGCTATATGATGAATTTGTACAATATTCGCAGATTTTTTTTTATTTTTTTTCCTAAGTTTTAAGTGTAACAATGTAAATAAAGTTTTCTTCATTAATTCATTTTTGTAGATTTACAAGTATTTAAATTAGGTGCTCGTCTACATTACACTGATATGTTTATCCGCTGTGTATTGATATAACACCTTTTGCATTAAAACTGAATAAAATATAAGAGTCATCATCACTAATCTCATTTCGTTAAAGTGTGTACCAGCCATAAATAATCTGTCCAGGGAAAAAATTACACAGCATGTGTTCTATAAAATATATTTATTTTCAAAATGGACCATTTTTTTTAAATAACACAATATGGGTTACAGGTTATAGTTTTATTACATACTCAAATTCGTATCGCCGCTCATTTGGCCAAAAATATTAAACATTTAAGTTTGTACAATTTTTATGTAAATTTTGGACAATACGAATGATTGGTTTGTAATAAAATAAAACCTTTTCTAGTTGGTTACATGATCTAGAGCCATCTAATATTACATTTGAAATATTTATATTCCTAAAGATATGTGTGAATCAATACAAAAAAAATGGCCTTAAGGGTTTTCAAACATTTATCTAAAGGAAAGGTCAAACGAGAAGTTTTTATGTATCTCACATGTTTAGGTCTTGACAATAAATTATTTAATACAACTTTATAGAACAACAGCAATTTAAACCAAACACAGAAATGGTGTAACAAGATTATATTTTAGTGATATATACGTTTTTATATACTGCCTAGTAAAATTATGCCAATTTTATCCTTGCAACGTGAAACTCGATTTGACTCGAGAATCAAACCAGTTCGAATCGATATGTTACAGACTCCAAATATTTTGTTTGTTACTTAAAAACTTCTTTGTAGTTCACAACAAAATTTGAAGACTTCTGATAATACAAGAAAATCTTCAACCTAGAGTAATCGCTCGCACTCTTCACTTATGACTGTATCCTCATCTTCCTCATCTGATTCAGTCAAAATGTCATCGTCATCTGACCAATGCTCGAACTCCTCCTTGTGATGCTCCAGGGACATCAGTGATGGGAAAATACTATCGCACGCCGAGCACCTAAATTGGAAAAGTATGTTAGTATATTTCTGTATATTACCTATTCTCCGTTCAATGGTATTGTATTATTATTTTTTTGTTTGAAATATAGTGAAATTCCGCATATATGACCGAGTGAGATCTTTTGCAATTCAAATACGCTTCAGAGATCACAGGCTGCTAAATCAAGCGGAACTCAATATGTATTCCATAATATATAGGATTTCTTGAAATTACTCTAAAAATCCAATACTTTTATATTTATTTTTTATACTTCAGATGAGAGACACGATACAACTCATACAAAGGAAGGTTATTGGACGTTTAGAACTGAAGGTAAGTACATAATTGAAATAGTTTAAATGGATTGTTTCATGAAAATCCACACAGTTCACGAACATGAAATTGTATTCAATTACACTGCAGTAACCACCAAGTTCTTAAATTACGCGACTTCATGAATCTTAGGCTTAGTTAAACGAAATTTTGAAAACAGTTTATCATTTTCAGTTAAACCGCAAGTAATTCCTTTGTGATTACGATTATCAAGTCTATATTGAGATTTGAGTGAGTAATGCCAGTCATTACATCTATCAAGTTCACTTCACAGTACATTTCGGTTCGTTTGCTTAGCTCCAATAATAAAGGATGTAATTAGAGTTCCCTGATCAAAAATTCGACGGACAGCATGGTTGTATGATTTATTCATGAAAGCAACCCTTAAACCGAGCCACATTCAGGCATTATTAAATTTGTAAGTTGAAAATACCGCGGGAAATCATTTAATAAAATGATTTGCAATTTAAATAAATCGCCCATCGGTAAATTTCATCCTGTGAGTAATGATTTCTTATCGTATATCCCATCAGAACCAAATGGACGGATTAGAAAGTAAGAATTATGATAGTTACTATTTTCTGTAATACCCAATTTTTTTTCGCCAGAAGGAATTTAATTAAAACTCTCCAAAAATGACCGATTCATCTCCATTACGGTTTGAAAAATTAGATTTAATTAAACCCAGGGGCCCTCGAGGACGTGACGACATTACTAACGGACCCTTACCCGAAATGCCTCTTCTTTTGCTTATGTGAAGATAACTGCTTCGGACTGGCGAATGTTCTATCGCAAACGTTGCAAGTTAGTGCCTCTTCTGAAAACAGAAAATGGAAAAATGTTTAGTGTCACATCGCAGAATAAAACCTATTTATACATATACAACAAAATACATTTGTCGTAATTTTTTCTGTATCGCCAGGAATAGTACATTTTAATATGTACCTAGTACAATAAGCGTTATTTTACAGTCAATAAATAATAGCCTCAGACAGTGTGACAATGGCTGTTTCCAATGATTTACTTAAAGAACTATAATTTGGTTTAATATATCTTAATTATCTTGTCACCCCTTTTTCAATTAAAATTTCATTAATAAATTTATTCATACTGATTGTACAATGGACAATCAAAAGATCGCCATACTTTTTCCAATTTATTATCTGTTTACTACAACCTTTTGATCTTCGTAAAGCTTGATTGGTTCAAATTTTATAATATATATTTTTAATTAAATAGACATAGACGACTACGAAATTACCTTTTTTGCACCCCCATGCAGCAACAATCACTGCCTTTACAAACTTAAAAAGTTTCCAGACATTCCAAGTGGAACAATTCGTCGAGAATTTTTAATGGAAACTCCTTCAACTTTATAGTTGCGCTATAGGTTCAACTTTACGAATTAAAAAACTATGACAACACTAGGAACAAAACTATGACAAATTAAGGAAATAGCTCCCGTTCAACGTGCTATAAAAGAAATTATCTTTACCAAACATGTTTTGTTGAATGTACATTGTAGTAAAATTAATTAATTTTCCCAACAAACTTTTTCAGAACTCCTACTTTTACTTGTACATATCACTTATTTATTCTTACTTATACTTGTGGAGTTATGTATTACTACTTAAGCTGATTTGTTATTAATTTAAAATAACTGAATTAAGAAATCTTGTTTTATTAACATAGTGCGTTGTTAAGAAATTGTACTGAAAAGTAAACTCCACCACGCACGCCTCTGGACGCGTTGGGTATTCAGTACTTCACTCCTTTGGACTACGTATGCAATTTTGGATACATATAACTCCATATATGGATATTTTGATTTTAAAGGGTTGTGATTGGACCGTCGCCCTCCGACCGTCTTATCAGCTGGCTGACCTTTACGTGCTGACGAGACGCGTTGTGAACACTTCCTCTCCAGAACTGAAACCGGTAGTGGGATTTATAGTGAACGTTATCCGGTTTCGTCGCGTTTAGTGACATAAATTAACTGGTTTATCTACTGGTTATCGCGGCGTAGATAGACTGTCGTGACTGAAGAATTAGCGAGCGTTCCAGTGATTCTGTACAGATTGCTGCGAAGTTCGGAGCGACGTAGCAAAGAAAGGTATTTACAACATTCTGTCCTTTAGATTGTTTCTGATTGTTTAGTGTCTACTATAGTGAGTACACATCGACACGGTCTGGGTTTTTGAACAATTGCTGCTACTGGTAATTACCTACATAATTACCAAATTGTAATATTGCATCTTACACTATTTTTTGATAATGCAAACGTTATTACATTCTCGTAGTTGTAAGGATTTCATGTATATAAAGTTGGCGGACCACCTCCTCAGGCCGGCAAAACAAAATAGTGAAGATTTTGTGTCTTTTTTGTAGCGAGAAAACCAATTTTGTAACTTTTGAATAGCCGGAGCTACAAAAGGTGGGCTAACTTAATATTAAGTTAGCGGCCACCGCTATAACTAATACACGGAACGTAATAGGATGCTCTGGTTTGCGCAGAAATTTGTGTCTTTAGAAGTACTTGAAAGTCACTGGGCCAAAAAAAATTTTGGCCACATTTGGCCAATTTTGGCCAAAAATGACAAGATGTTCAATCATCACTCGCGGCTCAATTTCATGATATAGTAGGGATCTTAAAAATCATTTGGCATTGAAAACCTTCTGTTAATTGGACGAAAAAGCGGGCAAAAATTGCCAGAAATGGCCAAAAACTCGAAAATTACTTATTTCAGCCAAAACATGGGAAACCCTGTATATACGTCGACAGGTCGAACATGTGGTACACAGAGAGCTCAGAAAAGCTAGCAGGGGGCCAATAAAAAATACCCAGAAATGGCAAAAAATTATAAAATGACTTATTTCGGCCAAAACGTGCTAAATCCTGTATATACCTGAATTGTTTGAAAATGCGGGCCATGGGAATTCCAGCAACAATGTGGAGGATTTAGGAGACTCTGTCAGACACTAAAAGTCACTTTGCACAGCGGGCCTATGGAGTTACAAATTCTAAAAGGATTTATTTCGGATAAAACGTGTTAAATTATGTGTTATACTTCAACAGTTCGAAAATGTGGGTCCTGGAATTTTCAGACACACTCTAGCCACTGGAATTCACCTGAAACTGCAGGCCTGTGTAGCTACAAATTCTAAAATTACTAATTTCGTCCAAAACGTGATAAATCTTGTATATACTTCGACAGTTCGAAAATGTGGGCCCCGTAATTTTCAGACACACTGTCGAAGGATCCAATGGATGCTTCTAGTCACTGAAATTCACCCGAGACTGCGGGCCTGTGGAACTACAAATTCTGAAATGACTTATTTCGGCCAAAACGTGATAAATCCTGTATATACTTCGACAGTTCGAAAACGTGGGCCCCGGAATTTCCAGACACATTGTCGAAGGATCCAATGGATCCTTCTAGCTACTAGAATTCACCTGAAACTGCGGGCCTGTGGAGCTACAAATTCTAAAATGACTTATTGGATCCTTCGACAGTGTGTCTGAAAATTCCGGAGCCCACATTTTCGAACTGTCGAAGTATATACAAGATTTATCACATTTTGGACGAAATTAGTAATTTTAGAATTTGTAGCTACACAGGCCCGCAGTTTCAGCTGAATTCCAGTGGCTAGAGTGTGTTTGAAAATTCCGGGACCCACATTTTCGAACTGTTGAAGTATAACACATAATTTAACACGTTTTGTCCGAAATAAGTCCTTTTAGAATTTGTAGCTCCACAGGCCCGCTGTGCAAAGTGACTTTTAGGGTCTGACAGAGTCTCCTAAATCCTCCACATTGTTGCTGGAATTCCCATGGCCCGCATTTTCAAACAATTCAGGTATATACAGGATTTAGCATGTTTTGGCCGAAATAAGTCATTTTATAATTTTTGGCCATTTCTGGGTATTTTTATTGACCCTCTGCTAGCTTTTCTGAGCTCTCTGTGTACCACATGTTCGACCTGTCGACGTATATACAGGGTTTCCCATGTTTTGGCTGAAATAAGTAATTTTGGCCATTTCTGGCAATTTTTACCCGCTTTTTCGGCCAATTAACAGAAGGTTTTCAATGCCAAATGATTTTTAAGATCCCTACTCTATCATGAAATTGAACCGCGAGTGATGATTAAACATCTTGTCATTGTGTCTCCAAAATTTTTTGAGACTTCGAGTATTTATTCTACTTACTACTGAATATGTGTTTGTAGTGTTTATTAACCTTTTTGGCTAAATCTTCTCTGAAGGTCATTTTATACCTGTCGTTTTTCGTTTTTTTGAAATCCGCCCTGAGAATATCATTTAAACTTTTAATTAGGTATATAGTTTACTTCGACAGCGTATAATAAAGTTTAATAAGATTTTTGGGTAACTTCCCATTGAAGGGCATTTTACACGTGTCATTTTTAGATTTTCTCAAAATTCACTATGAATTTTTGTTAAATTTTGAGTATTTGTTCTACTGTCGAATATTTATAATAAACTTTAAATCTTCTTTCAATGGCAGTTTACTATTGACGTCTATTGGATATTTCAAATTTTCAGAAGGTATTTGCGAAACGCAATTATTAGATAAGATTGGATATTGGAAAATGAGGGCGAAATATGATTCCATCTAGAAAAACAAGTGAAGCTAATATGAGTATTGTAAAAATAAAACAAAGATGGTCTATGAGGATTAAAAAAGCCCGTCGGCTCCCGGACTATATATATTAGGCATTACTTCGCAAACCAAAATCCGCACTTTGTGACATTTTTATCCTTAATTTTTAAAATCGCCACCAACATACAATTCTGCGGTACAGCGACATCCCAGGGACTTTGTAATTTGGCGCATTCTCTCTCCCTCTTCCTCTGTGGGTACGTGTACATGTTTCCCGGTTTTTGGTTCCGTAAGGTTCCCGACCTGATGTTTAATGAGATTTCCCGGTCCCTATGGCAATTCCTATTCTGAATCGAAACTAAGGAGGTAAGACGAGCGAAGAGGGGCGAACGTCGGTAGGGGAATTTATATTGCCTCTTCGCCAATGACAAGAAACTAATTAAGAAGGACAATATGACCCAAAAATATCTGAAAGGTAACTGGTGGTCCATGATTAGTAAACGACGACAAAACGAGTGACGTCGTTTATCACGAAATATGTACAGGGTGTTTCCTTTGTATGCTTCAAAATAAAAATACGGGGCCTTCCTGAGACCGAATGAAGTTTAGTCATACTTGTCTGTATAACGAAATGTATCTCTTAGGAGTTACAACCCATTGAAGACACCTAATCACATATAACAACAAAATTTTTAGCGAAACTGCCCAAAATTTGATGTCAATCCTAATTTTCCCATCCCCTAAAATTTTAAATTTTGCGTAATCGTAAAATGCTGACACGTTGCGTCCTTGAAAATATATGCACCAATCAGGACATAGACACCAATAGTTTAATGAATTCGCTTTCGCATTTCGCACCGTGAGAATCCGGCTTAAGTCATACTTAATGGACAATCAGTCTATTTATTTTTTTCATTTCCTCTCTAGTTGATCAGATTTTTGAGTTTCCAGGTTCAAAATGAAAGAAAAAGGTGATACCTCCATTTTTATTCTAATGGCCGTTTTCGAGATGTATAGAAAATAATTTTTTAAAAGTGATTTCTCACTGCCAAAAACGCAACTAATGCCGCTCTTGCATCCATGGAAACTAGCTCATAATTTAGTAAATCATATAAAAAAAAAATGGATAATTAAAGATACACGAATATATGTATCCTTAATCATAAAAATACCTCAAATCATAAAAAATGTACAGCGATCAAACTTACTTCCACCCCTATTAACACCCCCTGACGGCCGTGCAAAGATTTTATGGGGTGGCATATAGTGAAATGGTTTATTAAAGAATTTTTAAAAGAAAAGCTAGAGTGTTACCAATTTCAATAAAACCTCTAGATTGTTCGTATTTCACCCCTACTTCCACCACCCTCGTAGGTAGAGGAGAAAATTTCCTCGACAGTATGAGACATATAGAATGTGTTTCAAAATGATTGTCATCTAGTCGGCTGTGGAATTTCCATGTAACATAAAAAAAAACGCCTTGCGAAAATAGGAGTTTCTACTAGCTATACATAACCTCAAAATAACCTACTTAACCTCTCTTGACTTCTGGTTTTTCTCTGTCAAAAGAAAACGAATTCTGAGTATTTGTCTATTTGTAGTTTTTGATTTGGCCCTGAAAAGGGCCAAATCAAATTTAATTACCGTTAATTACCAGCAGTACTGATTGCCAGTTTGACAATGTGTGACAACAAGTGACACTTGTTGTCAGAATTAGATAGGTTCAAATCAATAGAGCGCGGCACATCAAAAATTGCATGCACAGAAATTCCAACGCCAACTATAGTAAATCCACTGAGAAGAAAACAGCCACGAAACAAGAATAGGTAGTAAAGTTAGACAACACCTAATACACGTCGTTTGCTATTGGTGAAAAATTCATAAAACTTTTGACGGGAATTGTTGATGTCCAGAGTCGGTTCAGTGAAATTAACAAGTTTAGTTGTCTGATCTATGGTTGTCGGTTTACAAGCGTTCAGGAAAGTCATTGACGGTGATAGTGGACTTTTAGTTGATGGTTTATTTTTACGTATCGCTATTGTTATTCAGGTTTTTTATATAAATTTATGTAAACATATTTCTGTGTTCTATTGCAATTATGGAAAGACACCTTCCCTGCTCGCCTCCCAAAAAGAGACCTGGAACATACTTAAGCTGCGGGGAGAAAACTATTATTTTAAATGTATACAGAAAAGAAAGAAATGAACATTCTTAGTAAAATCTTAGTGAAAGATAAATTATAGTCAAGGCGATCATTCTTAATGCGACTCTGTACTTATTGCTAACTGGTCTCGCGCTTTGAATTTCGACGTTTGTGTTTCATGGAAGTTTTCTTCTCGGTGGATTTACTTTAGATGACAATCATTTTGAAACACATTGTATTTTACAAACTGGTCTCATTTGGTGCCAGGAATACCTCGTATTTTTATTTTGAGGTATCTAGGATACACCTTGTATAGCCAGAAATTCAAATTTGAATGTCGGCAACATAAAATTTAATGCTAACTTTGATAACATGAAACACCGCGTTTAACACACAAAATTCTTGTTAACGACAGTTGTTTGGGGAAATGGGAAAAGTTTTGGCAAATGGACTTACGTATGTACCTACCCTGCCCACACACTCCCGAAATGTCAAAATAATGAACTAATCGAATAACCTTTTTAAAAGTGCTTTCATTATATTTCTTTACTGAGGCATAAACTACGCCCTTTTACAAAATTGTTACTTTGTTAAACTTCTTAACAAGTTCAAATTTACTGGTACATATATAAATTAATTGTACCGTCTAACAAGCGCGTTTAAGTGAAAGTTATTTTTTTAGCGTCTTAACTGGTGTAGTCTGGTGTCCATAAAAATAAACGACAAGCTTTATTTTTTCGAAACAAGGGATTGGTACGATTGTAGTCTCGACGATATAAATTCGATAAGTTATAATTTATCTTTTATCAGGGTTCAAACCGAATAAGAGACGGCCATGATTAGGAGAAATTCCGACTCGAATTACCCACAGCGCTGCTTTAATATCCCTCACTGGTAATCCGATTGCGGGACTCCCCGAAAATATATATGTACTTTATATAAAGCGAGGCGGTGGAAAATGACGAAAATTGACAATTTAATTGTTCCCGGCTTTATTAACTTTCGGAACTTTTAATGAAAAATTAAAAGTTGCTCACGAACTTCGGAAAAAGTTATAAATTCATATTCGTACATAGGAGAGTGATTAATTTCGGATGCAGACTTTCGTGTAATTAACGGCGTGTTTTGCGACGCTATTCGAAATTTTGTCTTCTTTTTGTGTTGAAAAGCCTTTTTTCCATATAATGCCGCATGTGTCCTAAATTAGATACACGCCCACGAAGTGAGGGGAGGTTTAATTCTGTACCGCCGAAATTTGGGTCTCACTAATCAAATTTGCGTTTAAATAACGTTATATAAAACACCACCCGTCATACTAACCGAATAAAAATGGAAATTATGGAAAACCCTGGATTTGTTCCCGAACTGAATTTTATTACAATTACGGACCCATGAATCCTTAATGCGGGACCGAATGGGACCCTCTGACTGGATAGATTCCCGGATACATATTCTGTGCGTAAATCATGCTAATAGCGGAAATCAGGGGAGACCACCGCCTGCAATGACATATAGATCAATATCGATGCGTCTAGGAAACGTTTCCAATTCAACTTGACGTGAAAGGGAGATTAGTGCGTTTGTCCAATTTGTATAAAGTGATCATAAATTTTGAAATATTTGAACCCCTAAACACCACAAAATGCGCTATAATTCACACTTGAAGATTGTGGCACATCAGGCCATTCGGTATATTATTAATTTGATAAAATTTCATTGATCGACGACAGTGCGATTGTTTAGTTACAGGAAAGGTTTGATATAAAAGTATGTTTCCTGCGTACAGTACTTGAGGTATGTTTAAACAACATATAGAACATTTAGAGAGTAAAAAAACACGATTTGTGCCTTATTACATGATTATAAATTTATTTGTCGTCCATAAGAAATGAAAAGCGAATACAAAAAGCAAGCATGTTTACAATTGTCCTCCTAATAACCCCCCCTGAAAAACAAAACTAATTATTCTGATTAATTTAATTACAATAAAAGATTTTAGTATACATTAATACAATCAATTTTAATGATAGTTTTGGAAAATACACCAATAAAATTAGTCTACAACGTTACAATTTAAAAAAATAATTTTTGAAACTGTACTACTGCAAAATGCAATTAAACATGGGTTACATTTTCCTTTATAAACAACTGATTGCAAAATGTTATATTACTGTTCGTGTCATGCTGCTAGTAACATTTAGATAGCTACTATATTACGGCGCGGGTGTGAAGCTAGCCACATCCACAAATTCGAAATGGAAAAATGAAAACATTTCACTAAAAATTTAATTTGTTCCTGAAATATTCATCAGATACAGTATTTATAGTTGTCGATTGACTAATCTTATTCTAAACTAGTACTATTGTATTATTCACCACCTCCTCCAAGGATGGTGAAAATCTGGGTTAAATGTGAAAAATCTATTAGGTATGTTTTTTTATTAAAGTTTGCCTAATTTATTTTCTAAAAATTCCCAAATAAATCATTTATCATTTAATGACATGTTGTATAAAAACAACTCCCACAAGGCCGCCAGTGGTCGGTAATAGGGGTGGCATGCTATAAATTCGACATACCTACAAACATGCCTCATTAGAGAATCAATTTATGTATTTCGTGAGTATTAATTCAAAATTGTATTTATCGTTATTAATGAATTAGGCGTATACTAAACAATTATTTCCCATTCTGCCTTCGAGTTTAAATGTAAACAATCTAGATTTTTTTATGAAAATTCTTCAGGCTCTAATTTTTCTCTGAAAATTACTAAATAAATCATTTAATACTATATCAAACAACAGCTATAACACAACTGGTCAGGGGGTGGTAGTACGGCTGGTAACTTACAAATTCGAAAAAGTTAAAAGTAGGTACTCCCCATCAGAGATCTAATTTGTTCCGAGAATATTAATGCAAAATTGTATTTATCCTTACTAGTGCATTAAGCGGATGCTAAACAATTATTGTTATCATGGAACAAATTTCCTCCTTCTACCTCCAAGGACGGAGGAGGTAGGTACGGAGTGAAATTGAAACGATTTCGAAAAAGTTGTAAATACTCATCATTAGAGATCTAATTAATTCCGAGAGTATTATGTCAAAATTGTATTTATCATTACTATTTGATTAAGCGAATGTTAAACAATTATTAACATGGAACACAATGGAAATTTATTGTTAAGTTAAAAAGATTAAATTTGGCTAAAAGGCGAGAAGTCCCTATACAGTTTAATAATTTGATAATTCTGTAAATGAAGACTACAATTTTTGTTCAATTATGAAGAATTATTTGACTGTGGTGGTTATGAAATTTAAGACACTTTGATTTAAAATAACTATGATTTTAGGTTACACCTGCAATTATTGGGTTCGAAGTATCAGAATTATCTTTTAGTTATAGATTAAAGGGTTATTTAAATTTAATAATTAAACGATTTTTTTGGGTCAGTGTGAAACATGCCTTTTATTGCAACTAATATATCTTCTTTATTAGTTTTAACCTGGAGGTAAATTAATTAATTTGATACTCCATTCGACCTTTGAGGATGGTGGAAGTAAGGGTGAAATGTAAACAATCTACTCTTTTTTTTTTGTTAAAGTTTGTCACAATTATTGTTAAAATTCTTGCATAAATCATTGAATCATACTAATACACTCGAAGAAATTCTCACACGACCGTCAGATCAGAGGGTGGTAATAGTGATGACGAAACCTACCTTTCTCATGTCACGATATTACCTGAAAATGGTTTTTAATCTAAAAACAAAAATTTTACTTAAATTTTGTTAAATGCTCTTTGTTGAATACTATTTCACCCTTATTTCTACTATCCTCGGGATTTTTTTTTGACAATAATAACTAGTTGGTATTCTAAATGAAAAACCTATAACAGATGAAAGGTCGACATTACTTAAAAGTGCAAACTTAGATTGAAGGAGCCAAAAGCAAAAGAATAAATATTTATTTAAAACTTAATTTAAGAAGCCAGATGCCGGTGAGGCCTCCTGGTTAATTTTTTTACACATTGTATTAATCAAAATATGTAAATGTCTAAAGAAAAGGTCAAATTACTCCATTAAAACTTTAACGATGTTGAAAACTTCAAAAATGTAATCTACTAAATTTCAGGAGTTCTTGAAGTTCCTCCCTCCTCATGTTTACCAATCAAATATGTATATGTATATTACGGTTGGGAAAAGTCTATTCCCTTTATTCCGTCTTATCCGTAATTGATTTGTAAGTAAAGGACTGACCTGATGGATTCGTTTCGAGAACAGATTTAACTAAAACGGGAAAATTTCTGGAATACAAGAAATAACGTCCACGCCAATTTACCGAAGCTTTTATGCGATTCTATTAAAGTTTCCGAATCAGCCGTCGGCGCCTTTACGTAAAAGGTCAAGATTACTCCGTGCCAAATCCGTATTGCGTCTCGCGGCAAATCCGAAATAAACTGGTAAATCCCGAAACCAAACTTTAACGCCCTTTTTACTGACGTCCAGTTATTAGGGACCGGGTCCGACATTCGATTTCCCCTTCGCCCGCTTTTCACAACTTACGAGTACCATTCAATATCGGAAACGAAAAATAATTTGCCCGTCCCGTGGCGCTATTATCGGGGAGGAGTCGCTGTCGCTCTAAAATTGCATTAGGAGGGGAAATAGTGGAAGTTTCCTGTTGTTAACCGACATTAAATTGATGCCAATTTTGCCGTTTCATCGTCACTTTGCGGTGCCTCGCTCAAACACCTGACATTTTCGACGATGTAATTCGTCCCTTTCCTAAGGATTGAATTCAATTTCTGGGAGGAGACGCGGAGCGGAATTTCGACCCGAGTTATTGTAGTTTCTCGTCCTGCCGGATTGGATTTCGTTGGAGCGGATCTGTCTGGATGTGGAGTACCTATCAGCGCGAATTCTGTGGTACCAGAATGAATTCGCTTTATGACGAATTCGTTTCTGTACATATACAGTATGTCTCAGTAAGTTGGAACCATATGGAAAACTTTTTTATTTTTAATTTTACGAAAGAAAGTTATTCTTCATAAAAAGCTCTGCATGGTCTAAAACCTAAAATGCAACTATCAGATACAAAAAATTTCCCAGCGTATACGAGATTTGTCATAAAAATGAATTTTGCCCAAGAGCAAAGTACCTTTATTTTTGGCAATATAGAAAATTGTTATTAAAGAAAGGTGATCAGAATTAAAAACCATTTTTAAATATGCAGTTACATCCATTTACGATGAAAAAAATAGGTTGTGTTTTATAAACTCTTTGTTTTAAGTAACCCCATAAGAAGTAATCAGGGGATCTAGCAGGCCAAAAAATATCTAAATATCTGTGCATAACTTTTCCGTTGAACAAATGTTCAAGATATGCCCTAACATTTAATTTACTGTGGCATATTGCACCGTCTTGTTGGAACCAAATACATTGACGTTCTTGTAAAGGTAGTTCGTCCATGAAGTCACTGATTTGATTTTGCAAAAATTCTAAATAACGTTCGGCATTCATAGATTGGTGAAAAAAATACGGTCCTATTATTCTGTCCCTGTAAATACCACACCACACGTTTGTTTTAAATGAATATTGATCACGAGGCTTTAATGTAAAATTTGGATTTTCCTCAGACCACCAGCGACAATGTTGTGAAGAGACAGTTCCATTTGAAGAAAATGTTGCCTCTTGCCCCCTCTAGATTACTTCTTATGGGGTTACTTAAAACAAAGAGTTTACCAGCAATGGCCTTTTCATGATGTTAATAATTTGAAGAGGATAATTACACAATCATGCCGGGAAATTTCTCCAGAAATAATAAGGAAGGTATTAAGATAATCTGCCAATAGGACTATGAAATGTATTGAACGAGAGGGTGGATATATCGAAGCATTAGTGGAATGCGTGACTCGCGTGACTTATTTTCAACATAACACACTAGTACCATAAATAACTACTAATCCGATTACTTATAAAAATAATAATGCCTTCCAATTAAAAGCACACTCATAATAACTGAATAAACTAATTTACTGATTTGTACAAAAGATAGAAAGAACATTCAGCTCAAAATAACGACTTATACCGAAATTAATATTTCCATAATTCGTAATACGACTACAAATTTAATTTGCCTGTTATGTATTTTATGGTATGTTCAATTCACATCAAAAAAATTGTAAATTCGATGGTGGAAAACATTTAAACAAATAATAATTACTGCCTATTAATAGAATATTCAATGTAATAATTTCAATAACTGATTGAAATACAGAGAAGATGGAAAGGACCTTCAATTATAAATAATGAATTATACAGAAATAAAACAATATTTTCATAATTCGTAATGCAAGGCATTTTTTTTCTCCAAATTTGATTTGCCAGTCTTTTGCTTTGTACACAATTAACATTAATAGTTATTTATTATACAAGCGGATAAAATGAATGTTTAACGAGCGATAGGTTTAAACGCGAGTTAAAATTTAATTTTATCCGCGAGTGTATTACAACGTTTTATTCAATTTTGCCATATATAACTGACGTTTAGCGGATTATGTCCAATTTTGAAGAGAAAATTTGAAAAGATCACAACTTGTGTGCCGCAACCTGAACAACATCGAAAACACAATTTTAAACATATAAAACGTCACTTTCTTCGGCAAAATTGAATAGGCAGCGGAGAAAATCCGCTGCCTTAATAAACAAAATAAACAATGACTTTATAGATTCGATTTGAGGTTAATAAACGTCAGTTTATATGGCAAAATTGAATAAATGTTTTTAAGGCTCTTTCGATTGAGTTTGATATAACTGTATTTTCGTGTTGTTTTTGCATTTCTGAAGTTTCAGATATTATTTAATTAATTTTTAACAGAGTAACAAATTAACTGATGACAGTGATATTACGATGAGAACGCGGTGTTTATCCAGTTACTCCAAATTTAGAGGATTCATTTGTTTCACTTATCAATAACGTAAGTAGTACCTTTGTACTAATTTTAGACTTCTAGTACTT
This sequence comes from Cryptocephalus moraei, assembly GCA_946251905.1. NCBI lineage: Eukaryota > Metazoa > Arthropoda > Insecta > Coleoptera > Chrysomelidae > Cryptocephalus > Cryptocephalus moraei. The sequence goes on from OX276454.1 coordinate 16,510,559, forward strand.
TCGTACGTAATTCTGCATATCAGCTATCAAATACATCTAACTATTACTATTTTCCGCATTATGTTCCATTTCGTTTCAATATTCAGCGGCCGTAAACGCTACAAAACACCGTTTTACTCCGGGGCACGTACGATTTAACAAATCAGTTTTCAAAGCGTGAAATATTAATGTATAGACAGTGGAATTAATCCCCTCCAACGTTACGCAGGTAATGCCTCAGTAAGCGTACTATTATCACCAGTTGATTATCCGACTGAAAGCCCCATTTATGTACATCACGCGTGCTTAATTTAAATATCGACTCTGAATAAACGGTCATTTATTCCATTATATCGCATGGATTCGCCAAATGTTTATCCAAGCGCCGGTCCCTCTGTACACCTAAGAGTCATAAGCCGAAATTTATTCGCTCGAATATATAAAATCCCGGATTTAAAACAGCACTCCGGGCAAAAGCGAAATGTAAATCAGCTTAGGCTTTATTTTAGAAACAATTACTTTCCATTTACTTTTAGGATTAGGCCCGGAGTAATTAGTTTTAGGTACTAAAAGGCACGTTTATTTGCCGTTTTCTGCTAAGATGACTCGCGGAGGTAATGCAGATTTACGGCGTTGGAATATCTAAATAGGTGCTTCGTTTTGTCTAAGATCGACATGGATTCAAAGATATTGTCACGGTACTAAGGGCGTAGTTCAAAATGTATTCGGATGTATACATCGGATGTACATAATACGTTCGGATGTATGTATACATGTATTACATGTTATCGGGCTATAAGTTCCAGGGTAGTGCCATAGGTACTAAGGTTGCCGGCTGAGTAGCATAAATTTGGTCTTTGCAATGTTGATTTTAAGACCTTGTCGTTCTCCCTTACTACATAATATGGCATAGGTTAGAAATTCATAAATTTATTAGCGGTTTTGAAAAATAGCAATAAACAAAAAAAATCGGCCCAAAAAAGTGGTTTTTTAATTCATTATTTTAGGCACTTTTAAATAGAGTGAGGACTTCTGTATTACATGTAGAAAATCTTGAAGTTATAATAAATAAATCGTGTAAATTTCGTTTCGATCGGTTCATTAGATTTTGCACAATTATTTTGCAATCCAGAAAAATCGAAAAACCCTGAAACGTGTCGGGGGACACGCGTTAGGAACTTTAGTTCCTTTTAATTAATAACCAATTTTTTTTTAATTATTTCTTAATAAAACTTTGTAATGTAACGTGAAACAGCGACAGTAAGACGGGCATTACATATAATAAACAGCATTGGTTCTATAAGTAAGGCAATGGAATATCGTTCCTCGGTGCGTCAAGCGCGTGGTCTCTGTCTCTTTCTCTCTCTCTCTCTCTCTCTCTTGCTCTCTCTCTCTCTCTCTCTCTCTCTCTCCCCCTCACCACCCCCCTCTCTCCCTCACCCCCCTCTCTCTCCCATTCTCTCCCACTCTCTCCCTCATCCCCCCCACTCTCTCCCTCTCCTCCCCACCGAGCCACTACGAACGCCTCCGAGCCGTTACTAACGCTGCCGAGGTAACGCTTTCCGGTAACGCATTCCATTTAACGGTCAGATTTTTTGCGGCGCGACCACCCTCGCTCCCCAATCCCTGGCAAAAGGAACTAAAGTTCCAAAAATATTGAAAATTTTCAAAATTTTTAAATTTTTTTCCACTATTCTATTTTAACAAAACTGGCTGAGCATATATAGGAGGGAACAAACTTTCATGTGCTTTTGTCAGAATTACAAAATATTTATTAGATTGGCCACAGTCATTGATTAAACTTGGTGTCGTTTTTTTTTTTGTTATAAACAAATAGATTATCTCGGAGAATTTTTTGTTACATGAAATTCTGAAAACATTGCCGGAAAGTACTCGGAAAGACGCTTCTTTTTATATATAATATGTTGCTATTTTGTTCATTAGTTTCCGAGATATAACTCCTCAAAGTTGATTAGTGTTTAATAAAATGGTTAATAACGGTTAATAAAATTACTATTTTTTCTCATATCTTAAGAAATAATTGTTTCTCACAGTAACCAGTATCATGTTTTTGTTGAAATTTACATTAAAAAGATTGAAATTTACATTCACATGAAAGCTTGTTCTCTCTTATATATGCACAGCCAGTTTTGTTAAAATCGAATGGTGGAAAAAAATTTAAACAATTTTGAAAATTATCAATATTTTTCGATTTTTCTGGATTGCAAAATTATTGTGCAAAATCTAATAAACTAACTTAATAAAAAATTAACTCTGAACTTTATCGAATGAGGTATCGTTTTAAAGCGTTCAAAAAGCCGATTCTTTTGAACATATTTTTTTATTAAAATATTGGTTTGCTCCAGTTGTTACTACATTTGTATAAGATTTTAGTATATATTCATCCGATCGGGTTCCTTTGCTACCTGCTTATGGCCACGCCGTGCACCATCCCTTTCTTATCGTAATCCGATAAGCCAGTAATGGGTTTCGGTGCAGTTTACACCCGAGCGAAACACTGTATCATCAGCATATCTGATTGTAGTTATTGGTTCTCCATTTATTTTGATACCGAGGTGTGTGTATGACGGAACAAAAGCTCTCAAATTTCAAAAAATTAGTAACAATTCAAGAGCTTTCACCAAAATCGACGACATTACTGCATGACATGATCTAATCCCGTTTTAATGAGAGACAATTTCCTAATTGGAGAACACTTGTTCCTCGCGGTTCGTCGGTTTAATCCCCGAAACTGAACGCTCCCCGTTTTCTCTCGTCTCGTATTGTGTTCGTTTTTTGCTGAAAGAAAAAGTCTTTTCGCCGGATCAAACGCTTAATAATCTGAATCAACACAAATCCCCCTTCCACCATACAAATATCAAATATCATCGATAAATAAGTAGAAGCGCGTTCTCCGCAGAAACGAATTCCCTCGAGCACACAAATAACGTTCGATTTGTTTGCAGTTCAGTCAATCTCGGGCAGATTAATAACAAAAACTGGGGCGATATTTCCGTCGAAAACGTAATCGCTTTTTCATACTTAATACGTTTAAACCGAGGGAAAATGAGAGGGGGAAAATTTCCATGAAAAAAAAAAACAGGTTGTACAAATTATCGATTATCGAAACAAATTATTCTCGATTAATATTTATATACCGTTATGGAATAATTTATGCGTGATTGATTGGGAATTATTAATTAAATCCCGTTTACAAGTGCGTGTATTAATTGTGATGTGAGGACTGGTTGTTTTGAGAACGACGTTCCAATACACATTCACTAACATGTGGTGTAATAAAATGGCCAAATCTTAACAAAACTTGTGGATAGGGAACTTCCATACCTTTTTGAAAAATTACTTTTAACGCAAAATCTAACAAAAATTTTTAAATTTTTCATTTTTTACGTTTTTTTTAGCAAATCTTAATTTTCTTCAATCATCTGTTCAGTCACACTTGCATAAAGTGTTCATCCCCCATTTTCACCCTCTAAGTAGGGGAGGCCGGGGTTCGAAGTTCCTGTTTTGGAGTAGGACGCAATATGAATGTAACAGAAAGATTTGTAATCCATGATTCCTATATATATATATATATATATATATATATAATAGACGCATAATTTATTCTAGTTACAAATTTTATAGTCGAATTCCTTGAAGTAGTAACTTATTTTTGGCTCAGAATAATTTTTCTGTAGCAAGTCGACAGGGAACAACTCGTCCCACGAAGGGGGCTGGTTGTTCATCAGTTGAGGCAAGTTGTTCCGCTGTCAACTGCAGTCATTAATAATGTAGTTGAGAAGGTATGTTTATGATAGATACCTGAGGCATACGTAACCGAATATTTATAACAGCTTTATGTATAAAAGTACAAAACCTTAATGTTTTTGACAAATTTTTAACAAATTTTAAGGATTTAACGAAAACAAAACTATAAGGAAACACTAGTAACAAGCATTAGTACTAATAATGTAATACAACCTAATTAACAGGCTTAAGACTAATAAACAGATTTAATATCAACTTTGACAAACGCAAATTATTTACTTTAATTAAAACTCTAAGAAATATCAACTAATTTTAACATTTCGAAGTATCGTTTCTTTAGTCAGTCTCGTAGCTTTAACTTTAGTGAGATGAATAATCTAATTAATGGTTTACTTTAGTAATGGTGTTGACTCTACGATCAACATAAAAGAGAGTTAAGTAGAATTGTAGGGATTTAGGGAACATAATCATCAATTAGGGATTAATAACCATTAAATAGAATCTTAGGTGAAAATTTCTGCTTGCAAATTAAGTAATCAAAAATTAATTAGAACAACTAAGTCAGTGAAATAATTTAGTGAACGTGCTGATAAAGTAATCAAATATGAAGTAATTAATAACCATTAAATAGGGAATTAAAACAACTGAGTCGCTTAGGTGGACGAAACAGCGCGGATCAAAGTGATAATTTCGAAATCTCACAACAATAATTAATCATGTAAGCATAACACCAGTTCTCGTAATATGATAATAAACGCGCTCGGTAAGGTCAAGCACACAGCTAGGTCAGGGAAATTACAATCTAGGACGCAGAAAGATAACAAAAACTTAACTTGCCATTTAACCAATGTAATTTGAAGATGTATAAAAGCTCTGAAATTTGGGACAATAAACCAGTATACCCTAATATGCTCAAAACGACGTGTGTTGTTGGTCTTGAATTACTTCACCCTAACCTACAAGCTCTCACGTTCAACCCGGACCTGCACGTTACGCCCTCAGGTCCACACCGGAGAGCACGAGAGAGCACCTCTCTCCAAACGACTAGAACTTCAACCCCGGATCTACGCCCTCAGATCCAAACCCGGAGAAGTACGTCACGCCCTCTCTCCACACAACGAGAACTTCAACTTCAAGAACTTCAAGAGATCACGTCACGCCCTGATCTCCAACTACTACTATAGTCTCCAGCCTTACAACCTGGAGACAAAATTCATCTCCGCAGCCACCCACGAGCTACGAGAGATCTATACAGTCCACTTACAACAGAGACTACTTCAGATGGTTCAAATGGTCTTTTTTCTGTCTCGTAGAACTTAAATAATATTTATTCGAAAGATTCGTCGTCAGAATTACAATTCGGACAATATAGGAATGAACATCTTCAGATTTCAGGCATTTTTAATGAGCCCATTTCTTACACATGACGCATTCAATCTACTGTTCTCTTGGTTGAGAACTGGAATATGAGTTGCAACATATTAAACAATACCATTCCAGGGTGTCTTCTTTGTTATCAGATCTATGTTATCATCTTCTTTCAGGACTTTCCGCGTCTCATTTTCTTTACGGCTTGCGGATTTACGTGTCACTTTACAATTTCGCTTGTATTTACCTATTGCCTTTTTCTTTCAGTCTATTTTCTTAAATTTCCTTTTCCTTTATTTTACTATTGCTCTTTTCTCTTCTTACTTGTTCTTCAGCTAAAGCGTTCCTTTCAGGCGTGTCTGTAAGTATTGCTGATTTTCTTATTCGTTGCTTAGTTGATGTAGACGATCTTGGTGGTGCTTGCAGTAAGAGTTTGATAGCTTCAAGGGAAAATGTGGTAGATGAGGCTTGAGTGATAATATAGTTTGGCAAATTAGCAATGTTCGAGGCTCCTGGTTGAACTAAGGTTCATCGCTTCGCAGACACATGGCACCCACCTGCTTAACGCTATTTCAAGCTACTATTTTCTTCGGTTTTACTACAGTGGTGACTCCTGTTGCGCCCATATTCCATATTTTAGATGATAGATGATAGATGATTCGAGCTTCTTAAAGAATTCATTAACATTGGGCCGGTTAAAAAAAGATTCGCGTCCTACACTTGTTGCTTCGGGAGTTTTTATGGACAATGCTGAGTTTTGTTTTCAGAAAACCCGTGAACCAATTACCTCCAGATTTATTCTTTATTTCTATGCCAAGATACTGAAATGTTAGGCTTGTCAAATTTACCAGCACAAGTATACCTACCCTAACTTCCTCACTTCTAACAAGGGACCAAAGTATATTGACGCGCATTTTAACAAATATTCAGCCAATGTCTTCTCCTGGTCGTGGTTGAACACCTGTCTAGAATAGTAACCCACAGTTGGTGTTATACCGGCCTTTAACTTTTTGACATAGCGAAATAATGTCATATGACATTATGATGCAAATATGATAATGCCATATCTTTAGTTCCCGAGCTACTGTCTTAAGCTTATGACCGTGTTTAATAAAAGCGTCAGCTGCCCGCAGCAAGAGGCCAATCAAGACCTTGCCCTTTGGGTTCCCCGTTTAGAGTTTCTCATTCTATAACAAAGTTTCAATTTTATTATTTACGTGATCTGGCGACCAAAGTTATTAACCGCAGTATATCTCGGTACCCAGGTGAAATTTCGGGACTTTTCGAATCTCCCTTGCCATTTCTAGGCTTAAATTACACGTAGAATTTATATCAGGTTTATAGAACCTGAAAATTTTTGAGTTTGTGACACTCACTGGAGCATGAGAAACTAATATAAGTTATCCTCTCCCTGTTAGATACGCTCTCATTTGTCCCCCCTGAAAGTGTTTAAAGGGTCTTTTGGTTTCTCTAAGAATTATATTGTAATGTGAGGATTGGTTGTTTTTGGTAACAATACATAGGTGGAGTAACAAAATGGCGGACTCTCATTTAGCCTTCACCAAAATTTGGAAAATTATACCTGCTGCGGTTTAATTGCAGAGACTGATCTGAGAGGACGTAGAAATTGACAATCGGTCTCCTTATTAGCATATTCCTCGAAAACTTCCATCCCTATGATGAGAAATTGGTACCTCAACACGAGAGTGAGATCGCTTGATCCGCTTGAAATTATATTGCTCCCTTTGTCGGTCTCTTGCAAACGTTTATGTGGTGCTAAATTTTTTATAGCGTCTTAAATTGGGTCTGGAAAGAATTTAGTACTTACCACTTGAAAAGGGAGAAAACAGTCTCTAAACGTCCATTTTGCACTCTCAAGAGTTTTTTCAGGGGTTCGAATGGTGCATACTTGGATTTTTATTTGTTTTTCCAAAAGAAATAGTTATTACACAGATACATTCTCAAGGGAATGTGATTGAAATATACTTTACATAATTATCAACAAAAAAGATTCCAACATTTTACTTGTTTTATTTTTAAAATCAAATCATTTATTTACTCAACCCTCCACTGATACAATTATTTCAATACAAACATTTTCACAACGTTTAAATTTATTTCATCAATCAACTGCCTTCAGTTGTTTGAAATACGTTAATTGGTCCTCAATGTAAATACTTCCAATTATGGAAAAGTAAACAGTTCTTTTTTCCAAAGCCTCGAAGGCAATAATTGGCTCAAATGTACATTTAAATCGTTTTCCCATTTCAAATGTTATTCTAGTCTTTGTTAATTTCAAATCAAACGTACATTTGTTGGTTTTCCTGTATTTTTAACGGATTTCGATCGTGTTGTTTTATGTAGTTAACATTGTACATTCGCACTTTATGGGGCTTTTATTAAAATAATGTAGCTGTAATTATTATTTATGAATATATAAAGTTCACATTAACTGCAGTAGTTAACTCCGGAATTTATCGTTCATAACATATACAGGATGTTTCGTAAATGTAAACGACCCAAACTTCCAATCGTAATATATTTCATTATAGCATGGGTCGGCAACTTTTTGTCGTAACGTGAGTCATGTGTCATTACAGTATACGTACAATATTTGCTTAAAAATGTCAAATTTTTTAATATTTTGATACAGATTTGGGCTCGAGTAGAAATTTTTCCCATTGGAAAGGTATCGAAACGTTAAGGTATTCAAAATAGGACGTGTCATATTTATTACTACATATTTAGCGAGTTATAATGCTATAAAGAATGAGGAACCCTTCTCCATCCATTACTCTTAAACCGCTGGACCAAAAATGTTGTAAAAATTCCCCAAGCTACTTTATTAAATTATATAAAAACGGTTTGAATAGTTTTTGAAAAAATTGGTTCAACTGCCCATAATTATTAACAAAATATATTCGGAATCTGGTAAATTTTAAGAATTTTTTTAATGCGGTCTCAACTATTTTTAAATGAGCTGGTATTTTATATATTCCGAAATGTGTAAGAACGATTCACTTCGATGAGCACTTCGCGGGATTCATATTAATAATTTAATATTATTATTAAATATTAATATTGTTATGAGGGTGTTCGTTTGGTTCGATCGTCCATCGAATCGGACGTCAACTTTGGAGGTTAGGTAAAGGTGGTAAATAAATACCTGCACGTACAATTTTTACACTATTTTCATGTTGACGCTAACGTCAACATTATTTTAGGTTAAGAAATTGTAATTTATGGTGAACTAATTTTGGGAACTTTTCAACACGTTTTGTTTTACAAACAGATAATAATCACTGACGCAGCTTAGGTAACAAGGTTTTTGGGATATCTAATTCAACTAAAAAGCACGTCTTATTTTATTACGAAGAATAACAACGCCGACCAAACGTCAACAAGGCAAGTTCAAAATCGCAATAATTAACCGAGTCAGCATAACAAAGGCGTTTACGGAACGTGATAAGAAGCGCGCTCCAGTTAAGGTCAGTTTCTGCAACGCTAGGTCATTGTAAGAAAACAAATAATATCTCATTTAACCAATGTAAAACAAGATGTATAAAAGCTCTGAAATTTGGGACAATAAAACAGTATACGATGTATGCTCAAAACGACAGTGTGTTGTGATCTTGCTTCACGCCACCCCAACCGACAACCCCTAACCTCAAGAACCTCAACCCCGGAGAGCACGTTACGCCCTCTCTCCAAACTACTAGAACTTCAACCCGGACCTGCACGTTACGCCCTCAGGTCCACACCGGAGAGCACGATACGCCCTCTCTCCAAACTACTAGAACTTCAACCCCGGACCTGCACGTTACGCCCTCAGGTCCACACCGGAGAGCACGATACGCCCTCTCTCCACACAACTAGAACTTCAAGAGATCACGTCACGCCCTGATCTCCAGCTACTACTACAGTCTCCAGGCTTACAACCTAGAGACAAGATTCATCTCCGCAGCCACCCACGAGCTACCAGAGAAATTACATACAGTCCACTCTCTAAAGAGATCATTTCACACTTCGTTCAATAGTTTTACTCTTAAAATCGTTGTATACCAAAATAGTATGCATTTTGTACCGATTTTCTAAGTGTTTTATATTTCTAATTGTAATTAAAATGGAATGTGGAACTGATTATCGTAGGTAATGCAGCATAATGTTTTATTAAATTACTTATATAATTTAATTTATGTTGTTATAGTCCAACACTAAAGAGAAGGAAAAAGAGTACAAGCAGATCCAGTCACATATTAGGAAAAAGATTAGGGAAGCAAAAGAAAAAGAAGCAGCAGAGAAATGTGCTGAAATAGATATACTGCAAGCCAGACACGACAGCTTCAACCTACACAAAAAAATAAAAGAGGCAACTGGAACCTTGAGAAAGCGACAAGGTATGAAGATCGTAGACAAAAATGGAAAAATTATCATTGACAAAGATGTCCTGAAAAACGTTTGGAAGTCATACATAAAAAAGCTTTTTGAAGATCAAAGACCGGAAACCACGGAAGAAGTTACAGGCCCACCCATACTAATTCACGAGGTTGAAATAGCAATAAAGCAAATGAAAACCAAAAAAACAGCGGGACCAGACCAGACAACATAGAGGCGGAATTTCTAAAGCTGCTCGATGATGAAGGAATAGCCTGGATTACCGACATCTTCAACAGAATCTATAATTCTGGAAATTTCCCAGAAAAATGGCTGCAATCAGAATTCATAGCAATACCAAAAAAATCTGGAGCAAAAAAGTGCGAGGAATATCGGACCATAAGCCTGATGAGTCATATGCTGAAATTATTTCTTAAGATCATTCACAAAAGAATTTACAACAAATGCAAAGAACACATATCCGAAAATCAATTTGGTTTTATCAATGGCGTCGGAATCAGAGAGGCACTCTTTGGAGTTCAAGTCCTAAATGTGACAGAAACTTTTCCTCGTTCTATTTTGCATTCAAAACTCGAACATAACGATATTCCCCCGCTCATGTATTCTCAGATGTTGCAGTTAAATCACCACAATAACACGTACAAGAGGTGCTCTCGATCATTGATTATATTGACCCCGTCTGACGCACCAATTAAACATAAATCTTAGTATGCAGACGATATTGTGGTGAGAATTCCATCGGGAATACCTAACGATGTTCGCAAATCGAATTTCGTTCCGGATTTACGCCGTATGCAAGGGAATGCGGCACCGCCACGGACGATTTGTCCCTCTTCAACTGCAAAATGCAATTAATGTTTATTAACTGGAGCGTCGGTCCATCCTGAAATTTCCCAATTCCTGGAGACGAAGGGTTTTCGATTCGAGAGAGGAAGCATCGCCTTCGAATAAAAGAAACAAACTCCACTTTAGGACACTCCTGCTTTCACCTAATATATACTCGGTAATAATACTCATTACATTAGATCGTTCTCCCTGAACGTGCCTATCTCGAAGGTTTCCCGGATCGATTTCTCATTTCTTTGATGGGGAAATTTCGGGAATGTCGGAATTTTTATGAGAATTCCAGTCAAACTCTGGTGGAAATGTGGCCCGTTGATAGAAGATTCCAGGAGATATGGATTATATTGTCTTGGGGGAGAGACACGCAGCCACACCAGAATTGAAGCGCGCACTTACGTTTAATCGTTCCATAAAAACACAATAAGTATTGGTGTAAATCTACACGAATTACCTTTTTGAAGAAACGAAGTTAATCGAAGGGTCCGTCGAAATTGGAAGTAAAATTCTGGAGTGGAAATGGGTCGTGAGAAGATGAAACGTTGAAATTTTCTTCTTGACGAGGACCAGGAGGCTGGTTTCAAAAACTATGGACACGACAACTTTTTCACGGATGAATAATGTAGGTGTTATAAAAGAAAGCAACAGGAAGACTTGTAATTCTTTCATTCTTTTCATATTGCTGTATGAAGGGATGTTCGAATGACTATTTCGAAAATTGGAACAAAGTGAAATCATTGACGTTACAACTTATTTTGGGAAAGCAGGTCCACGTCTGAGTTTCAAATAATTATGGAAACAAAGGGAGAATCAACGACAGAAGCTATAGGTGTGTTACAATACATGTCATACGGGTATATAACTCTCAAACAAGGAGATTTGCTTTCAATTACCCTTTGAAGTATTGCGGTAGAATATACAGGGTGTTCCAGAGAGGTTTGGTAAATCTTGGGAATAAGTAAAACTTCCTTCAAGTTTCCATTCGATCTAGAATTTCGTTATTCATACAGGGTTTCTTCCCCGCTGTTAACTATTTATTAAGTTTTTCTGTTTGTATGTGATTAATTGTGTGCTTTAAGGACTACCACGATTCTCCAATCGATTGTTCGTTATGCAGTGTTGTTTGTTTAAATGCGTTTTGTAGTTGTTCTGATATTTCTCTGTAGAATTCTAGACCATTTAGTTGTTCAAAATCAGGTATTCGTTGATTATGATGTTTGGTATTCTTCAATTTTATGTACGCTATTCCTGTAACAGGGTTGTGGTCGGATTCGATGTTGTCACAGCCCTAAGGGCTAAAGCCTAAAGGCGTGCTTGGTCGGGGGGGGGGGGGGGGCGATGGTAGCTCAGGTGGTGAAAACAGTAGAGACAAATTAAATATATTTATTGGCAACCAAAGTGGTTGGTTGTAGTTCATACAGGGTTATTTAGGGGAGAGAGAAAGAGAAAGAGAGAGAATGTTACGTATATGCTAAAAGACAAAGTTGGTAAATGTTACAAAAGTGAAAAAGGGCGATATGTACCATCTTAAGACTTACTCACATAGCCGGACAAAATATTCATGAAGACGGTATGAATACTCATTTTATTAAAATATTTTAAATAAAAATTGTATACATTTAATATGTTAACCCAAATATAAATTTTAATGAAAACATTCAAAGCCTTTTGGAAATAAATTTTGAGAAATTGAAAATGTTCAAGGGTAAAGGGCTCTTTAGGGATGTTTTATAAAAAAAATGTTTCAAATAAAAGTTGTAGCCATTAGTTAGGTCAGTTCAAATCTCAAATTTGGTAAGAATCGGTAGAGCGGTTTAGCAGAAAATTGAGAAAAACCAAATTCACAAAAGTAGAGGGCCCTTCGCAGAAAATCACTCAAGATAACGATAACAGCAATCAATAAGGATTAAATAGTAAAGTAAACATACTAATGTTAAAAACGTTGGATCAGTTTTTGAGATAATCCAATAAAAATTGAAAATGACAAGAGTAAAATGTCCTTTGCTCTTAACTGATTCTAATGAAATTTATGGGGTTTAGAGTTTTCAGGAGACCCAGCCTAAATACAAAATTTCGAACTAGTGGTGGACACGAGACGAGAGCAGTACTGGTTCAAGACGAGACGAGACGAGACATAATTTCGTCTCGTAAAGTCTCGAAGTCTCAATTTTTTTTTAAGAAATTGCAATTTAAGAATTTTCATTCGTTTTTAAAATGAAAGGTAAGTATACCATTTCCAGAAAATGTTTCTAAAATTTTTTAAAATTTGATAATTCTGTCAAATAATACCAATTTCACATATAATATATAATATACAGATGATATTAATTTCTTATTTGTCCTTATAAAGATATATAGTTTATTTTAGTTAAGTTTATTTAATAACTTTGTTTTATAGGTCGTATCCTAAGAAGTCTTTTTATTAATAATATTTATTTTCGATTTTGTACTTGTTCTCTATAATCTAATTTCTTTAATTCAATATTTTCTAAAAATGAAATATTCTGTATCAAAACATAACATTAATAAAATACTACTGTACATTGAACTTTACCACACATGTATAGGTACTTCAAGAAAATCAGTAAATGTTATCAAAAAAGTATACATTTATAAAAGTACCATCTATATACGTCTATTTATTGCGAGACTTTTCGAGACACGAGACGAGACGAGACCTGTACCAGATCGAGACGAGACGAGACATAATTTTTGAGAATTTTTCGAGACGAGACGAGACCATGTCGTTTCTCGTCTCGTCTCGTCTCGTGTCCACCACTATTTCGAACTCAGGGGACCTCAAAACGTCCAGAAATGCCAATATCTTAAATTCCGAAAATCAGCACGATTACAATATTTTCTCTTATTATATGGGTACCCCCATATGAGAAAGTAAAAAGAGGACAACGTTAATAAATGGTGAACGGGCTTACATGTATAGGCTCATGTTTGATTGCTAATTTATTACGCAAACCACGATTTTATTGCCCCACCCCTTAACGAGAAATAGGGGATAATGTGACTTAAGACTTAAGCCACATTATCCACACCTGTATCTCCGGAACCGCAGGAGATATATGCATAAGCCAAGCATCATATTTTATTGCTAATTTATTGCTGACGATAGGGACTATTATGGCGATCCCCAGAATAAAGAGCCCAGGCTGTATTTAACGGACATACATTTTTTTACAGTTTTTCTGATATTTCGGAGATGAGTTTAATGCTAAAGGTTGAAAGGGTGGTTCTGGGATTGCCCTACTGGTCCCTATCGTCAGCAATAAATTAGCAATAAAATATGCCGATTGGTTAATGTATATATATCTCTTGGGGTTCCGGGATATAGGTATGGATGACGTGGCTTAAGTCTTAAGTCACATTATCCCCTTTTTCTCGCTAAGGGATGTAAGGAGGGTAATAAATATAAGTTAGCAATAAAATATGAGCCTACAGTAAATGCTGACTTATGAAGTGGATGATGTGGCTTAATAGACGTTGGTTTTGGTGTCTCCGGGGATTTCCAGGTGTATAGCCTTCACTTCGGCAACTTAAACAACTTATTTACCACTATGGAATTTCAAGTTCAGTTCAACAAATCCTAATGTAAAGTAGGACCTAACGGTCCACGCTAATACGTGGCCCGGAACGCCTCTTCTACGGGGAATACGAACGGACAATGCCGGGATGGGCAAATATTTAAACACTGACCGTAGTCCGAATCGTCGGAAAAGTCGTCCCTGTCGTCCATCTCGATCTCCGCGAAGCTCGAGTCCGTGTCGGAGTCGAGGACGCTGCTGCCGACGCTACCCTTCTCGAACGACGCCTCCTCGTTGTCGAGCGTCTCCTCGGCGTCGCCCTTCTTCTTATTATTGGTCTGCTCCTCGCCGGAGAGCTTGTTGTACTCCTTGCGGGCCGGTCGGCTCTCTGGAGACGAGAAAAGATTTATGCAGAAACTTTATTTGGTTAGTTGTTTCAACGGACAAGCGAGTTAGCGTTGCGAGAATATGGAAAACGTGACGGGAATAAGGGATGACGGAAACACATCATCAAATATATGGAATATTGGGTAATTTAAATCAGAAGTAAAGGTTCGTCTTTTCGGGCATAGCCAATATTGATGATTTTGTTTTTTTTTTAGTGAAAGAGGACACTTATCAGTATATTGGGAGTAGTAATATTAACTTTGGGAAAACTTGTAGTTATTGCAAAAAAAAAATTAAAAACTTTGCTTCGATTGGTCACTTGTGACGGTAATTTTTTCACTCTTCCAATAAGTTATTCTAATTAATTTAGTGTCAAAAATAAACTTTGACTATCCAGTTACACGATAACATACAAATTTGACTTTATAAATCTTAGGAAATAATCGGAAAAACGATTTAAATGTGGTACATTTTCTGACTTCTGCCATGACAGCTAAAATAAACGTAGCAATGATTGTGTGTACACGACCGACATTACGGGCGTGTGATCGGATCACTGAATCTTGAACAGCATCGTTAACAATTAATTTGGAATTTGGTGAATGTACTTATTAAATTTTACACCACCCCGATTTTTACAAAATTTCCAAAAATAATTGTTAAAAACCTATCCAACGACGTAGTTCAACTTAAGCATTTTCAAAATAAGTCTACTAAGCTTGAATGATCTCAACAATTGATCATCCATAACATACTATGCCAGTATGGAAAAATATAAAATAATACAATACAACACCAGACAAAACCCTAACCTTCCCGACCAACTCGTCTGACCAGAAACGTTGAGGTAACATTTAAATTGATGTTAAGCAAACTCAAATATCACCAAATCATACGCTGTTATATATAATTATTGTTTTTGGGACAACTCTAATCTCGTAAACGGCTGGTTAGATGTCTAACAGAACCTCCGAAAAAGTGCTAAATTCAATAAGGGGAACTCCCACTTTTAACAGTGCGCAACCTAACCTAAAACTTTGGTTAAAATGAATGATTAGTTAATCACATGCTAAATCGATTTAACCAGGGATGATAAGTACCTGGCCCAAGTTTACACGTAACAACTGTGCTATGACAAAGATAAATATAAGTGTTCGAGTATTAAATTTATACAATCACATGATTAATATAATAACGGCGAATATAACATCCTATTTAGAATTTCCACTGTTCTGTGAAATAAGCTGAGGAGCCGTCAACTATTCTTTTATGTTCCGTGTTAAATATCCTATGGATCTGATCGGAATGTGCGACCATAAGAAAAATACCATATTTTAGATTAGTTATCGAAAAATATCGTGTACAATGTAGTGAAAATCGTATAGAGGACAAGGTCTCGTTGAAAATAAATTAGTACACGTCGATAATTGCAGTAAAAGATACAGTTCTGCAAATGTGCTGCAAAAAGAAAAGTGGTAATTAATGAAATTTTGTTTTCTAACAAATAAAGTTTATGCGAAAAAAGAAGTTTCTAATCGTTTTCCGTGTCTTTCGATTGATCAAGGACAATTTTCTGACGAGTTTTTAAATTTCTACCTTATAACCTATGTAAAATGGCAGTTTCAAAAGGCCATATCTTTTAAACGAATCACCTTCTAAACTAATAATTGGTATTTTCAGACTAGTTCACCGTACTTTCTAGTCTAATCAGAAAAAGTCAAAATTCAATCTCCGATAAAACGTACGAAGTTCAAATTTAAGTTAATGATCTTTACTCAGTTGAAATTTCCATTTTTAACTTCAAAGAAATGTCTTAAAAGCTTGAGTGATAACTTTGCAGCCTACATTGAATTCTCTATCCTAGCAACAATTCAGTGGAACCAATAATTAACTGATTAAAAATGTTGGTGATCGTCTGGAGCGCTTTATCACTGAAAACATTGGCGCATATAGTTTTAGTCAGTGCATGTTAATTCGTTAAGCGTTTCATCATTGAGCTGAAATCCAATAATCATAAGAATTTTCTCCATGAGTTATAATCAATAACTCTTGGAGACTTTCCAGATAAACTCAAAGTAAGCAAATGCAGAAGATTTTAATTGAAAATATGTATTTAGAAACACGGGCCTCTTCATAAAAAAATAACGTAAAATACTTAAATGTACTACTTAAAAATACTACCTTACACTACGTAAACCATACTACTTAAGAAGTCTAATATCTGAAATATGACGCCCGAAATATGGGAAACTGTTGAATATAACTCCTAAGTCAAACACTTTGACAATATACTTTATGGAGATGGCTTTAATTTTGCAAGAAAAGGAACGTTTTCTGCTTTGAAGGATTATAAAGATTATGAAACGTTTAGAGAAGAAAGCAAATACGACTTAAAGCCTTAGTTACGTTCAGTTCAATATAGCGAGGGTAGTTAGGCAAATTACTGATTTCTAGTAAATGGCAGTCCCAATTTAATTAAATTAGAGTGATAGGAGAATAGGTAAATTAGAACCCAATTAGTGTATGTATAGTTTAAAAGTACAAATTTTGTTTTGCTCTTTGTGTGTCATTTTTAAAACTCTTTCTTTTTTGGGGCCATTTTCTTTTGTTTTCGTTCATTATAGTAAAGTCTGCGAACTGTGAACACCTCTACAATACGGACAGTATTGTAGTGAATAGTTCTATTGTCGCCTAGTGCGGATGAGTACCCCTTGCACCCAGTGTTGTTAAGTATTTAAATACATGTATTTGGAAATGTATTTTAATTACTTTTTATGTATTTAAATACATAGTTAAATACATAAGCTTAATTTGTATTTACTGTGTATTTAAAATACATTTCTTCTGACATTTTTAATACAGTATTTCAAATACATTTTTGGGCAATGTTAAGATCCATTATTTATTAATTATTCCTTAAATGCTCTTACATTTATTTTATTTTGTTACAGTAACTACAAATGCGCATTTTTATACATTTTTTGAGCATATTTCCGGCTGTTCATTTGTATTTACATTTTGGTTTATGTACTTACATGCTTATTTTGAAGCTAATTGTTACAGTGTTATAATGATCCTACGACACTTTTAAAGGAGTTGCGATTATCTTAACGAAGGTGTACAATTCATAAAATTTTAAAAAAAGTTGTGACATTGTAAAACAATTTTTAAGGCACTAAGTAGCTTGTCGACATTTTTAAAGAAGTCGCAGTTATCTTAAACTTAAGCTGTTGTTTCAAAAGAAGTTAAGGAGCTTCTAAAGAACTTATGACAACTCTAATGTAATAGAAATAACTTGAACTGCCATATATGAAGTTGGAAAAGTAACTAATGCAGTTTTTTAATTATCTACTTCGTTAGATTAAGTTAAAAAGTAAAGTGTCTAATGTGTCGACATCTTTGCCTTGGGATTATTTTTTAGAAGTTTTGAAACGTACATTAGCCTGTTGTGTTTTGAAGTATCACTTCAATTTCTAAACACTTGTTTACAAAGTAGTTGGTAAATTTCGGAAAATTGCAAAAATTTTACGATTTCATGAAGCAAAGAAGATAATTCCTAACACTTTTTGAGATTGTTTTAAGTGTTAAAACCATAAACTTAGGTTTAGTGTATAAAAGTCAGCCTATGTATTTGAGGCTTTTCGATACAAATAACTTAGATATTTTGAAAATAATTGAAAACTTCACAACTTCTGGCAATAAAACAAAGATTTTAGAACTTCATTAGAATGTTTCCATTAGAAATTAGATTCCATTTTCTTAAACTGATTTAGAAATTTCAAAAATTGAATAATTTCAATAATTTCACGAAGAAAATAATAGGAATTCTAAGCTTCCTGGGGTTATGCTTAACATTGCTGCAATTAAGAATAATTTACAACTTAAATACTGTTTAAATACAAAAACGAAATACTTGTTATTTGGATTTAAATACATTGTCAAGAGAAGTATTTAAGATACAAGTAAATACATTTTGTAAAAAGTATTTGCGTTTGTATTTAAATACATTTTTAAAAGTATTTTTAACCACATAGCTTGCTCCCCATGTTCTCTTTCCTTATGAACAATTTTGTTTTACTAATTATCATTAATTATGTGCTCTTTTTCCTCATTTGTAATCGTCCACAGATATTGGTACATTTAATACTCTTTTAATAACGATAGCTCAAAGGTACATTGTAAAAATCTCGAATTCTGACACACCTCGTCACCGCTCATTTTTCTCAATCTCCACCTGTAATATTGCGTCCTTCCGAACGGATACTTTAAAATAATGACCCGTTCTCTCGGCGGAAAACTTACAAATTGCGCGTTGCAAGCTCGCGATCCGTGAGTTGTGCGGAGATATATCCCCTAATAAGAGAAGATCCCCTAAGAGTGTGGCGAAGATCCCCTAAAAAGCCGGCGTCCCCTTCGCCCCCGGCGAAGTGATCATTATCATAAAAAACCGTGGCTCGGTCGATTTCACTTCTCGGCCGACTTTTCAAGTTTTTTTGGCACGTTTCTGGGGAGTGCAAGAAACGCGTCGCTACGTCAAAGGGAGTTCCGGATGTAATTGGCACTCTGAGCGTTAATTAGGGAAAAATTCCTCACGGGTTCGAGGGGTTTATTTTGAATTATCGGGTTTACGGCGAAAAGGGAGGCGTTCAGAGGGGCGCTATTGTGAGACTACATTAAAGTCGACGTCAGACTGCGCAGTAGTATACTTGACAGTTCCATCAATTGGTTTTGGCGATAATTCAAAATTTGTCCGTGCTCGACTTAATACTTTTAATTATTTATTCATGTATTGATACTTTAGAGCTGTATACTGATATAAAGTTGATTCTCTGTGTTATCGATTACTATGAATTAGTTGTTTTTGTAACTAATATTAAGTATTAATAGTTACTCTGTTAGTTTCTTTAAGGAGTAGCTTGGATTAATGTTATTAAAATAGCGTTTTTCTTTGTTTTAAGTGTTAGTTGCAGAATAATTCTTTGATAATTAAAATAGTGTAACGTTTTTACCTACGCGAGAATTACCACACGACACGAGTTTTCTTACTTAATTTATTTTGACCACTTAACACTCTAATTTATTTGTACACTTACACTTATCACTTATCTACTAACACTTAATCTAATTTATATTATCTCACTTACATCTAATTTATATAAACTACATTTATTTATCTTACGGCCGGCCTGGTCGACATCCGTCGACCAGTCTACCGGCGACTGTTCGTATCGCTCTCCGACTGGCTATTTGTTTAGCCGCAGGTGAGTTCCAGAAACATCGAGGCGTTTCCTGTCCTTTCGGGAACATTCTTGATAGTACTCGAATATTTTACGGCTTTCCAAGAAATCCACCAGTTCCACTATCTGGTTAGGAACTTCTTAGAAAAGACTCATTCCGACGTGCTTATCTTTATGGTAGGCTATTTCGTAACAAGAGATTTATTGTACACGTAAATACAATAGATTCAAATAATACACATAAGTAATAATATCCTTGGTTCATTTTTAATTTTTTTTATGTATTACAAGAAATATTTTTATATAAATTAATGTGTTCTACCAACATACATATATATATATATATATATATATATATATATATTTCGTTTTATTAAAAAAAGCCTATATTATGTTATAGTCAAGTTACAAAAAATATTATTACATGATATTTAAAATATTTTTATATCCAGATATTACTCTTCGTTTATTCTAATGTGGTATTACTGCTAAAAATAAAACATGTAAAATTTAATACGTAGATACAGAGTTAACGTAATTTACTGTTTTGCTCTTATTTGCAGAATAGTATTCTTGAATGTAGCCATCTTATGTTTCTTAACTATTCTGTGTCTGGTATGGTCTGCTTCCTTAATTACGCTTGAACTTTAAAAACAAATGTGTCAATATAGTCATCGTCTGAATTATCTAACCAATTGAGAGTTGTCTTTTGAACTTTCCTTCTATTTTGACTCTAATTCTTCTGGCGTCTACTGTTTATAATTTCCTTCGACAAACTCTACAAACTCTTTTTCGTTGTGTAGTTTGATTTCTGAGCTCTGTCCTAGTATGTGTGTGCTGCATCGTCTCGAATAAAGTTTTTAGCTATTATTAGCTAAACATAAGCTATTTTTCACTGTATATTCTGGACAACCACACATGTTAGTGATGTATTCAGATTTTACACACCTTAAAGTATGATTCCTACGATTGTTGTCACAAATTTGTTTCATATTTATGTCGTGAAAAAGGTTTATCCTTAGATTTTTTATCTGAAAATTTCCAAAATTTTCTGTCTCCACATCTTCACATTGGTTCTGATTTCTTATGAACTTTATAATAATCATGCCCTGGTATAGTTATTGGCATTGGGTCTTTCCATGCCTCTTATTCTCTTCCACGTGTTTATGTCTATTAATCTCCTATTTTATCCAAAAGCTTGTCAATTGTAACAATTGACTGATTGTTGAAAAGAAATCGTTTTTCAAAGGTGAGTCAGTTAATAAAACATATTTGCATTACCTGTCAAAAGTGGAATTCAAGGTATGCCTTAAACTGGAATATGATTTTCATGAGTCTGAGTCTAAACAAACCCATAATTTATTGCTATTATTGCTCCAGTCGTTTACAAGAAGCAATGGCTATTCCAGCTTCAATCTTAATACCTCGCCAAAAGGCATAGATTTTATAGCAGATGGATGGCGCCTCGAAAATTTTCAGCTGTGCCAACATCTGATGGAATTGCTTGGGCCAATTCCATTATGGCCCCGACCAAAACAATAACATAAATCGCGCCATTACTGCATGTGCAGCACGTCCCAGAATGAGCCAAAGGAATTACCTCAGTTGTTGGCACACTACTCTCTACATAGACGTATTGGCAACTCGCAATTAATGTGCCATGAGTCCTATGCAAAAAATTTAGGCTGTGTGGTTATTTGGTCAAGATGAATGGGTTGACATAGGCGATCCCAGAAGGGCTACCACCACATAAATATCGATGATGCGTCCGCCATGAAAATTAAAAATTTTCCTTTCCTTCCCCTCCCTTCATCCCCCATTTCCCAACCACCTCAGATTTATCGATCCATTATTTCCCGCCCGTCCATTCCTGGAATATTTCCCGGAAAATAAATTAGGCCTTTCTTTATACGCACCGACCCGAGGAAATCTTTCCTTTTATTTTTTATTATGTACGTTGGGACCGCATTTCGTCCAGAACTGTTTCGATACCCAAATTTCCCACGTTTCAATAAACGCGCGAGTATTCGTCGTCGCAAACGGAATATCAAGGAGAAAACAAGGGATTTGCGCCCGATCCCCCTTCTCGCCCTGTCTTTCGCGAAAAAGATCAACAGAAAACTGGAAAGTTTTCCGAGAAACGTTTGGTTATATTTACGTTGAAATTGTACGTGTATGCATGTAATGCCAATTCGTCTCCCTAAAGCTTTATGTCAAGGTTTTATTACGTCCTTAAAAAGCAGTAAATATCAAGTTATAGGAAATGTACCTCACGATAAGGGATGAAAGGCATATGCCTGGAAATGGAAAATCTGGAGCAGATTTTTAAAATGCCTCTTTTAACGTCGTAAAGTAGGCGTGATAAGATATGGTGATATCTTTAAGTTTGTGAAAATGACGCGTTCCACCTCGAATACATCCAATCAGATCGATTTGGTATAAAAATTGGAACCTTTATACATTTGCGACAACATCCCGTTCGCAAATTGGTGAAATCAAATTTGCTTCCATCAGAGGATTAATGCAAGGTAGTGGCTTGGCGCTAATAACTCATATACGGCTAACTATTATTAATCACCATTACTAAGTAATTACTTCCATTAGGGGATTTACGAACTCCGAAGTTGATTGAAGTATGATAAATTTGAAATAAAATGTAAAGTGCGTTGGATCATTGAATTAATACCGCGATACTTAACTGGAATTAAACTGCCTCCACGATCTATTTATATTACAGGACTTAACTTCTCATTAACAGTACTAAACATAAGGTTATAGACATTGCCCAGAATTTAAAATGATTTATATTGTAATATAAAAAAGGTTGATGAAAAGGTCTTATTAATGTGTGAGTAATATGTTATATAAGTTATATTATTATTATTATATATATTATAATATATATTATAACATGGCATCTCATGTAATTAAATCCAATGTAATTCGAAAAACAAACTGATACTAAAATGAAAAATGACCTATGCCCATTGCGGGGCGTACTTACACGTACTTATTTAGAACTTTTTCATATACAGCGCGAGCCTGATATAACATTAATCCTCTTAACTGAAAATAAAAAGTTTTTCTATAATTTTTTTATTATTTAGTTATTATAATATTCAACTTGCAAACGCCGGCCCTGGAATTCTCTCATCAATTATTGAATGTAATTTATTGCGGTGTTATTAAACGTTTGTGAGAAATGATGGGACAAGTCGATTTTAGTTTTTTTAAATTACATTTTTTTGTTAAAAATGCAATAAGACCCCAGAAGTCAAAATTAATAAAGAAGTTATATTTGAAGAAATATAGAATATATTCCATATTGATCCAAAAAATTGAATAATTATTCAATTAAAATAACCCCCAATTTATAATTCAAGGATAATTTTGATAGAATTAACCCAATAACTGCCCCCATAATAATTAGTATCAATGTTATACATCATTAGTGTTGTATTAATGGCGTCATCGTATATTAATTAGATGGAAACAGATAAATCGAAATTCTGTATCTTTGGTAAAAAAGAAATGAACTCGAAATACCTAAATGTAGGTATGTAGTAATAATGTCCATCAATATGATATGATATATGATCACATGATATAAATCAGGAAAAAACTTATTTATAATTTCAATATCTTATGTATATTATTGGACTCAACTTAAATGTTCATGGCCATGCAATTTATGCCATGATTTGGTATAAGTCGTGAAATAAAATTGACTCATTTTTAAAAAAGTAAGTTTTTGGAGTGGGGCAGTATTTTTATGCTGAATTTACACAGTATAATTTAATAGCAGTATCTCATTTCCCATTTTTTGTTCCACTTTATTATATAAATATGTAGGTAATAATATTTCTTAAATGTTTTACCAGTTAATAAACTATTATATATTATTTCTTTGTATTTAGGTTTAAATATAAAATGTTACCCTCATATATACGTGATAATCTGAAAGCCTTTAATGTTGAATCAAATTATAATACCAAATTACTAATTGACTATAGGATTTTTAATTTCAAATGTTATTATCATATATTAATATATTAATTACTATTATGTATGTATTATTACTCAAGACACTTCTCTTATCAATTTCTCTTTTTGCCCATTTATCTCCAGCATCTTTCATGGTTTTTGTGATGGTGTCATTCATTTCATTTAAGTCTTTAGTTTTCCAAGTGTTGTTTGCAATATCTAATTGTTTATTCATTTCTATTTGATACTGAGAAATTGATAAGAGAAGTGTCTTAAGTGATAAAACTAAAAATAAAATAGAAGAAAAAAGACAACTGTTCAGGGAAGGAAATTATGAGGATTTCCGACAAATGGCAAAACACACCAGACAACTTATAAGGAAAGACTTACAAAAACACTACGAATCTAAAGTAGAAAAGCTAATAGAAAACAACAAAGGAATCAAATGTCTTAGAAAAAATGGACAACGCCAAATAATATCTATTAAAAACAGCAATGGAGAGGAAATAAGAAATCTAGACACGATATTGAAAGAAACTGAAGTTTTCTACACTGACTTATATGACACAAAAGTAAGATCAGAGGATGTTACTATCAATGATAAAATAAAAATACTTAATGTTGGTTCGGAAGACATGCCACATATAACAACGGAAGAAATAAGGCACGCCTTACATCAAATGAAGAAGAACAAAGCACCAGGTCAAGATGGAATAATAATAGAAATGATACTTGAAGGAGGAACGGAAATCCAAACAAAACTTTGCGACCTATTCAACACTTGTTTAGAGAAAGGAGAAGTCCCAGAGAGCTGGAATAATGCGATTGTTGTATTACTCTATAAAAAAGGCGATCAAGCAAACCTAAATAATTACAGACCTATAAGCCTTCTTTCCCAAATATATAAACTTTTCACAAAAATCATTACAAATCGTATATCCAGAAAACTTGATGAATACCAGTCCGTAGAGCAGGCCGGCTTCAGAAAAAATTATAGCACGCATGATCATTTACTTACTATGAGAATATTGATAGAGAAGTCCGTTGAATACAACCTAGAAATGAACCTCGCTTTCATTGACTATCGAAAAGCCTTTGATACAGTAGAACATTGGTCAATCATGAGATCATTGAAAAATATTAGAATAGACCACCGCTATATATTATTGTTGGAAAATATCTATAAAAAGGCTACATCTACCATCCAGTTACACGAAAATACCAAACCTATTCGTATAAAAAGAGGTATCCGTCAAGGTGATACTTTGTCACCAAAGTTATTTACGGCTGCTTTGGAGGATGTCTTCAGGCAGCTTAAATGGCGGGATGACAAGGGCATCGATATTAATGGAAGGAGATTAAACAACCTGAGGTTCGCGGATGATATCGTTCTCATAGCAGAAACACCAGAACACCTCCAAACTATGATCTCCGAATTAGAAGATGCATCATCAAGAATTGGATTGAAAATGAATCTAGATAAGACCAAAGTTATGTGTACCAAGCGACCAAATCTCAAAGTAAAGGTAAAAAATAACGAAATAGAAGTGATAGATGACTCTATATATCTGGGACATAAAATAACCTTAGGCAGAGACAATCAAACAGCTGAAATTTATAGAAGAAGAAGATTGGCATGGGCTGCGTTCAGCAAATTGAGTAATACGCTAAAGAACAAAAAAATACCAATATACCTCCGCTCTCGAGTGTTCGATCAGTGTGTTTTGCCGGTTTTGACATATGGATCACAAACATGGACATTAACTAAGCAGTCCATGAATAAACTCAAAACCACTCAAAGAGCCATGGAGCGCCAGATGTTGGGTATATCATTGAAAGATCATGTAAAGAACGAACGGGTCAGAAGCACAACGAAGGTGAAAGATGTTGCGGAAGCAGTAGCCGAGCTGAAGTGGGACTATGCGGGCCACGTTGCCAGATATACAGATGATAGATGGACATCGACAGTAATAAAGTGGAGACCCTATTTGGGAAAAAGATCAAGAGGTCGCCCACCAATGCGCTGGACGGACGACATAAAAGGAAGCGCAGGACTGATGTGGCATCGTAGAGCACAGAACCGAGCAGAATGGAGGAGTATGAGGGAGGCCTATGTTCAAAAATGGACCGAAAATGGCTAATGAGATGAGATGAGATGTATTGTTATATTATGTAATAAATGTAATACTATCGTAATCATCGTTTAATTATGCGAAGGGTTTACTAGAATATAGTAAATTGAATAATTTTTAAATTTTATTAAAAAACCACATTATGTCATACCGTTAGACCTTTGAATATTTTTATTACAGTACTGGATTTGTTCATTTATGAAATGTTGTCCATATGACCATTAAAAATTTCGAAACAAAGGAAAAATTTTGAAAAATGAATGTTTGAAAGTTGACGAAACATCTTTATTGAAAACCGTAATAAACAAACAGTTATCCAAATATTTATGAAAGAACAACTTCAGAGGGCACCAGTTATTTCTTTATTAATACACTGCTACATAAGAATTTACATATGGCGGAAGGTTATAAACTCATATGATCTATTTTTTTTTGTTATTTCGCCATGTTGTAAAAGTAAAATTTGAATATTAACCTGTATTTGGATAATCAAATTTTATTATCATCTGTAGGTGCATAAAGGTAACTCAAGCGAACACTGAAAAAATGTATGTCGAAAATTGCGAATTTTAGAGAAATTTTACATTTTCCGTTTCTTTTTTGGGAAAAGTACTTATTTCCCAAAACTAATATTACTTTATTATATTGTTACATTATAGTTTACTAATAATGGTCCTGTTTCGTTTTCTCGAATTTTTCCGCGTCCGGTTTTAGAGCTTTTGTTTAAAAATTTCTTTATTCCAATTAAAATTTGATTTAGTCATATGACGCTTCCGTTGTTAGTATATGATTGTCTCCTAAGAGGATGACGGTTATATCAGACTCACCTTGTATATTCTTATAATCCTATTCAAGTTTTATTTTAGACACCGTGTTCAAGAATTCCCTCCTTTTCGAAGAACTTTCCGCATGTGATCATTTGATGATCCCTAAATGATTATTGGATGATCCCTTTATAAACCCTTGATGATCATTAGATAATCCCTTTACGTTCTCTTGATAATTCCGTTACGATCCCTTGTGGATCTCTTGATGACAACTACTATTGAAGTTTATAAATCTTCGGAACCTTTACCTTGTGGATAATATAAGAACAAAGAACGCATTAAATTACTTCATTAGTAAGTAGAAAACGCTTGAGCAGCCGTGGTCTTTTTATGGGGTTGACCGTAATTAAGAAGTGATATTCTCCAGACATCGTGGGTCTGGAAAATCCTAAAACTGACCGTTAATAGGGGTGCACGTTTGCCCGCATTACATTACAACATCGACGTGAAAATGGAAGAAATGAAAACGATCTCGTCGCTCGTCTCGATCATAACGAGACGTTTCCATTCGAAATAATCCCCCGTCATTCGAACTCCTCGTTTACGAAAGGAAATATTTGTCGGTGAATCTTTAAATGATGATAATGTATACGGTGGAAATTCCATATCTGGCGTAGTGTTACGCTCTGAATTAATGAGTATTTACTTGGGTCGACACGCCGCCGTGCCCGGAATCGATTCTTTTCCTGTCTCGCGGAATAGATTTGTTTGTCAAGGAGAAAGCAAGAAGAGGTCGAGTTGGAGTAATGGAGGAAGAGCTTTATGAGAAATTGATTTTCGGGAAGGAGTTGTGGGAAAATTCGTTTGTTTGGTAAACGGGAGGTTATTAGCGATGGAATAAGCGTTCATCCGGGCTGAGCTACCACAATATTTGATAATCTTTCTCCTAAGCAGCTCTATCGACGAATTGTCGTGTTTACCGTGGAAGTTAAGGAAATGTAGCTTTCCCTAAGAGTTTACTTGCAACTTAATAAGTTAGATAAAACAAATATCTATACCATTAATCTAATCGCATCATTTATTCTCTCTAACTTTAAATTACAAACTCTGAGCGCGGGTAAACGTAACCTCTTTTCTAATCGGCCACTGGACATTACATAGCCACTCGACCGAAGGCGGACATTGTTAAGTAAGTAAACTCTCGCTGGACGCTTACTCTGCAAATTTAGAGCCTCTTGAGATTATTGTATTCCTCCGTGTAAACCTGTAAACACGGCGCACGTCTAGAGCATTTTAGAGTAAATAAACGATTTAGTTAGTGTTTAAAAAAATGTGTGGTTGGTAAAATTAATGACTTACAAACATTTAGTCAATCTGTTTAGTGTGAACCTGCAAAACTACTTTGTTTTTACTAATTATTTCACTTTAAAGTTGGAGTGTAAGTGTATCGTGTTACAAATAGTAACAAAACGATATTCGGGATATAATTTCAAAGAGAATAGGGAAGTTATTTCAAAATTTCAACTTTGACCAATTAAACAAGGCAAACTTAACTGTATATAAAACATTTTCATTCAGAAAATTATATGCGAAAGTTGGACTGCTTGTGAGAAGAAATTCTTATTTTGCTGTTAAAAAATGTTAAATTGTTAAAAACAAAAACATGTATAAATTAATAGAGACGCGATTAGTCGGTCATACTAACATGCAAAAACTAAAAAGCAGAGGTTTGGGAAAATTCGAATGTAACAATTCAACACGCTTTAGACGATCAACTAAAAATTTATACCGAAAAACGCAATAAAGTGTCAAAAATCATGAAATATATGTGTTTGATATACATGGCATAAGATAATGCCTGGAAAATTTTGAAATGACTTCGAACATACATTAGAGGTTTAGCAGGAATTCACCTAATTGATATGGGATTGGGAATCTATCTTGGGATAGATTAGAAGTATCATCTAACATGACATACATGGAAGAAAAAACTTGGCCTATAGCCTTAGTAATGAAATTGTAACGTTTATTTCTAATTTATTTACACTGTCCTAATTACTATACTACACACTACTTAATTTATCTTAACTATTTCCTAACTAATTAATTTATATCACTCTTAATGATAATTTATTTCACTGGTCCGTTTTTCACTTTATTTATTCACTCGCGGCTTCACGTCTAATCTCATCTCCGACCGCAAGCCCGCTTATACCTCAATTGTATTCGCGATAGTTCCTGAAATAACCCGAACCATCTTTTTTATGTAGAAAGGTCCAGAAGGTCATAAATCATTTTTCCTTAATAAGATGTTGCCGGACTCAATTAAGCATAGCGGCGTTCCTTTGAGGTAAGCCGCCGATGTCCGATAAGAGTAAACACATTTCGCGCTGCTGTTTACATTTCGCGTTACAAAGTCATTAAACAATCAGGAAAATGATAGAATACAGATAAATATCATAGACGAAGATAACTGGGTGAATCATTACGAACAGTTGTTGTGGTACAGTGAAAACGCATATGAAGCAACGATAGAAGGCGTAAGAGGTTTGGACGATATAGATTTAACAGAACTGACAGGAACCTTCAAGGCTACAAAAAACAGAAAAGCAACTGGTATGGATGCTATCAGTACTGAACTCTGGAAATACGGTGAACTTATGTTACACCTTAAACTTTTACATTTATTCAATAAATGCTGGAAAAACTGCACTAGCCCTGATAAATGGAAAAAAGCAAAAGTAATCTCGTTGTTCAAAAAAGGTGATAAAAATAACCCTCAAAACTACCAAGAAATTAACCTAGTGAATATTACCGCTTATAAAATTTATGCCAAGATACTAAATAATAGACTGAAAATCATAACAGAAGAACTTATAGAAGAAGAAAAAATGGGTTTCAGAAAAGGTAGATCGACAATAGTTGGAATATTCACAATACAACAAATTATAGAAAAACACAGAGAATACAACGGAGAAACACATATATGCTTTATAAACTTTGCGAAAGCTTTTGACAATGTAAACAGATGCAAATTATGGAATATTATGAAAGAACGGGGATATTCAAAACTCTTAATAAGAGCACTACAAAGTTTATACATTGACACCAAAATTGCAATAGATATGGGCGGAGAGTTAACTAAAGAAATATCAACAAACAAGGCTGCTGTATTTCGCCAATATTATTTAACATATACATATAGATGCCATTGAAAGAGTGGAAAACGAAGTGCCCTAAGGGTATATATTTAAACCAAAACATCACTCTAAACTCTATATTGTATGCCGATGACTTAGTACTCTTAGTGGAAACAGAAGACGACCTACAGAGAGAAATATATACTCTTCAAACAACCTGTCAAAAATACGACATGAAAATATCAGCAAACAAAACGAAAACCATGGCTTTCGCAGGTAAATATCCAGTCAGGACAAAGATAGTCGTAAATGGTATTGGAACAGGTAAAACACTTTAATTATTCATGCTGCGATATATCTTATGGCCGAAGCAAAAACCGAAGGAAAACTTAATAAATCCATACATATTTGCTGAACTATCAGCAGAACATTGAAGAATAAAACAAGAAGAGATACACAAATAAAATTTTACAAGACGATAGCTGTACCAATCCACTTATACGGCAGTGAAACATGGACAACAACAAAAAAAGAAGAAAGTAGAATACTAAGAAGAGATAAAAGTGAGAAGAGTAAAAGATTGCACAAAACTGGACAGACTAAGAAACAGATATAAGAACGGAATTAATCATCTTTGATATAAACGAGAAAATAAAAGTGAGTGCAAAGAACACGTAGAACTGATGCACGAAAAGAGAATACCAGCCAAAGTCAGATTCTACCAATATCATGGAAGAAGAGATATTGGAAGGCAGAGAAAAAGATGGGTATCGTAACAGGCAAAGTGCCTAAAACCTGAAGTGAAGACGAAGAAGCAGAATATGTTCATATAACTAACATAATCTGGCCCTTTAGACAGATACCGCTAGCAAAACCGGCAAAAATCTGGCGTATTATGTATGTACTTGGACAGAAACCCTGCTCGCATTTTCTAATAAGATATTGTAACGTTTATTTTATAATTTATTTACATTAATTGAACACTAATTTATTTAACACACTAAACTACTTGTACACTAGACTAGACACTATTTAATTTATTTGTACTGCTCCGCCTTCGGATCGTATGTCGCGTTCACGTCTGCTTCTCTACTTCTAACTAACTCCCTCGATCACAAGCCCCCTTATATATACACCCCAACCATGATAAAGAATGTTCTCGTACATTCTAGAAGGTACGATTGTTTCTTTAACAACGCCTACGCAGGAAATGTTCAGAAGGTCACAAATTACTTTTCGTAAACAACATTCCGGGAAAATTCATGCAGCTGTCTTTTACGCGTCGTAGTTATTCTCTTGAAGTAACCGCTTCACTCGGAGCGAGTAAACATGTGTCGCTTTGTTTACTTCTCGTATTACAATATTAAATTATTTTGAAATAATTGTACTTTTCTCATAATGAAACATTTATGTCTGACTATATGATTTTTGATCAGAGGCTTCGTTTCTAAGCTTTTGCCCTTTTTAGTAGATTACCTCAATTTCGTCACACTAATCTCTCTATATATATAAATGAATTGCTGTTCGTTTGTCTCGTTTGAACTCGAGAATGGCTGGACCGATTTTACTAGTTTTGATCTTGAAATATTTGTGGAAGTTCAGGGAAGGTTTAAGCTGCGAGAAACATAAATAATAAGTACCGGAAATACTAATACTAAGATACGTTTTGTAATTTGACATTTGTAATTATACAAATGAAAGTATAGTGTCAGTTGGTTGTCAAATATATAAATATCAAGACGATTATTAAAATCTATCATTAGTTTGTCAGTGCGCGAGAACTATATTGAGTTTAAAATGCCAAGGAGAAGACGACCTGACTTATGTCGTCGAAGTCAATCAAATGTGCGACGAGCTATCTCACGTGCAAATCGCACTGACGAACAGCGAGAGACAGATAATAATAACATTCGTATTGGTACGACAGAATTGCGTTCAACAGTGAATAATAATGAAGTAGATAGGTTTAGAATGGAACGACTTCGTGCACATCAAATACAACAGCAGCGAGCATGACATAATGAAATAGAGCGATTCCTCAGACACAGTGTTCCTGCAAACCTAGAACGAGTAGCATTCCACTACGACCCGGAAATAGATTATTGTGGCGACCAATCCGTAACGACTGGAGAAATGACAATCATTTGTCAATATTGTAAAGCGTTAAAATACAGCTGTGAATCTACTCGATTATGTTGTGCTGGTGGTAAAGTAAAATTGCCACAATTGTTCCCACCACCAGATCCATTACGCTCATTATTTTCTGGGGTGGGAAATGACTCTAAACATTTCTTGGCTAACATCCAAGAATATAATAATTGCTCTCAAATAACGTCGTTTAGTGCAACGCATATTGTACAGGAAAATTTAATGCCCACTTTCAAGGTAGTTTTTGATAAATTATTTATTAAAAATTTAAAAAGATAATATACAATCGCAGATACAGGGACAGTATGCGGAATCAACTTGGAGTTTCCCTGTTTCGCGCATGGGCAATTATACGTCGCGTGTTCGCGAGTCGTAAAACCATGATCTTTATATATTTACGCACTGCAAAAAAGACAAAGGATGCAGTACATCAGAAAGCATTAAATTGATTATGTGTATAAAATTATATGTAGGTGATACGAAGTCCACCGGGTCATCTATAATTTTTATTCATCTTTCTTTTTTTAAATTTTACGTGGCATTGTAACGCATGCCGGGTACGGCTTGTTGCGTAATAAAAGGTTTACCATTGGTTTTACGTCAAAATGCATAAGATGCTCTTATTCCACATGATATTTGAGACACGAAAAATATTGCATGACCTGGAGTAAATGACCTTTCGTGTGAGTTCATAGACCGTACGTTTCACATCAACTTGTTGCTACCGAATGAAACTCCATTTCTCTTCGCGTTGAACACTAATCCGGGATTAATTCCTCGGCAGCAAGTCCCATGATTAATGCAAGCAAAAACCTTGTTATTACACGAACCGTTCGACACGGAAAGGGCGAATTTCAATTAAATCGCCGAGTCGAAAAGAAAACGGACGGTTTTAAATCTTAAGTCGATCGTCCCGCGGGGGGGGGGCAGAGGGCGAAAGGAAAAAATACTACGCGATACTCGAAAGGAACAACGACGGGAACGTCCGGGAATAATTTACAAGGGGCCTCTTCCAGTGTTGGCCTGGCGTTTATTATTCATCCGATTTTGGGAAATTGCGAATGGGCGCGTTCGCGAAAACAATAATCAAAAGCGGGAAGGGCCGTAAATTGAAATAAAGCCGATGGCTTTGTCGGATTAAATTCGAGAGGTCTCCTTCATTTTTAATTAATCCGAACACGTGTCGAGATGGGAATTGCACCGTTGTCATGAATTTAAATAGAATGTTTAAAGTAATTGTACGTTCAGATTTCCGATTGGTTCTTGCACAAGACACGGGCACTTCGTTTGTAACGAGAATCAATGGTACGTCACCTCTCTCCCAGGTAATTATCGCATCGATTTCAATCTGAGTGTGGGATTTCGAAACTTCGCTTATCCAGCGATCTAAAGTTGATTAAAGTCTGCCTTTTCCCGACAACGTCTCACGTTTCCACGCCGTATAAAAGTTGGGAAGAGATATGCATAAATTCCCAACGTCCCTTATGAAAAAGTAATTTCCCAGGAGGGGCTCCTGTAAGATACTGTTTAAACTCTAATCGAACGGCGGCACTTATAACTTTCACTAGACGAGTAATTTATCATACCGACTTTCTTCACGTTAAAAATCTCTTCGATGAAAAATTGTCATCGGCAATTTCGTCATGTCGTAACGTGATCTTAGATGGAAAGTTGTGGGTTTTTAAAATCACGTCTTCAACATACAAAATGGGGCAAGTCGACACAAGCAAACTTGAAAAATGTCAAAACGGAATAGTATTATCCGATTTTCATTTATTTTCTACTGATTACAAAATTTTATATCAACGTTAAAACATATTGGTAAGAAACAATACTAATTTTCATCTATTTTCAATCATTACCAACGTTTTACCAAATCACGTCCAATGCAAATGTCCCCACTATATCCTGTTGTGGGCCCATTTGGTCAAACTAGTGAAAATTGACGATATTTCCGGTCCTTTTCATCGTAGAACTTTTAATTTTCAGTCTGCGATATCGAGAAAAAAAAATAACGAAAATGATGGAAAATGTTTAATAAAAAACGCAATTTTGGCCATTTTTGGGGTCGTTTTCTTCGATTAACCCTAACGGAAGATTTCATTATTCTTTTTTCCACTTTATATCATATTACAAAGGTACTCCATATTCTTACAGTTGAAGAGTTGAAGCTTTGTGATGTCAGTATGAGAATTAAAAATCGCACTTTTATGCCTTTTTGGTTATTTTTTAAAAATTATTTTGTCAGATTTGAGTCGGAAGTGACATCTCGGACGTATAAGTTGTTTAAGTGATGTGAATTATGAATATAACCACACAATGCGAGTTTTAGAATAGTATATTATTATACTAGTTTAATAAGACGCAATATTGTCATACGAGAGATTTAATTTTAATAGAACGAGTGTGACAATACGTCTTATTAAACGTGTGTAATATACTATTTTGTCTACTTTACTTTATTAACTCATTAAATTTTGGCTGTTTTAGTTTTCGTATATACTAGGGAATTTTGCTTGGGTTGGTTACACTAACGTCTCTAACATGGACGTTTCGTATTTAAATTTGAAAATCTAGTAGCCCTAGGACAAATTCAATAACTACTTACTTACGTGCGCGAAATGCAAGACAAAAATGTAGAATTGACCTGTACACCCCCAGAAATACGCAAAGCTGCTCAAGAAATTTATTGAAATACTAATAATCACTACTTACTAATACTAACCTTGACGTCTACCCACGTCTACGTGACAGGCTGACGTACCAATATAACAAAACTAAAAGTCACCAAAAGTAGTGTAATAATATGAATATTATTACACTACTTTCGGTGTAATAATGAGATCATTAGTAACGCAAAGTAGATAAACATATTTTTTGAAAATTGTTCCGATAAAAATTGAAATATTGTCGCAGGTACTATAAGTAAGATTAGGTTCAGTTATTTTAGAGATAATTAAAGTTTGAAATAAGTATAAACTTAAGGGTCCTTTTTAAAAAGTGCAATACTATGAGGAAACTGTTGAATAGGGCTTTATACTACCCTAGGTGAGATATTACTGAAAATGTATATCATACAGGTTTTTTTACAATTGTATTTGGTAGAAAATTACAATTTTTAGCACTGATTCAACCAAAGTGGTGCCATTTTTCACGTCAAAATAACATAAGAAATTAGTCAATTTGGTGAATTTCTATCATAAGTTATTTAGTCACCAACGACCTATAAGGTGAAATCTCACGTCGAAATTACCTCATAGCTCTATGGTATTTGGGAAATATTCACCTTCTCAGTTTACGACTGTTATAGAAATATATCGACTTAAATTAAATTTGACTTCATATTGAAAATTGGGAATGGTATGCTACACTTGTATTTCCCATCGATATTATTATGAGGAATCGTAGTTAGATAGAAATATTTCATACAGTGATGCAATTAAATTAGATCTATTAAATGTCATAACTCTTAAATTCGTATACGTAATAAATTTTATTGTCAAACCTTATAATTTTACTTCTCAAAATAGAAACGCGCCTCGAAAATAATTATTAAAATTTATTGTAATGTAAAATGTGTAATATATGGTTATAGTACTTCAGTGCTTCGATATGTTGTTTAAACCGAATATTACTATGTCAAATATGTGGGGTTTTTAAACTTTCAATTAAATCTTTGATTTTTGTAAATTTTGAAAATATAATTATTCCGATATAAAATTTATTTCGTTTGGAAAAACATATTCACCATATAATTTTCAAAATATTTAAGGGATATTTCACTTCATTTACTTACAATACAAGTTCAATAAATTAAAGGCAGTTATTGGGATGAATAATTGGTAGGTATCAAAATTGAGTAGTTTTGACCACTTGGTCACACGTAACGTGTCATATTACAGCAATTAGTTTCTTTGTTTTAATATGTGAACATTCATTATGCATGAGAAATTTATTAGAAAAATACTTATGCTGCCTTAAATACTTAACTTTTTACGATTTTTTTTTGGAACAATGGTGATTTTCTAATTTTTCGTCAATGCCATACTTTTAATTTTTTTATTATGTACATACATACATACATACATACATACATATGTACGTACATATACCCATACATACATATATAGTCCAGTCATCTTAGGTTGAATTAGGTGAATATCTCGGAAAATCGACATACCCAGTATATTAACACGTAAAAACATCTATTTTGGCATCCTTATACTTTCCTCAAAATTCACATATCATTAAATGGCCGCAAGTTTTAAAGTCGGGTGTCAAAAGTCACAAAAATCGATTTTTTTCTATATTTTTTGCAAATATCTCGCTTTCTATGGGTTTTACGCTATTTGTTTTTATTATCGATATTGTAGAGACTCAAATTCTCTACAACTTTTGTTTTTAACATGTCTTCATACCTCGAACTGTTTTCGAGATAGAGGGTGGAGAGCGCTGGTCAGAGAATCATGTGAGGTCATGGTATTCCCGATCAAAAACTCGTAATATTAAGGTTATAAATTATTGCTAAATATTTAATTAGCATTTATTATTAACTTTTACATTAAATTCATTTTTTTTTTGGTTACTTATCTATTTTTAATTAAGTGTCAATTTATTTAATAACACTTACCTGGCCATGTAATTAAAAAATTGTTGAGGAAAATACTTAAATTATATTTTAATTCTAATCTAATTTATACCAATGTAATGACTTCCTAAATAAATAAAGAAGAAAAGAATTAATGTTTTTATTAAAAGTGTCATTTGATAGATTTAATATTTAAGAGTTTACGGATTTTAAACAAGATGTACTTAATTATTTTTTACTTCAAATGCAATTAGTGTAAATGAGAATATGATTAAAATGTAATTAAAGTATGTCCCTTATTAATCTTTCAATTACAGAAAGAGGTTATGAGTGTTATTGAATTGATAAATTTTAGAATTACTAGAAACAAAGATTGAATTTAATGAAAAATTAAATAATAAATGATAATTATATAATATTTAGTAATAATTTATAGCCTTAATATACGAGTTTTTGATCGGGACTACCGTGACCCCACATGATTCTTTGATCGCGCGCTCTCCGCCCTCTATCTCGAAAACAGTTAGAGATATGAAGAAATGTTAAGGACAAAAGTTGTAGAGAATTTAACTCTGTACGATATTGATAATAAATACTAATAGCGTAAAACCCATAGAAAACGAGATATTTGCAAAAAATATAGAAAAAATCGATTTTTGTGACTTTTGACCCCCGACTTTAAAACTTGCGGCCATCCAATTATACGTGAATTTTGAGGAAAGTTTTAGGATGCCAAAATAGAAGTTTTTACGTGTTAATATACTGGGTATGTCGATTTTCCTAGGTGAACCCCCTATAATGACTGGACTAATATACACATATATGAATCACTTGATTCAATTATCACATGTACGTTTCCTTCTAACGTGAAAAAAATATTTAGCCTCATAATTACAGTTGGATTTACTAATTAAGTTTATTGTGAATGAAATGAAAGCATTTTATTTCATCTTCATTTAGCTACACGTATGCACACACGTACATATTTAATTTTATGTTCATTTCATTTATTCACATTTAACACTTCAATACCGATTTGGATCTATCCTTGCCTCTTATCGGCTGACTCACAGTAACGTACCCTTTTTGTGAGATGTTTTTCCTTGCGTCCGAGATAAATACGTTCGAATATTCACAGTGGTTAGAACTTTATTCGGTTAGTTAACTCGGTTAGTGCGGTTTGATTTTATTTAGTAAGAGTCTTGTTGGTAATTTCCTTACAGTTTTCTTAATTTTTCGAAAAATATTTGAGGGCGGCGGTCGGTTCCTCAAATGTTCGTATCGGGAGAAATTTCTTTAGTGACTTATCGACGCATTTGAGATTTATAGCTTTTTTAGATCGCGGTGTTACTTTATTCTAGTGTAATATTCGTAAGTAATATTTAGTCACATTTGTATTTTTGTAATTGTTTAGTAGTTATTTTGGATTTACGTGTTAATAACGTTTTGTTTTTCTGAAATTAGCATCATGTAACGTTGCTTTCTATTGTATCTGTATCATGTTGAATATTTTTTTAAATATTCCTGCTATTTTCAGGTAGTGATTGTGTTCAGTGGTCTTGGTGTCCGTTGCGTAGCAGGGCGAGGTTGCCATCATGCCTACATGTCATTGTCATATGGTACGTATTTCTTTAAACTGCTTTGGAATGAAAATTGGCGATGATAACTTTTATGACAACACTAATTTACATGAAGTTTTCAGAAAATGTAACTACATTACAAAAATGGCGATGTGTAACATCGTAAAACTCATATGGCTGGACCAAATATTCATAACAATATTATTAAAGTGCCTTTTAGGGAGGTTTTAGAAAAAAATGTTTCAAATAAAAGTTGGATCCATCAGTTAGGTCAGTTCAAATCTAAAGTTTGGTAAGAATCGGTAAAGCTTTTTTTGGAGAAAATTGAAAAAAAAAACTGAAAATTTACAAGAGCAAAGCGACCTTTGCAGAAGATCAGGCAAGATAAGGATAACGGCAATCAATACGAATTAAATAGTTAAGTAAATATACAGAGTGTAAAAAGAAACGCTATACTAGTTTTTCAGATAATCCAAAAAAACCTAAAAATGACAAGAGTAAAGTGCCCTTTGCCCATAACTGATTCTGATCAAATTGATTTGATAGCGAGTATGATACCCAGCATGAATACAAAATTTGAACTGTGCACTATTTATAGTTTCTGAGGAAACGTTGATCACATACACCATACATACACACACATATATACATATATACGATTACATACCCACATACAGACATGTTTCCAAAGACATGTTTTCGAACTCAGGGGTATTCAAAACGTCCATATCTCGAATTCCGAAAATCAGCGCAGTTACAATACTTCCTTCTATTATATGGGTATATAAGAAAATTACAGTAGTAAATCTATTTTTTACAAATATAGTTTTATAAGTTATGGTAACTTCAGGGCATATCTATGGCCCTTCATAAACATAGCTTTCCTAAACCGGGCGGAAGAACTTTCGACGGGACCAGGTGTTTTACGATGGGTTGATGCGAATTTTAGACGGAATGACCGAAAAGGTAGTTTTATTGTACATGTATTTTCGACGCTAAAGAAATTTAACAAGCCCGCGTATTGATGGTTGAATTAGGAATGAAAATAAGGGGATATATACGTCAAAACAACTTATTTGTTACTGCAGGACAAGAGGGCAAAGAAAATCTCCGGGAAATCCCATCTTTATCACGAAAATATTGAAAGGGCTTGAACTTGAACCGTTGCACCGATACGCTTCCTACCTACATGTCTTAAGCCGACCGTCGAAATTTCTTGTAAGATTATTTGACCCTTCCATTAAAGCAGGTACCCTCAATATTTGCCGTCGAAAGTTCGCCCGCCGCCTAAACCTACCCTAACCAATTTTTTCTCCCAAAAATCCTACATACCTGAGGTTGGTTACAGTCAGCAATAGCTTTAAAAATAAGTAAGTTTGTATAATTATTTGAAGCAATTCAGATTTTGATTTGATTGACCAAATTTAGAACAGAAGGTCGTAATCTTCTTTTCACAATATTGCTGATATTACAACTCTAAATTTTGTTAAATAATATAAATTTGTTCGCCAACAAATAATAAATTTGTTGGCGAAGACTTAGCGTTTCTCTTCGCATACTTAAGACCATGACCAACTTCGAGAATCTGGACAACCTTCTGTCATTATTGCAACTCTGTTGTCACAAAACGTATCATCCCTGGAAAATTTAATTTCCCATTTATGTTATTAAAGTTCTATGATGTTAAATCTATGATTTAACATTATAGATTTTAATTAATCTATGAATCTATAAAAACATTTAATCTATGAATGAAGTTCTATGATTTATGCTATTAAAGTTCTATGATGTTATTATTTTTTAGGTGAGTATTATCGTCGACAATGCATAGAACTTCAGTTAAGGGCAGATATAAGGGGATAACAGCGGTTTGCAAGGTTAGTTATTTATTAATGATTTTTAAAAAGTGTTTAAGTAGGTATAATAAGGAAGTAAGTATTGTTTGAGAAGCAAAATAATTTTTAGTGGTACGCATATTTCATCATTAATAAGTACTTGCGAAGCAATGATTTGAGATTAATTTATCATTAAAAACTTTAATTAGAGCCCTCACCTTCTAAACCATATTTTCCGTTTCTTATGGGAGCCATTTCACATCGTTTCTATTTCATTAATGGAAAGCGATACGATTCAATAGCGATAGAACGCACGATTTTCCCCTCCGTCTGTAAATAATCATTTTCCCTAACGAAAACCGGGATTTTCGTAGTAATTTCCAGTATTTTCCGACTCTTCAACCCAACCCTACGGCAACATATATCGATTTCGCATGGGTTATTTAGCAATCTATCAGGCAATAATTTATCAGCCTTGGATTCAGCAATTTTGATAACGTAGAGGTGTAATAGCCGACTAAACATGTCTCAGGTTACGGTTTTATGAAAGTGATTTTGCCACATAGCAACTCAAAAAGGTGATGGATTAACTTCTTGAATTTCTACGACTTTGCATTAGTGGGGAAAATTTATTTAAAAGCAAACAATTACCTCTCAATCTCGACTTGATTGTTAATTAAAAAGGTATTGACGAACGTCTCGCGAAACCTCACGAACGAGTTTATAAAGTGAGTTTTTACAAGTTGTACGGTTTGGTAATTAAACCTTTTGTGTTTAAAGTTGAACGTACCTACATTTTTTCCCATGTACTCTCACTTTTAGACTTAAAAAAGCCGCCTTCCTTCTCCTGTGAAGTCAATAACATAATAACAGGGCAAGTATCCCTTATAACTTGTTTATAACCAGTCGTACTTTTATTAGTTACTCAGGTGACGCCAATTTGGTAAAATTTACTGTAAGCAACCCAAATTTGGAAATAAATAAACTAATAAATACAGGTTTTCCCGGCGATTTTAGTATGATACTATATAAAATAACATAAAATGCGGACACGAAGACACGATTATCAGTTTGATATAAACTAAGTTGTCACCTTCAAGATGTATTTTAATTTCCCAAATTCGATCTTGAGTTTCCAAAAAAATTTAAAAGCTGCCCATTTGGAAAAAATATCTTTTTGATTAATTTGAATTTTCTATGCACGTGTAACCCATACAAACGTTTAAGATAATTGACGCTAATTATAACCACCTCTAACAAATAGTTCCATTTATAGACTTATTTGTCATTTGCTGATTATAAAAAACAGGTCAAAATATCAATTAATAAATTGTTATAAATAAGAATTACTCCTATTCTATTCTCGATTATTGAATGTACGATACCATATAGCGTTTCAAGATACCGATCTCGGTATCTCGGCCTCGTCTCGGTCTCGGTCGTAGCGAGACCGAGACCGAGACGAGAGTGTTCAAAAAATACCGAGATCGAGACGAGAGTAAAATGATCGAGAGTTTCGTCGAGACGATATTAAATCTTTACGAGTCTCGGTCTCGTTGAAAATTTTTCTTCGGCTATTCGATAGATATTTTCCTATACGCGTATAATTAACAGAAAATTGTCATTTTATATACATACTGTATGTTAGTGTTTAGTATACAGGTAATATAATAATAATAATTGCAATTTATAATATCACAATAATAATATGTTAATAATTATATCATGAATTATTATTATAACAATTTTAGGTAAATTTATATATCTTAATATATCCACATATAGTACCTAATAAGTAATAGGTATTCATCCGTTCCTAATAATGTGTAATAACAGTAAATAGAACAATATCTGTTTAAACTTGAAATTTAAAAAGCGAATAAATAATAATAATAGTTTCTAACATGTTTTTGAAAACAATTTTTTTACCTACATTTTTTTTCTTTTCCTCATTTGCTCAAAAAAATCGAAAACATGTTATAATTTGTTTTTTAATTAACCTTATTTTTTACATATTATTGTATTTTACAAGTTTGTTTGATTTCATAAGTTTTTAGTAAGTCAGAAAAGGAAATATCGAAGTTTTGATATGTCTTTTGTTATTTCATTTTTTTACAATTTTTTTCAAATTTCAATAAAAAACACAAAAGGGGCGAGAGCAAGACGATACCGAGACAATAGCGAGACCGAGACGAGAGTAATTTTACTTTACTCTCGGCGATACCGAGACAAGAGTGGGGAAATTTCGGTCTCGCGAGAGCGAGACCGATATTACGGCAACTCTCGGTATCGTCTCGGTCTCGTGAAACCCTAATACCATAGGTAATTGCACTAAGAAGTGTTTTAATCTTCATTGGATTCGAGATAATAATTCGAGACAATTGTTTTTATTACCTACCAGATTAATTTTACTATCTAACCGTCAATGTTTAACTTAATTGTATTTATAGACCCATATTTGATTTTCAATAATTGTTTTGTATGTTTTCTTAATGTAAATTTGTCTACTCCAGTTAACTGATATCTTAAGGCCGAGATCAGCTCTACGAGAATATTAATGCAAAATGAGTGATATACACAAACATCTGCTTTCAGACAGTCTTAATAAATATCTAGCCACCCTTAATTTTGGGAATTAATATTAAAATTATATTAATAACTACTTTGCGGGAAATACTTGATTTTAACATAAACGTACCAGCACATATACCTAAGTGATTAATTTTACTATCTAACCATCAATTTTTAACTTAATTGTATTTAATAGACCCATATTTGATTTTCAATAATTATTTTGTATGTTTTCCTAATGTAAATTTGTCTACTCCAGCTAAGCGATGTCTTAAGGCAGAAATCAGCTCTACGAAAATAATAATGTAAAATTACAGGTATACACAAGCATCTGCTTCCAGATAGTCTTAATAAATATCTAGCCACCCTTAATTTTAGAACTTAATATTTGAATTATGTTAATAATTACTTCGCGGGAAAGACCTGATTCTAATTTTGTTGCAACAAATGTAAGACAACTCATATACATTGTTTGCATTAATAGTTTTAAGGATTAAATACTAAACTATAAAATGGCGGTTCATATATGGTGCATGTGCCTAAGTACAATGAAAAATGGCGAAAGACACGGTCTAGTACAACGTGATCAAGAATGACTGTTTGAGTTGGCAATGCTGAATTTCATTTTTAAATGGTACAACTGGTAATTTGAATTCGCTATGTCAAATTCAAATTTTTGTTATTCTTTTCAAATTTATTTATTTATTTAAAATGGTTTTCACGTTACAACACGATATTTTCGTTGGAATGGCGTACTTTCAAAGCGGGATTTATAACCCAATTACTGGTTGGCAGTACTCTCTCGAAGCGACATACCAGCAATTTCAGGAAATGTTTCCGGAGACTTTGGTCACTTTTGCTGTCTTTCAGCAGCATTGTATGCGAGTAGTTGAACGTTATTTAAACACAGGGAGCGTAAGCAAACAAAAATCAACTGGTAGACCTTCTACTCTAAACGAGGAAGTTGTCAAGGATATCAGAACTCGAACGCAAAGAAGTCCTCGCAAATCCTTAAGAAAGCTCTCCCTTCAAACAGGTTTGGTCCTTATGCCTCCTATTCAACCAATTTTCATTCTTACCCATAAGACTTCCACATTTTCATGTTGTTCTAATTCACGGTTTTACAGGTTTATCATATGGAAGTTGCTCCACTGTGCTTAAAAAGAAATTAAAGTATCACCCTTACAAAATTTCCATCGTCCAGTCATTAACGCCTCCTGATCACCCGCAGAGAGTTTTATTTTGCAATTGGTTCAATGACATATTAAATAATAATGATATCCTTAACAATACCTTCTTTTCCGACGAAGCCTGGTTTCATCTCAACGGCTATGTGAATAAACAAAATTACAGAATTTGGTCAGGTGAAAATCCTTATGCTATCAGAGAGACAAATTTGCACCCGGTTAAAGTTGGAGTTTGGTTGGCAGTCTCAAGGACGCGGGTGTATGGGCCGATATTTTTTAATTTTACCGTCAATTCGGAGAGATATATCCAACACTTTTTGAGGCCTTTTATAAACCAATTAACAGACGAAGAGCATCAAATTGGATATTTCCAACAAGACTCTGCAAGGGCACATACGGCTCGTGCTACTATGGGATATTTAAGAGAGAATTTCGGCGACAGAGTAATTAGTCAGGGCATATGGCCAAGTAGGTCACCAGATCTCACCCCATTAGATTTTGCGTTATTTGGGCTCTTGAAGGACAATGTCTTTAGGAATATATTGCATACTGAAGAGGAGCTGCAGGAGGCAATAGTTCAGGAAGTGGCAAACATTACCCCCAATATGCTGGTGAATATCTTCGAGAGCCTAAAAAGAAGAGTTACTTTATGTCTGGACCAAAATGGGGGGCATTTTGAGCATTACCTTTAGCCGGTTTAATTAAATCATTGTTCTGTATTTCGAGTTTCATTTTTAAGCGTTAATTTTTATTCACATAACCTACAATTTTATCGCTGATTGTTCTTCTTCTTCTTTTATTTGGCCTTCGCTGCTATGTCGATCCAGCCACTTACATAACGCTGATTGTTTTGTGAAATAAATGAAACAAACTTCCTGGCGAGGGGGTCGCGCAGGGGAGGCGGAGTTCGTGACGTAGACTGGCGACCCAGGTCTGAGTTTTATTACCTGTGTTTAATCTAACTCTGGTTTCATCTATGCTCTGTATTACTCTGACAATTCGGCGTTTGGCTGGCGTTTTCGTTTGTAATTGACAACAGTTTTGAGTTTTTCAAAGTATTTTTTGCATCGCCGGTCACCGTGTGACGTAAATGACGTTGTGGTAGGTCAGGATCGCTTGAGGCAACCTATAAGTTGATACGCCTTGTCTGGTTGTAGCATTGCAAACCCTTAGGCAAAAAAATCCTCCAGGTAGAATTGCCAACTCAAACAGTCATTGTTGATCACCCTGTATTATGTAGTCACAAATGTATACGTTTTA
This sequence comes from Cryptocephalus moraei, assembly GCA_946251905.1. Lineage (NCBI taxonomy): Eukaryota > Metazoa > Arthropoda > Insecta > Coleoptera > Chrysomelidae > Cryptocephalus > Cryptocephalus moraei. The sequence goes on from OX276454.1 coordinate 16,555,261, forward strand.
AAATTGTTATTAACAGATATGAATCAGCGCAGATATATGTACAAATTGAACTGATGTAATGACCGATTTCATTAAAAGCATTACATGTATTCCTTGGATGTTTCCTGAAAAATGGTAAAAAGACTTAAAATAGCAATTTTAGGTAACATCACCACGAAGTTGAAGGTTATTAGTCCCAACGTTTACAGATCAATACTTTCCGACAGAACCTCGTTTTTCAGTGGCAGAACGTTTCGAGTGAATATTCCTCCGAATTCTAAATGAGCTCATTCGTCAAATTATAAAACTCCATTCCCTTCGTTTTCCTTAAATCGATGCTAAATGGTTCAATTCCGTCCCAGTTGCGAATACATTCAAATTTCATTTCGGACGTCACTTTCACCTGAAATATTTTTTAAAAACAGCCGTATAATCAACTCTCCGAAAATAAACTTTTTCCATTTTTTCGCCCCTTGATCTCCTCGAGTGATTACAACTGAATCGGGGTAGGTATCGAAATTTTGCCGAAGGTGTATTTATAATTTTTTACGCGATCGAGGAAAAACCTACCCAAAACCAGTTTTCGGCGGAGTTTCCCTTTGTTAAACAGTCCTAACAAAACTCTTCTTTATTTGTTTGCCGTGGAAACGATGAGGCGGACTGATATCTGATGCCCTCTCCGAAGTTCTGAACATCGGAAAAAACACAGTTATATAAATAAATTGTAGAATGAAGATGTAAACTCGCCCGAGGGTTGATTTTGGAAAGTAATGAGAAAAGTATGGCGTCTTTTTTACCCGAGGAGATACTTTCCGCGTCTTCAATAACCGAGCGTTTTTCGGAATTGAGCTGTTTTATGACTGATGAAAGTTGAGAAGATTTAGGCTTTGCGGGAATGCCATAATCACATATTCGTAAAACGAATAAGCAGTTGGAGGAAAAATTGAAAAGCCCTCGGCTTATAACAAAATTTGCCTGGTTTGAATATAATGGAATCTTAAAGTACCCGAACATAACGGAAACGTTGCAATTCATGAAGAATTTTATGAGGTTCTAATAAGGATTGCAAATAATCTGTCGTTACGTTAATTTTAGAGTCATTTTTGCCTGTTTAAAATTGCTTTCAATTTATGTGAAAATGCAAATCAGCATTAATTATTTAGATACAAAATTTGTGTCTCTCTCATTCTTCGTATTTAACCAAGTAATCGATTAAAATTATGTTACGTGCCTCTTACTCAATGCTTCTATTTTATACAAAACTTGCAAGCATATTTCAAAAATCTATTGTTTACTTGTTTTATAATTTACTTTTCATTTTAAGCTATAAACTAAAAAAATTGTCCTTGATCTGAGCATTATTCAAGTTTCTTTTGTGACTTTCCATTAACTGATTAATTTTTTGAAGTCATTAAATGTGTCTTGTAAAATAATTTTTTATAAGGCTTGACGAGATCAAGACCAAGACTTGGTCTCATTTTCGTCGAGACTAAATTTTATCTAAAGATTCTATCTCGCAATACTCTCGTCCGTTTGTGTTTCTGTCGTGGAAACTAGAAATCTGTAATGAAACTATGAAAATCCTACAATTATTAAGAAATATATCTACTTACTTGAATTATTAAGTTAAATCTATCAAATAGTTCTAATAATAGTTCTAATTGAAGTGTAAAACTGGGTAATCTTTCAAAAGTTAATTAAACGTGTATTATTTGGGTATACCATATTAATATTCAGTTTGTCTTTATTCAATAAATTGTTATTGCGTGCAGCATTTACACGACATCGTTGTCCATCATTAGGAGCTTTTATATATACCATCCATTTAATATGCATTTAATAACAACATCTGAATATTATCTGAAAATGTAGGCCCACTAATATATTCAACGAGACCGCGAGAGCCTCTTAAGCTTGGCGAGACTCTCGGTTTACTTAGTCTCGTCTTGCTGTCAGCAATTTTGAGAAATCTCGTCTCGGGTCTCGGGCTAGTTACGAGATCAAGACGAGACCAAGTTTATCTCGGTATCGTGAAGCTGAAATTTTACGTATATATTTTGAATTTGAGTGAAAGTTTGAAAGCATAGTTCTAAAAACTGAACTTTTGAATTTAGTTTAAAATATAAGTAATTTAATTTTGCTTTCATTAGAAATATATAATGTAAGTCTACTAATATATTCACCGAGAACGTGAAAGTCTCTTGAGCTTGACGAGACTCTTGGTTGATTTAGTCTCATCTCGCTGCCGGCAAATTTGAGAAATCTCGCCTTGGTCTGGGATTAGTTACGAGATCAAAACGAGACCGAGCTTTATCTCGGTATCGTGAAGCTGAAATTTCACGTATTTATTTTGAATTTGAATTTGAGTTCGAATTTGAGTAAAACTTTGAAAGTATAGTTCTAAAAACTGAACTTTTGAATTTGCCTTAAAATATAAGTAATTTGCTTTCATTAGAAATAAATAATGTAGGTCTACTATTATATTCACCGAGAACGTAAAAGTCTCTTGAGCTTGACGAGACTCTTGGATCATTTAGTCTCTTCTCGCTGTCGGCAATTTTGAGAAACCTCGTCTAGGTTTCGGGCTAGTTGCGAGATCGAGACGAGACCGAGCTTTATCTCGATATCGTGAAGCTGATATTTTTCGTACTTATTTTGAATGTGAATTTAAGTCAGAATTTGAGTAAAACTTCGAAAGTATAGGTCTAAAAACTGAACTTTGAATTTACTTTAAAAGATAAGAAAATTAATTTTGCTTTCATTAGAAATAAATAATGTAGGTCTACTAATGTATTCAACGAGAACGTGAAAGTCTCTTGAGCTTGACGAGACTGTCGGTTCATTTAGTCTCATCTCGCTGTCGGCAAATTTGCGAAATCTTGCATCGGTCTCGGACTGGTTACGAGATCAAGACGAGACCGAGCTTTATCTCGATATCGTGAAGCTGAAATTTTTCGTACTTATTTTGAAAGTGAATTTAAGTCCGAATTTGAGTAAAACTTTAAAAGTATAGTTCTAAAAACTGAACTTTTGAATTTGCCTTAAAAGATAAGTAATTTAATTTTGCTTTCATTAGAAATCAATAATGTAGGTCTACTAATATATTCAACGAGAACGTGAACGTCTCTTGAGCTTGACGAGACTCTCGGTTCATTTAGTCTCGTCTTCCTGTCGAATAATTTGAGTAATCTCGTCTCGGTCTCGGACTAGATACGAGATCAAGACGAGGCCGAGGTTTATCTCGGTATCGTGAAGCTGAAATTTTTCGTACTTATTTTGAATCTGAATTTGAGTCCGAATTTGAGTGAAGCTTTGAAAGTATAGTTCTAAAAACTGAACTTTTGAATTTGCCTTAAAAGATAAGAAATTTAATTTTGCTTTCATTAGAAATCAATAATGTAGGTCTACTAATATATTCAACGACAACGTGAAAGTCTCTTAATCTCGACGAGACTTTCGGTTCATTTAGTCTCATCTCGCTGTAGGCAAATTTGAGAAATCTCGCATCGGTCTCGGACTCGTTACGAGATCAAGACGAGACCGAGCTTTATCTCGATATCGTGAAGCTGAAATTTTTCGTACTTATTTTGAATGTGAATTTAAGTCCGAATTTGAGTAAAACTTTGAAAGTTTAGTTCTAAAAACTGAACTTTTGAATTTGCCTTAAAAGATAAGTAATTTAATTTTCCTTTCATTAGAAATCAATAATGTAGGTCTACTAATATATTCAACGACAACGTGAAAGTCTCTTAATCTTGACGAGACTTTCGGTTCATTTAGTCTCATCTCGCTGTCGGCAAATTTGCGAAATCTCGCATCGGTCTCGGACTAGTTACGAGATCAAGACGAGACCGAGCTTTATCTCGATATCGTGAAGCTGAAATTTTTCGTACTTATTTTGAATGTGAATTTAAGTCCGAATTTGAGTAAAACTTTGAAAGTGTAGTTCTAAAAACTGAACTTTTGAATTTGCCTTAAAAGATAAGAAATTTAATTTTGCTTTCATTAGAAATAAATAATGTAGGTCTACTAATATATTCACCTAGAACGTGAAGTCTCTTGAGCTTGACGAGACTCTCGGTTCATTTAGTCTCTTCTCAATGTCGGCAAATTTGAGAAATCTCGCATCGGTCTCGGACTAGTTACGAGATCAAGACGAGTCCGAGTTTATCTCGATATCGTGAAGCTGAAATTTTTCGTACTTATTTTGAATGTGAATTTAAGTCCGAATTTGAGTAAAACTTTGAAAGTATAGTTCTAAAAACTGAACTTTTGAATTTGCCTTACAAGATAAGAAATTTCATTTTCCTTTCATTAGAAATAAATAATGTAGGTCTACTAATATATTCACCTAGAACGTGAAGTCTCTTGAGCTTGACGAGACTCTCGGTTCATTTAGTCTCTTCTCAATGTCGGCAAATTTGAGAAATCTCGCATCGGTCTCGGACTAGTTACGAGATCAAGACGAGTCCGAGTTTATCTCGATATCGTGAAGCTGAAATTTTTCGTACTTATTTTGAATGTGAATTTAAGTCCGAATTTGAGTAAAACTTTGAAAGTATAGTTCTAAAAACTGAACTTTTGAATTTGCCTTAAAAGATAAGTAATTTAATTTTCCTTTCATTAGAAATAAATAATGTAGGTCTACTAATATCAACGAGAACGTAAAACTCTTGAGCATGACGATACTCTCGGTTCATTTACTCTCGTCTCGCTGTCGGAAAATTTTCGTACTTACTTTGAATTTGAATTTGAGTCCGAATTTGAGTGAAATTTTGAAAGTGTAGTTCTAAAAACTGAACTTTTGAATTTGCCTTAAAAGATAAGAAATTTAATTTTGCTTTCATTAGAAATAAATAATGTAGGTCTACTAATATATTCACCTAGAACGTGAAGTCTCTTGAGCTTGACGAGACTCTCGGTTCATTTAGTCTCTTCTCAATGTCGGCAAATTTGAGAAATCTCGTCTCGGTCTCGGACTAGTTACGAGATCAAGACGAGTCCGAGCTTTATCTCGATATTGAGAAGCTAAAATTTTTCGTACTTATTTTGAATGTGAATTTAAGTCCGAATTTGAGTAAAACTTCGAAAGTATAGTTCTAAAAACTGAACTTTGAATTTACTTTAAATGATAAGAAAATTAATTTTGCTTTCATTAGAAATAAATAATGTAGGTCTACTAATGTATTCAACGAGAACGTGAAAGTCTCTTGAGCTTGACGAGACTCTCGGTTCATTTAGTCTTTTCTCGATGTCGGCAAATTTAAGGAAATCTCGCATCGGTCTCGGGGTATTTACGAGGTCAAGACGAGACCGAGCTTTATCTCGATATCGTGAAGCTGAGATTTTTCGTACTTATTTTGAATTTGAATTTGAGTTCAAATTTGAGTGAAACTTTGAAAGTATAGTTCTAAAAACTGAACTTTTGAATTTACTTTAAAAGATAAGAAATTTAATTTTGCTTTCATTAGAAATAAATAACGTAGGTCTACTAATGTATTCAACGAGAACGTGAAAGTCTCTTGAGCTTGACGAGACTGTCGGTTCATTTAGTCTCATCTCGCTGTCGGCAAATTTGAGAAATCTCGCCTTGGTCTGGGATTAGTTACGAGATTAAGACGAAACCGAGCTTTATCTCGGTATCATGAAGCTGAAATTTTTCGTACCTATTTTGAATTTGAATTTGTGTTCGAATTTGAGTGAAACTTTGAAAGTATAGTTCTAAAAACTGAACTTTTGAATTTACTTTAAAAAATAAGTAATTTAATTTTGCTTTCATAAGAAATAAATAATGTAGTTCTACTAATATATTCACCTAGAACGTGAAAGTCTCTTGAGCTTGACGAGACTCTCGGTTTATTTAGTCTCGTCTCGCCGTCGGAAAATTTTCGTACTTACTTTGAATGGGAATTTGAGTCCGAATTTGAGTGAAATTTTGAAAGTATAGTTCTAAAAACTGAACTTTTGAATTCACTTTAAAAGAGAAGTAATTTAATTTTGATTTTCTTGACTTTCTTGAGTCTCTTGAGCTTGACGAGACTCTCGATTCATTTAGTCTCGTCTCGCTGTCGGCAAATTTGAGAAATCTCGCATCGGTCTCGGAATAGTTACGAGATAAAGGCGAGACCGAGGTTTATCTCGGTATCGTAAAGCTTAAATTGTTCGTATTTATTTTGAATTTAAGTTTAAGTGAAACTTTGGAAGTGTAGTTCTAAATACTGACCTTTTAAATTTACTTTAGGTGGCTCCAAATTTGATGCGTTTAAACGTGTTTCAAAACACATTCCGTCTGATGTAACGTTCGTGTCTAGTCACATAACGAGAGTTTTTAAACCAATTGGGTACATTTTCTGGAACAGACCAATTATTGCTATTCCATGCTCCCACTATATTTATTCCTTTTTTTCCATTCTAATGGCGAATGATGCAAAATCGAGAGCATCGACACAACAATCATCCCTTACAGAAATCCCCACGGCTCGTGTCGCCGTAAAAAAGTCCCCCCGCACCTGAAGGCATATCGATCAAAGCAACCTAATGTCAGTGTTCATTTCTCGACTCCGGGGGATTGGGGCTGTAAGGCGGCCTGCCATAATATATATAAAATAAGACGTATACCTGCGAGACCTCGAACCTCCGCGTTGTACGAGGTAATTGCACTTTAAGCGATATGTAGCCATATTTTTCTGGCACGCCTTAATAACACAGAGACTGCTCTGGCCGAGATGGAAACGTCCGGCGAAATGAGAATCCGCCTGTTTCTCGAATTAACTCAGTTAATTGGCGCGGCAGGAAGCGGAAAGGAAAGAAAGCCGGGCCCTAAATTATTAAGTGCGCTGTTTTTGGGACGATAATTGTGGTTTTTTCCTCTCTCTTTCTCTCTTTGTAAAAAATATTTTTACATCTCTCCTAATTGAAATAATCATCCATTGTGATTCAAGAAACGTAACGTTTTACGATCCATTAATATTCATATCGTGTTTTGTGGAAAATTATTTTGGTGTAAGCCTACTGGGAAAAAGAGAGATTTCCCTGAAGATCTCAAAATATTTTAATTTGGATTTTTTTTTTGTTTTAATATAAACGGCAGTGTATCTACAAAAATTTGATTTGGAGGAAATACTTGGAGGAACGTTTTACACCAAAATTTGATCTGTAAACAAAACAATCTTCGAAAATATATAACTTCCAAGTAAACAGAAAAATATCATATGAATCAATCAAATATGACATATCGATTATAAATTTAGGATGCCCTAGAAACGGTACCAAACCCTTCCGTACGTTGCATGAGATCTTTATCTATTTTTTTTGGATTCCAGTACTTATAGGTTCCTTACAATATAATGTTGTATGCAGTAGCGTTCCTGTGGTACTGCCCACCATGCATCCTCTTTTAAAGTGTAATGTATTGTCACGTATAACATAGCAGGGCTCTAGAACAAGGACTTAAGCCAGGGACAAAACGTGCATTTGCTAAAATTAATCCCATATAGTAATTTCCTAGCGAGACACGTATGATTATTCAAATCTATCAATGTTGCTGCCATAGAAACACTACAATTAACATTGGTCGCCAAAGAAGCACAACAATCAACATTGGTCGCCAATAAGTGACGATGCGAATGTACATTCGGTGAAGTGATTGAATTGTCGTGCAGCCGATGAGACAATCCGGATCTGATATATGTCTCTAAGTTAGAGACACTTACTAACCAGTAGTTTCAGTAAAATATCCACAAGATCTGACAACTCGAAAGACATTTTGTTGTTCCATTTGTATTAACTCATTTCCTACTTTTGCGTTTAAAATTCTGCCATATAGCCTTACTATGAAACTAGTTTCACTTATACTTCTGACTTATTTCAATACTGCCTTTTATGTTCTTTATTAAAGGTCACAAGCACACAATTTCATTTTTTGGTCACGTTGTGTCCAACTCATTATTAACCTATGAACCAGTATTTCCAGTAACATATCTATAAAATCGTCAAACCCGCACGACCTTTTGTTTTCTATTCCTGATTTTTCTTTTTAAATTTAAAAGTCTTTAAAAGCCTTACTACGGAGCAAATTACACTTATGCCTCTGGAATTTCCACATTGCCTTTTATACCCTTTCTTAAAAATCCAAGTGCCGCCTTCCATTCATTTAACATATTGTCTCCTAGTCATAGACACTTATTTACCAGCATTTCGTAACGGCTCACCCGAACGCCCTTTTGTGTTCCATTTCTATTGTCACTTTCTGATTTTCCATTTTAAATTCTGCCATATAGCCTTACTATGGAGCTAATTACACTTATTCCTTTTGGAGTTGCCACACTGCCTTCTGTACCATTCCTTTAAAGTGGAAGTGCCAAGTTTTGCTTTTGACATATCCTTTCCAAGTCATAGACACTTAATTATCAGTATAAAAGTATAAATTATCAGTATCAGTTTTAATAAAATATTAACATGGTCGTCCAGGTAGAAAGTCCCTTTGTTGTTCCGTTTTTATTAAGTGGGTTCTCTTTAAACTTATGCTTTGTACACATTTCCGGATTGTCAAATATAACACAAATATAACAGAGTGTATAACTTGCCAACGTATATTGCATTCATAGACTTTCGTAAAGCCTTTGGTTATGTCGATAGAAGTAAATCATGGAACACATTAGACAGACGAGGATATCCTACACATCTAATAAATACCATCAAGAGCTTGTACACGAATACCAAAATAGTTATAAATACGGATCGTCGAAGACAAAGCAAATAAGAGTTAACAGGGGCGTAAAGCAAGGTTGCAGTATATCGTCAACACTGTTCAATATATATTTATAGACATCATTCAGAGGTGGAAACAACAATAGACAAGGGTATACGAATTACCAAGCAACAAAACCTGAATGGCCTCTTGTTTGTCGATGAGATTACAATAATACAACAACGTAAAGACGACCTACAACAGGCAATATATAATTTAGAAAATATATGTTCAGAGTACAAAGTAGAAGTATCCACAGAGAAAACTAAAGTAATGGCCTTTCAAGGAAAAGATCCAATCAGAGCAAAAATACTCGTTTACGGAAAAATAATATAACAAACATCTCACTTTAATTACCTAAGAACAGAAATTTCATATCACGGAGACCAATGCAATAATAAAAGTAAATATTCCGGAATACAGCCACTTGAAAAAGAATATCTTCCAGAACTAACAAATTCATGTTGAGAAAAAGCACATGGAATATGCCGCTCTAAAAACAGGTAATAATATTAATAAAATTATAACTAATCTAGTATCAGAAATAATTGTATTATTAAGACAAATTTCTTCTAATAAATTTAATGAAGGATGATATTCAGAAAAAATTCAGAAAATTTCAACATATCTGTGACACCATAGATGCAACACTTAAAACAAAGCTACCAAAGAAACGAAATTAAAGTTCTATAAAATAATGGCCACGCCAACCCTAACTTATGTAAGCGAGACGTGGACAACAATAGCAAAAGCTGTGTCTAAAATACAAGCTACTGAAATGAAATTCCTTAGAAGAGTCATAGAATTGATCACATAAGAAACGAAGGTATAAGGAAGGAGCTGAGCATAGCATAGCATCGCATCGTCCTCGATTTTTAATTCGAATCCGCCACGCCTGACAACAGATTTCGATTTTCGCCCAATCCACAAATTTCATAAATCGTCACATTCACATACCCCAATTCCTCTCCGGACCTTGCATCATGCTGATGATTAATACGCTGTGCGATAACATTGTCGGAGCCACATTTCATTTCCATATGGCATCAGATAAGTGTACAGTGAAACCCAGATGAAAAGCTTATGGAGACAAGTTTCAGGGAAGATCTCGAATGAAATAAAATAAATGGGGAGTGAAATGTTCACAGAGGAGAGCGAGAGAGATAGACTGATGCGGAGGGGTGTGAGAGATAAAGAGATACCAGGAGCCATGAATAGGAGTTTAGGAAGTTATGAGTAGGCGTCTTATTTGTTCGGCAGCGGAGTTCCCTTTGACGATAATTTACGGCGCCTTTAAGTCTACGTTACGTGTGCAAGTGCGAAGATTTTACGATATAACTCGACCGTGCGCGATTCTTCCATTTTCGCTCGAAACGTCGAAGTAACTAACTATCTTCGTAAGTTGCCGAGACACTTCATTATTCCCTCGAAAACTGTTATTGGGTTGACATAACAGTTTACTTATACACACTTCGAAGTCCTACAATGCGAGAATTGTCTACAAACAACAGCGATAAAACGGTTCTGGATGAAACAGCTCGGAGACGGTGGAGACATTAACGGGCTTTGTCGATCTTACTTATTTACCCGATGCGAGTGTGAAACTTTTTATATTAAAAACTGTCAGTTTGCGAGGAAGTGGAGCTCCGAGGTTTATTTTTACTTTAAAACAGTGTTAGTCTTCCAGTTCAAAACTCGAGCGACGCTCATATTTTATGTAGTATTTTTCTACGCTTAATATGCAAGAGAATCTTTCGGTTGTACGTTTTTAATAGGCTTATAGTAGACTAGACTTTCATTACTCATATTTCAAAATCCTAATATATTAACTAAAATGCAATGTTAAAAATTATGAATTTTATATAAAGGCTGTCCCATAATTGAAGGCCATAAATTATACTGGAAAATTCTTGTTTAGAATAAAGTAGAAATGGCTCAATCAACATGTATTCTAAAATGCACCGATATTAATCACAATGTTTTAGTTTTTCAAAAAATATTTTGCTTTCCCTGTATTTTCGACATTGTTTAAGATGTTATTATGACAGTTGGAGTTATTTCTTTCTATTTATTCGATTATTATTTCTGTTTATATTTATTTTATATATTTACCTTTATTTCGTTATTTCTACCAGTGGGGCAGTTATGAGATTATTCATGCCAATTTTTGAAATGAAAAACCTAGTAACCCAATACAGAATTTTTTATTTTTACCAGTTTTCGTAATTTTTACGCCATTTATGTACATTTTAGCCTGTAAAATGGCTTTCTATAGCATCTCGATCTGCCCAAAATGTGAAAAAGTGACAAATTCGAGTGGCTCAAGACTACTGATATTACTATCAGAAATAACTAGAAATACATGAACTTCGCCATAAATTGAAGAAACATTAACAGGACTTTTTTGCAATTGATGGTATTCCAAACCAGTTCCTGAGAAAATCTGCCATAATAGTGCAAACTCCGTATTACAGAATTTATTTAGAAGTACTTTGTGAATATTGTAACGCGAAATGTAAACAGCAGCGCGCTCTAATCGGACGGCGGCTTACCTCAAAAGAACGCCGCTACGCTAATTGAACAATAAAAACCGTCTCGAGCCTGCCGCCAACATCTTATTAAGGAAAGAATGATTTATGACTTTTTCTGGACGTTCCTAAGTAAACATTATTTGAGAATGACCTGGAACTATCGCGAATACAATATTGAGGTGTATATACCTACCCTCGCGATAAATGAATTTTATGACCTGCTCCTCTTCTTAGAGGTACTTGATCTTTAGATTTATTACCAGACTATTTACACCATTCTTCTGACCGTCCGCACGCGACCCTACAATGGGCAGTACTGAGTATTTTTGCCAGATAAGCTTAAAGAGCGCCCATTACGAGCGGTTCGCAGATCGCAAATGTGTCCTTATTAACGACGTAACAGATGGATGGTCAGTCGGAGAGAATATTTTCTTGCAGAACGAGTAATTATCTGGAGTACCTACTTTTCATTTAGATACTGCAATGATATTTAAAAAATCTTTGTGTTATCTTCTGGCCACGGTAAGCTGGTATAAGGTAAATTGAAAGGACTGTCAGGTCGAAAATCCTTGCCGTGCTATTAAATGGTTGGGTTATTTGGATTATATTTTCAGTATTCATGTTAACAGCCAAACATTCACATATCGAAAATGTTTCGTCCGTGGGTATCTGATAACAGTGAGAATTTAAACAGTAGTGACAGTAGTGAACTAGATGCGGCAAATGATAGCGAATTTGAAATTTCGGACACTAGTGCTAGTGAAGTTGAAGCACGCCCACGTGATAGAAAACATTTATCATCTTGGTCAACAATAAAAGATAAAATAAGACATAATAATCAAAACCCGAATATCAAAAACGATAACATAAATGTAATTGAAGAAAAGTGTAAAATAATAACGGCAAACGAATGGTCTGCATGTATAAGTCATACACTTTCCAAAGAGAATGGATATAAAACACTTTGGGCACACGTTCCAAAACTCATTATTCCTATCGGGATGAAGCTACGTCTGACGAATAATAATTAAAATTAATCAAACGCAATGGTGAAATGGTATTATCCAATCACAACCATATTTTCTATATGTTTTTGATCTATTAAACATTTTTCGCAACATTCGTAGAATACTATTTATATATAATTACTGTTCATAAAACAAAATAAACCTTATTTCAATCCTATTTTATAACTTCTTTCAATACGCCCCTTCATTTACCTTTTTCTCGGAGAGCTGCTCGAAATTCGGCGGCAAAATACCTACAATAAAAACATTAAGACATAATAGACCCTTAACTTCTTGCGATAAGCCAGTGCGTCATAAAATTCATTTATCGCGAGGGTAGGTATAATCTAGTTTTAACTATTTCATGTGTGATTGTAGAAAAATGTCTAATTAATGTTCTAATCTCCTTCGACTCAGGCAGAAAACCTTAGAACGTAGACTTTATTCGTGTAAGTGATCGACAGAACAATATTTATTATTTCACGGTCTTCATGTATTTGATGTTATGCGTCCTGTTGTGTCAGAAGTTGTGGAATGTATAACCTCAATCTGATACATTTCATTTTCTAATGTGAGATGAGACAATAAGAAGTACAAAAAAAATTATAATATATTTTTGAAAAAATGTCTGTGTATGTTATAATTGTCTTTGGTATATTTTTCTAGAAATTTAAAAAGCACAAACAGGTCAACATGTGCATTTAAGCTTTGTACCAGTCCAGGATTTTAAGCCTAGACCAATAAACTTTTTTTAGACAAACCGTTAATTTTCTCCTTTTGTTTGACTGTTTTTAGAAATTTTCTCGAAATCCATTGAAAGATTTTTTTTCTATACTTTCAACAATTATTCTACTAGTGCATGTAAGTAATAAAGATTTTTAGCAATTTTAGGTAAATTTTCTCTGAAAGGCACTCTAGGCGTCGTTTTTCACCTTTTAGAAATTCTCTGGAGATACGTTCCAAGAATTTGTTTAAAACTTTGAATATTTATCCTACTGTCGAGTATATATAGTAAAACTTAATATTATTTTTAGCTAAATCTTCTTTAAAGGGCACTTTAAACTTGCCGTTTTTAGGTTTTTCGAAATTTTCTCTAAATCCACCATAAAATTTAAAACTTTAAAGTATTTTTGTACTGTCTAATTATTGTAATAAAGTAAGAGAAAGAATAGTCCGATTGTTTACCTGTTGAATAAAATAATGATCTAATTTTATTTAGTTACAAATAATGAAATATTTGCAATAAATAAACTTACATGAATAAACACTACTTCATAGCCTACTTACTTAACAATATCAATTCTCATTTTTTTAAATATCTTGTTGAAACTACCATTCACTTAACCCTTGGAATCAAATGCCCCACTACCGATAAATTGAATTAATAAATTTCCCCAGAACGCACCGCATTGCCCCACACACATACAAGAACAACACAAAGGAAGAAAATATAAATCAGAGGGATTTGACGCTAAGCCCAGAAAACCGAGTTCCAGGATTGTTGAATTAAGCTTGAAGGATCTCCTTCTGTAACATGTTGGCGTCTTTGATAGGACACAATAGCAACTGATTCTGCGAAGCTCTAAAGCGCTTTATTGTTGCGTTAAACAAACTACACAGGATTTTATATTATATCGAGAGGAAATCCATTATACGGCATTGTACAAATGAATACTGGGGAGATTGGGAACCTAAGATCCGGGAAAATGGGGCACAAAGGTACGAAAATAGGATCTGTTAATAAGGGGGGGAAGAAGATTTTTTTTGAAATAAATACGAGTGCGAAGTTCCTTCGTATATTACAATTAAGGGAATTTTTTTCAGATGGTTTTGTGGTGGGTACTGCGAACGTATTAAGGAAAACAAAAGTGAAAATTGTTAGGTTGAAGCAGTTATTGAAAGCAGTCTTTTTTATAGTATGTGCCAAATGACTCAAATATCAATTTCATGCACATAATTAATGACAGTGCTTGCACATCCAATTAAATGTATTTATTCAATTTTGCCATATAAACTGACGTTTATTGACGTCAAATCGAACCTATAAAGTCATTGTTTATTTTGTTTATTTAGGCAGCGGATTAAAATGTTTTAATCAGCTGCGTATTCAATTTTGCCGTATAAAGTGACGTTTTATATTTGTAAAATTGTTTTCGTCGTTGTCAAGGTTGCGGCACTGAAGTTGTTATCTTGTCAAATTTTCTCTTCAAAATTGGACTTACTACGCTAAACGTCAGTTTATGTATGGCAAAGTTGAATAAAACGTAATACACTCGCGGATACAATGAACGATTAACTCGCAATATTAACGTACTTGCGGCTGCGCAGCGCGCGCGTTTAAACATATCGCTCGTTAAGCGTTCATTTTATCCGCTTGTATAATAAATAACTATTAGTTTTCCTTCTTTTCGGCGTCAGTATAATGGAACTCCTTTTTTGATATCATTGAAGTAGGTTGCTTCCTACATTAAACTCTCTCTTAGTTCTGGAATTCAAAAAATGCCTATTGGACTACTTTGTTATATTTCATTAGAAATATTCGACAGCGGATTGAAGATTTTTTTAAACAATTCTTCAGGCGAATTTAGAGAAAATTTAAAAAACGACAAAAGTACAGCGCTTTCAGAAACGACTTATCCAAAAATGTTTTAAACATTATTATACACATTTAATGGTAGAATAAATGTCCAAAGCTTTGAAAAATATATTGAAGTGATTTTTAAGGAAATTTGCAAAATCGAGAAATGACAATAGTAAAGCGCCCTTTAGATTATTGACCGTTTTTATACAGATTCGATAGTACAATAAATATACAAAGTTTGGACAACAATATTGGAGTTAATTTCTGGAAAAAATTTAAAAACTGAAAAATGAGAGCAGTAAAGTGCCTTTTAGACACAATTTAACCAAAATTGTTATTAAACTTTTGCATACAGATTCGATAGTACAATAAATTCTCGAAGTTTGGATAAAAATATTGGTATGAATTTCGAGAAAATTGTGAAAAATCGAAAAATTACAGGAGTAAATTGCCCTTCAAATACGATTTAGCCAAAAACGTTATTGAACTTTTTTATACATATTCGGTAGTAGAATATACACTTAAACTTTAGAGAAAAATGTGGAAGTGGATTTTGAGAAAATTTCTAAAAATTTAAAACTGACAAATGTAAAGTGCCCTTTAGATATAATTCAGCCAAAAATGTTATTGAACACTTTTATACAGATTCGATAGTACAATAAATACTTAAAGTTTGGACAAAAGTATTGCTGTGGATGTTTAAAAAATGGTGAAAAATTGAAAAATGACAAGAGTAAAGTGCCCTTCAAAAATGATTTAGCCAAGAATGTTATTGCACTTTTTTATACATTTTCGGTAGTGGAATACACACTGAAACTTTAGAAAAAAATGGGGGAGTGCATTTTGAGAAAATTTCGCAAAATCCAAAAGCTATATGTGTAAAGTGCCCTTTAGATACAATTCAGCCAAAAATGTTATTAAACATTTTTATACAGATTCGATAGTAGAATATACACATTAACTTTAGAAAAAACTGTTGTAGTGGATTTTGAGAAGGTTTCCATAAACCGTTCTTATTAAACTTTAACACACATATTCGATAACGGGAGGAATATTAAATGCTTAAAAGAACCTTGGTGCAAATTGTTAGAAAATTTCCAAAAACCAAAAAATAACGAGTTAACTACCTTTTTATCCAGACCGATTTTAATGAAAAGCTTATTGGAAGA
This sequence comes from Cryptocephalus moraei, assembly GCA_946251905.1. NCBI lineage: Eukaryota > Metazoa > Arthropoda > Insecta > Coleoptera > Chrysomelidae > Cryptocephalus > Cryptocephalus moraei. Next base: position 16,571,277 of record OX276454.1, read on the forward strand.
TCCTAGTATAGTATAAAGTCTAATTCAAAGTTGGGACCGTTTGTAATACTAACTTACGAAGAAACACCGTATCACAGATACACTCGCACATACGAAATCAACAAGAGCAAAAGAGAAACTTATAGTTGTTCGTTAGTATGACAGAGGAGGATGTTTTGCAACGTTGCCGGCCGAGCAGGCAGTAAGTCAACTCGTATCGCGGTCGCGTATCATTTTACACTTTCGGATGTGTGCGGTACAGTGTGCGGAGCGGATGACTCTGATGTTTCGCCAGCTAGCAACATCGCAAAAGTTCGTTCTCTGTTTAGCCAACGAGAAATATATGGCCTTTCTTTCGCTCTTATGTTTATAGCATCCTGCGACTCTGTTGCTGAAACGGTGAGAAAGTAATGATTGAGGCACAAACTAGCAAGTCACAGAAAGGTTAATGGTAATTATCTATAATGAGATTCACGGTTTTAGCGATCAAGGGTGAATCATCCAGCGTGGAAACAATCAGACCAACATTGCGAGTGATAATCCTACATGAAACCGCAAATTTGACTCTGTTAGTTTTCTATGTCGGAGTTACGTTGTAACTGTTCTATTAACTGAATGGAGCGTTTCCTGAAAGACTCCTTTTTCATGACACGCTTTATAAGCGTCCGCTTAAATTTCGTTGCAATAGGATCTCGTTTTCGCGCGCTTTGTGAAATTTCCCCTCCGTTAAAAAAGTGACGAAGAGCCCGCTAGATTTCATCCGGAATCGAATCAGATAATTTATTTACCCTTCCCTGCTTCCGCGATCTCTTTTAGTTAACTTCGTTCGCTCTCTTTGGGAAAATTTTTTCGGCGAGATTCATCTGCGTGACCGTTTTATCGGGATTTCGATTTTTTTTTGTCCTCTGCGAGACTCATTAATCATTTTGATTGAAAAGACTCGTCTAATTTTCCAGGAAAAGAGAGGGTGTCTTCACTTTTAATTACTCTCGTACCCAGCGCGCTCTATATTTTAAAGTAATCACACCGACAGCAAACATTACGACAAAGGGCATACATCAATGTGTAGGGGAGGCTGGGTACGGTTGTAACAATTTTCCTGTAAATGTCCACAGCACAGCTATTACAGCTGTAAACTGCGATTGAAGCCTTTGCGATGAAAGCATAGTCATTTTTCTTTAAAATAATATTGTAACGTTTATTCTAATTTATTTACACAGTTCTTAACACTACTTAATTTATTTAGTCTATTACTTGACTAATTAATTGTTATTATGCATTTAACGCACTAATTTATTTGTGCAAATATAGCTAGTCGGCTTATCGCACTCTTCACTCACGAAGACTCCTTGTCTACTATTCTCTCCGACCGCACCGTAATTTATCGCCCCAATAATGTCTTCGAGAACCTACTAGATAATTCTTTCCCTAATTGGACGTTGAGGTGACGTTGTTGTGTCAGATAAGAAGGAGCACGCTTCACGCTGATGTTTACATTTCGCGTTACAATATCAAATAGCTCAGGTATAACAGTTTGTCAGGAATGTGCCATTTTAATGAGTGTGTGCGATTGTTACAACCGACCCATACCAGGGGCGGTTGTAACACCAATGGGGGACAGTTGTAACACTCAAAAATAATACATAAATCCATTGCATCCATATTTCCATCATATTGCATCCAGGCATCACAGGCAGTATTAATGGCTTTTTTAAAAGCCCCATAAACCTATCTATCCAATAACAGCTGTAGTTTGTGTTTAAGATGTTTAAGAAACAAAATAAATATTTTATGTTGCATCCACCCTGATAGATTGTCAGTACCTATTGATTCCACTGGCCCGTCTCTAATGAAATGCACTTGATATCTAATTCGAGGAAATACGAACATAGGAGGAATGACGTTACCCAATACATTAGCTGCAAATGTAAATGTGACCAAAGTACAGCAGCTCGTCTTAGTAAGTCCCTAATTTGACTTCATCGTAAACGTTCTTATACGATATTATATCACTTTCACCTCTCGAAGTTTTTCTTATAAGACTTCGAGAGTCCTTGCTGTAGGTCACGACGGGTGGATGGTTTGGGTTGCTGAGGTTTCTATAATTCATTATAATGGCGTCTCAACTTCTTCCTACACCATACTGAATCACCTCGTGATATATTATCACCTATAATACATGTTTAGAATTGAGTAATATCTCGATTGTTCACTTAATGGTCATGACTAACTTTTTCGACATGTGATTGGGACCTACGAAGAACCGAATAGGACTTTCTTCTTCATCCGTTCAATTCACCATCATCATTTTTACATATTGACTCATCAGCTCACTGGAAATATCCATGAATATGTCTACGACCGTAGACGAAACGTCGGATATCAGCTGTTTGGATTAAACATAATCTACATTCTTTGAATTAGTTTTATTTGGGGGATACTGAGAACTTTTAGCCTTAGCGTCTTTTTATGTATTTGCAATAAAAAATATTATAAAATCACTCTTACAACCGTCCCCATGAAAACCGTTACAACCATCCCCAACACCCTTTTTGGTAATAACGTCGGATGGTAGCCGAAAAACGTGATACGTTAACATAAGAGCTATTTATAAAAGGGGTAGATTAATTAGTTGGCACGGTGGGACGTCCCGGAATGACCGCTTCTTTTGTGATGGACCGTTGATGGCTCCGGGCTAAAAAAGGATGCGACGTATTTATTTTTGTGTGATGGGGACGGGAGAGTTTCCTCGTAATTAGCGGAAAATCCGGTGAAAGCCGTTCGGTTTTGCGGGTGATTAGATGCGGGGAGAAAAATGAGATAAACAATCCGAAGCGACGTGACGCTACTAGACGAACGTGCGTACAGCGGGAAAATTTCAGGGAGAGACTCGTAATGATTTTCGAAATTAATGCTTTGTTAATTTGTCACTGCAGGAGAATATAACGAGACGGCATATACGGGTCGTTCCCGAATCCGCGGGGGACTTAAAATACGTCTTGCCAGCGGCGTGCGGTGAAATTTGAAGTAAAGGAAACAATTTTTAAAAACTTACCCTATTTGTAATTGTAATTTGTATTCGATTCTTCGATCACTTTTTGCAAATTCGTCAATAACGTCATCATAATAACGTGTATGATCTGACAGGTTGTTACGTTACGCTTTTTTCGTATCACAAATTGGCAAATGAATTGAATCCTCGTTTATTATTTTAACTAAATCCGAATATCGCAACGCTGCGTTATATTCTCCATCCCAGTTAGCTTGGTCAGAAACCCGATCCGAAATTGTGCTTCCGACGATCCGAACGTTTGTTTGATTATGAGTACGTGTGGTAACTTTTTATCTGAATACTAGCGACACTGTGTCGCCATGGCCCTCTGACGAAAACTACAATAGGTAGAAGTTTGAGATTTTGAGAGATTTATGTACTACCATTTGAGCACAAGTTGTGTAAATTTGAACGAGATTCTCCGGTTAGTTCAGCCACTATCCATCCGCACATAAATTGCAAACGCGAAAATCTATCTCACTTTGGTACGGAAACCATTTATTACCGACTTCCGGTTTTGAAAATATTAAAGAGGAAGAAGAAGAACTGTGTACGTGACTGACGTCATCGGATGGTGGGAGATAGATAGTTGGGGGTGTTTAGAAAGCCCGGATAGGTTTAAAGTCTAGAACTAGGGAAATGTCAGGTTCAGCGATTGGTGATAACGTCACTTCCGGTCAAGAAGGAAGGGGAGATTCTGGAAGGGAGACCACTCGGAGGGGGAGTCGGTCCGAGTCTTTGAAAGCGCAGAGACGTGATTCTTTTGACAAACTTTTGGCTGGAGAACCCCAAAATTTGAGGGGCCCATGTCCTAAAATAGTCGACTGTAAATCTGTGTGGTGCATGCGTATGTCGGTCCTAGATAACGACAGACAGTGTGTTAATTGGTACTCTTCGTAAATTACGGTCGAACGAATTGTGTGTGCTGGGAGATTTCACAATCGTCAATCGTACGTGTTGACGTACGAACCAGGTGTCGAGAGGGAATACGGCCCCGTTGGACCTCACGTGAATCAGCGACGAACGACGAACACCGACGCCGAGCTCGCTAACAAGGCGAGAGCAGGAGCTCTAGGGACGAGAGACATCCGGGGGTAAACCGCCTCTGACAATCAGTGTTGTGATACGCACTAAGTGAACAGGTATATATTAAGCAAAAAGGCCTTTTTTGAAACGTTTAAATCGATCGATCGACCCTTTCATTAGTTTCAAACCTTGTCATTTAGTTATTGGTAATCTGAACAATTTAGGTAGATAAATCTGTAACTTTCAGATACAGTTGTGTTATTTCTAGGATTTTTTGAGTAGAATTTAAGTATTTGTCTTGCAATCGATTTACGTACGCTCTAGGAAGATCGAACAGATTTGTTAGACTCACGTTGGTTTTTGTATAAGATCGAGATTTTTGTGTTTTTTACTTATTGGACGTACCTAATTAAACCGCTATAATCAATAATTGAGTTTCTTTCGACCCGACCCAGAGATACTCATGTGCTAGCCGGCTTTACGATTGAAAAATTAAAGTAAGTAAATAACAAACGTTACAAGGTTTTGGAGAATTTTATTTTCAATGGTCAAAAGCGATATTTGCTAAAGTCTCTCCTGACTTGTTGAATTTCCCACGAAATTTTTTATAAGTTTAAGCGTTGAAAAATTGCGTTCTCCCAATGAAGTTGTGGCAGGTATTGTCGATACTAATTCACGCAATTTCGACACTTCCGTGTAGGCATCTTCGAGTTCCTGCTTTTAGAAATCGCATTAGATCTTTAGCGTTATTTTTGCGCTAATGTCATCAGCAAGGACCGGAAAAAATGCACAAAAAATGTGCTTCATGTGCTATCGTAATTCAATGGTAACTGTACCTTGGACTTAAAGTCCGCTTCATTTAAATCTATAAAATGGCCGTGAACTAAACTAAAAAAATCGATAACGCAAAACATAAACCCGGCGCCGCTTCGCGAATAGCTACGGAAGACTACCTATGGAGGTGCCCTCCTGCCATGCAGTGACGCCACATACCTCTAAAGCCCCCCGGCTCACTATAAATTTGTTCATTTTGTGTCATTTTTTTTTGTTTTTTTGTTGTTAATAATTTCACTCTTATTTTTCCTAGTGTGTTCAATTTCTCTTTCTCTCTCTCTCTCTCTCTCTCTCTCTCTCTCATAGTTAATTTTTTTATTATTGAAGTCAAGTAATGTTTCTTGTAGCCCATTTGTTGCTAGTCTAAATATTAAATTACTTAAACTAAACTTAAAAATTATTTCCAACAAATTCTCTCACCCATTTTTCTATTTAGAACTTTTCCGAAGTTTCTGTGAGAAACTGGGAAATTATCACTTCCTTGTCATCTTTAATGTGAAACACCTTGTATGACCTAACATTTTTTTGGATGTGTTATCAAGTTATCTCACGATTATAATTAAAAAAATGATGTACATGAATTGTCCCATCAAGATCCAATTAACGACTTTTCCGGCGCTTTAAAAGGAAACACCCCCATTTTCCACAATTTCCCAATAGGGAATGTGAGACACCCGCCACAGTGAACCCATACACAAATTTACATCCGGATATTAATTAACTGCAATAATAATTAATTTAGTTAATTACTAGTTAACACGCTATGACTTTTTATCGGGAGTTAAAATACGCAACTTTAACCCTTTCAGTAGGAGTACTAATGTAGCCGGATCAACAAACATGACTTACTGGCTTGTACTGATTGTATTAATTAATTGTATTTTGACTTCAATAACGACTATGTCATCCTGTGTCATAATTTCTCAATTTCAGTTATCACTTGAATGATAAATGGGACAAGGAGAAGAGATGATAATCTTTGGATACGCTATTTCTCGTTTGATTTAGCGCTGTAATCGAAACGTTTTCGAAACAAATCTCTTTCAGTTCAGCTACGTCTTCACGTCGATATGCAGCAGTTGCACTATAGCAGGAATAACGTTCACGATAACGACACGTTTTATCAGAAATGTTATACGGCGTAAACCCGTAAAGGTCTCACGTTTTGAAATAGGATTTCCCAAATAAAAATCCAAGCGTAGCTCTGCACCTTTCTCGAACGTTCGCCTATAACTTTGTTATGTGCGCTCTTTAATACAAACGACATTTCTCGGATGGATGTGTTCCTTTTGTTGACTTCGCTGAACTTATTGCGCTTTTGTCTGCAAAGTGCATCGCAAAACCGATCCGTTTCAGCATGAAATATGAGTTCTGTATAACTTTCAGTTCCGAGAAGAATAATAATGTGAGATATTCCGGGGAAAATAGACAAGTGATAGTTTTGAATTTCCCGGGAAGTATCCCGAACGATTTGGATGTATAAATCATTCTCGATTTAAGTCGACTTTAATTTTACAATGTGTATGCGACAGTCGTGGAATTTTATGTTATTTCTTCAGAACGAGGGGGATGTATTTTTTATTTCGCTATTCCGCTTGACGGTAAATGTCTCATGTAAAGTATAACGAACTGGTATTACTTCTATGTGGTCAATTTTTAATATTATTATTTTCAGTCAGTTTTATTTAAGGTATTAGGTATATTTTGATATTTCATTATACATTTTATTTTTTGAAAATTTGTTCTGGTGTGGAAAATCTCTCACAATCTCATATTTTAATCCCTTATTTAAACATTATAAATTAATTGGGATACTAATTACTTGCTGCTATTCACTTTATTCGTTTACCTAATACCGAAAGATTAAGTAATAAAACGTTAAATATTCTTATTTACTACAAGCCGTGCCCGACATGCTTTGCAATGCCACGTAAAGTTTAAAAAAAGACAAATAAATAAAAATTATAGATCACCCGGTGAACTTCGTATCACCTACATATATTTTTGAAAAATATTGTCAAAACGTAATACAAATTTTTTATCTGCATTAAATTAAATGCAACACAGTTATACACATAATCAATTTAAGGCTTTCTGATGTACTATATTTTTTGTCTTTTTTGCGGTGCGTAAATATATAAAGATGATGATTGTACGACTCGCGAACACGTGACGCATGCGCGAATCAGGGAAACTCCAAGTCGCTTCCGCAAACTGTCCTTGTAACTGCAATTGTATATTATCTTTTTAAATTTTTAATAACTAATTTATCAAAAACTGTCTCAGAAGTAGGCATGAAATTTTCCTGTAAAATATGCGTTCGCACCCCATAAACTAATGAGCGTAATGGATCTTGTGGTGGGAACAATTGTGGCAATTTTACTACCACCAGCACAACATAATCCAATAGATTCACCGCTGTATTTTAACGCTTTGCAATATTGACATATGATTGTCATTTCTCCAATCGTTACGGATAGGTCGGCACAATAATCTATTTCCGGGTCGTAGTGGAATGCTACTCGTTCCAAGTTTACAGGAACACTGCGTCTCCGGAATCGCTCTATTTCATTTTGTCTTGAAGTGCGCTCCATTTTTTGGATATTTGTTGCTCGTAGTACGTGTATGAACATCTTGGTGTTGATTTCGCCATGTCTTCTTCAGCTTGTCTAAGTAGTTTTTTTTTGTTTGTTATTTTTACCTTTAGTTTGATTCGTCGGTAATCCTGTTCGGTCTGTTGTTTGGGTTCCTTTACTTCCGGTTTTGGGTCTTGTATTTGTACCTCATAGACTTGCTTCTTGGGTGTTTTATATTCCTCGTGTGACGTCAGGTACAGTCAAATTGTCTTGTAGTTTTCCTTCATCCTTTTGAAATAGTGTGATTTTATAAAATTGTGCTGATCGCCAAACCCAAGTTAATGGAACGCCTCGTTGTTCTCCTGGGCTTTCCCCCATAGTGCTTCTAGGTGATCAATCCTTTTTTGTAGGTATTCCTCGGTTTTTCTTGCACTTCCGTCTTTGTTGAAATTATTATGTAGTTATATGATTTCTTGGGCTATTTTTTCTTGTTCTTGAATCAATTCATATGCTTGTTTTATCTTTTCGTAGTTGAAGTTGTTAACTTTGTACCTTAGTCCTCTGGAAAAAGTGGCTGTGACTTACTCAGGACTTTGCTTGTCTTCTTGACTTCCCTCCGTTGTGTTGGCGTCGAAGTTCTTGAAGTTGTGGAGCTGTAATCACTGGCGGCTTTTCCTCCGGCTGCAGTGACTGGATGTGTCCGTCGTTTCGAATTTATAGAATTTGTAGACTGGGTGTCCTGGTGAAGTTGCTTTGACTTACTCAGGACCCTTCTTGGTTTCTTGACTTTCCGCTTTTTTGTTGACGTCGAAGTTCTTGAACTTTTTAAAGTTGAAATCACTGGCGGTTTTTCTTCCGGCTGCAGTGACTCGATGCGTCCGTTATTTCGAACTTGTAGAATTTGTAGACTCGGTGTCCCGTCGATCTAAATGCTGCTGTGTAAGATGTGCCCTAACTTGTGCCATCCTAAGCTTTTCTACTTCATAATTAATCACTTTTGAACCGAATTCTCTCATACCCATACGAATTATTATTCTTATTATTAAATTATTATTATCTGCCTCACGCTGTTCGTCAGTGCGATTTGCACGTAAGGTAGCTCGTAGCACATTTGAATTACTCCGACGACCTAAATCAGATGGTTTTCTCCCTGGCTTTTTAAAATGAATAAGTTTTCGTGCACTGAAAAACTGATGACAGATTGTAATAATTTTTTATTTGACAACCAACTGACAGTATGATTGGTTGCCTTGGCGATTTGTCCCCAAAATTACAAAACGTACCTTTTTTAGTATTTCCCTTAGTTATTATTTATGTTTCTCGCCACAAAAACCTTCCCTGAACTTCCACAAATGTTTCAAGATCAAAATTAGCAAAATCCGTCCAGCCGTTCTCGAGTCCAAACCCAGACAAACGAACAGCATTTCATTTATATATATATATATATAGAGAGAGAGAGATTAAAATTGACCTTTATCATATGACAGTGAAATACTGAAAAATATATCTTATTATGTGTCTTTTGGTGGTACACAAACCTATAAGGTTTGTAGCGTCATAGGTTTCAAATTCCAATTTTGAATTTAAAATGTCTAACTTGTGAAATAACTAAGAAGCGAGTTGAATTAACTAATCCTGTACTTGTGCCACTAACAAACCAAAATTTTCTTGAAGTTAGATTTCAATATTTTGAGCCAAAAATGTTTAATATTTTTAACGTCGAACTTTGTTGGATTTGTGCTTTATATAGAATCAGTTACTGTTAATTGATCTGTTAATTACTGTAATTTTTAGTGGAATTCAAACTATTGCATTGCAGAATATGCAGGAAAGCATTTCTCACATTCCATTGATTGAATCAGTTTTTTGAGTTTCATTTCCGTCTTTCAGTTTTCGAAGTATTTAAAACAAGATTTTGTTGAAAGTGATGATTAATTTAGAAATGGAATTTTTTGAAACTACTAATTGGTATTACTTAGTCACTTTAGTTTTTAGTACTGTTTTATTTATTATATCTATAGAATCAAAGTATTTTCTCGGTTCCACTGGCTGCAACAAAATATATTAAAATTGCTTGAATACAGTCAGAGTAAACTCACTTAAATTAAAATAAAATGAAAATGTAGGTACATTGCAGAACATGTTTATGGAAACTTTTTCATAATGCTACCCGCAGAAATCGGCTATACAGACCGTTTCTAAAGAGTCGCAGGATGGGATAAACATAAGAGCGAAAGGAAGGCCATATATTTCTCGTTGGCTAAACAGAGAACGACCTTTTGCGATGTTGCTAGCTCGCGAAACATCACATTTATCCGCTCAGCACACTGTACCGCACACATCCGAAGGTGTAAAGGGATACGCGACCGCGATACGCGTTGACTTGGACTGCCTGCTCGGCCGGCAACGTTGCAAAACATCCTTCTCTGTCATACTAACGAACTACTGTTAGTTTCTCGTTTGCTGTTGTTGATTTCCCACCATGCGTTTCGATAGAAAAGCTCCGTATGTACGCCTAATTTCTCTTTAAGAGAATTTTCATTAGTGTAAATTTTGGCGAAGTACATAGTCACTGCATACTTTGGGGGGATATTTTGGTGAATTCTCTTAGTGAAATGAAAAATATAGTTCATTATGACTATTTGTGGCACACAAATTTAAAAACTGGGTAGTTTTCAGACTAAATGTGAATTTAGTTAGGGAATGCATTAAACTCTACGAAGCTTAATTGTACTAACAAATCCTGTATTTATACTAGCAACAAACCCAAACTTCATATCTACTACTTACATTACATCTGAACTATCTCGCATTTCCATTCCATAAAGTCGTAATAACTGAAACTCGAATAAACAATTCGTGCATGACGTATCTTAATTTTCGTTTCCAGGAGATTATAATTGCATTATGCAACTTTATGCAAGTGCTTCAATCACAAGCATACCTCACATTTCGCATGTTAACGTACATAATGATCCGAAAAGTATTCAGCCATAAATTGTGGGTTACTGTTTTTGTCAACGGGTATTTAAGTTGCGGCTGTCGGTTAACGAGGAACAAAGAGAAAATATTAATTCACGTTTCATTAGCGACCCCCATGAAAATCGTATTCAAATGGGATTCGGCCGATAGGATTTTGCGCTCATCAGCGAATTGTATTCTCGCGAAAAACTTGACTAATTAATTAGGTTTGTTTCCAATGAACGTTTTTTAATATCGATTGGCACGTGGAAAATGTTGGTATTTCGATTTTGTTCTTTTTTTCCCCGATACTATCAATGGAAAAACCTTTTTGTCAGGATGAACGTCGAAAACAGGAGCCTGTAGACACAATTAACTTTTTTCATTATTGCTTTTAACAGTAATTAACCCCCTTTGATAATTATCGAGTCCGTTATTCTTCCTAATAATTGCATCCTGAAGTCGAAATTTCAGAAAGAGATGTCGGAATTACTTTTTCGCCGAAGCAAAACGACTTTTAGAACTTTCGCAATTAAGCATGGTAAGATTACAGGACGAAAGGAGTAGGCACGATTCTTTAAAACTCAGGAGAAAATCTTTATTGTAATAACCTTAAGCGCGCTTTTTCCTGATGGATTCTTTTTCATTCAATTCCATTTTTTAAATTAAATCGCGTTTTCTCGTACACCATCCCTTAGATTTACTCCCTTAGTTAAAACGTACTATGAAGTTGAGCTCGACAACTAATTACCGAGGGCTTAAAGGATGCGAGAATTTCTACTCGAGATTAAAGTCGCGTACGTGTCACTAAGGGTGCCAATATGGCGGTTTTTCGAATTAGGTTTCGGATCATCCCCGCCAGATATGTATAACTTTAGATTAGTTCCATGTGCCGAAGTTGTAAGTATATAGTAACACATAACAGACACATCAAATGCGTATAGATATCGTATGTAGTTCATGCACCAAGGAGCTATATTTCGACAATATTATAATAAGTTGATGTGACGAAGATGAGTTGGGATTCATCACTAGTAGGTTTTATTGAGAGATTTTCACAGAGTGGAAAAATATTTCTTTACTTATTTCATCTCAATGACGTTACTTATATAACAGATGAGAATTTAACCAATTTACAATCATGTAGGGGTTAGTATTAATTCTGACTTACTAAGAATTTGTGAAAAAATTGTAAGGCAGGTGATTTTCAATTTGGAATCGAAGGGCGTAGTCGGATAAGAGGGTCAAAAGTGCCCCAGAACATATCAGGGAAAGAGAACTGGATAATGTATCTGCATAAAAAATAATGACGATCGTAAAGGATATTAAAACCAAACTTCAAAATAAAAGTAAAGCAAACAAATGTTTCTCCTTCAACCCTTCTTTTTTCTTTTGAATTATACGTCTCCTTGCGCTTTACAATTATATCACATTATATTGTCACGTCTAGGGACCGCGGTAGTCTTACCTAATTCTTTATTAACTAAACTGATAATCATCGTAGTCTAGGAGATTAACCCTATTACGATAATGAATAATTAACGCTTCGAATCAATTGATCGTCGTATCAGTCGCTAGTCAAGTTCACCACAGTTTAACTCTTCGAAACGTGAAAGATTTTGCTCCTCAAAATAACGTGACCGCTTTTTGCTCCTCCCTTCTCCAAACTAAGCTATCTCTAAAGTCTTCATTGCCACCAAGTCATACCTTGTGTTTTTTAATAACTTAACTGTTTTCTAAGTATATTGGTTTTGGAGTGCCATTTGGTTTATATTGTTTCTCTGTTCCTTTTGTGTAGCAATGCATCCCTTTCCTAACTCTTTTCTGTATTCCAACCTGAATTACCAACTAGGGATACAAAATCCCCTGAGCGTGACATATGGCGGAGGCTCCCTTGGACGTGTCATACATTTGGGTGTTACGCTGTATAGAGACAGTGACTTTCTAAGCAAAATTGACTGGAAGACACAACTTATTTACATGCTTTATCTAAAGATTCTTGCAAGAAGAAAAAAAATGGCCAAATAAATCAGATTTTCGCTATTACCGTGTTGTACTACACTAAAGAAAATGTGTAAAAATTCGTGGTGAATCGTACATCTAATTAACTTATCTTTTCTTTGAGAAATCTACTCTCTACATTATTTTTATTGCATTTCAAACGTTCAAACTTTCCAGAATTTAAAATTAGTGTCAACATTTTTTTTTCAATAAAACAGCTTATGGAGCTATTTTGAAAAATAAGTGAAGTGGTTACTGAGAAAATTGACGAAATTATGAATGAAGTAATTTCTAAATTTTGCTATTTTTGGGGTTAGATTTCAAATATTTTGAGCTAAATATGATTGATGTTTGATACCGAACTTCTGATTTTACTATGACAGGTTTTACTAATATCCTAACTATTGTATTGCAGAATATACAATGAAAGTGATGCATTCATCCCAATGATTGAATCAGTTTTTAGAGTTTCATTTCCATCTTTCATTATTCAAAGTATGTAAAACAGTAAGATGTTTTAGAATGTGATGATTGAGTTAAAATCAAAATTATAAAAGTGATAATTGGTATTACCTAATAAGTTCAGTTTTTGTTACCGTTTTATTGTAGACTATTATGTAGCCTATTGTAGACTATAGATTTCAAGCAATTTCTCAGTGCCATTGATTAGAACAAAATATATTAAAATTGTTCGATAAAATCATAGTGATCTATGATAAATCAAAATAAGCTGCAAGTGTTGCAACATTACGTCACATGATTATGGAAATTTTTTTCATAATTTTACCAGTAAAAATCAGCTATATGTACACTTACTTTCTCGCAGCCTGTACATTACGAAAATGTTCAGCAGTTACATTTTGGCGAAGTATTCACTACATCTTTTGGCGGATCCAATTTTGGAGAATTCCGTTGTAAGTTTCATTTTGTACAAATGTTACATTATTATTTCACAGACTTAACTAGGATCTATTTAACATTAACAATATAATATTTTTTGATAATTTTTGAATTATTTAGAGAATGACACTAAATGGCATTTTCAAGTGTTTTTACTTCCAAAGCTTTTTTTAAATTTCATCAACTCGGAAGTATTTTCAATTTCAGTTATTTCATAGTTGAAAATAGTCATTTAAAGACAATAATGTTGCGTGTTTTCATCAGAAGCTCTGAGTTCTGCCAGAGACTGAATGGTTAGTTAGAATAGTTAGAATGGAAAATTGTGACATTCCGGGGTTCAGAACACCTAAGAGCAAAAATAGTAATTGATGATCAGCCACTAGAGCAAATAAACACTTTAAAATACTTAGGATACAATGTTTCTTACGCTCAGTCACACGACCTAGAAGCAAAATTACAAAGGGTCTACTAGGTAACAGGAATAATAAAAGGCACACTACTGAACAAAGTCAGGAAGGAAACAGTTCTAAAATTTTACAAAGCAATGGTTGTTCCTACCTTGTAATACGGAGACTATAACAACAACAAAAAATGAAGAGAATAGAAGCTGCCGAAGGAAGACTCTTAGGACCGCTAGCCGGATATATTGTCACATGCCTGAGGGCCTAGGGCCCAAAGGGATTGCTCTGGTTGGGGGTGTAGCTCGGTAGAGACTAAAAAGAAGACATGGCAACACGGACAATATTTATTCAGACATTAAATACTATAGGGGAGAGAACATTGACAAAGGGCAAAAAATAATGAGTAGAGGGTGAAAAGAGAATATAGAAGTGGAAGAAGTAGTGTGTGACGAAGGGCAGCAGGCGCGAGGCTCCTCCAATCAGCGACATGTCGAAGGGCGGACTCTCAGACGGGCAGCGTGACGGGGTACTCAATGACTGATCTCTGGATCGATCTGATCGATCTGTATAAATACTTACGGTTTGTTGACAAACGTGCCCGCTGCCTGTTTGCGAATCACGAATCGTCCTTCGATTTTAGGTCACCTCCGTGCTGATTTAGCTTGGGTGGTGACCCAGTTGCCCTAATTGGGGCCCTATCGCGACAATATACTGACAGATCGAAAAAGAAGCACCGGTAATCATTAAAGAACTGGGCGTTAGAAGCATAACAGAGATAATGGAAGAATATTGAATAAAATGGAACCATCATGTTGTGAGAATGGAAGATGATAGAATACCCAAAACCATTCTTGACTACAGAATACGAGGACGAGGAAAGTTGGACGATCTAGACAATGATCAACAGGTTCAACCTGCTTGAAATCGGAACAGACAAAAGCTGCCTGAGCCGAAATTGAATATGACGTTGATGTTTCAATAGGTACTTAGGCGTCATGTATCTGCAAACAGTTTCAGTTATATTAAATTACAGTATTTTTTAAAAGATATGTAGTGGTTAATTTTGAGGATATTATGTGCGAGTTGCGATAATGTGATTTGATTAAAAAAGTAATGGTTTGTTAATAATAATTCAGAATTTTTTTTGTGCTGTTTTGAAACATGGATTAGAATTTATTTTCAGGAAAAAAGTAGCTATCCCAGTATTATACCACAAAGTGTACATTTTCGTTGTTTCAAATACTCTCTTACATAAAATTTTGTTAGACCGTTTGGGCCCCTGCGGTGGATCCCGATTTTTTTAACAAAATAATATTGAAACAGTAAAAAAAATGTTTTAATTAAACGGGAAGGTTTCTGCATGTAACAGCTTCCCCCTTCTAATTAAAACGCTGACGTAGGTACACCGCAATAAATTAAAAACTTCTCAACTATCCGAATTATCCCCCGACGAGTTTCGGTCTAAAAATCGATGCGTATCCGTTTCAAATTTAAATGAAGTCGAGAGACAAAGCAATTAATTTGCGATGAACCTTAAATTAGTAAAGTTTCAGCTGCACACGGCGCCGGTTCACTAAAGCGCCGAGTTTTCTAAAGGGCCGATACGCCGATGCCATAATAATTATAAAGTTCATCGGGGGAATCGTCTGCTTTGCCCGACAACTACGAGTTTACGTCTCCGAGCCTCGGAAATTGGAAGCACCCGACCAGGGAATCCGGGTAATTGCCTAGAAAGCGGCTATTTGTGCTCCGCTGCAGGCCGCCCTCGATGAAATGCAAAAAAACCCACGCGCGCCCCGCTTCTGTTTGATTTTCTATTGCGACGGGGAGCCGGCGAACAAACAGACCTCTGATGCGATGAAAACACGTACAATGGACTAGAATAAATTGCCCCTAACACCTAACCCCGTGATCGAATCCAATGCGGGGATAAAGAGGATCCAAACTAAATCCAGCCTCGAGCGTCATAATCAGCCATACGAGAGATAAAACAATTTCCACGACCATCAAAAATTATCAATTAAAATAAAATTAAAAATAACTAATTATCCGCGAAGGTGTATGAATTGCCATGGAGGGTAGGGGGATACCGAAAAATAGTATATTATTATACTAGTTTAATAAGACAGGGTATTGTCACACGAGAGTTCTAAAGCACGACAAGCAAAGCGAGTAATGCTTTAATAGAACGAGTGTGACAATATACGTCTTATTAAACGGGTGTAATATACTATTTTATTTACTTTGCTTTATTGATTCATTAAATTTTGGCTGTTCAAGTTTTCGTATTACACTAGGGAATTTTGCGTTGGTTGGTTACACTAAGGTCTCTGACATTGACGTTTCGTATTTGTATTTGAAAATCTAGTAGCCCTAGGACAAATTCAATAACTACTTACTTACGTGCGCGAAATGGAAGACAAAAATGTAGAAATGACCTGTACACCCCCAGAAATACGCAAAGCTGCTCAAGAAATTTATTGAAATACTAATAATTTAACCTTGATGTCTAAGCACGTCTACGTGACAGCAATTTAACAAAACTAAAAATTACCAAAAGTAGTGTAATAATAAGAATACTATTACACTACTTTCGATGTAATAATGAGATCATTAGTAACGCAAAGTAGATAATAGTTGTTTAAGTCACAAGGAATGTAAAGACATGTTTACATTCGAGGCAAGTGTGTACGTGCCGAGGCGAAGCCGAGGCTTGTCACTTGCCGAGGGTGTTAACAGTCGATACATTCCGTGTTACTTATGTACATTTTTCACGCTGCCGTTGACAATTTCCTCATAATTCCTCAAAAAATAAAATATTTTTCTCGATGGTACCCCCCAATGAAACAATTGTTTCAAAAAGCAATTTTTAATCTAGCCGACGTTTCGTCCAAGACACTGGACATAATCATGGCGCTACAATTGTTTAGATAAGTATGTGATATAACAAATTCAAAAGACTTACATTTTAAAGGTCTTTAACATTAAATACCTTAAATTTGCGATGGACAAGTCAATAAATGGTGAAAGAATTTGACATTTATCAAATTGCACCAATTAATATTATTAACAAAAAATGCAAGATTCACGAGAGGTTGATAGATATCTTGGTAACTCCCTAGTTGTTGAAAAAAACGTATACTCTTATTGATCAATAAGAGTTTTGATCAATAAGAAAACGGAAACTCTTATTGATCAATAAGAGTTTACGTTTTCTTCAACAACTAGGGAGTTACCAAGATATCTATCAACCTCGTGAATCTTGCATTTTTTGTTATCAATAACAATTGCTGTTCCAATTGACAATTTGACAAATGTCAAATTCT
Source organism: Cryptocephalus moraei (assembly GCA_946251905.1). Classification (NCBI taxonomy): domain Eukaryota; kingdom Metazoa; phylum Arthropoda; class Insecta; order Coleoptera; family Chrysomelidae; genus Cryptocephalus; species Cryptocephalus moraei. Next base: position 16,588,333 of record OX276454.1, read on the forward strand.
TTCACCATTTATTGACTTATCGAAAATTTAAGGATTTTAATGTTGAAGACCTTTAAAATGTAAGTCTTTTGAATTTGTTATATCACATACTTATCTAAACAATTGTAGTGCCATGATTATGTCCAGGGTCTTGGACGAAACGTCGGCTAGATTAAAAATTGCTTTTTGAAACAATTGTTTCATTGGGGGGTTCCATCGAGAAAAATCACTTCAGCTTCGGCTACCGGCCCCGAGAACACCCCAACAATAAAATATTTGCCTTAGTTTGGACGCACGTCACTCTGACATAAGTTGACTGACATACGTCAGACTGACATATGTCAGTCTGACATATGCGTAACTAAGGTTACCCAATGCGAAAATTTTTAACAAAAACTGTTAACATCCTCTGAAAGATAATAAATCATCTTGATTCACTCTTTTGATTTTCCTAGGAATGTAAATGACAGTATTTACATTCCGTCGTAAAGGAAAAATAATACACGAATATTATGTGCCATTTTCATACTACGTATCTATGCATGTAAGAACTATTTACGATAGCGGCAGCGTGAAAAAATAGATAATTTTCCGCGAAGGTGTATGGATTGCCATGGAGAGTATGGGCACACCGAAGAATCTCATTAATATGACCAAACCATGTGTCAATAATACCGAGCTATGTGAAAGATTAGGTAGTTAAACGACCGAGAATTTCGCAGTGACCAACAGCCCAAAACCCACAATTTTGTCGTGATTGAGCTTTGAATTTTCTTTCGTTTCTGCTTATAATGGAAGCCAATTTAAAAATTGGTCGATTTTCTTGTAGAAGTATGTTTTTGAAGTTGTGCCGTGGTATCACAAATTACCATGGTCAAGGGTAGTCATGGATCTTAAAATGATTGTCGCAACTCCCTTCCATTTATGTCAATGATTTTTTGAGAGTCAAAATCTGTTAAGTGAATGTGGTAACCTTACCACATTCACTATACATACATACATACTTACATACCACCATTTTCTAATCCTACGCCGTTTTTGAATTATGGCTCTCACCACACAGCGCAAAAGTTACACGATTGAAGCCTATCTTCGAACGGTTATGCTAGTTAATGGATTTTTTTTACAAATGTAACACATTTGTAAGTTACTGATTATGTCAGTGTAGCTTGACAATGACAGAATTATTTCAAAAGGGTGATTTAGGATAAGACAACCGTTTTACATTTCATAGTAACCCTTGACCAAGATAATTTTTGATATCACGGTATAATCCTGGCAGTGCTTTTTTACTTTGTCAGTAAGAGAAAATACTGTAATCGTGCTGATTTTCAGAATTTGAGATATTGGCATTTCTCGATGTTTTGAGGTCCGCTGAGTTCGAAAAACATGTTTTTGGAAACATGTCTGTCTGTGTGTATATATATGTATCTATGTATCTGTATGTTAGTAGGTATAGTCGAGAAATGTGTTAGAGAAGTGTGTCGAAAAATAGTTAGAAAGCTTCGAAAAATACGAGCGATACATTCGACGCGGAATGCAAATATGAGAAAGTCGTTTTGAGGATTTTTTCTGCCAATAAAAATTCCAATTGTTATTAACAAAAAACGAAAAAAAATCATTTCGATTTTTTTATGATAACTCAAAAACCATGAGAGATAGCGGAAATCGCAAAGAAAGTGTCTTAAAGAGGAGGAAATTTCCAATAAAAAAGTCTCAATTCCCGGATTTCTATTTCTAATATTTATAATTTTAATTTGTTGCTGAAAGTAGGGCTCCTTAGTAGGGACCGTTACGGCATGCGCTGGCTCCCTCTAAAGCGAGTACGAAAAAAAAATTGGCAGGCTAAATGTTTAAATAATCTCACTATAAATTTTTTGCTCCTTGGAGTCCTTTCTATGAGTGTACTCAATAAGATGGCGTCACAAAATTATCTAAAATTTCTTTATTTTGTTTACAATGAATTTCTAAAGTCAACAAAAAATGAAAAAAACAGAAATTATTGTTAAAAATTTTTGTTCTTTTATGTTATGGTATGGCTGCTTTTATATTCAAAATAAGGATTAAATAATTGTGGATAAAATTTTTTACAGCTATTTGTTTAAGAATTGTTTATAAACAAACGGCTTAGAGTAATATTTTAAAAGAAATATGATTGACCAGTCTATTGTTTGGTGTCAATTATGATTTTTAAAATAAAAAAAAATTTCTTAGATAAATTTTGTTATTGTTTATAATCGTTTTTAATATTTCCACTATTTAAATATTTAGTTAAGGAATAATTTTGCCTTTAAAAATCATAATTGATGACTCTTAATAGAATAGGGCAAAAAAAATTTTTTTAATACATAATTTCATTGTTGATTAATTTAACAATTTATTATAAAAAATTTTTGAATGTCACAATTTTTTTTTCTAATATGTAATACTAAAAATTATAAAAACAACCATATGCAACAGTGACAAAAATTTCTAATACAAAAAAGTTAAAGCATTTCCTGTTAAAGCATTTATAATAAAAATCTAATGAAATTCTTAGGACATCATTAATGTAACGTACTTTGACTACTCGTCTACTGTTTCAACTGTATACTTAAAGCTCACTTCCCCCCTTTGAGGAGTTAAAGAGCATTCGACAAAGTTAAAGAGCATTTGATATTAAGAAAGTTACGAAAGTCTCGTTAATCATTAACAAGATTCCGACGCTTCACCTGAAAACTCTCGAAAAAAGACCAATCCACCGCTAAACATCTTTTTTCCCCGCCATCCTTAATTTTAAAACACTTTTCGCGAGCCTTAAACGCGATCGAAACGTCCCGTCTTTTAGCGAGCGGCAAAAGATGTAAATGCCTCATCGCTTTTGAGGTTATCAATTAAATTCATTCGTAGATCCGAGGAGCTTTCTTAGATGAGCTCCTATCATGTAAATTGCCTTTGATGTTCCCTGATGAAAACGCCGTTAACTCGCCGTGAAAGACCGAGGAACGTATTCAGGAGAATACTGAAATATTCATGGATGTGAAGAAACGGATGAGGGTTAGCTCATGAACGACTGTGAGTTAGGTATCCGGCGTGTTTGTGTTAAAATTTCATGGAGGTATTTAGATGTTATCCCAGGGAAGATTAAGGCAGGATGTGCTACGCTATTGTGTTTGAAAGATAAAATACACAAAAGTGTAAAGTACACATTTTATCATGATGTTCGCAGTTGGGTGTATAGACCGGTGAAATAAGAAAGAAAAGATCCGGTTTTGGACTGTGAAATATCCAGGTATCTGAGAAGCATTTTAGGCAATATTGACCTATAGGACGAGATTCTACTACTTTTCTCCATGAGAGTTGGTCATATTTTCTGTTTACTGATAATTCAGTAGAAAAAAAATCCAAATTTTCGCCATTGTCACCTATCCTTGCAAAAGTTTATATCCAATAAAAAGTTCTAAGTAATATCTAAAACATAAAACAAGCTTTAAAATGGCGTTTTATAAATGTTGATAAAGTAATTTGTTGCTTAGAAATTTGCAAAATAAGGAAAAATGGTAGATACGCGAAAATGTGAGCCTTGTAGTACTACATAAACCCTCTAACTTTAAGGTCAATCCATCTAATAGTTTAAATTTTATTCCATTTGTTTATCCCAGAGACCATTCTTTTGCAATAATATAAGTCAAATAATGATGAAGATACCGCAACTCTAGAGATACCATAAGAATGAAGAAGAGCTAAGCTATGAATATGAATCAGAAAAAATCAATAGAAGGTCGTTTGTACTATTGCAAAATTGTTTTACAAAAATATTACCATTTTTAATTATAAACATTAAAGAATAAATTTTTCCTATTGCTCGAAAATAAAATATTTTTTCATATTCGGAAAGCTGGCATTTTTAAATGAATTTAAAAAACTATGGTTGTACTGTTCAAATTTATATTTAAGTCAATCTAACAATAAATATCTTGTACTTAAAACATAAGTTACGTATTATTGATTTTTTTAGAATATGACAAGTTTGTTTGAATAATAAAATTTTGCATTTGTTTAATAAACATTGTAAAACTTAAATTAAATATTAATATTTTGAGTAGTGAATTTTCAATATTATTTTTTTACCAATTATGTAATTATGTAATTTACGAATGCTGCCTTTTTGTTACATAAAATGAAATACCATTTTAGATGATAATTTGAACACTGAAAACAGTATTAATTATAAAGTACTATTGTAAAATATTATTTGTATATGCAGGTGCCTATAAGAAGAAAATGTATAAAATTTTAACAAACTACTTATCGTGTTTGTGCCAATAAAAATAGCAAAAAAATTATTAATATTTTAGGAAAAACTTCTTCTTCTTATTGAAACATATTATATTGTTAATTAGTAAACTAATTAATGAAATATTTGTAAATAGTAAAAAATATTATCTGGTAAATTAGTTTTGAGGTCTTATATTAAATGTTTAAAGAATTTAAGTAAAAACAGAAATAAAAGGGACTAGCTTATTTTTTATATTTTTGTGAAAATTAGTAATTAATGAAAGTACGAATAACCTATTCCTACGATGACGAAAACAAACACAAAAAATATTGATTTTTCGGGAAATAGTTTTTATATTTTTTATAAACAAAATACACTGTTTATTTATGAATAAAATGATAAACAGATTGTATATTTGTAGTATACGCAAAGAGTACATATAAATTAAAATAAAAGAAATATTAAAATCCATGTACTAGATTTAAAGACATGGAATATTACTCGAGTTTGAAGACTTTTCATTTTTTGATCTCACTATCCAACTACTGACCATTTCTCCATAATTTTTGAAGCTTTACCGATAGCCCAGTAGAATTAGATGAACAAGGCTCAAAATTTATCGTAATTCAGACTAGCATGAGGAAAAATGTTTTGTATTGGTAACAAGCAATGGCTCTTTGAAAGGGATCCCATTTTAAAACGTGGCGTCATTGTTTAAACAATGTTTATTCATGCAAAAACAGGTAAATATTGAGTTTTTTTGAGATATCTTTAAGGCAATTTTAGATAGAGCATTTAAATTTTTACCATTTATAACTTGTTGGAAAACGGTTAATTTTAGACCAGGTAGATTAAATTTGGTTAATAATTTGTTTAAATAATTACTAAAAAGTCTCAAAATTTTGCAAATTTTGAAATATTTTTAATTTTGTGAAAAAAACACGTAGAAGCTTTCAGATTTTGTGTCTTTTAGTATCCTTAACTTACCCTAATTTTTTTTTGCAAAAATGCTAATTTGTTTATTAAAAAAACCAATTTTTGCAAAAAAAAGGTGATAAATGTAAAATTCAATTTGAACCTTTTTTCGTCTCAGTTTTTACATCAAGAGTTAGATTTTCAATATTAAAATTGAAGTTATTCAATTTTCACCATTTTCACCTTCAAAATGGCGTCGGAAAATGTGTACATTTTTTTACATCGGTTTTTTGCAATTATTTATGCAGAAAACATAATATATCTATCTGCAAAGATAATTTTGAAAAGCTGGCAATTTTATTATCAAAAAAAAAACGTCTCTATAGCTCAACTGGTACCCCAGAAATTTTTTTTAATTCACCAATTGTTTATTTATAATTTAAGAACTGAAATTGAAAACGGAAGTAATAGGATACATGAACTTTATAATACCACCATCTTCTATCGAAAGAAACAAATTTATATGACTGAAAATAAATATTTTACTGACTGTATGTTCGGAACGCAAGTATGAGTTGTCCTAGCGCTGCAACGTGGAGAGTTGATCGAGCGAGTTCAAATTCTCATTGCGATACAAGAATTTGTTATAAACAATTATTTCTTCAAAAATAGATTTTTCTTAAATATTTGAAAAGTTGTGAACTGCACGCAAAATTTTCTTCATAAAAGTTGTTAATTTTTGAAAAATGCATATTTTTAATTTGTAAACATTTATAATTCCCTTATTTAAATTTTAACAAATGCTATTATGCATTATTTTAGAAATTTTCGAAATATTATATCCTATATTATTAAATGGTAATAGACGTGAAACGCTTTTATTACGATAATTGAATAAATATTAATTATAAAATATGTACATATTTTGTTACATATTCTAATATTTGACATTTTAATATTGTATATTGTGAAACAAGTAATACCTTGACCCTATTAAAATAATTATTTAGTGCAAATATATGCATTTTTGAAAAATAAACAACTTTCAATCAGAAATTTTTTGCGTGCAGTTCATAATTTTTCAAATATTTAAGAAAAGTGAATTGTGGCAAAAATAATTGTTTATAACAGATTCTGTCAATATGCTGATGAAATAATATATGTATTAATTGTTAATAATTTCGCGAGCTACCCCAGATTAAAAAAGAAACGTCCAAATCGGTCCATAATTAGCTGAGATATGCCGAATTTCTATCGCAATGTGAATTTGAACTCGTTCGATCAATTTTCCACTTTGCGCGCGCTAGTGACGACTCAATACTTGCGTGCCGAACTTACAGTCAGTAAAATATTTATTTTCACTGATATGAATTTGTTTTTTTCGATTGACAATGGTTGCATCTTCAAGTATCCCGTTACTTCAATTTTCAATTTTAGCTCTTAATAATAATTATAAGTAAACAATTGGCGAATTTTAGTAGAAAAAAAATTATGTTAGGTCCTAGTTGAGCTACAAAGCCAAGTTTATCTTTGAATATACGTGGAAAATTGCCAGCTTTTCAAAAATTAACTTTGCATATACATGTATTATTTTTTGAATAAATAATTGAAAAAAAAACGATGTACAAAAATTTACACATTTTCCGAAGCCATTTTGAAGGTGAAAATGGTGAAAATTTAATGCCTTCAATTCGAATATTGAAAATCTAACTCTTGATGAAGAAACAGAGCCCCGGATGAACCCTCTAGGCCGACGAAAAAAGGTTCAAATAGAATTTTACATTTAACACCTTTTTTAAAAAAAGTCTTTTTTTTTCATAAACAAATTAATATTTTTGCACAAAAAGTTTATGGTAAGTTAAAGATACTAAAGGACACAAAATATGAACGTTTCAAGCTTCTGCGTGCATTTTTCACGAAATTAAAAATATTTCAAAATTTGCAAAAATATGCGACTTTTTTGCAATTATTTAAACAAATTATTAACCAAATTTAATCTACGTGGGCTGAAATTGACCGTTTTTTAACAACTCACAAACGATAAAAATTTAAATCCGCTACCTAAAGTTTCCTCAAAGATAACTCAGAAAGACTCAATTTTGACCTATTTTTGTATAAATAAACATTGTTTAAAAAAACTATAAAGCGTGTCGCGGGACACGCGTTAGGAACTTTAGTTCCTTTTTAAAAACCAAATTTTTGAAAAAAAAATGGAATTGAATATTTAAAATGAAGTTTGAAGTAGTAAAGCTTAATTTTGAGAATCTTTCGTTTCTTTTGGCTTTTGGCTTAATTCGATCCAACCATTGCTACCGACAGGGCTCTGAGAAGATCCTGTACCAGCTAAATGTAATGTTGCTGAACAATAAAGGCGTGTTAATTACCTCACTTCAGCAAAAGCATGTACAATTTTACCTTTAAATGCAATGGAATCGTGCCTCTGTGAGGTATGTTAGGTTGTAATTCGCTTATTAGCATTTCTACGTTTATTTTACCTAAACGAAACATTTTTTTAAAATGCTGCTCTGGAATCTCAAAGGGATTCATCACGTCTCGCAGATTTTTTCTTATAATTCTTGTCCTATTCCTAAAATAAACAATTTGTGACGCACTGAAAACTTGTGAAAACATTACAGAAATAAATGCCATTTTTGCGCTATTAAACATTGATCAATTTTGAAGATTTTTTAACCTAACATTTTCGTGAGAAAGTATCGATTGTCTGATAACTCAAAAACTGTCTACACAATTCATGTTTTTATTTATATTGCAACGTTTAACATGAATTACCTCTTCTCATTTTCTTCCACTACGGTTTTTCGAGTGTTTACAGACACACAGAAGGCTTCCTGTAACTATTTACGATATATCCTAAGACGTTACGAGAAACCGTAACTTACGATAATGTTCAGAATTGCATTTATGCTTACGAGGCTTACAGATTTGACTACGATCGCTACAGATGTGTTCAGAATCGCAGCATAAGTCTGAAGCCTATGCGTCACTGCTTGGTACACGAGGCTTCGTACACGAGAGCAGTGACAAAGACAGCGAACGACTCAACGAGAGAGAGAGAGAGAGACAGAGATAGCGAGCGGCTCGGCTGCGTTCGTAGCGGCTCGGCAGCGTTCGCTCCGGTAACGCATTCCGGTAACGCATTCCATTTAACGGTCAGATTTTTTGCTGCGCGACCACCCTCGCTCCCAAACCCCTCATGTAAGGAACTAAAGTTCCAAAAATGACGCCACTCTTCAAAATGGGATCCCCTTCAAAGAGCCGTTGTTTGTTACCAATACAAAACATTTTTCCACATGCCAACCTGTTCTGAATTACGATACGCATTTCATCTTATTATACTGGGCTACGAGGATCTCGTTAACTAGCAAACCATTTAAAAATTTTTGTACATAAACGGTGAACCATTGGTTTCATAATTGCGCTAGTTTCATTTCTTAATATTCATAAACAAATTTCTTATGAATTTTTGAAACAAAATGCTAACTTTGGCTCAAATTGACCTAGAACATTTTGTTTTAATTCATGTAAAAATGCCAGCTTGCCGAATATGAAAATGAAGATCCATTTATTATCATCGGTCAAATTTTAACAATTATTTACTTTCTATATTATATCATTAATCCAATCGTAGCTAAAATTTGAGACAAAATTATCTTTGGTTAAGCTAATGAACTTGAATAAGTATATATTTTGAGAATATAAAATAGAAGTTTATGTATTATACAAGCGGATAAAATAAACGTTAATATCGCGAGTTAAACGTTGATTGTATCCCCGAGTGTATTACAAAGTTTTATTCAATTTTGCCATATATAAACTGACGTTTAGCGGAGTAAGTCCAATTTTGAAGAGAAAATTTGACAGATGACAACTTCAGTGCCGCAACCTTGACAAAGACGAAAACAATTTTAAACATATAAAACGTCACTTTATGCGGCAAAATTGAATAGGCAGCGTATTAAAACATTTTAATCCGCTGCCTAAATAAACAAAATAAACAATGACTTTATAGGTTTGATTTGACATCAATAAACGTCTGTTTATATGGCAAAATTGAATAAAATATTTTATTTTCGAGCAATAGGGAAAACGTTATTCGTAAATGTTTATAATTAAAAATGTTAATATCTTTGTACAAGAAAACTACTTTCCTTAACTTCTTTCTGATTCATATTGATAGTTTAGCTTTCCTTCTTTCTTATGGTATTTGCATAGTTGCTGTATCTTTAATATTTTCTGACTTATGTTATTGCAAAGGAATGGTCTCTGTGATAAACAAATGAAATAAGATTTAAACTATTGACGGATTGATCTGAAAGTTAGATTAATGTAGTATTAGAAAATTCACATTTTCGCGTATTTAACGGAGTTGTAAGTGAATTTTTTAAAGATTCATTATTAATTTATATTTTGTCTTATTTTGCAAATTTCTTAATTTATCAACATTTGTATAACGCTCTTTTGAAGCTTATTTCATGTTATAAATGGTGATTACTTAGATCTTTTTATTTGATATAGCCTTGTGCAATGATAAGCGATAATAGCGAAAATTTAGATTTTTCCACTTAATTGTTAATGAATAAAAAATATGACCGAATCTCACGCAGAAAGGTGGTAGATCTCATCCTGTAGGTCAACATTACCTAAAACCCGTCTCATATATCTGGATGTTTCAGTCTTGTTAAATTTTTATTTCCCTGAGCTAGTATCACATTACCAGACAGTCGAATATTACAATTGAAATTCGATTCTTTTGAGAAAAGGGAGGGAAAAGGCACAAACACGTCTCGCAGCTCTTTGTGTTTTTTGGTTCAAAAAATTCGACACACGACTTTAATAATTCGAGTGTAATGAACTCCTGTTGCCTTCGCGTGGAAAGAAATATTTTAAGGGTTCTTACACAGCAAACAAGATCGAAGTCCTACAATAACGGAACAAGGTCGTAGCGATTGATTTCGGGTTTACTTACGTCCGTCTTCGTTCTTTTGTTTTTCAGCTTGTACGTTTTGCGTGGGTCTAAATTACGCTTTTATTAAAATCTAACTAACCAACCAGTAGAGAGTGCTTGGTTAATTGGCGATAAATCTCGAGCGTCTGAGTAATTACTGTCCTTGTTGGAACATTTTTTTTTCGGTATCAATTATAATTTCGTCCTGATTAAAACGTTCGTCTTAAGCCACGTCCTTTTCCTCCCGTCAAAATGGTCTCATTAATTTTTTTTTCAGGCTGTACTGATACGTGCTCCTCCCGGCTATCGATCGTTGGACTTACTACTATCGTTCCGCCCCTTTGGCGAAATCTAAATTAGGCGAGTATTGTAAACGTTTTTCGCTCCGGGTTCATTAGGGCGTTAGTCGGGACATTTTCCCATTGAGTAAGCGCGACACACACGATCGCAATCAGCGATTTTTCGCTCTTAATTGGGCGATTACTACGTGCGATTAGTCCACGTGAGGCAGGTGAGAATTTTGGGGGGAAGTTCGGATATGATAACGCACGACCGGTCCGAGGGGGAGATAAATCCTCGTATCCGCTCGACTTTTCGATTGGAAAGACGTGTTCCGGCGGCGAGCGTGTTGTTTTAACGGAGAAATACGACGGTCCTCGATGAGGAAAAATGCACGGGGCTTTCGCGCTTCATCTGCATTAAAATAAATTACGTTTCTTGACTGCGGCTCCTGTTTTCGTACTCACCTAAAGCTATCCGTATATACGAAGATCAAACGTCGGATTACGTGCCGCGGAGTTAACTACAGTTCGTATCCACGAAGCATCTTGATAGGATTAAATGGTGGAATCACGAATCGACTGTTCGATACCATGAAAGCCGAGTGCACGTTAAAACAATACCCAGTTTAATGGGGAATCAGAGCCGATAAGCTACGTGAATGATGCATTCCCACGAAGCGGCTTACCATGTTGAAAGATAGAAGAAAATGAAATCTTCACCACCTTATGAATTCAATTTTGTAGTTACTTCAGTTAACCGATTTCGGCCTGTAATTGGTTCCAACATCAGACCTATTATACAAATCTAGGATTTCAACCCTTCAAAACCACCTTTCTACTTAATGAAAATTCTTGAATGGCTTCCTAATTACTACATGGACAACGTGAGGAGTGTCTTCCTTGTGAGTTTCAGTTTTTTATCTCTATGATTGTGAAAAAAGTTAAATTATGCAGTGTAAACGTCCCTTTCTCATCGTCTGTCATACGACAAAGACAAGGATCGACTGTTCGATACAACGAATGCAAGTTAAGGGTGCACTCTCTGTCAAAACTGGAAACACTTTTTTGAGTTTGGGATTACCTGCCGGTTTACAAAACATTGTAACGTTACGCCAGACCCATGCGTGCGAGCTAGAGTGAGAGCGACAACAATAGACAGAGATCGACCGTGGCGGTTGTTGCGACGCATCTATCTCTTTTACACAACAGCGTCCGTGTGAAAGCCCGATTTGGCGATCGGCTCGGTTCGCGAGCGCGATGGAAGGGGACGAAGGGGTACGCGCTACGGTCGCTACCCGCGTTCTGATTACACTGTTTCCACTTCCTCGTCAGCGATGACGACGACAGCAGTCAGCACACTATTATTTATAAAGTTATCTGAATATTTACTGTGCATAACATTGCTTATTCCTATTACAGTGACAATTGGAGCAATAAGGTATTCAATTCTTGCATTCTAAGAGTTCGATTAGCTATATAATCTCATATATTTGTTCTTGCATCGGTCAATGAGTACAGTAATAATAGGTTATGTTACGATGATACTTCTTGAAAGAACACGATCCTTCTTTTCCCTGTTAATGTTTATCTAGAAACGCCCAGAAGGTAATAAATTGTTCTTCCTTTACGGCCCAATTAACGGAGCGCTTTGAAGTGATCGCCGAGGTCCGATAAGAGTAAACACGTTGCGCGCTGCTGTTTACTTTTCGCGTTACAATAATTTAGTGATAATAATTTTATTCAAGTCATAAACGTATTCAATTTTTCATCAATGTTTTCTTATGACGTTATCACGTAAAATTATTGTCCGTAAACCGACTTTAAAGACAACTAAATTTTTTGAAAAAGCTGTTTTATTTAGTCAAAAAATTTTTTTAGACATTCCTGGAAAAAATATAGACGAAATTCAAAATGATTCGGTTCTTTAGACTTTTTACATAGACCTAAAAAAACTTTTTTGGATTTTTTTTAAATTGGTTTAGGACTGTTTTTAAAAATCGGAGTTTTTTGGGGAAAAGTACGTGTATAAATTGGAAGGAGTGATATTTATATGCATTTTTTGCATTTTTATAGATCCATGTCCTAGAAAAAGTCTAAAGAACAGAATCCATTTTGAATTTTGTCTTTATTTTTTTCAGGAAGACCACAGTGATTGGTACTAGCAAATAAAGGCATTTTTACAAGACACCTTCTGCCGCCCCCATATATTATTAAAAAATTTATTTATTTTTTTGCATTCCTCCATAAATATAGAGCAATATTAAAAAAAAAATTTACGGAATACAATAGCCTATTTAAAAAAATCCCAAAAAGTGTTTTATTTTCCAATTTTGAAAGAAACTGCCCCCTTAAAACAATACAAGTTTATTGGGGAATCAGAGCTGATAAGCTACGTGAGTGAAGCATTCACCCGAAGCGGCTTACCATGTTAAAGGGTAAAAAAATGAAATCTTCACCATCTCATAAATTGAATTTTGAAGTTAATTCTGAATTACTGAAATTATTTTCGCATTTGATCTATCCCAAACATTACTTATTAAAAATTAATTTTTACTCTACTTTAGAAATCGATATCAATACAGCAGTAATGTGTAAGGTACGGTATGTAAAGAATTGTATTATTAAAGTTTCGTTGAAATATGCCAAATCTTTAAATTTTCAATCAACGTAAAGAAGAACTGAACACTTCAATACAAAAATAGTATTGTACAAATTTGCTTTTCGCGTTCAAAATAGACCAATTAATAACCTTGTGTTGTTATATATTATTCCTAGTTTTTATCTTACCTCAAAGATGTTTTCTCAAGCTTATTTAATCTGTTTATATCTATATTTTACACGAAAAGTTATTTTGAAGGTAGTTCTGTTTATGAAATTGATAAAGAAAAAACACAAAGATTTCGAATTGGATAGTAAAATTCATGGGATTGTTAAATCTGGTTTTGTGGGTAATGAAAATACGGAAAGAGAATTTTATAGTTCAGCGATAGTAACATAACTAACGCGGTTCTATGACACCGACTCGCATTTATGCCACCGGGGGCTTTAGGTGGCGCCACTAGTCGCCAAAGGTCTCCGGGCACATATCTCCAAATAGAAGCTGTTTAAGGCTATTCCGAAGCAATTTGTAGCTATTCTGTAGTTTCTAAGAACTGTCTAAAGCACAGAAGCTGTTTATGTCAGTTTGGAGTTCTGTTTGGTGGCCCTTTGTGACTAGTACAGTCATTTTCAGACACTGGCGTCAAAAATGTGTGTTAGTGTTGCAGTACCGCCCTAGTTATACTACTACTGATGTTCATTTTAAAGCAACGGACTACTGGCTGTAAGCGGTTTTGATAGTGTAGGTGAATTTGGCTTCGGTTATTCTGAATATTAATTATTTCATAATTAACATAATTAAGGGTTAATTAAAAATGGAATTCTTTTTTATACAACCAAATTGCGAAGTTTTTGTAATTTTCAACAACAAAGTTGAAGAAAGTCGTAAGTTGCATTTTCAATAAATGTTAAGAAGGGTAATATCCTAAAGAGATATTTTTAATGTTTCATTGCGTCAAATTGAAGTTGATATTTATTTTAAAATATTAATGTCTCATTTACTCTTTGAGCCGATAGTAATATGTGCTTTGGTTAGTTTTCGCGCTGTTTTAAGTGATTGGTGAAGGATACCTTGATAGGTTCTCTTGTTAGGGATAAAGTTATCAGTTATCAGGAAGCGTGAATGACTAATCACAAATATTATTTAACATTGTAGTGTATTTCCAAAAGTAAAACTTCATTATATCTAAAAACAATAAATAATTTCGCCATATTCTTAACACAATGATATTGACGTTACACAGCCTCAATGCATGATAATTCTACATATAATTTATTATACTTAATTAACTTATTTTAATAACCTAATATGTGGTACGTACATACACACTAGTTAAGTCTGGAACTTCAACCATGATAAAATGATGATTAAAATTATGAAAAGACAGATCACTCAACAACGATAAAAATGTATTAATTGTAAAATTGAACACAACTTGAAATACTGTAATTAATGGATATTAATAACTAAGAGTTTGAATTGGGAAAACAAAGGTGTCAGTATAGATGGGAAGATGCTAAATAATCTACGATTTGCAGACGATATACTGCTGATAACAGACAACCTCAAAGAAGCCGGTTTAATGATAAACGAACTGAAGCAGGCAACTGAAAATGTTGGCCTTTACATAAACCAGCAAAAAACAAAAATCATGACAAACCTAGTACTGGGAGGGACTATTTTACTAGACAGCAAAGCCATTGAGGAAGTCGACGAATACAAATACTTGGGATACCAAATTAGAATAAATAGAGACAACCAAACAAAGGAATTACAGAGGAGGATTGGTCTTGGATGGGCAGCATATGGAAGATTGAGAGATATTTTCGATAGTGACGTTCCAATGAGCTTTAAACGGAAAGTATACGATCAGTGCGTGCTGCCAGTAATGACTTATGGCGCCGAAACGCTTACCTTGACAAAAGGCATTGTGGAGAAATTGGAAGTGGCCCAGAGAAGGATGGAGAGAGCTATGCTGGGTATTGGGATCCAAGATCGTATCAGAAACACCGAAATTCGACGAAGGACTGGGGTACAGGACATAATCCGGCGAATACCACATTAAAGTGGAAATGGGCGGGACATGTTGCGAGATTTAAGGACGACAGGTGGACCATAAGAATAACAAATTGGAGACCCAGAGAGGATAAAAGAAGCAGGGGTAGACCACCAACAAGATGGAGTGACGATATAGAGAGGATTAGAGGACACTGGATGAGAACAGCTCAAGAGAGAACCCAGTGGAGCAGTTTAATGGAGGCCTATGTCCAGCAGTGGACTCAACACCAGGCTGGATGATGATGATGATGATGAATAACTAAGAAATGAGTTTTTAACAGAAGCTATTTTTTAAAAATCGTAAATGAAAAATTTGTATAAGTTTGTGATAGGTACGTATAAAAAGGATGGGCTTGGTGAATGGTAGTAACAGGTACTCGGACTTTTCTCTCTCGTTGTCATGTGGATTTTGTGGTTGTGGGAGTTATAAATTTGAACTTGAAGACGTTAAATTTGAAACTATGCCTTCATACAACTCATTACAATTTCATCGTTATTTTATCACTCTGATTTTGATATTGTTATTATTGCAAAGCTTATCATGTGCCTTGTGGAAGAAACTTTTCGACTGAAAAGTGTTAAAAAAGTGTTTAACATTTAACGGAATCTAAATTTTACATTAAGCAACATGGGAGAGGTTGCCTTTTATCATTTCATATTAAAATTCGGAACATTTAAATGTATACAAATTCAAAGTGATTAATAAAATATTCAGTAACAAAGGAGATTTCAACAAATAAAGTAACGACTAACAACGGGCATTCTTACCTTAAAAAAAATAATTAACATAATTTTGCAATCAACTCGATTAATTGGGTTGTATTTTGAATACAGTTCAGGCTTTCCTGGAGTTGATTTAACTTCGTTAAGAATAAAGAAATAGCTGTATAAATATTTTCATTCGCAAGTCGAGAGGCCAATTTGTGACGCACTTCAAAACTTGAGAATAACCTCATGTTTGATACATCGTAGCGTATCCTCAGAATATTTTCATATAAAATTTACGTTTTCTCTCCACGATCAATAGGAATTCATTTTTTCCTTCCAATACTCTCCCCCTGGCTCTCCTCTATTGTGTTGCCGGATTCCAATCTCTCACACTTCGAAAGGGAATTCCTTCAGACATGAAAATTTCCAAACTCCTCTCTCTATCGGGACGATTACAGATTTCTTCTCGCACTCTACGAATTTCTCAGGGGAGGCAGTCAAAGAAAGTGATTTCCTCTTAATCGTGTTTAGAACAGCTTAATAAATGGGGAGACGTAATTTCGGTAAAAAGCTTATCGGGCGAAACTTTTCGGGCTCGAGTAGACGACGGAGTCCAGAGGAGAAACCAGATTGGTACGCCTTAGGTCCGACGTCTCTAATAAATTGATATATATGAGGTGAGTAAAAATCAAACTTTGACCGATCGATTACGGTTCGTTACTAAATTGAGTGTAGGATGAGGATCCCGCGTCTCTATCTTCCTCTTTGTTTAAACACCACACCTGTTAACCGTCCGTCCGACGAAGAAAACGCGATTAATGACATGTTCAACGTCTAACTAAGGCCCCATGTCACATCATTATAATAGAATAGAGACGTTATTAATACCGTTCTGGAGAATTAATTAAAGCCCAATACAATTATGTGACGGGTCATCGATTATAACGAAGGGATGAATAGCTTAGCCGGGAAGTTTTACACGATACCAACTTTGTTCTAGTTGATGCTAAGACGGTAGATGGTGGGTTGTTTAATCGATACTTTGCTACACGGATTATGAGCATATAAGACGTTGCGTTACAATTTAAATAGTGGTTAAAGTAACGGAATTAAACGAGTCACGGTGAAGCCCCTTTGGTAAAATAAAAGGAGGTTGTCCAAGTTCTCACAGTCGTATTTATCGACGATCTTTTATTGTGTACTTACCAAGTTTCCTAATCGCAGTGTTCATTAGGATAATTTTGAGGATTTGGAACTGAATTGTTACAATTTTTTTTACTTTATGACTTCTTTGACCAAGTTAGTTGTTTGTATTTGGTTAACGACGTTCTTTCCTCTGTGGCTGCGCCCTGGAAGTAGTTATTTTAAGTTTTTAAGTGTTACGCCTGAAGATGACCTCGCAGTAGGTCGAAACCGGTTGCGTTATTTCAAATAAAGTGTTGGCAAGATATAGAAATTTTTCCTTCTTTCTCCCCTCTGGTACTTTGAATAACCCAATTCGGAGAGAGACGTTTAGTTATTTGTGTTACAACCACAGAAATATAATAAACTGTAGAACGCCAATCAGTTCTGAACAATGTGATATCCCATAGGGCATATTGGTCTATTTGTGAGTTTGCGTAGTAAATAGTAAACTAAGCTGGATATTTCAGCGTGTTATCAGGGCAGGACTAAGGGTTTCGTGAAGCTGATATAAGACAATAAGTTGATATGAAGTTTGATATGGCATCAAGCTGATAAGTTGTCGATATGAATATTTTCTTGAAACGGCTTTTTGAAAATGGAAATGTTATGCTCATGAAAAATTGAGTCCACAAATTAGTTTGAATTGTCATAAAAAAAAGGAATAGTGTTCATGTAGTCTGTTGCGATTTCATAAGCGAGCTCCATTGATGCAATCGCATCAGATTGGGCTACTTAAAGTGGAAAAATATGTTAATGTAATGGTTTTCTTTTTGGAAACATTATTGGAAATGTCCTGTGGGTGTAGTGGCAAATGCAATTTTAAGTATGGTTGGTGTGCTAGTTATGAAGATTCCTGTAATAATCGGTAACGTGTGTTGCAAATTACGCAAAACTGCGCTGTGAACAGAGAGAGTTGGAGGTGATGACGTGCCATGGGTACGTCGTCCTGCAATTCTCAAATTTACTGCTCTACGTGCCGAAATATGTTTCCACTTCAATGAATGTCTGTCCATCGGCGTACCGTCTTAACCACTATGCCATCATTCATCTACATAACAAACCAACTTGAAACTTTGCAACAGAAAATTTCCTGAAATTCAAAAATTAAATAGCATATGAGCTCAATTTGAGTTTAATGTTAAGCACAAACTTATCTTCCAGCCTGATGCGCACATCACAGAAACCATATTCGTCAGTTGTCACTCACATATTATTCTGTGGGATTTCTCCCTAGAGCTTTCGTCCAAGAGATGTATTTTCTTGAAACGAGCCTAGGGAAAATAATACCATTACTGTTTCAGAATTCATTAAGTTTTCCTACATAATTGATTACAACTCGGGTCATAATTGGGAGTGTTACCATCTTGATAATTGTAGGTATCTTGCTTTATACGCAATAATTTTATAATAAAAGTATAAAACTTGTTGAAGTATAAAAACTTGTTGAAGTTTGAATATTTGAACTGGCTGTTTCTTGTGTCCTATTTCCGAATTCATGTGTCCTGTATGCAGCCATGCGTGCGTGTTTCCAGTTTATTAAATGTTCTAAAGATAATGTTTTGGGAAAGTTTGGTTGATTTCCCAATTAACCATAACACCAAATTTACCAAATCAATTTAAAAGGGTGATAAATATTTTCAGTATCTATCTACAATTTAAAAAAGTAAGATAAATCTTCGCCCTAACGGTAATAATTGGGCAATAATTGGTACACTGGTTAGCTTTCTCATCCCTCTCTCATTATTAGTTATAAATCTTCTCGTAATTAATAAATTTATAAACATATACAATTCATGATTGGTTTTTAGATTAAATGTAGGAACCTCTACATTTCACGATTGCTTTTTGAATTAAATTAATTAATTAGTATGAACATAATTGCATAATTTTCAGACTACATGGATTGAGGAGAACATTTTTCTTAAGCGTGAGTGGATTAACAAATATATTTTATCCAGTCGCACAGAAAGTGTGCCAACTGTATTGTAAAATGTTGTTGATTTCGATATATAAATAATGAAATTTGCAAATTGTGTTGAAAAATCGGGACATTTTAAGATATAACAAATGATAACTTGTAATCGACGTACAGTTGAATTTCAAAATTCTCATATCCTGTACGTGTACTGAAAAATCAACATACTTTTTCAATCTAAATTTTATACTCTCAAGCCTTTGTACTATTTTGAACTGAGTTGCAAAAGCAATGTGCATCCTCGCGTTATTTACAAGAAAAATAAATTTTTATAACTTTAAACAGATATAAACTAGCTATACCTCGCGTTTATACTGCAACTAAAATACTTTATGGTTAGATTTTAAAATTAATAACCGCTACATAAATTCATCTCGACAACATTACATTTTATTCCCCATATAGAAAATTCTGAAACGACGAAGACCTATTATCCCTTTTTAAAAATATCCTATTCGTTTGAAAGCGAAATAGGGTTTCTTTTATATAAATCTATCAACTGAAAAGGTGTATCACTTTCGAAATTACATTTCAATGTATCTTCCTTGAACATCCAGACCTTATGTGTTTGCAACACGATCGTTACAGGATATATTTTTTAAAGATATTTATCAAAAGAAGAGAATTTAAGTATAAAGTTTATGGGTTTTCATCCACAGATCGAGAGCGATTTAAGTTCTTTGATATTTGGAGATTTACATTAAACCAGAATACAAAGTAACAAGTATCAGCATAATAAATGTTTTAAATTTGAAACAATCGATACACTAGTAAGGAAAATGCACAAGTGTTTTCAGATTTTTAGGAATACATTATAAGCCCTCGAGACGTTAGTTATTGTAATTAAACCATCATTAAGTTTTTTTAGGCACCCTACAATAGTTACATAACTACGTTTCAAGAATAATACAACAATATTGGTTACAACTAAAACTTTTAAACTTAAACAAGTAATTATATATTGATACCATAAATGTTCTAAGTTAGATATGAGACATCAATGAATCCATTCTATTGAGTTCACTTATAAGCTGGTTACTCGTTTTTGCGCTGATATTTATTACTACCATCAAATCAAATAAATTAACTTTATCTACTTTGCGTTACTAATGATCTCATTATTACACCGAAAATAGTGTAATAATATTCCTATTATTACACTACTTTTGGTAACTTTTAGTTTTGTTAAATTGGTACATCAGCCTGTCACGTAGACGTACGTAGACGTCAAGGTTAAATTATTAGTATTTCAATAAATTTCTTGAGCAGCTTTGCGTATCTCTGGGGGTGTACAGGGCAATTCTACATTTTTGTCTTCCAGTTCACGCACATAAGTAAGTATACTCTATTCACATCAAATCCCGATGCACGTCATTTTGATGACATCACCAAACATCCAATACTACCAACTTAATATAGTCACAGGACATCGCAATTTATGTGTTCCGTATATATTTTAGGTTGAGAATACACATAACCATATATATTGTCAACCTAAAATATACACGGAACACATGAATTGCTATGCCCTGTGACTATATTAAGTTGGTAGTATTGGATGATTCTGACGTCCGCTTCGCTCCGCTCGTCGTGCTTTAAAACTCTCGTGTGACAATACTCCGTCTTATTAAACTAGTATAATAATATACTATTATGGTAAAATCGAGGTATATTTAATGTAGTTAAAATGTAAATTAACATGTTTCTAAAAATATTCAGAAGGTTCCTCGGAGTTACATTCTAGTGTGCTTACCTAGAAATCCGGTATTTTTCTAGAATATTCTACAATGTCTCTTATATGTAGAACGATGCAGATAACGCTAATAATTTCCTAAAACTTAAGTTTATACCGGTTTCTGCTATTACCGACGATTTTCTAGAAAGTTTTCACAGTTAAGTTAGTTGTTTTTACACCCGAATATTATTGGAACTGCCAACAACTAGTTTAGCAATGCCGGTGCCTATGAATTTGATACTTATCTTTGATTTTTAACGTATTTTCCACCCCTTTTCGGCCCCTATGTCCATTGGGTTTTGATTTTAAAAACTTCAACGGTATATGAACTATTCATTCCAGCTACCCAAAAATTTTGAATTCGATTGTAACATCGGCCATTTTGTGTAATATCTCTCCTTATCAATCCCTGTGGGTTGAATTTGGAAGTGTACGGTGTCACGATTTACCTTAGCGACCCAGAAAAATATGAATTTAGCACTAATATCAGTCATTTTCCACCCCTTTCTTCACCCTTTTGCCATGCTCATCCTGCAAGCAGTGGGTCGTTTTACTAGTACAGTACTTCAAGTGACATCAATTATTCCTTTGTTAGCAAAAAGGATGTAATTTTAATAAGTAAGGTCGACCTGTCTGAGCGAATTTAATAATAATTACATTACATATTGGCGCCTCCACCATATGTCACGTCAGAGATGCTGTGTCCCTGGAGGTATGGCAAGGGGGGTGGATAAAAGGAAAAAATTATGAAAAAGGCTCGTTTACTTCCCTACAAAATAAACATTACATGGAAAATGATACTCGACAAACAGTTAGAAGGAAAGGATAATTTAAATAAAAGAGTTAAACAGTCAAGAAACAATAGAAATAACTACGTTACAAGGTTAAGATTAGCTCACTTTGGTACACATCTCGAAGACGACCAACTTGATCGAAAACTGATCGATCTTTCCCTTAGGTATTTAAACTAACCTAATTGCTGATTTCGCGATTTTAGTTTCCCAGTTTCATGATCGATGGATTGCAATATTATTTTCCTCGTCGCAGTTTAGTTACTGTTCGTGATATTATGGTAATGGATTTGACCTCCAAAGCTGCGAAGCTCAAGGCCATCTCGATCCAGAAACATGACTGTACTTCACAAGTTAAAACTCATTAATTTAATTATTCCATTCAGTGAATATCGTTTGTTACTTTTATTATATGGGATCGTTCATCTATTGAAATTTTTTCAATCTCGCTGCGACTCAATTATGAAGCTTTTAAACTGAAACGTTTCCATCGATCGCTGCAGGGCTTGTCGTAACCCATCATCATGCATTTCACCTACATATTTTTAACCTACATCGCGGACTCTGAAACATATTTATATATGCGCGTCGTCGTTCGATGCTTTCGTTCCCTTATAACGTTCCCCACTCCTTTGATAAACGATTTTAGTGCCAACTGAAAAGCAAAATAGAAGGCACTTGGCTTACGGCCAATATGCAAACATAGTTTCATTGTTGCGGGCACGTAGAATGCCAGAAAACACCCGAAGCAATAGAAGAGTAGCAGATAGGAAGTGCGGTCATAAAATCGCCTGTCACATACATCGTATTGTACGATAACGCCGAGAGAAGCAAACACAATATCGTGCGATTTCGGTGAAAAAAAGATTATTCGAGGATACAATCGGCAAATCTCATTTCGACCCAGCAAGAGTACTAATAAGGAATTTTATTTCTCTTTTGAAAAATTGTGCAGGGGAAGTTTAATATTTTCGGAGGGGAACGGGACGGGATCTTTATTAAAGAATTAAATACAATGCGAAATTCGTGGAGCGGGCTTCCCTTCGATGGGTCCCTTGCGGTAATCAAAGGAATGGACGGAGATTGGATATTATCGGCGCTTCGGTAGATCATTATAGGGCGGAGTAATAAATTTTAATGTAGTGATATCGAGGGCTACTCCATTTGAATTTCGAAGCGGGAAGGTTTTGAGCTGCCTTCGAAAAATCCTTGGGAAAAATGTCTATGTGGAACATTTTAAACTGTACAGAAATATTCAAACAACCCCGTGAATTTCACTATAAAAC
Source organism: Cryptocephalus moraei (assembly GCA_946251905.1). Taxonomy (NCBI): domain Eukaryota; kingdom Metazoa; phylum Arthropoda; class Insecta; order Coleoptera; family Chrysomelidae; genus Cryptocephalus; species Cryptocephalus moraei. Next base: position 16,611,069 of record OX276454.1, read on the forward strand.
GTATCCCGTCTTGTAATTCGAAGCTGAACGCTTCTAACCTAATTAGCATCTATTTACGTTAGCTATACGCGGCCATAGCGTGTTACGTATAATTTGAATCAGTTAAGTAATTACGTCGTTTATTCACCTGTTCTGTTATTATTTAGTAAATTTGCTATTCTCCATCAGTAGTTTCGTCAAATTACCATCGGAACGGGCTTCCCCTTCCAACCCCGCAATACGTATTAAGTCATTACATTACGGAATTACTGGGAATTCTATTAATCACCCTTACTAATTGAACTACCACCAAACAGTGTGAACGGGAATAATTAATTTCGATAACAATCGGATAGCAACATAACATCACAAACGGATATATTATTAGTTTTTAATTTAGGCGACGATGTACAAAACACGGCCGTGAGCCGAGTCCAAAAAAGTGTCTCATAGCAAACCACTTCAGATTTAAAACATAGATTGCCCTTCACGCGATTGACCAAAATGTGCAAGTCTGGCAGCTTTGAAGTGGGGCGTTTAATGGGGGTGTAATGTTAAAGTTACCCCTAGTTGTGGCTCCCAAAGTGCGATAAGAAACCAAATAAAATTTGATGGGTTGCTTTGTTCGTGATGCACAGTTCACTAAAAAAATTATGCCAGACACATAGGATGTTTGAGCCGGTTTCCTATCAGTCAAAGGGGGTCGCTAAAATTGCTCTGTTTGGTGATGTCTGGCGGGGTGATCAACCCACCCTATGTGTCTCGCATAATTTTTTTAGTGAATTGTGCATCACGAACAAACCAACCCATCAAATTTTATTTGGTTTCTTATCACCCTGAATTAGGGGTGACTTTTAAACTAAACCCCAATTAAACGCCCCACTTCAAAGCTGCCAGACTTGCACATTTTGGTCATTCGCGTGAAGGGCAATCTATGATTTAAATTTGAAGTGGTTTACTATGAGACACTTTTTTGGACTCGGCTCACGGCCTATAAGTTTTATTGTCTAAATCTTGAATGTCGCGAGTATTACTTGTTGTTAGTTACAGAATCTCCAATTTTGATGTGAAATGTTGTAACAACTGTTTGTAAATTTCTTTTCTTAAGTGATATTCATGATGCTATACCGTACAATGTAGTTTTCATTGAGATCTCTAACTCAGGCTGATCGATCGATTTTTAATTTTTGGTACTGCACAGTTCGTATCCTGTTTAATAACAGCCGTACCAAGAGCTTTTTCCAAAAATAAGCTGATTTTTCAAAATTAATATTTAAATATAAAAATAATTTTGTAAGTTGGTTCGGAACAATCAAAAGTGGTTTATTATATATAAATATATAGGGTGTTAGGGGTTTGACTGCCTTTATTTTAACAGGCGACAGTATTCACCAAAGTAAACAAAAAACCTTATATAACAGGGGTCCTAAAACAAACCGTATTCGAGAAAAAAAATTAACAAACTTCTAATTTTAAGGTTTAAAAATTTAGTTTTATTAAAGAATCTCACATAATTTTGTTAATGAAATAACCATAAGATGTATTCTTTTAACGTATTTATGTTTATTTTTTTACAAAACAATTTTTTGTTTAAAGAATAAAAAATATTCTAATCAATACAACTCGATAAAATGGCTATGACGCGGTGTGGCAACACTGCGAATTTATCGCACGCGTCGCGAAACATTGAACCCGCACAGCTATTTACATGTATACGGTTCATTTCTTGTCGGTGTTGCCGAGTTGTGGTGAAATGCTTTGATAAAATAACTCGACTTTTCTCGAAAACGGTTGGTTTCAGGATCCCCGTTATTTAGGATTTTTTGTTTGTTTTGATGAATACTATCACCTATTAAAATAAAGGCAGTCAAACCCCTAACACCCTATATAGTGATTATTTTGATGTATGTGTATAGGTGAGCGGGTCTTCATGGGGGCATATCTCTTAATATTAATTAAAATATTCAATTGTTAATAAAAACTATTTTTGGGTTGTAACGAGATTATCTATGTATTAAAAGTTACCAGAAACTACTTATATTATAATATATACAACTTCATCAAATCGGGCAAGAGCTTTATGAAATTTAAATGCCTAATTTTCCGGGACTATTATAAAATCTCGCTTTGCCAGACAACCTCCTCTCTTTCGTTCGTTCTATGTTTCCTTTCCAGTTATTTCTATTTTCTTTTATTCCTCCATTACTGTTTAAAATATTTAATTCTGTTTTATATCCCTGAAAATTAATTTGTCGAGTTTTGTATAATGTTCTTTTCTCTTATAAATTTCATCTCGTGAGCTTGTATTCTGTTTTCTCTTTTTGTTTTTGTATAAGATGGTTTGTTTGTAGTGGAACTCGTTAACGATTTTGTGTGGGAGTGCTGTGTCCATTAAAACAAAGAGACAGATTTAAAGGAAATGTACATATAGAGGTAGAATTGTGTTTGGTATTATACAGTCATGTATTTTGTTAACACTTTTTACACATGGATTTTACCCACGAAACTAGTACTCGTCAATTACTTGATTATCAAGATTCATCGTCAAACTCTTGTCAAACATAACAGGGCAATCTGATGAACATAGTCAATTTTCTAGACTTCCTACTATTAATCAAAAACTTGATCCATAAATCTGTCTTTTAAACCAAGGTAAGCAAATTTTCTAAGACTCTAATGAACTTTAATGTATTAATTGGAAATTAGTTAATCTTGAAATATGTATAATAATTTTTATTATTTTATTCTTTAATTAACCAATGTTGCCACGTTTGCAGAAAAATCCAATGTATTCTAGTCGCCCTACTCAGAAATGAATACGACTTTTGTAGTATTAGTTAACATTCATTCTAAAACCTTAACGTTAATAAATTCGAGCACCCGAAACACAAATATGGATTTCTCCATTTTCAATACATTTCTTAAAAATCACATTAAGCCTAGTCAATTATATAGAGACATTCTTTCAGAGACATACATTTCTTGAACATTGCTTTTGTCCAAGAAACTAATTTAGTCAAATTGCAGAAACTGCGATTTTAACAAGAAACAAATTAATTAATATAAATATTTTTTTCATTTTTCAGAATATCAATTAATTTTTAATCGGAAGTCTGTTCTATAAATCTATCTTTTAAATTAAATGCAGCTAATTTCACAAAAATCCAAAGGACTCAAGTTGATAACCGAAAAAAATCAATCCAATTTTTAATAAAAAATCAATATCAATGATAAATCTTTTTTTATACCCAAATCAACAGTATGCACAAACAACCTCTTTCTGTTATGCGGCAGTTATGGGAACTTGTAATAATATTTTTATAAGCTAAATAATTTCCATCGGCTAAATCAGTAAAATGTAATCAATAATGATATGTAAATTACATTTCTATAATTCTGTAGTGGAAGATTCAAAATATCTGTATGAGATGATCTGTAAAGACAAATCGGTCAAATCTTCAACTTGCCGTCAGCATGAAATATGTTACGCCGTGAGTAATAGTATATCCAAACGCGTGGTATAATAAGTATATACAATGTACCTATTGTAACGCGAAATGTAAACAGCAGCGCGAAACGTGTTTACTCTTATTGGACCTCGGCGGCCACTTCAAGGCGATCCGTTAATTGGCTCATAAAAGGAGAATGGAGAATAATCTCGAACATCTTATTAAAGAAAGAATGATCTATCACGTTCCGGGCCTTTATCGAATAAACATTATTAGGGAAAAGAATAAACTGGAATCTTCTCGAATACAATTGAGATATGTATATAAACGGGCTTGCGGTCGTAGATATTATATTAGACGTGAAGACGCGAGTGAGAAAACAGTGCGAAAAACGGACAAGTGAAATAAATTAGCAGTTAAGAGTGTGACATAAATTAATTAGTTAGGAAATAGTTAAGATAAATTAAGTAGTGTGTGGTGTCTGTCGACTCTACGATCAACATAAAAGAGAGCTAAGTAGGGTTGTAGGGATTTAATAGGGAATTTAGGGAACATACTCTTCAATTAGGGATTAATAACCATTAAATAGGAAACTAGAGCAACTAGTTATTAAAACATCTTAGGTAAAAATTTCCACTTGCAAATTAAGTAATCAAAATTAATTAGAACAAACTTAGTCAGGGAAATAATTTAGTGAACGGTCTGATAAAGTAATCAAATATGTAGTAATTAATAACTATTAAAAAGGGTATTAAAACAATTGAGTCGCTTAGGTGGACGAAACAGCGCGGATCAAAGTGATAATTTCAAAATCTTACAACAATTAATTAATCGCGTAAGCATAACGCCAGTCTCGTAATATGATAATACACGCGCTCCGTAAGGTCAAGCACACAGCTAGGTCAGGGAAATTACAATCTAGGACGCCGAAAGGTAACAAAACTTAATTTGCCATTTAACCAATGTAATTTTAAGATGTATAAAAGCTTGTGAAATTTTGGTAATAAACCAGTATACGATGTATGCTCAAAACGACAGTGTGTTGTGATCTTTCTTCACGCCACTTAACCCGACATCCCAAAACCTAACAAACTTCAACCCGGAGGGTACGTCACGCCCTCTCTCCAAACTACTAGAACATCAAACCCCGGATCTGCACGATACGCCCTCAGATCCAAACCCGGAGAAGTACGTCACGCCCTCTCTCCAAACTACAAGAACTTCAACAACTTCAAGAGATCACGTCACGCCCTGATCTCCGCCTACAAGAACTTCAAGAACTTCAAGAGATCACGTCACGCCCTGATCTCCGACTACAAGAACTTCAAAGAGATCACGTCACGCCCTGATCCCCGCCTACAAGAACGTCTGCAGCCTTACAACCTGGAGACAAGATTCATCTCCGCAGCCACCCATGAGTTACGAGAGATATCTATATACAGTCCATTCTCTAAAGAGATCATTTCACACTTCGTTCATATCTGATTAAAAACAGTGTGTAAATAAATTAAAATAAACGTTACACTATATACATATGCGGAGTATAAGCTTGTGTACCCTCTCATAAGTTTCTCCCTACCTCCCCGCCCCCCCTTAAAGTTGTCTGATAAAATATGATATTGCACGTGCATGCATGAGTATTTTTCTAAATTATATTTATTATGATATAAAAATGCAGCATGGCAACCTTTATGTTTATTCCATTTTTTATAATGAAGTGAAAGTTTTTTAAAATGAATTTATAATCTCGTGAAGGTAAAGGTAAGGTAGAATTTAAACAATGTTTGGGAGATGCTTCAACATTACCTAACTCCTTTATTTACAGATTTTTCTTTGGTTTTTCCAACTTATAATTCACGATGCGTGTAAGTTAAAAGTCAAATTTGTTTTCTTTTTCCTTCGAGCCACTTATTTACGGCGTGCTTAATAATTTTTGGGCAAAGTGTTCAAGTTTGTATGAGGGAAACTTTCAGAGCCGCTCTTGAATGTACGTTCGAGGATAGAGCGGAGCTAATTTCATTAGCAATCTGCGGCGGATTTATTGTCCCAGCAAATTTTGGCTTCTAAAATTAGCTGCATTGTACTAGCGACGTTCTCGCGGCTTCAGCGACGATAAATACGGCCCGTGATAATAAGAGAGCGCCGCCTGTACTACCGCAACAGGGTAGACTTGACGATAACGGATCTTCCACTATTTTTCCCGGATTGGATTAATCAACTCCTGTTTAACTATGCGGAATGTAGGTGATGAATCCTTCGGCGGTGCAGATAATTTTTCACTTAAAATAATTCGCCCGCAACCCGAGCCTGAGTTTCATTAAAGTTTTCCAGCTTCAATATTTCATGAATATAAATAAGTCCCCGGAGATTTTCACTGTTCGGAATTTCTAAGGGCGACCGGGTCCATTACGACGCTCTCGCCGAAATCTAGAATTTAATCAAACGTACACTTAGTTTCAATTAGTATAGGCAAAGGAGCGGAAAACGCAGGCGGAATATCCCCCAGGTTCCGAAGGGCCCTATCGGAATTTTCTCCTCTCTTTTTTCCACATCCAATTTATCGTAGCATCTGGGTTATTTCCCTCCGTTTGATTTCCCCCAATGAAGCATTAACCGTTCGCTATTTGTTCGTAATGTTTTCGAGGTTTAGTAGCAGGCAAACTAGTTGAAACTGTCAGAAACAGCGGAACACTTACATCGGCGCTCCTTTCATTACGAAACCGTCACCCTACGTCAATCAGTGTTTTCGTAACTCAGGAACCAACTAGCCGAATTAATAGTATATTGTACTAGGGTCCTAATTCACAAGTCGTGATGTCAAAGAGACGACCTCTTAGGTAACTCTATCCGTCGTGAAGGTAAAATAAAACTGCCTCGCGCGTTCCTTCTGAAATAATTTGAAATTCAATATTTCGTTACAAATTGATAATTCACGCGATACTATGCTGGTTGTAATGGACACCAACAATTTCAAAGCTCCTTCACCAAAAGAGTTGAAACTCGCTGAACTTCCCTAGGATACTTTCATTAATAGTTCAAAAAATATGAATTTTTGAAACTTGAAGTTGTGGCCAACTGCAACTAGACGCATTCAATGTTGCCAATTTTTTACATAAAACGTCACAAATTTAAAAATTTTCGAAAATTATTAACTTATATACACTTAAAAACCCGTTAATAAATTTTACAATTTTTTTAAATTGATTTTTAAAATCCTTGCAATTTGCAACTTTAATCGCATGACTGTCTTATACTTAGTTAACACTATCAACTTTAAAAGCCCTTCACAAGAAAAGTTGAAACTCACTATACTCTCAGAGTACACTTTGCTCCATGTTTTTAGTGAGTACCTACTGTCGAAATATGATTTTGAATATTTTTTTATGAATTTTTAAAATCGTTGCGAACTACCACATTTTCCAACCAGTTTGTCATATTGTTATATGGAAACCGAGAACTTCATAACTCTTTTACTAAAGGAGTTGAAATTGTATACTTCCCAGGAGAAACATTTCAGTAATTAAGATTCTAGTGAGTTTCACCACAATCTGAATGTAAATAATTTGTTATGAATTTTTAAAATCATTACAAATTGCCATTTCAGCCAACCACTATGTCGGATTGTTAAATGGTCACCGAAAACTTCAAAACTCCTTCATTGATAGAGTTGAAATTTACCAAACTTCCAGAAGTGACTTTCGGTAAAATCTCTAGTGAGTTCTACAAAAATCTGAGATTCAATACAGAAATTATGAATTTTTGTTACTAGAAATCGTGGCAAATTGCAACTAATCGCGTTCAATGTTGTTCAATTTTTTATATGTAGCGTCACAAATTTAAAACTCCTGATTAAAAATTTTAAAAATTCACTAAGTGTCTTCCAAACGCTTAAAAAACCGTTACTGAATTTTACAATTTTTTTTATTGATTTTTAAAATCCTTGCAAATTGTCTTATACTTAGATAACACTATCAACGTTAAACCTCCTTCACAAGAAGAGTTGAGACTCACTATACTCTCAAAGTATACTTGGCTTAATGGTTTGAGTGAGTGCTATCTAAATATGATTTTGAATAATTTTTTATGAATTTTTAAAATCATTGCAAACTGCCATTGCAGCCAACCACTATGTCGGGTTGTTAAATGGTCACCGACAACTTCAAAAGTTCCTTCCTGAAAGAGTTGAAGCTTCTTCAACTTTCCAAAGATACTTTCGTTAATATTTCTAGTGAGTTCTATGAAAATCTGAGATTTCATACAGAAATTATGAATTTTTGAAATTAGAAATCGTGGCAAATTGCAACTACTCGGGTTCATTGTTGCCAATTTTTTATATGTAGCGTCACAAATTTAAAACTCCTTATTAAAAATTTAAGAAATTTATTAAGCTTCTTCCAAACACTTAAAAAACCGTTAGGGATTTTACAATTTTTTGTAATGGATTTTTGAAATCCTTGCAAGTTGCAACTTTATCACATCATTTTCTTATAGTTAGTTAACACTACCAACTTAAAACTCCTTCATATGAAGAGTTGAAACTCACTATGCTCTCATAGTACACTTCGCTCAATATTATAGTGAGTACTACTGAAATCTGATTTTGAATATTTATTTATGAATTTTTAAAATCGTTGCAAACTGCCACTTTTTCCAACCAACCTGTCATATTGTTAAATGTGAACTGACAACTTCAAAACTCTTTTACTAAAGGAGTTGAAACTCTATTCTTTCCATGGACATTTCAGTAATTACAATTCTAGTGAGATTCACCATAATCTGAACGTAAATAATTTTTTATAGATTTTTAAATTCATTGCAAACTGCCATTTCAGCCAACCACTATGTCGAATTGTTAAATATCACTGACAACATCAAAACTCCTTCACTGAAAGAGTTGAAATTGATCAAACTTCCCAAATATACTTTCGGTAATATTTTTAGTGAGTTCTATGAAAATCTGAGATTCCATACAGAAATTATGAATTTTTGAAACTCGAAATTATGTCAAATTGCAACTACTCGCGTTCAATTTTGCCAATTTTTTATATATAGCGTCACAAATTTAAAACTCCTAATTAAAAATTTAAGAAATGTATTAAACGTCTTCCAATCACTTAAAAAACCGTTAGGGATTTTACAATTTTTTGTAATGGATTTTTAAAATCCTTGCACATTGCAATTTTATCACATCACTTTCTTATAGTTAGTTAACACTACCAACTTAAAACTCCTTCATATGAAGAGTTGAAACTCACTATGCTCTCATAGTACACTTCGTTCAATATTTTAGTGGGTACTACCAAAATCTGATTTTGAATATTTATTTATGAATTTTTAAAATCGTTACAAACTGTCACCTTTTCCAACCAGCCTGTCATATTGTTAAATGTGAACTGACAACTTCAAAACTCTTTTACTAAAGGAGTTGAAACTCTATTCTTTCCACGGACATTTCAGTAATTACAATTCTAGTGAGATTCAACATAATCTGAACGTAAATAATTTTTTATAGATTTTTAAATTCATTGCAAACTGCCATTTCAGCCAACCACTATGTCGAATTGTTAAATGATTACCGACAACTTCAAAATTCCCTTACTAATAGAGTTGAAACGCGTTGAACTCCACAAGGATACTTCAGTAAACAATTTTTATGTAAGTTACCACAGTTTGAGATTCAATAAAAAATTATACAGGTTTGAAACTAAATGTGTGGCAAATAGCAAGTACGTGCGTTCAGTGTTGTCAATTTTTTACGTAAAGCACTACTACTTTAAATCTCCTTCATGAAAATTTCTGGAACGTATTCAGAATACTTTGTTATACAGCTATTAGTGAAATTTGCAATAATGTGAATTTCAATACCTTTTATTAATTTTAAAATCAACATTGCTAATTTTAACTTTATTCAATCATTGTCATGTAGTTAAATAACCACCTCCAACTTTAAAGCTACTTCACAGAAAAAGTTAAAACTCACTAAGCTTCCTAAAAACACTTCATTCAATAAATTTACTGGGTTTAACCATAACCTGTGTGTAAATAATAATTTATGAATTTTCAAGTTTATTGCAAACTTCCACTTCTACCATCCAACATGTCAGGTTGTTAAATAAAGACCAAGAACTTCATTACTCGTTCACTAAAAGATTTGAAACTCACTAAACTCCACGATCACACGTAACTAAACGATTCTAGTGAGTTATACAAAAATCTGAGTTTCGGTATAAACATTATAAATGTTTACATGAAATTGTGACAAATAGAAACTGAACGCTTTCAGTTGTGTCAGTTTTTTCATAATGCGAAACAACTTTAAAACTTATTTTCAAGAAGTGCGAACTTACGTAAGTCTTCAAATATTTTAATATACATAGAACCATTAGTAAATTTTACAATGCTTTGTGTTTTAATAGTTTTATTCATTTTTAAAATCCTTGCCAATTGCAACTTCCTCCAATCAAAGTGGTTAATGAAATACCTGCAACTTCAAAACTCCTTCACTAAAAACATTGGAACTCAGTAAACTTTCAAAAGACACTTCATTTAATACTTCTAGTGAGTTTTACGAAAATCTGAGATTCAATTTAAAAATTATGAATTTTTAAAACAAAAAATCGAGGCACATTACAATTACATGCGTTCAATGTTTTACATGAGGCGTCACACCTTTAAGACTTCTCTACAAAAGGTACTCAAATTCACTAACAAGTCTAAAAAACACTTCAGCAAACAACTGTAGGTGAATTTTACAATAATGTGAGTTTAAATACTCTTTTATGAATTTTTAAAATCATTTGGAACTGCTACTTCACCTGACCACAGTGCTTGTTAATATGTAAACACCTCCAACTTCAAAACTACTTCAGAGAAAGAGTTAAAACTCGCTAAGCTTACCAAAGACACCGCAATCAATAATTTTACTGAGTTTTATCATAATCTGAGTGTTCATGATTTATTTACGAATTTTCATATTTATTCAATCTACTACTTGATTCCACCACTAAGACCTATTTTTAAATGGACACCAACAACGTCAAAACTCCTCACTAAAAGCATTGAAACAAACTAGCTTCAGAAGTACACTTTAATAAAGAACTACTATGAGTTTCAGTCAGTCCAGTGACGTCATTCAATTTTGGAACAGTCCGAGCTTATAAATCGTTTCGAACGAATACATCGTTTCTGCAAAAGTATTGTAATGCGAGAAGTAAACAAAGCGACACATGTTTACTCGCTCCGAGTGAAGCGGTTACTTCAAAAGAATTACTACGACGCGTAAAAGACAGCTGCATGAATTCTGCCGGATTGTTGTTTACGAAAAGTAATTTGTGACCTTCTGAACATTTCCTACGTAGGCGTTGTTAAAGGAACAATCGTACCTTCTAGAACGTACGAGACGATTCTCGATCATGGTTGGGGTGTATATATAAGGGGGCTTGTGATCGAGGGAGTTAGTTAGAAGTAGAGAAGCAGACGTGAACGCGACATACGATCCGAAAGCGGAGCAGTACAAATAAATTAAGTAGTGTCTAGTCTAGTGTACAAGTAGTTAAGTGTGTTAAATAAATTAGTGTTCAATTAATGTAAATAAATTAGAAAATAAACGTTACAGTATTATATTACCGAATTTCAATTTTGGGACAGTCCGAGCTTATAACATTCAATCTACTATTAAGTATTTTGGGCATAACACTAAATTTGTACCAATTGATACAAAAAAAAGACTGATAAGGTAATTAAAACACTTTTTAATTATTTTTTGAGATAAAGCAATCCGTTCGCTTTTTGGTTACCTCGAATACATAAGACATTTTGGATAAATCCTCTAAGTTCTTAAAGTGGCGACTCATTGTTGATGTAAGGGAAAAGAAAGTCTTCACCACCATCAAAAAAGTTTTAATTAAAATAGGTGACCGGTTTCGGCCGTAGCCATCATCAGACCTAAAATTTTTATGTACATAGAAACGGAAACGAAATTATTATTAGTAGCTAAGAAGGTTTGGTTAAGGTTAGAAGTCAGAGATTTATATAAAAACTTAAATTTTATTAACATAAAGCTAAAATTTCTATTTTTTCTATTAAATTCGAAGTTTGACTATCGAGAATTCAATGAAATTGATCAAAACATTAGACAATACGTGTTTGACATGGGTAATAGTTATTTTAAAAAATTGTCTGTTAAGTTGAGTTCACTTGTTAGGTATCACCAAGTTTCCCACAGTCATAGTAATTCTAGAGCATATAATTACACTATGAACAACAACAAAGAACAAAGGTCGATGTTTAAATTTCATGAACGAGTTAAAAACTTGAGCAGTTCCACTTTTTCATCTTCTGAATTAACTCTTTTAAACAAAGGTTTGAAATTTAATCTCCCGTTAGCTCAGTCTCAAAAACAACATGCTTTAAAAACCTTAACTGTTGAATCGGAAGTCATTGTGCAATCCTCGAAACATGTTAACACCACGTTATTAACAAATGACATTAACAGGTCTCTAAAAATTTTCTCAGAGGGTTTCAATGTTCTATCGAGTAATACTTACAGGTCTCATCTACAGTCATTAACTAGAAAAAGAGTTAAAGAAAATTTAGTGTTTTCGAAAGCGGATAAAGGGAATGCCACCGTTATTTTAGATAGGTCCCAGTACATCCAAAAAGTGACGGATTTCCTGGAGAATGGTTCATTCGTTTTATTACAGAACAATCCATTAAAGAGCTATTTATTGAAATTAAACAATTGTTTTAAAAAACATACAGATTTATTTAAATTGTTGGGCTTCAACAGATTCTCAGATTTAGGGATGAATCCTATGATTCCTAGATTATACGGTCTACCAAAAATTCACAAGACAGGGGTGCCTATTAGACCAGTGGTGTCATTTATGAATTCTCCAACCTATAAATTGTCGTCCATACTGAACAATATGTTAAGGGAGTTAACTGATTTCAAAAACCCCTTCTCAGTTAAAAATTCAATAGAATTAGCCAAGGTCTTGTCACAAATACAAATACCAAGTAATTGTATATTATTTTCTATAGATGTAGTCAATTTGTTTCCTAGTATTCCGGTTGAAGAATGTTTATTCAACTTGAGAATCTTACTTTTAGAAAACAACATCCCTACTTACGTCATTTTAAACTTATTGGAAGTATTAGATTTGGTCTTGGCCCAGAATTTTTTCTTATTTAATGACAAATTTTATTCCCAGATCGATGGTCTAGCTATGGGGAGTTGTTTATCCCCATTTTTGGCTGAGATCTTTATGCACAGTTTAGAGGTAAGATTCACAAGTCATGTTTCTTTTAAATCTCGAATTATTAAATACGTTAGATATGTGGATGATTGTTTGTTTCTGTTCTTGGGTGAGAAAGAGGATGCTTTAGTTTTCTTAGATTATTTGAACACTATACACAGTAAAATTTCGTTCACAATTGAGTTTGAAAATAATGGTCAAATCCCCTTTTTAGATATTCTCGTTAAGAGAAATAACAATTCATTGTCGTTTGAAGTTTATAGGAAAGATACGGCCACAGATGTTTTAATACCTTCCGATTCGAATCATCCTTGGCAACACAAGATGTCCGCCTTTCATGCTCTTTTCACCAGGTTGTTTTCTTTACCTCTAGACAGATTGTCCTTTGATAAAGAACTCGAAACTATAAGACATTTGGCATTGGTTAATGGTTACCCATTAAAAGTAATTGATAAATTCTACTATTCATATTTTTCCAAATTTAACCTAACTTTTAACATTTCTTCGACAGTAACTTCACATATTTTCAGGAGTTTAACATATTTCGGACCTATTTCTTTGACTTTGGCTAAGATTTTTAGAAAACATGACATTTATATTTCGTTTAGAACATCGTTGAACCTCAGGTCGTTTTTATGCCTTAATAAAGATTCAATCCCTTCAATTTTGAAATCCGGGGTATATAAACTAACATGTAATTCTTGCAATGCTTATTATATTGGCCAAACGAGGCGCCAATTTGTAACTCGACTAAAAGAACATGAAAAATGGGTGATTAAATTTCAATCTTCCGATATAAACCACACGCCTTCAACGTTTGCCAATCATGTCTTAGCCGAAAAACATATGCTTATTCTAGAGAGTGCGTTTACCCCTTTACATTTTGAGGATCGAAACAAACATTTAAATGCATTAGAAACTTTGGAGATTTTAATTCATTCCGACGATCAAGATTTCTTAAATGACCAAAAAAATTTGGACGCGTCACCGATTGTTTCGTTTGTTTCCAACATTTTAAAACATAAGTAATTGATCTTTGTGGGGGACGTTCCTTTTCCCATCGAATTTTGGACTTGTGTTTTGAGTTTAAGATTTGGTTGTATGAAGAGTATTCCCCTTGCTTAAGAATTGTTTAGTTTTTTCCGTTTTCTAGTTTGTTTTTAACACAACATTTCTATATCTTACACTTTACAATATAATTTTATTCGTACATGACTAAGTAGTTTTGAGATTATTTCATGTTTTATGTTGATGTTTGTGAATACGATGGTTGACTGTTTGACTTTGACATACGCCTTTCGTTGTTGTTGTTCTATCCGAGCCTCGTGGTCGTTATTCGTTAATGTGTAAAGGTTATTTCACAACTTTCTAACTGTTCATTCTCGCATCAAGATTTGACGAAGGACTGAAGATATTTGAAGGTTTTTGTTTGATTTCATCCTTCCGTGAAGATCGAGGTTGGGAAATTTGATGGTACCATGCGGTTATTGTTCGGTTGGTGTACGACATAACCTTATTTTTATGTAGTTTGTCACATCTTCATGATTGGTAATATGTTTTTACATTTTTCGTTTCCGTTTCTATGTACATAAAAATTTTAGGTCTGATGATGGCTACGGCCGAAACCGGTCACCTATTTTAATTAAAACTTTTTTGATGGTGGTGAAGACTTTCTTTTCCCTTACATCAACATAAGACATTGTTTCTGGAAAAGTATTATAATACCGAATCGTTTAATTTTGCAAGTTAAATTAAGGAATATCGCCAAGTCGACTACAACTTTCTTTGCCAACATTTTTGTTTGTCTTTGAGCTTTCTGTATTTTAATCTATTGGCGAATAACAGCTCTTTGAAAGCATCGCTCTTAATTTATGCTTGCCATCGCCTTTTGGTTCGTCTAACGATTTCCTTCACTTTCCCGTTCAATTAATTCGTACCCGGGCGCTCTTGAGAGCAATTAAATAAAATCTCCGGTATCCCTCCGCTTGGATACCAAATCAGATTAGATATTTCGGGCGAATAATTGAAGTTAACAGCAAATTAGGTCGACCATATCATGCCTGTAATTTCCAAAGGTGTTACGAGGTAATGTAGGTGTATTATTATTGGCATAAAACGCGGTTCCGGAAGATGGAAACAATTCCATAAAAATGGAATCTCACGAAGCTGATGGCGAGGGAAATAAAACCGCCAAGTTTTACCGGAATATACGACGCTGTTGCGATTACGCCCGGAAATATTTCCCAACTCGGTAAAATTTAAGCCACTTTATGAACAATACAGGCATGCAAAATTCAACAATAAAAGTACGGAAGGGGGTTTTACACACACGGGCTTCATGAGCGGTATCATTTATATTCATATTTATTTATATAACAAACTAGCAGGTTCGAGTGAATATTGCAGAGGCAACGAATTAATAATCTACGACTCGCAGGCGGACAATTTACGATTTCCAACAATTAAATTATTTAACTGCACCAGCCACCGCAGCGCACGACCGTCAGTTCGAAACCTGATAAAATCTACGGAATTCGCTAAAACCGCTTCCGCTTCAGCTGCAGCAAACAATTCGTTTCGATTAAAATTTAAACAACGAATAGTTTTTGCTCCAATTACAGGATCACAGAACAGTCCCAGAATCGACCCCAGAGGAGGGCTTAATAACCCCCGACCGCACCCCACCTCAAGGCACTTTTACTTTTCGATAACGTCGCGGCAAACTTCTACGGGAACCCCTGAAGTTTTTCTCCCTGTTAATTCAACACTTACCGTCGTTTTCAGAAAAGCCAAAACCGGGAAAGTTACTCGGATGATTGATATGGAACAAGTTTCCGTGAATTAGGCAAAGAAAAACATTTATACGAGATGTTCCGCGATCGAGTTTCGGGATTCTGACGATGAGAATTATTGCGATGGGGAGGGAAATTAATGAGTTAAGGGGGAAGATATCGGTTCGCGATATTAAGTTACTTAAGGCGATCTCGAATGACGAGACAAAGTGTACAATCATCTCGAACTTTTAGTTTGTATACGCATTAATAAGTCGATAATGTGAAATTCGTATTGAAAGTATTGTCACGCCCAGGGGTATGCTCAGTAACGAAAATGGTGCGTTTGTCGTAGTACTCAAAAAATTTGGTAATTTGGTCGATAATTTCACGTGATATCGTCATAAGATAACATTGATGAAAAATTGCATATGTTTATGAATTCCATTGAATTATTATCACTAAATTATCATTGATTAATTCGCTGCTTTTAAAAAGCCCGCATTAACCAATTTTATATTATAGAATTATCATTTTAGACACATTGTTATGCATGTGTGAATTTAAACATTAATCTTGAACCTGACATGAATTGCGGACAATTTTTGTCATTGAATACTAAATGAAAGCAGTCGACTTTTTATACGATCATTCATAATAATTTATTAGTCCAAATCGTAACATAACCTATTACTACTGCACTCGCTGACCGATGCTACTTTGTTTTAACGATGAAAGAACAAATATATGAAATTATATAGCTAATCAAAATCTTAAAATGCAAGAATCAATTACCTTATTGCCGCAATTTTGACTGTAATAAGCAATGGTACTGACTGGAAATATCCAGTTCACTTTATGAATAGCCGGCAATACGTTAACGTCAAGCTGTGTACTGCCGCTGTCTCTCTTTCACGCGGACCCAAGCGCCATGCAGAATGGAAGGGAGGTAGATGGCGTCAGAAGCGAAACCCTAACATACGTGTGCGTACAATGCGTCGCAAGCCAAACGAAGGTCGATCTCTGTCACTTGTTCTCGCTCTCGCTTCCACGCATGGGTCAGGCCGGGCGTAACGTTACAATGTTTTCTGGGATGTGTAGCCCGCACATGGATTTATAAGACGTTTATCACGTCAAAAGACAAAAAGATGAGACCAAAATTGCGTTGCGGTACTTACATCTAATGAAACTGCGGAGTTGGGTTTCTTCTAATATCCGATAGAATAATGTTAATTAAAATAGACAGCAGACCCGTCAATATGAATATCATACAGATATTGCCAGTGCCTAAGAAGAGTATAACTCTGAAAAACGCGGCAAAGAGTATAACTTTCAATAAACACGGCGACAACTATTACTTCTAATTGTATGTCAGGGAAAAGTATAACTCTTAATAATGCGTCAGCGATTAGAATTACTCTTTGACTTGTGTCAGCGAATAAAGTCATTTCTATTCATGCGCCCACGAAAACAATTATTTTTAAATATTATTCGGTGAAAACAATTATTATTCGATAAGTGTCAGCGAAAATAATTTCTTCTGATTCTGAATCCGCGAAGAGTATAACTCATAATAATACGCGGCAATAAAAAGAATTGCTTAATAATTGTTGGCGAAGAAAGGTATCTCTGTTTCAAAGTTTTATATCCCTCAAATTTTAATAGTTTTAAATAAACATTTAATAATATATTTGTTATAATTAATGTAAGAGGTAAATATCACAACAAACGTATAAGTACTCGAAGTTTTACATATTTTATCATACATTTTAAAATAACAGATATAAATTAATTTTCAATAGTTGTAAATAAATTCATCCTCATATAATAAAATTTATATGTTGGGAATACAATGTTTTTTTAAGAATTAGTTGTTTTTTAATAATTTATTACAGTCTCCATCGTTTGCAATAATTACTTTCACAAAAAAATTTAAAAAAAGCAAAAATAATTGTTTATAACAAACTATTGAATAATTATTGCAAAAAGAACCGTGCAATAATTGTTATGTTCACGTGTTACCCAAAATTTAAAAAAAAAACGTTGAAATCGGTCCAGAATTACCGAAGATATCGCAAATTTTCAGACGATTACGATTTGAAGATGATTTTCGGTGCACCCGAATTGCGGTGCGGATTGCCCTGCCCGCTAATACCCTACCCGAATTGCGGTGAAGAAATATTTTCTAACTGTTGCTGTAACCCGAATTGCGGTACCGATCCTACAGTTATAAAATCGATCATCGGTCCTGTTTGTTTTACAAAACTTCAATTGTTTATCTTTGCCCCAACAAGCGATAGCGAATAGAACGAAAAGAGTTTGAAAGAAGTTTGATACATTATTTTTTATAAACTCACACAGGTACGAATTTACCTATCTTGGGAGGTACACCGGAGTTATTTCAAATTATCGTTAAATTATCATTCAGTAGGTAGAGATATCGCCTAACTTGCTGGACCGCAATTCGGGTGAGGGATTATATCCATTTTTCAGAACAGATGTACCTGTAGGTCCTTCCTCCGCAATTCGAGTGCGCCCATGATTTTCACCCTTGAACGGTGCTGGTTGATTCTCCCCACCACTTTGTAGTATTTTTATGCTTTGTAGGCATAAAAATTTGTTGGATCATGCTTTTAAAATCGTTATTTATCATAATAAAATAAATATTTTTCGATATTTATGATGGTCATTTTATAGTTAAATAATTGATTTATTCATACGTGTAGTTTCCAGTCTTAATGTTGATAAATAAACAAATAGTGGATTTTCAAAATAAAATGGCTATCTCGTTTGAAAATTATCGTAGGTCAACTTTTTATTTGTCAAAAATTCGTGAAAAATTACCAGGAACACGAACATCAAAACAACATTGAAATAAATGTATTCCTCGCCATGTTATTAACGAAATACCTTATAAACAAATTAGATCATGATGTAAAATCATTTGGGGTGGGGAGGGGGGAAATTTCAATTTCCAATTATATTTATCGAAAATGTAGTTCAAAATGAATAAAATGAGTCCTTGTAAAGTTCTCTAATATGACCGCAACAACCGCGTTTTTTAGGTTGAAAAAAGGCACTTTCTAATAATCAAATACAAAAACTCGTAAACTAATTAATATTTTTTAACCACTTTTTTTTTGCTTATTGCAGATTCAAGTTTCGGCGGGTTTTTGCAATTATTTAAATAAGTTATGTATAATTTTTTTTAGCAGGTCTAAAATGAAGCTCTTTTCAAAAACCTATAAGAAGAAAAAAGTCTAATACTTGTTTTTGTATATGTTTTTTAAATTCATTTAAAAAAACTAATTTTATTGTAATTTTCGCCATTTAATCAATGTTTGAACAATGATCTTGACATTTTCAATTGACCCTTTTTGAAAAATAGTTCTTTTCACCTAAACTTTGATTTTTAAAATATCTCATCCAGAAACGAATTACTTTTTGATTTACATGTACTAGGATTTTATTTGATTGGGCTACTTAGCATAACCGACAATACACAACCACTATGCTTTTTAAAAGAGGAGGAACGTAAATCTGACAAGAAGACATGAAAACCATCCCTTCCCTTAATAAAGGGTGAATTTAGGGCAATTCGTGCCTTAAATTTTAAAGGCGGTTAGGTATTATTTCAAAAAAAAATTCTTCAAAATTAATATATGCTCCAAGATTCAAACACTAGCATTTCCTCATGAAGTAGTGTAGAGGGGGTGTAATTGTTTCTGTCGCTATCTTCAAAACTGATACATCATTTACGGTATCAAATTGTGAAATATCATTGAATATCTTTTCGGGGAGCATCATTTTGAGTAACACATATAAACAAATTGTTTGGAAGGGCATACTCCGCTCGCAACAAAAACGTATCTGAGGGTCCATAAATATTACATATTTTGCTAGGAAAGCATCAGTAAATCTTCATGAATATCACATTTAATTTTTCTTTATTTTCTGTATGCGAGTTCCGCTTTGAAACGGTATCCGGGAAAATATAAAGTTTTCCGTTTGTTACGAGCGGTACTCCTTGCGATTCAATGAACAGCATTATCCGAGCCTGTGCCGGTACACTTCGGTATATATTTCCTCGCGAAATTTCCCCCGATATGATCGGTCTTAAAAGTGGATAAAAGCGAATCTACCGGAAAACGGATTTCGGCACCGGAACCACTGAACTCGTTAATTATTTCGGGAGAATATCAAAGTTACTTTTTGTCAGGTCCATATTTATAAAAGGGCCTGGAATCGATCCACGCGACGAGTTCGAGATTAAAATTTTGCGGTTATACCCATTCGCTGAATTTAGGTACTCTTTTGTGAACAGGTTGGTTGCATTCAGATTGCACAATATGACGCATGCCGCATTATAATACAGTTTGCAACGAGTGCTCTGTGCCTCACGGCAAAATTTAATTAACTGTTCCTACGTAAATGAGGTCTTTGTAGTTCCATTTGCTCGATTATAAGCGTAGCTCGAATTTGTTTATGCGACTTTTAAAGCCTTAATTACTGTACATAACATTTTTTTAATGAAATATTCAACGCTAAGAGCTCTTCGGTACGGAGTTTTAATAAAATGTATGCAAACGAATCAAAGCTTGCCGGATGGGGGACTTTTTCACCCTCCACATTTTTTAGTCTTTAATAATTTTTTAATAATTCAGTATGTAAATGTTTACGGTACATTAAACAAATGGGCATCTGATGCGTTATGGTACTGCATGTAGTGTAAATTAAATGACTGTCATTAAAAGCATATATGTAATTCAAAGCGGGATTTATGAGTTAACTTGAATTTTAGTTAAAAAGTCATTCCTTAAAATGGTTATTTTTTTAATTAAAAGATGACAACAAGAACGCCATCTAACAAGACAGTTATCCCAAGTGTCAATCGCTGATTCGCACGAGACGAAACGAGACGAGACTTTGAAAAATCTCGTCTTATCTCGCAAAAAAAGTGGAAAGTCTCGTCTCGAGTCTCGTCTCGCAATAAAAGTCTCGTCTCGTCTCATTTTGCGCGCGAGAGTCTCGCAAAAGTCTCGCAAATTTCTCGCAAAATCTCGCGATTTCGTGCATAGCTTGCATTTTGCCGTTTTATTACGTCCGGTTCCTCCTTGCTCCTCAATTATATAGAAATGCTTATCAAATTTGCTTCTTTGACGAGAACTGAAATAAACCAATTTTTATAGGTCGATTATAACATGAGAAGTCGGGTGAGAAATAGATAGATAATCTCCAAAGGTCGGTCCAAAGCCGGTCCAAAATGTCTATGCCGATGCTGCTAAATAGTTTTTATATCTCGTTGAAGTAATAAAATTTATGATCTTATTGTTAAAACTGATTGTCGTAACTTATTGCGGTAACCAAAATTATTATGCTTACTTGCAATTTTAAAATAAATATTAAAATGAGCAAGTAATAACCAAATTTGTTTGGTTTGTCCGAGGCAATAATTCTAGTATAATAGTAGTACACGTGGCAATATCTCGGAAAGCCTTAAAAAGGTAAACATTGCGTAACAGTTATTGTAAACACAGGCTTCTCGCTATTATGCGGCTTTAAAAAATGTGTTTCAATAACATTCGCGATAATTAGAATAATTAATTATTATTTGCCATTTTTTTCTGGGATACTTCGATTCTTTTGCGAGACTCTTGTGCGAGATTTGAGACGAGACTTTCTGAAAGTCTCGTCTTGTCTCGCAAGTAAGATTTAAAGTATCGTCTCGAGTCTCGTCTCGAAAACGAGACGAGACTCTCGCAAACGAGAATGTCGTGGGCATCACTAGCTGATTTTGTTAACAATACAATAAAAAATAAACTAAGGGGTTAAGTTTCTCTTGTAGCGATTCGTCATCCATTCTTGAACACAATCTTATAACAATACAACTAAACTAATAAAATGAGCCTTCCATCTGGATTTCCTTCGCCAAATATAAAAATAGTTCTCTGGAATAAATTTTCCCCGACTTCAGAGCCAGTAAACTTTCAAAAATATCCTCTTCTCCGGGTCTTTCACATTCCTCCCGTCTCTCTCTCTCTCTCTCTCTCTCTCTCTCTCTCTCTCTCTCTCTCTCTCTCTCTCTCTCTCTCTCTCTCTTGAAGAAGATTTAAACCAATACTTCTGGAATTGTTAACGGCCTCTCCCGCCATCCTTCACCCCCTTTATCGTCCCTCCTTCGCCACTCTCGACTTGCACTGCAATAATTCCAGTCGTACACCGTATATACCCCTGGAAATTTGTAACCCTCCCTACGTATAACTTAAGCCCTCGTGGAAGTTCGCGGAGAGATAGGGAGAGCGGAGTTGCGACTCTTGACCTAATATATGTTTATTCGGAGTTGTGCGATGACTTCCCCTTAATAAAACTTCGGGGGGGGGGGGGTCCTGCGAACTTACTGAGCCGTCGTACGTGCGGGGAATGCCGGGGGGGGTGGGGGTGGGGACTGCTTGTAAGAGGGAAGTTCTGCTCGTTTAATGTCTGGTTAATATTTCCCCGTGGTGGGGTTAAATAGGATTTTTCTAGAAAGTTGTAAAATTTAAAACTGTTTTTTTTTTATTTCAGTGAAACTGTGCAAATTTACCATTTGCCAGTTTACTTAAGTAAAGTAAATTATTAAGTTTGACTAAATGACCGTTACCGAAAATAGGTCAAAAAATTGTGGGATTTTGTAATGTAAATATTATATATTTCCAATTTTTCTTCAAACTTTTATGCCATAAGTGCTATAATGTACTATAATGTAAAATCTATAATCTAAAAAACCTATAATGAAAAATCAGCTTTTTAACGAAGCTAATGTATTTTTGAGCTCATAACCTGAAGCTAAAAGTGAAAATTTTAAACACACAATTGTAATTCTTCTAAAATTGTTATCGGCCGATTGCAAATGCTACAGCTTTCTTCGTAACTTCCTAACTTTATTTAGCTCAAAACAACTTTAGAAGCAAACTCATATCCTCAAGGGTCTCTAAGTGGTGACTCGTCGTATCGTACTTTAGAAACGTGGTGTTGCTCTTCAAATTTCATGTTATTTCAAGCCATGACGAGCAAAGGACAGCTTGAAGATGTCACATTATCCTTATGTAGTGGAAACTACTTCAAAAATTTCAGATATAAGATCATTAAAATTGCAACAAGTAGGTAGCTTAGAAATGTCAAATTTCTATGAAATAAAGAGAAACTTTAAAGAAACAAGCTCGACTTAATAAAATAAGGATATCACGTCTTAGTCGAGTAGAGGCTATTATGGAGTGGATACAAAATTTTAAAAAAAATCGATTGTGGCAGCTTTATGGGGTTGACCGTAACTAAAGTTGTTATTCTATAACCCTTTTCAAGAATTTTAAAGCTAACCGTGAATACAGGTAACCTATTAAAACTTAGTAGAACTAAGTGTTTGTATTACGTATTACTGGAATATTACTATCGTAGTGCAAAATGCAAATATATTACTTCAAAGCTATAAATACCTATAAACTTTAGGATTATAGTTGGAAGTAGTGGATAATACATTGCAACTAATTGTAAATATCGGACATGTGAGGTAATTACAGAAGTTTTCGCGAATAAATTTAGATTTATAGTAGCAATAAAGTCAGCAACAATAAAACTTAGCTAGCGTAAAGCGACCAAATATACAGTTCTCGTTCGGTTTACGTCTCATAAACGTTAAGAGTTTAATGTTAAAATGTAAGCAGAGCGAAATGAATCAATTGTGTTCCTTATATCATACAATAATATTTAAAACAGAGCTCAAAACATACTCAAATCATTGCTTTAAGAATTTTGTTCTTTGATTTTTCTGCGCTTCATGTTCTGTGAGATGATTTTTGGGTTAAAATAGAAACTAAAGAATTTTCGTTATTATTTTTTTGATGCATTAGCGTTTCATATGTACTTTATCTTTCAAATTTACAGACAAAACTTTCAGATTGACTCGGTTTTTACTTGGAAATGACATTTAAAGTGATACCAATCAAATCAATACCATTTTTATCCAGCACACCAATAACTGATCATGTGAATTTCATAGAATTGATGCAGAAAATAAATAAGTTACTTTTATTCAATTTTGCCATATAAACTGACGTTTATTGACGTCAAATCGAACCCATAAAGTCATTGTTTATTTTGTTCATTTAGGATTAAAATGTTTTAATACGCCGCTTATTCAATTTTGCCGTATAAAGTGACGTTTTATATGTTTAAAATTGTTTTCGTCGTTGCCAAGGTTGCGGCACTGAAGTTGTCATCTGTCAAATTTTCTCATCAAAATTGGACTTACTCCGCTAAACGTCATTTTATATATGGCAAAATTGAATAAAACGTTGTAATACACTCGCGGATACAATGAACGTTTAACTCGCGATATTAACGCGCTTGCGGCTGCGCCACGCGCGCCTTTAAACATATCGTTCGTTAAACGTTCATTTTATCCGCTTGTATAATAAATAACTATTAAATAAACAGATGCAAAAAAGATGTTTGTGTTTCATATTTTGACTGCGATTTTAAATCATTCAACACAGCATCATCGAATATACATCGAAATGCTATATGGACAATTTGATTGATTTTTTGTCTTTTTTTTTTGCTGTCTACAATATCAAGTTCTCCAAAAAGTTTTGTATGTATTTGGCTTCAAACACATTTCGCTTTTTTACGTTTTCTTCTAAAGATTGTAAAACCGCTATGATATGACTAGAGCGCAAAGATTGTCTAAATTTATTTTTTGTAATATTGCGCTTTGTGATATCTTCTCTAATGCCTCAATGATGGCTTGGAGACTTGCTTGAAAACTAATAATAGCATCGTGCCTTTCGCCTCGCCTTACACAAACGATGTAAACGACGTCTCAAAAGGTTTCTTGATATAAAATCCCTTTTGACGGAAGCGTTATATATGACACTACTACATTAATAGTACCAAAAGTACAGGGTGATCAACAATGACTGTTTGAGTTGGCAATTCTACCTGGAGGATTTTTTTGCCTAAGGGTTTGCAATGCTACAACCAGACAAGGCGTATCAACTTATAGGTTGCCTCAAGCGATCCTGACCTACCACAACGTCATCTACGTCACACGGTGACCGGCGATGCAAAAAATACTTTGAAAAACTCAAAACTGTTGTCAATTACAAACGAAAACGCCAGCCAAACGCCGAATTGTCAGAGTAATACAGAGCATAGATGAAACCAGAGTTAGATTAAACACAGGTAATAAAACTCAGACCTGGGTCGCCAGTCTACGTCACGAACTCCGCCTCCCCTGCGCGACCCCCTCGCCAGGAAGTTTGTTTCATTTATTTGACAAAACAATCAGCGTTATGTAAGTGGCTGGATCGACATAGCAGCGAAGGCCAAATAAAAGAAGAAGAAGAACAATCAGCGATAAGATTGTAGGTTATGTGAATAAAAATTAACGCTTAAAAATGAAACTCGAAATACAGAACAATGATTTAATTAAACCGGCTAAAGGTAATGCTCAAAATGCCCCCCATTTTGGTCCAGACATAAAGTAACTCTTCTTTTTAGGCTCTCGAAGATATTCACCAGCATATTGGGGGTAATGTTTGCCACTTCCTGAACTATTGCCTCCTGCAGCTCCTCTTCAGTATGCAATATATTCCTAAAGACATTGTCCTTCAAGAGCCCAAATAACGCAAAATCTAATGGGGTGAGATCTGGTGACCTACTTGGCCATATGCCCTGACTAATTACTCTGTCGCCGAAATTCTCTCTTAAATATCCCATAGTAGCACGAGCCGTATGTGCCCTTGCAGAGTCTTGTTGGAAATATCCAATTTGATGCTCTTCGTCTGTTAATTGGTTTATAAAAGGCCTCAAAAAGTGTTGGATATATCTCTCCGAATTGACGGTAAAATTAAAAAATATCGGCCCATACACCCGCGTCCTTGAGACTGCCAACCAAACTCCAACTTTAACCGGGTGCAAATTTGTCTCTCTGATAGCATAAGGATTTTCACCTGACCAAATTCTGTAATTTTGTTTATTCACATAGCCGTTGAGATGAAACCAGGCTTCGTCGGAAAAGAAGGTATTGTTAAGGATATCATTATTATTTAATATGTCATTGAACCAATTGCAAAATAAAACTCTCTGCGGGTGATCAGGAGGCGTTAATGACTGGACGATGGAAATTTTGTAAGGGTGATACTTTAATTTCTTTTTAAGCACAGTGGAGCAACTTCCATATGATAAACCTGTAAAACCGTGAATTAGAACAACATGAAAATGTGGAAGTCTTATGGGTAAGAATGAAAATTGGTTGAATAGGAGGCATAAGGACCAAACCTGTTTGAAGTGAGAGCTTTCTTAAGGATTTGCGAGGACTTCTTTGCATTCGAGTTCTGATATCCTCGACAACTTCCTCGTTTAGAGTAGAAGGTCTACCAGTTGATTTTTGTTTGCTTACGCTCCCTGTGTTTAAATAACGTTCAACTACTCGCATACAATGCTGCTGAAAGACAGCAAAAGTGACCAAAGTCTCCGGAAACATTTCCTGAAATTGCTGATATGTCGCTTCGAGAGAGTACTGCCAACCAGTAATTGGGTTATAAATCCCGCTTCGAAAGTACGCCATTCCAACGAAAATATCGTGTTGTAATGTGAAAACCATTTTAAATAAATAAATTTGAAAAGAATAACAGAAATTTGAATTTGACATAGCAAATTCAAATTACCAGTTGTACCATTTAAAAATGAAATTCAGCATTGCCAACTCAAACAGTCATTCTTGATCACGTTGTATTAGGAACAGTTTTAAAGGCAAAATTAATGGTAATAATAAATTTAAGCATGTGCTGTAAGAAATTGATTAATTTAAGTCTGTTGTGTATGGTGCCACGTATTTTTGATAATAGTTGATGCACTCTTTTAACAATTTAACAATATAGTTATTGTAGCATAGACATCAGCAGAATCTGTGTTCATCCATTTAGTTCGAATTCATTATCTTTTAAAAGTGGTTATCCAACACATGACAGTTATGACTGTCATTATTAATGTCATTTTAGACAAGTAAACTACCAAATAGTGAGTTATGGATTATAAGTCACGTTCATATTTAATAGTTATTTATGGTACTAATGTGTTATGTTGAAAATATTTCACGCGAGAAGATTTATACCACAAGACCGTCAGCCGGAGTGGTATAAATTCTCAAGTGACTTAGGAAACATAACACGCTTGTGGCATACAATGTTTCATCCAACAAGTGGAAGAAATCGTTTTTTATGGGATACTAATTAATAAGCTTTGTGATCCTATCAAAGCTACTTGCGTCTCAGTACCCTAAAATGTCAGAATGACTTGACAGTGACTTTTTTACAATTTGGTTAAAGTAGGTTGCTTGTTTGGTGGCCACGGGCAACCTTTAAATATAAATACACTTTAAAAATATGAACGTGACTTATAATCCATAACTCACTAACACACTAGTGTGTTATTTGATAGTTTACTTGTCTAAAATGACATTAATAATGACAGTCATAACTGTCATATGTTGGATAAATTATTAATTTAAAACCAAACAAGCAACCTACTTGTCTTGTCTTATTAAGTTAACGTCTCTTTTACGCTGCCAGGGCCAATTTGGACGGGACCTACAGTTTAATGTGGGCTCCGAACCACGGTCCTCGAGCACGGTTTTACCCCCTTAAGGCTCTCACCCCAGTTGACCCACTCCGTGCTCTACCGACTCAGGGTGTGTGTATCCTAGTCCCGCCCTCCTACAGGATATCCGATTCTATCCGGCCTCGCTACCGGCGTGAATAGGAACGGGATTTTGGATATATTTTACACACTTCCTGCACCACACACAACACCCATGGATTACGTGGGACTCGAACCCACAACGACGATGACCGCCTGATTCAAAGCTTGCGCCTTAAACCATTCGGCCACCGCTGCTCCTAGCAACCTACTTTAACCAAAATGTAAAAAAGTCACTGTCAAGTCATTCTGACATTTATAGGGTACTGTAAATGTAAGTAGCTGTAAGACGCAAGTAGCTTTGATTTGATCACAAAGCTTATTAATTATTATCTCATAAAAAGACGAGTTCTCCCACTTGTTGGATAAAACACTGTATGCCACTCGCGTGTTATGTTGAAAATTAGTCACGCGATAGTCATTCTCCTTTCAACATTACTGATATTTAATATAGTTTATCTCCTGAATTGATTGTGTAATTTAAAATTTCTCGAAATTCAAAGACATAATCGTTTAGATAATAAGAAATAATCGAGATTAATTGTATTCGATCTGTTTGAGTGTTACGTTAATTGTGTTGACAAAGGCTTCTACAAATATTTCTATCTAAATCTAAATATTCATCTTTACCAAGCAATTTTACAAAGGTTATTACTGATTTTAGTACTAGTTTGTAGTTTCGAAAAAGTCCATTACTTCAAAGCGTCTTTTTAAATCTTCCCTGGATTTCATTACTATCAAAGTCGCTACAAAAAATTGATGAAAATTATGTCTTTGCAATGTTTCGTTATTGATATATGTTGCCAACTCTGCATTAATCTTCCTATATACCCTTAACTAAAGATGAACGCATAGTTCGAAACATGTATCAATAATGACACATTGCAAATACATCAGACCTATAATTTGGTGGCGGAGGGCCTTTGACAGTAAACTAAAAGTGATAAAAGACTAATACTAGTTTGTCGAATGTTTTTGAAAATGAAAATGATTTTTTCAAAAACTGACAATATTTACAAAATGGTCTCTTTTACATATCTGGCAAGACTAGCTATTTAAATCGCTCTACGTTTTTATGACTACAATAATGTTATGTAAAATAACATTATTGTTATTTGTTAAATGTGAAAATTTATATATATATATATTATTTATATATTTTTTATATTTTTAGTTCTCAGAAATAATAATTAATTTATCGTACAATATCCAATATCATTAGTAATATTCACTTCTGGTTCTTCTGTAGTCTCTGGAACTTAGTGCTTTAGGGAGGATTATGGGAAAAATAGTAATTTCAGCAATCTCTTGATCATTTTCTTCATTTTAATTGTTAATCTGTTGAAAGAATAAGAAACCTTTATGTTTTACATAAAAAACAGTAATACCGTCCTTAAATGTTGACCTATAGCCCTCCAAAATTAACTATAAATTCGTTTTTGGTTCATCATTTCTAACGATATTCATATGTATGTGGCAGCAAAAATTTCACATACAATTTACTAACTCTTCTTTGAGTTCGACACAATTAATTGAATTCATTACTGAATCTTGAGTATTAAGCGCCTTCGCCATTTTGTAATCGTTTTCGTATATTAGCTTGAACAAGCACTTTGAACCCAATTTGATCCAATTTTGTGAATGCGCCTCAAGATCACCTCAAAACACCGTAGATGTGATAGAATTTCATCATTGACAGTTGTTTATTTTGTATCAAACTGTACTCAAAAGTTTGTTTTACCGTTAAATTTCGATGGTGAAAATTTTTCTTGCCTCCAGAGAATTACATTCCGCTTGTCCATAAGTTTAATGAAATCTTGAGTCATTAATGAAATAATTGAAATCTGATATTACACATTTGGCGTCGTTCTAAGAAATGGTGAAATCGTTTATCTCGCAGCACCAATGTGGTATCTTTAAGAAAATTTTTGTAATTTTCTGGCATTTTCACATGCTCGTTTTGATTACGAAATTAAAAGTATTGCCAGTTTGGTTAAGCAAATAACAATACCAATCGAAGAGTTGATGAAACGGCAAAGTTTTATTGAAATGACATTCAATAGGAATTAATTTTATATTTCAGAAATTTAATTAATTATTAAAGCTTAAGACGTTAATATTATTTAACTGCAATTCATCTCAACTCGGTTCAATTTAAATTAATAAATGACTTAAAACCGAAGTGCAAAACTCCCATTACGCTACCAAAATACGAAAAAGACTTTAGACGTCAAAATCTCACATTAAAAAGTTTCGCTGAAGCGCCGCGCTGCAAATGGCTCTTGTTAATTAAGCCCTCAGTGCTACGAAGTTCATTTCGGCCTTACGCAGCTCCGAGCGTTTTCCGGTTTAACGCTTTCACGTTGTGCATATACGTGTGTTTGTTTATGGAAGCGTCGCCTTCCCAAAATGCAATCCACAACGTCTGAGGTATGAATTACAGACGCCGCTAATTAATATTAGTTAGCAACACCTGTCGGCCAGATTGCAACATGCCGGAAAGGGAAACCGCCCTTGTAACTACTGTGCAACGCGTGATCGTGACAGAGCGGAATTTAATCGTTTTGAAGGAAAAGATGGGAGTTTGAGTTGTCGGGAAGGCAGTGGAGACGTGTAAAAAATTAGGCATTAATTGAATATGTTGGGTAAATATTAGTACTGGGTGATCAAGAAAGACTGTTTGAGTTGGCAATCCTAACTGGAGGATTTTTTTGCCTAAGGGTTTGCAACGCTACAACCAGATATGTTTATTTGACAAAAATTTTACATAACAATCAGCGATAAGAATGTAGGTTATGTGAATAAAACCCTGAAACGTGTCGCGGGACACGCGTTAGGAACTTTAGTTCCTTTTAATTAATAACCAATTTCTTTTTAATTATTCCTTAATAAAACTTTGTAATGTTTAACGTGAAACAGCGACAGTAAGACGGGCATTGCATATAATACACAGCATTGGTTCTATAAGTAAGGCAATGGAATATCGTTCCACGGCTCGGTGCGTCAAGCGCGTGGTCTCTCTCTCTCTCTCCCCCCCCCCACTCCCCCTCTCTCACTCTCTCCCTCACTCTCCCTCACCCCCCCTCTCATCCATTCTCTCCCACTCTCTCACTCACCCCCCCACTCTCTCCCTCACCCCTCCACTCTCTACCACCCACTCCCCCCCACAGAGCCACTACGAACGCTGCCGAGGTAACGCTTTCCGGTAACGCATTCCATTTAACGGTCAGATTTTTTGCGGCGCGACCACCCTCGCTCCCCAATCCCTTGCAAAAGGAACTAAAGTTCCAAAAATAAACGCTTAAAAAATAAAACTCGAAATACAGAACAATGATTTAATTAAACAGCTAAAGGTAATGCTCAAAATGCCCCCCATTTTGGTTCAGACATAAATTAACTCTTCTTTTTAGGCTCTAAAAGATATTCACCAGCATATTGGGGGTAATGTTTGCCAATTCTTGAACTATTGCCTCTCGCAGCTCTTCTTCAGTATGCAATATGTTCCTAAAGACGTTGTCCTTCAAGAGCCCAAATAACGAAAAATCTAATGGAGTGAGACCTTCATCTGCTTGGCCAAATGCCCTGACTAATTACTCTGTCGCCAAAATTCTCTCTTAAATATCCCATAGTAGCACGAGCCGTATGTGCCCTTGGAGAGTCTTGTTGGAAATATCCAACTTGACGCTCTTCGTCTGTTAATTGGTTTATAAAAGACCTCAGAAGGTGTTGGATATATCTCTCCGAATTGACGGTAAAATTAATAAATATCGGCCCATACACCCGCGTCCTTGAGACTGCCAACCAAACACCAACTTTAACCGGGTGCAAATGTGTCTCTCTGATAACATAAGAATTTTAACCTGACCAAATTCTGTAATTTTGTTTATTCACATAGCCGTTGAGATGAACCAGGCTTCGTCGGAAAAGAAGGTATTGTCAAGGATATCATTATTATTTAATATGCCATTGAACCAATTGCTTTTTAAGCACAGTGGAGCAACTTCCATATGAGAAATCTGTAAAACCGTGAATTAGAACAACATGGAAAAGTGGAAGTCTTATGGGTAAGAATGAAAATTGGTTGAATAGGAGGCATAAGGACCAAACCTGTTTGAAGGGAGAGCTTTCTTAAGGATTTGGGAGGACTTCTTTGCATTCGAGTTCTGATATCCCCGACAACTTCCTGGTTTAGAGTAGAAGGTCTACCAGTTGATTTTTATTTGCTTACGCTCCCTGTGTTTAAATAACGTTCAACTACTCGCATGCAATGTTGCAGAAAGACAGCAAAAGTGACCAAAGTCTCCGGAAACAACTTCAGAAATTGCTGGTATGTCGCTTCGAGAGAGTACTGCCAACCTGTAATTGGGTTATAAATCCCGCTTCGAAAGTACGCCATTCCAATGAAAATTTCGTGTTGTAACGTGAAAACCATTTTAAATAAATAAATTTGAAAAGAATACCAGAAATTTGAATTTGAAATAGCAAATTCAAATTACCAGTTGTACCATTTAACAATGAAATTCAGTATTGCCAACTCATTCTTGATCACGTTGTACTACAAGTTCATACGCTTAATTTTTTGCAAGAATCCATTCAGGATCAAATTCAAAAATCTCATCATAATTTATAAAAAATTTAATCAACGAAAACCTAGTGCAAGTAGAATTTCGTTACGTTCGTTTCACCTATCTTACTGGTTTACCACTTATCATTAACACAAAGTTCCAATTAACACCAGTCTTCCTGTAACCTCTACCCATGAAATTTCGAGAGCGTTTCCAACTATCCGCCATGTATCTACCCGTAAGCTCGCCGTATTAAAACGAGTAGAATTCGCTAGTCCATATCATGTGCGGATTGTATTAACACCTAATGGAGAACCCTCGAAAAATAGCGGGGAATTATTAAGGGGAACTCTAAAGTTCCTGGTATCTGCTTTAAGCGTATGGAGTTGGACACGAAAGCCGGATTATACGCTTCAATTCAGGGATGGGCTACAATGGGAGTGGAAGAATTGAGTATCTCGCGATTTTTTAAAGGGTTATTCTGTCTGGATGGAACAATCCGGGAAATTTAAATTTGGCTTGGAGCTGCCCTTGATGCTTGTAATGAACTATATTAAATGAAATACTTATGATAATCTAAAGGTGAATGCAAAGTTATAGTAAGCAGTGTGGTTGGACTTACTCTTAAAGCTGTGTTTAAATACGCATACTTTTTAATTTTACATATTTTAGTATTAAATACTTCACTTGACTTCAATGTGTTTTCAAACAAACGCACTTATTTCTTCCCTGTATTTAAATAGTACTTAATTTGGTA
The DNA here is from genome assembly GCA_946251905.1 of Cryptocephalus moraei. Taxonomy (NCBI): domain Eukaryota; kingdom Metazoa; phylum Arthropoda; class Insecta; order Coleoptera; family Chrysomelidae; genus Cryptocephalus; species Cryptocephalus moraei. Next base: position 16,643,583 of record OX276454.1, read on the forward strand.
AATTAATTTTCCTTCAGATTCGACAGTGTCAGGACTGTTAAGCAATTTCACCACTGGTTCATTTTGTAATAACAATGAGATTGGAATTTTAATAAGATTATTTTATTTCATATTATAGAAATTTGATACTTCTATTAGATATTTCTACTTAGATGCTAGACCTTCTTGGATATGTCTTACAAGCACACGTACATACAGACCTATTCTATTGAAATGCAGGGTCCGAAATCAACAAGAGCGAAAGAGAAACTAATAGTAGTTCGTTAGTATGACAGAGAAGGAAGTTTTGCAACGTTCCCGGCCGGCCGGTCCGTAACCTATTCCAAATATTCCTGTCGGAGGCTATACAGAAAAATAAATGATCCAGTAGAGTGTGGCGATAACTGGATGTTTCGCGAGTTAGCAACGTCGCAAAAGTTCTTTCTCTGTTTAGCCAATGAGAAATATATGGTCTTTCTTTCGCTCTTATGTTTATACCATACTTCGACACTGTAGTCTATACCTAAATGAAACGGTCTATACCTAAATGAAAGTACATAGGCAATGGTCTAAATATATGCATAAAAAATTGGGAAAATGGGCATTATTTTTTTAAATGCAAAGGTGCTCTCGAAAAATTAAAAAAAAATTAAAAAAATGCAACTTATATCTGATAGAGTTTCCTTATTTATATTTGTGTGAAGTTGATTTTTGTCTGGTTTTTATCGTTAACTTTTACTTTATTTGCCTTTAATTGGAATAATTCTTGTTATCTACACACAAGTAGTATATATGAATATTATATTTAGAATAACACCCTGTGTATAAATCTTGTAAAACATTACCAATTAAACAAATTTCTAATTTTTTTATAAGGAATTTTTTGATGGGTAAACGTATTTCTACTAATCTAAAAAAAAATAATAGATATAAAACGAGTTTACCATTTTGGTCATCTTGAAACCTAAATTCTAATACTTTATATTTCAACTACAAACACCCGGAATTAATTTCAAAATCACATTACGGAACTTTTACTTTACATAATATAATTTTCCATGCACGATCGCCACAACGAAGACTTTCATTATAATGCTCTCCAATGAGTTAGGTACATAGAAAGGTCCTTTTTCTAATTATAAACATATTCATGTTTGAGATCAGTAAACATTGTAAATTGCTCGTTTGGTAGTTGGCACCATAACAAAAATGATGGAAGTTCATGAATATACAATGTATAAATGTAAATAATTGCTCTAACTGATTAAATTGTGTTTTCATGGTGTATCAGGATTTCGAATTATCCAATTTATTATATGTTTATCACATTTATTTTGGTTACCGACAAATGAAAATTCCCGACAGTTTCTTTTTGCGTAACTTATGCCTTATATTTATGGGATTAATACCGCCTACTAAGCTCAGAAAATAACCGTAGAACCATACTTTACGATTGCCGTATACACAACTTTATTATATGCCCCTGTATGGTTATTTTTACCACAAAGTTTGTATTAGTATAGAAATCATCATAGTTGCAAACCCTTACTGAACATATAAATTAACACATCGAAAAGGAATTAAATTGTTTATTATAAATATAATATCATACATGTATAAAAAATGAATTTCGTACAGCTATGCCCAAAATCCAGTAATCAGCAATTATACTTGGTTAGCTACTTGGTTACTAGGTAATGAGCTGGGTTCGACAGCGATATGAAGGCAATTTAAAGAAGATAATGAATCTGAACAGCAAAAGGCACAACCTCTTAACCTCAAAGGATAAACTCCGCTAACATCAAAATATTGTAACCTTTTTACCTACGCGAGAATTACTACACAACACGAATTGTCTTACTTAATTTGTTTTAACCACTTTACACTCTAATTCAATTGTACGCTTACACTACACTTATCTGCTAACACTTAATCTAATTTATCTTATCTGACTTACTATTACTAATTAATTAATTTATATTACACACCTAATCTAATTTATATAACCACTGTTTATTTATCTTACGGTCGCCTGGCCGACATCCTTCGACCAGTCTACCGGCGACTATTTACGACTACCGGCTACTTTCCGTGTCTCGCTCTGCGTCTGCTATTTATTTAGCCGCATTGCAATTCCAGAAAGATCGAGACGTTTCCGGTCCTTTATTCGGGAACCTTCCTGATAGTGCTCGAATACTCTACGGCTTTCCGAGAATTCCACCAGATCCCCGAATCTATCTCGTTAGGAATTTCTTTGAACTCATTCCGACGGGCGCTTATCTTTATGGCATCTTTTATGGCTTCTATTTCGTTACGATATAAACAGAGATGCTACACCGTCAAGTCTCTTCGGAAATTTGAAATGTATACTTCTTCAAAGAAGTACGGGAAAACGTATTGGATAATTTTTGATCACGTACATAAGTACAAAAATAACAAAGTAATTCGTTTCAGATTGGGAACTGATTAAAAAAGTTTAAGTGGTATGGAATGATACCTAATAGACAGAAAGTAACACTTTAAATTGACAGCATCATTGTTTAAACAATGAATAAAACGTGACTATTGTGAAAAAATGAGTTTTTTTGACAGTCTTAAAATGTACATCAAAATAGAAGCTTTCACAATTTTTGTTTTAAAGACTATAGAAAAACGGTTAATTTTAGACTTGCTAAAAACAAACTAGTTTATAATTTGTCAAAGTAATTGCAGGAAATCATTGAAATTTTAATTGTTAATAAAACGGGGAAAAGCCACAAATAATCACTAAAGTTGTATAAGAAGATGTCTTTTGTTACCCTTAACAAAGCCTCAGAATTTGTTTAAAAATATTAATTTGTTTAAGAGTTATTCAATTGGTTTATTAGAACGTTACTATTTCCAAGCTAAAAAATGCGGTTGTGAACGCTAAGTTGGAAGACTTTATAAGTGCTCATTTTATTCGGTTTGAACTGTTTTCAAAATACGTATTGAGAAATTAAAATTTATAACAATTTTTTTTAAATTCGTGAATAATTACCAGGATTATAAATATCAAAGTGGCATTAATAAATATTTATTCCTTGCGAAGTTATTAACGAAAAAGTTTTATAAACAAATTTGATAATTTTTCAAAGGCCATTTTGGGGGGTGGTAGGCAAAATAATTTAATTTCTAATTACATATTTTGAAAATATAGGTCAAAACTAATAAAATGAGCCCTTTAAAGTCTTCTAACTTAGCGCTAACAACCACATTTTTTATCTTGAAAACATAAACTTTTTAAGAGACTATTTAAATAACTCAAGCAAATTAATATTTTTTACCAAATTTTGAAGGTGTGTTAAGGGTAACAAAAGGCATTTTCTTGTACAACTTTAGTGAGTATTTATGGCTTTTTTCCCGTTTTATTAACAATTCAAATTTCTATGGTTTCTTGCAATTATTTACACAAACTATAAACCAATCTGTTTTAGCAAGTGTAAACTTAACCGTTTTTCTATAATCTTTCAAAAAAAAAATTGTGAAAACTTCTAATTTGATGTATATTTTAAGACTGTCAAAAAACCCATTTCATTCACAATTTTCACGTTTTATTGTTTCAATTTTTTCACATTCATTGTTTAAATAATGACATCGTAATTTCAAACTGTTACTTTCGGGGTCGGGGTATTGTCAATATTGCAAATAAGCAAAAAAAATACCCTGTTTCTGACATCGAATCCTCGAGCTGGAGACCCGGATTTTTAGGTAATATAGACCTACAGAAACAAAACTTATAGGAAGACCCCACGAGACTATGAACATTAGGCATTGTTATTAACTTAAACGTCAAAAAATGCAGCTGAGTAAAATGGGCTCACCATCCTCTAGGGAATTAAAAGACCTTTAAAGTGATTCTAAACCGACTTCGATATCTTCATTTGTTGGTGAGAATAATGGTATAGAATGTCAAAATCGACAAATTCTTTGTTTAACAATTGCTGTTGCGAAATTGAACCTGCGGCTTTGTTATTTTGTAAAAAGTCGGGGATTATAGTGCTTAATATGTGGTAAAAATTTCAGATCGATTCATCAAACAGTTTATTGCAAAATTCAATTTCTTTATATTTTTGTAATTTTTTGCAATAACCATCTACGCACAAATAAAAAAAACGCGATTCTAAGATCATGGTGCCCTAGAGAAACATTTTCTCTATCGATATCAATTGTTGAATATGATAAAAAGCAATTTTAAGATTATTTAAAAAATTAAAGAAGAAAAACTATTTTTTTTATTTTGCCACGTTATGTCATAAGTAATATCTCTGGAAATTTTTTACGAATTTTGATGTTACTTGTTTTGATTTGGGGTACCGTTCTGAGCACATTACGAAGATGCGATTTGTTTATTAATTAATTCATTAATTTACCACCAAATTAGTGGAAACATTTTTTGGAAATAATTGTTTCGCGAAAAATCCATTTCTTTGGTGCGGTTTTCATTGTTAAACATGGAAATTATTTGTTTAACTATAATACATGAATTATTGTCATTAAAAAAATAAATTTTAAATTTATTTTTAGATAAAAATATGATAAAAAACACTATGTTCATACCATTTCATACAACAATAAAACAAAATATGTTAATAATATTATAATGTACGTTTTAATCAATACTTTTCCATGTTTAACAAAAAAAACCGCACCAAATAAAATGTATTTTTCGCAAAAATTCTTTTTCCAAAACATGGTTTCAACAAATTTGGGGGTAAATTAATAAATAAATTAGTAAACAAATCGCATCTTCGTAATGTGCTCAGAACGGTATCCCAAATCAAAAGAAGAAACATAAAAATTCGTCAACAATTTCCAGAGATATTGCTTATGACATAAGGTGCCAAAATAAAAAAATGTGCTTTTCCCCTTTAATTTTTTAAACAATCTTAAAATTGCTTTTTATCATATTCAACAATTGATATCGACAGAGAAAATGTTTCTTTAGGGCACCATGAACTTAGAATCGCGATTTTTTTTTCCATTTGTGCGTAGATGGTTATTGCAAAAAAATTGCAAAAATATAAACAAATTGAATTTTGCAATAAACTATTTGATGAATCTTTTTGATTTTGATGAATTTTACCAAAAGTAACTTAGGTTTTAATTGAGAACAAAAATAGTCAAAAAACTGCATTTCTTGACGTTTAATTGCTAAAAACAATGCCTAATGTTCATAGTCTCGTGGGGTCTTCCGATACGTTTTGTTTCTGTAGGTCTATATTACCTAAAATTCCGGGTCTCCCGCTCGAGGATTCGATGTCATGGCGAAATCCCTAATTGATTGGCCTATAGATCGATCGAATGTTTAAAGTTGTCTACCTAATAAGGTAACAATATTCTTAACGAATCTAGACGTAATCCAAACAGAATCAAATTGCCTACCAAACAACGTACACGCTTCATTTAATATCAACGTCTGAAACATCAAAATCCATTCGTCGGACGAACTCGACTTTCGTTTAATTCGATAGCCGCCTTCGTTCCCTCGGATGCGGAACACGTCCCGAGGTGGATTCCATTTGTTATCCCTCATTTGTCTCGCCAGTTTCCGCGGTGATAAATTAAAAATCGCGTACCGCGTCACGTTACCGCCCAATTGATCGCCGTCAACGGTTTATGGCGGAATTTGAGCCGCCGTGTGCATCCATGCGAGGGGGATATTCGAAACCCGCAACTCCGCACGGTGTATTCAACCTTTTTAGATATTTTATGGATGATAGTCCTGTTGTCGGCCACATTTCTTTTTTGATAAGGTTAATTTTAAAAAAAGTGGCGCAGGATTAAAATGTACTACGAAACGACAAGAAAAGTTGAAGGTGTCGAAACAAAATAAGGGAAGATGCATTTGAACAAAATTAATTTTGTTCCATATGAATGGAAGCTAAATTTTTTTAGTTTTTCAATTTTGCTTCCTTTTGAAAGTCGGGCTTGAAATGCACCAAGCCGATTATAGACCCCCCGTGGCGTTAGGGATCGTACCTGTCGGGCGTTCGCAGGTAGTGGTCAGCTAGTCCGCACTACCAAACAATATAAAATTGATTATAATTCAATATTATGTTCCAGCGAAATTTGATTAACGCGAATATAATTTTATTAAGATCGTTGTTTCTTCCTCTACAAATCGATACCAAACTTTAATAATTTCCAGGAAAATCTAATTGTTTTATGGTTTGTGGTCTATATTCGGCGAAAATAATTATTATATTAGTATGTTTCTCAACATATACGAAATTATAAATGCGTATCTACTCACTGATATAAAGACGAAATTGTTACATATTTGAAAAAGAGAAATCTTGACCTGTAATCTTTATCTTGATGAAAAGGGAACTTATTATACCTCCTTGATGTTGTTTACCACATAAGAAGTGTAAAGTTCCAGGAATGTGCTCTGGTTTGATCACAGTTTATGATATATCTCCCTCTATGATATATCTAAACTGTGGTTTGATCCTTGAAACAAGTTTGTGATTGATATTAGCAAAATATTATGGTCAACTAATATATAAAACATTTGTTTTAACCGATAGTTACGTGCCTTGGTACGGTTATTGGTGCCTGGTTCTGTTTCTCAAATATGTAACAATATTGTCTTTATATTAATAAGTAGATACACATTTATAACCATAAAACAATTTTATTTTGTTGGAAATATTTTGAGTTTGGTATCGATTTATAGAGGAAGAAACGACGATCTTAATAAACATATATTCGCGTTAATCAAAATTCGCTGGAACATAATACTGACTTATAATCAATTGTATATTGTTTGGTAGTGCGGACAACCTGACCACTACCTGCGAACAGCCGACAGGTACGATCCCTAACGCCACGGGGTGTCTATAATCCCGCTGGTGCATTTCGAGCACCACCCCATTTGATCCTTATTATTGGTACGCCTATGGACAACTGTTTTGTTGCCAATCACCTGATTTTACCAATCAACATTTTGTGTTGATTCTATGAAAAGAATAAGGAATCGTATTAAAAAATGTCTAATGAAGACAAAATAACGATGAATACGCTTTAAGCTGTGTACAACAACCGTCATGGTGGTATTAAATTGGTTATCAGGTTATATTTAAAAATGGTTTCGGGAAGACCAGTAATAAGCATTAAATTAAGGAAAAACCTATAGCTCCCTAATGCTCTTTTGCAATCCATTTAGGAAAGAGTGTTCATTGAAAGCAGTTCTTTCCTTATTATTTGTTCCCATTTCGAATTGTGTGATAGTTAGTTAAGTTTTAGTCAAAATGAAGCGTTATCTTTGTGACACCAGTATCGTTAGAGAGGAACAAGTTTAATTTTTTTAACTTACCTCATATAAGATTAAATAAATACTTACAAACTTGTCAAACTTTCCGTTCCATAAGCAGCATCGTCCATACTAGGTTAAATAAATTTTTACCTACAACTTTTCTTTTTTTAATTAATTTCATTTCATTTAATTAATTTAATTTTTTAATATTTTTAATTAGCCATCTAACTGTAAAAAGTGGTTTTAAAAAATATATCCTATATAATTAAATAACTCACCACTTATAAATTGTTAATTAATATATTACGCCGGTGAGATCCAATTTCCTTAACAAAAACACAAATAGACATTATCTTATGAAGAGAGTAATTCTAGACCGAGACGAGACCGAGACGATAGTAATCCTTTGTCTCGTCTCGGCGATACCGAGACGAGAGTGGAAAAATTTAGTTTCGACGAGACCGAGGCGATACCACCGCCAGGTCTCGGTATCGTTAAGGCCTAATGTGAACCATAAAGGGTATCTTGCAAATAATGTGCGATACAACAAAAAACTTTGTAAAATAGGAATGAAAAAAGTGCATAGTAATGAGGAAGATATGTTGTTGGTTGAAAAGGCACGTCTTTGATTTTTTTACCAATTTAACCATAGCAATAATGAGAAAATATCCCACACTAACCAGTTCTAAGTGAAATTGCATCCACTTAACCATCACCGGAGACAAATCCTCGAAGAAAACAATTCTAAGGATTTTACTGCAGGTCGGCGGCTCGGAATGATGTGGATATATTAAACCGAGCAGCTTTGAAAGTATACATTTTTCGCGGATATGAGTAACCAACATTTTTATTTACGGCGAAAATAACTTATCTTGTGATTTATCAAGGCATTCAGAGCAGGATTGATACTCCCGGGGTGCCAAGTGAGAGATTGTAACTTTTCTCGTTTGTCACGCTGCGCGAAATTGCATGGAGGAGCTAGAGCGGAATTTACTTCCTCTTTCCCTTACTCGGCGATTTCAGGTTCGAACCACGAAACTAACCTGTCAAGAGGAAGGGAAATTATTAAAAGCAAATAGTTGCTTTTTGAACCGCCCTGCTGGTAGTTCAATTAGTCCACGCTGATCTTCGTTCATTACAAATTTTAATTATTTCTCCGGATAAAAACTTTAATGAATTTTAAATATATGTACCAAGGTAGGAGCTTTTTTTGTTCTTTCTAAAGGGTCTTTAATTAAAAGCTCCAACTTCTCTTGGGCGCTTAACGCGACTAGTACTTTAGTTTTTTAATTTCCTCGCCCTTATGGAAACGTGCCGACGGAGGAAAATGTGAGTCAGATCCGAGCGCGAGATTGTGAGTTTAATACACAGCCAGGTTCTCATTATACAAATACACTGTACACGTTTGGAGTCGAGGGTGATGTGGATACCTCTGCGCTGAATTATTTTCTCCTCATTGTGATATGTAATTAATATAGGGCGCGAGTGTGAATTTCATGAATATTCAACCAGTGCTCGTAACGACCAGGTAAGCCATCGCGACGCTGTGGAAACAAAATTTTTAACAAACAAAAACTACGTAGCGAAGTTATAAATCAACGGTTTTTTGTTACACAAGAGGGTGTACGTACATCAGGGCTGTTTTCGCGTTTTCGATTACTGCAAAAAGGTGATATTCACATGAATGAGGGTTGTTTGTTACGATTAAAGTTTGCTATGTGATATCATCGCGGCTTGGCCGTACGGCACTTGATTAAAAACCACATTGAAGCATATTTCATTTCCATGACTGATTGATGAATGATGGGTGTAGGTAATCGAGTTTTGCAATTTACAGTAATCGAATAACTGCGGTATTCCCGTCGAGGAAAAAATTCATCTCTCGAGGCGATTTGATGTTTGGAAAATGTTCAAAACAACGATACGTCGCAAGTTCGTTGTTTTCAATTAATTAAGAGAAATGATATTTCATAATGACTCCATAACAAATGAGGTTTCAAGAAATTCACACAGCACAATTATTTTGTACTTACCTGAACATACTTCAAGTTGTAAGTAAATTCATTTCCAAACTCCACTATTGCAGCAATGCCTTCATTACAAACTTTAACAAATTTAATAGCTCAAACTAGAACAGCCGCAGGATGTACGCGTATGAACGTTATATGAAGCAAACTACATGTAGCGTCGATGTACGTTACTTAAGGGGTACGTTAAGGGTACACCAATTTAAATTAAGCTTCCAGTAATTCCTTCCCGTGCACTACAATTTTAAATGAAAATATTTTTGAAAATTATTGATTAAGATAATAATAACGGATAATCATTACATTACAACCAGAGTTTCTTTCTAAAAATACTTTTCATGATAAGAGTATGAAAAACAATTTATTTCGACACACAAAATTAGACGTACAGGAAAAAAAAATTAAACAAAAGAAATAAACAATTAAGGAAAAAAAGAACACTTTGTTGTATTGATGAGCTGTGTTATTTAACATCGTTCATTTTGCTGATTCCCTGTATAATAATTTACGTTCGTGATGTCGTAATAGATGAAGATGAACAAGATGAAGAAACAGTGAACAAAACAAAAAGAAGAGTGCGAAAGAAGTTATCGTCAGAAAATGACAAACGTTTAATTGTGTCTAAAATTAAAAGCGATCAGAAATAAAGTGTGTCCGAATTGACCAAAATTAACAATCCGAAACAGTAACTCATATGTACATATTAGTGGTGGATACGAGACGAGACGAGACGAGAAACGACATGGTCTCGTCTCGTCTCGAAAAATTCCCAAAAATTATGTCTCGTCTCGTCTCGTCTCGATCTTGTACAGGTCTCGTCTCGTCACGTGTCTCGGAAAGTCTCGAAATAAATAGACGTACATAGATGGTACATTTATAAATGTATATTTTTTTGATAACATTTACTGATCTTCTTGAAGTACCTATACAGGTGTGGTAAAGTTGAATGTACAGTAGTATTTTAGTGATGTTATGTTTTGATAAAGAATGTTTCATTCTTAGAAAATATTAAATTAAAGAAATTAGATTATAGAGAACAGGTACAAAATCGAAAATAAATATCATTAATAAATAGACTTGTTACGATACGAACTATAAAACAAAGTTTTTAAATAAACTTATAAAATAAACTATATATTTTTATAGGGACAAATAAGAAATTAATATCATCTGTATATTATATATTATATGTGAAATTGGTATTATTTGATAGAAAATATCAAATTTTAAAAGTAAAATTACCTACCATAATTTTAGAAAAATGTGCTGGTAATGGTATACCTACCTATTTACCTCATATTATCGCTCTCAGAAAAGAAAATATATTGTGATTAATCAAAACATACGTTTTTGACATAAAATTAGAGGGCACTAATTAGGTCCTTATTATGAAGCTGAATAACCTATGTTTAGAACTATTTGGGACGGTAATAGTCAGATCAGCTATAGTTTTATTTTATTCAATCCGGGATATGTCTCAACAATACCAACAACATCGCACTGGGAACTTGTAAACTGGAAATTTCATTTATACCTACCAAGATGTTCATCTCTCAAAAAAGTTGTTAAATTTGGGAAACCGCTACTAAAAACTATGCTACTAATGAATGAAAGAATGAATGAAAGAATGAACATAACTGTTAAATATGTCCATTACCTCAGATAAACGTTTCACACCACTGTCCGTCCGTCTGTCGTATAATAAAGCCTTCCAAAATTCTAAGAAAACGACGGGCTAATTATAAATTTTACTCCCTTACTGGACAATGGCACGGTTTAATCCTGACCCTTTATGAGGTATCCTTTTACCTGCGCATTCATCCTTATTGCTATGGAGTTTGGTGGCCTTTCATTTTACAAACGAAAGAAAATTCTTAAATTGCAATTTCTTAAAAAAAATCGAGACTTCGAGACTTTTCGCGACGAGACGAAATTATGTCTCGTCTCGTCTCGAACCAGTACTGGTCTCGTCTCGTGTCCACCACTAGTACATATTGTAACGTTTATTTCTAATTTATTTACACTGATCATAATTACATACTACACACTACTTAATTTATTTACACTATTACTAAACTAATTAATTTATATAACACACTTAACTTTTTAATTTATTTGTACCATTCGCTTGTCCGTTTTTCGTATTGTTTACTTTGTCGCGTCCTACTTTTATAGGATCCAATTAACGGAGGCCTTCCTTTGAGGCAGGCCGCCGTCATATGAATTCCTCTAGCGGCACCGAGCCATAAGGCGATATAGCTTTATACAGTCTAGAAGTGTCTATATCTTCCAATTTTACAGTGCAATTTATACCTAGACTTCTGTCTCTGATATACAGAATGAAAAACTGAGAACGCTGTAGACAAATACGGAATAAAATTAAGTCAAAGTTCAAAATTGTAATGCTAAAAGTGTATTATACAATTAAAAAATATTATCTTTACAGTATGAAATAAGATCCCTCTCCAGTATACAAATAAGTTGATTGAATCTATGACTCGACATATTCTGGCAATTACAGCAAGCTAAGGGAGCTCCTACTAAATAGGCACTAATTTCGTTATTTGGAAACTCATTTGTACTCTTAATTATGTGTGTTGAAATTTACATTCGAAAATCTGGTTTAATTTTAATAATTATTAGTTCGCAATTACTTCAACACATTATTTCCGCAATTTTCGTAATAATTTGTAATAATGCATTTAGTTCGGATTGGTGTACATTCAATTTTGGAAGTAATTATGTTTCGGTGAAGAGATATAAATGTTTTGAACTATATTTTGTAAAATTCGGCAGAACATCTGAAACAACCAAATCAAAGTGAACTTTGGAATATGAGAACTACAATAAATGCTCGACACAATGTAAGGAGAAGGATAGTTAATTGCTTCTAAGTTATATATACATATATGTATTTTCAAAAGTATTAATACCTCTCTGAGAGAAATGGCGAATTCGCCTTTATCCGCCATTGTCAGGTTACTTCAATAATTATATAAGTATTATCTTATGGGCAGAATTAAATAACATTTTTAAACTTTGCAAAAAATCCTAAGAGAACTTTATAGAGTCGTTGGGTGAAATACCCGCTTTTTAGTAAATTTTTAAGCAAATTTTGAAATGTTTTAGCACATTTTCAAAATTTCTTTGCTGTAATTATTGAAACATTCTCATAATATTGTAACGTTTATTCAAATTTATTAACACTGTTCTTAATACTACTTAATTCATCTTGACTATCTCCTAACTAATTAATTTATATCACACTCTTAACTGCTAATTTATTTATACTTTTTTACTTGTTGGATTATCGCACTGTTTTCACTAGTCGGCGGATTCTCATCTAATCCCATCTTCGTCCGCAGCGTTCGCTTTTATAGCCCTCCATAATGTATTCCGGAAACTTCTTGAAGGTACTCGATCCTTCTTTCTCCTAATTTGTTTGTTATAGAAACGACGCGAAAGTAATAAATCATTCTTTCTTTGAATTAATATTCGGAATTATTCTGGAAAATCATTCTTTCATGAATTGAATATTCGCAATTATTCTGGAACTGTTTTTTTATGATTCAATTAGCGGAGCGGCCTTCCTTTGAGGTGGGCCGCCTAAAGGAGTACGCTTACGCTGGTTGTTTGCATTTCGCGTTACAATATTAACGAAACTTAAGGGATGGACTTTCCACGAAGAGTTTGAAAAAAAAATCAATCAAGCAGTAATTTCATGTCTGATTTGTGTAAGTATTTTTGAGGTTATTTTTTTGAAAAAAATGTAGTGGCAGATCTGAAGGCTGATTGATTTTAAATAGTGCTTAAATAGAGTTTGAACGGAATTAGCGTTTCTAACCTGTTCGTAGTTGCAGTTCTGATTGCTGAATATTTTGGATCTATTAGCTTAATCTATCAGAGATCTTATTACAATTTTATGAGATCCTAAGCGAAACTTCAAAATGTTCTCAAGTGAAGTTTCAACACAATTTCTGCTAACGTTTTAGAGAACTTTAAGTGTGTTTCAGAGATTCTCAAAACAAATTGTTTAACGAACAAAACCTAAACCCTTTCATAATTTTGGAGATTACACAATTGAAAACCCTTAGTATAAGCACTATAAGCTATTGATTAAATTTTAGAAGCCGCGCAGATTACAATTTGGCAATTTTGCAACACCCACAACGCCCACATCCGCGTGTAATTTGTGTGCAAGACTGCAACGTTAATTATCCATTGCAATTACAAACTGCAGCTCCGTAAACACATGCTGACGGCATTATCTCCCAAAGCAGTTTCCAGCGATTAACACCGACAACAAAAGATCCGTTCCGCGTTTATGGTTCCTATGCTGTTTAGTCCCATCTCGTCATATTTCACCTCGAGCCATATGCCTACATTATCATCAAAATGTGACAAAATAGGCGAGAGATTCAATACTGCTTAGCGCAGTAAATATATTGATTAGTTTATTGCTAAACAGTTTAATTAATCCGACAAAAAGTCTGGCTTTACTGAAAACTCTAAGTGTATCGGAATGGAGTTGTTTCATCGAGAAGATTGTAACTCTTGTAAATCTAGAGAGCTCAATTAGAGAAGATTCCCGAGGAGCTTTTAACAGAAAGTCAATAACCGCGTCGATGAACTCCATTCCAATTGTAACTTTTTCCTTGAAAGCATTTTCCGGTTTCAGTTCGTATTTACTCCGATGTTAAAATTAGATGGCGAAGTCTCCTGTCTTACCTTATTTAAAGGTACCATTTACGGATTTTCCGGTAATTGTACCCTAATGATCACTAAGTAAGTCGAAATTATTGAGATTAAACAAGATAGGGAACACTATAGATGGAAATTTTATTGTAAGGGAAGTTTTAATGTTTTGGTTTATTTTTTATTATGAACTTTTTTTAAGTGGTTGGGTAATCCTTTTTGACGTTATTCTTTATTTCAGTATGACCAAGGGGTAGGAAATTGAACAGGCCCATACGTCCATAGCACGTGGTAAGTTTTCACGTTTTCACTTCTACTGAACATATTGTCGCGTCCAGGGGATGAAGTCACCCTGAGAGCGTTCTAGGGGGTAGCTCGAGGTGGGGAAAAGAAATCAGTTAGTGAAATATAAATTTATTTTCAGCGGTTAAATACAGGGGATGTGGAAAAAATAATAAAAGAAAAGGGGAATAAATGAAAACAAAACGAAAACCAATAAAAATGAAAATAATTAAACAAGTTAAGGCAAGAAAAGTGTTACATAAAAGAAGGGGCTCTTACATGGTTATTTCGGGGAGGCGAGGACAGTCGTCGGACGTGCGAACCACTCACTAACTGGCGACCAAAAATCCCCGATCGATAACTCTCTTTGAATTTATAATTTTCAAATCGCGTATTCGGCGGTCTGTTGAACTCGTAAAGACTGCCGAATAGACGATTTAGCACTTGTATTCACCTGATTAATTAGTGAACCTGTCGCTAAGGTCGATATCCGAGAAGCGGATACGACTTGTATGAAAATTTGCAATTACAGCTGAACTAAAGTTTGATAACCGCAGAGCGGATATTAATTATTGCAAGACTTGTAATTGCAGGTAATATTGTTGACTAAGAGTTATTAGAAATCTTGAAAATTATTTCAATATTAAGTATTTTGAGTAAAGGTAAGAAAAGTTCGTCGCACACAATTTAAAAGATTACCAGTTTTTGGTCTCGGGATCTCCGGAGACAAATTTGAAATGTTCTTCCCAAGCACTTCTAAGAGATCAAGAAATCCTCAAAACTCTATATATTTGTGAACTTTGTAACATCTCTGGAAGTTGCGATTGTTTTCCAAGGCATATTAAACATTGTACAGGCATTTTTATTGGATTTTCATTCTACGATAAAGTTATTACTTTGTAGGCATTTCAAAAATTTTGTTAAAGTACAAGAATTTAACGTGTACTTTAAATTAACTTTTAATTTTAAATATTTAAGTAAAGTACATAAATTTTAAGGACATATTCAAAGTTGTTAATAGAAATTTCGAGTGTTCTTTAGAAACTCCTAATCATTTGTAGGACCTTACAAAATTTTTAAGCTCTAGAAATTGGTGAATGTTATAACAACCCTGAAAACTACAATAATTTTTTAAAATTCAATTTAAGCTTCTATAGACGTTGTGTTTGGAAAAACCGTAAAAAATTCAAATATTTTGTAAAACTACATGAATTTTGAGAACATATTCAAAGTGCAAAATTTCTCAAAAATATAAATAAAGTTCCAAATCTAGAAATTTCTCAGGGAAATTCAGGCAATTTCCATGAATTTCCAAGAATCTTTTCTTTTTAGAAAATTTATTAAATGTTTGGAAAATGATGGGAATCATTTTTCTTTCATTCCTGCATTCTTTCTTTCATTATTTTCATTCTTTTGGGGAGAGTCTACCTTTGCGTTTCTAACTTAAAGTTAAAAAGGTAAATATGTAATATATGCAACTTTTAAAAGAATATGCAAGATAATACTTAAATATGCAATATAAGCAATTAATAATTAGCAATAATTAAATGATATAAATGTAATTCGTCCACACAAACATTATATTGATAGATATGCAAATATCAAATGTATGTATTTTACATATAATCCGGTATCTAATTATAACTATCTACTAATCAGTTGAGAAATTAAAAATTCGCTCAAATCCAACGCTCCTTACAGTTTGCAAAGAGCACAAAAGATATCGCATTTTCTTTATTTTACTTGTAATTCCCATCATTTAACTGAGTATTACTGGATAGTTCTTTGAGCCCCTTTAATTCCACAAAGTGTGATATATCGCAACACTATTTACCTTTGGAGTCAAACCAGCGGGACGACGGAACTTCCCTGGCGTATTACGTTATCTAACAACCCATTGTATATGTTTTGTTAGGGAGGGTCGAGACTGACACTATCCGTTAGAAATTATTTGTTAAAAGTTAGATCTTCAAGCCCGTCCGTAACACTTTACCTAAGCAAATACGAGCACAAATAACGAATGGTTAAAGAAAACATTGTCGAAGCGTTTAAGTTGGCATCAATTGGCCAGAGTAGTTGTTTAATCGAGGGTATTGTTGACGATATTTTGATTCCGTGGCTTACTTGCCGGTATGAAGTAACTTGTCGTTTAATTTTTTGAAGAATTTCAGGTTAACACTAATCTACACGTACCCACTTCGAATAAGTACCTACCCAATGATAACCGCTCCGACATACACACATCTTAAAATTGTGTACGTGTGTACGATTACTAAGTGAGAGGTAAAGCGCTTGGAAAAAACCGATATCAGCTTGTAAATACGAATCCGGTTCCAATGTACCTAGTCTAACATTAAAACGAATACTACATATGAAAGTCTTGCCGTCATTTATTCCGATTCGAGAATACACAAATACAAGAAACGAGCTTGACATGAAATGCAAATCTTACGAATACAATTTTTACGGATGATATTTGGATTGAGTCAAGTTAAATTTAATTTATGTACACATATACATCCTCTTCCAGACTTCTAAAACATAATTTCAATCTTAACTGAAATATACGTCGGGGCCAATATTTGCTCGAGAATAATTTTGTTTGTTTTTGGCTCTGCAAATAATGTCGATGTGAACGGTTGTTTGCGTATCAAATTTAGTAACGATATGTTTCCTTTCGGATGCAGTAACTACAAATTCCTAATCAAATTACTTAAACCGACATTTTATTGCCTCCGTGCGTAAATTTAGATAGCGGAGAGGCTTTTGACGGTAAGTGCGGTAACAATGGGATCCTCAAGTTTCCGCAGGTTGAACCCGTTGAATGCTCATCGTAATCGTCATAATTCGCAGTACGAAAAGTTCGACCCTTACTCTCAACGTGTTTCACTTTTCGCCGTATCACGGAATTAAATTTAATGCGGTATGAATATTAAAACAGTCGAATTATATGCGTACCAGTAGGGTACGAGGGGGATGTACAACAAAAAGCTTTCATTTTCGGTGTTATATTGCCACTTTCACACCCTCCTAACCCTTTAAATTGCACCTACTTCCAAATGCAAATGAACACGGTCATTATTTACCATAAAAGACAAACGGGTAGCGGCTCGACCGCGTTATACCTTCAGTACTTGAGGAAATGTCGACGTTTCCGGAAAATAATGTTGCTATTTGTGAATAATTAGTTAGGGCCTATGATGGCGCCGATAAATAATTCAATTATCAATTGAGCGAGTGGATTGGACAACTAATCGGATTTTGGTTATGCGACTACTTGCGAATTTTGGGGCGAAAACATTTTCTGCACATCCGCCAAAATAAAGATACTTTATAATATTTTATCTACTTTGCGTTATTAATGATCTCATTATTTGTGAGAAATGGCTGAGAAAAGGGATTCGTCACGGACAATTTTTATGAACTTGGTATATAGGATCTTGACAGTGACGCAAGGAATTGAATAAGAACTGTTTTTGGATAACGTTTAGTTTGAAATTATCCATAATTTCTTACAAGTCAGAAGTGGGATAAGATAATCCACGGCCGTGTTTTGGAAACTTTATCGACGTGAGTGACACCGGGGTGTGAGTTGATACCTATCATGGGTCGGTCGCGAAACTCCCGTCGTGCAGGCGAAAAACGTGGCCGGGCGACACCTCCGAGTTCCTTGTCATCGAACTCATCCTTAAGTTCGTCCGCGGACGCGAGATGTAAATTAAAGAAACTGAGACGTCGTTTAGCGATTATTGAACGCAGTGCTCCAACGGTTGGTGTGCCGGGTCCTAGTGTTGAGGCTCTTCTACCGGCGTTTGGTCCCCAAAAAGACGAGTTGAGCGTCGAAGCTCAGATTCAGTGCGAGATCGAAGACAGTCAGTTATTCGAGTGTCGAAATCGTGAGAGAAAAACTGAAACGGATAAAACGACTCGAAAAGTACAGTGCGGGTGTCGTTCGGTCGAACCCCTTAGTGGACGATCCCGATTTTCGACCCCCGAGATCAAACAATGAGTGTGGACAAATGGGTAGAGCGAGTGGACGAGCTTGCAAAGAACTACGACTGGGAAGACATGGTTGTAGCCAGGCTGGTGGCAGACCGCCTAAGAGGTATGGCGCGTCGCTTGTACGACGGACAAGACGTCGTTTGTCTGAAATGGAGGCAGATACGGAGGCAGTTGTTGGAGCAGTGTGACAGGCCGTTGCCGTTCGGCAACCTGTTAAAGGAAGCTGCCAACTTCGAAACTAGACCAGGCCAGGATCTCAGTGAGTACTGTTTTGAGAAAATTCGCAGATGAAAGGCGTTGCAGCTTGAGATACCCCAGTTGCACCTAGTTGATGCGGTTATTTCGGGTATCAAAGACCCGAATATAGTCCTTGTCGAATATAGTCCTTGCAGCGAGATCTTCTAATTTGTCCGGTGTGAACGATTTATATTCTTTTCTGAGTACAATAATACCAGGGACGTCGAGGGAAGGAGAGCGTAAAAGAGAGAGGGAGAGAGAGAGAGATATGAGGAACAGCTTCGTCAGCCTTTTAGAGGAACCAATGGTCAATGGTGGGAAGAATCACGAGCACGGAACGAAGGAACGGTGTCCTTCTTTGCTATAGCGAGGGTAGCGTGTTCCTGAGAAAGTCGCCAGGAAGAAATGTAAGTGAAACAACCGTTTGCAACGTCAGTTTTAATTTGCGAATTGGAAATATTGCTGAATGTGACGCTAATAAATTAAATTATCTACTACAAGAATAGAGACTGTATTGCGACGTCATTAAAAGAGTTAGGCAAAGCCAAAACTACGAAAATAATTATTAAGACACTCAGAGATGAACCGATAGCGTATAACCCGTATCAAATGTCACTTACGAGAGATGTCACGAAATATTTTAATGATCTACTTGGAAAGTACGATCTACGAAGTCTAATTCCCCATATGCAAGCCCTGTTTTGTTAGTCAAGAAGAAGACGGGGGATTTCCGTATGTGTGTAGATTTTTGCAGGCTGAATGCAATAACGGTCAAGGACAAGTTTCCGTTGCTATTGATAGATGGCCAGATCGACCGTTTGGGGGGAAGTTCGTAATTTACTGCACTTGACATGGCATCTCTATTTTATCAGGTGCCTATGGACGAGGACACTGTTGCGAAGACAGCATTTGTGACACCTGACTCCCATTACGAATTTTTAAGAATGCCGTTCGGGTTGTCGAATTCACCTGCTATTTTCCAGCGATTAATGAATGACACTTTAGGTCCACTAAAGTACAGCGTCGCCTTTCCGTCTATTGACGATATAATTATCCCGTTAAAGACAATAGAAGAAGGATTTACTAATTTACGCCTTGTGATGCACTATGCAAACGAAATTTAACCTTGAAAATCGAAAAATGCTCGTTGTTTCGAACAAAAATCGATTATCTTGGAAGAGAAATATCTTCACAAGTTATTGGGCCGGGGAAAAACAAAATTAATGCGGTGTTAATGATGACTCCTCCAACGACAGTCAAACAAGTTCGGCAATTTCTTGGCGTTGCCGGATATATTAGAAAGTTTTGCAAAGATTTTGCGAAAATTACGTAGCCTGTCACTGCTGACTCGGAAGAATGTATCTTGGCGTTGGATAGACGAGGAGCAACGCTGTTTGGAACTCTCACACCGAACTGCAATGGAATATGGACGCGAGTTCGGATGGTCTTGGGGCCATACTTTTCCAGACGAAGGACGCGAAACGGACAGTGGTCGCTTAATACAGTAAACAAACCACAGCGGATCAGAGGTTGTACCACTTGTATGAGATGGAAACAATGACAGTAGTTTTTGCATTAAGATAATTTAGAGTGTACCTACTTGGATTGGAGAGATTTACAGTTGTAACGGATTGTAATGCACTTCGGACGACCTTTTCAAAAACGATTTGATACCAAGGGTTAGACGATGGTGGTTAGAAGTACAGGACTATACGTTCGACATCCAGTACCGACCGGGAAAGCGTAGGCTTCACGTAGATGCGTTGAGTCGATATCCAGTAAAAGAAAATCAGGACATTGTTGAAGTATAGACATAGTTGAAGGAGATATTACTGACAGGATGTGAGCAAGCACTGATTGAGAACTATTATTGTTTATTTGTTTATTGAAGTCGAGAGTATTGCAATTTGAGTAAGTATTGCTGTATCGTCGGAAGTAATGAATAGTTGAGAGATATGTGGGTTAGATAGAGCCTTGGTTAGTTGAGAGGTATGTTGGCTATAGAGTAACATGACCTGAGAGAATCTTCTAGTGATCAACAGTAGCACCGAGAACTTCTAGTGATCACCAGTGACTAAAGAGGCAAGAGTTTTGTACAGTGAGTACAAGAGTTAGAGTTTGTACATTAAGTATAAGAGTTTTGAGATGTAACCTCTAAGCTGAGCATTGCTAGACAAGTTACGAGGTGGAGGACCTTAGGGAAGGGATTAGGAAAAGAAAAACGGTGGTAGCTGCAGACAAGTTAAAACCCTGGATCGCAGTAGTGAATCGGGACTAATTAAAAGTGATTTAAAAGCAAGTGCAAACCAAGAAAATGTTAACGCGTGGTGCGGGAGTTAAGTAGTACGTTGCGAGTTTACAGGTCATCAATTGTAGTCAATATGCTAGGAAACATCAGTTGCAGCTGATATGATGATGCGGATCGGTTGAAGTCGATCCTGTGGAGTTTATCAGTCGGAGCTGATATATGATAAGGCGGATCGGTTGAAGTCGATCTTGTGGAGTTGATCAGTCGGAGCTGATATATGATGAGGCGGATCGGTTGAAGTCGATCCTGTGGAGTTTATCAATCGGAGCTGATATGTGATAAGGCGGATCGGTTGAAGTCGATTCTGTGGAGTTTATCAGTGGGTGCTGATATATACTGAAAGTTGGATCGGTTGTAGCTGAAGAAGAGATCGGTGGTAGCTGATATTCGTTTATTGGCAAATGGGCAATGTGAACGTTACAATAGAACGGTCCTCGGTGCGTTAGCTATTCTCAGTGCTGACACGAATAGTACGGAATGGGACATACCCATGTGAAGGAAGTAGAGAGTGCGATGAACACGACTTTTAATAAGGGTATTAATCGAACACCGTCAGAGGCGTTAATGGGTTATCAACCTAGACTAGCAGCCCAGACGCAGTTCTTGGCAGAGTTAGAAGTAGATTTGGAACGCCTCAGCTTGGCGGAAGTACGAGATCAAATGAAGAACCACATCACCATCGACGAGGCGCGGCAAAGAATATTATGACAAGTCTCGCAGAGAATCAGACAAGTATAAATCAGATGACCTGGTTTTGGTGCACATCACCAGTGGGGCCAATTCAGGTTCGAGCAAGAAACTTCTGCCCAAGTTTAGGGGGCCCTTCCGGATAGTCTCTGCGTTATACAATGACAGATACGTAGTGGAAGATTTACGAGAAGGACGCCACAAGACCAGGACTGTTGTGGCTGTCGAGAAGTTGCGACCTTGGATTGCGGCTCAAGAGTAGCAGGTGAAGGTAGTTATGAAAGTAGTGGTTGTCGCCACACGGACAAGACCTGTCCAGTTTTGAGTTTGAGTGGTTGTCGCCACATGGACAAGATCTGTCCAGTTTTTGAGTTTGAGTGGTTGTCGCCACACGGACAAGATCTGTCCAGTCTTTGAGTTTGAGTGGTTGTCGCCACACGGACAAGATATGTCCAGTTTTTGAGTTTGAGTGGTTGTCGCCACACGGACAAGATCTGTCCAGTCTTTGAGTTTCTTTGAGTGGTTGTCGCCACACGGACAAGATATGTCCAGTCTTTGAGTTTGAGTGGTTGTCGCCACACGGACAAGATCTGTCCAGTCTTTGAGTTTGAGTGGTTGTCGCCACACGGACAAGATCTGTCCAGTCTTTGAGTTTGAGTGGTTGTCGCCACACGGACAAGATCTGTCCAGTCTTTGTTTTGCAGTTGTTAGATGGTTGCCACCACATGGACAAGATTGACCAACTTGAACCCCTGACAGTGAAGTGGTAGTAGCCACACGGGTCAACTTGGCCCAGTTCTCTAGGTTGCTGCAGATACCCGTGCAGATCGAAGACTCTGGACGGTCAAGGATCGTCCGGTCTGAGGACAGCCCGCGTGACAGGATGGCCGAGTGTGAGAAATGGCTGAGAAAAGGGATTCGTCACGGACAATTTTTATGAAATTTTTATGAACAAGTTTTATGAACTTTTTATGAACGTTTAGTTTGAAATTATCCATAATTTCTTACATATTACATCGAAAGTAGTATAATAATATTCATATTATTACACTACTTTTGGTAACTTTTAGTTATGTTAAATTGGTACGTCAGACTGCCACATAGACGTCAAGGTTAAATTATTAGTATTTCAATAAATTTCTTGAGCTGCTTTGGGTATTTCTGGGGTGTACAGGTCAATTCTACATTTTTGTCTTCCATTTTGCGCACGTAAGTAAGTAGTTATTGAATTGGTCCTAAGGCTACTATATTTTCAAATTCAAATACGAAACGTCAATGTCAGTGACGTCAGTGTAACCAACCCACGCAAAATTCCCTAGTGTAATACGAAAACTTGAACAGCCAAAATTTAATGAATTAATAACGCAAAGTAGATAAAATAGTATATTACACCCGTTTAATAAGACTTATTGTCACACTCGTTCTATTAAAGCACTCCTCGCTTCACTTGTCGTACTTTAAAACTCTCGTGTGACAATACTCCGTCTTATTAAACTAGTATAATAATATACTATTATATATTATATATTATAATTGTTATTATTCTATTTAATAGTTATTTTCCAACATAAGAATCGTTTGGTTATATCTCAGGTATTAAACGCAACATGCATATACTTAAATAAATCGAATGTTTTTACAAATTCTTTCATAGATTGGATACTATGGGACTTTACTTCAAAAAATTTAAGTCACCGTTATATAAAAAATATGCGCACATTGATGCATCCAATTTAACGAATATATTGTAACGCGATATGTAAGCAGCAGCGCGAAATGTGTTTACTTTTATCGGACCGCGGCTTACCTCAAAAGAACGCCGCTGCGCTTAATGGAGTCCCGGCAATATCTTATTAAGGAAGAATGATTTATCACATTCTATAGAGTATGGGTACTATGGAGTTATTTCAGGAACCATCGCGAATACAATTGAGATGTATATAAGCGCGCTTGCGGTCGGAGAGATTAGATTAGACGTGAAGCCGCGAGTGAATAAACAAGCCGAAAAACGGACAAGCGAAAGCGATTGAAGTGAAATAAATTAACAATTAAGAGTGTTATATAAATTAATTAGTTAGGAAGTAGTTAAAACTAATTAAGTAGTGTGTATTGTAAAATTAGGACAGTGAAAATAAATTAGAAATAAACATAACAATATGTATATATATATATATAATATATATATTTTTGTTTCTTTTCTATCCAAATGCATATTTTTAATGGCGAAATTCTTTTCCACTTCAATAAAGCATATTGATAATGAAAACGAAACTAGTGCCTCACATCCTCGTTCCTTTCAATATACGAAAAAGCGTCGCTTTTTGGGAATATAACGTGAACTCAGTAATTAAAACAAATTGTTTCGGGGTTTCGTTGTAAATCGGTGAAAGCAAACATAAAATAATCACCAACAATATTTTGCGCAAGCGCCACTCGCGAAACACGGTAACAAAAACATCCATCCTATTCTTCAACGTAAACGCCAATTTTACCCCTCATATGCTTTAAAAACATCAAAATTTTCCTCGACAGGGCGTCGTTTCTCAATACGTTCCCTCGCAGCTACAGAAAAACTTTTCCACGGTTGCTACGAACATTTCGTAAGGACTTCTACGATTTCGAGATCGGAGCCAAATCACGTTACATACGCAATTTTGACGAGTTAGATGGAATTTCCTGGCGAGGATCAATATTTTCACATCCCTGGTACTTTCCATAGTTGCATGGAAGGCATTCCAAACGAATGCATCTGAATGCAAATTTTTTATTAGGGCTCATTTTATGATATTGGACGAAAACTGAGACCGGGTGAACTCGAGATGACACGAGAAATAACCTAGTCTCGTCTCGGTCTCGAAAAATCCCTGAAAGTTTTCTCGTCTCGTCTTAGTCAAAGAAATCTCGAAATAAATGAGTGTAATTCTACTTGACAATACTCGCTGATTTTCCTGAAATAGAGGTGTGGGAAATTTGAGCGTACAGATATTAGTCTTATCGATTTCGTATTTTGATGTAGGATATTTAAATTTTTGAAAATATTGTATTAAAGAAATTGGATGGTGAAGAACGGGTACAAAATCAAACATAAATTTTATTCATTAACATGTTTGGATAATATTTATTTATTTCAGTTATAAGAACAAATTAGAAATTATGGCAAATCGGGTATTTCGTTCGTTTGTCTGTGGTCAAATTACATCAGAAATGGCTAACCACAGTTTGATTACATGTTTTTAAGCTTCTATCTGGCGTCGCAAAATTTTAAATACCCACTTCATTAATATGTTTTATAGGCATTATAAAATGATGTGTTTAGAAAATACGTGGGACGGATATGTATTACTCACATCAGCTAGTTTCATTCTATTCTACCACGTTAACATTACTTCTCATGCCATTACCTGCAGGGTTATCGGATTATAACAAAACTGGTTAAAATTTGGGAAAGTACGGAATGGCAACTACGGAATGTATACATTACTATTAAATAAGTCTATTAGTGCATTCAAACGATCCACACCACTTTTCGCTGGTTTAATGGTCGATAAATGCCATCAATTTTAATATCCATTTATCTGCTTTTTTCTCATTCATGGCTTTGGAAGTGTAACAACCAGAAAACGCAAATGTAAAATTCGAGACTTCGAGACTTTTCGAGGCGAGACCAAAATTGGATATCGTATCGTATCGACATTCCAACATTTAATCTCTTCTCGAAATTCGAGACGAGATGAGATCGAGAAAAGACAACATCTCGTGTCCACCACAATTTAGACTTAAAATAGTAAGTAAGAAGATGGACAGTTAATTTGAAACTGTTAATTTGTAACGTTATTTTTTTGAGAAGAGGCATGAATCGACAACTGTAGCCAGATGAATAAAAATTATTCAAGATCCTTTGATATGCAACCAACTTAGCTCTTTACTTAGCAACTCCACTTAACTTTATACTCACACATTTTATGCAATTCACTTCCCCGGGAGCCAGAATAACCTGTTGACATAGCTCGTTTGCCCCTAAGGCCAACAGGAGTCAGGTAGTGAAGGTAAATGTAGATTATAACCTCTAACAGGCCACATGTAATTAAATACCAGGAATAGGGCCGGTATAACAGGACTGGTGTCGCAAGGGATAGGGTAGCATGTTGTCCCTCATTAAAGGTTAAGTTATTAGTTTCGGCTCCCTTCCTTTGTGAACACATTTCTGGTTCATGACAGGTTATGTGCGGGAACTAGCTTAAACACGAATAACGTCAGATGAGGCTCCGGGAGAATAGGTAGTAATACAAGAACGAACTTATCTTAGCTAGGATTGTGTGGACTAGGTAGAGAACAGGTAATCTAGGAATTCTAACCTCCAATTATAACATATGTAATAAATTGCCAATAATAGAACTGATGTACCCGGAATGTCTTCACAGCCTTCACAGGGGATATGATAGATTATCACACAGTCCATATCTGAGGGTTGAGAACTTAGGTTGATCTCCCTTCCTCTGTGAATACATTTTTGGACGAGAGGTTAGATTCAGTAGGAAGATTCGGCTCAAAATGTAGTCAGAAGTATGGGCGACCTTTAGGGATATATAGTGAATCCCTACAGGAACATTGCTCAAGGAAATAGTGATAATTTGATTAATTTATATCTATTCCTAGAAGTTAAGGGTATGCAACCATTCATACAAGTAGTTTTATTTCGCTCATACAAATCTGTCTCTCTTTCTCACACTTGATCCGGATTGGTTGATAATTAGGAACATTTATTTGTGTTGGTAACGAATATTCGTTAAGTTTACAGTAATACCTTCTAGAATGTTCGTTTTTTTGTATAGTAGGAACGATTAGTATAAAAGCGGACAGATTCCCCTGTCTCGTCCTCTTTTGGGTGATTTCCGATTCCTAGTATTAGTATTATTGCGATTATTGTTATTCTTTCTTTTGGGTGATTTCCGATTACGAGTATTAGTAGGAGAATTAGTGTTATTGCGAATATTGTTATTATCTCTTTTGGGTGACTTCCGATTCCGAGTGTGAGTACGAGTAGTAGTATTATTGCGGTCATTGTGTTATCTCGAGTGTTACGGAGAGTAATTATCGTTAGTTCGAGTGAACATCAGCCAGTCTCCCGGTCTCCGAGTTAAGCCTCGTTGTGTTCAGTGCGTGAGCGTGACGATCGATCACAGAAAGCGGTGATTCGTGGGCTGACGGACGACAGCGAAGTGAAATCTCCGAGAGGCCCGAGCAGTCGTTCCAGCCGGGGGAGTCCGAGAGGCCCGAGCAGTCGTTCCAGCCGGTCATCCGAGAGGCCAGTCCCCGTTCCGTCATCTGCGGTGTCATCAGCGCATCAGCGGTGTCGTCAGATAGCCGTTTGGCCGTGAGAGGCAGGAGGCTCCGCTGATATTCCCGTCATCCCCGTTCGAGGCAACCGATCTTCGACCGTGGGCCACAGGCAGCGTCGCACCCGTACAGGTCGGAATCTTAGTTAAGAAGTCAGGTTAGGAAGGATAAATTGTAACATATGGGTTGGTTGCATATCCGAGAGTTGGGTATCGAATTTCTCTTTACAAGCAAATACTGGCTATTAAATTCATTCATTAGAGCTGCTCAAGTTTTATTTAACGAATCTAACCTCAACCTCTCTCTCGGATTCGAATAAGCCTTCGTAAAGGTAAGTGAGACGTTTGATAGCTGTGAGACATTGATCGACTCCCCTTAACAACTAGAGAGGGATCGAGATATCAGTCAGGGCCGGGCTTTGTAGTTGTTGGCGCCCCTTTACCATCGAGTATCTGGTCATATGGTAGTTCACCCACGACCACTCACCGACGAGTTGAGCTAGTCGGGCCCCGTTAATAAGAACGTCTAAAGTTTTGTAACGTCGATAAGATTTAACGTTGCAAATTTTATTATATTTTAATTAAACGTCAACAAACAATTTGAAACTTTCATTTATACACTAGTTACAAATGCAATAAATACTATTACATTTTGTTTCAAGTTTTAGAGCTTCCTAATTATGATTTACTCAATTTGGTGAACACCCATCCGAACTCAAATATTGCAAGCAGAACATCAAATTTTATGAAAGCCACAAACTCATTTCTCTTCATTTATCTTTTTATTTTCTCACTTTTCGTAAACTTTATCGTTTGGCTCCTTCCCCGGCACTCATCCCTATTTGTCGGAAACTTTGTAATAAGCTTCGAATTTATTTCCCTCAGCAGATTTAGAGACAAAAGGTGCGACTACCTGTTCGGAATTTAATTATGTGCAGAAACTCCGATTTCTATAACTTTCGTTTTTGGGAACGATCTCACAATGAGGGGAAAAGCGCCCGTCGGCTTTGACGATTTCAGGACTTAACGAAATGGAAGTTATCAAAGTACGAAAAATTAAAAAGTGCGGTTTCGTCTAGTCGTCACACTAAACTTCGTAATTAAGCAGCTTTTTGAACGGCTTATTAATGGAGCTTAAAATTCGAAGTTGCCTGGGATTGTCAGTAACAGCTTCGAAGTTACGCGGTGAAAATTTAATGAAGTCGAAGCTTCGGAAATTATCGAGGTATTGTGTTACATACTTTGGGTTTTGTTGATTACAAAGTAATAATTCGTTGGTGTGAGGTGAAAATCCATTTATGTTCCAAATTCTATTAAGCAAAGATCACAATCAGGTATGTATTTGAAGTAGCGATTAAAATTTACTTTCCCCCTGTTTACATCGATTATAAGGTAACGAATTTATAGCGATGTGTAAATATCGTCAGGAATCTTGTTCGTTTATGGACGGATCGCATTGCTTAATAATTGGCGTATTTGAAATATACCAAATTTTAATAACCCCAATATTGATTTTAGCTGACAATCTATTGCTATAATTGTCCATTGAAAACTACGTATCGTAACACGGAGAAACGTAGTTTAGACCAACAATAGACTCGCTTTGAATATTTTAAATTTTGAGTTTATTTCATGAATTATCTTCAAACATTCACATGGAGTTATTTCGAAACGTTCAAACGCCCATATCTCAAAAACTAAACAATATTGATTGTTACGAAGTTGTCCAATTAAATCGAAAAACCAAACCCTAAATTTTGTCAAACGTCATGGTTGGGCTTTTCCAAAATTTTTAAAGAGCCACATTTCCCGAAAAGCGAAGGTCTTAAAGACACACACTTTGTCATAATTAAAGTCCTACCCTCTATTGACTTGAGCACTATAACGGAAAACCCTTTTTAAAAAAGTTTTAATAAGGCGTATTTACTAATTAGAACGTTTTCTTAAAAACTGCAAACTTTTATATATTGGAAACGAACTTTCGTAGCGCTAAACTAAATCTAATTTAATTAGAAATTTACCCTCTAGCGATAAGAGCGGTCGATGAGCTCACATTGATGAATTTTGCAGCGTTAACACTTTAATCATCCTAATTTCAAAAACGTAACGTGTTCAGGTTATGATACAAAGTTTTGTAATATTCAGATTTGATTACTGAAATCGGAAATTCAATATGTGAAGTTGTTGCAAAAGTAATGCAACAACTCGGCATTTTTTTAAATATTCAATTACTCACATTTCGAAACCGAACCACCCTAACTATATGGAAAAAATTGTAATCATCAGAGACTCCGTCGACTTGATTATTTAAGCTTTAACTTAACAAGATTTGAGGTTTTTGAATTTTTGTCAACTTTTTTGAAAACTAACTGTCTATGAAACGAAATCAGCAAGTTTTGTAATAGCGTTATTTTTCAAAAATTTTAACTATCCATATTTCGAAAAGTATCTACACCTAGTGATATGAATCAGTTTGTAATAAACAGACACGTGGTACTCCCATAATAGGCTTTCAGTTTTGCATAATCACTGGAATTTTTTTGAAAATCTTCAATTCTCCTAATTTTCAAAACCAACTGCCTCGGTGTTATTATAGAGAATGGGTATTAAACAAACACCTACCATCTACTGAGTTGAACATTAAACTAGAAAATTCACAATTTGGAGTTTTTCAAAAAACCTTGAACTGCCTTCGAATTTTCTTCAAAATCTTCCACTCTTTTATTTTAAAAACTAACTGTCTTATCGTTATAAAACAAAGTTTGTAGTGACAGATACTTGCTATCTATCAATTTGAACACTAAAAACCAAAATTAGAGATCTAAAAGTTATCCAAAAGTCTTCCAATAGTAGCGTTATGAAGAAACATAGGCACACAGGTATCGATTTGAGCACCTCGAAAATTCAAGATTTTAAATTTCTCGAAAACTCTGGGAATAACTTTGGGTTTTTTCAAAATATTCAATTCATCATATCATTCATCAAAGTTTACAATAACAGATTTTTTGGGCTTTAAACTCCACAGTTCAAGATATGAGGTTTTGTCAGAAATCTTGTAATATTGTAACGAAATAGAAGCCATAAAAGATGCCATAAAGATAAGCGCCCGTCGGAATGAGTTCAAAGAAATTCCTAACAACATAGGTTCGGGAGACTGGTGCAATTCTTGGAAAGCCGTTCGAGTTTCTAGTATTATCTAGAAGGTTACCGAACAAAGGACCGGAAACGTCTCGAAGTTTCTGGGTTTCCCATACGGCTATAAATAGCAGACGGAGAGCGATACGAGGGAAGTCGGGGAATTCGACGGTAGTCGTAAACAGCCGCCGGTAGACTGGTCGACGGGTGTCGGCCAGGCCGGCGGCAAGATAAATAAACAGTGTGCAATATAAATTAATTAGTTAAGTAATAGTAAGTGAAATAAGATAAATTAGATTAAGTATTAGCAGTTAAGTGTAGTGTAAATGTACAAATATATTAGCGTGTAAGTGGTTTAAATAAATTAAGTAAGAAAACTCGTGTCGTGTAGTGATTGTCGCGTAGGTAAAAACGTTACAATATCTTTTTTTATATTTAACTATACATATTTCAAAATCTATGTCTTAGCGTTATTAAACTGGGAATGTAATGAACAGACACGTGCCAGCTACTAACTTAAGCGCTAAACTCGAAAAGTCAATATTTCAAATTTTCCAAAAAGCGTTGGAATTACCTAAAACCTTCTTCAAAATCTTAATGTTTCCGTTTTCGAAAACAAAGTGTTTAGGCATTGTGAAACAAAGTTTGTAATAATCAGAAATGTGTAATGAAAGAAAAGAAAGAAAGAAAGAAAGAAAAGTGTAATGAACACTAAATCTATAAATTCATATTTTAAAAATTTTAAATTTTTCTAAAATACATACATTTAGATTGATTTTTCAGAATCTTCCACTGGCCATAGAAACTGGCTATTGTAGCGTTATCAATAAAAGTTTGAATTAAATAGACCGACTTGAGCACTAAACTCAAGACGTCAAGATTTGGAGTTTTCCGAAATACTTCAAATTTTCTTCAGAACCTTCAGGTATGCATATTTCGAAAACTAAGTGTTTTAGCATTGTGAAACAAAAGTTGTAATAATCAAAAACTTTTAGGATATATAAATATTAAATTTGTAAATTAGAAATTTCAAATTTTCAATAAATCATGTCATACTGTCAGATTTATTTTTCAAAATCTTCCACTGCGCATATTTTGTAAACTGATTATTGTAGCGTTATAAATAAAAATTGTAATTAACAGGCAACACGTGCAGGCTACCAACTTAAGCAATAAATTCGAAAAGTCAATTTAAGTTTCCCGAAAAGCTTGCAACACTAAAATTTTCTTCAGAATCTTCAGGTATTTCTTCAGAATCTTCAGTAAGTGTTTTCGCATTTTGAAACAAAAGCTATAGTAATCAGATACCTGTAGGAAATATAAATATCAAATTTGTAAATTTGCAATTTGAAATTTTCCAAAAATCATGTCATACCTTGAGATTGAATTTTCAAAATCTTCCACTGGTGATATTTTGCAAACTGACTATTGTAGCGTTATAAATACTTCGAAAACTGTGTTTTCACATTGAGAAACAATATTTGTTATAATGAGAAATCTGCAGGATATATAAATATTCAATTTGTAAATTCAAAATTTGACATTTCCCAAAAATCATGTCATACCATTAGACTGATTTTTCAACATCTTCCACTAGCCAAATTTTGTAAAATGACTATTGTAGCTTTGTAAGTCAAAGTTTCTGAAAAACAGTTACATGCAGGCTACCAAGTTGAGCACTAAACTCGAAAAGTCTAGATTTGGAGTTTCCCGAAAATCCTTGCGATACCTCAAAATTTTTTTCAGAATTTTCAAATATTCATATTTCGAAAACAAAATCTTTTAGCATTGTGAAACAAAGTCTGTCATAAACAGAATTAAACAGAAAGCTGTTGAATATATAAACACTAAATTTGATTCCTAAAGTTATGTCATACTTTTAGATTGATTTCTCAAATCTTTTAACGGTCATATTTTGGAAACTTACTATCGTAGCGTTATAAACTTCCTAGCTTCCATTATAAGCTAACGTTCAACTTCGTTACAGTCGTAAATTCCACTTTCTCGATACAAGCATTAATTTGAATTGAAAATTCCTGGTTTGTTTCAATATTTATCCAGTTCCATTCAAAATCCGGAACTGCTCATACTTTACTGTCCATTAACAGAAGAATAGAGTAGAATGAAAAATTTTTAATTATTGCTTTAATATTCTAATTTTATGAGTTATTGCCGTTAGGTCTCGAAAAACAATTAAACATGGTATTATCGCTCTACTTAATACTATGACTTGCCATGTCTTTTGCCCTGACACACTAATTAAAACGGTAAACACTAATTACCTGCAAATGACTCGTAGCGGCTTCCTGCAAATTTCAAATTACCGAAGTGTACTCGGGCCGTGACACGGACCGCATCACGGCGTATTTAATTACCGCCCGATTTTCCCTCATATTAAGAGGAGACCCACGTGGATCGCCCCCTCGCCATTCTAATAATCCGAACGTAAAATCCGCCTCGCTTTATACGATCCCAATACCCGAGACGCTCACCGTAAAGATCCAATCAAACTTTTCACTTTCGGGAGAAATAAAGTTATCGGAACAGAAGTTTAGGGGCCGGCCGGGCGTAGCCTGAGGGGTTAATTTTCACGTCGTGGAAATTCGTAAACGGATAATTAGCGTGTTGTGTCTTCTAGATGGCGAGACGATAAAAATTAGCATTCAGGGCGCGTTTTCATAGCCTCCGAGGACGATGTGAACAATATATTAAGGACGGCGTAAATAATGGCTTTTAATTCCAATGACTGGGGAGAGTGTCCCTTATTAAAATAAATAGAAGTTATCAGTAAGTGGGAGGTTTTTATGAGCGAATTAAGCCGGTACGTAAATCTCTTTGAAACGCAGATAGTATTATGGTGTAATTACCGTACAACGTTCGGGGATTAAAAGGCGGAAATTTAAAAAAACGACAAGACTTAAGTAATTAATGACTGGGAATATTTTTCCAGAAAGTTGCTCAAACCATGCTCAAAACAAGTTTTGTTTTATTGTTTGTAAACTATATTCTAAATAGAATATACAACGTGATCAAGAATAACTGTTTGAGTTGGCAATACTGAATTTCATTTTTAAATGGTACAACTGGAGTAACATCCGGTTGGTGACATTGACAGATGCCATTTGCTATTTCAAATTCAACTTTCTGGTATTCTTTTCAAATTTATTTATTTAAAATGTTTTTCACGTTACAACACGAAATTTTCATTGGAATGGCGTACTTTCGAAGCGGGATTTATAAAACAATTACTGATTGGTAGTACTCTCTCGAAGCGACATACTAGCTATTTCAGGAAATGGTTCCGGAGACTTTGGTCACTTTTGCTGTCTTTCAGCAACATTGCATGCGAGTAGTTGAACGTTATTTAAACACAAGGAGCGTAAGCAAACATAAATCAACTGGTAGACCTACTCTAAACGAGGAAGTTGTCGAGGATATCAGAACTCGAGTGCAAACAAGTCCTCGCAAATCCTTAAGAAAGCTGTCCCTTCAAACAGGTTTGATCCTCATGCCTCCTATTCAACCAATTTTCATTCATACCCATAAAACTTCCACTTTTCCATGTTGTTCTAATTCACGGTTTTACAGGTTTATCATATGGAAGTTGCTACACTGTGCTTAAAAAGAAATTAAAGTACCACCCTTACAAAATTTCCATCGTCCAGTCATTAACTCCTCCTGATCACCCGCAGAGAGTTTTACTACTATGGGATATTTAAGAGAGAATTTTGGCGACAGAGTAATTAGTCAGGGCATTTGGCCAAGCAGGTCACCAGATCTCACTCCATTAGATTTTTCGTTATTTAGGCTCTTGAAGGACAATGTCTTTAGGAACATATTGCATACTGAAGAAGAGGTGCAAGAGGCAATAGAGGCAAACATTACTACCCCCAATATGCTGGTAAATATCTTCGAGAGCTTAAAAAGGAGAGTTAATTTATGTCTGGACCAAAATGGGGGCATTTTGTGCATTACCTTTAGCTGTGTAATTAAATTATTATTTTGTATTTTGAGTTTCATTTTTTATGCGTTCATTTTTATTCACATAACCTACAATCTTATCACCCTGATTGTTGTCAATTTTTGCCAAATCAACATATCCGGTTGTATCGTTGCAAACCCTTAGGCAAAAAAATCCTCCAGGTAGGATTGCCAACTCAAACAGTCATTCTTGATCACACAGTACTTATTGTTATTTATTCAAAAATATCAAGAAATTGACAATTACTCGAGTTTCTGATAGCATTAGCTCTTCTAGACTCCTCCATACTTTTCTTGTTTGATGACTATAAGATTTACGAAACAAAAAATTTCACAAGAATCATTTGTGATCTAAGCATGTTTAAAAGAACTTAACATTTTTTAAGACACTAACTGATGTAGCCATTGTTTCTCGGAAATGAGGATAGCTGTGATGATCGTTGATTAATATTTTATTTTACTTCGAGATGATGCTGTTCCGTAACATTCAATGTTAGATATTTAGATATCTAGAGATATTCATAACATAGTCGGAGGACGGAAATAACTCTATTTGTAATCGCCCTGTGAATTGGTTTCTTATTTTAAGTGCTATATGAGGTAGTTGTATAAATGCAGCTTTATGCAGTGTTTAGCTTAAAACCTTCTTCTTCTTCTTCTTCTATCCAAAAGGGCTTTTTCCTTTGGGAAGTTAGCTAGTGCAATTTTTTGCCAAAGCTCATAACCTCTTCTCTCTAAAATATCAGCTACCAACCAAATTGTGATTTCTTAGGAAGAAGGGGGGGGGATTATTTGGTTCTTCTTTTGAATCTTGGTAAACTAAATGTTTTCTTAATTCCTCTAAAAAATTTGATAGTTGCTTTAAGGAAGTCTAAGTTTAAGTTTGACAGGAGATTTTTTGAGTCAAAAGGCAGGTTTAAACCTGCGTTAGATAAGTCTGTTTTAAATATATTTCTTTGTGTTATGTAAAGCGGACATTCCCAAAGGAGATGATCTAAAGTCACGATATTCCCGCAGTCGCACCGAGCACTCTCCACAATATTAAATCTACTTAAGTTTTGTTTTGTGCGACAATGACCTGTTCTTAAGCTAATACCCAGCGTTGCGTGTTGTCGATCTATAAAGGTGATAGTTTTGTACCATGGTCTTTTCGGGAAACTTTTCTGTAATTTTCTATAAGAGGCCCCTTTATTACCGAATACTGTTTTCCAATACGTTTCAAAATGATGGCGTATTTCCATTTTTTCGATATTTTGAATATCCCTAATTTCTAATTTTCTATCTAATATCGTATGATTTGAAGATCCTTTTCTAGCTAATTGATCTGCTGTTTCATTACCTTTAATACCAACATGAATCCAAGATAGATAATTATTACATTCAATGTTAGAGTTTAGGAAGTATTTTCTATTTGCAAAGGTTAGGATATCTCTCTGGGTGTCTATGTTTGTATTTTTAAATTTATCTACCGAGGATTTGGAGTCCGAGAAAAAATTACGTTTTTGATGTTGCTGTCTTTGGTAAGTTCTGTTGCCAGTTTGATTGCGATGAGTGCCGCATTGTTGATACTGGTTTC
Source organism: Cryptocephalus moraei (assembly GCA_946251905.1). Lineage (NCBI taxonomy): Eukaryota > Metazoa > Arthropoda > Insecta > Coleoptera > Chrysomelidae > Cryptocephalus > Cryptocephalus moraei. The sequence goes on from OX276454.1 coordinate 16,679,107, forward strand.
GTTGGGTAATCTTGCAGAAAATGTTTTATTTCCCGGAGTAATAAGAAAGCTTGAAACCTATAGAATAGAATACAGAAAACAACACAAAACACTAATTTAAAGTTGCATCCTGTGAGACTACGTTCTGAGCATTTTCAAGTATGTAATGAGGAATATTGTATATTGCAATTTTAATATACATGTAATTAATTTAAAAGATATACCGTGGTATCAAAAATTACCTTGGTCAAGGGTAGTCATGGATTTCAAAATGATTGTCGCAGCTCCCATCCTACATTTTATTCAATCACTTTTTGAGTGTCAAAATCTGTCAAATTATTGTGCTAGTTTTCTAATCCCACGTTCATTACTATTTTACAGCTGAAATAAGTAGGTAACACATTTGTAAGTTATTGATCATGTCATTGTAGCTAGACAATAACAGAACTGCTTCAAAAGGATGATTTAAGCTAAGACAACCGATTTACATTACATGGCAAGGGGGGGTAATACATTCCCATCATGTAAATTTTTTTCTGGGAGGGGTAATACATTCCCATAATGTAAAATTTTTTCAAAAAAGTGATAATAAATAATAATAATAATAATAAATAAGTAAAGTAATAAAAAGTATCTTTAGTTTTGGGGGGGGGGAGTAGTTACCCCCATTACCCCCCCCCTTATCGACCACCTTGCCAATTATACACTTGTATGTAACAGCTTGAGGTCAGTCATTAGACTCATTTATTCGCCTCATTCCAAAGACTCTCCCACTTCTCTCGTACTTGGTTTACCCGATATTACAACTTATAACTTCGAGCCCTTTGGACGCAGTAAAAAATATATTTTCCTTTTGCCAACGGAACGACGCAATACACCCACCTTACCTCGTACGGCATTCATGAGAAATACATCGCGAAGAACTTATTTTCATAAACATGATTTCGTTAGCACCCTCGCTAGCTACTGCGAAATAATCTTATTTATCAAATAAGGAAAAACTCCGAGACGTGAACGCATTCATCTCGAGATTCTATAAATCCTACGTCAACTTTCTGGTTTTTCCTTCTCTCCCAACGACGCTTATTATTTGAAATTGTTCCGTGGAGAAATATCGCGTATTGTGCCTTAATAACAGTCGTAAAAATGGGATAAAAGGACGAGTGTCTTTAAATTTGGTTGTAAACTTTAATTAGCACGGAACTGGGCATAGCACAGCGTTGTAAGTTGAATTATTTCAGACCGAATTGAATAATGAATCCGTTGCATTTGCATTTTTATTGCACCTAAACGTTGACGAATCAATTTGAGGTTATGTCTTGCTTTAAATTCGACTTTAAATATACTGCAGTTGGAATAAACTCAGTTTAACTACTCCGGTAATGAAGGGTATAAACTGTTCAACAATGAAGTTTTCAATGCGTTTTAACTACTAAGCCGTGTTTAATTAAACCAAGAATTTATATTAAAACAAAAAATTGGCAATGTTACTTGCAACCAAGTTTAATCAAGTCGAAACATATGACAATTTAATAATATTAATAGTTTTCTTTATTTCTATAATATCATAACAATACCGATAAAAAAGAAAATGTGTATAAACTTCAACATTATTATTATTATGGAGTCTGCTTTTAAATTTAACCACTAAGATAAGTACATTCATACCAAACAATTTATTTATTTAAACTTGTTATTATACTATACTATATTATTATACTATATACTATACTATATTATTTAAACTTGTATTTATCTTACAAGTAGTAGGTACTTCCTTGACTGCAACGTAAATTTGTTGTGTTTGAAATGACACCAAGGGGTGTTTTATTTTATGGGTCAGTTATACGTTATCATTTACACCGCTGGAAAACAGTCAGCTTTGAAACTAGAAACGTCTTTAGTGTGAACCGTCTTGCTCTTGATCACCATTTGAACAGCTCACAGTCCGTGCAGAGCGACTATTAGATCCGTCCCATCTACAATGAATAATTCAAACCCGGTGCAAACCTCCTAAGAAACTTCTCGGTTTTAACGCCGCGATCGAACAGGGCGGATCGTAAAGTCGGATTAAGTATTTCGGCTCGCGGAGTTCGGTTCCGTCTACTCCGGCTAAGTCTTAACCGGAGTGTTACATGGGCCGTGTATGTACGTAGCGGGGGAGTTTTACGGGTTTTACGCGGAACTTTCCTCGAGCGCTAACGGCTTCACGACCGCTTATGGCGGAGAAGGAGGAATCTCGCGCCAAGTGAAAAAATATATTTAACGGTAAACCGCGGCTGCTATTCTTAATAACGTATGGGGAGCAAATTGAAAATTACGATGCTGACAAGAGGTCGTGGAGGGAGCTTCTTATGGTGATCATTAAAGCTGGGATTATCTACAAGATGTATATTTATTATGAAGAAGTGTTTTAATAAAATTTTGTTATTTCGGATAGGTACTTCTAAGTTATTGTTATCTAAATGAGCCAATATGGGAAATCCATATTGTTATATGCACATAGCATATTTTGACGTATCCCTACACTAATTGGAACCGGTTAAAGGGACCGGTGATCCCTTTAATCCTCCAACAACACGTTGGTTCTGTAAAATGTGATAACGACAATTATTATAGAAATTATTTTCAAGAGGCTAAACTCAGTTTTGAAGAAAAATGGATTCAAAATTCTTTCAAACGTTTCTAAAAACACTGAAACATTTATTTGATGCTACAAGGAGTTGCTTTATTATGTAAAATTGGAAAACATCTTGTAATCTTTCTTTCCATAATATTGGAGTACATAATACATACCTGCAAATTGATCATTACTTAAGCCGCATTTTAAATATTGCAATGTTAATTTTATGATAATTTAAACAATTTTGGGAAAAACATATTTTAACGATATCAAAATTGTATAAACTTAATAGTTATTTTTGGTCCTAGTGTTATGTTGAAAATAATTCACGCGAGAAGATTTATATCACGAGGCCGTCAGGCCGAGTGGTATATATTCTCAAGTGACTTAGGAAACATAACACGGGAGTGGCATACAATGTTTTATCCAACAAGTGGAAGAAATCCTTTTTTATGAGATAATAATTAATAAGCTTTGTGATCAAATCAAAGCTACTTGCATCTCAGTACCCCATAAATGTCAGAATGATTTGACAGTGATTTTTTTACATTTTAGTTAAAGTACAATCAATTGTAAACCAAATTAATTAAATTCGATGAATTTAACATTCATTAAAAATTCAAATAAACCGTTAGCGTTTTCCTTTAATGTCAATATCAATGTGAATTCTGCTTGAAATAGTAATAAATAAATAGAATACTACTTTAAATATGAACGTGAGTTGTAATCCATTACTCACTAGTGAGTTATGGATTATAACACACTAGTGTGTTATTTGATAGTTTACTTGTCTAAAATGACAGTCATAATCGTCATGTGTTGGATAAAAATTATTAATAACGTCAGTGGTTACTAGGCATTTGTAAGCAGCTGTTAGGAGTAGACTAACTTAGTTGCATTAACTATTTAGTGATAATATGAAGCAATTCAATAGTCTTAAACTACACAATAACCTTAGATAGGGAGTTTGCAGGTAATATATTGAGTTGGACCCAAATATCGTAGCTCGTTTAAAAAATGCCGCCATGACTTTTGTTGACGTCCTTGACATTAAGGTCCTTGACAATTAAGGGCATTGCTGTAAGGTAGAAAATTTGGGAAAACCTTATGATATAAACCTTGGATTATTATTTAAGCCGCCTTTTAAATATTTTAGTGTTAATAAAGCACATTGAAATTTTTACGAGAAGGTGTTTTAACGATGGTTAAAAATGTTTAAATATTAAAATTAATAATAGTAATGTTGGTGGTTACTTGGCATTTGTAAGTAGCTCTTGGGTATATACTAACTCAACAACATTAACTATTTGATGACAATATAACGGAACTTAATAATCCAAAGATATGCAATAAATTTACTACGATAAAAAGATTTTTTTTTATCCTCTCAAAGTTTGGCATATAGGTATTTATACATATTTTGCATATATAGGTGTGTTTCTTTATACAACATTTGACAATCTATGTATACATTTTATCACTTTTTAAGAACTTTAGTGATCGTGAAGTTTGTGAAAATGATTAGCTCTTAATGTGCTTTAAATTAACCAATATAATCACTAAAAATCATCTAAAATTCTAACCTGACGAATAAAACGCGAACAACACATACAATAGTAATGTTAATAACGGTTAATCATAAAGATTTATAAACGCCCATAACATTGATTAAAATTATTACACATCTACATTACATTTTCAAGTATATTGTTTATAATTCGTATTTAACTGTTTTTCTTTGGAAATATTATTAATTATTGAGTAGTAAAAGTTTTTTAAGACAAATGTATATGTGACTGTTCACAGAAAAAGACATCATCTCCCCCGAAACCACATATTACTAGGGGATGAAAAATTTAGATATCTTTTTGGGTTTTGAATTGCTTGTTGGTAACACTGCTCAAACATGTTTTTCACAGTTTACAATCGCGAAATTTTGTTCCGCAAATATCGGAAATATTTCCAGCCTCTATACCATCTTGAATAAAAGTTGCCTTAACTTCCCCCATGTTATTTTAAACGGGGAAACTGGGGGTGCGAAGAAGGAGAAGAGTATGAAGATGTACTACGTTCTCCCCTATTCAGACGTAATTTGATTCATAACTTTATATCACAATGAGCGCTCCGTAAAAAGTTAAAATTGATCAATCACAATGAATTTAAAAACTCCGACAGTCCATGTTGAGTTCTAAAAAAAAAATAAGTCTGTGGAAGATAAATTTAGTGATTCATCGAGAGTTGATTCAGATGATTTTAAAAGAATAACAGAATTCACTAAATGATTGTGCTGGTTTTTTTTCCGTTCTCATGTCACTATAAAGAATTTTGAATTAAAATGACAGTACTTGGATCAATTTTCTTTACAGATTTGAAATTCAAAATAAAATATGCTATGTGATTTTAATAGGAAGCTCATAATTCAGAGGTCAGGCGTAGATATTACCCAGCTGTAAACCACGATATCTCAAAGCTTACAGTTTCGTGCCTAATCTTCAAAACGTTGTAACTTACCCAATTTTAGGAATTTTTGAATGTTTAAACTCTCTTTGATACAGAATATTGTCTAATTTTAGGAAATGTATGAAAACCTATTTTTATTTCCTGGAGGTTCCTTATCCTGTAGGTTACATATAACATGACTTGTCACCAAAAGAGTGTTATACAGGAAGTAAAGCAAATATAAAATAAAAAATCGTGATGTGTTCATCACAGTACTTTCTCATATATAGGGTGTTTCAATAGGCATTTGCCAGATCGAAACCGGAAATAGATACGGTTAATTTAAGCAACAAACCGAAAAACGACAAGTACCTATAAACTACTTCTCAGAGCAGATTTAGCCAAAAACGTTACAATTTTTTTAATATATCGTATCTAATGTAGAATAGGTACTCAAAATTTTAAAAAAATTCTTGGAGCAACATTCGGGAAAAATTCAAAAAAATTGAAGAATGATACAAAGTGCCTTTCACAGAAGATTTAGCCAAAAACGTTAGAAAACTTTTTTATACATATTCAATAGTAGAATAAATATTCAAAGTTTAAAAAAATTCGTGAAGTGGATTTGAAAAAATAATGAAAAAACCGAAAATTGACAAGTATAAAGTGCCCTTCACAGAAGATTTAGCCAAAATCGTTAGAAAACTTTTTTATACCCATTTAATCGTAAAATAAAGATTCAAAATTTCAAAAAAAATCTTGGAGCGAATTTCGAGAAAAATTAAAAAAACCGAAAACTGACAAGAGTAAACTACCCTTTTATCCTGGCCGATTTTGATGAAAAGCTTGTTTTCACGTCCTGGTATGGTACAAAATCTAAATACAAAGTTTTGACCGTTTGTGGTTTTTGGTTTTTGAGAAAATCCTACCGCAGACATACATACACACATACACACACATACATACACACATACATACAGACAGTTTTCCAAAAACATGTTTTTTGGACTAAGGGGACCTCAAAACGTTCAAAAATGCTAATAACTCAATTTCGAAAAATCGACCCGATTACAATACTTTCTTAAATACCTCATAAGTACCTACCTCATATGAGAAAGTAAAAAATATAGGGTGTTTCAAAATTCATGTTGCAACCTTAAAAGATGACTCTTCGGATAATTTTAAACGCTAAAGTCTTAATGAACTATTAGTTATTATTGTATTAGTGTTTGGATTATTATTATGACAGTTTTTGTTTAGAACTTTCACCATTTACACGATATCCTTAATTTAGGGGAATACAAAAATGTAAAGACCAAAATGTAACCAAAACCAAGTAAAAATATGTAACATATTTACCACTTGACACAACTGTCCACATCACATCCGAGAGATCTGACAAGATACTTCCAGCCAAAACCCGTTTCAAATCATAACCTTAACTTAACCTCAATTTCTATCCAAATTTTCAACATCCACATCATTCTATCATAGTAGGTACGAACGATTTCCCTTTTTATTCAATCCGCATGCCCCTCCGGCGTGCCGTAAGCTCGTCAGGGTAAACCGTCCGCATTTCCAGTCGGGAAATAAGACTTGATATTCCTTTCCCGATTTTATTGAAGATTGCAACTGATCCTCGATATATTGCCGCCGAATAAAACGCGAGGACCTCCGATTCGTAGAGTAAACATTTGAGTTTATCGAGGCGTCCTCGGGGTGACATTCGATAAACACAATTATGAAGGGGCTATTGATTCCCACCGCTAATCCGATGGTTAGTGAGATTGATTATCGGAGGGGAATTCGCAGATGACGCCTTCAATAACGTGAAAATATCAGAAAAGTGCACTTGGTTATGTACTACGAAATTTTCGTTATTTTAAGTAAATTGGGTGGAAGTACTTGTTGTTGAGGAAATATACACAATTCTGTTCTATTCTGTTCAGTCACCATGACCGATTTTAAACTAATTTTGACTTTATAGTGTCAAGAAATGATCAATCAGCTTATCTATCAATCAATTAATTAATCCAAATTCCGCTGATAATTTAACTTTTTATTCTTACATTATGTCAACTCGCGTGTTTTCTTTTTTCGTTTCTTTATTCTGCAAAGTAACTAATTTAGCTACTTTGCAGTAACTTATAGATTCAACAATTCCCGGATAATACTCTTCGCTAATTCGACCCGCGATTCCCGCGAGCTGTCGCGTGCGGATGCAAGGTCTCGAATTCGACATCGAGCATCCGCCAAAGAGTCCGGGAATCGACGAACTTTCCACGTTATGTTAATAACGACAAAAGCTGATTGGTCATCAGGAAAAAGTTATAAATTGGCTGGGGACCGACAAAACCGGTCCAAGATGAACTTCTTAGGGTAAGTCCTTATTTTCATGTACTGTTTTTATTCAGGCCCCCTTTTATTATTATTAGTCCCTTTTCATCATTAGTTTTTTGTGTTTCTTAAGTTTTATTACGTTGCCCCATGTTTTGTTTACGATTAATTTTTACGATTTTTACTTGTGCCCTCTACATGTGTACTTACCGTCTTTTCAATTGTTTGTTGAGACTTTTGTCACCGCCCCTCGTATTCGTCTTATTTTTTTGTGTTATTTTCAACTGGTGTCGTGTTTGCCGCTGGTCGCGCCTTTATTGTACTCAATATTGTTTAATATACGCTTTTTACTTAGGCTTACTTTTTTTCGTGTTGCTCTACCCCTAGCTACCCCTCATTGTTCAACCCTGTGCTTAACTCAGATCGCGACAATAGTAAAGCCTTGTATTATTTGAAAATTTTGATAATCTAAAGTTATATGTAGTTTCAATATATATCCAATCCATAAGTCAAACAGTGTGGAAAATATTGCAAATTATCGACCGATCACTGTATTAAATTCCTTAGCAAAAATTTTCGAAATGTTATTGTCTGCAGATGTTGAAAAGCATGTTGGGCATCAAGTTGTACAGCAACAACACGGATTTGTTAGGGGAAAGTCTACAGTCTCAAACCTATGTGTATTTACATCATATGCCTCAGAGGCAATAATGAATAAAAAGCAAATGGATGTTGTCTATACTGATTGCGCAAAGGCATTCGACAAAGTGGATCACTATTTGCTGTTGAGAAGGCTTACCGATTTTAATTTCTCAAGAAATGCTTATTATTTTATTAAATCTTACTTGTCATCGAGAACTCAAGCTGTCAAAATTGGTAGATGCTTCTCAGATACCTTTCTAGTAACATCTGGAGTGCCACAAGGTAGTAATTTGGGTCCCATGCTTTTTGTTCTTTTCATAAATAGTCTACCTAATAGCATTCAGTTTTCAAATTGTTTACTTTTTGCTGACGATTTCAAGATTTTTAAGACCATTGCAGCGAAGGAAGATAGTGCACTTCTACAACAAGATATAGACTCCATAACAACTTGGTTTAAAGAAAACAAAATGTTTCTAAATATCGATAAGTGTAGCGTAATGACGTATACTAAAAAGCAAAATTTCATTAAATATAATTACGTAATTGATGATAACATTCTTCAACGAAAGGGTGGTCTTAAGGACCTTGGAGTTTGTATGCAATCTGATCTAAAATTTAACAATCACTATCATTATATAATAAACAAGGCTTATAGATCATTAGGATATATTATTAGAAACTCAAAAAATTTTGAAAAATTAGATACCATAGTATTAATATATAACGCTTTTGTAAGATCTCAGTTAGAATATGCCTCTGTCATTTGGTCTCCGCAAGCAGATATTAACAATGATACTATAGAACGAGTGCAAAAAAGATTCCTAAGATACCTATATATTAGACTTAACAAAGTGTATCCCTACTTAGTGTCATACAAATCTATGTTAAATAGTTTTCATTTTGAAACACTTGCTAATAGAAGGCAACTACAGTCAATACTATTTATTTATTATATCGTTAACAACATTAGATATGCTAATTGTTGTCTTATAAACTTTATACAATTTTCTGTACCAAAGACAAACCTAAGACTGAATAAAAATGTAAAGCTATTTTACGAAGATAAATACGGATGTTCCCCCTTAAATTTTATGTTACGGAATAGTAATGAAATTCTCAGAAGATGTGATATAGATATTTTTAATACTAATGTACAAACTATAGTTAATAAGTTTACAAAAAAGCTGAGGCAGTCATATAGTGTACTTTAGGTTTTGCAGCTCACTGTTTTCATTTTTTCTTGTTATCTAGTTTCTTTTTGTTAACTTTAAGTTTAAGTCTTAGTCTTTAGTTTAGATTTATAGCTTTATGTGAGTAATTGTCTTTGTTAATACCTAGTACCTTAAGTTCCTTGCATGTAATTACCCCCCAGGGTGTTTGTAAGAGATTGAAATAAATAAATAAATATCTAATGCTTGACAGCACATCTTAAAGACCCAATTTTCGGTAAAGTTCTTCATTCATTTAATTTTAGAAACAATTTAAAGATCTGCAAGTATCTGAAATTCCCAATGTTAGTTTAAATAAATTCTTGAGGACTAGTGGATCCACAGTAGTTTCAGAAGAATTATAAAATTTAATTTCTTATTTCGCACTTTTCCAGAGTTTCTAAGAAAGAATATAAATTTTTTATAAGAAAATTAAATCATCTTTGTATCACGAGTGTTTTTCTAAAAGAAATTCCACAACAGTCCAGAAGGGTTTAAGAGTTCCCCGGAGTTTTTTACAAATCCACGGTTTTCAGAAGGTGAGTTTCCTATCGACTCTTGAAATAACAATTTAAACTCGTTAGATCCCACTCGAAAGAGATCCAATCAATGTCAGATGGCATCAATTTTTATTGAATATTGTAACGCGAAATGTAAACATCAGCGTGAAGCGTGTTTCTTATCTGACGTAGGTGGCGCAGTTTAAAATGGGGTCATAAAAACTCTTTTCGAATTATCGGGACACGTCCAATTAGATATAGAATTATGTGGTCCGTTCTGGAAAAAACGTTGCTAAGGATATATATTTGCGGGCGTGCGGTCGAGGGTAGAGTAGGCCAGAAGCCGTCGTGAGCGAAAAAGTGCGATAAGTGTACAAATAAATTAGCGCGTTAAGTGTGTAATATAAATTAATTAGTTAAAGAATAGACTGAATAAATTAGGTAGTGTTAAGAAGTGTGTAATTAAATTAGAATAAACGTTACAATATGTATGAAGCAGTTCTACAAGAAAGAGTGTAAGATTCCCTTTTGAATACCAATAAAAATTTTTGTTCTTTATATTTGTTATAAGACTTCCAAGCTTGAAGCTTCAAGTTTCGAAATTAAATTACTAGCAAAAAGTTTACACAAACGAAAATTCACGTGTTTAACACAATCGCTCAACCTTCACATCTTCAGATCAATAGAACGTGCTTTAGCGAGGTTTTATTGTTCCCATTTCACGTTCGTAAACATTTCCATATCTGCATTCGTGATTCATCCGCCTAGCAACGCGAGTCTGCAAAAATAAAAGCATCTAATGCATAATTCATAGAAATCATTCGATGAAAATGCAGATTTTTCTCCTTTGAATATTTGTCAAGCGCCCCTTGCGATTGTGCGAAGTAAAGTAAACTTCATCTAAATGCTTGATTTTGATTTAATTTCTCTAATCGCTTACAGGCGCGGGCGTCCTAATAAATTCGTTACGACGTTCTTGTTACGATCTAAGTCTCGTTAGGGCTTAATTCGGTTCTAAAATATGTAAAATACAAATAATCTCGAAAGGAGGTGCGGCAGCAATAAAATTCGAGTGTCGGAGTAAAAGTTACTACGGCTAATTAGACGAAAGTGGATTCATTAAAGATTTTATATCTTCTATGTAAATTCGAGATTAAGATCGTTTGTCTCACGCATAAACAGCATTGCATCCCAGACGTTAGCATTGCTTTTACTGCCATTATTTGACAAATACCGAACATAAGATTCGTTTAAAACAATGGACGTTTCAATTTCTTTTCAGAAAATATCTCAAATCGAACAAACTGTTCGGAGGCATATTTGACATTTCTTCCAATTAGTTTTTGAGAGATCCCTAAAATTCATCTCTTTTGTTATTCCTTCCTTTCGGTCCATCCCGACCTATCCGGGCTTTTCGCTCAAAAATCGAGAGTTTTGTAGGAAACAGAAAGACTTAATGAAACGGAAAATTACAAGACGTTTGATCGCTCCCAAGTCAAAACAAGGTGAAGTGATGTTAAAGTGCCTATAATAGGTTCACCCTCTCTCTTTATTTCTCTATTTCTCTCTCTCTCTCTCTCTCTCTCTCTTTCTGTCTCTTTTTCTCGTTTGATTTTTGTAGTTGTATGTTGTTTAAGTTGGTGGAATTAGGAAAGCTGACATTGACAGCTTAGGTTCTTTGAAATGACCACAGACCATTAATATAACTAGACCCGTTTGTTTACAAAATAATGTATTGCCAAGATCTTAGCACATTCTAAGCATTTTTCTGCGCTGTTGCATGAATGCAGATGACGAATTCTTTGCTTACGATTTGCGTATACATCCAGCCTACTTCGCTTTGGTTGGTCAGTTGTACGTAAATCTAAAATAATATAGACTTTTGTTATGAGTGACAACATCGCGTCCTAGTCTTTCACGTGATAGAATTCGTTGTGTACGCGGTTTGTGTGTGTATTTTGATAAAAATAGAAAATATTTAACAATGGTTAATAGGTGCAAGATATGCAACGTTTATAGCGATGCAGGGAAAGCCTCGGGATTGTCTTTTAATAGGTAAATAAATAGATTTATTAATGACATTTTTTGAGGTTATGTATGATCTCAGTGGCGTTCTATCAGTGTTATTATTTTAGGTTTCCAGTAGATCCAATTAAAAGAAACATTTAGATTTCTGTTTTGGGACTTAGCGAAAATGATAACATAACCAAATCGTCCTATATTTGCTTAAAACATTTCAATAAAAATGATTTTGTGTCTATAATAGGTGCAACCGACAATGCTAGATATTTAAAGAGAGATACTGTTCCATTACCAATGCATCAAGTTTTTGAACCTAAAAGTACTACGAGGTAATTAATTTCTACCCTGTAACTGTGTTTAATAGAAATATCAAATTTATGAATTTGTCAAAATTGGAAGCGTGACATTTTTTTTAATTTAAATTTCAATCTTTTTAATGTAAATTTCAACAAAAATATTATACTGGTTACTGGTGAGAAACAATTATTTCTTAAGATATGAGAAAAAATAGTAATTTTATTAACCATTATTAACCATATTATTAAACACTAAACAAATTTGAGGAGTTATATCTCAGAAGCTAATGAGCAAAATAGCAACTTATTATGTATAAAAAAAGCGTCTTTCCGAGTACTTTCCGGCTATGTTTTCAGAATTTCATTTAACAAAAATTCGTCGAGATAATCTATTTGTTTATAACAAAAAAAAAACGACACCAAATTTAAACAATGACTGTAACCGTTCTAATAAATATTTTTTAACTCTAACAAAAGTACATGAAAGCTTGTTCCCTCTTATATATGACCGCTAGTTTTATTAAAATCGAATAGTGGAAAAAAAATTTAAACAATTTTGAAAATTTTCAATATTTTTCGATTTTTCTGGATTGCAAAATTATTGTGCAAAATCTAACAAACCGATCGAAACGAAATTTGCGGGATTCTTTTATTATAACTTCATGATTTTGTACCTGTGATATGGAAGTCTTAACTACATTTTAAAGTACCTAAAATAATATATTAAAAAAACACTTTTTTGGGCCGATTGTTTGTTGTTTATTACTATTTGGCAAAACCGCTTATAAATTTTTGAATTTTAGCCTATGCCATTTTATGTAAATAGCGATTCTGCAACTTTTTCCTCTCTTCAACTTTCTTCTAAATTCAATACTTAAAAAGTTAAAAGCAAAACAAGTTGGGAAAAAACGCGTTTTTTAATTCCTTTTTAAATTATTGCATTTTAAACAATGTTCCCGACCTCTGCGCTTTGGAGGATAAGTCAATACTTATTCTAGACATTATTCCCGAGGTGTTCATGTAAAAACATTGCGGTTACCTCTTATGTCAATCTAAAGCAAATTTCTGACAGATGCGTCTTGGACTATACTTATTGTATGCATTATTACTGTCATGATGAATTTGATAATCTATGTCCTTCTGTACTTCATTTGTCTCTTATTTCGCACCTTTGTTACCTAGCATGTAAAGGGCTTCATTGCCCGTTGATCTAAATAAATAAATAATTTATATTCTTAATTTTGTTTCCTTTTTGCCCCTTAATATTGATACGCCTATGGATAGCTATTTTGTACGCTGTCAAAATTCGTCAACGGCAGCCATATTTCCTTCCCCATTTACACCGCGCCTATCGGCTATGTTGGAATGTAAACCAACATCAGTTTCTAATGGTAACACCGGGTCTAGTTATATTAATGGTCTGTGGAAAAGACCAAAGAAAGAACCCAAGAAAAGTTCGCTAAAGGAATTCAGAGATATATGTATTCGAAAACTAATTTGAATTTACTAAAAATACTATACTAAACCTTGAACTAAACTAAAAATTTGCCATGCTTTGAAATTACTAAATTAGTGGTTACAGTGCTACTTGCATTCACGAATAGATGCATTGGGTGTAAGTGGATTAGCTGATTGAAATACACAAATTTCTGCTAGAACGTGTAATTATTTTTTGATTTTGCTAAAAAATAATTTGATTTTTGTTTGATATAATTCAGTCATGAAATTGAAAATCATTTAATACGTTAAGTACGTACTCACCTATAGACAATACAACGTATTTCAGCAACTTAGCTCGATGTTCATAAATTCATAATGTTTAAAATACTCATGAACATACAATGAAAATACCGGACGTCCGCCACTTCAACTAAACAGCAAGTCTAATTTTCGAAACTTTGGTGAAGTCACTGAGGTTTAACCATTTATAACTGTTTGTTTGTGAATATGTGAACAGTGCACAAACAGAACAATATATACATATTTAATTTCGGTTGTAAGGAAATATTATTATTATTTAGTTATAGAAAAAAACAAACGTAACATTTATTAACGAACAATCATCCCCTCCACTTGTCCGAGGCAGTTTCTCACGAATACCTTAATTTTCAAGAGTTGTAGCTTTTTACGCGTTACGCGGATACTAAATCTATCAATAGAATTATAAAATTATGATACTCATTTATGATTTGTTAAAATTTCAGCTCCTAATATTTATAACTGAACGAAGTGTGAAGTGGTCTGTATAGAGAGTGGACTGTATAGATCTCTCGTAGCTCGTGGGTGGCTGCGGAGGTGAATCTTGTCTCCAGGTTGTAAGGCTGAAGACGGTCTCGTAGATTGGAGATCAGGGCGTGATGTGATCTCTTGGAATTCTTGGAGTTGAAGTTATAGTTGAATGAAGAGGGCGTGACGTGCTCTCCGATGTGACCTGAGGGCGTAACGTGCAGGTCTGGGTTTGAAGTTCTCTAAGTTTGAAGTTGTCGTATCTTGAAGATCTTGAAGATCTCGTAGACTCTCAGGGCGTAACGTGAGAGCTTGTAGGTTGGGTTGAGGAATTAAGACCAACAACACACGTCGTTTTGAGCATACTAGGTATACTGATTTATTGATCCAAATTTCAGAGCTTTTATACATCTTATTTTACATTGGCTAAATGAGATATTTTGTTTTGTTACCTTGCACCAAACTGACCTTTTCAAGAAGCGCTTGTTATCACGTTACCCAGACGTCGTGTTATGCTTAGTCAGCTGAGTATGGGGATTTGAACTTGACCGGCTCCCGTTCGGTCGCAATTTGTTTTCCTCTTGTAACGTGAAACGATCGCTAATGTTATTGATTCGTGTAAGAACGTTAAAACAATCCAATAATATTTTACACAACTATCCTCGCTCTTAATCATGACTTGTTTTCCGTTTGTAGAACAACGCGTGGTAATTTCAATGATTAAATTACGTAAAAAGTCCCCTAAATTCGTTTACAATAAATTATGATTTCTTCACCTAAAATTCCCTTAAATAATGTTGACGCTAGAGTCAAGCGTCCAATGGAGATATGGAGTTTTCTTTAAAAAAAGCTATCTTGGTTCCTATTGGTCGTACAAGGTTCTTTTTTTGAGAATGTGTGTTTTGGCTCCAGCTATCCAATGCATCCACTTACCTCACAAGCTTGTACCATGAATAATAAAGTTATTCAAAATGTTTATTAGCTAAAAAGTAAGCTCTTTTACAAACGATATTTTTAATAACAAATTTAAAAAAAATATATAGTTTTTGGGTACATTTATATGGGTACATCTTACAGTTAAAGCTACAAAAAATCTATTCCAACTATCAAAATTTATCTAAATTCATTATTTAGGCAAGGACAGTTCTTTAAACAATTGCCTTCTGGGATAAACAATTAGAAAACTATTTGATCTATCTGGCTGAAATTTAGCACAAATTAATAACACATCAAATACCTCATTCTCAAAAGTCATATTAAATATTATTATGGTAATAACAATATTATTAACATTTATAAATTATGCAAAAATAAGCGTTTTTTACCATTATATCAGGCATGTGTTAACCGATTTGAATTTATGAAACACCAAATTAAAGGATTTTTAATGGGCTACAACTTTTATTCAAAGCATTTTTCTTAAAAATGGAAAGGAAACGTTGTAAGAACAAAAACAGATTTTTTTCACTTTTGTCAATTATTTGACAATTTTCAAATTTGCTAATTTTCAAATAAATTTGAAAATTAGCTGTACGTCTTCCAGGATTCGTCATCTAGTACCCTCCAAATTCCTTTTAGAATCTTGAAATACCTGTATAACTATATCCAGTGAAATCGATGAATTTGGAATAGACAGACTGGACTAAAACTCCAGAACGAATCTCAAACTGTAAGGCGTCGCAACTCCGGACCGCCGATCCGTGGCGAACTCCCATGGCCATCGCGAAGTTTGATGAAGTTCCCTCGGACAAATTCCACGGGCGCCGAAGTTTTATGGCGGTCTTCTGTCAACTTTGGCGCGAAAGATGGAAACCTCGACGTTTAAATGATGTTCCGTAATTTTTCACTTAGCGAATTATTTTCATATAGATTGGATATGAATAAATCTCCCGCGGGAGAGGACGCGTCGATCGATACTCGGCCGTCCGTCGCGTGCAAATTCGAGCCGAGAAAGGGGAATTATTTTATATTTTGGGGAATATCGCCGCCAGACAGTAATAATGGATGGGAGGTAATTGAAACATAACAGATATTCGGAGAACAACAAAATTTAACATGGATAATTTGTACAAGAGCAACAGCGCAAGGTTAAACGGGATTACGTACATTATAAGGGTAGAATATTGCAAGTACCTACCCCAAGTGGTTTGAAGTGATGAACAATTACAGAACGCTCATAGTGTCACGTTGAAGGGGTTAGGAGGTAGAACAAGATATTATTCCTGTTAAACTCTTAGGCTGTGGAACGCAAAACGTGGGTCCTCGATATCATTACTGGAATCTCATTCAATGAACCAATATTTTGTTTGCCACCTCTTACTCGGTGAACATCTCGTAACCCATCCAATAATAACTACATTGTCCATGGCAAACATTATTCCCGTTCTAAACACATACACCTTTTCGACACAATATCAATACATATATCCCTTATACTCGACATCGATTTTAAACTTCGTTTTTGTAGCATAGAAACAACGTATGGGGCCCTGTCGTATTGAATCGTGCACGTTAGGTTACATTCTGGCCCATTGTTTGTTTTATTTATTTCGGATCGCGTCTGAAAAGGGCAGACGTTGAATAAATAAACGACGAAGGGTTTTATGATACCGACGTAGGAAAAATAAAAGTGACAGCGAGAGGGAAATGGGTCAACGTCGACGATACCTGAAATGTCAATCAAAATGCCAATACATCGGTTTTAGGGAAACACACGAGAGTGGGGCGGTTTTGGTACGACTCGAGACTTTACGATTGTAAATAAATTTAACGTTTACTGTAATAAGAAATATACGGTTTATCGCAAGAACATGTAACTGACGGTGTAGTTCCATGTGATCTTGCCAGATGGTTTTTCGGTTTTTTTGGTTCCGCATTTAGGTTCTCTGGAACCGCCGCACAATAGTTGGTACTGCCTGAAAAGTCCTGATTTTCGAAAGTAGATGTTTTAATACAAGCCTTATTAAATTTTTGTAAAATTTTAAAATATTCTGTATTAATATTTGTAAAATTTGGTATAGATATTCAGTGTATATTTATGATGTATTATGTATTTTAGTAATATTGTGTTAATATTATGTATTTATTTCTCAATTTGCGTTGAGTTATTTGTAATTTTGAACTTTTCACTTGAAAATAATATTTCATAACATTAAAACATATAAGTGCAATTCTGGTTACATCTATACATTTTTTAAACGAATGTTTTGCAAAAATTTTGTACCCTAAATCTCGCAATTTTTTAAATTTTGCAAATTTTGTGTTTTTCATATTTAGCTGGTGCAAAACCCATATGTCCAAAATTTCAAGCAATTCGTACTTGTGCTTCTATTTATTTTACATAGTAAGTACTGCTAAAGCTTAAATCTCCAAAATTTGCAATTTTGGAGATTTTAAACCTTTCACTTCAAAATCAGATTTTGCAACCTCAAAAACGTATATAATATATGTAAAGTTTTTTAAATACACATTTTTAAGGCCAAAAAAATGAGTCATAAAACTCGCAATTTTTGAAATTTTGCAATTCTGACTACATGTTCATGTTTAGGTGGCGCAAAAACCTATATCTACAAAATTTCAAGCAATTTGTATGCGTGCTTCTATTTTTGCGGGACTTTTCCGGCAATACCAACCACTGTGCGCCAGTACAGATTCAACCACAGACCATTAATATAACTAGACCCGGTGTTCCCATTAGAAACTGATGTTTGTTTACATGCCAACATAGCCGATTGGCGCGGTGTAAAGAGGGAAGGAAAAATGGCCGCCGTTGACGAATTTTGACAGCGTACAAAATAGCTATCCATAGGCGATTCAATAATAAGGAGCAAAAAGGAAACAAAATTAAGAAAATAATTTATTTATTTATTTAGATCAACGGGCAATGAAGCCCTTTACATGCTAGGTAACAAAGGTGCGAAATAAGAGACAAATGAGGTATAGAAGTACATAGATTATCAAAATCATCATGACAGTAATAATGCATACAATAAGTATAGTCCAAGACCCATCTGTCAGAAATTTGCTTTAGATTGACATAAGAGGTAACCGCAATGTTTTTACATGAATACCTCGAGAATAATGTCTAGAGTAAGGATTGACTTATCCTCCAAAGCGCAGAGGTCGGGAACATTGTTTAAAATGCAACAATTTAAAAAGAAATGAAAAAACGCAAAACGCGTTTTTCCAGATTTGTTGTGCTTCTAACTTTTTAAGTATTAAATTTAGAAGAAAGTTGAAGAGAGGAAAAAGTTGCAGAATCGCTTTTTACATAAAATGGCACAGGTTATAAATTCAAGAATTTATTAGCGGTTTTGCGAAATAGTAATAAACAAGAAAAAATCAGCCCAAAAAAGTGTTTTTTTAACTTATTATTTTAGGCACTTTAGAATGTAGCGAGGACTTCCATATCACAGGTACAAAATCTTGAAGTTATAATAAAAGAATCCTGTAAATTTAGTTTCGATCGGTTTATTAGATTTTGCACAATAATTTTGCAATCTAGAAAAATCGAAAAATATTGAAAATTTTCAAAATAGTTTAAATTTTTTTTCCATTATTCGATTTTCATAAAACTAGCGGTCATATATAAGAGGAAACAAGCTTTCATGTACTTTTGTCAGAGTTAAAAAATATTTATTAGAACGGTTACAATCATTGTTTAAAGTTGGTGTCGTTTTTATTTTGCTTATAAACAAATAGATTAATGAAATTCTGAAAACATAGCCGGAAAGTACTCGGACAGACGCTTCTTTTTATACATAATAAGTTGCTGTTTTGTTCATTTACCTTCTGAGATATAACTCCTCAAATTTGTTTAATGTTTAATAAAATGGTTAATAATGGTTAATAAAATTACTATTTTTTCTCATATCTTAAGAAATAATTGTTTCTCACAGTAACCATTATAATATTTCTGTTGAAATTTACATTAAAAAGATTGAAATTTAAATTTAAAAAATGTCTGGCTTCGAAGTTTGACAAGTTCATAAATTTGACATTTCTATTAAACACAGTTACAGGGTAGAAATTAATTACCTTGTAGTACTTTTAGGTTCAAAAACTTGATGCAACGGTAATGGAACAGCATCTCTCTTTAAATATTTAGCATTGTCGGTTGCACCTATTTTAGACACAAAATCATCTTTATTGAAATGTTTTGAGCAAATATAGGACTATTTTGTTATGTTATCATTTTCGCTATGTCCCAAAACAGAACTCCAAATATTTCTTTTAATTGGATCTACTGGAAACCTCAAATAATAACACTGATAGAACGCCACTGAGATGATACATAACCTCAAAAAATGTCATTAATAAATCTCTTTATTTGCCTATGAAAAGACAATCCCGAGGCTTTCCCTGCATCGCTATAAACGTTGCATATCTTGCACCTATTAACCATTGTTAAATGTTTTCTATTTTTATCAAAATACACACACAAACCGCGTACACAACGAATTCTATCACGTGAAAGACTAGGACGCGATGTTGCCACTCATAACAAAAGTCTATATTATTTTAGATTTACGTACAACTGACCAACCACAGGCGAAGTAGGCTAGATGTATACGCAAATCGTAAGCAAAGAATTCGTCATCTGCATTCATGCACCAGCGCTAAAAAACGCTTAGAATGTGCTAAGATCTCGGCAATACATTATTTTGTAAACAAACGGGTCTAGTTATATTAATGGTCTGTTGTTTTAACTTACAAGGACCCCAAGTGTCAGTCGGCTTTTATATTGTTGTATTGGTGTAATACAAAATGCAAAATTTAATTTCTACGGAAACGCACTTCTAGGATTAAGGTTAAAATCAACCCCTAAAACTTATCCCCAAAAATATCAAATATTTAGAAAACGAAGGTATTTTAATAAAACTACCTCAAACATTTTGGATCAAAAATGGCTGTGAACTCAGACAAATAACTAAAACTGGACAAACTTATTTAGTGCCAACTCGCTACATTTTAAGATCAGAGCGGGCTAGATAGTGACAGTAGGTTCACAGGGTTGTCATATTTGACTGAAATTCTGCACGTTTACCATTGCTATACAATTCTTAACACTAAATTGTATTCTTTACACATTCTTACATCATTAATAATATGTAGTAAGCGTACTTTACGTTTATTTTACGCAGATTTAATTTATTTACATATCTCTTTCATTCTGTCGTTAGATTGTTTACGTATTTTGTTGTTTGAGGTCTTGTGTTGTGTGTTGACTTTACCTTTAAATTTGTTCTTATTAACTTGTGTTGTGGACTGTCAGTTGAATTGGGCAGAACGGATTTTCTGCATCCCAACGTATCCTTTCGCACAGCACAGGCGTGCCTTGTGTCTGTATTTAAAATTACATATATTTTATCTAATATTTGTATACATATATGATCGAGCTGTATTTCCTCAAACTGAAACATAATCATGTTTTTTACTTAACTGCACTTATATACACACACATGTCAAAAATGTGTTATAATTGCACCTTGTTCAATTCCATATTTAGTTCTTTATAGTTAACATCCAATTAATAGCAACTAAAATTACATTAATTTAACGTCAAAATCTTTTTATAGTTGTTACCGTCAGTAAATTCAATGTATAATCACATATTTATCTCAGGTTCACACATATGTGGAAGCTTTCTTTGTAAATTTGTGTACTCTTGTCATGACTGTAATTTTCCTTCGATAGAGTGTCTGAAGATGGGCCCTAGTTTGGCCCGAAAAGTGTCTCAAAGAAAATTCGACCTTAGATTTTTGTTTCAATGTCATAAGGTGTCAACTTAGACCTCCTTACTTATGCACTAATCTCATTTTAAAAATTTTGAAAAATTACCAAGAAGTAGTTATCCTTCTCAAGATATGTTTAAATGAAGTACCACGAAACAAAGCAACATGAGACTTGTCTTGTCTTGTCTTATTAAGTTAATGTCTCTTTTACGCTGCCAGGGCCAATTTGGACGGGACCTACAGTTTAACGTGGGCTCCGAACCACGGTCCTCGAGCACGGTTGTACCCCCTTAAGGCTCTCACCCCAGTTGACCCACTCCGTGCCTACCGACTCAGGGTGTGTGTATCCTAGTCCCGCCCTCCTACAGGATATCCGATCCTATCCGGCCTGGCTACCGGCGTGAATAGGAACGGGATTTTGGCTACATTTTACACACTTCCCGCAACACACACAACACCCATGGATTACGTGGGACTCGAACCCACAACGACGATGACCGCCTGATTCAAAGCTTGCGCCTTAAACCATTCGGCCACCGCTGCCCCAACATGAGACTTGAGTACCGGCTTATCAGATAGTGATATTGAGGGGATAGTACAGTTCCTAAACAGGTACAGAAGAAATTTTAAGGAAGGAGTGTGAATATTGAAATTCTCTAAAATCAGCTTTTTGAACACTTTAGAAATCTATATCTTATGATACCTCATCAAATTAATTAAAAAGCTGTAAAATGTATAACTCATGTTTTATTATAAAATTTATTTACACGTAGTTTAAATTCTTTAAAATATAAGAGCATTTTCAGAAAACGAAACTGGGTGTCGTAGGCATTTCTAGCTCATAGAACTATCAAAATTTTATTTCAGTGATAGTGTCCTAAATACATTGCTTAGTATACGGGTAAATATTGTACTGTTGCGATTTATAACATTTATAATACAATTTTAGACATTCGTATTGAATATAATACATGTGATTTTAAAAAACATCAATTTCGTACCAATTTACTATTTTTGTCGGGACGAACTCAATTCCGTCGACGATTTTAATCTAATTTTCGTATCTATTCAAAAGTCCAATAAACCCGTTGAACCATACACGCATTCAGAGTCTATAGTTATGCGTCAATTTAAATTCAAATGTCGGATCAGCATTGTTAATAACAAATCCCCTAATCCATCGAATTCATTACACCAGGAGTCTCATTATCATCACTTGTCGATTATAGAGGACACTTCAATATCATGTTTTACAACGTAAATAAATTAATATGTATTTCCCCCGGCGCTTTTGTCACGTATAATTACCGTGCATGTAAATGCAGAATTGTGCCAGGTTACAGGCGGACAGACGTTTCATTAGAATGTTTTGCTACAGTCCAATTAGTGCCGATGCATTGTTGAACAAAGTATGTTAATTAGGCAGAATGCTTTTTACTCATTAAAACTGCGAAAGTCCTGGAAAAATGATAACAGTGAGAATTTAATATGAAGTAGAATACACATTTGTAGAAAGTATGGAACAATCCCAATTTGGAAAGAATTTGTGAAATGAACGAAGTTTGTTTTATATGATTGCGTCTCATTTGAATTGTATGTATCCGATTGCCAAGCGAAGAGTTGTTTGCATCATTAATGGAAAAATTGACGTAAACAACTCGTTAGCCATTCCAAGTTAATCCAAAACAGTCGATAGGTATTAGTAATCACCACCAGACATTACTATTGGTTAATATCCATTATTCTCTCTCTTTCTCTCTCTCCCTCAGTACAGGGTAGGGTATTTTAACCATTAAGGTAAAAATTTTTTCAGCTCATCTCCCGACCGCATAATGTACTCCATTTGCATTTACTCCCACCTCATTATGCCAAAGGGTAATACAAATGCACGGTAGACGTAGCACAATAATAGGCGAATATTCCATGTCCGACAGAACTGATTATTATCGACGAATCACGCTGGACCTATCAGGAGTTCATTACGTTAAGTTTTTTTCTACGGGGCATGTTAATCGAATTATTTATTAATAGCGTCTTCAAATATTTATTCCGATAGATTAGGCCTGTAGGAGACCTCTTGAAGATTGATGGAGGGTGAAGAGATACATTATTACTCACTTTATCTCGCTTTGTAAACACTTTGATTCGGAGGGATGAGGAAAGAAGACTAATCATGAATTTTCCGTCCCATCGATCTTCCACGAAGGAAAACGTAATGGAGCGCCCTTAAGAAAATTGTTTGATTCCGATTGCAGAAGCAGGAAACTTCCGGACAGTGTTCGTAGGGATAAATAATGGGTTTGGTCCAAAATTTCCATCAGAAAAAAGGATCAAGATACTTGAATCTCTATAATTACAACTTTATCCCTGGGGACGTTGCAGTGTGATTGCGCTCTCTTAGAAAACAAAGAGAAAAGCCAGACGATTCGAGCTGCACCACTAAGATAAAATAATCGATTTGATCAGAGGACTTAATAGAAGTTATAATTCTTACATGAAGGGACCCTGGAAAAGTTACATTTATTACCCCTTCTTGCCTAAGAATCGAAAGATAGAAATAAGTGTTGCGCTGGAACAATGCATATAATTAAATTTATCAAAAGTACTTGCTAAAAATGAGTAATGTAATCGATTTGTCATTTTAATTAAAAAGGGTTACATTCAGAAAAATCTACTTTTTTGAGGGCTTTAAAACATCACCTCAGATTACAAAGTTAAAAGTTAATTATACATAAAATAAATTAGACTAAGGTGTTAGCACGAAGTAATATGTAAAATGTATCATTAATTAAATTACTTAATCAAATCAGCACAATGTATGACAACCTTCATAATGGACCCTTTTGGCTCTTTAATTTAACACCTCACTCGATATGGTGGAAATATAAATTGTGAATATAGTTCTGAACAATTTTCACTATAAAATAGCTTTTATAAGTAGTTTAGAGTAGCAATTTGAATTATTCTTTTAATATCGAAATCAAAATTAATCAACAAAGAAGCTACATTTCTCGAAATATGACACGATTAAAATTTTTGTTTTTAGTAACAATATTGCGTTAATTACAACTAAGCCACGATTTGATTTTATCATTCTAATACTTACTTACAGAGCATCTCAACCAAAATTGTCTGCATATTCGTATATTTTTCCAGTGAAAATCAGAAACAGGTCCAGCAAACACTTATTATCTACAGTATCGAACTGGATAGAGTAAAATTGGTACTAGCACAGCTTGTATCTACTAACTGTAATTTGTCTTAGTTCGTTAGA
The DNA here is from genome assembly GCA_946251905.1 of Cryptocephalus moraei. Taxonomy (NCBI): domain Eukaryota; kingdom Metazoa; phylum Arthropoda; class Insecta; order Coleoptera; family Chrysomelidae; genus Cryptocephalus; species Cryptocephalus moraei. The sequence continues at coordinate 16,703,387 of OX276454.1, forward strand.
TACTAGCTGTTGTAATCGTAAATAAATTTTATCACAAAAAGTCACACATTTTGTAATACAATACTCATCTATTTCAATAAACAAAAAATATTTACGAACTGTATTTATACATTCATAACTTTTTATAATATTATTATTTATAATATTATATTATATTTATAATAATAATATTATATCGAGTAAGGTTTTGCACATTTTCAAAAAACGACCAATAAATTTCACTTACAAGTATAAACCTCAAAAATTGTTATTCTTTCCTTTAATTGTTGACAAAGTTATTATATCAACCAAGTCCACGCAGAAAACATGTATTACGAGAAACAAGATACTTTATACGCTTCTCAAATTTCAATCTTTGCCATTCTATTTCAGAGAACGAATCTAATTTACTACTTTTCTCAGATAAATCAACCTTTTCCAGAAATTACAGTCTAGTCTTAACTTCTCCTTTTAGTCGAGGCAAAATCTGTTTCAAATGACGTTTTCGGGTGTAAAGGTGAATATCTCATATTGTATGTTTTCGCCCCCGCTCGTTTCGAAAAAAATAGTAAAAAAAATCTCAGGTGCCGGCGTCCATGCGAAAATGGGGTGCAAAAGTTTGTATCTCTCATATCTTGAGAACGGTGATACTTAGCAAGAAATGGTTTGCACCAAACGAAAGAGCGTCAAAATTAGCATTGGAAATCATCTTTCATTCGATTTCGACAAGTGAAAAGAATCGAAAAACAGATCAAGAGTAAGATATTGCAAAAGAAGAGTTCGACGGGGAGAGCATAGCGACGAGGAGCAACTGCACTCCCCACCACATCTACCGATCGTCACGAAGGAGAGATAAAGAGAAGGAGCGAACAAAACAGAGCGGCCGTCGTATATCCATGGAGGTTGTACAATTCCTCGAATCTCTTTAATTTATTTAGGTACTAAATGAAAACAACTTATTTTCTCTATACATATATTATAATATCACGATGAAGGTATCCGTCGTATCTTGGATGCGAAGGTGTAACTATTTGTTTTGTATCAATTTAATTCCTGTAAGAAATGATTTCATTATTTATTAGTTTCATAATTTTTGTTTTTTAGTACCTACCCACTCGTTAATTTCCATAACGTTTAAATCGTCTCCTGGTTCCTGTTCTGTGTTATGGTACAGAAATTCCTCATTATGTTCATTATCTTCAACATCATCATCATTAGTTTCCATATCCATATCTATAAAAATTTTATTTTTTCCCGACGTATTGTCACAGCTCTCACCATTGCATTTTTTACAAATTAATATACATGAAAGGCCGGCTTTTTTGCACGTACAACGAATTGTGTTACATCTTCCTTGACAACTGCAAAAAACCTACAACAGTGTAAATACATCATCTTATTATTCTTCGTAAATTGTATCTTAATACACATTGTCCGAATAAATTTATTTCTTACAACTATTTCAGTTCAAACAATACAAAAAATATACATACCAAATTGAGCAGCTCTTCGGGAGCGACAGATTTGTCAGCCATCACTGGTAGCAGCATAAAACCTGTCCGCTTCCAACCCCAATTTTCAGGCGGTAGTGAGTTTCCCAGCCACTGCTGTACTTGCAAATAAACGCGTTTTGCGTGTTCCTGTAGTGTTGCGTCTGTGGGTGGTAATGTTGCTAATAATGCCTTCCCTTTCATATTTGCAACCGATGACTTGAATATACAATATCTCAATTCGTTCACAGATGTTACTTTTTTTTGTTGCGTTTTGTAAAGACTTATAATGAATTTTTCAGCTACCGGGTATAAATCACTAATGGTTTTATTTTTTTCATAAAAAACTGCAGCCAACTCTCGTAACTCCGGTTTTTTTGTTAAAATGGAAAAAATATTCTTTTTTCCCTTTTCGAATAGTGAGCTCGTTGAATCACAGCCACCAAATGCGTGTGCAAATAAGACAAACGGCTTCATAATCGTATGACTCCGAGTATCGTACAGGACATTTGTCACTTTACCGGATGTTCTCTTTAAAAAGTACAAATTACTTGCATCTGGAACCAATCCTATTGCAATTATAAGCAAATCAACGTCATTTCCTACCATTGCAATTGGAGCTTTTGTGGTTTCCATGAGATTGATCGCTGTATTAACGATTAACATATCGGCATCTTCTGCAGCAATGTCCGTAACAATTTTTCGATCGTTAAGGTATTTTGCTAGCAGTTGGACAAATTTATATTTGTTTGCTACGTTTGATAAAAATTTTTTTTGATTGACACTTATTAAATTATCCGGAGAAATTTCAACATCAGCTGCAATTATTTTCTCCTTCCTACGATATCTTTCGTACGATTTAACACCAATTACTTCGCTGTTATAACCGTCAAACACAACACATGCACTCTCTTTAAAATGAAATTTAATAAAATTATAATATGCCTCAAATATTCGTGTAAATGTTTGACTGTGAGGCCATACCAGATAGTGCAAAAGCCAGCCTCCGTCAACAACATACTGAAAAGCGTGCATCAACTCGTGAGACTGTAAGCTAGGCTTAAATAGTTTGTATAACTCAGATTTTGCTGATTTCCTCATTAGACCAGACTCATCAAACATGCTAAGTGGATACGGTGAAAGTTCAAAATTGAACGCTTGGCGAGTTTTTTCTTCGTCTCCTTGAAATAAGAAGGCAATTCTTTGAAATAAGAGAATTGGATCAATCGAAAGGATCTCTCCGTTTTTCATGTGAAGTTGGGCTGCAGACAAGGGTTTCACTTTATTCGCGTGTGACAAAGTTATGTTATCAGCGGTTTTTCCGACCATCGACGACATGGCTTGTAATCCTTTTTCAAATGCCATATGGCAATTTATCGTACCAACTCCAATAACGCCAGTGGAAAGAGACACAAGATTTTGTCTTTTCTTAAATGGATCATGTTCCGTTAACCAAAAAATAAATTTGTTAATGTGATCGCTGTCTTTCTGGATTCGACTATTTGTCAAATCATTATGTTGTTCACTAGATATAGATTTAAAATTGCAGTACTCCTCTAAGCATTCCATGACGTTGACAGCAGTAGGCATTCCTTGTAAATATCGTGCTACGACGCTTGGCGTCACTCCTCGCCCATGCTTCAGATCCGTACCAAAGAATCTATTCAAAGTTTGCTCAATCACCATGTCTGGTGATAAACCTGAAAATGCCTTGTCACTTCGGCGTATGGAGAAAAATCCGTTCTTTGTAAATTGGTCATACTCAATAGGATCCATAATTAATTCTAAATTAGCCATATCTTGCAAGAAGATTTGGGCACTTTTGGCATAAGCAAAATGTCCTGCCGCATGGAATATGGGAAGCATTTTTTCAATACTCTGCAAATATAAATTCCAATTCGCTAAGCGTTCAGCTTCAAGAAATTGCAGTGCAATACTAACGCACTTAAAATATTGAAGCCACAACTTGGCGGTTGGTCCTTCCTTTTCCATTGTATCCAAGTGCGACAGGACATTTTTGTGTAGAAGTGATATGAATGCGTTTGAAGTAAAAACACTTATTTCAGGTGGTTGTGTCTTCCACTGTTCAAAAAAATTCTCGATACTAGTTTTACAAGTGTCTGTAGGTTGCATTTTTCTAATTAGGAGGATGCCAAGTGCCGTAAAAGATAAAATATGGGCTCGCAGTGCCCTTGCAAACGCATGTCCCGAGAGCATTTTCTTTACAGACTCTGGAGCATAAACAGTAGCCCATAATTCTTCAAGTCCAGAGCCACTCATTACGTAACCAATAGCACCTAAAAATGACATTAAGAGATGAAACCCACCTAATCGAACAATAATTTTTTCGTTTTCTTTGATTAACGATCTGGTTTTCAAGTAAAGTGGTTGATCGAAGGTGAGAATCGCCATTTTTTGGTTTATTTTTTGAGTTTCCGACACTGTAAACTTTAGTGCAGTGTGAAGAGTCGTCAGCTTTGAGGGCGGTTGATTTATAAAGGGTTGGCAAATTATGTGGGACGTTGAGTACGTTATATCGCCAGAAATATTTTCCATAAACCCTTTCCAAGACGGAAATTGAGAAATATTAAAATACCTCGCGTACAAGTATGCCGTGTAATATGGCATAAGTGGCGGAGAAGTACTAAGGTTCAAAGATGATGTCGATACAAAACAAATGCTTTTTAAACCGTCTACTGATTTAGCATCATAAGGAATAGTTGGAATTTGTTTTTGCGTAGCAAGCGTTGAAGCTCCTGGCATTCGCTGGCATTTTTTGGACCCTCCTTCATAACTGATGGAGTAACTAGGGGTGTACACAGCAATACCTCCGAGGCAATGGAAGGTTTCATGTCCGTCAATAGTACTAACATTATGATCGGTATTATCCCAAACATACTGTACAAAGGTGTCCTCAATATTGGTTTGTGGAGGATTTAAAATAGTTGATGCTTCATACAACCGCATGTTATAGTATGATGAACAAATGCCTAGCTTCGACAGCAAGTTTATGATTAACCGTGAGCCCGTTTTTCTATGTACATATGTAGCGACAGCTAACTGCAAGGTCGATAAAAATGATTTTGGTTTAAGAATCGCTAGTATAGCGTGTGCAATGTTGTCTCGTTTAATAAAACTTTCATCACCTACATTTTTGCCATGAATTAATAAATCATCCAGAAACACTTTTAAAAGTGTTGGAATGCCCGATGTAACATTATTTAAGAACGCGCTTGATGGAGGGTACGAATCGGTATCAAAGGAACATTCTTCAATCTCTTTCCGCAAAATTTTCGCAGCTTCATGTAAGATTGATTTTTCTTGGATTTCGTCAATATATTCACCGCCCAAACTTTCATTACAGACATCGAACATTTCATAATTTTTATAATAAAATTGTGGTGGTTTCCCTCTATGCTGAGAAATATGAATGTCTTCTTTAAACTTTTCCTTTAACTTTAAAATCAGAATTCTGTTACTTATTACCTTCTCTTTCATAACCGTGCGCAACTCATCCAAGGTAAATTGAAATTTCCCACTATTTTCTATGTAGCTACAAACTGTTTCAAATGTCTCAAGAAATTCGGCGTCAATCGCTTCAGTTTTACAACCTTTTTCAGCTGCTTGTTTAAAAAAAATTAATTGGCAAACATGGTGATATGCTGGCTTCAAGTCTTTACAGTGTATCAACTTGTTCAATCGTGTGATTAAATCAGTATTTACATCCGGTTTTTGTGAAGCTATATCCAACATTCTATTCAGTGTCTGAGGTAATGTTACGAAGCTAATCTTTTTGTGACGTCTATCCAGGTTGTTACAACAGAACAAACATTTTTCGTTAAAATTAAAATCATCGTCTATAGGAAATGACGCATTATGTGCACAAGAAGTCGATGGTCCTTCCTCCCATAACTCTTGAGACTTTCGCTTCACTGAAGGAATTATATGTGCTGTATATTTCTTTCGACATCGTTCATGAAATAGAACACAACTTTTATCAACCCAAGTCTTCCATTTTTCATCGTGCAGTGCCTGGCTTTTAGCAATAGCAGTTTTTAATCCCCTTTCTTTGACAGATATAATTTCTTCTGAAGAATTATCAAGTGGACTTAAACAAATGGTGCACATTTCTAATTCATTCATGATTACTTTGGATTACTTTGCTGAAATAAAAAACAATGCTTACTGCTTCAAAATGAAACGATTTTTTCTATAAAAAAGGTTTTTGGATAATAATTACAAAAAAATTAATTTACCTTTTAAAACGTATGAAACAACAATACAATGATATTTCTGACGAATTAGATGTGCATATTACGTGAGAATTTCGCATACAAAATTTTACTGACTGTCTCTAATTAATATTTTACATATTTGCTAAAAATCAAGTGAATAAAAATCAGCCGTTCGGCTGTTAGTTATATTTACTTCCGGTCAGAACTCAAAATAGTATAGAGAAATGGGGATAGATCTGCAGTTTTATAAAACGAATTTCATCTGCTACTTGCTTTTTCGAGTCAACTTGAAATGAAAATAATGACAAATTTTCATTATTATCTTTAGATATATTATTAACAATAAATTAATTACCTGCCGACGTCTCAATAAAAATATTTAGTAAAGGAACCTTCCCTCCAGTTAGTGTTACACTTTAATGAATCTATTCTCTACCATACCAAGCCTTATGCATTATGTGTATAATATACTCGTACTCGTAAATCGTAAATGACTTTCTTTTCGGATTCGGAATTCGGAATACGACGGCCGCTCTGTTTTGTTCGCTCCGTCTCTTTCTCTCCTTCGTGACGGTCGGTAGATGTGGTGGGGACTGCAGCCGCTCCTTGTCGCTATGCTCTCCCCGTCGAACCCTTCTTTTACAATATCTTATTCTTGATCTGTTTTTCGATTCTTTTCACTTGTCGAAATCGAATGAAAGATGATTTCCAATGCTAATTTTGACGCTCTTTCGTTTGGTGCAAACCATTTCTTGCTAAGTATCACCGTTCTCAAGATATTAGAGATACAAACTTTTACACCCCATTTTCGCATGGACGCCGGCCCCTGAGATTTTTTTTACTATTTTTTTCGGAACGAGCGGGGGCGAAAACATACAATATGAGATATTCACCTTTACACCCGAAAACGTCATTTGAAACAGATTTTGCCTCGACTATTTTTCGCCACAAGAAGTTATAATTTTGGTCTTTTTCGCCAGAAAATTAATAATCTCAGTCTTTTCTTGAAAACAAGAAAGCACAATTTCTTACAATCTATTTCAAAGTTTCTAGAATTTAATATAAATTTTATTCTTTGTCATTGTTCTTCAGAATGCAAATTTAAATTTGGTCCGTTTCCGAGAATAACGTTCATTTCAACTTTTTCCAGAAAGCTAACCATAATTTGAACTTCTTCTTTGTCCCTAGAAAAAAGGTAACTTCAATCGTCTTCTGAAACAATGCTTAAATCTTTCTTAATAGCAGAGCTGATGTCAATCTGCACCAAATGTAATGCAAGAAAAATTCATTATTTGCATTGCCTTTGATATCAATCTTATTCAAAAATAAAGTAAATCCAAACCTTATCCAGAATACAAAGCCTACTTCATACCCCTCCTGTTTCTTCAGAAAACAATATAATTTCAGTCTCTTCCTAAAATAAAATTTCAATTTTCCATAAAATGAAAACCAACCTGAATTGAAACCTTATTCAGGAATAAAGTATACTTGAAAATTTTCCAGAGAGCACATCCCAATTCAAACTTCATTTTCTTCAGAAAATAACGGAAATTTCATTTTTTTCCTGAAATCAAATTTTACCACATCCAAAAAACAGTTTCTTATAGTCTGCCCTAAATTTTTGCCTCCAAACGAATTTAAAAAGAATAACTTAAACAACTTGCTGAAGATTTGAATTTTAAAGTGCCACGTTTTGACCTCTGAAAAATTCAAATTTGACTGTGCCTTTTTTGCCCAAAATCAGAGTTTTTACCGAAAGAAAATCCTATTATTATTTTGTGTTTTTAAATTAGGAGCTATGATTTGAACTCTGAGGAAGTTGCGATGTGACTGTACCTTCATGATTAAAAGCAGGGACAATGTGAGCAGTTTATAAATTTAGTGGTAACCTACAATGATCAACATAATCAGAATAAATAAAAACAAACAATTATTTTTTACATTACATGTCAAGATTTGTACTCTGGAAAAGTGAAAGTGTGGGTGTTGCCTTCTTTACCAATGATAAAAATCCATCCAACTGCAGGTTCACTGGTAGAATAAACAACTGATCAGTCTGATCAGAAAATGTATGGAAAATTTGGTACAAGTTTGAATTTTCCCACTTACAGATTAGATTTGAACTCTGAAAAAGTTAAGGTGTGAGTGTGTCTCCGTTGTTAAAAGCCGAGAGAAAAGCCAACGGCTTCGAGCTTCGTTACTAAGATATAATGATCAAACTGATCAAGGAAAATTTCACGAAATTCAGTATTTTATCATTGGGAGGTATGAGTTGAATCGTGAAATCTGTAAATTAAAGGGTATCTAAAAACAGGAAAAAAATCCAATGTAGTAGAAATTTGCAGTGGAGGGTGAACCAATCAGTTTGAATAAAATATATCCAAAAATTATTTAATCCTGAAAAAAATATATTGTATACCTACATTGAACCTTTTTACTGTAACGAAACGTTGATCATAAAGATAAGCACTCATCGGAAAGTGTCGCTTCTGGGAACTTCGAAACGACGAGACTTTAGCAAACTGCTAGATTTTCTGGAAGTCGTAGAATATTCGGGAAAGGACGAGATTGTTCTAGAATTTCCTTTCATCGAGATAAATAGCAGGCCGCCGAACGAGACGAGGACAGCCTGAAGAGAGTCGTAAAATCCGATCGACGCAGTGAATATACATAAATAAATGTCATTAAGATAAATTAGACAATTGTCAAATTATATAAATAAGATAAGTATTAGTAGTTAGTGTTATGCCCGTTTGCACCAGTTACACTTAACCCTAAGTAACACTTTAATTCAAAAAATGGATTGCACATGGTGACATTTCACCACTAAGCTCACCTTAGTATGAGGTTTAACTAAGCCAAGAATATTCTCTGTTTAACTCTAACTTAACCTTGTTGTGTACAGAGGTTTTGACGGTTTTGTGCTGTTTATTTTGAGAAGAAGAAGAAGCAAAGAAATGTTGCAAATATTTGAAGATGATGACGATATTTTTGAATTAAATGCAGTTAGTTTAATAAAATTTGAAATACCACGTAGAATCTACATCAGAGAAAAATATTTTTATTCATTTGATGTTGTTACCTATTATAAATGGTTTCGAATCTCGAAAGCAACCACACTTTTGTTGTTGGAAGAAATTGAGCAACATTTAGAATATCCTTGTGATTTGTAAATATCTTATAGAATATGTAAAATAAATATTTCTTGATTGTTTAGTTGGCATTAGTTGACCAGATTCAGGAGGAGTTATTTTCTTGGATAGTGTAATTGGCACTTCTCATTCTTTTATTTTCGCTCATTTTTGAGGTTGCAGTAACCAACACCAATACTAACAACAACTAACAAACATAACCACAAAACCTTCTCGTCTCTTCTTCTTCTAGTTTCGTTGGCCTCCGCTGCCAGGGCGATTCAGCCAAGGACTCCAATTAATGGAGTCAGTTTAAAGGATTTAAATTAGATAGCTAGGGCATTAAGGAAAAGGATTAAATTTACATATGCGAGAAAGAGAGAAAATTACGAACGTGATTATGAGTTTTTGGGGGTTTTTTGGGTTTTGGGTTTGGGGGAGAAATACGTTGAATTAATTGCGACCTGTTCTCAGCCAACAATGGGCAAGCCATAAGGATATGTTGACGGTCCTGTATCTCTCCACAACCGCAGAGAGGAGAGCCCGCCATTGTGATTTTGTATAAATGAGATTTTGATAAAATGTGTCCAGATCTAAGTCTGCATAAGGCAGATATTGAACTTCCATGACAATTACCGATGTCGACAAATCAAGGCTTTTTATATGGACTGAGAATAGATTTACCAAAAGATCTTCCTCTCACCCTTATCCATTCAGAATAAATCTGAGACCAAGGTAACCAAATATGTTGTTTAACTCTAGAAAGGAAGTCTGAAAAATGTGCTTTGGGTGTAGCGAACGAAGGTATTCCCCTACCAACGTTGGCCAGTTTGTCAGCAGTCTCATTGCCTGGAATGCCTGTGTGGCCAGGGATCCAAGCTAAGTGAACATTTATCCCTCTTTTGCGAAAATCAAGAATGTGTTCTTTAACAGAGATAGCATTATGGTCTGAAACGGAGGGGAAATGCTTCGAAACTATTTTGGAGATAGCAGCTTGAGAGTCCAGGAAAATAATCCAATCGCTCCCGTTATGATACTCAATAAGCTGGAGAGCTTGCTTGACCGCAAACGTTTCGGCGGAACATATGGATAAGTAATCAGGATAACGGAGGCTTAAGTTTTTGAAGGACTTAGGGAAGTAGATACCCCCACCAGTGTCCCCTTGGAACCGTCAGTATAAACTACCTGATAGGAAGAGAGAATAGACTCCATGTATAAGAGAAAGTCCTCTCTATTTTCTACATCCTTCTTAAATGGAAGGGACAACACCGGAATTTCTTTAATGGTCGAAGGGAAGGGGCATACATAACAAGGCATACAACTGGAGCACTGCAAGTTGGGGAGGTCCTGAGCCACGAAACGAAAGGCTTGAACAATCGAAAAGTGGTCCATATGCTTCTTGGCTGAGGAGAGGCTCTTGGCAACCTTCTACAAAACACTAGTTTTGTAGAGCCTTCGTATGAGAAAGTTTTCAATATAAATCTGGCCGATAGAAATAGTCTACGAAGGTGAAGAGGATATTGTCCAGATTCCGAAAGGATGCAAGGAATGGGGGTAGATCTCATGAGGCCTAGAGCCACCCTAACCGCCTGATATTGAATCTTGTCGAGCTTATCGAGGAGACCTTTGGGGAAGTAGCCCAAAAGGAATGAAACCTGATCCAAGTGAGGTAGAATTAGGGATTTATATAGGGTTAGTAGAGTATTAGGGGAGGCTCCCCACCACGTACGGCTAAGAGCTCTCATCACGTTTATTCCCTTTGCTGTTTTACAACAAATGTAACGCTCTCTTTAGTAATTATAATTTTATATTGTTGAATTATTTAAAAGAGAACGAACAATTGCCACGACTAGCTCTGCGTGCAATGAGTTCCCTTTGTTTGATTTATCAATTCCTGGGTCGTGGGGAGAATTCAATTAACGTTCAAACGAATGATGATGGTTACACTGAGATTTAATTCCAGTTATAGGTTATACATACATTTTCGATCAACACATTAACAGAAGAAATAAGCCGCATTAATAAATTCGGTATACCATAAATTCACTTACGCCTATAAGGAGGCAACCAACAATACACTAGACTAACCAGCGAAAATAATGTCTATGACCTTATCCAAATTGACTTCGTAATTGTTATGGTCGCTTCGCTAACATAACCCTAATGTTACGTTACCCTGAGTTAACTGTTCTCTACAGGGAACGCCTACCGAACAACGGTTTACGGTTAACTGTGGGCAACGTAAACAAGCAAAAGAAAATAGTGTTACTAACAGTCCTTCAGAAGATGCAACAAATCAAATGTACAGATACTTCACTTATAAGTGTCACTATAAATTGGTCGACCAATATAAAAAACGATACCTGATCAGGGTTTATCGGCTTGTCGAAGAGAGGCGCACTCACGCAGGCTCTATCGCCCTCGTGCGTAGGGGGTCCTGTTGACTGGCCACGTTCGTTGTCGGATATAGCCACACTGCAGGTCGTAAAGGCTTTGACGCTGAAGTCGGAAGTTGATGATCCAAGGAACGCCGTTCAAGCACGTTCGTGTTTCCCTATTCACTGGTCTACACTTCACTATACAAATTTACTAGGCAACTGATCAATAGAAGTACGCAGACTTCTTGTTTACTTCACTTCAAACATTAACCTCTAAATCAGATGACCTTCACCCAGTGCCAAGCTACCAACTTTCAAGTTAACCTCAAATTCCGGCTAAATTGAACGTGGTTCGGCGCTGACAGCTTGGTCCTTTCTGCTCGTCCCTTCTCTCAAAATTTACCATCTCTACCGTTGCCTACGCGTGGTACGGCGCTCTCATTGGTTCCCCACCTATCACACCATATCACGCTCTACGCTCGTGGTCGCATATTTTCGGAATGTAATGTTGACTTAGGCTCTTCGCCCTTTACCGCGAGGGGGGAATAATTAACATTATCTTTACACGGGAATATCTCCAATAGTTTCCCATCCCCAACTTTGATTTTAGTGTCTCTATAAAGGTTCATTCCGAGGCTAACTCAAGGTGAAATTCGGAGTTGATCCGTTATCGCGGGGACGAGTAATTAGCTCCGCATCATTTACTTGCCTATAAACGAGCGATTTCCGGCGTCCAGAGCCGTACTAAAAAAGTAACCGTTACACTCCCCTTCTCCTCCGAAAGAGGTCGTCCCAGACCGATAGACGTTCACACTTCCATACCTCAGCAGTAATATCACCCGTCATCAGGGGATCTCGACGAATACGCGATAAACATACACAATCACACTTTCACACGTTTCAACCAATCATTCCATTCTTCAATAGTAGGGATATACGGATTAGATTTATCGTGACAAGGTGCATCCGGATAAACACAAACCTGATTGGGACTGGGCTCAAATTGATTAGTTAAAACGGCTAACTGCGGTAAGGGTTTAGTGTCACTTTCTATTCTTGTGAATCTTCCGGTGCCATGTCGATTGACAAAATCTTTGGAGGCATGACACCGCGCCGCAAGTTTTTTTGAATTGCATTGAGGGCAAGTACGGATCGTAAAATTTTCTTTTCCGCAGCCGAAGCACACTCGCTTTCGTTCCGCAGGACAGTTAATAGAGAAATGCCCGAATTGTTGGCAATTCCAGCATTGATCCCGACGGTTTCCGCTCGGGCCCGGACGAGAAACGTCAGTTACCAAATTTACATTACCATTGGAATTTATTCGAGCCCTAGGTACTAATGCGTTTGCTGAAACAAAAGCTAACTCCGGTTCTACACAATCGTTACTGCGCCGGGGAGGTGGAACATAATGCTCAGCCCTAAACTTCTTGGCTTCTAACTTTAAACACTCCTCTTCAAGTTCAATGAGTGAATTTACCGTTCCTAACTGAGTGATATAAAACGGGGCCAAATTTCGAGTAATAATATCAAATTTAACTGGCTCGGTAGCGTCACCATATCGCCTAAACAGCGCTTGCATTGTGGATAGATATTCAATGATCCCTTCCGATGGATCTTGTGTTCGGTCTAGGATTTCTTTAAATAAGCGCGCCCGATAATCAGGAGGTTCAAAGTGTCTGCGCAATAATTCCGACAAACTTTTCCAATCGTCGAACCTATGTCTATTTGCACGATACCATACAAGCGCTTTTCCTGAGAACAGGTCGATGGTTGAAGCGAATAGTTCACCCTCCGTCAAACCACGAGCGAGTCGAAGTTCTTCAACACGCTCTAAGAAATTATACACTGAGCAAGTCTTTTCCCCATTAAACGTTATTCCCCATTTCTCTACACGAGTCCTAGTTAAAGGAATACTAGCTGTGACATTCGTCTCTGTATTTACCCTTGATTCAACCTGAGTTCGTTCTACCGTCTCTAGTCTAAATTGATCTAATAAGTACAAGGTTTCTACTAACAAGTTGACTAGTTCTTTACGTTGTTCTTCAGTCACATCCGTATTCAAAATATAATTGAGTCGATAATTCAAGTGAAATAATCTCGATTGCGCCCGGGAATGTTCAGCCTCATTGTTACTCTTCAGTGATTCCTTAATTTCCGTTATATATTTGCTAATGATAGTCTTTTCGGAATCAAAAATAAGTTCCATTTCTATTTCACTACCCGATTTACCGTCCATAAAAACTACTTGTCGTAGCACACTTCTCAAACAATCCACCGTTTTCGAATCATCCACCGGAATACCTCTACTTTTTAGTTCAAATATCAACATTTCTTTTAACAAATCACCCACTTGCATTTTTGGTTCCATTTTGAAGGAGAGACGAGTTTACAAAACCACCAATATATAACAAATCTTATCAAAGTTTACAAAGAAACTAAATCTCTCAACCAACATCTATTATTCTCTTCACGAGCCCCAGACGTTGTGCGCCAATTTGTAACGCTCTCTTTAGTAATTATAATTTTATATTGTTGAATTATTTAAAAGAGAACGAACAATTGCCACGACTAGCTCTGCGTGCAATGAGTTCCCTTTGTTTGATTTATCAATTCCTGGGTCGTGGGGAGAATTCAATTAACGTTCAAACGAATGATGATGGTTACACTGAGATTTAATTCCAGTTATAGGTTATACATACATTTTCGATCAACACATTAACAGAAGAAATAAGCCGCATTAATAAATTCGGTATACCATAAATTCACTTACGCCTATAAGGAGGCAACCAACAATACACTAGACTAACCAGCGAAAATAATGTCTATGACCTTATCCAAATTGACTTCGTAATTGTTATGGTCGCTTCGCTAACATAACCCTAATGTTCATTCCCGGCCTGTCAATCGTAGTGTGCAGGTCGGGAGCAAAAATAACCTAAAACCATAATTTAAATCTAATAATATTAAACCAATCAACACATATTAAACCTACTTCCAAATGGAAAAGTAAATGTAGTGAACGTAATTGTGAAGTGATATCAGTATTTTGTGTTAAATGTTAAAACTAAGTATAACACGTGCATAGTGCCACCCGCTTTCCTATTCACGCCGGTAACCAGGCCGGATAGGACCGGATATCCTGTAGGAGAGCGGAAACAAAAGAAATCAGGAACTTTAATACACAAAAATTAATTCTAACAACACAGAAAATTAATTTAATTACTACAAGAAATCTATCAAAGGGACTGGTAAGCATGACTTCGAGTCAGACTACGCTGCAGTCCCAATAGAAATATCAATAAAGGGTGGCATCACAGATGTCATCGAAACTGGGTGAATGGACTAGTATCCGAGCCCAAATGATCGGCCGACCTTAGGCGGCCGATTAAATCGAAAGGAAGAAGAAGAAGAATAACCCTAATGTTACGTTACCCTGAGTTAACTGTTCTCTACAGGGAACGCCTACCGAACAACGGTTTACGGTTAACTGTGGGCAACGTAAACAAGCAAAAGAAAATAGTGTTACTAACAGTCCTTCAGAAGATGCAACAAATCAAATGTACAGATACTTCACTTATAAGTGTCACTATAAATTGGTCGACCAATATAAAAAACGATACCTGATCAGGGTTTATCGGCTTGTCGAAGAGAGGCGCACTCACGCAGGCTCTATCGCCCTCGTGCGTAGGGGGTCCTGTTGACTGGCCACGTTCGTTGTCGGATATAGCCACACTGCAGGTCGTAAAGGCTTTGACGCTGAAGTCGGAAGTTGATGATCCAAGGAACGCCGTTCAAGCACGTTCGTGTTTCCCTATTCACTGGTCTACACTTCACTATACAAATTTACTAGGCAACTGATCAATAGAAGTACGCAGACTTCTTGTTTACTTCACTTCAAACATTAACCTCTAAATCAGATGACCTTCACCCAGTGCCAAGCTACCAACTTTCAAGTTAACCTCAAATTCCGGCTAAATTGAACGTGGTTCGGCGCTGACAGCTTGGTCCTTTCTGCTCGTCCCTTCTCTCAAAATTTACCATCTCTACCGTTGCCTACGCGTGGTACGGCGCTCTCATTGGTTCCCCACCTATCACACCATATCACGCTCTACGCTCGTGGTCGCATATTTTCGGAATGTAATGTTGACTTAGGCTCTTCGCCCTTTACCGCGAGGGGGGAATAATTAACATTATCTTTACACGGGAATATCTCCAATAGTTTCCCATCCCCAACTTTGATTTTAGTGTCTCTATAAAGGTTCATTCCGAGGCTAACTCAAGGTGAAATTCGGAGTTGATCCGTTATCGCGGGGACGAGTAATTAGCTCCGCATCATTTACTTGCCTATAAACGAGCGATTTCCGGCGTCCAGAGCCGTACTAAAAAAGTAACCGTTACACTAATGTATTCTAGATGATTTTTCCAATTGATGTTTTTATGAAGTTTTACTCCAAGATGCATGACCTCCGTTTCCCAGGAAAGAGAAAGCCCCTTTAATTGAATGTTTACTGACGGGGAAGGACCTCTTCCAGGTTGAAAACATATAGCCTTACTTAATATGCTTGTGATTTGTATCTTATACAATATGTAAAATAAATATCTCTTGATTGTTTAGTTGGCATTAGTTGACCAGATTCAGGAGGAGTTCCTTTTCTTGGATAGTGCAATTGGCACTTCTCATTCTATTATTCTCGCTCATTTTAGAGGTTGCAGTAACTAACACTAACAACAACTAACAAACATAACCACAAAACCACGACCTGACTAGTTGCCACTTGGAAATTTCATCACGAAACATGATAATTCCAAGTGCTACCAACCTTCCACCGTACCTTAGCTAAGTATTTTTTAAGTGCAACTGGTGCATGTCACACAATTTTAAGCTGGGTTTAAACATTAAGTATCATTTTGCTATGTACTGATTTAAGTAGAATTGGTGCAAACGGGCATTAGTGGTTAAAAAAATAAATTAAGAAAATTCGTGTAGTATAGTGATTTTCAAACAGTCAAAACGTTATTTTACTTATAATAAAACAACAGCAGCTTCGAGAAGCCCTCGAAGAAACTTTAAAAAAATTTCGATACTTTCACAAACTTTATGCTTATTGCCATAAAACGACAAGAAAAACTCGGCACGTTTGAGTTTCGACGATACTATAAAATAATTAGTCTGATCGAAAGATGCAAAAAAATTCACAGGGAAACTCAAAAGCCGCGACGCATCTTTTGTACGCCCACTCGCGACCGTCCCACGCATGCCGTTCCCGAATTTCTCCCTTTCTCCCTGTCGCTAAGCGGACTTTTGTAAACTCGAAAATAAAGTGACAGGTATGGGCTTCCGGGCGAATATCTCATCCGAAACCGGCAGTTGAAATAAGGGAGGACCGTCGAAG
This sequence comes from Cryptocephalus moraei, assembly GCA_946251905.1. NCBI lineage: Eukaryota > Metazoa > Arthropoda > Insecta > Coleoptera > Chrysomelidae > Cryptocephalus > Cryptocephalus moraei. The sequence continues at coordinate 16,719,993 of OX276454.1, forward strand.
GAAATCCGCATCGAGTGAAAATGGTAATAAAAAGGGAAGTTATCGGCCGAGGATGGAAACCGCGTCGTTTATTATGTCGCCCGTTCCCCGGTAAAAGGCGCGAGTTTACGATGCGGGATTTAGACAAATGGAAAGTTTCAAATGTCAAAGGGAAATCTTGACGGAGTCATATAGGATGATGTCGAGTTATTTTCGCGGAAAATTGGCACTTATCCGCGAATGCAACTTATCCTGACGATGCGTTTTCAAGTCGTTTCAATGGAGAACTTCCAGTGATACATTTTCCTCAACGGAATATACAATCATATTTCAAGCGACTTCAAAGTTAAATTTAATTGCCGTTCTCGCATACATACATATATATGACGAACTAACTGAACATCAAACCCACCCTTTGATACCGTTTCGAATTATGCATCGCTGGCGGAACTAACACACACTTACAGTTGATACATCAGTAATTAGTGCTTTGATTACGTCACCAAGCAAAAAGACAGATCATATTTCAAAACATAAAATCTGAAGCTTGAAATTGTTAATTTGTTTGTCACGACGATTAAATGTTTATTTTCTCCCACCTGCCATTTGAACGATAAATTTCATAAGCACAGTAGAACCCAAAGTTTATATTGGCAAAATATCTAAGGTGTGTTAGTGCTTAGTAGAAACACTAATAAGATCAATATTCTTATTTTTACATTACTATATTAATGTTTTTTTTTAATTGAAATTAATTTACTCCTGTCTCTACCATTAAAGTATATTAAATTGGGCGTTATCAAAAGCTTAAGATTCGATTAGTAGAAATTACAGACTGATACAGGTCCTAATAAATCGCAAAAAGCAATTAGCAAAATTGTAATAAAATTTGTTTATTACCCGAACGTATTCAACCTGTCTGCGGTGTGTTTTCAAGAAATTCAGTTACGAATATGAAACCCATTTTTGGTAAAATGAAATCTTTATAATTTGTAAATTGTTTGCCTTGAAATTGTAAACGTTTCATTTAGATTAACGTCTTCTAAATAAAAAAACTCATGTCATTAATTTCAGGTGTTGTCGGTGGTATTACCTAAGCTTATATTTAAACTATTGAAATATTTTAAAAACTACCTATCGCCATAGTAATGGGTTATGTTTTGACGTGTGTGAAGTTAGCCACATCCACACATTCAATACAATATAAACACATCTCACTAAAACTTCAATTTATTCAGTAAATTTCGTCGTAACCTATATTTAACATTACCAGTTGATTTGGAAGATGCTACCCAATTATTACTGTCGAAGAAATTTTCTCCTCCCCCTTCGAGGGTGGTGGAAATAGGGGTGAAATGTGAACATTCTAGATTTTTTATTAAAATTTGTAACACTCTCCTTTTCCCTTTTGAAATTCTGCAATGAATCACTTCATCATACGCCTCCCGAAAAAATCTTAAAAAACCTTTGCACGGCCGCCAGGGGGTGTTAATAAGGGTGGAAGTTAAGTTGATAGATCAAGATTTTTATATTTAAATTTATAACACCCTGATTTTCTTTTTAAAAATTCTTAAGTAAGCCACTTCATCATATGTCGCACAAAAATACTTCCACACAACCGTCAGGGGGTGTTAATAGGGGTGAAAACAAGGTTAATCGCTCTAGATTTTTTACTGAAATTTGTAACAGTCTAGTTTTCCCTTTAGAAATTATCAATGAGTTAATTCATCATACGCCACCCCCGAAAAAACTTTTACTCGATCGTCGGGGGTGTTAATAGGGGTGGAAATAAGGGTTAGTTGTGAACGCTCCATTTGTTATTAAATTTGTAACACCTATTTTCGTCTGAGGAATTATTATTAATATTGAAAGGGTTATTAGGAATTATAAGAAGAGTGTTTAGAATTTAGTGTTAAGGCGGAAACAGACTATTGTCACCTCACGTGAGCTCACGTGCTGTCACGTTGACTCACGTAACGGGTAAAAATTGCTGAGTATTAGTTAACATGGTATTTAAATGTATTAGAACCAGACTGAGGTTACCTCAAAGTGACGTAAGTTAACGTGACAGCATGTGAGCTCACGTGAGGTGACAATAGTCTGTTTCCGCCTTTACATGTTTCATTAAAACGTCTTAAGCGATCAACCTTACTTCCACCCCTATTAACGTTCCCTGGCAGCATTGCGAAGAATTTTTTCGTGTGGCATGTGATGAAATGATTCATTTAGAAACATTTAAGGAGAAAACTAGAGTGTTATCAATTGTAATAAAAAATCTAGAGCGATTTACCTTATTTCCACCCTTATTAACACCCCCCCCCTGACAGCCGTGCAAAGGATTTCCGGGTGGCATATAATGAACTTATTTATTTTAAAAAATTTAATAAATATACGGTGTTACACATTTTAATAAAAAATCTAGATTGCTCATAGTTCACCCTTATTTCCATCACCCTTGGAGGTAGAGGAAAAGTTTCTTCGACAGTTATATTTATTAGAATCTTCCTAATAAGCTAATAACGTTAAATATAATTTTTGATGAATTTTTACGGAATAAATTGAAATTTTAATGAAATGTGTTTTTATTGCTTTGAATTTAACTTCACACCCGTATTTTTTGATATACAAAAATTTAACACAGATATATTAATAACCTAAAAATGAAATCGTGTGCTATAAATTGATTAAGATTATTCATTAAGATGATTTGTTTAAATCCAAGATTGAACTTATAGTGTTGCAAAAAAATTGGCATTGCCATCATATCATAATATTATCAAATTATCATAACTTATATAATTATCATAGTCATATAACAAATAATACATATATCAAATACAAAATATATGTACGAATGTAATTATATGTACGAATTATTAAATATATGATATATATTTTATATCAAATAATTGTGATATCATTATCATAATATCAGTTTATTAACGGTATTTTGGAAACCCTTGATTAACAATAAATCACATATTGATCGGACGTATTACTTTAAATTTGAACCATTTTGAGTTAGAAAACAAAGTGTGAGTTAATTCAACATTGTGGGTCTAAAATTAAACTATAAATTGCTCGAAAGTATTGAACACATTTTACCATTACTTAAATAAAAGAAGGCATTACCAGATATAGATGAGAAATGACCTTCTCACTTTCATGAGTCTTTTAGAGGAGATATGAACACACGTACACACACAATACCTATCCTTATTAACGTCACTTCCCATCATTCCCCATCAGGGAGAGTATGCAAATCCCCTCAACCATTACAGAAATCTCTGAATAAACTCCTGGACCTCATTCGAGGGGTTATTTAAAATTTCACGCTCGTCCTATTTTTCCCGCCATTGATATATTCCGACTTTAAGAAGCTCACTCCCGTGTCATAAATATTACGTTCAATCGCCCCCGTTGAAATGTCTCGGATTTGGAAAAAGATGTTGGGAAAGGAAAAATTGCAGATAAGAATATAATCGTGGAGTGGAAGACGAATATATCACGGGAGCCTCCCTATTCCGACTACTTGATGTGGTGTTGAAGCGACTGGGAAAAAATTGCCCGAATCCGTGGGTAATTATGAAAAAAGGGAAGTTGAGAAACGGGGAAAACGCACGAACTGCTGAATGAAATAACAGTTTCAGCGAATGTGTCTTCAAGGGCGGAAGTCAACATGACGGTAATTGTATGCCTTTCCCTCTGAGATTTTAATATTCTTGCATTTTTAAGGTTGCTTTAACAAAGCTCAGACCTGTTAGAAGTTTAGGGAGGTATTATGCCATAAAAGAGTTAAGTTACTGACTATAGGAAAGCCCTTAACGTTCAGCTATTTATCTAATGTACCGTGATCGACGTTGTAAAGACCGTTTATAAAGTACTTAAACGTTAAGAGGGTTTTTAAATTTATTATTCTCGGTGGTTGTGCGCTCGTTACTTGATAAAACCTTAAATTAAGTTATATTAAATTATTAATCACTTCATTAAAAATAACTATAAATCTATGATTTTGTGTACAAAGTAAACTAATGTGTAATAAAAATTGTAAAGCGATTCGTCAGGCAGCTTTTGCAAAATTGAATTTATTCATCCCAGGTCCTTAAAGTTGAAATAACATAAATCGCGTAATGATGCAGCTAGAATAAATCTAATAGGTCAAAATGAAATAAGGAGAGCCTTAGGAGGGTCTGAAGGAGAGTCCGAAGGAGAGTCTGACTGAACAGACTGGGGCCACTAATAGGTCGACGGAGCAAGCTGAGACTGGAAACGAAGATCTACCTGGCAGAAATAAGACCAATAATGACATACGGGATAGCAGCATGGGGACAAGCAGCAAGGACGCACCTGGAGAGACTGGAAAAGATGCAGAACCAAGCGAAGAGGATGATGACGGATGCAGCATGGTATATGAGGGACGAACAATTACCATCGAATCGAAGACCTGAAGAAGACCATCATGAAGAGGACAAAGAAGGAAATAACCGAGGCAATGGAGAGCACGAACCTACTAATAAGGAAGGCAACGGACTACGCACCATCAAAGAGGAAAAGAGCACAAGTCGGCAATGAAGGAGGACTAACCAAGAAGGACATATCAGGAAGATGAAAATGCATTAAGAAAACCACCAGAACGATCAGAACAACGAAGACCTACGATATCTAGGAATCCACATAGACCGAGGACTTACATGGAGAAAGCACATCGAGGAGTCTGAGAAGAAAATGAAAGACCGACTGAACAGACTGGGACCACTAATTGAACGATGGAGCAAGCTGAAACTGGAAACGAAGAGCAAGATCTACCTCGCAGGAATAAGACCAATAAAGACGTACGGTACAGCAGCATGGAGACAAGCAGCAAGGACGCACCTGGAGAGATTGGAGAAGATGCAGAACTAAACGATGAGGAGGATGACGGATGCAGCATGGTATATGAGGAACGAATAATTGCCTGCGAATCGAAGACCTGAAGAAGACCATCATGAAGAGGACAAAGAAGAAAATAACCAAGGCAATGAAGAGCATGAACCTACTAATAAGGAAGGCAACGGACTACGCACCATCAAAGAGGAAAAGAGCCCAAAACGGCAGTGAAGGGGGACTAACCAAGTAGGACATACCAGGAAGATGAAAATGCATTAAGAGAACCACCAGGACGATCAGAACAACGATGACCTACGATATCTAGGAATGACTGTTAATCAGTCGAAACTGGTCGCTTAATCTTTATCAAATAAATTCGTTGGCGAAGACTTAGTGTTTTTCTTCGGAGACTTAATTCACATAGACCGAGGACTTACATGGAGAAAGCACATCGAGGAGTCTGAGAAGAAAATGAAAAAACCGACTGAACAGACTGGGACCACTAATAGGACGATGGAGCAAGCTGAGACTGAAAACCAAGAGGAAGATCTACCCGGCAAGAATAAGACAAATAATGACGTACGGGACAGCAGTATGGGGACAAGCAGCTAGAACGCCTCTGGATAGACTGGAGAAGATGCAGAATTAAGGGATGAGGAGGATGACGGATGCACCATGGTATATGAGGAACGAACAACTACGACGTGATCTGCGAATCGAAGACCTGAAGAAGACCATCAAGAAGAGGACAAAGAAGACAATAACCAAGGTAATAGAGCGCACGAACCAACTAATAAGGAAAGCGAGGGACCATCAAAGAGGAAAAGACCGCAAGTCGGCATTGAAGGAGGACTAACCAAGAAGGACATACCAGGAAGATGAAAATGCATTAAGAGAACCACCAGGACGATCAGAACAACGAAGACCTACGATATCTGAGAAGAAAATGAAAGACCGACTGAACAGACTGGGACCACCAATAGCACGATGGAGCAAGGTGACACTGGAAACGAAGAGGAAGATCTGCATCACAGGAATAAGACCAATATTGACGTACGGGACAGCAGCATGGGTACAAGTAGCAAGGACGTCTCTGGAGAGACTGGAGAAGATGCATAATTAAGCGATGAGGAGGATGACGGATGCACCATTCCACGAACAACTACGACGGGACCTGCGAATCAAAGAGCTGAAGAAGACCACCAAAAAGAGGACAAAGAAGACAATAACCAAGGTGATGGAGCGGACGAACCCACTAATAAGGAAAGCAACGGACTACGTACCAGCAAAGAAGAAAAGACCACAAGACGGCAATGAAAAAGGGCTAGAAGGACATACCAGGAAGATGAAAACACATTAAGAGGACCTTCAGGTAGAAAATATTCAGGAAGAACCGAGAGGGAGAAATACGGAACCAAGCGCTCCACTTTGAACAAAAATCAAGTCAAAATCACACGAATTTTTAATTGAAGTTTTGATATCCGAACGCAATTGCATTTCCCTTCTAACTACTATGTGAATCGCTTGATGAATAGAACTCACGACTTTAATTCGACTATCCAGATCAAGAGAACACTCCCACTGAAAGCCAAACCATCGGCTTGGCAAAAAGTATCGTCCCATGGAACAATAAGTCATAAACCTCACCCGTAAATTACCTCCTAAACGCCCCTCAATCGGGGCGATAATTCGACTTTAAATCGAATCCGAACCGTTTCACAACTTTCCCGACCGTCGCAATAAAGAAATGAAAATGGTGCATTCGGAGCGGCTGTCGCGCCCACGGAACGACAATATTTCATGTCACGACTTTACAGTCACGCGACCAACTCGGATCGCATTCGAGGCATGGCACGGAAACGATTTAGTTAAATGTGCTAGCTTCGCGAAATACGTAACTACTCCGAAAACTAGTTACCGTGTGTGTGTGAGCGTGTTGCGAAATGGTCCAAGAGAATTCGTCGGTTTCGGATTAAATTAACCTGAAATCCTTTTCTCCTCCACCAGCAGTGATCGCGATTTAATCGCGAAACGCGTGCAGGTGCATTTCAGTGGAAAAAGTACATTACAAGTTCCCTTAAACACGTATATAACTTGCATTACATGTACAGTTAGTAACCCACAGTTTTACTTCATGACTACGAAATAAATGAAACATTGCACAAATTACTATTTAAGAGAAATACGCCACAACTTGTTTCAAAATTCGTTTATTCGAAAGCAGGTACTTTCAACAAATCTTTAGTTCCTTATAGGCTATTGACTATGTCAAGAAAACAGGGGTAAAAGGTACTAACGCGTTTAAGGTATTTTATTGTTTCGTACGGTCAATTGATTTCTGAAGAAATAGATGCCAAAAGTACTACTAAATTTAGCCATGCGTTTTTGAGAACGGGGTAAGTTTGGCCACTTTTCGGTTTTTCGGCTATAGCGCAAAAACTATACATTTTTCGAAGATATATGTAGTAAGATTTTTTGTGGAAAATTATATTTCCTATCAAAATGATATTTTTGAATAACAAAAAAATTTTTGTTTAATAAAATAGATTCCAAAAACTAAATTAAAAAAAAAATCGAAACTTTCAAAATTTGTTTCTTTTTTTAATTTTTTACTATAACTTTTTTTCTGAGTGAATTTAGGTATACGCGTTGCTTCTTAAAAAAGAAAGCTTATGAAATTCTCTTTAAAACGGTGCCATACAATACTTTATGTGCGTAAAATTGACTGATATATAAACGTTTCAATTTAGTCATTTTTTCCTACATTTTTTACTTTTTCTTTGAAAACCGTATTATTTCATATTTTTACAAAAAAAAAGATTTTTATGCAATAATAATTTCATGAACATAAATTAATGAATAATATTGGATATTATTCTACTAGACATATTTAATTTAAGTGGTTGGAGGTTTAGAACTGAAATAATAAATTACAAATGTTAACGTTTTTTCAAATTTATTTTTACATGCACATAGTACATATACAGATGGTACAAAAGTAACGGTACATTCGACTGAAACACACATCTCAAAATTTTGTTCTGGCTCAATATTATTTTATAAAGGCATTTTAAAATCAATTTCAACTTAGTGCACTTAAAACAAATTTAAACTGCATTGCATATAAAACTAGTTTTAAAATCATTACTTTAAAGATGAATTAAGTATTTATTTGTACGTGTAGGTAAATTGACTTTAAATATAAATAAATAAGATCATTTCTTATATTAAATTATTCTTACATGAGTTATTTATTGCATAAAAGTCATTTTTTTAGATAAAAATTTGAACTAATACGGTTTTTAAAGAAAAAGTAGAAAATAGAGAAAAAAATGGCTAAATTCAAACGTTTATATCTCAGTCAATTTCAAGCATACAAAGTCTTGTATTTCACCGTTTTAAAGAGAGTTTCATAAGCTTTCTTTTTTAAAAAGCAATACCTATGCCTAAATTCAGAAAAAAGTTATGGTCAAAAATTCAAAAATGAAACAAATTTGGAAATTTTTCGATTTTTTTTAAATTTATTTTATTAAATAAAAAAAATTTTGGACTACAAAAATATCATTTGATAGGAAATTTAATTCTCTACAAAAAATCTTACGACATATATCTTCGAAAAATGCATAATTTTTGCGCTATAGCCGAAAAACCGAAAAGTGGCTAAACTTACCCCGTTCTCAAAAACGCATTGCTAAATGTAGTAGCACTTTTGGCTTTTATTTTTTTAGAAGTCAGTTGACCGTATAAAAGAATAAAATACATTGAACGCGATAGTTCTTTATTAAATGACATAGTCAATAGCCTATTACACAATTATTTGAAACCAGAATTCAGTATTCGAGATCCTACTAAAAAGTCGTAGTTATTAAGAAGTAAAATTCAAAGTCTTCCCAAGTTTAGTGATCACTAAAATGCCGGGACCGGTTTCGAATACTTAGCAGTCATCTTCAGACCGACCAAAAATCATTTCTAACAATTCTTCTACAACTACTACAACTTACAACTACTAGGAGTAGTTTTTTGACCTTAGAATGTATAACATCACCTTATTGGTTATATAATTTTTACTATGTCCTCTTATGTAGGTGCATTGGATTCAATGGTACGATATGTAATTTAATTTTTATTTTATTTCACCGTTTTTAAGTGTGTTTGTCCAATTTTATCCTTTGTAATTAATTAAAATGTAGTTGTTACTTTCCCATATAGTTACATTTACCTAATTAACTGGATATTAAATAATACTTTTGTAATTATACCTGTGCTTGTATCCTTTGTGAATAAAACACTTTGTATAGCCGCCACATTTGGATATATTCGAAATTTTCAAACCAAACTCATTGCCTTCGCCTCATTTAAAACACACTTTTACTCAGACGAAATTCACCTATTTAAACATCATCGTCGTCTCTGTTACATAACGCCTTGCACTCATCCAACTTGCACAGCTCCAACCTAATTTAGCATAATCCAGCGATTTCACGTCGACGCCCATCGATTTTCGCTGAATTGATCGCCTAACGCGGACTATATAAATTAAGATTGATGAAATAAGGATTACGGATATGTTTGGTTACTCGCAGCTCGACGGATCTGCGAATATATTGGCGCGTCAGGCTTATAAGCCGTGGGATAATAATAATACCTACCTACACCTACCCACGGAGGTATGATCCGTAGCGGAAAAATGAAGACGCATCGATGCGTCATATACCTTATCCTGCCTTCGGCACGATCGAGACGAGAAGCTGCGTCTATATTGCGTGGTGATATTGGAAAATCATATTACTTTTAAATAACGTCGATGGCGGTTTAGTCTTGATTTTGGCGGACGATATGGTGTCCGCCATTTCGTTGATACCGTTTTGGGGACATTTAAAAATGTGTTTAAATACTAAAGTGTATGCCTAAAGTAACTTCCAAATTGTACTTTCAAACAATGTTAACGGATAAAGAGTGGTCGAGTATCTTTTCATTTGTGCAATATTCTACCACCATTTTGTATTGCCATTATCAGCCATTACAATTTTGAGCTAGATTGAATTTGTCATACAACATGGAGGAGTTAATCGTCAGTTACCATCTACGTACAACGTGATTTCCATGATCCAAAATGATCCCATCATTCCGCAATTTTGTATTGTCATTTGAATTCGTCTCACATTCAGATAAACATTTCTTGAGATCTCCTCATCCTCGCATTCTCAAAATTGACTTCTACACATAATTTAGGTACATGATCACTTCAGTTTTCTCAAAAGTGAGCTTTAGAATGTTTAAAATTTTCATTAATCTTTTTCTTGTTACTCTTAAGCTAAAAAGAGACGGAGCGGTTTCGTTGTTGTCAGCTAATACTTGCTTACGTATTCTGCCGGTGCAATATGGCTTATACTTCAGGAAGTAAAGACGATTTGATTGAATATTTTCTCAACCTTTTATTTTTTAAGGAATTTACCAATTTAAGGAATATTCTAATTTTCAACATTGCATATTTATTTCCTGATATTGACGTCGGTTCGTGCGGAAAATCTAATGACTCTGGAATTTTTCAAAACTCCACTCTATGTAAAAATAGTAAACGGTACATCAAATGTCCACATAGCAACACAAATTAAATGCGATATAACTACAGATTATCCATGGATAATATTCGAACATAAGGCCTTTCCCCTATTAAAAAATTTACTGGGACCTTACGGTGGATCTAGCTTATCTTCCCAGAAGAAAAATTTTAATTACAGATCGTCAACAGCTCGGAGATATATTAAATGTAGTTTTGGTAGTAAACGGCGAATTTTCCAGAAATCCTTAATTGTAAACATAGATTTAGCTGGTGTAGGAAAATTGGGCGAAGGAAACAACAATTAGTCAAATAGAAGATTGTTCAAAAATAAATGCAAGTTCAGTTATGTCTAATTTTTAAAGAAATAAAAGGAAGTTCCATGCATAATTAGCATATTATCATTGAATATCCTTCACTATGAAGATTGCATAGAGAGTACAATATTTGTAAACATTAAATAAGTCACATTAACACTGCAAGTATATATCAAAGTCCATCGCTAATTTTTATGTTATCCATATATGAATGTATGAGAAAAACTAGGTTGTTTGGCCCAATACACACAAATATTGTATCGGGGTAATATTAGAGGTATTGTAAAAAATAACCTAATTTGCAAATAAGTTTACAAATATTTGACTTTCTACGTAATCTTTATATGGAATGATTTTGAATAATATGTTAATTGCTAATGAAATTTCTTTGTATTACCTTCATTTCTTTAAAAATATTCAGGAAGTAGGTTATTCTACATTTTAGAGCAATTCTCTATTCGATCAATTATTGTTCGGGCAATTTTCAATTCAGGGAATTCTCCATTTGGGCAATTGTATTTGGGAAATTTTCATTAGGGCAATGTTTTTCGGGGGGCAATTTTCCGGCTACCAGATTTTCCTCAAGATGTAATTAAAGCATGTTGGGTGCTTCACAAGGTGAGAGTTCGCAATAACCATGGAAATGATGATACAAAATTATACAAACTCTAGAAAAGTTTAGAGATGATGTATTGAAAAGACGAACTCCACGATTATTAGCTTTTAAAGTTATATTTACTAATTGCTTTGCTAATATTATCACATTAAAATGGCATGTATAATACTTATTATGAAATATTTTTGGTATTAGGTGCTTAAAGCTTTCTGTAGTTACTATTATGAAAACTAAATACATATGCGGAATGCATAGCTAATGTTCCTTTTATTTGCAAACAAACCTAATAGTTTCTTTTCTTTTTTTGAAGTCTTCCCTTCCGCAAAAGCTAAGATCACCACTTTCCAGGCAATTTTTGTTTCAATTTTATTAAAACATTTACTGCAGACTTTACATTTCGTTCTTTGATTAATTTGTATATGTCTTATTTTGACGATTCCATTTTTGTAATTTTCGACACTCTACGAACGAAACACAGCAACCTGTGTTTCGCACCACAGATATTCCGTATATGATAGACCGCTTTATACAATATAACCGTGCATGCTTCCACAAACCGCTATGTCTGTTTTTCGCCTTATTAGGTCTTCAAACATCAAACACAACTTTTTCTTGTGTGGTTTTGGACAGACATGCTTTACGTTACATCTAAATGAAATAAGCATTTCACTGCGGAAATGAAGCAATGAAATTTAATCAAAATTAATCTGATTTGTCCATTTTGAAGCAACAATTATGTCCGTACTTTGAATACCAGTAAAAGTGACATCACGTTTCTCGCCAGATCACTTAAGTCTACTTTTACTTAAGTGATTATTTGAGGCGTTTCAATTTCCTCTAAGGCCACCGCAAAGTATTGGGTCTCGCCTTTGACGTTTCCTCCGTGATTGGGATAATTCAATAAACATTCAACAAGCGACACTCTCCTTCTCTCTCTCTGTCTCTCTCTCCTCCCTATATAGGTACGTATATGGGTACGTGTGTCACGGCAATCGTTCTAAGTGGATTGTGGTCCCCGAATATGGGTAATGTGAGCTGTTTTGGGACAGACCGGGCGTCCGCAAAGAGGAACCGAACTCTTCGAGATATTCACGCTCGACTAGTCGTTCCGGATTACATCAAAGGCGGCCCTTGCGCATATATCGCCAACGAACAATGTTTAAACAAGTTAAATTATTCCAGTTCGCAGGGGAGGATACAAGGGTGAGATTACGGGCCGACTACTTGACGCGTATATACGTGGGGAATTAATGGGGAAACAACAGATAAACATATCGCTTCGAGATTTGGTATGTTCCATAACTATGCTCGACGGGAATACTAAACTGCTTGGCAGGCTTGTGAGGATGTAAGATTATTCAATTGTTTTTCATAACGTATGACAACTATTCCTAACTACAGAAGGGTAAGATTGCTGACTAACCTTAATTAGTTCAGTTTTGTACACACTAAATGGGAATAGAAAGTATTAAAATAGTACTTAGGTAGGTAGACTTTGCTTAGATTAGTAACATATGGTTGATTCTAAGTACTTCTACTGAAATGTAAATAATTACCTAATGTAGGTATACAATTTTCTTGCAGTTAAGGTGACAAAAAAACATAGATGTTATACTCGGTGAGAGTGCAGACAGTAGTGATAACTTTAATACGCGTGCCTAGAAAATATTTCTTATATTTCTTTTAAAAAAAGAGGGAATGGACTCAATCTCCATCTTTTCTTCATTTTTAAACGCATCCATTGTACGTAATTTATTCAACAAATAGGTATATTTCTTTCTCTTTTTTTCTCTAATTATCTGTCTTCTTAAGGTGCCGACTTCTTGTGAAGGTTGACGACCATCATGACTAATTTTATTTTGCTGACTGCTGCTCTGAACAGGTCGTTTGATGTACAGTTGAACCATTCTCTGAGATTTCGAAGCCACGACATCCGTCTTCTTCCTATGCTTCTTTTCCCTATTATTTTACCCTGGATAATTAGTTGTAGCAGCTTGTATCTTGCACCTCTCATTACGTGGCCCAGATATTGGAGTTTTCTGAACTTCATCTCTTGGGACAGTTCTAGATCTATTGAGACTCTCCGTAAGACGTTTTCATTGGTGATTCTCTCAACGTATGATATCCGGAGTACCCTTCTGTAAAGCCACATCTCGAAGGCATCTATCTTTTTAAATATTTCTTTTGTTAGAGTGGCAGCTTCTATTCCATATAGCATTATTGTAAATATGTAGCATCTTAGCATTCTAAGATGCTACAAAATTATCTGTAGGTACGAGCTATTTGAATAACTTCCCTACTCTTTAATCGCGTTATATATAGGAAATACTTCCAAAAACAACCCCCCCCCCCCCCGTTCTCTGACATTGGGAAACATTCTACAATTTATGTGCAAATGCTATAGCAAGCACATATGCGTGAAAATTGAAAAGAGACCAACTATCCTTGACTGTTAAAAAATCGTTGAGGTAATGCCTAATCCCTCCAAAAACAACCCTTTCCACGGCTGATCTGATATTGGGACACAGTGTGAATTATAGAGAGAAATATAACGAAGCATTTTCCATCTTAATTCTAGGGAGACAATTCACCCTTATTGCTCAATTGAAAGTTTTCCATTTCCGTTCACACTTTTCTCAGTGTATGTCTAACCCGAGTAAAGTCACCCTTTAGCAAAAGTACTTAAAACGTGACTTTTTAAAGATAAAAAGCTAAAGTTAAAAAGTCACGATTGTGAAATACGTAACTCGTAGCTGAAAAATCTATGGCTAACATCACAGCCGTTAAATACATTATAATTTTTTGGACAATGTTTTCTAACATAATAATAATAATAATTTTTGAATACATTTTATATACTGTGCATAATAGTAATATACCGTACAAATATTTAATAAAGTGTATTCTAGACGCTTGAATTGAAATTCAAAATACTTTTTGTTCGTGTCCTTTTCGCACTGACATCACGACTTAAGTAAATTAATTATGCAACATAAAACAAATCAACAAATCGCTATTTCATAATCAACTACGTCGGACTTTTCGGAAACAATGAAATCGTATCGGTTACAAGTAAATCATCGTCCCTTATCAGCACAATTACGTTGCGAGATTTATCTCTCACCCGGAACCTTAATTACAGTCAGTCTAACATACTTTACAGTCGAGGTGGGACGTGTCGGTGTCCGCTTATGCGAGTGAGAGTTTCGTTAGTTACCGCGGGAGTTGAGTGTTCGCGTCGTGACGCCTCGTCCTTGGACTCCCGATTGGTTTGAAATTATAATCCTGGCAAGTAAATGACGCACTTGAAAAATTTTTCAGTTAAGTACATACGTTTACTCAGGAATTCGGGAGTGAAACCGTTATTTTTAAACATCCACAGGACTCGTTAATTATTTTTAACAAACATATAACAAAAAGTCATTGCTCCATTTAATAGAAATTATTATAACACAATTAACAAAAATGTCGAATGCTCTCAAACTCTTTCTATTGGGATATACATCAGTCTTTTACAAAAAAATAGTTAATTTAGTGTTAATTTCAAGATTCTTCATCTCCAAATAAGAGTTAATGTAATTTATAGCATTGATAGAGCTATTGCTTATAATGCAGAACAAAATTGAATTATAAAAGTTGCGCCGTAATATTCTTACACTAGGAATGTCAGTCAAATAGACAAAATACACAAAAATGTTTATTTCCTCAGAATGTCAACTCGCAGCTGACCAGTAATATTTTTGGCCATATTACAGAGCAACTACAATTTGATCAAATATCCTGAAAAGAGCTCCTTTGCTATAATATTCAGCTAGTAACTAACCTTCGTTATTCTCACTTATATTACAGGACAATTCTAACTGATTTATTTGCTAATAGTAGAGTAGTCAAAAAGAGTTTCTTTGCTCAAAATGCGAAAATGGGACTGACCTTAAATATTCTGCTCATTTTACACGACAATACCAAATTATTTTACTAATTAAAAGTAGTGTTCTAACGTAGAGCTGTAAAATTAACTTTTTTGGTCAAAACTTCCAGTTTACCTTAATTATTTTTACTTATGTGCTAAGACAAATCTAAATTATTTAAATACTTACATTGTTCTGTCAAAAAGAGCTTTATTGCCCAAGATGTAAAGATGTGGCTCAACTTAACTACTTCTGCACATATTGCGAAATAAATCTAAATTAAAAAAATATTGTTCT
The DNA here is from genome assembly GCA_946251905.1 of Cryptocephalus moraei. Classification (NCBI taxonomy): domain Eukaryota; kingdom Metazoa; phylum Arthropoda; class Insecta; order Coleoptera; family Chrysomelidae; genus Cryptocephalus; species Cryptocephalus moraei. The sequence goes on from OX276454.1 coordinate 16,735,536, forward strand.
AACAACAGAACAGTTAAAAGCATCGTACTTGTCCAAAGTGTCACAATGTGACTGAACTTACTTATTTTCGATCATATTAAAAATTAATCTAAATTATTTAAATAGTTTCCTAGGATTCTAATAATAAGGAAGCTTAATTGCTCAGATTGCTAGGATGTGACTAATTTTTTTGCTGATATATCTGGATAACTACAAATTATTAAATAAATCTGATTTATCAGTAAAGCTGTCAAAATCAGCTTTTGCTAAAATGTTCTAGTTGGTTACTAACCCTAATTAGTTGCAGCTATGATACAAAACAAACTCAAATAAATACATTATTTATATAGTTTTCGAAAAATAGAGTTATCAGAAATAGCTGTATTCTCAGAATTTCAGGATATTCACACACACTAATTAGGTAGTTTTGCATATACTAGAGAACACATCTAAACTATTAAAACATGTAAGTTGTTAGGATTCTAAGAGCGATGCTGCCAAAAGTGTCGTTTCTGCTAACCTTAAACTGACCCTAATAAGTTTTGCTAAGATTACATGCTAAATCTAAGTTATTACAACACCGAAATAATAATCTAACCAGAAGTAGAGCTGTCATAACTCAGAATATCATGTTCTAACTGATCTTAAATACTTTTGGTGATGTGTAACAAATCTAAATGAATTAAATAGCTAAAGAGTTGTCTAACGGTAGAGCTGTTAAAAATGCTTATTTGCTTAGAAAGTCGAGTTATAGCTGGCCTTAATTGAAATTATAGGACTAATCTAAATTGTTGGAGTAGCTTATTAATACCGAAATAACACTGGGAAGGGTAAAGTGTCAAACAGTATTCAATCAAAAATTTTTTTTTCTATAACATTTTGTCACTGATTAAGTATTTCGACTATTATCCCAAACAACTTCGAATTATTATAATAGCTAGATTGTGTTGTAATTAGCGAGCAGTCAAAATTATTGAGCTTATTTACTCAAAACTAGAAGACGCGATTAGACAACTACATTGCTTATATTTCAGAGCCATTTAGAGTTTATATTATAAAGAAAGTGCTCACAATGTCATGCTGTGGATGATCAGAAATATTGTTGGCCATATTACAGAGGATTCATAAACGTTTAAAATTGCTAGTAAGTATTCCACTGCCTAAACACTCCCTTTTTGCTAGAAACTTCAAAACAGTTACATTATAAATGTAAATGCTTTAATAAGAGCAGTCATAAACAGCTTACTTGCTACAAAAGCCTGGATTTGAATAAATTTTTAGAACACGAGTTATAGGTGATAGTTATCTTTGATTAGTTCCACTTATATCACTGAACTAATCTAAATTATTAGAAGGTAGATAGTTTTCCAAGCGTAAAGCTGTCAAAAAGAGCTCTTTTGCTCAAACGATCAAGACACTAATTTGTTTTGTTCACCCTACATGACACATCTAAATTGTGTATATCGTATTCTGCCGAGAAGATCATTTTTGCTGACCTTAAACTGACCCTAATAGGGTAATAATATAGTATTTCAGAAAGATTCTGAATTATCTAATGTACTAAACAGTGTAGTAGTAGTAGTAGTGAAAAGGGGTTTACTCCTTCACACTCAATGAGATAGTAAGTAACAATCTTAATAGATTTAATTAAGTATGTGGATTCCATTCGGGTAGTTTGTTTTGTTTTTGGGGCGCCCTGTTTACAGCACGTTTCTAACATCTCTCGTCCTTCGAGAGAATCCCAATGTACGACCATTAAAAAGCTGTAAATGTCGGTAATGAAACCGTTCATTAATCCGGGAAATACCTCATTTCCAGCGTTCCCAAATCGAGGTTGTCAATATATTTATATTCCACATGTGTTTCCGTAGCGTAAACAGACAAAGAGCGGGTATTTTATATTGTCTGATATACGAGACGAAGTTAAAATTGGCGATGCGGATTATAAAGCACATTTCTCTTATCGGTGTGAGATTCGCGATTACAAAACAGTTTTGGAACTAAATGAGAGGATTTCATATTTAGCGATTACCCTCTTGAGTGGGAGTTATCTGGAAAGTTTTATGAAGGTGTCATTCCAGTCAAACGCGACTCTTCGATGAAAGAACCCTTTCAAATTAAGGGATTTAATTGCTTCGAGAGTTTTTTCCCGTATTTAACCCATAAGCTAATTTGAATTGACTGTCTACGAAACCCGACGATTTACAACTTGGTGCTTGAGCAGTTCTCAGATTATGCAGAAACTTTGCCTCCTCAGGAGCTCGTTAATTCAAACAGGAATTTAAGGGATCAAACCAGGATCCTCTCTCTTTTCCCATTTCCTCGTACGCGGAGCGTTTTATTATGCCAAATATTTGTAATTTTTCTTTTCAGAAAGTACTCGAAAGAGGGCAAATAAAAATTTATCGCTGCGTAAGAGAGACTAAAATGGAAGGTTTATCTGCATTTCACTTTTATTGAAATGTTTACGGCGGCAATTTCGCCGTTTGAAACGGAATGTATTAAAACGTCGAATGGGTTTTTTCCTTCGATGTCATTGGATTCGTGTTTAATATATCGCGAGGTTTCTTCCTCCCGCTGTAATACCGTTTTCAAAGCGCGACATGGGAAATTGTATAATTTATTTCTGGTATTTTTGGACGTCGAATCGCTGTTATACCGCTTAAATCCCGTCGGGGTGAGGAATTACCGAGAAAAATGACATAATGTGCTGTCAATCCGTTCACGACCCTTATCGATTTCCGGATGAGGACGCGAAACATTGACATTTTTGCGACGTTAACCCGATTGCGTCCTGCGATGTTTGAAATGTGGGTTGATGTGGTTTTTGTAGGCCCTTCTCTCTTCAATGCGACCGATTCCTTCTGTTCCGAACAATTTAACTCATTTGAACCGAAATGAAAGGAACGTTTGATCTTCCACGAACGGATTTCTCACTTTGTTGTCAAGAAGAAGTACAAAAATATTAACGCGATCGAATATCGACCGTATAGTTGAATAAAGCAACATCTAAAATACAGAAATAAAACATCAACAAACGGGACATGTTTCGAAACTGCTACGCATTACGGTTCCAGGTCATTCATCTAAAGCAGCTCATCTAATGGACAGGTGATCCAACGGTCAATTAATCTAATCGATGATTCATCGGTCGGAGGAAGTTTGGGCCGCGACCAGGTGGGGATGATGGGCTGATGGGAATTTTGGGCGGCATGACCTAAAAGGTGGTTTTATTGTACCGGTATTTTGGGCGGTAAAGAAATTTAACCCTGGCGCATTGGTGGTTGAATTAGGAACCTATATCATGAGAATATTAAAGGGCAAGGAAAATGGGTACGGGCAAGAGAATAAGCAAATTACGGGAAATCCCATCTGAAAGGGCAAGGGAAATCCTTGCTGAGCGTTCGTATCGATAGATTTCCTACCTACCTGTCTTAAGCCGCGGCCCAAATTTCTTGTAAGCTTATTTGACCCCTCAATTAAAGCAGGTCCCTCGTTATTTGCGACCCAAAGTTCGCCCGCCGAATTCATCGAAATTGCATTCGTTTAAAGTTAAATCATGTATACAACAATTCATCTAACACTTCACAACAATTTATACAAATCCCTTCATTTAGAAATACTTGTCCCCATGAGAGTAACAAACTGCTATAATAACTTTACTCCAGTCAATCTATGTCAAATTCATCGATTTCACGGGATATACTAGTATTTTAAGGTTCTGAAAGGTATTTGGGGGGTACTAGATGACAAATCCGTGAAGAAGCATAGCTAATTTGGCTTAGTTTGTTTTTAAACAATGATCAAAAGTGAAAAAAAAACTGTTTTTGTTCATAAAACGTTTCCTTTACATTTTTAAGAAACATACTTTAGATAAAATTTGTAGCCCATTAAAAAGCCTTTGATTTGACCTTTTACTAATTCAAATCGGTTAATAAATGCCTGAGATAATTTCAAAAAACCCTTATTTTTGCACTAATTTATAAATGTTAATAAATTTGTTATTAACATAAAAACACTTAACATAAATTTTTGAAAATGAGGAATTTGATATGTTTTTAAGGTGTGCTAAATTTCAGCCAGATTGATCAAATAGTTTATAAGTCATTCTAATTGTTTATCCCAGGAGGCAATTGTTTAAACAATTGTCCTTGCCTAAAGAATGAATCTAGGTACATTTTGAAAAATGAAATAGATGTTTTGTGGATTTATCTGTAAGAAAAGAAACCAAGAAAACTTTATATATTTTTTGAAATTGTTATTAAAAATATCGTTTGAAAAAGGGGTTATTCCTAGCTAATAAACATTTAAAATAACTTTATTATTATTCATGGTACAAACTTGTAGGTGGATGCATTGGATAGCTGGAGTCAAAGCACACATTCTCAAAGAAAAAAGAACTTTCTACGATCAATGGGAACCGAGATAGCTTTTTTTGAAAAATCATATCTACATTATTTATAAATATTAACAGCTGAAATTTTAATAAAGTACAAATGAATATCTTAGTTTCATGATTCCATTGATAGATTTAGTATTCACGCAACGTGTAAAAACCTACAGCCCTTTAAAATTAAGGTATTCGTGAGAAACTGCCTCGGACAAGTGGAGGGGAGAATTATTCGAGCTTCGTATTGTAACGTTTATATCTAATTTATTTATACTGTCCTAATTATACACTACACACTACTTAATTAACTTAAACTATTACTGAACTAATTAATTTATATAACACACTTAACTTTTTAAAATAGTTGTACAATTCGCTTGTCCGTTTTTCGCACTGTTTATTCACTCGCGGCTTCACGTCTAATCTCTTCTCTCCGACCGCAAGCCCGCTTATATACATATCTCAATTGTATTCGCGATGATTCCTGAAAGAACTCGATCCTTCTTTTCCCTAATAATGTTTATCTAGAAACGCCCAGAAGGTAATAAATCATTCTTCCTTTACGGCCCAATTAACGGAGCGCTTTGAAGTGACCGCCGAGGTCCGATAAGAGTAAACACGTTGCGCGCTGCTGTTTACATTTCGCGTTACAGTATTTTTTGAAGGACGAACTTCAAAATGAAGCGCACTGAACAATTTTTCAATATCTCGGCTTCTATAACATGTAGAACCTTCATTTTCTTTAATTGGGGGTAGCTTGATGAAATATTAATAACTGCGGTATTTTCGCCCTTCCGAAAAGTTGGAAAATCGCGGAAAAATGAAGTCATGCATTTTTTTACAAAAAAAGTTATTAAAATCTATAATTATTTTTTGAATATTAATAAAATGGTATGAAATATTGTGTATTATTAGTAATAATATGTCTGTAGATTCCTATAAGAACGACTTAAGTCCACTTTTTTCAAGTTTTGAGTTAATTTTGTAGATTTATAGAAAAAAATCGAACAAAAAAGAGAGAGAAACGTTGATTTTACATCATTTTGAATTTTACATTTTCCATAAGTACCAATGTAAAAAATAAGCTATTTTCTCAAGAATTAAAAAAAGATAGACTTTATTGATTTTGTTGGGAAGCTGCAGGTATAATAGCAATACAAATTTATACTCCAAATTAATTGTTTTTATTTAAATAAAATATTTGTTTCAAATACAAAATTTCATTTTATTATTACTGCATACAGTGTAGCTTTTAATATGATTGCTGTTTTTATTTTTAGGAGTTCTTTATAAATAATATTTTTGTAATATTTAATGATTTATTTGTAACAAGCTTTTTAAAAAACTCCTGAATTTCCTTTAAAAGCCAGATTCACAGATCATTTGCTTAGTTAAAATCTCAGTTTTGTATATTATACAAATATAGTTGTACAATATTATTAATACTATTATAACTATAAATACTATTATTATTACTATAATTATTACTAATAATATAATTAATACTAATTATTTATAATATTATTATAACTATAGTATTAGGTTCTTGGATAAAAGCTACATACATTTTTCTGCATCGTTGACTCCTGAATTTAAATATGTGATATATGGTAGATTTTAAAACAATAATTTCTACCAATTGGAAGGCAACTTTGTTTGATTCTGAAATGATACAAAAATGAGGTTCTAACAAAATAAATCTACCGATAGAGTGATATGTAGAAATATCAAAAATAAAATTAAGGGTTGTGGACATTTACCCAGACGTAAATACAACTTTTGAATAATTAAAAGAAAAACGAGAATAGCACAAATTTTTTAAACATTTATTATTTTATATCTTTAAATATATTTAAATCCATTAAATACTGTAATTAGTAAATTATAAAATGTTTACAGTTTTTTTTAATTTGTCAATGACAATACGTTAGTGCTTGTAAAGAAAATGTATATTAATATACATAGTCTTTGGTGCTTGTATAAATAAGTGTCTCTCTTGCCTAATTTGTTAGGTTTTACACGACAGTACATTATACAAAGTTTTTGAAAAAGTACAAAGGAAAGCAAATAAACTCACATTTTCGTGCATATTTTGTAAGTTTTATAAAGCATATTGTCTGCATATTTTGACACTATTTAGTGCATATTTTCCGAACTCTAATGATAACGAGTTACCATTGACTACTTTACCAATCTCAACTATTCTGATTGTTGAATCTTGTTTTATGTATTCTAAAATACAGTATTTTATTTTAACTACATTTTTTAGTGGCAAGTTGTCCAATTAAAATTAAGCAAGAGTGGAAATTAAAAAAAATGTCGAGAGACAATGTTGTGCAGGATTTATAATGAAGGTAAATAAATAATTGCTTGTTTTATAAAGTGACCAAAATTTGTTCACGCAAGATTCCAGAACAATAATTAATTTAATTTATAAAATAATATACAAACGCACTAAACTGAATTGAAAAATTTTTCGTAATTAAATTAAATTGTAGATGAATAAGTATCAAGTTTCCAAGTAGTTTTCTAAAATTTCATATCAGTAATTACGTTCACAGAAAACGTCAATATAACCTATAATTTAGAAAAATTCAATAAAGTAGGCAAGAAAGTTATTTCATGAGGATATTAAAATATGAAACTTGCGAAGTGATATTTTTACTAATTGTTTTTAAATTAAATTACGCGGTTATCTAAGGATAGGATTTAATATATAAAAAATCATTGAAATCACAAAGAAAATTATTTCATAAATTATGGTACCTAATTAATTTATTGCAGGGTTGTTATTGATCAATAAATTCGGTATGCTTAAAAAGAAAATTGCGTCTTTATTGAATTAGAATACCGATAAAAGTATAGATTGCAAAACATCATCGATTTTTTGAAATTTATTCACGCATTCATCTACTGAATATTGTCTTTGTACCTGCCCTGACAATATCGAGAAAAATTAAAATATCCGCTTTATATTCCGAAATTAGATTCTATTGTAAAAAATAGCATGGCTTTCGAAATGATCAATAAATCTCGGCAAAGGATCAAAAATTGAATGGAAATTTCATTATTTCAACTTTTCGCTACTCAGATCGCATTAAGGTCGCCGCATACGAACGTAAAGCCGAGTAGGTACGCCCGTGACATCAGAAAAACTCTACGTATTCTGAATATACTGAATAGCTGAATATACATCGCAAGCTTTACGTGAGCCTCGTCTGAAAGTTATCCTCCCTTCTCTCGGGCGTTAAATTAAATATGCACGCGATTTTCTTTTCTTTTCTCGAAGCGGCTATGTGCACATCCACATAAAAGTTAATCCCTTTTTTTCCACTTTTTTATTGCGAGTAGACGCGCATCTCTGGGGTGCCTTACTCGCTCGTAGCAGGGATCTCGAATTTTATTTTATGCCTGGGAATGTCTAGTCGCCTGCACACCGACGTTAACCTTAGAAATGTTGTCTGAGGAATTTTAATCTCTCTAGTGAAGAATTCGAAACCGACCGTCCAGTAGGAATGGGGAATCAGTGGGGACATGAACTCCATAAAGACATTTTGCACGGCGAGTACTTGTCTGGGAGATGCTCGAATAAGACAAACAGAAGTAATTCTACCACAAACATATCAGAAGAAGAAATTTTATAAAGGAAGTTAGTTGTGCTGAAGTTTATTTTAGTAAGGAAAGCCTTGGACTCAAGTGGAACATACCAGAATTTGTGACATTAATTACATGAGCAAGACTTGTTGAAACATATCACTTAAAGTCTAATAGATTATACAGCCGATTGCTTATGTTTATTACAAACCAATCTAGTAGTACATTATTATAACGTATTATTGTATTGACAGTTACTTTATTACTTTAATTACTGTAATCAAAAATAATAATATTATTAATATTACAGATATTAATTGTGTCCAAAAACATTGAAAGTTGTATCAAAAAATATTTCTCGTAGCATTGTTGCATAGGTAATATTATGCGCACTAGACGAATAACGGACCTCACAATCCGTTCAACAGATAATATGAACCGTTAAATATTTGGAACAACACCCAGAAGTCGGGAACTGTTAATAAAAATTTTGTTTTGAACACGCGTAAAAATATGCTTAAATACTTTGTTTCATTGCAACCTGACAGTCGATTTGAAGGTTAGGAATAAATATCCATTTTGTGAAATGTTCAAATCATCGAAGCTCTCAGTGTAAATAAGTAATTTGTGAATTTGTTTTGGTAAAAGACACATCTTTGATACCTCCACAGTTAGTCTTACTTTTATTAAACATTCCAAAAAATATCCAAAAGTACTAGACATGCAATGGACATTTGTAATTTTTGAATTTGGATAGATGTAAGCTATTACTGCCTTACTGCTATTACTAACATTATTAAGCATATCTGTAAGCAAGTTTGTTTTATTGGAATTTCACTTTTGCTTCAAGTCTTATTAATATTTTGCAAAAATTCTAATGACTCTAAAATTGGTTTTATTACAACTCAACATCTCGTTTTGAAGTTATAAACATTTTAACATTTTGACATATGTAAGAGTAACTTAATCAGTTTTAAACACACATAGTCCAGGACCCATCTGTTTTGACGGGGATGTAAGAGGTTTGGTAAGACCTTGGTAAGAGACAAGGATTGACTCATCCTCCAGAGCGCAGAAGTCGGGAATATTGTTTAAAATGCAACAATTAAAAAATATGAAAAACGGGTGTTTTCCCGACTTGTTTTGCTTCTAATTTTTTAAGTATCGAATTTAGAAGAAAGTTGTAGAGAGAAAAAAGTTGCAGAATCGCTTTTTACATAACACAGCATATGTTAGAAATTCAAAAATTTATTAGCGGTTTTGCAAAATAGCAATAGACAAAAAAATGTCCCCAAAAAAGGGTTTTTTTAAATTATTATTTTAAGCACTTTAAAACGGAATTAGGACTTCCATATCACAGGTAGAAAATCTTGAAGTTATAATAAAAGAATCCTGTAAATTTCGTTTCAAACGTTTCATTAGATTTTGCACAATAATTTTGCAATCCAGAAAAATCGAAAAATATTGAAAATTTTCAAGATATTGTAAATTTTTTTCCACTATTCGATTTTAACTAAACTGGCTGAGCATATATAAGAGGAAACGAGCTTTCATGTGCTATTTTCAGAATAAAAAAATATTTATTAGAACGGTCACAGTCATTGTTTAAAATTGGTGTCAAATTTATAAATTTGTCAAAATTCGAAATAATTTTTTTTAATGTAAATTTCAATCTTTTTAATGTAAGTTTCAACAAACATATTATACTGGTTACTGTGAGTAACAATTATTTCTTAAGATATGAGAAAAAATAGTAATTTTATTATCCATTATTAACCATTTTATTAAACACTAATCAACTTTGACGAGTTATATTTCAGAAGCCACTGAACAAAATAGCGACTTATTATATATATAAAAAGAAGCGTTTTTCCGGGTGTCTTCCGGCTATGTTTTCAGAATTTCATTTAACAAAAAATTCGCCGAGATAATCTATGTGTCAATATGCAAAAAAAAACGACACAAATTTTAAACAATGACTGTGACCGTTCTAATAAATATTTTTTAATTCTGAGAAAAGCACATGAAAGCTTGTTTCCTCTTATATATGCTCAGTGAGTTTTGTTAAAATCGAATGGTAGAAAAAATTTTAAACCATTTTGATATTTTTCAATATTTTTTGATTTTTCTGGATTGCAAAATTTTTGTGCAAAATCTAATAAACCGATCTAAACGAAATTTACGCTATTCTTTTATTGTGGCTTCAAGATTTTCTATATGTGATATGGAAGTCCTAACTTCATTTTAAAGTGCTTAAAATAATAAATTAGAAACCACTTGTTTGGACCGTATTTTTTTGTTTATTGCTATTTTGCAAAACAGTTAATTTTTTTTATTTTATAACCTATGCCATATTATGTAAAAAGCGATTCTGATTCTTTTTTCTCTCTTCAACTTTCTTCTACATTCAATACTTACACAGTTAGAAGCAAAAGAAGTCGGAAAAACGCGTTTTTTTATTAACTTTTTAATTGTTGCATTTTAAACAATGTTCCCGACCTCTGCGCTCTGGAGGATAAGTCAATCCTTATTCTAGGCATTATTCCAGAGCTATTCATGTAAAATCATTGCGGTTACCTCTTACTTCCTTATAAAGCTAATTTCTGACAAATGGGCCTTGGACCAACATATCAGCATACTTCAATAGTGAAGCAATTTCTTTCAGTGCAATTTGACAGTCAGTGGGAATTTAAACAATCAATTTTACAATTAACAATCTATAATTGTTAATAACTTTTGAGGGTAGCGTCCAATTCAAAAACGGTCTTCGGGATTTGATTCGGGGGGGCAAAATACGAAAGAAAAACTTGGGTGCTGCTCTTGAATTTTTTCTTCCCAAATTGTTGTTACAAAATTGTTAATAACAATTGATAGCCCACCGCTAGAGCAAAATGAGTTGCATATTCGGATTCAGCGACCCCGAAACCATCAAACCCACTTGGTTTTATCCTCGGACACCGAGTGGTCAGGTTTACCACCCTGGCCAGTAGACTACAGATTTAAGAAATGCTCAAGCTCATTTCTGAAACAGCCGAGCAAAGAGAAGCAAGATTGGAAATCGAAGGAGTACGCATTGCTCAATCAAGACAAATAACGCACGCTGATTAAAATCATTTTCATGGAGTATGGAAAAAGGGATGAGACAGGGTCGCCCCCGAGCGATGCCGAGTACCTACATCTGTTATAAAAAATAATTACAAAAAAATATTTTTTCCCTTTTCATAAATTCTACAACATAATCACAGCAATGCAATGCATGGTATTGAAATAATTTTTTTTCTCGGTAAATCTATATTCGCTAGATTACCTACTTTTATTTAATTGCTCATTTATTTCATATTAAACTGAGCCACAGCGAAGCGTGGACGGGTCACGGCTAGTGTATTTATAAAACAAACTTTATATTCTTGCGATTTAACAGCCGATTCAAGATTTATCATAAGTGTAAACTGTATGTGTGAAAAATCTAATATGAAAAGAAAATATTACTGAATACAATAGCAGATTTAGTTAGTACATTAAAAAATATTAGACACAATTTTTTTTCACGTGTCAACTCGTTCAATTAAGGGAGGAAAACCACCCCTAAGGCAGCCCTCGAAAACTGTTTTTCTATAGTCCTTCGAAAACAAATAGGTATTTTTCAACAAAACAAACATCAAATTGACTTTTGAAAAAAGACGCTCCTAATGACGTAACGTGTACGCCGGAGGATTGAAACTCCAAGCTATAAGGGTGGATAAGATTTTTTCTGTTCCTCTCCAGGTAGTTACTTTTAAATTAGCTATTAGCTTAAATCAGCTGATTGGCTGCTGCACAAACATCTAGAAAATCAAAAATTAAAGTTGACATATTTAGAGATTTTTGAAATGTCTCCAAATTGATTCAAAAAGATTGAAATTATTTCAATCTAACTTCCCAGTTTAGAAATGTAGATAATTTACTTCAAGTTTACTAAGAAATCTTGATAATAATTAATTAACAAATATACTGTAAAATTATTAAAACATTTTTTTGGAATATTTTCAAATTGTTAAAGAAAAGAAACATCTTTTCTCACGTTCCATCAGAAAAAGCCATTTTTTAGATTTCCCTGCATATTGCTTGTTTAAAACATACCCAATTATTCTTACAATTAGGGGCGAATCCGGCTGAAACTTTACCTGAATCATGTATTGTTTGAATTCCTAAAATTCTTCGGCGACTTAATAAAATACACGTCCTGAGGTCGTCGAGATGTAAAGTTCAAGTTTGGGGGTCAGAAGTCAAGGGTTCTAAGATTTCAGTAAATTGTGTGTTGGGGAGGGTTAGTAAAGTATTTACCGTGCAAGATTTATGGGGGTTTAGTAATGGATAATGGAGGTCTAGGGTCTTGATTTAAATATCCGGCCTTGCGTTGAATAATTTAAATTGTACAATACCTAAGTAATAAATTTGCGACAAATGCATTGCCTCGGAAAATTTAAAACATTTCTTATACACTCTTTTGATAGTAGACGTGGGAAGTGATGTAGTAAATAACGTCAATTTGATACCTACATAATCCCAGCAGCAAAAGAGAATGCCAGAATTACGTGCTTTTTCTTTACCTACAACACCTACATTCGTTTATTATTAGAAAGTAGAGCTTTCTGGGAAAATACCTTTTGTAACATTAACAAGATGTGGAGACAACTGTCTGGTACATTTATCTCGAAATTTTGTGACATTATTTGGGAATTTTTTTGAATTCAGATTTTAAGATTTATTAAGATACTTTCAAATTAAAAATATAATTTGTTATTAAGAAATGTTATTTTTATTAAAATAATATACGTAGAGGACTACTACACTACCCTATTACAAATGCGTGTAGAAAGACGACTCCCAATAAATTTTATAGCTTCAGATATTTGCCGTTTCTTACCAAATTACCGGATTCAACATAAGTTATGTACAACGTGATCAAGAATGACTGTTTGAGTTGGCAATGCTGAATTTCATTTTTAAATGGTACAACTGGTAATTTGAATTTGCTATGTCAAATTCAAATTTTTGTTATTCTTTTCAAATTTATTTATTTATTTAAAATGGTTTTCACGTTACAACACGATATTTTCGTTGGAATGGCGTACTTTCAAAGCGGGATTTATAACCCAATTACTGGTTGGCAGTACTCTCTCGAAGCGACATACCAGCAATTTCAGGAAATGTTTCCGGAGACTTTGGTCACTTTTGCTGTCTTTCAGCAGCATTGTATGCGAGTAGTTGAACGTTATTTAAACACAGGGAGCGTAAGCAAACAAAAATCAACTGGTAGACCTTCTACTCTAAACGAGGAAGTTGTCAAGGATATCAGAACTCGAACGCAAAGAAGTCCTCACAAATCCTTAAGAAAGCTCTCCCTTCAAACAGGTTTGGTCCTTATGCCTCCTATTCAACCAATTTTCATTCTTACCCATAAGACTTCCACATTTTCATGTTGTTCTAATTCACGGTTTTACAGGTTTATCATATGGAAGTTGCTCCACTGTGCTTAAAAAGAAATTAAAGTATCACCCTTACAAAATTTTCATCGTCCAGTCATTAACGCCTCCTGATCACCCGCAGAGAGTTTTATTTTGCAATTGGTTCAATGACATATTAAATAATAATGATATCCTTAACAATACCTTCTTTTCCGACGAAGCCTGGTTTCATCTCAACGGCTATGTGAATAAACAAAATTACAGAATTTGGTCAGGTGAAAATCCTTATGCTATCAGAGAGACAAATTTGCACCTGGTTAAAGTTGGAGTTTGGTTGGCAGTCTCAAGGACGCGGGTGTATGGGCCGATATTTTTTAATTTTACCGTCAATTCGGAGAGATATATCCAACACTTTTTGAGGCCTTTTATAAACCAATTAACAGACGAAGAGCATCAAATTGGATATTTCCAACAAGACTCTGCAAGGGCACATACGGCTCGTGCTACTATGGGATATTTAAGAGAGAATTTCGGCGACAGAGTAATTAGTCAGGGCATATGGCCAAGTAGGTCACCAGATCTCACCCCATTAGATTTTGCGTTATTTGGGCTCTTGAAGGATAATGTCTTTAGGAATATATTGCATACTGAAGAGGAGCTGCAGGAGGCAATAGTTCAGGAAGTGGCAAACATTACCCCCAATATGCTGGTGAATATCTTCGAGAGCCTAAAAAGAAGAGTTACTTTATGTCTGGACCAAAATGGGGGGCATTTTGAGCATTACCTTTAGCCGGTTTAATTAAATCATTGTTCTGTATTTCGAGTTTCATTTTTAAGCGTTAATTTTTATTCACATAACCTACAATCTTATCGCTGATTGTTCTTCTTCTTCTTTTATTTGGCCTTCGCTGCTATGTCGATCCAGCCACTTACATAACGCTGATTGTTTTGTCAAATAAATGAAACAAACTTCCTGGCGAGGGGGTCGCGCAGGGGAGGCGAAGTTCGTGACATAGACTGGCGACCCAGGTCTGAGTTTTATTACCTGTGTTTAATCTAACTCTGGTTTCATCTATGCTCTGTATTACTCTGACAATTCGGCGTTTGGCTGGCGTTTTCGTTTGTAATTGACAACAGTTTTGAGTTTTTCAAAGTATTTTTTGCATCGCCGGTCACCGTGTGACGTAGATGACGTTGTGGTAGGTCAGGGTCGCTTGAGGCAACCTATTTAAAGTTGATACGCCTTGTCTGGTTGTAGCATTGCAAACCCTTAGGCAAAAAAATCCTCCAGGTAGGATTGCCAACTCAAACAGTCATTGTTGATCACCCTGTACTTTTTCATTTTACCTCCCTCCCCCCAAAAATTTCGACATTTCTTAGTGCAAATTGTATAAGGGTTTATTTAAAAATAATAAAATGTTCTTGTAACGTCGCGTACGAATCAGAAATTTCGATTGTATTAGATCGTTATAACTGACCAGCACGCGCCAACTTAATATTGCGTGAACAGTTGGGAAATGATAACACGTAATTGTAACTTCGGATTTACTAAACTATTTAAATGCAACAACTTAAAATACAACGGAATAGGTGAAGATAGATAGTGATTCTCTCGTAGTTAGACGAAGAGTGTTTTTTAAAATTAAATTACTCAAAATTAGAGACGAGAAACGCGATCTCCGCTTATTGGCCGGTTGCATTGCAGCCCTCTTTACTCGTCGCTTATTGGTTGAAAATCACCCCGGTAATGAGTAGAGGGCGTGCTGACCATTGCTGAAGATCCTCGCTTTCATCTCATATACAGATGGTAAACACATGTTTTAGAAATCGCGTACCCAACTTTCTCGAAATGTAATACCCGATTACTTTCCCGGGAGGGTATTTGTTACCCTTACGGCTCATTGTGAACTTGACTTGTGTTTATAGCAAATAAATCTAGAAGAAGTATTGGGTATTCGAGGTGACAGCAATAAGGACCTCTGTAAATCATCATCGGTTCAACAATAACTTAAAAATGTCACCTATCTGAGACGGAACAGTTCTAAAAGTTTTAATCTTGATTAGATTTAATTTCAGTTTAATAAACAAAATACTATGGGTTATTTTGAAGAAAAAAAATGTTTACAAATCTCAATAGACGCTCTATTATCTATTATATTGTTTTTTGATTCCAAGAACCAATTAAAAATAAAAAAGTATCTGTTCTAAAAATTTCGATAATATCACTAATTATAAATACCCATTAATCTTAATTTAGTGAAATATATTAAGATAGATTTTAGTGGAAAAATTAATTTTTATTAACAGTGACAACGAAATAACCAAATTAGCTATTTATTATAAAAAGATTTTGTCATAGTAATTAAAATCCATATCTACGATAAACATATTTTTCTTCTGTATGTACATAATTATGTTATTTTACGCTATTTTCGGTTGGGTATCGTGTTGTTGGGTTATTGTGTATTTATGATTTCAAAATGTTATCAAAAATTTTATAAAACCCATTTTGTTCCAAAATGTCCCATAATAATCCCATAGAACCAATAGATTCCAACCAACCAATTAGATGGTAATATTAGGTTATTTAGTTATTTCTCTTATTTTGTAATAAAACAATTTTAGCTAATTTTGTGTTCAAAAAACTTAGATTTATTTAGTTTGTGCAAATTCTATGGGAAATTTCCTGTACAATCCAAAAAGGCTGTTCTCTCTAAGTCTCTTTTTTGGAATGGTTCCCACAAATTCTATTATCCCAAAATAAGATTTATACAAACAATGAAATATGGGTTTGTATGCTTGAAATCAGTTAGTAATTTTAACATTCTGTGGTCAAAAAAGTACCAAAGTTGTGTTTTGTTGAATTTGTTGAATCCTTTGGCAAGTAGATACCATACCTATGAAGAGCTGCTGTATTTAACAAAAATCTTCGCATATTTCCTTTTATATTTGAGAAAATAATATTTTGTGCTATTTAGGTTTTCAATGCAGTTTTTAAAGTGAAAAGATGTTTATCTACTTTGCGTTACTCATGATCTCATTATTCCACCCAAAGTAGTGTAATAATATTTTTATTATTACACTACTTTTGGTAACTTTTAGTTTTGTTAAATTGGTACGTCAGCCTGTTACGTAGACGTACGTAGACGACAAGGTTAAATTATTAGTATTTCAATAAATGTCTTGAGCAACATTGCGTATTTCTGCTATATCGCTATATTGTCTTCCATTTCGCGCACGTAAGTAACTAGTTATCGAATTTGTTCTAGAGCTACTAGATTTTCAAATACGAAACGTCAATGTCAGTGACGTCAGTGTAACCAACCCACGCAAAATTCCCTAGTGTAATACGAAAACTTTAACATCCAAAATTTAATGAATTAATAAAGCAAAGTATATAAAATAGTATATTACACTTGTTTAATAAGACGTATTGTCACACTAGTTCTATTAAAGCACTCCTCGCTTCGCTCGTCGTGTTTTAAAACTCTCGTGTGACAATACTACGTCTTATTAAACTAGTATAATAATATACTATTACCAAAATGTTCTCAATATTTTTCTACCGCATGCTCATTCGTATCTAGTTTCTAATGGTTTGTTTAATTTGATTTTGAGACAATTTTTTCTATTTTAGTGCGCCGTATATACTTAATCACAAAATAATTAGGACATGAAATACGTTTTATCGGTCCGATGTTACACTTATCGAACGTTTCAAATTGTATTCTAATCGCTACAGCAATTACTTGCACTTAACATTAAAAAGCTACTTGCCTACGCGCACGTACAAACCGATTAAAATTAGGTTTCACTTGCAGCTCCCGCAACGTTTTCAATATCCGACACTGTCACCGTCAGGCGCTAGACGTCGCTTCCGGTATTTTGCAGGGAAATTTTTATTTGGGGTGAAGGGGGTAGGGGGGCGGTCCCCAAAATGTTCCGTTACTGTACGTGACAGTCCAAACTTCCACGATTGATTGCCACGTAATTTTATTAATGACGAATGAGGGTTAAGCTGTAAACAAGCCTGCGACGCATTAGTCGGAAGGAAATATTTATTCAGACTTTATGTATACAGAGTGTTCGACGTATCGAGTCCACGAAGCTAATTTAGAATGAACTGAATCGTGTGAAGTTCTGGTCACCACGCAAGACGGCAGGTAAAAGCTTGAAACGCGTTTAATTGCGATTTTAAAGAGTTTTGGTTGGTTGAGATTCTGCAAAAGTTGTCAAATAATGAAGTCTCCTGTTCTCATTCCCTTCTAGTTATTCTTATATAAAAGTTCCATATTCCTTAGGACAATCAATATTGACTTCTTGCGTGACAAAAAATATACTGCTCCATCGTACGAAAGACAGTCCTTACTTATATTCCGTTATGTCCCCCCTCCCTTTTCTTTGAAACATTTTTAAACAAAAAATCGCGTTTTTCACTACTTTTTTGCTTATAAAATCAATACTAATAAAACAATCTTTGTGCTCTGAATATTTGAATTGTAGAGACAAAATGAGGATAACATGAAATTTGAATCTACCCGATGAGATAATAAATAACGAGTAGATATTGAGAAATCGAGAAACTTCACCTTTTCTTCAAAACTCACAAATTCGCCATTTTTTTCAGTTGTTGCGCTGAACCTTCGAAAACAAGCAGTAAATTATACTTTATTTACGTAAGCAAACAACAGGCCCTGCGGGCCAATTGTAATTTGAATTTTTTAGCGCACTATCTTGGAGCGTGTCTGTATGGGTCAAATTTGCTCCGATTTTCATATTCTAAACACATTTTGAAAATAGAATTATTGTACTAGAATATCCATAGTCATTTTTTGCACTAAATTCTTGGAATATAGATGAGCTTAGGGGAAGCGTAAGTACGAGTATTAGCTCAGTACTATTTGAATTTTCTTACAGGAAAAATGACCACCAGGCTGAATTATTAACTGTACCTTCGCTTTATCAATATGAACATCGAGTAATGCGTGCGACTCAAGCTAAATTTTTTAAACAATTACTGTGCACAAGATTTATTTTTTTACGATATCTCTGTCATATTTGCAGTTAGGCAAAAAATACTTATAAGAGAATATGTAAAGCATGACTTTCCCCGCTTAAAACGTCCTAAATTTTTCAAAATCGCAACGCTTTTCTAGCTAACGCTGTATTAATTAACAGAGCACATACAATGTTATTTGCAACGTTGAGTGTCTTGTGCGTGAAACGCGATTGGATTTCCCGAACATTCCCTTGGATTCAAACTTACATGGGGTTAGAAAACAATTATTCATCGCCCCTGATTTTTATAACAATTAGCATTTCTATTGATAATGTTAATTAGTATACTTTGACGTAACGAAACGTAACGGTTGGGAGGTTTATTTCACGTGTTCACTTTAAATGTATGCAGTTTTCACGTAACTACAGTATTAACAACTAACAATAGCTGTGCAGTTAGCGTCGTTTATTAACAGTTGTATTATATCACTTATAATCGATGGATTTTTTTCAGAACAAGCGTATAAGGTGTTTCAGCAAAACTATGTAAGGGCAAGCTCAGTATGCATCAAAAACAGTTAGCAATTTCTCATGAACAACTTTAATGTAGGTAGGAATTTTGGAGGAGTGTGGAGGCACAATATAGAGGTTTATTTGTCACAAACAAAACGTGTTATAATTCTAAAGGTATTGCAAGGTATTTAATTTATGTTTTTTGGGATTATCATATCAGAAATTATTTATTTTTGTCATTGTGCATTTCTACTTATTTATATAGAAGTGTACGTCTACCAAAATAGAAATTGATAAGTAATTCAGTCACCTTCCTGAAACTTCTTACAAGGATACAACATTAACTTCGAAAATGAGTATTTGTTATTTAATTGTTCTCATCCTTATTGAGTACACATTATAACGATTGTTAATTATAATGAATCTCTTCATTAAAGTATTAATGTAAAAGCTCTTATATGCCCACAAAATAACGTTTTTGGATGGAGTAAAATCTTCAACTTGTCATCAGCATGAAATCTGTAACGCTGTGAGTCATCGTATCAAAACGCGTGTTATAAGTATACAGGGTGGTGAAATTTTCGAAGCTCACCATTGTTATCTCGAAAACGGTAAAAGATACAGGATGGTTTAAATTAGAGAAAAGTTGCCTTTTTTCATGCAGATTATAAATCTGAAAAGAAATCTCCGATATGTTGATTGGTTCTGGAATTATAGCGGAAAAACTGAAAATTGCTTTTATCGAACAATACTATTATCTCTTCAACCATTGACACTATTGCAATAACACTTGGCAATGTTATGTTTTTGATAACGCTGAGTCAAAAAACGTTAACGGAAATTTTCTAGATCGTCTGGATTTCAAGCTGCGATAGTCAACTTTTTTATTTCTTATCGGCGCCATATTGGATTTTAATGCCATTAGATAGACAAAAAAATTACCTTTTTGGATCCCTAATTAGTTTACATTAGTCATTTGTTTTTCTAATAATAAACCAATAGTTACAAAAATTTCTAGAATAATTGAAATTCAAGCTATCGGGTAAACAGAGTAGACCGTGAGAAAACAATTGAATCTATAATAATCAAACTGACAGTTTGCTTGCAAGTGATATAAAGTGCCTAGTGTTTCTTAATTGCCAACATGTTCAGTGATGACGAAAAGCTAGATATGTACAACATATACATTCGCAGCAACAGGAATTCTGTATTGGCAGCTGAAACTTATTTAAATTTGTATCCAGAGAGGGAGCAGCCCCACCGAACTATCTTCACGAGAATTTCCAGAAATTTGGTTTTTTGTGGAAGAGTCAGAAGACCGAGAAGGGCGTATAGGAAACAAGTCAATGGTAACGAAGTGAATATTTTGGCTCAACTAACGATAGACCCAGAGAATTCGAGTCGTAAAATTGCTGAAGAATGTAGTATTGCTGATTCATCTGTAAGGAAAATAATAAAAAAACACAAGTTCCATGATTATAAATTCACACGTGTACAGACTCTTCATCACGGTGATGGTAACAGGAGGTTGGAATTTTGTAATTGGTTTCGTGACAAACTGCAACAGGATCCATACTTCCCAAGGAAAATCCTATGGACTGATGAATCTATATTTACAAACTCTGGAATGTTCAATAGGAAAAATTGCCATCATTATGCCACAGAGAATCCACGTTTGATAAGACAAAGAAGACCTCAAATTCGATATTCTCTAAACGTATGGGCTGGCATCTTAGATGATACTATTGTAGGTCCATTTTTTATTAATGGACATCTAGATGGGCCTACCTATTTAAATTTTCTAGAAACTAATTTAGAAAATATGTTAGACGAACTGCCGTTAATAACACTTCGTAATCTTGAGTGGATTCAACAAGACGGAGCTGGTTCTCACAACTCTCGCATCGTTAGAGATTATTTACATGCACGATTTCCAAATTCATGGCTTGGCACGTTTGGACCTGTTCGTTGGCCTCCACGATCACCTTGCTTGAGTCCCATGGATTTCTTTCTGTGGGGCAAAGTAAAAGACGATGTGTATGCAACCGCAACAGAAAACATCGATCACCTTCGTTTCAAAATTCAAAATGCCATTCAGTCCATTTCAAGGCAGACTATTCGGAAAGCAGTGGATGAAATGAATTTGAGGATTAATATTTGCATAGAAAATAATGGCGGACACTTTGAACAATTCCTATGAATTATTACAGTAGAACGTAGAACCAAATAAGCCTGACGTCTGAGATGTGAGGGTGGGGAGAGAGAATGTATTAGAAAACACTCATGCACTCACTCAAGCACATTCGAGATACAATGAACTGTTTCCACCAATAGTGGCCACTACCTTTTTCCCGTGCGCAAGCAAGGTCAGACGACAAGCTTATTTGGTTATACTGTAACTACGCATAAATTAGTTTTCAAAAAAAGTCCTATGTTTTGAATTCATTTACACCTTTTTAAGTATTTAATTTCTTTTTTTTTTTTAATAAATGCTCTAAAAATTTGTGTTTCATTATTATAGATTCAATTGTTTTTTCACGGTCTACTCTGTTTACCCGATAGCTTGAATTTCAATTATTCGAGAAATTTTTGTAACTATTGGTTTATTATTAGAAAAACAAATGACTGATGTAAACTAATTAGGGATCCAAAAAGGTAATTTTTTTGTCTATCTAATGGCATTAAAATCCAATATGGCGCCGATAAGAAATAAAAAAGTTGACTATCGCAGCTTGAAATCCAGACGATCTAGAAAATTTCCGTTAACGTTTTTTGACTCAGCGTTATCAAAAACATAACATTGCCAAGTGTTATTGCAACAGTGTCAATGGTTGAAGAGATAATAATATTTTTCGATAAAAGCAATTTTCAGTTTTTCCGCTATAATTCCAGAACCAATCAACATATCGGAGATTTCTTTTCAGATTTATAATCTGCATGAAAAAAGGCAACTTTTCTCTAATTTAAACCATCCTGTATCTTTTACCGTTTTCGAGATAACAATGGTGAGCATCGAAAATTTCACCACCCTGTATACTTATATATTTATACATTTCAATATATGTTATACCTATACTTACATGTTATACTTAAATACATACATATAGGTATAGATAGAAGAAGAGGAACGAAAGAGCGTGTTTCATGAGATACGACAGTCAAACACGTGGAGTGGGGAATTTAAGTTAAATATGTCTAATGATAGAAATGTCGGTACAACAAGATATGGGACAATAGATGCCGTATTTACAATATCTTTAAATAAATTTCATTGAAATGTATTCATTTCTTATTTGAGTTACCATAAACCCATTATATCATTTTTAGAATAGGAGGTTAATTATGAAAATATAGAAATAGATAATGCTGATAGTGTTATGCTTATATATACTTATATGTTATCAATATACTTATATATATATATATATATATATATATATATATATATAGATATAGATAGAAGAAGACGAATGAAAGAGCGTCTTTCATCAGATACGACAGTCAAACACGTGGAGTAGAGAATTTAAGTTAAATATGTCTAATGATGGAAATGTCGGTACAACAAGATATGGGACAATAGATGCCGTATTTACAAGATACTTAAATAAATTTCATTCAAATGTATTCATTTCCCATTTTAGTTACCATAAACCAAATGTGTCATTTTTAGAATATGATGTTAATAATGAAAACATGGAAATAGATGATATTGATGGTAGTGTCAATAATCTATCAGATTTTTATAATACATAGGATATAAATTAATAAAAAAGTAAATATTATATATTGTTATAATCAGAGTATAAAAATGAATTTTCACGCAAGTATAATTAATTTTAATGTATTTTGAGATTCGGCGAAATTTCGTATTTTTCTCAATATAAAATATATTTTCTACATTTCTAAATACACTTAACCAAAAACAGGGAGATATGCCGAAACAATAAAATTAAAATATACGGTTTCTCACTGATTCTATCCATTGTCGCTAAGAAATTGTCGTTCTGTTAAGAAACTTGATTTATTACATTGTTTAAATACACATCCAACTTGCAACTTGAGAGAATGATCTATCACAAGTTCCGAGAATAGGGAAAGATTGCTCAAATTAGAATATTTGTTTTCCTCACTTCGTCACAATTTTCATTAGTAACACCACCGCGTCTATCCCATAGAAATTGTTTTATATCTGCATATTGTTTGTCCGTACACGTACATGAATATTTTACCCTTTGCGTCGCGAATCAGGGAACAAAAGGTGCGGAATTTCCATCCGCCGAGGAATCTTGGCTGCGTCTTCACGAACCGTGCGGGAGAGAAAATTTCAATTCTGTGTACTCCCCCGGGCGAGACGGGTGACGCCATCGCCGATATGGAATGCATGAATATCCAAGAATATTAAATTCGCCGTTCGGTCGAGGATGTACTATGTATATGCCTATAGTAGTAGGATATGTGCGATTGGATGGAGTTGTTGTGAGGAGTTTCGCCTTTTCGATTGGGGGAAATTCGAAAGTTCCATCTATCTAAGCGCTCGGATGCTTAATCGCATATTCCATGTTTGAGGAGTGATGTTTACTCTTGATCTGATTCCAATACTGGAAGAGAAGTCAGTAAGTATCTATTCCGTAAGATCAACACTTTAGTGTTTCCTAGCCGTTACCCGTCGCGGCTTCGCTTATTAAAAGTTTAGTTATACAAGTTATATCTTAAATGTAAATGACTGATTACTCATCCATGACGAAGGTTGGTTAAATGTCTGTAGTTTAATGTTATTATGAAGGAAATAATATGATATTTAAACGATGCACAAACATATAAACTTAATTAAGAACGGAACCTACCTATATACATGTACTGCAGAGCGACTTATTAATACAAATTAAATCCGTCTTTAGTTTGCTTGTACTCTTAGGTTAACCTCAACAATGATGCACAATAAAAGTAAATTACCCTCAAATTAATTTGCGGCGGGTCCAAATTGGGCACCAATTACCTGTACCGAAATGGTTTTAGGTAAATTCGGCACCGAATCCCGGATTAGCGTAAAATGATACAGGTAAATTGGGCACCACCCGCCTACTGTGCATTAAGAGTTGGAATGAGGGCAATTCCGTAAACTAATACTTACTTATTTCATTACTTTATTTGTACTGTCGAATTTGTACCGTCGAAATGTTCTGTTAGACCACTTATGCCCCACGGGGCACTCGGTTGATCCTTGCCCTCTTGCCCTCTTAATATTTTGTACGTGTTATAAGGGTCGATGCCCAATTTGGAAACAGATTAACACCGGTCGGTCGTAAAAATTTGTAAGAGATTAAATAGTGCCCAATTTACCCACGCCGATTAATTTGTTAGTGACAGAAATTCACAGAATAGAAATTCCTTCACGGAAGACGACTTATCTGTGTAACTATGTGTGATTATATGTGTGACTATCTAATTAATCCAGTAATCTGCTGCAAGTCATGTTCCGTGGAGGAATTGTTGTTCTGCGAATTTCTGTCGCTATTTAAGGGTAATTTGATTTCAATATACCAATTAGAGAACTAAAGCAAAAGAGTGTCTTGTGAATTGAAAGTGTTCAGTGAAAGGGCACCACGAATTGAACGCATAGGTTTAAAAACAGAAAGAGGTAAGTAGACGCTTTGTAGCAAATATCCAAAGAATTTTTACTTCTGCATATAATACAGTAAATAATTTAAAATTTCCAAAGGTTGTTATCCACCTATAATGAGAAAAACACACAGTCTTCCTACTGTATTTTCTTGTTCATAGATGATTGAAACCAATCGCTCTTTTGTGAACGACTTTGTGCTTTTATCAAATTAATTAAAAATTTTCCATGAAACATTGGTAATTACTTACTTTTCAATTTGTTTCAACGCCCATTTGCTCAATACAATTTCTTTAATGAAAATCAACTAGTATGTATGTACAATACGTACATAAATACTTTTGAACCGTTGTTATAATAAGTACCTGCGTTATCGAACAAATATTTTCTATAAAGATAACGTTTAACATATGAGCGTTGGTAGTATGGTTTTACTGAAATCGTATGTGAAAGGTAATTAATTGGGTAATTAGTGTTGCATCAATTACATCGAAGTAGTAAGTAATTATTCTGTGAAATAGAAAATTACGCATATTTAAATGTAAATTTTCACTACGGTTGCATATGCGGTCAATTAAAAATTAAAAACAAAGTAGGGTATGGAAAATCGAACCGTTAAACGTTTTATAGGTAAAAAGGACAACATTAAAGTGTTTCGACTGTCAGTTGAAATCAATATTTTAAGCACTGTTCTTAATAATGATGTTAAAGGACCTTAGAAAGTTTTGTAAAGTCAGTCAACATAATCTAACCATGTTATTTCTAGTTACCCATTTCTATGCTGACAGTAAGTCATTGTCATTAATATAGGCATTGTGATAGAAATTCAGACCACTTATTCCATATAAATTTATCTATAAATTAAGCTGCTAAAATAGCTAATGATCTATAAGATAAGCTAAACTAAAACTCATTTTTCAATTATAGCATACTCAAAGTTTTGGTTCTCCTTGCACATTAAACTGATAATTTTTAGCTAATTTATATAAAGAGTATTCGATTTTCGCCGTAATAATGTAATATGTGAGATGTTTTTTTTGCTGATTTTTAGGAATAAATATGTTTAGTCCCGTAAATTAAACAATTTTGAGTTAGTTTTGAAAGAAATTTTAGTATTTAAGCTGTGTAGATCTGTACAATTTATGTACAGCATTCTACAGTTATAAATATTAGGTATTGTATAACTAATATTGTATTGTATAGCTAAAATTTAGAAAGCTATCTAGAACTTTTAGAATGATTTCTACTGGGACAAAGGATCCCATTGAGCTTTATTTCTACAGAAATCCGCAAGTAAGTAGTCAGTTTGGGAATTTGTTTTAAAAATTAACGATTATAGATTTTATTTTATATAAGGACGATTTTAATTACCTATTGTTAATCATTATTAGATTCACCATTAACGACTACGTAACTACAAAAATTGTAAGCGAGTATTGAATAAATATTTAATTAGTCTTTTCAATACTATACAGCTAGAAATTCAGACCATTTGTTCGATAAAAATTATAGTTAATTATTGTTTCACCAATTTTAAAGAAATTTTAGCAATTGTCATTTTGATATGATACCATCTTAATAATGTTAAGGATTTTTCTCTCACTGCCTGGGGAGATAATATATCCCAGAAGTACTTTTGTTTCTATCAGGACAGTGATTTGAAAATGTATTCATTAAAAATTGAAATTAGAAAAGATGGATTTTAACATTTTATTTATTTTTTGAATAAATTAAATTAAATCACTGTTTACTCTTCACTACCACTAATTATAACAATTTACTGATCACTATTTATTGAAATATCGACCACTTGTTTTAATTGTAAAAATATTTTTAATATGTCCACAGAACCTGAACCGTGTAATTAATAAAGAATTCATTTCTATTATTTGCCCGGGGATAACGCCGAAACGTTTAATTAAGCTGGTTTATTAGTCTTCAATATTAAATTAAAATATTTTTCCCAATGTAATTAAATAATTCGCGAAGCAAGCAAAACACGAAGATTAATAGTAATAGTTAGCAAGCAATTTAGTATTTAGACGTTAATGTTATTAAATCATTTCACGAAACCAAAATTAGTTTTACAGGTATATTACAAAATGATATTGGACTCTTTGGAACTATTAGAAAGTATTGTGAATTCATCCAGGTAGTTCGGTGGTATTGGAACTTTTAATCACAGTTTTCACTCTTCACTACCACTAATTATAATAATTTACTGATCACTATTTATTAAAATACGGACTACATGTTTTACGATAATTGTAAAAATATTTTTAATATGTCCACAGATCCTGAGCTCTATATATAAAGAATTTATCTGCATTATTTGGCTGGGACTGACGTCGAAACAATTAATAATGTCTGTTTTAGTAGTCTTCAATATTAATTTAAAGATATGTTTCCGCTCTAATTAAATACCTCGCGAGACAAGCAAAACCCGAAGATTGATAGCGAAAGTTACCAAGGAATTTAGTATTGAGATGTTAATGTTATTTAATCATTTCCCGAAACCAAAATTAGTTATACTGATATAATGTAAAATGATGTTGGTACAGGTAGACTTTTTGGAAGTATTAGAAAGTGGTGGTAACAGAATTGAACGGTCCTAATAACTTTCTGGTCAGTTCTTTGATGAACTTTAAGTGAATTTTTAAACAGCGAAAAAGTGCCATAGTTTGTCGGAGTTTCATCGAGAGAACTTCCCCGATATTCAAATTGCAATAGTTGGAATTAATTTCGATTGTTTATGCCGACGAAGCAGGAAAAATCTGCGAAAAACTTTTCGACAAACTTTTCGCCGAGGAAACCGAAAACTCCCTTCTCGCATTTCCGAGAATGGCCGTGCTTTTCCGTTTTCCGAAAATGGAAACTCACCGTTCCCGTTGTTGTTGAGCGTGTTGAGCAGGGCTGCCCCCGACAGGCGCGTTCTCCGCAGGATCCACAACATTCTGTCTGCGACGGCGGCGAACGACTGCCGGCGTCGCCGTCGGTGCGGCTCTTCGGCGGCGCGACGCCTGTCGGAACTCGCGTCGTTTTCCATATTTGTCGCTGTGGGTCCTCCGCGTGCGGTCTTCTCGCTAT
Source organism: Cryptocephalus moraei (assembly GCA_946251905.1). NCBI lineage: Eukaryota > Metazoa > Arthropoda > Insecta > Coleoptera > Chrysomelidae > Cryptocephalus > Cryptocephalus moraei. The sequence continues at coordinate 16,763,164 of OX276454.1, forward strand.
ACGTTTTAATAATCCCCACGAATTATTATCTTTCAATAGCACTCCCTCGGTAAATATAAAACTTTGTTTGTCTGTGGCTGTCTGTCTGATTAGCTGTCTGTGGCGACTTTAGTGTTAAGTTTAATGTTAACCTAAATAACACTCATCATCATCATAGGTTATCCCTTCCATTGCCGAACGACAGCCTCCCTTAACTCTAGCCATCTAGCTCTTTCAATTTTGTATCACTTGGATCCAATTTCCAGCCACTCTTTTTATTATCTGTCCACCGACTAGGAGATCGCCCTGGCCTCATGTCTTGGTCTCCACTCCACTTTAGTGTTAGACTTTAGTGTTAATTTTAATGTTAACCTAAATAACACTCATCATCATCACCATCATCATTAGGTTGTCCCGTCCACTGCCGAACGAAAGCCTCCCTTAACTCTAGCCATCTGTTTCTATGTTGTACCACTTGGATCCAATTTCCAGCCACTCTTTTTATACCATCTGTCCACCGACTAGGAGATCGCCCTGTACTTCTATAGGCCTCATGTCTTGGTCTCCACTCCACAAGTCTCTTTGTCCACCGTCCGTCTATCATTCTAGCTACATGTTCTGCCCAGTTCCATTTGAGGTGCAATATAGATTTCACTGCATCTCTTACTCCTGTTCGGTTTCTTATGGTATGGTTTGTTATTCTATCCCTAAGAGTAACTTGCAGCATTGACCTTTCCATTTTTCATTGCATGACATAATATTCTCACCATTCTTGTGTAAAGCAAAGTGGGAGACCACTGGGAGAAAACTACTTCAAAGAAATACTTCCCGTCTCATTTAACCATCAAAAAAATGTAGGTATAGTTTGTTATGTGAAAAGTACCAAAAATCCTCCTTCTAAAAGAATTTATAGCCAAGAGTTTCACAAGTTAAGATTATCTTTTAAAAAGCCACGAGTAGACACTTGTTTCACCTGTGACAAGTTCCAGATGAAAATACAACTTGCCGATGACGAGAGTAAAGCTGAGCTAGTTACTCAGCATGATCAACACAAGATGTTAGCTGATCAAGCATATGAACAGAAACTAGTAGACTCGCATGTATATGCTGACGATGAAACTGTATCTACACGTGTACACATTTGACTTGCAGCAATGTTTACCAACACCATCTTTAAGTTCATCAGTGGCTTTCTATAATCGGCAGCTATGGACATTCAATTTAACTGTTCATAACAACAAGGCTATGTATGGTATGAGACGATTGCAGGACAAGGAGCGAACCACATTGCGTCCTGTATTTACAAACATCTGCTAAACTACGTGCCTGCTAACACAAAACATGTTATACTATACTCAGATACATGTGGAGGTCAAAACCGAAACTACCATGTGAGTTCAATGTTTACTTGGGTGTTGCAAAAACAAATATTAATCAAATAGATCACAGATTTATGCTACCTGGTCATAGCTCATAACCACCTAAAAGTTGACACTGATCACGGCATAATAGAGAAGAAAAAGAAGAAAACAGAATTAGAGATCTATCATCCACATGATTGGATACAACTAATAAAATCTAGCAGCAAAAAATTTGAAGTTGTTGAAATGAACTCCACAGATTTTTTTCGAATTTTCTTCTCTTTTAAAGGGTTCATTGATGTTAAGTACTAAGGACACTGCTGGCCGTCAATTTAAGTGGTTGGAAAAGAGGTGCTTGCACTATGAAAAGGAGTTTGGTGTAATTGCCTATAAAGATACTTGGGACAGCGAAAGTGAATTTCAATTTATTAACATGAAAAGAAGAGGATCTGCTGTACCTGCTGGTATTCCTGTTATATCCGCATATCCTTTGCCTATTTCAAAACAGAAAAAAAGACGATTTAATATCTTTACTGCCGTTGATACCAGATATTTTTCACACGTTTTATTTAAATTTACCCACAGCTGAGAATTTATGTAATACCGATCCCAATATTATGGAAGACGAGGAAGAACCAGAGTTTTGAATATAAGAATAGTTTACTGTTAAGTATTTGTTTTTTTTTTTTTTTTTGGCAGCTGTAAGTATAAGTATTAGAATAAAAATGTAAGTTTATGTTCTATTTTTTTTAACAAACTCGTATATTTATGTCATTAATTGTTCAATATGAGTAAACACACTTTCTTATATTCAATTATTTCGCGTTTATTATAACATAACAAATTTGGAACGTTAGGTATCTAAGTACATAAGTCCAATGTAAGTGACGATCCTTATAACATAAGTCAATCAAATTCAAAAATACATAACGCTGGTTAAAGCCTCTTTAACATATTTTAAATTAACAGTTATGAGTTAGTTTTGTGAGGTAACATTCCATTAATTATCAGTTATTACCATGTGAATAGGTTATTTGTTCCTCCTGTAAAGTACCCGTTTTTGACTTATGTTCTTCAGTCTGCCGATCCTAGATATATTCTTTTTTTTATTTAAATTCAACCCACATCGACCACACAGGGTCATTAGCGGTGGTACATGGAGATATATATTTGTACTATATCCGGTTCATTACATTAATCTGTTGAATATATTCAAGAACATTATCTATTAAAAGCACTGTTCAAAGTCACGGATATGTCGGTGACCCAGACTATTCAATTATTTTCCCTTCTTGATACACTTTGCTCAAGTTGACTGATGCCTAGGGTAAAGTTGTCGGATTCCTTCAATAGCACTAAGTGAATCTGTGTGAATATCACAGTATTTCCTTGCATCTCTCTCGCTTTTAATATCGCTAGTTATATCGCATGTAGTGTAGACGTTACTAGTTTGTAGTAGTTTGTAGCATTCACTACTCTGTTCTGATCACAGCCGAGCTCAAACCTTCTTCGGTTTTTTAAGAATGAAATTTGGACAAAACTCAAAATTTTATGTGAACTGTATTTCCAGGTCACTACGATTGTCGCATTTTCCATTGGAAATTCGGTAAAAATCAATCATATGAGTTTCATATACGTTAGAAATTTTTAAGAATGACGCAAATCAAGTAATGCTCAAGAACTCTATAGCACAGAGATCATGGAATAACAATTCTTTGGGTGTAGTGTAGGTGGTATAAATGAAGATTAATAACTTCATGGAAACTTTTGCAGCCATAGCTCAAAAGGCGTATCCCTTAGAAGAAATAAAACTTAATAAGCGAGAAATAAATAAATAAAATAAATAGAAGCCATTCATGAATCAGTAATAGTGTCATCCAAGAAGGAATCTATTTTCGTGAGATATCGTACTAGAATCTTCCCAACTAACACTGTAGGTGCCGTTCACCAAAGTCAAAAGTTAATTATTGTACTTATTTATGTATGAATTGAGATATTTCAGTGAATTAGGTGAGGTGATTCAATGTGACCAAACAGTTGACGTGAAAATTTGTTGAAAAATGATTCCTCATAGTTCACAATTTAATGTTAAATAGTATCAAACTACCTAACAGGTTACACAAGACTATAATTACGAAATAGGTACCTAGAACAGCATCCGTGGTACCACTTAACTTATATCACCTAATAGGTTATAGTCTACTTGCTGTTAGCAAATTGGTGAAATACCAATTACCGTGTTTCACCAAATTAGGTGTCATTTTCACTACATTACGTATTAAGTTAATTTAGTAGGTGTCGCGAACATCACTTATTAGGTGACATAAGTCGAAGAATCCTGTTTCATTAAGTGGTCAATTTACCACAAAAAATAATTTCTTTCTCCTAATTTGTATAATAAGGCACGTTACATTGTGACGAAGTGGTCAAAATTACTCAATTTTAATACCTACAAGTTATTAATCCCAATAGGTGCTTTCTGTTTACTTAACTTGTAAGTAACTTAGGTGAAACATCAGTTATATATTTTGAAAACAATATGGCGAATATATACATAGATATTTCCAAAATACATACATTTAATTTCGGAATAATTATATTTTCCACATTAAACAAGAAATTTGATGAAATTTTAGGAACACAGCATATTCGACATAGTAGATTCGGTTTAAGCAACATATTTAAACACTAAAAGTACTATGACTGTATATTACACTTGATACAATACTTAAACAATTCACTTTAATAACAATTATGTTTGAAAAGCGTTACTATTTTCCGAAGTACAAGGCTTGACAATAAAATTTCTTGCATAGAAATCAAATATGACATAACTACGACGTAATTTCAACTTGAAACTTCACCTAATAGGTCGTCGGCGACTGAATTCCTTAAGCTATAAATTCACAAATGTTACTAATTCTCTACGTAAATTTGACTTAAAAATAGAACCACTTTAGTTGAATCACTTCTAAAAATTTTTAAGCCTTTGCCAAATACAATTGGTGATATTACCTTTGTAACGTATAATTATCTCTATCTCAATTGATCAAACAAATCTAAAGCAATTACCACGAATCAAGTCAATCTGCACTCTGCACCCCACATACTTCACAAGAGAGGACGGCCATAAGATCGTAGAAGAGAAAGCAAATGGATTTAATTCTCACTTCATATAAACACTTTATTTAAGAGCTATCAAACTTAACTCAGTCTGAATTAAGCAAGTCCATATTTCTCTCTCCAGCAGAACTTAAGGAGGTGCATGCCATTATAAAAAATATTTAAATTAGGGAAACGTTTCAAAGACCGAAGGTTGTCCAGCTTTTCAAAGTTGGCCATGGCAATTTAAACCATAGGAAAAACACAAAGCCTTAACCGACTGCTTTATTTAAAGATGAGCGACCGGTTTCGGCTTCATAGAAGCCATCCCCAGGCTCGCACTACATGAATGAGGAGCATTAGAAAACAGAAGGTAAGTATCTTAAAAAGCAATACTCACAACAAGTTATTTTTAGGGCTCCTGTTGTTCCTTACAATTGTTTTGTATGTGTGACGCCGCACATTTCGAGCAACAAGACAGGAGCCCTTAAAATAACTTGTTGTGAGTATTGCTTTTTAAGGTACTTACCTTCTGTTTTCTAATGCTCTTTATTCATGTATTGCGACCCTGAGGATGGCTTCTATGAAGCCGAAACCGGTCGCTCATCTTTAAATAAAGCAGTTGGTTAAGACTTGGTGTTTCTCCTTTCGTTTAGGGAAAAGTTCTGACGAAGTGGATGGGTATAGGTAGGTATTCCATATGAAATTTTTAGCAAGGATCTCATATCAAATTACACACTATTGATTAATGAATTATTTTCTCATATTCTCTTTTTCTCGCGTTATCTTTGTCTCTTTTCTCAGCGGCTTTTTGTAATTCGTTACGTTTCTGGTTTACCATAATCGGTGGTATTCAGAAAGAACTCAAATCGTAATGTCTTTAGATATATATCTCGCTTGCTTGACGTTTTCTTCTCTGTGCGTCTAAGAATTCTCATTTCCGCACTTTCCGACAGTCTTTAAATCTTCGTAGTCTCTAATCTCTCTTAATCTAGTCCCTGCTAAGTCATTATAGTTCTTATGGCTGTGATTTCACCTGTGAATCCCTTAGCCTGACGTGAATATCAAGTTGCCTATGTACTACTTCCAGTCAACTTACAACTTCAGTCAATCATGTCAGGTCATTCGTGTTCCATGCAAATAATCAATAAGCAAAGTGAACACACCATTTAGTTTGTTTGTTTTTACGTTCTGTCGATATTACAAAATTGTTGGAATATGTGTAATAACGGTATTTATTGTTATATTATGCACTTATATAGAAATGAATTAATAGGACCAAAGCATATAATCCTTCATATTTTAACTTTGCATGCAAATTATAACATTGTATAATTTACAGTATATGATCAGAAGATTGAGATGTATTACATAAAGTAAAAATCGAGGAGCTGTTTTACTTGTAAAAAAATGAAGTTATAAGAAAATATAACTACAAACAAGTTACGGTAAGGAAGAGTTTGGATTCGTTGGAAGTTGTTTAGCAGAATTGAACACAACAGCTATATTTGGTAAGGCCATTTACTTTAATTAAACTGTTTCCAGAAAATACGTGGGGCATACATCAACCACACTCTATCCAAGTTTTAAATGAAATTTGTATTCTTAAATCATTCTGTTAAATTTCGTTCTTTTCTATCAACTTATCTTGAATTTGTTTATGTTAACTAAGTATATCTTAAATCCCTTGCACTAAGTACAGTGCACCCAACTTGTGTTAATCAGAACAGCTTCATGTTAATTAATGTTGTTGTTTAAGCTAACACATATACAAGAAACCTGTGAATGCCTAAAAAATTAATTTGTGCATCTTATTGAATGGATGTACCAGTCAATTTTATAGGTACAATGTAAATCGAAATATATAACATATAGCCATATCCTGGAAGTATTACATTTTATATTTATACCTACAATTCTTATTTTGTAGATGTCTTCAAAGGATTTGTACATATATCTCCTAGGAGCCATGGATTAATTCTACTGTTTAAATCTAAATTTAAATAGTTCACAGGTATTGAAACTGAGTAATCTTTTGATATGAAATGTAGCAAATCTTACAACATATTAATAAAGCAAAATCTGGCTGTAAAAATGTGATTAATGTTTTATTGGTTTTACCCCAATAATATTCCAGTAAGTACTGATCTGATACAGAGATAGGATAATTTGTAATATTGTATTCGCTTCCTTTTAAATAAAAGTGGACTTTGGTGTACAGAATAATTTTATTGGAAGAAATAATAAAAAACATATATTTACAAAAACAATATAATAATTTATTGACCTCTGTACAAATAAAATGTGATAGTACAAAAAACAACCGATCGGATTTTGTATTTTATTAGAATACATTCAATATTTAACAAAATCAGTCAAAAAGAAAACAGTACACACTATCGAACGAAGCACTGCACACTTTAAATGTATAAAAGAGTCTCTTAAATTAACTTCAGGCTCTATAATTCATCGTGTGATTCCTGAAAAAATAAATAAAATATTGTTATCACTAATTTGAACTAATAAAATGCATCAAAAGCAATACCAAAGTGATTGTGAGCATTACAAAAGAAATCCTTCGATCCACTCACTTATTTTACTTTGAAATAGATTTTTCACATTATTTTCAACTAAAATAATCACAATTTAAACTTTACCTCGATTGGCGGTATGTGCTCTTCATCTCCATCATCGTCTTCATCATCATCCTCATCACTATCGTCTTCCTTCTTATCATCTTCGCTGTTCGCTGCCTTCTCTGCCTTATCCTGCTCCTCCTTGGCCTTCTTCTCACCTTCTTGCTTGTCTTTCAAGTTAGACAGAGACTTCTGGGCGTAGTCGACGTCGTCGGTTATCAGGACGTTATCGAAGATCGTACCCGACTTGACTTGCCACAGATCGAAACCTATCCCGCAGATCTCGTTCTGTTTGTAGATGTTCGGGTCGGGTGTGTACTCGGGGTTGTCGATCTCCGGATGGACCCATGTGCCTAAAAGTGATGTGTTTATAATGTAATGATTAAAGGTAAGTGTGATTCTTAAAATTTAAATTTTGAGAATATGCAAAATTCAACCAATCTTATAAATAAAGAACCTATGCTTCCACAGTCTCCTTTCAGGGTTTCATCAAGAGGACTTCCTTCCCAAAGACAGTTTGTATTAAGTGGGGTTATGCTACTTCACTCCTACAATTCGACTCAAACCCCCCTTCTCACCTTTGTACGCAGGATTATCGATCTGCTTCGGTTTCCATTCGCCCTTGTATTCGGGATTATCGATCATCGGGGGCTCCCACTCGCCGTCCATCTCGTCGTCCCAATCTTCGGGTTTGGTGGCGTCGGGGTCCGGAATGTGCTCCGGCTTGTCCCAGTCCTCAGGCTTCTTATCGTCGGGATCCGGGATCGTCGGCCTCTCATCCCAGTCCTCCGGTTTCTTAGCTTCTGGATCTTTGATCTTCTTGGGGGGGAGAAGGTCCCAGTCTGCCTCGAGCTCGCCGCTCTCCACTTTCTCGCCGTCGATGAGGACCTCGTAGGTGTTGTCCGGGTGGATTATGAGGGTGTACGCGTGAGTGTAGACGTCGTCCTGCAGAGAAATGGAAAGTATTTATCTAGGTACTGACTACAATTTTTAACATACATTTTTACAAACCACTATTTTAAAGGAAATTGCATAAGCTTCCTTTTTTGTGAAGAAATGCCTATACAAAAAATCTGCTATAAAATATTTACTAAAAATGCACAGTTTTTGAGTTAGAGCCAAAAAACCGAAAGGTGGACAAACTTATGTATCTGAAGAAAATAACTGGTGAAGGAGTTAGGATAAATGGTTAAAGTGGACAATTCGGCGAACAGTTATAATTTCGCCTATTTTATCCATATTAGAAACCATGGGTGCTCAAAAATAAAAATAGGCTCACTAGCTACTCATCTATCTTCAGGTGTACATCTGAACATTTTTCCATTAGTCTCTGTGAGTAGCCCAACATGTATCCACTCTAGCCAACTGTATGTTTTTTTTTACTTTTGTGTCTTCTCCACCTCCATTCCGTCCAATTCACTTGGACGAACTAGAACCGCTTCTTTTAAGTCCGCTTTTACGTTGTTCTTACTTAACTCCACCATGGGGTAACTTGTTTTACATTTGGTTACTCTACCACTAGTCCCCTTTTTAACATATTCGTAACAATACAAAACCCATCTCACCTTACACCTGATCTCCTTCTTGATCAGATGGTTCTTATCCTTGTAATTAAGGATAACGTGGACTTTCTTGGTGCCCGGCCCGCAGATATCGGGGCCGAACATGACCCTGTAAGGGGACTCGCCGTGCATGTCTTCGGGTTCCAGCGAGCAGTCGAATACTTTGACGTAACCGCCGCCGCAGTCGATGTTCTGCTCATGTTTGACCGTGAACTGGACGACAAAGTCCTTACCGTCTGTTGAGAAAGGGTCGAACTTCCTGCTGAGGGCGTAAAACCGGGCGTCCTGAGAGGTCTGGATACCTGTGGGGAAAATTGCAAGGATACAGTAATCCACCCAGGGATTTTGTTAAGAGAATGGACAAAGAGTAAGTTCATTGACTCAATAACGATGACTTCCTTTAATTTCTCCCTCTATTGACTGAGTTTTTGGAACAGCAGTTGACTTGAATCATGAAGTTTTTTTTCTTTTGTTGATTATAAACAGTTAAACCTGTCAATAATTGAAAAGTAGATTTTTCGCTTAAACAATAACATTGCCTTCCTCAATAACTACAGAACCATAAAAACAGCCTATTACATCAACAACTTAGGAGGTAGTACTATCGAAAGAAACATTTGAATTTTAGAAAGCAAACTGTACTTTCCATGCACATATCTTAATTTATTTAATTAATACCACACTTGAAGCTTATGTAACACAGAATTTCATATGAATATTCTCGAAGTAGGAGTATTTTTAATTGATAAAATATACTTTATCAAACATCAAACAGAAAAATCTGATAAGGTACTTAAACCTGCTGCACACATTTCTTTCTTTAACACCAATTACTCCAATGTTATTTTTATCTTTTCACCTATATGATTTACTGAAGCTGTGCCAAAAATAACAAGTTTAGACGGAAGCTAATAATTTTTATTTAAAAACGAAAATTTAACGGTTAAATTGACTTGAACTGTACGTCACAGAAAGAGGAAGTAACTACTGTTATTTTCGTATGAACTGTGACTCAACACACACAATACACAAAGAAGGATAATTCATTATATTAATTATTTTCTCTAGTCTTGAATTATAGTGATGGTTCCTTACATTATTTAAATTAAATTAGTTTGACATTGATGGAAATGAATGAACATTAACAAACTTTGAAGAAGAATGAATTTAAACAAAATAATGTATGTATAATATAAATATGAAATGCATATCCTAGTAGTTCCAGGCGTCCTCGGAGACATTAACTACAACTAATAAATGGTTCACTAATTAAGTCTAGAAAAAAACATTAATTATGTTAGGAATCTGAATAGCAATTATATATTATCTCACTATATTTACTTACTTTCCGGAAAAATAATTTAAGGTAACTTAAAAACATCAATTTTCAAAAGTTATCAGCAGTAACCTGACATTATTAAAATCTAATAAGATTATTCGAAAATTTAGAGTAATAGCAAAGCAAGCCACAGTATTATTACATATTAGAGCAATAATAAAGGCTACTAATACTTTCAAAACTAACACTACTTTATAGAGCAACACTTAGCACTTACTAGATTAATGAACATTGTTAAGTGCTTTGAACATTGCTTGCTATTTCACAGCAGTTAAATATTAGAATAATGATAACGGCTGCTAATACCTTAAAAAACTTTACACAAGTGACAATGTAAATTGATAGACTTCAATATTATTTTATAGAGTTACACTTACGACTTCAATTTGAAAACATTGTTAAGTGCTTTGAACGTTGCTTGTGATCGATAAATAAAGGGGAATCCATCGGACTAGAAGCATTTGACAGCAGTTCAAGCCGTTAAACAAAAGCAGTGGTGGCAATCAGTAAAATATTTGATGAAATAAAAGTGAAACTGCTTGAAGAATATTAGATTGCAAGTCAAGTACAGTCAAAGTGACCGAGTACTACCCTTATTGTTAATGTTTAAGGAAAGATGCATACTTTGACATTAGCAAAATTTGATCCATGTTACTTACTGTGGTGTCAAACTAGTGACACGACTAGGTCAAAGGAAAACTCTGAAAGGTGGACAGATAACAGTTAACATTGGAACAGATTTAAACCTTATCAGTAATAAATTTCTGATAGTGGATCTGATTGCAATTCAAAATTAGTAGAGTTTGATGTTCACACACCATGTAGCTTGTAACAAGAAAGTGCTATTAAGGACTTAAAATCTGAAACAGACTTAAACATCAATACTTATTTGATTATAATTCTTAACAGATAGAGTAGTATTGGATGTTAGTGTAAAGGGATGTTTTCACTTGTACATCTGTTGCGTATCGCGCTATCGTAACATTTGGAATGTTGGAATGGAAGCGCCCTCTATTCAATTGTATCTTGTCAAATTAACAACATTGGTATGCAAGGACCAATTACATTTTGCCCAATAAACACAACGGTTTTTCCCGGTCACATCAAAGGAATGATAGGGATACCGATCGTCTACTGAACCGACACTGGCTATGCGTTGAATTTAGAGTCTCGTTTTGTATTTAGTAGCCAGGTGCAAGGGAGTGGGATATCGTCTTGTAACAAGGTGTTCTACAAGGATCTTAAAATTGTTATCAGAACAAGCACAAATGTTGCCAGTGGCGAACTAGTGAACCTGAGTGCAAGTGACTAGTGTCTTACAACCAAAGTGCAATAAGGATTTGAATTTCCATTGGAACAAGCTTAAATATTATCAGTAGTAGTTGATTCATAGTTAGTAGAGTGAATATGATATGCATGCTTCTTGTAAGATGCCGTTAGGAGGATTTGGGATTTCCATTGGAGCAGACCTAAACATAACCAATACTACTTAGTGAGCCGGATTGTAATACACGATTTGCTGTGGAATGTCGAATGTTAACAAACCATGCGTTTTGTGACAAAAAGAAATCAGTTTCTCACCTTGGTCTTCCTCTTCATCGTGGAAGAATTTACCGGCAGTCCTCACGAACTTCCCGAACTCCTTCCCGGGATGTTTACTGTACACCCAGTTCTTCTCCCAGGAATCTGAAAACAAAAAAACGTGTCTCTCTTCACATCCTCCGGGAGAGTGGGGGGACGACTCTCTGGAAGCCGGGAACCAGGAGGGGGACACAACTCACCATCGCTGAACTTCTCCTCGAGGTACACCTCCCCCAAGACCGCGTAGGCGTACGCGAGTACCACACAAGCAGACAACAGGAACTTCATCTTCCTCAAGGGGGGCCTCTTTTGCCGAAATGTCGCTCTATCTCGTACACGTCAAACTGACAACACGACCGCTCTGCGAATGCCGAAAAAACAATCGAGACGGGACGTTATAGCCGCTCACCTGCGGCTCGCGATCAACGACGGACGTCGCGGCGACCGGCGCACGGGAGCGACGAGCGCGACGCGAGGCCCGTACGTCCGGGCTCGGCTGTCGGCGAGACAGATGGAACGATCCGATTGGTCGGCGGCAGGTACGTGGCTTCTCGCTTCAATCGGGACGGCGCTGGTGAGGACGTGTGGGAAATTTCGCGCGCGACGCCTTCCAGATGGAGCGCGCCGATTGGCCGGCCGGCGGGCTGGCGCGCACTCGGGAATATTCAAATTTCGAGCAGGACAGCGAATCGAATTGATGTCAGGAGTCAGGAGGTTTCCATAACACGTTTATAAAGTATAATTCTTGTAGCGAGAGCGAATTACCAAACCCCAGGCCCTTTTTGAGTCTTCGCAAGTTCATTTAAAGATCTCACATTAAAATCACACTTCTCAATGCTGGCAGCAATTATTCGAGCAATTAAACATTTATCCAGACTGACTTGTATAATTTAATTCGCTAATCGCTAAAACTGTCGTATAAGTCCGCCAAAGTAAAAGCTACTCATTTACATTATACAGATTGCCGGCAGTCCCTGGACTGTTCTCTGTTCTATCTGAACTGAAGATCAAAATGTTCTCTTCAATTAACTCGAACAGCTTTTGGACTGAGAGCTTTTGAACTGGAGGAGAACTGAACTTTCACCACAACCACAAACATTTATTATCGGTACTGCTCTAACGATCTCTGTGCTGTAGGAAGCTAGCTCGCACTTCTGGAGTAGATCCTCTGAGAAATAGGGGCAATGCTAGGTTTTGTATAATATTAGACTTGCGTCGGTAGGCAGGTACGTAGAGAGAGATCTCTCGAATATACATACAATGGATATCTGTGATAGTCATTATGGCACAATAATGGACGTTTTTTTCTTTCCCAAGGTATGTTTAATGATACGGTATCTATTAAATATAAATAAACTGAATGAACAAAAACTGAACATAATAGGTATGTCCTGGACCTTTAACGGGCCAGGACTAATTATTGTTTTGTAACAGAAATCAGAGAGAAAAAGAGAGAGAGAGATCTCACAAAAGAAATGTTTAATGGATACCTATAGAAACAATTTGGGAGACAGTTGTCCATATTGAAGTTTACAACCCATACTTCTAATCCGCTGTACATAGGGCGTTTCAAGGGCCTTTTGTAGGCACACTGTAATTACACCAGCCATATAAGTTTCGTTGATAAATTTTACAATTATAAAAATTACTGCAGATTGCAGCTATTTCAACAAACTTATATACCTTTTGTTGGAAGATAATTGTTGTCACTTTTGGTATGCTTTGGCTATCTTACTAACCTTTTCCATTATTTTCTGTTCTTAAACCTTCTTTTCCAGTCTTTTCCTTCTGTAGTTGTTACGCGCTTCTCTCATAGTTCATAGGTCTTCCCTTTAACCTTTTGGCTTCTCGTTCTGGATTTCATTCGTGGCCTTCATGGGCCTACCATCTTTAACATTAATTGGCAGCCCTAATACGTAATTGTTACCATTTTAATAAGTTGACTCAACTATTCCAATAAGTTAAATTAACGACCCCAATAATATATAATGACCTGACCATTGTAATATGCCAATTTGACTATTCTAATAAGTTAAATGAACAGTTCCAATAAATTGATGTCACCGTTCTAGGAGGCTGTTAAAACTGTTTTGTTAGGTAAATTCGAATACTGCATTATGTTGTTTCTTCTTAGGTCATTTGTTTCAACACTTTTTCTTAGTTAAGGGATGTTAATTTTAGGCATATTGCGGTAGAGGTTTCCTACTCTTCTACTGTTCTACACTCTACTGCTGTTTTACTGAGATCTACTAGATCTACCACTAGAAAATTCTTCAAGGCTGTTACTTAATTTTCCATTATTATATTCCATTAGCTCCGATCCATTCATTCTGGTAAATCTATTCATATTTCACTAATGTTCTTATATGCCGACAATAACAAAACAAGAGATCTTTCCATTAGATGGAATAATGAAGTATGAAGTATGAGTTTCTTGAGTTTCTTGTAACTTGCAAGATTTCCAAGTAGCTTTCTTTTAGCTTCTAGAATCTAACAAACTAACTTTGAAACATTCGAGGTAGGTACGTCTTGATCCTGACCTATACCTGATATAATTGTTAATGTACCTGTATGGTGTCTAGGCATTTTGAAAATGTACCTATACTAAACTAAAATATTTGAACGTCACCGAGTCCCAGAGCTCATTTCGATCAGAATAGAAAAAAGTTGGAAGATCCTCTACTTCTATTATGCCTTCAACATTTGTAGATAGCCTTTGGCAATTGTCAGAATCTGTAAAATCTCAAGATAACTTGTCATGACTTTTAATAGAACAACTTGATATAATTTCAATGGGAGCTGCAAGCTTTATTCTTTTAAGACAACTCTCTGGTGGGATTACGTAGTGTTCCTTACGCAGCTTTCAATTTTATCTGGTCTGGTAGGATTGCGCCGTAATTAATTTTCTGTGGTGAGGCTTTATTCAGCTAATATAAAGCTGTGTTCTCTGGCGTTTACTAACCTCTGACGTCAGACCAATACCAAAGCGTTTTCAAATATCGCAATAACAATTTTGCATTTGAAATAATAATTTAAAGAATTGTCTCTACCTTAAGGTCAGTTCTACTTATTTATGGCTTTCGTCAGGGGGAAGTCTGGTACCTACCTTGTTTATTAACGACATTTGCAATGTTCTTAAAAATATATGTGTTTATCATTCTGCAAACAATCTCTCGAGGTGTGTACAGTTACCTACTTCTTGCCTTGCAAAAACTGATAAATGAACAACTTGGTTCAACAAACATTGCTTATGTTTAAAATTATGTTAATCCAACTAATTTCGTTGTGGATATAGTTAAATTATGATTGATTGTTAGTTTATAATATCATCAGACTGTTAAAATTTTATTCTTATAGTTTATTTGAATTGTTAAAGATCGCGATACGTATCACTCTTTGAATTGTGATAAAACTGTTGATAAGCCTTACCGTGCATCGGTATTCCGGTAATTAAAGTAAAAAAATCTATAAAGCGTTATGGATTAAGAACAAATAGGCAAAATTAGTAATTGAATAAGTGTAGGGTTTTGATCTGAAGTAGGCAAAGTGTATGATAAGTATGTGAGCTTATCTGCGAATAAATTTTTAATTGTTCGTTGTGGAGAAACCGAGAAACAGAAGTGTTTTCATATCACTCTGTTATCTTTAGTAGCTGTACATTGCAATCAAATTGTTCCAAAAATGTATACCTACTTTGCGGATTATATGGTAATTTTCCACATACACTTTTTGAAAAATAGTAAGAGGTATAGTATACGTCCCAGCTAATAATTTTAGGTGCTATTTATTCACCAAAGTCAAAGTTAATTTTACCTATTTGTGTAGAATTTGAGTCATATTTCAGTGAAATAGGCGAGGTCGTTCAAGGTAACCAAATAAGTGACGTGAAAATTTGGTGGAAAAAGATCCCTCATAAGTCGCAATATATATATTATGTTAAATAGTATCAGACCACCTGGCAGGTCGTAATTACCAAATATGTAGTACTGGGCCCGTGATACTACCTAATTTAAATTAACTAATAGGTTTAGTCCACTGGCTGATGGTATATTGGTGAAATAAGGCATTGCACCGTGTAACATTTTCGCTATATTACGTATTAAGTTGATTAAGTGTAAGTTGACGATTCCTGTTTCACTAATTAACTAGTCAATTTACACCAAAAAGTAATTTTTTCACCTAATTGGTTTAACACGGCACGTGACCAATTTATTGGTCAAATTTGCTTAAATTTTATTGATCCCAATAGGAACTTTCAATTTAGTTTAACTTGTAGGTATATAATTTAAGTGAACTGTCAGTTAGATATTTTGATAATGATATTACAAATTTCCAAACAATATAAATTTAATTTCGGAATAATTATACTTTCCAAATTAAACAAGGAGGTAGGTACTCCAAATTTTAAGAACACAAATTATTTGACATTGTAATATTGTAATTGTACTGTTGTATAGTAATTGTACAATTGTAATTGTCAATGTAATTGACATTGCAACATTGTAATATTCAGTTTAAACAACATATTGTAGCATTAAGTACTATATTATATATCACATATTACATGTGACATTCCTAATTTTCGCCATGAAGTAAATTTTTAATCTAAATTGATATATTTCTATGATGGTCATAAGCTGAGCAGGTGAGTATTTACGAAATATGCTGCAGTTAGGACGTAACTTCGAAGTGAGACTTCACCTAATCGTTGGCGACTATTAATACCGATAGAAATTCACCAAATTTACGTAAATTTAACGTGAGAAATGTCACCACGTTGGTCGAATTGACACTAGTTGGTGTCCAAAAAACAATTGGTAAAAGTAGTGAGGTAAGTTGCTGCTAATATCTCGCCTAAATTGTTAGCTGAGATAATAATGTAAAAATTGATTTTCTTCAAACAAAATTAGTTGTTTAAGATCTCTGCAACTTTTAACAGCAAGTCATGCAGTTGTAAACAGTTGGTTATTTATATAACCAATTAAACCACTTTTATTGTCAGTTTGAAAAAAAATTGTATGCTTAATGCGCAATATCTATTTTATGCAAATTCAAGAGAAGTCGATGAAATCCTGCGATGTATTCGATGACGAAAGAAAGGATATGATTGATGAAGATTTAAAGGAGACATTTTTAAGTTGACGGAATTAACGAGGATAACATTGATGATTGAAGTATCGTCTCCTTCCCATATTTCTGTTAGATTTTCCGTTCCTGTCAGTGGTCGCCGGATTCGAAAGGACCGCCTCTCTCGTGTAAAAGTTCAAGAATACACAAAGAAACAAACCCGATCGCCTACCTTGTGCGGTTGAAAGTAAAAGTACGATACTATTCTTGCAGGAAAAGCACCAACAATCAAAAATAGTAAAAGAGGTGCTTGCGAGAGCAGCGAATCGGACTCGTGGCGAGGAAAAGGGTGAGTCACGAAACGAGGTTTTTCCTTTACATACATTTCATTCATGACTGCTATTATAGTTACAAAGAGAATAAACAAGAAGCCGAAGAAGTAGTTTACCTTGAGCTGGCAAAGACATCACGGAATGGCTTATTTATAATGTACTGTTAGGTCTTTGGGTGTTATTCACTCGCAGGAATAAAGAGATGAGGTAATTAGTGCAGCATGCATCGTTGAGCTTCGCTCTCGTCCGTAAAAAGTGCTATCCCTCCTGAGATTTTCATAACGACGACGACGAAGGCGGTCAGTGTAATCTATAACTTTCCTCGTTACGTAAAATTGGACTAAATCCCGTTCGAACAAAAATAACAAAAAGAACCGTGTCGTTGTCTCGAGGGCAGCAGCAGCAGCAGCAGCAGCAGCAGCGGCAGCGCTCCCAGTCGCCTTGTTGTGTTTGTCGTCCTCTCTGGTAGCTTTTGTCTTCGGACTTTCACAAATTTCGCGATCGTGTAAAAATAGACACGCGGGTGTCTGCGAATTCTTCCAGGCAGGCCGATAATGAGAGATGTCGATGAACGACAGGAGGATCAAAGACGTACGTGACATTTGGAGCTGCGCCAGGGAGGCGGACAAAGAGAACCCCCCCAAGCTCGAGGGCGGCGCGATCGACAACAGGGCGAAGCACAAGTACAAGACGCTCGAGAGGCACCTCAGCATGAAGAAGACCATCAGGAGGAAGATGATGCGGGACCTGAGGGAGATCGGCGACGCGACAGAGAACAACACGCAGAACGAGTCGGCGGCGTTCCTGGAGCAGATCAAGAACGATCAACCACCTCCGGCCAACATCGACAAGCCGAGCCTCTGGAAGAGATTGACCAAAGGTTGGGCCGCACATTAGGGTTAAGTACGTTGTTTTTGAGATTTTTATTTAATTTAGTACTTAAACGAGTTTAATTCTGTTGATGGAAGCTTATTAGTGGCTCTCTCTTTCTATCTCCAACCACATACCACATTCTCTTTGAACTTTGAAAGGGCGTGCAGATTAATACCTAAACACCAAACAAAACTATCATATTTGACATTAATACCTCACAAAAGTATAGCATCTTCAAAATGTGTTTATAACCAAATCTAACGTTCTAAGTATTTCATAAATGTTTAAACCGAAACGGAATTTTTAATTTCAACGCTTCTGCACCACTGCCATAACTTAAATTTAGAAAAACATTACATTCCAGAGTATATACCTACCTAAACACGTAGCACCAAACAAAACTACCATATACATTAATAACTTACAAAAATAGGTATGCCATCTTCAAAATGTGTTTATACTGAAAACTAACATCCTGGGTATTTCATAAATGTTTAGTCCAAAACGAAATTGTTCATTTCTACATTTCTGCACCACTGCCAGAAGAGCTAACCTTAAATTTAGAAAACATCACACTCCAGATTATAACTGCACCTTTTTTAGTTGTAAATACCTAAACACATAGCACCAAACAAAACTATCATATTTACATTAATAACTTACAAAAATATTATATCTTCAAAATGTGTTTATATATTGAAAACTAACTTCCTGGGTATTTCATAAATATTTAGTCCAAATAAACGGAATTTTTGATTTCTACGTTTCTGCGCCACTGTCAGACAAGCTAAACTTAAATTTAGAAAACATCACATTCCAGATTAACTACACCTTTTTTAGGTGTAATTCAGAAAGCGTTAATCGTGGAATGCAATGGAAATTATCTGATAAAGTTGCCTCCTTTAAATTGTCAAGTAACGTTTTCTAAACTACAATAATCAATACGAATGTGGTTTATGATGGTTCTAAACTTTTCCATTTGGATTTTAAACGTTTGACGATTTAAGGAAGCTAGAAGAAAGGTTCCCAGAAGTTCTTGTAGAAACTTAAAACTACCAAAATTGATTCAGTATTGATCCAAGAGGATTTATGGTAGTTTCAATATGTTTGACAATTTAAGGACTTTAAGTCCGGAAACTCTTTTAGAAACTTAAATTAAATGACCTTTTTTTCAAAATTCAACTTAGAAGGTATATCTTAGCTTTAATTTTTTGTTTTGTTCCAATTTTAAATGTTATATAATTTAAAAAGCCTAAAAGGGAAGGGAGGTTCCAGTACTTCTTTTAGAAACTTGTAGGTCCGACCAAAATCGCTTCAGAATTGAACTTAGAAGATTATAGTTGTTTCAATGTTTCAATTTCGTTTGAATTTTAAATGTTAGATATCTAAATTAAGCAATATAGAAAAAAGGTTTCCTGAAGTTCTTCTAGAGACTTATATGACCAAAATTGTTTCAGAATTCAACCTTGGAGGTGTGTCTTTGTTTTAATTTTCTTGTTTCAATTTGAACTATGATCATTTAAAATGTCCAAAACAGAGGTTCCACAAGCTGTTTTAGAAACTTGACCAATATTGTTTCAGTTTTGAACCTAGAACATACATTATAATTGTAGCTTTAATTTTTTTGTCTCAATTTTGAATGTTAGATATTTTAAGGAGTCTAGAAGAAAGTTCTTCTAGGAACTTAAATGAACAAATTTGTTTTAAAATTTAACCTAGAAAGTTTATATTACTTTCCAATTTTTTTGTTTCATTTTTTTGTTAGATAATTTAGTGTCTAAAAGGGAGATCCCAGAAGTTCTTTTAAAAGCTTAAACGAGCAAAATTGAACTGAGAAGGAATTGAAAATCAATATCTGGCACTGTTCTAAGTTAATTATAATTGCGAACTTTGAATTTCAGTAGTTCTATTTTATAACTTGTAACAATATCTGGCACTGTTCCAAGTTAATTATAATTGCGAACTTTGAATTTCAGTAGTTCGATTTTATAACTTGTACTTAACCAAAATAGGCGATTTTAATTGTAATAAGTACATTTATTACTTATAAGCAGATAACTACATTCATATAATTAAGAGTTCGTCTGAAGTATGATAACTTAGAGAATGTAAGTGTAATTTCCAATATACTAAATATCTAACTCGGTTTCTGTTAAAATCTAAACTTTGTTTTAAACTAATGTTTATAACACAAGTCTAGGATCTAGAATATTTTACTGACTCACATATGTGAAGCATTAGGGATTCCAGAAGTTTTCAACTCTAGAATCACGTCAAAACACCTACATTACATACCATCCCATAAACTGTGAATGTGTGATAATTACAAAATATATAGAAACTTTCAAAACTCAGAATTACACTTCTGATTTAAAATTAAAATACATCTAATCCAGAATGTCAACTTTCTGATCTGTAAATTAACTTCAGATAACAATCATTTACCAAATACTCACAACATATCTCAAAATAAAGAAACTATGGAAATAACTGGAAACTATATACAACTTCCTTTTGAAGGTGCTAACTTATTAAATCGTTTGTTTAGTTAAAAATTTACCCAGTTGTTTTGTTGTATTGTAATCTGCCCCGAAAACAAATCACATCTAAAGAAAAGACTTCCAGTTCTCACAATGGAAGTATGTAGTTGGAGATTTATATTAGCTGTCTAGATCTTTTTGGGCTACTTTAAGGAGTGCTCCGAAAGAGATGTTAATTGTAACAATAAAAACACGTACATAGAAAGTACGATCTTTAATGGATTATGTTGCAGAGCACTCTCTCTGAAGGAGTACCAGTTTCTTTCGTAGTGATATTAGCTTTTGCCTTATAGCTTTAAATGTTTTTAAGAAGAGAAACTGTTCCTAAATCTCTGTAGGTCGATTCTAAATTGTTTGTTTGCTTTAATTGTACGTAGACTAAAAATCGTCGGTTTTATTGTAGCATTAAATAAATAACGAACTATATGATAACAGTAATTTTATATGAACAAATTACTTTCTGATAACACAAGGTTTTTATAATTTTACTAGAAAGAACTTATTTGCCACGAAATATCAGTTACACTCTGAAATACGGTTTGCTTTAAATTATTTACTCTCGTAGAGAATAATAATTGCTATAACACGAGCAATGATGTCTTGCCTTATACCTTGTTTCAAAATTGACCAAACAATTATTTTGGGTCAACAGGAACTGTGAGTTAAGGAAAGTTAACTTTATACAAACAACAATTGTTTTTACAATAAATTCTTGTATTACTAACCAAAGCGAGTAAAAGGTATCAGGTTTAATAGTAACGACAAAAAGAGCTTAATTATACCGATTGTAAATAAGACAAATAATACGATTCGATAATAAATCACGTTCGATACTAAATCCGGTTAATTATATAATGTCGTGTATGGACGTTAAACTTGGAAGAGCAATTCGACACGAAGCCGGTTTTAATAAAAAGAAGACCAAAAGTGGCCTCAAATTAACTGGAAATCAACCTTCAGATATGATGTTATTTCAACCACCATTCAAATGCGTCCTTGTAGAGTTATTTTCAAAACAGAAATTATTTTATATTGCACAATGCGTAATTTAAAAAATTCTGATAACACTGCCGAGAAAAAAAAGAAGACTGTTACATAAATTATTGAGGATAGACTTCTTCCAGTTATCAAATTTTAAACAAAAGGTCTAAAATTGCAATAAATAAATCGAAGTCGTTAACGGAATGTACAGTTAAACAAGGCTGTTTACTAAAAAAATTTATTTACTGACTTATAAGATTGTTAGGAAATGTCCATGTTGTTTATTTTGTTTAAAATGTTTATTAATGCCGTGAAGTTACCACAAAATGTTGGAAACTTAAAAACAATGAAATTTTTTAGGTAACGTTTTATACAGCAATCTACGAACAAAATTTGTGTTATTGTTAACTAGACTGTAATATGAATATGACTGTTATTGTATTTTAATAAAGCATGTAAGTATATTTGAATTTTGTTATTCACAGGTTATCCGTTTTCTTACTAATACACTGAAGTCCTACCCTATCTATTTAGGTATAACATTTAAAACATTATTA
Organism: Cryptocephalus moraei; assembly: GCA_946251905.1. Taxonomy (NCBI): domain Eukaryota; kingdom Metazoa; phylum Arthropoda; class Insecta; order Coleoptera; family Chrysomelidae; genus Cryptocephalus; species Cryptocephalus moraei. The sequence continues at coordinate 16,785,074 of OX276454.1, forward strand.
AACTGCAAAAATATTTTATTGTCCAAATCCCTGCCAACATTACATATCTACATATTAAAAATAATACATACTACATATAACAGTATGTTTGCGTAATTTACATTATCACATAGTTGAGATGTAAAAGGCATTGACATTAGTATTTTGAGCTCTAATGACAAAATAAATGAATATTTATTTTAATATATTACTTTTCGCTTAAAATATTCTTTCATTTCAATACATATCTATTAGAGTTAAGCAACATACATAAATATTAACACCATCCTATCTATTTCACCGTATGTTTTAAATATTTTGGAAATGTGTAAAATCCCAAAAACATTACTGACACCAATTAATTTGATACCCTGTTACAAAATTTGTAGGATTTCTAAAGGAAATGTACTTACTACTACTAAAATGAATTAGTAGTATTTTACCTTGAAACTAAGAATAAGCTTAAAAACTCCAAAATATTCTGGGTAAAGTATATCCATATAACTGACAAAATTAAAGACATCATGTGTTTTCACATATTTTGTAAAGATATACAATTTTCAAATTGTTTTATGAACAGGAACAATAATCTTAAGTTTGTCTGCCTTATGAAGAATAGTTTTTTAAGTCTTAACCTAATTTGTTTCGCTCATAGTATAAATGATGTATCTGTAATAATATATAAGGTAATACTTACAATATCATTAAATCCTCAAAAAATTATTAGTAAACATTCTATTAAATTCCCGGATTTTGTGCTAGAAATAAGTGAAGTGATAATAAGAAATTTCTATGCATTACAACAGGCGAGGATTTTCATAAAATAATTTGTTCGTAACTATACCAACCAGTAAGAAAATAGTGTGGAGCCTCACATTTCATACGGTTTTAATATTTGATATTCAATACAATCGAGAATATTCCGGTTCTGAAACAGGATTTTTGAGAAAAAAAATCAACCGTGGAGCCTACATTCAGATTACAAATCCAATAGCTGCGATGAAAACATTTAATTAATGATTAATAATAGTATTGTTCAAATAAGGCACTTAAATATTTTGTAGCGATTGAATATATCCGAATAGGTCTATTAATAGTCCAAAGGCTGATTGCAAAAATTCATTCAAAGTTCGAGGTTTCACTATTACCATATATGCCAACGTATAACATACACCTAGATTTAGGAGGAATTAAGAAACATACTGTTTTAAACAGGATCTACAAAGTAATTTTATTTAGAGTTGATTTATACACAATCTTTTAAAAAGAGGGGAATTTTAAGGATTTCTGGCATGTGTAAATGGTTTAGAGTTTAGATGGACTGTATTTAAATGAGACTTGCTAACACCCCTACACATTATTTGCAAACGTGATTATCCTTCATATTTTCACAATTTTACTGATTTAGTGCCTTTTATGCACATTCAACGTAGAGTAATTCCATAATTAGATTTTATGCCTGTAAGAAAAATACTCCATAAAACATGACAACATAAAACAGATACCTGCAACAAATCACGTCTATAGATAATGTACCTAGGGACAGTGCCTGAATTACAGAAAAATAAAATATGGCATTTCCTATCTCAAATACGTTTATTTTTTAATACCTTGCAAATGACACCACTCACTCGTCCCGAATTCGTTACAAAATTTCCCAAATTTTGGAACAGACAGACACCATGGTTTGTCATATATGGCTGATTGTAACAAACCCTAAAAAGGAAGATTACCCAACATACCACCAAATCAAAAATTAGAGTAATTGGATTTGATTATATTTATGAGCCCAATGAGGTTAAGATAACTTTTTAAAAAGTGTTGGAAAAGTTAAAGTTAATGAAGAGGTAAATCTCTTATTTTAATGTGCCATTTTTGGGGAAAAGGTAAATCTAATTGTATTTCTGTTAATCATGATAAATAATAAAACTTTTTTAGGGAGTATGTACCTACAATGCACGTACTTATAAAAATATGTGCTGATAACAAAATTCACCAGTCATGGAAACATTTACACCCCATCAACATTAGACATTCACAAAATTAACCATGTAATATGTGGCCGGCCTACTACAATGATTCATCGATTTTTAATTAAATTGCAGAGTAACTGCTAGAGATGTTGAAGTGCATCAACATTTGAGATTCACAAAATCAAACATGTCTAGTGGAAATAATATAAGTATGAAGATGGTGAATCACCTGAGTAATATACACAATAATTAGAAGAAAAAAGTAAAGATCATGTTTGATAACAAGTTGTAAAAAGAGCTTCAACAAGAGGTTAATACAACCTCTATCTGATGCCTTAGTACAACATGTCTGCATTAACGGCGTATGATATATGACTGCATATGGGAATAGTTGAGAGTAAATTGAGTTTCAAACCAATTCATATACCTATTTATGAATTTGATGAGATAATAATTATAGATCATACAATTATGGTAATGAGAATGTAAGTTTGAACGATTTTATAATTAAAATGAAAGAAGACAAATCTCCTTCTCTTAGAATTACGTATTACTCAAATCACATTAATTTCCATACATTTATCGCATAACTTATGCTACAATTCTGAGCAGATAGCGATCGTGATAAAATCTGTAAGGAAAAGCTATCCAGGCTTGTAGCAAATTCAAATATTTAGATTCAATTATAACCAAAGAAGGTAAACGTGAAAGCGACATAAATGCATGGATTGCAATGGCCGTGTTTTAAAGTGTAACAGCTGCTCGAACACAATGTGTTCGAACAGTCAACTGAGCACTTGAGCACTTGCTCGATCAGTGACATAAAAGCACTGCATGGTAGAGGTCGATTACTTAGAAAAGAAACACCGCCTGACCGCCATAAGCCATAAGTGCGCAGAGACGAATTTTAGTTTGTTTATCGGGGTTGTCTAGCAACCGTAACATCACCGCCTGACCTTCATGCTGGTTTCATAATTCGGTTTGTGGAAGTGGCGTAGCATAATTATTTTTGAGCGTTATTTTTCGTTTTATTTGATGGTGTTATTATTGTTGGCGATTTTTGATTGTGTAGTGTTTAAACCTTGATTTAAAGACGAACATACAGACTATAAAAGTTATGGTATAGCCCCAAGTGTATTTATTTAAATTAGTAAAATTTCCCTAACCTTTAATTCAAACATACGCCACTGATGCTAGTAAAGAGAGATAGCTGTATGGTTTGAGGTATACCTGCGCGATGTTGATGACGGTGTTTCTTGTCTAAGACCTCTATATTATGGAATGAAAATATTACCAGAAACACAAAAAAGACTCTTTCACTGTAGAGTTGAAGACGTTGTACTCGATGGAGCTGAAATGTGGCTATTAACAAAAACAGTACGAGATAGGATAAGAACAGTGGAATTATACCACAAGAGAAGATGCCTAAGGAAAACTAAGAAGGATAAAATAAGAACAGACGAAATTTGGCGATAAATGGAAGTCTCTTGCTCTATTACATGAATGCTAGAACACCAAACACTTCATTGATACGGCCATGTTAAACGAATGCAAGAGCACAGATGGCCAAAAAGAATAAAGGAATTGTCACAGGAAGGTACAAGAAAAAGAGGAAGACCAGCACTTAGTTCAGAATTATATATCAGAAATACAATGGCTGAGACCTACACGAGAGAGACTGGAATGATAGAATGTCATGGAAACAAAAAACGACAAACTCAGTAGGGTAATAGTCATTTGAAGAGAAGATGAAATGATGATGATGATGATGATAAATTGAAATAATTATGTTGGTAATTGTACATATAACCTATGAATTGACTTTCAGCCGTGGAAATTTGAAGTTAGCCACTGAACATAAAAATGTATCGCTACGGACCATATCGTCTTCACTTTTTACTATTTCACTTCACAGTATCGCAGAAATCGTAAAAAAAACAACAGTTTTATGATAAAATGTAGAATCGCAGCCTTAAACTTACAACTAACCGATGTGAACTTCAATTTTGTCAGCCAGAAACGTGATGTTTAAACATTTCCCATCACAACCTTGATCACGACCCAAACTGCTCGGTACACTCCTCCATGGGCTTGAAGGAGTACCCGCCCCTACCATCTAAATGCAACACGTACTCGTGATGTTGCCACAGTGACTTCCTATGAGAGACCGTGAGTAGCGTGATGCCTACGTCACGGCAGTACCTGTACATGCTGCCCTCGACGTCGACTGAAACGGCGCTCGTGCACTCGTCCAGTATCGCAAACTGCGGCTGGTGGTAGAACAGCCTCGCCATGGCTATCCGTTGCTTCTCCCCGCCGCTAAGCACGTCCAGCCAATCGGCGATCGCGTCCAGGCCGCCCTCCCTCTCGAGGATGTACCCCAGTTGTACCCTACGCAGGTACTCAGCCAGTTTCTCGTCCGTGACGCCGCGCCTCTTGGACTCGGTGCCCGAATGCGGGTACGTCAGCTGGTCCCGCAACGAACCGAGCGTCATATAAGGCCTCTGCGGTATGTAGAAGAGTTTCCCGCGAGGGGGCTTCGTTAACTCGCCGCCGAACAACGGCCACAGCTCGCCCAGGATCCGGAACAGGGAGGATTTACCGGAACCGTTCGGCCCGCATACCAGAACGTTCATTCCCGACTTAATCTCGAAACTGATCTCTGGTATCAGTACATCGCCGTTCGGCGTCACTAAAGGCACTTTATCGAACTTAATGAGATTATTCTTGAAGATCATTTTTCCAGAGTTGGGCACGAAGGTTTCGCTACCGGCAACCATCGTCCTCTCATACTTCCCCTCGTTTAATTCCTTAAGGACTGTACGTAATTCCGTCACACGACTAGTAAAACCAGCTAGCCTAGTCAGATCCCTTCCAGCTAACACTAGACGTCCGATGGCCTCGGCTAACTTAACCAACATCCTGCCATAAGTGTAATACAACCTTGACCTTTCGTTAGTCGAATCGCTCGCGAAACTATGATTCGCTGACAAGAACGGCATTGAAACCGCCCAGAAACCTACGATAACTGCAAAGTATTTCGCTACTATGTTATCTATGACGCCCATGAGAACTTTAAACTTCAGGAACTTCCTCAAGTGGGTCAAGAGTTTGTTATAGCTGGCTAAGAGCGTGGCTTTTTCCCTTTGGTTACCATTGTAGAATGCTATTTCTTCAGAATGAGTGATGAGACGAGAGTTGACATGTCTAAACTCTCCTTCCAACTTTTGTTCGCTGGCCGTTAATCTGGCTGTTGGTTTTCTTAAATTGGTAAGTATCAGCCCAGAGACGACCAAGTAACCTAGTATAATCATTGGAGATCTCCCTCCTAAGGTAGTAGAGAGCTTATAAACATATATTCCTATATCCAAAGCCGGTTTGGCCGTGTTGCAATATAGATCGGTGACTCCTTCACAGAATTTATCCACGTCTGTCGTTAGAAGTTGGTCAGCGTTCGCTATCCTATTGTCTAGATTCGACATTCTATAGTACGTGTGATTTTTCAAGTACTCCTCGCAAAGTTTCTTGGTCATGTTTGTTCTTAATTGGATTTTCAGTGCTCCAATTGAATATTTGAGGACGTTATTGACTATCGCTACAACTGGAACGGCCGTAAAGTAAACAACAAGGCGCTGAAGGAAGAGCTTTTTATCCATTGATATGATAGCACTGAAAAAAAATTAAAACTGTAATTTTTGATCATTTTGTTGTTGTGTTGACTTTTTTCGTGCATCAGATGCCAAATTACAAAATAAGTAATACAAAAAGTAGGTTGGAGAAAATAAACCAAAATTACATTTTTCGTGTATGATACCTACTACTCTTAATAATCCTAATACTCTTTTTAAAAAAACGTAGGATGAAAATTAGTTTCTGATTAATTAAACACTGGGGACCCCCAGGATACACTTAATTTTTTTTCTAAACTTAATTTATCTTCATACTGCAGGTACTTTACTTTTATGAGGATAATAATTTTATAATTTTCATTTTAATTGAATGTTGATAATTGAAACATTACAAAATTTTTAAACAAACAAGTTTTTAAAAAAAAATTGTTAAGTTCTTAATTTTATGCAAACATTATTGATTTAATTTTTAAACTGAGACAAAACATCTTAATGATGAGTAATTAAAATAGAGAGGATTTATTCCTAATAAAGGTTTATTGGTGTTGACAGGCTTTTTAAAATGTAAATGATGTAAAAAATCGCAGAGTTCAAATATGTACAAATATTTAAATGTTTTATGATTCGTTAAAAGGTTTTCCACAATAGTCCTGAATTTGGATAGGAATAATAATTGTGTGTTAATTACATAATTTAAATTAGTGTTAATCGGTTGTAAAAATTCTGAAGTTTAAAAACAGAACTTTAGGTCATGGTCAAGAGGTTCACTGTCCTCTGAGTGTTTAAACTTTCTCTTAAATCACCAACAATTATCTTTATTGTTGGAAGCTTTCAAATCAAGCAGTTCGATAATCTTAGTGAAATCTAAAATGCAAGCTTGTTTATTTTATAATGGTTCAACCATGTTGTAAAGTATTACCTCACAAGTTATTAATTGTTTTGTAATCGCGAATTGCAATTATCCACATACTGTATTATATATACATCAGTTTTATTTAAACAGTTATTGAATTGAATTAAATTGAATTTATTTCCAGTAAAATACAAGGCTGTTGGTTATATACTTACTTTTCGATTTTTGTCCCAATGTCAATGAGCCATAGATCGCACAATGACCTCGATATCAAACTAAGAGCGATCATGAAAAATAATCCACTCTCTGAACTTCCCCATCCTGGAATGGCAACTCCTAACAGTTCTGCTAGTTGTGAGAAAAATTTTCTGTCCACTTGTGCTTTCGGCTTTACCTCCGATTTGTCTTTGATCAAGTATTTAACTTCTTCTTCCACTACTTTTCTGACTTTTTTCCTGTAGGAAGTTAAAAATGATTAAAATTCCAAAATCCTGCAGTAGTAAATTACAAAGCTATAATTTAGTTTTTTAATAAGAATTTAATTCTATTTTACAAAATGGTTTTAAGTATATGATAGTTGAAAAGTGTATATAAGCGTAGATTGTTACTGATAGCTAAAAATTTAACAATGGGACCTTAAAGCTAAATATTCATGCACTTCTTACAAATCTACATAATTTTAGGTTCAATGAGTGTTTTTATGCCTAGATTTGGGCAGGCAAGTTGTACAAAAAGTAAACAATTTTGGAGTAGTAAAAGCATTGGGGAAATTACCTACACTACTTTAAAGCCAAATGTTATGTGTGAAACATAACCAACAAAAATTAGTTTGAACTTAATTACTCAATTGTACCTTTGACGTGGAACATAAGTAGTTTTTTGTATAATTAATGATATGTTGTTAAGAAATACAACATTAACTGCTGTATCATTCATTCCTTAATTCAATTAAAGTGAATTTAATTTGAAGACGTTTACAAATGAGAAGTTTTCGAACTATAAATTACGACACACGTAAATTGTAAGTAATGTATTCTAAATGAGAACAAAGCAAGGTTTATAAGATCCTAATTAGTAGTTTAATGCATCATTGGATTTTCCTTTCTGGCTACTTAAACTTAAGGTGATCAGAAGGTTAAAAATGTTCAAAACAAAAATTTATATACATGGCAAACAAGACATTTCCTATGTACTTTATTGGCTCATTTAGTTTTTAAATTGATCATGATAAAATATGCTGGATGGCTTATTATCGATATCATAGCTGTTAACGGTATGTAGGAAACTTCCTAATAAGCAATTTCAAAAAGAAATTAACTTTTGTAACTGTAAAAACTCGTTTTGTGATATAATGGAAAAGCACAGATTCCTTGATATAATTTAATTGAATCAATTGATAAAATCTCACCTTTCTAATTTCGAAGTCTTCTTCCATTTCTTCAGCCCCAATAAGAGAATCGCCGCAGCGACACCTCCTCCTCCCATAAGGACATTATGCTTGTTTAACACTTTGCTGTAATTAGGTGCCATCCTCTTTGAGCCACTGGCTGCAATATTAAAATACCATTAACGGACGCACAATACAATGACAAAGCAACAACTTTACGGCAGTTCAAAGTGCAACGTCTCACGTACTCGCCGCTCGTACAAATTTATTCGCAACTTTCGTTATCAAGGATGTTTTGTAAACTAACAAGTTCGATACTCCAACCCTCTCCATTTTCCCATCAAATATCACGCATCACGCCACTTTCTACAGATGATCTCTTAGAACACCAAAAAAGCGAGAAACTAAAAGAGTTCTTTCTAAAATAATCGAAGCATTAGGACGTGGGCGTTGTTGTAAATTTGGAAAACACGAGAAACTAGGAAAAATGAAATCTATTTTTAAATAAACCAATCTGAAGAAAATGGAATTCGAGTGCCATGTCACATTTGAACATTTCATATTCCATGTTTGAAACTCCTTTTTCGTTCTATGACTTAATACGTTATTGCCTTGTTGGTGATTTCCCCGCGTTCACCACTTTTTTTCCTTTTTTCTGAGTGGACCCCCGACCGAATTGGCCGCGAATCTGTGCAAAAATGTCCGACGAAGGCACCCTGTCGTGCGGCGTGAATATCGAATGGCTGAACAAGCAGGGCATCGTCCAGAGGAAAATAACCAACAAAAAGGCGAACTTACGCCTGATACGGAACGAAGTGAGAGAACTGTTCATCGAGGTCACCATCGAGAAAGCCGTGCCGGTGAAGTTGCTCCTGAAAGGCCTCTCGGTACGCAAGAAGTTCATGAACGAGGGCAAGGCGTCGATAACTTTCCAGCCGCTGAACTGCACGATGTATCTATCGAACGCGCCCCCTGGCCAGCTAACGAGCTTCTTGAAGACGATATTCGTTAAGATGACGGGAGAGAAGGTACCCAACGTTGATAAGTCTCTAAGGACGCAGCTGCTCTCTGGCAAGAGTCAACAGTTTGAAGAGATATCGCCAGTGACTAATTCAGAGCTGAGTAAAGCTTTGTCAAAGGCGACTCGATCTACTGAGACTACTCCGAGTCCTTTGGCAGGTAAAAAGAGGAAAGTCACAGAAAGGACTGATGCGAACAAGGCACCAGCCGTGAAACGGTTGCAATATACAGCTTCACCGATATCCAACGAACCATTAGATATAGAACAGAAGGAGGTTTTAGACGCTTGCTTGGCTGGCCGCAATGTGTTTTTCACTGGTAGTGCCGGTACTGGGAAAAGTTATCTCTTGAAGAGGATTATCGGGGCCCTTCCTCCTGATGTAACCAACGCGACTGCTTCTACAGGTAAACGAAGGACACTGAACAATTCGAATTGTTACAGCTCACGATAAAAATCATTTCAATTACAACTTATCGGATGAAACTTTTATCACTTAATACTGAAATGGGTGTATTCCAGGGGTTGCTGCATGCCACATCGGTGGCACGACTCTCCACCAGTTCGCCAGCATAGGTACTGGAGAAACGTCCTTGAAGAGGTGCGTTGAGCTCGCTTCAAAGCAACCAGCTCTCACTATCTGGCGTAAGTGTAAGCATTTGATCATCGATGAGATCTCCATGGTGGAAGGAACCTACTTTGAAAAGATCGAGGCTGTGGCCAGGAAAGTTAGACACAACGACAAACCTTTCGGAGGTATCCAGGTGATATTGTGTGGAGACTTCTTTCAGTTGCCTCCGATCATGAAACTGAAACCCGGAGAAAAGGTGACACCGGCAAAGTTCTGTTTTCAAACGGAAGCATGGAACAATTGTAGATTAAATATATTTGAGTTGAAGAAGGTGTATCGACAAACTGACAACAAGTTCATATCTATTTTAAACAGAATTAGAATTGGTATTTATGCAAACTATTAACAAAATTGTTGATTAATGTAACCTCAACTTTCAGGACGTGCTGATGATGAAGTGACAGAGGCTCTTAAGAAAACTTCGAATCAGCATATTGAGCGTGAAGGCATATTAGCTACAAGACTTTGCTCCCATACTAAGGATGTTGATATCATAAATGAGGCAAAACTAAAGGAATTACCAGGAGAATGTAAAGTATTCGAGGCGGCCGATTCCAATTCAAGCCTCTCCAAAGTATTAGATGGGCAAACTAATGTCCCTGGTAAATTAGAATTAAAAGTCGGTGCACAAGTAAGTAGGGTATACTTGAAATCATAGTGGCAAAAAATTTGTAACTTCGTTTCATCTTTTAACCATTAACATTCAATGTGAAGTTAATGATTGGTGGATACAATTACATTCAGAGTTACCACATTAGTTCCTTCTAACGTCTTAATCCCTTTCAGGTAATGCTCTTAAAGAACATAAACATAACTTCAGGCCTAGTAAACGGCGCCAGAGGAGTTGTACAAAGCTTCAAAGAAGGCTTACCAGTGGTCAAATTCAAAAGCAAGACTGAATACATGGCCAAGCACGAGAAGTGGATAGTAAAAACGGCCACCGGCTCTTCCATAACGAGGAAGCAAGTTCCCCTGAAACTGGCCTGGGCGTTCTCCATCCACAAGTCCCAGGGCCTGACTTTGGACTGCGTCGAGATGTCCTTAGCGAGAGTGTTCGAGGCGGGGCAGGCGTACGTCGCCTTGAGCCGAGCGCAGAGCTTGGAATCGTTGAGAGTGCTGGATTTTAAGGCTAATCAAGTTTGGGCTAATCCAGACGTTTTGGAGTTCTACAAGAATATAGACTATTTCAGGCTGATACCCTTAGGGCCGATCAGTAATGTTCAGAAAAATGGGAGGAAAAAGTTACCTGGAGCTAAGATAAAACTGTTGGATAAACCAATCGTGAACATTTGTTAAGGATCTGAATATTTAGGTTGAATACTAACTTTTTTTTATGAATTATATTAAAGTGCAAGAAATAAAAATGGCGTTTTTACATAATAAAATGCTTAAAACACTATTTCAGTGTTTTGCTTTCAAACCCATTGCGGAGTAGTCTCTATGAATAGGATTAAAAATATTGTGTACATTTCACGGTGTAATTATATGCTAATTACATTGGAACCTTCATAACTCAAAGATAAAAGTGACTAAAAAATTGATTTACCAAATGAACTTGAAAGTATGTGTATGACAGAAATCAAATATGAACACCCATTCTCTTTAAAAATCATCTGGAACTACTCGAGCTAGACCTCGAATGTTTCCTCCTCCTCCCAGGCGGACTCCTTGAGTGGGGTCGCCTCCGCGGCGGGCTTCTCCTTGGAGGCCTCATTGGCGATCTCCTCCGGAACCTCGGAGGAGTCCTTCTGTGGATTGGAGGTCGACGCATAATTGGGAGTGGAGACCTGAATTTCGCAACAAAAACGTAAATCAACGGGATAAAACCAACTGGGAGCATAATTATTCGGTCTCATTTAAAATAGATATAGCTTCCTAAGAAAGTGACGGTTAAATTAAGCCACAATGATATTTACCCTATATTTCAAAATATTCGTTTTGACCATAGAATATGAATGTTTTGATCATATTACAATCTAGTTTTTTTAGATTGTGGCTTTCAAAAAGTTATAAGAAGAGCATGAATATTATCTCTGTAATAGTGGAATCCACTGGGTTTGGGAAAGAGCAACTCTGAGATAGAACTTTCATTATGAACTTCACATTAATAGCATCGTTACTAGGTATTTCAGTTGACTGAATAATGAGAAAGCCACTGGTACTTGTATTACGACTCCATTATTATTGTTCCCACGAAGTACCTTATCTAGGATTAGAAAATTTTTGCTTTGCGAAAGTCATAAGAACTTATATATATTAAAATAATAAAGAAATTATTTACGTGAAATAACAAGCATTTACATTAAAATTGTATTCCTGCTATGTATTTCATTAAACTAGATTTGGAACATTTTGGTTTGAGCAAATCTGAGGTATTATTGTTATTAGATTCTATTGGAATTTGCATTTGGACTTATAGTACTCCTTCCATATATTTTATTTGACCAGGTAAATTTTGACTCTGGAAAAGAGCAATTTTGAGAAAGAAAAACCAACAAAATTGTCATTATGACTACATTCCTAATGTCCCTACTAGGCATTTCAGACATTGTGGCTTGAGAAAAGTAGTAAGGAGAGCGGCCAGAAATTTATTTACTGTACATTGCATGTTATTCAATTTAATTGACAAGTTTTTCATTTAAATTTACTAATATAATTTTGGAGTATGGGTAGTTTCCCCTACTTCGACATGTGGTCAGTGAGTAGGGTATTCGATAGTGGTTTTGTGGGAGCAAAATTTAAATTTTCAAAAACACAATTGACAATATTAAATACCTATCATTGTTTTAAAGGGACGAAAACAATTATATCTCTTCCCCTAAGAACCATAGGTGAACTTGTGATAACAAGTAGCCTAAGCATTCCAATGAGCCCACGAACATCAAAACCAGGAAAGCCGTTAGGAAATTATGATAGAATCACACATACATATATCACCGCTGAAGACATACACACTTCTTTTTTTCAGCAATCATCCAGAAACTTACCGTCTCGGCGGTAGAGGCCTCGGTTTCGGGATTAGAACTGGCGCGGCGGTGATCTCCTGCCCATCGATCTGGCCCCCATCCATGTGTTTCATGGCGTTCTCGGCTTCGTCCGCCGTCGTGAACTCCACGTAACAGTACATCCGTCCCAGATGATGATGGATGTGGTCCTTGGGGAACTCGACATGCTTTATCGCCCCGTAAGTGCCAAATATTTCCATGATGTGCTCCTTATTGATTGTACGTGTGAGACGTCCAATGTGGATCTTTGTCGGACGCGGCGTTGGCGAACGGCGACGCCGTTTCCTAGGAGACCGAGACCTGAAAGTGAAAATTTTGTAAAATTTAAATGAGAAACATGATGTGTGAGCGTACCGGGATCTATTCCTGACATGATTCTTTTCATCCTTCTTCTCTTTTGGAGGCGGAGTCGGCTTCTTATCCTTCTCCTTTTCATCTTTCTTCACCTCTAACTTATCACGTTCCTTATCCTTATCTTCCCTTTTGTCTTTGTCTTTTTCCTTATTTTCTTTTTCATGGTTCTTTGCAGCCTTAGCTGTGGACCTTGATCTATCGAGGAATGATCATTATAAGTACGTAATGGTGTGTTATAGTGAAATGTGCTTACCTCCTTTTCGGCCTGGTCCTGTCGTTATCACTGCTAGAAGAGCTAGAATCTGACGAGGAGCTACTAGAGTGTGTGCTACTTCCAGAACTGGAACTACTCGACGATCTGGAGCTGGAGGAGCTGCTGTCCGACGAGCTGTAAACGATCGAAGTCAGAACAATACAATGGACGAACGGAAGCGAAGTACCTGCTGCGACTATCGCTACTGCTGGAACCGGAGGCGGAACGCTTCTTCCGGCCGCGTTCCTTTTCCTTCTTCTTGTCCTTCTCCTCCAACTCGGGCATCGGACTCGCTTTGACCCTTGAAATCGAATTGTGGATATTAAGAAATGCTTCCACTGTGGTCAATAATGCAAACACACGCCAAATTTGATTTTAAGAGAGGCCATACGTACATGTTTATTGAGCGGTTGTACGAAGGGTATAACGAATGATTGTTGTTAAGCCTGTTCAGTCGCTGGAATGGGATAACTCGATGTTATTTTGCAGAAAGAAGAAAAGATTTTAGACCAAAATCCAAAATGTAACATGCCGGTCACGGAACGTGAACGCCCCACGCCGAGACAACCACGAGACAACAAAACAATACAGCACAGAACACCTATATTATTTTTACTTTACATGTGAAATGTCAGAAATGTGACACTAGGGAACTAGGATGATACCAGGGCCCGTATTCTCGAAACCGGGAAACGCGTTCTCATGAGAAAGTTGTGCGCAGTTCTCTCGAAACGCTTAAAACGATGTTCGCGAATGCTTCCTTCCTACGAAAATTCGCAAAATGAAGTTTCGCATGAAGTGGGACGTGAGAACAACACAGAACAAGAAACAGTTGTTTACTATTCTCTAAATATCACTATCTCATTCGCTCTTGCGGCCTCATATGACGCTATCTCCGTTTGAAATGTATGGCAACACAGCATATACCTCTCCCTTGACAGCTCACCTCACGTAAGTTCGAGAATACAGATTTGTGGCGACAAGAGAATCAACGGGGAAGTGAAACCTTACCTCACATCACATCGTCGCTCACTTCTCATGAACCCGAGAATCGGGCCCCAGGGGCCCGATTCTCGGGTTCATGAGAAGTGAGCGACGATGGGATGTGAGGTAATGTTTCACTTCCCCGGCGATTCTCTTGTCGCCACAAATCTGTATTCTCGAACGTGTGAGGTGAGCTGTCAAGGGAGAGGTATATGCTGTGTTGCCATACATTTCAAACGGAGATAGCGTCATATGAGGCCGCAAGAGCGAATGAGATAGTGATATTTAGAGAATAGTAAACAACTGTTTCTTGTTCTGTGTTGTTCTCACGTCCCACTTCATGCGAAACTTCATTTTGTGAATTTTCGTAGGAAGGAAGCATTCGCGAACACCGTTTTAAGCGTTTTGAGAGAACTGCGCCCAACTTTCTCATGAGAACGCGTTTCCCGGTTTCGAGAATACGGGCCCAGGGGCCCGATTCTCGGGTTCATGAGAAGTGAGCGACGATGGGATGTGAGGTAAGGTTTCACTTCCCCGTTGATTCTCTTGTCGCCACAAATCTGTATTCTCGAACTTATGTGAGGTGAGCTGTCAAGGGAGAGGTATATGCTGTGTTGCCATACATTTCAAACGGAGATAGCGTCATATGAGCCCGCAAGAGCGAATGAGATAGTGATATTTAGAGAATAGTAAACAACTGTTTCTTGTTCTGTGTTGTTCTCACGTCCCACTTCATGCGAAACTTCATTTTGCGAATTTTCGTAGGAAGGAAGCATTCGCGAACACCGTTTTAAGCGTTTCGAGAGAACTGCGCCCAACTTTCTCATGAGAACGCGTTTCCCGGTTTCGAGAATACGGGCCTAGGATAGGGTAGGATGTTTCCAGGCATTTTCCAGGCTTCCCACTAAGTCCTAACCCAAAACAGTGTATTCTGAGTCTCTGAGATCTACGTGCGTTAAGTTAACATAAATGTTTTATGTTTTCAGGTGACTGAGCCATTTCTAAAGAAGAAGAAGAACATAAATGACATAAATGTTTTATGGTTGCTTCCTGTGGTGAACACAACATTTAATTTTTAATTATTGCAATTCATTTCCAAAATTGTTATCAGTAACCGTTCAAATCCCAGGTTCAAATGGCCGATTATTTCACCGAAATGGGTTGGACACCTTTGGAAGAGGGTCAAACTCCCAATAATTTCTTACTCCTAGCGAGACTATACAGGGATTATAACGGGTACGAGGATGTGAACGATATGATCGGGGATAAACTACCCCCAGCGGCTTCCAAGGAGGTCGTCGAAGGCCTACCACAGGAAACGATCACCGCAGCAGGTAAATATTTCTTCATCCTGGCGAATGGGAGTGCTTTTGCGAAAGTAGCGGAAGTGCGGTTTGATTTCACTTTAGATTCATTTTACCTGGCACACTTTATTTCTGATGGTTAGGCATCCTATGGCGAGATTTTTGATCAGAATTCAACTATACCAAATGTTTATTCCCAATATAGTCCAGTAAATGAAAGCCGATAAACTCCCAAACCTGGGATAAATTCTGCAAAAGGATGAAACTGGGGGCAATTGTAGGTCTCAACTGGGTCTTTCGAAATACGGAAAGTTGTAGATTCTCAGGGTCCCGGAACATGGTAAAAAATGATCCTCAAGTTCGAAAAATCCGTTTTCAGCCAATATCTCCGAGAATATGGCATTTAAAGAATTTTTGTTTAGATACAAAAGGAAGATCAGTTCATTAGCTACAAAAATGGTCCTTATGACTTTTCCCGAAAACTCGACAGTTTTCGAGATAACGGCTCCGAAACAGCCGATAACAGCCCTTTACTTGTTGCTCCTGCTCTGAATCCAGGAGAGCAATTTCGAGAAATGGAGACAAAAGCGGGCGGACAAATTGTCCAATAACTCGAGTAAAAATGGATATTTTTTGATGATTCAAAATTCACGTGAAAGAGAAAACCCATAGCTATGGTATTCTGGGTCTCGGGCGTCATTTTTATTTTTCTTGAATGTTGGAAACCCAGGCTAATTTTTTTCTTCTTCCATATTTACCCTAGACTTTTATAAAATTCACCATATTTTTAATAAATAATAGTAGTTTAGTCAGGTCTTTCTTGATAATGGGTCTCCAAAACCTATCGAAGGAGCCCACAAAGGTTGTTTCATTTTCTTCCTTTTGCATCTCAATAAAAAAGTAACTTTGAATATGTTGATTTTTTGACATTTAGGGAGTTTTGAAAGTTGTTTGGCGAGAATGTTGAAGTTGGCACAAAAACGAAGAAACCGTTGGAAAGGGGGCATTTCAAGCATTCCAGTGATATGCATTGCGAACCGATACGATGATTCATAATTTTTTAATACCCGATTAATGCCACAAATGTCAAAAAATCATCATCATACTCAAAGTTACTTTTTATCGGGATGCAAAAGAGAGAAAATGAAACAACCTTTACGGGCTCATTCGATAGGTTTTGGAGATCCATTATCAAGAAAGACTGGACTAAATTACTATTATTCATTAAAATCTGGATGAATTTTCTAAAAATCGAGAATCATCGAAGAAGAAAAAAATTAACCTGGGTTTACAATATTCAAGAAAAATAAAAATGACGCCCGAGACCCAGGATACCATAGCTATGGGTTTTCTCTTTCACGTGAATTATGAATCATCAAAATATATCCATTTTTACTCGAGTTATTGGACAATTTGTCCGCCCGCTTTTGTCTCCATTTCTCGAATTTGCTCTCCTCGATTCAGAGCAAGAGCAACAAGTAAAGGGCTGTTATCGGCTGTTTCGGAGCCATTATATCTCGAAAACTGTCGAGATTTCTGAAAAAGTCATAAGGACCATTTTTGTAGCTAATGAACTGATCTTCCTTTTGTATCTAAACAAAAATTCTCTAAATGCCATATTCTCGGAGAGATTGGCTGAAAACGGATTTTTGGAATTTGAGGACCAATTTTTACCATGTTCTGGGAACCGGAGAATCTACAACTTTCCGTATTTCGAAAGACCCAGTTGAGACCTACAATTGCCCCCAGTTTTATCCCTTTGCAGAATTTAACCTAGGTTTTTTCCTTCATTTACTGGACTAATATGGCGAATCAATATATTATACATAAAAAAACTGAAGATCGGAACTCAATCCGATAGTGTGAGACGCAGCATATCATAGCGGTTACCCAAACTAACTCCCCCCTCCCCAACTGTATCCATTGACCTTCCGCTACTTCCTAAATGGCGTTCTTTGCCTACCCGGTTTGATATCTTTAACATCACAACATCCATCATGCGAATGTGTCTTCAGGATAACCTGAATGGGCTATTTCGATTGCTCTCCAATGAACGTTTATTATGAATGCCTAAAATAAATATGTACACCATATGATAAATGTAATAAAATTAGAAATTCTGTTATTAAAAGTTATCATTACTGTTATTAATGTGAAAACTTTAATATGTGTGCTTGAGAAAAATAAATGAATCACTTTCGTTATTAAATTTTTGCTTGTACTCCAGGTTCTCAGTGTCCTATCTGCCTTAAAGACCATAAATTAGGTTCGACAGTGAAGAAACTGCCTTGTAATCATATGTATCACAACCGTTGCATTAGGCCATGGCTTTCTAAGGTAAGTTTTGGATCTATCAAGAAAGTGATACTAGTAGGTTTTATTTTCCAGACGAACTCTTGCCCGCTATGTCGATACGAATTACCCACAGATGATGAGGACTACGAAGCTTGGAGAAAGGAGAAAAAACGTGCCAAAGCGAGGGAGGAGGAAATCAAAAACTTACATAGCTCTATGTTTTCATAAGGATTCCAACTAGAAAATTGGGATGTTTAATTAGGCATCTTTTTTACCAATTATGTATTCTTTAGAGGGTAGTTGGGTAATATCTATTTTTTGCAGTTTGTTTTTAATTCACATTGTGCACACATTCCAATACATTTTAATGACAAAATGCACAATTTGAAATCCTTAATAAATGTGGGGCATTGCATTAATAAAACTCTGTTAATTAATGTAACATTTACTTGCAAAAATACCTCACTTATTGGAAATTGTATAATTCGGATTATCAGTCGAAAATTTAATATAATACCTTGCGCGATCTATAGCAAGATGCTTCAATTCACATAAATGAGTTGTGCCTTAAATTGCTTCCAGAAAAAATAGAAATAATTAAATTTATGAGTATACTCTAATGATTCATTTAATTTACAAATGACACCAGCAGGCTTCAGCACATCTCAAAAATATTAATACTGAATTACAATCTGCATGTGCACAAATAACATGGCATGCAACACCTTGTAATGAGATAAAAATCTATTAACTATCAATCCTCTATTTACAAATGTAATGTTGAGACCTAAGGTATTACCCTGAATTACCATTTATTTTGTTAGTTCTACTATCACAACATAAACCTCCAATAATGCCATGCTTAGATATGTGGTCAGATTTATTGTGAAGATAGGGCGAGTTAAGGTTTATACTGTGACCATATAACCAGTCTTGCATAAAGTAAAAATTCAAATTTCTTACATGTTTTGCACATCAAAGTTTTTAGTGATACTGGTGTAAGTATAGAAAAAAAATCCGACATCTATATTTTGCTTATCTTCTACATCATACATTTTAAATTTATATCACAGTTAAAAATACACTGAATTTACACCAACACAAGTTCTTTCAAGTATGTTTACATAAGCATACATAATTTGTATGCTCTCAACTAATTGTACTATGTTGTTAGTGCATTTTGCTGGGCTTTAATTTGATTCTTTATTTGTATACAGTTGCTCAGCCTTATAAAAGAATCCCTTTTTTAATTCTTTTACAGTACTGGGTGGATACCATAAAATTTATATTGTTACAACTAGAATATTATTTCATAAATATTACGTTTTATATTAACCAGTATATTATTGATAATTACTGCAGAAGTTAAACCATATTATGGAACAAATGTAACATCAATATTTAAATATTACGTGTTTGAATTGTTATTGAAGTTTTTGTAAAAACAGTTATGAAGTCACCACGTACACCCAGATAATGGTTAAGATTTGTTGATTAATTCTATGACAAACTCTTTAATTCTTGATTGTTAAACTTTTAAAATGTAGAGGTCGCGTTATAGCAAACGAAGTATTAACTTGGCCCATCGAAGCTTCCAGGTTAAATTGTCACATAGAAATTGGTCCACTGGTACTAATCATTAGTTTATGAGAAAGTTTCTAACTAATAAAACGATCAGTGATGAGAGTGGATTTTGCTAATTTAGAATTTAATCCACAATACTAACTGCATGAAGCATGACTAGAAGATGTTAACAATATCACAATAATTGGTTAAAAATATGCACATCACACTGGAGATAATTTCACTTTAAAGCTGTACAATGTACAAACATTTAAGTACAGTTTGAACAACTAGGCCAAACAATCTCAGTACCCCAACCTTTTCTTAAATTACAAAATCTGCGGATTGACGAAAAGCGTATGTTTCGACCTCATGTGGCTCCTCAAAGTGTCGATACGGCTGTACGTTGCGGGGCAGTATGGACAGAAGGACCTTTGGGTAGTGTGCGAGTGGAAATGGTGCCATCGATTGGTGACTTCTTTCCCACACGCCTTGCACCTCCATAACAGAAGATTCGAGGGCGAAGGCTCGAACATGTCGATATACGAAAGGGTCGATGCGCTCCTCTGATGGTCTGCGAGCAGATAAAATGGTTAGTTGGTTAAGAAGCGAGCAAAACGGCCTATTGTCGAGGGAAGTACATTTGTAGTTTCCAGTTGAAAATATTAGGCTAATAATTGGAGCAATTGTCTTAAAGAGGCAATAACAATATAAAAATGTTTACAATGTCAACATCAAATTACACCATTCTTGTAGTTACATTTGACATCCTATTGATTTTTTGAAGAAATTAAAGGAAGGTCAACATTTTACATGTATTGTGTGGTAAACACTTACAGACTTGAAACATGAGTTTAAAAATCAATTGAAGCTTAAATGATGTTTTTTAGAAATTTCTTTTTGTTCGATATTTGTCTAGATTCCAAAAAGTATGTAAAGTATTGTGAGAGCTCACATGTACTCTTCAAAATCTGGTCGATATTTCAATTTGTAGTTTTAAGAATCCAATTGTATGTATATTATTTCACTAGTATTCTAATCAAATTTCTGATATATCGTTAGCCCAATGTGCTATCTAAAACCTTGATGCCGGTACCAGTACTGCTTTGGAACGCTGAAAAAAATGTGAAAAGAAATCAATATTACAACTTCGAATATTCCCCTCCGTAGCAGTCCTCCAGTGAATTAAAATTTCTTTCTTACCTTCTTGAAAGTGAATTCCTGAAGATAGAATCAAAATCTAAAATACTTTTTATTGTCAGGTGTACCTACAATATCAAATTACATATTCGTAACCATAATTTTTAAATAACAAATTAACAGATATTTCATTATTTACAGGAATACAATCCAAATGCAATTTTAAAAGTCAAGACGCAATAAATAAACAAGTAGGTTTTAATGGAAGTCTATATTTTCACCAAATATGATATTTACATATATACACATAAAAATTTAAAATAACACGTATAAATAAATCCTATAATTGACTAGCACTACTTATTTTGGCAACTCATTCTTTGGCAATCATAATTAATGACTAGGTAAACATTCACAAAAAACCCAAATAACCATAATATTTCAAATATTGCCTAAATACGGTTTCATTAAAACATACTTAAATATACATCAAATAAAGCTATTTTATAGGATTATATTTTAATAAATGACAATTAAAAATCGCGGGTGATTTGACACCAACTAAAACCATATTGCACCAATGAAATAGCTTATTGTAAAGTAACTCGGGAGTAGGATACGTCACGTCACCTGCGCTGTTTTCAACTCCTTCAAAAACCCAACAAAGTGATCATTAAGAAACAAAATAGGTAGGTTTAAAAACTGGTTACCAAAGTTATACGATTAGTGGGTAGGTATCTGTGATACACATTTGAAAACCTTAAACCTGATTGTATTTGTGTTGAAGGAATTTTTAGAGAAATTATTTCTGCATTCCTTGGGAAGGGTAGTACGTTAAAAAGACAACTATTTAATTTTCAAGAAAGAAAAGAATCTTGTTAGCTAATGGTTCACCATCAGAAACATCAAATCTATATTATAGATGCCAGTTTTAAAGCAATTAGAGGGTCAATCAAATTTCACAATTGAAGTGTTGAAAAGTGTTGAGTTTATGAAAGATCTAGAATTTTGTAATTACATATGAATTATGTCATAATATGTAGTGAAGTAGCCTAAGAATGTTAAAAAAGAAATTAAAATCTATTTCGTTCTACACGAATTGGATTAAAACACCAAATACAATTTTTTTTTAAAACAATCATTTGGCACATTATGTTGAACATTCGTGTTTTAAATGTATTTAACTGCATTGGAAGTAAACTGTGTATTATATTACTTCAATTTCCAGAAGGGTGATTGCAAAATTAACTTTTAGGATTTCACAACTCATTTTCCAAAAAATATACCATACGGGCTTTTGTGAAATTTATGATTTTTTAAAGCGATTGATATGGCTCCCTTTTGGGAAATAACATCATGCTTTTTTTAAATCAACATTGTTGGCACATTAAACAACAAAAGTTGACTATTACCACATCAGAACTTATATAATTGTACTATTCAGTCTTTATAGAAACAAAAAGGCATTGCTTTTGATAGTTCTTTGTGATTTCTCTAAGAATTATTCTTTTAATAACTTATGCAAAGTGCAGTTAGATTTGTATACATTTAAAACAAATTTACCATGACTAGAAGTAAAAATCGTTAAACATACCCTAATTTTGAGTTGTAGAACACCAATATATAATAATATCCAACAAAAAAAAAAACAATCAAATAAGTCAATATCAAAATTACAAAATACACTGACTCGTCCAAAAGTTTAAGTTAAGGATTACATTACCATTCTCTCAAATTGTATCTCATATCAATAAATTTAAGGCAAGAAACATCAAACTCAGTAGTAAGATGAGGATTCGGTGTATGCATAAATGGTAACTAAAAATATCGACTGATATGAGATAACACACATTCACAATGTGACAATAAAATTTGTTGTGTACACAACAGAAAGAGGATGTAAACCAATGAGTGTAATTAAATATTGCTTTAAAATTTCAACTTATTGTCTCGAGTAATTAACTTATGGAGCACTTCTATTGTCACAGTGTGTGATTCAATATCGTAAGACATTTTAATACCTAATGACTGAAGGACGCTTATCTGCACAATGTGAAAATATACTTTGTTCCATCTGAACCACTTTACCAAATTACTATCAGCCTCATCAGGTATAAAATACTTTTTGTCTTACTTAAGAAAAACAAAATGTTTAGGTAACTTTACAAGGCCTGCTGATAAGATATATGTAGTTGAGAAACATTAAGATGCACTTGAGCAAACTGGAAATTTTAAAGAAATCGGTGGACTGGACATTACTTTCCAATCAACCGATCGTTATTGTTAATAATGAACTGTCTTATGAGCAAGTCTCCGAAAACACTCAGTATAATTAATCAATTAGTCTAGCAATCTAATATTAGCTAAGCAACAGTAGGGTGTTTCGTCCTCATGTGTAGAAGGAGAGTATCGCTACGAGTATAAACGGCCGGACAGTGAGTACACGAATATTGCCCGGGGAAATGTACATAGTAATGGTTGCGAGTATTGCTTACGATTTTCCCGCACAGGACGCACCTTCGTCTTTCATCCATCGATCCCACCCTTTCGAACAACTGGGAGACCTTGTAGCACTTCATATCTGTAACAAAAAGGAACACTTTATTTGCGGTTCTGGGTACTTGTCTGTGATTATTACCCATTATTTTTATAGTATTTTGTCGTGGAGGACTGCTTGCTGGAGGGAATGTTCGAAACCATCTTTTCGTAATTAATAATCAAGGAATAGAACTTACAACAAAATTACTTTGAATACAGCTTTCGGTAGGGCAGGAGGTACAGGTCGGCTGATGTGACTTTATATACAGATGAATAGTTATAATAATAAACCCTGAATAAACAGGGGTCGGTCACAAAACCAGAGTAAAGAAAATGTAATTTACCACAAAATGTTTCGGCCATAGCCATCTTCAGATTCTGCAGGGAAACACTCCAAACATTATAACGATGGTTATTACTACCAAAGTTGAAAATAACCCTGCTAACAAAATAATCCTTTTGTGTTGAATATATTTCATAATTCAGCTATTAACATTTTAATTAGTACTGGTTTATGACTTGAGCCCTTTTCCTTTCACAATAAACTTAAAATATATAATGGTATTTTAATTATTTAATATGTCAACGTTGAGATGCCTACAATTGCCTTCATTTCTTTTCTAACTATGATATAGTGTCAGGTAGAGTAATACAAATAATTAAAACACACCAGTTTTATTAAAAATTATTAATAAAATACATTATAAATGCTTTTAATGAATATTCATAACCCAGGAAAGTAACTAAAATAAAAGATATATCAAAGTTTCAATTCGTTTTGAGCATTCACAAAATGATGTCAACCATGAAATTTTTCACAAAAACAAATCTGACAGTTCCGCAATATACAGCCAATAAGAAAATCGTCAAATCAGATTTTAAATGTTACAAAAAACAAACTCAAAATTTATTACAAATGATGCATTACGTAATGTCTACAATTTTCCTCACCACCTGAGGCTTAAGGATTCTTGTATCACATCTGATCAAAAGTATATCCGCCAGCATGAATTTGACAATTTTCTTGGACAATAAATAGCTGGTACTTTTCAATTCCAATATACGTTCGTTTTTAGTTTGAATACTGTTGAAAAATTTGCAACATTCCCTACCTACTTTTCAAGAATTAAATTCATAGTAAATGTATATGAAAATTTATTAAATAAATTTATTAAAGCACAATAGATATATTAATATGTGTATATAAAATATAAATTAACTATCAAAAAGTTAACCGCAACCCTTCTTTTAAACAACAAAATGTTATTAAAACAGAATGAAATATATGTTAACAATAACAAACTTACAGAGCATACTTTTATACAAGTTCCTTTATCTGTTCTATACAATTGTACAATCCTAACTACATTTTATACCAGCAGATAGGCAGATAGTCCAAAGGTTCTTTTGATTTATACTTACCTCACATGTAGGCAAGATTTCACTCCTGAAGAATTCTATCTGCTGGTTTTGTTGGATAAATAAAATCTGAATTAATGTAAAAAAAAGTTACAACTAAATATTGCACATTTCATATTTAACTCATGTATTACAAGGTTGCTTAGCACCAATCCTTATCATATCACAATCTTTTAGTTAAACTCACCCATGTTTTTCTCTTTTTTCTTATTTTGTTAATTAACGCCAATATGTTTTAAGATTTCCATGTAAATTTTTATAAAAACGAATAGTGTATATCCTTATCCCTACTCGATACAAGTAAAAAATGTTATATTTTAAAAAATAATAAGCATTCTTAATCAATATAGAAAAAAAACCCACGCTTACAGAACACCAAAAAATATTCAAAAACTAAAAAAAGTTTATATACAACATGAGATACAGTCAATGTGCAACATAAAACAACAATTTTTAATATTCCAATGTAAAATGTTAACATTCGTCAGATATTCATTCATGGACGTGATCACAAGACTGCACTCACTCGTTAAATTTTTAAATTTCAAGATTTTCCAAGAGGACTCTGTACTTCCGTGAATTTTCACCAATAAGTAAACTTGTCACATGAAAAATGCTCCATACCTTATTATTAAAAGAAGATCACAGCAAACATTTGCAGTTAAGGTATATTACAACTTTTATGTAATGAGTTCGACTGATCGAAGTAAGGACTTCGATCCAAAAAGAGTCCTCCAAAAAAACCTCAAACGCACTTCGTATAATTCGTTCATGCTCGAAATCATGGAGAACATTAATCTAGAATTTAAATGTTAAAAGGCCGCAAAAGTACCTTAATACAAAGATACTATAATTCGAGAATATCCTAATATTACAAATATTCTTTACAGTTAAGTTTCTAGGTACAATAAAAATAATTAAAAAAATGAGACGAGATATGAGGTAATAGAGTAAATAAATTGCACTTAAAAAACAGTAAAACTAGTTAGTTTGGCAATTCTTATGTTTATATGTATAGGTAAATAATAGAACAAACAAAAAAATCGGAAATAAGTAGTTTGAGACAAGAGAATTACTGTAACTAGCAAGGGTGTTCTTAAAGTCACTCTAAAATGTTGTATTACCTACAAGATTTTTTTCAAAAAGTTTGCTTTATATTGTGACAAAAATTACTTTTCAAAATATCCACATTGAGAGTTGATAAGAAATTATAAGATAATTTAGAATGCAAACTGAAAAACGTAGAATGTTTTAAAAATTAGGCATACCAGAAACAATAATAAGAATCAACAGATAAAAGTATGCAAGAAAAGTACACTTATTAAAACAATTTTATTTTTTGACAGTTAACTTTAGATGATAAAAAGAAATGCAGGCTTAAAAAAAATTAAGAAATTGACATGGCCATAATGCATCCTCCATCTACAAAATTATGCAGATTCAAAAAACGCCAGCCGTTACCTGCAATGTGATTACTTATGTCACGACATATGCCTAAAGTTAATGTTAAAAAATAATTTTAAAGTTTCAATAAATGTGAGTAATTTGATTTCACCACAAAACTCATAAGACGTGTTAGGTAGAATAAATTGTTTCAGCAAGATACTTTCACACATTTTCATTGTTTAATTCGACATTTCGATGCAGGCGCCTCTTTTACTACTTACTTCCCATTAAAAAAAAACTAATCTACTTTAATACTACTACCATCCTACCAGTTTTCAATTATGTAATATTTTTTACGGACGGCCGTAATATCTCAACTAGTTTATGACAAATTTTTTCCTTTATGTACATACAAAAGGAAATAATTCTTTTAATTGGGTTATACTCCAAAAAACATCACAGATATCTTGCTTTCTTAGGTCATTAGAAATATTTACTGATAGAAGAGTTAACACAAATATATTTAAAAGTAAATGTACCTGAAGGATCTATATAAAATGTAGTAATGAATTTGTTAAGACTAGACTAGAGCAATTTAGCATAGAGCTTAAGAGTAATTAATAAATATATTTGTGTTTTTTTTTTAATATACACGAAATGTTTTATAGTTCCTTTTTAAGATGATTTCATCTTGTGCTTCGATACGAAATTCCATTTATTAAACAAATTTCTATAGAAGTGCATAGAATTTATCACTTATCCTTTTCAAAGAAACAGTATAGTTAGCAATAGTTATTTGAGTTAAGGATTTTAAGCACTATTTATATTAGAAAATATTTAGTTTATTCAATAAATTATTAATACTATTTACAATTAGACAGATAGAATTGACTGTGAAAAACTTGCACTTTGTCAGTCAAATTCTGACCAAATGATATTTTATTACATAAATAATGCTTAAGCTAACATTTTTTAATCAAAATGTTCAATACAATGAACATATTGTCTAAAAAAATGCTATTTTGACCTTTACTGACGGTAATTGAGCAATTGCATGAAACATTTCAATATTGCAAACTATACCCGGTTGAGAAAACATGTCCAACTGGTCAAAGACAACATTAACTCAGAAGTAATGTATAAATTGCACAGAATTTTTGGTAGAAAGAAGTTTTAACTTCAAGAGATCACTTTAGCCATATCCAGAATTCCATTCTAAGTAATTAAAAATAATCCGAAAGTATTAACACAAATTTAAATTTCAAGTCTTAATAATGCACAGTTGGTAATGTTTCCTTTATCATTCATTTGGCAACAGTTTGTTAATTCATCTAATGAATTTCGTTTTAATCTTACAAAACTGTTTATAAAAATTTGAAAACAATAAAAAAAAAACAAAAGATTATCCTGGTCATACCAGCTTCAAAAACGGATAAGTATGCTTTAAGCACATTTATACAACAGCTTACTAGCCCAATCGTTTAACAAAACTAAAGAATTCTTCTCTTAAACAGTTACTGTGGTGAGTATTAAAGAAAATAAAAATTCATACAATCTAAAAGTTGTCAAGATTTAAATTCGTGTGCAAAGTACAAGTTAAGAATGTGATAAAATAAACGAGGAGGAAGATAATGCAAACTGATAAAAAGGATTAAATAATTCTACTGGAACGGCATGCCTTCACAAGTTTTGAGAGCTTTAACTGGATGGAATTTAATCTTTCTGGAGTCTGGACGGAATTTAAGTTAATCATGTTTAAAAAATCTCAGGTAGCCCTTAAGCAAACAAAGGAAAATCCAATTTGTCGAATTACTTTACCTTGTGAGACATTGCCATGAAACCTGAATTCTTTCTACGGAGGCACACGACTTTCTTTGTTAAATATTAAAATAAACTTAATAATAGTGCACATAAAAATAGCTTTTAACTTACGAATGTAGATTTTTTATGATGGAAACGCAACCAATATTTCGAGCATATTGAAAGATCCAATTATTTAAATGGGACATGGATGATTTCCCAATGATGAAATTATTTAATCCTTACAAGTGAACTCTCAAGCGAGTTTACCTATCCCACACATCCAAACATTTAAATTTCAATAACTTTTAGATAACACGTTGGAATAAATGCACATTTTCTTGTCCTTAAACGTAACTA
Organism: Cryptocephalus moraei; assembly: GCA_946251905.1. NCBI lineage: Eukaryota > Metazoa > Arthropoda > Insecta > Coleoptera > Chrysomelidae > Cryptocephalus > Cryptocephalus moraei. Next base: position 16,812,945 of record OX276454.1, read on the forward strand.
TTGTGCAAGAGTCATCGAGTCCGGAAAATCAAGTCTACCAGCCAACGAAGGTACTTAAAAGAACTGAGCTAGGGGGTCATGTTATTGTTGTTTTACCCCAGCTATGATTCGCACATCGCCTTATAATAAAAATAATAATAAAGCCAAAATCAATCGGCCGGTGTATCGCCCGCAATTGCTGGGGAGGGGGGTTCAAACTTTGGCGGTTCAAATTTTCTGGTGTCAGGGTTGTAGAGCGGATGTTTAAATTTGCAATGGGTTCGGAGATTGTCACTGCGGGTGTATGTGGCTCGGCAGAGGGGACACTCGAATCGGCCCGGGAAATGCACGTGATAGTGATTTCGGATGTGCGTCACTATTTTCCCACATAACTTGCAGCGGTGCAGGTTGCAGCCGCCAGGCAACTTGTCAAACGTTAGCCGCATGTGCCAGGTTTTTGAACCTGCAAAACGAGAAAAAATAACTTTAACCATACTGTGAGTGCTTCGGCAAATGTTATTATTTCATTACGATTATTATTTGTGATAGATAGAAGGTAAAATAGTGACAGTTCTTGTGCACCCCAGAGCAGAATGCAAAGTACCATGAAATAAGGAATGTTTCGTATTTTCTCTAATCGACGAACCTCTCGCTCAATACGAAATCCTTAAAAATGGATTAACACATTGAAACCGAGATTCACCACACATCTTCCATTACGAATTGAAAGATTTTTATACTATTCCCAACTTCCCAGACCATATTCATATTCTCAAACAATAATGTGAACAAATAATCACTATTATTACATTTACCCTAATCTCATAAATAATCTTACTTGAATGACAGAACTCCAGTGAGCTCGGAGTTATATAAAAAGGGTTATTTTCAGTAAAATGAGTTTTCTTGAAACAGGCATTTCATACTCCATAACCAATAACTTATAGTTTTATTTATCATTACAATGTGCTTATAGTTACAAAAAGTTCATATTTATCTATACTAAATTGATTTACCGAAAAGCAGAACTGTTTCTGTGGTTATTCAAGAAAGCTTGTCAACTTTAAACAAGTTTGACACCAGGGCCTTTTTGAAATTCGTAAAACAAAATTGAATTCTTACTCTTAATAAACGAAAAACACATATTTATAAAAAATTAACAAACCTTGTTCAATATTATTAAATCACATCGTAATTGAATCTGTATTCCCAACAATTCCTGTTCAAGCAGAAAATTAAATTAACCAATTAAAAAAATAATCCCGCCAATACTCCAATAAATACCTTTATTAACACGATTACATTTTACATTCCTTATTTCACATTACCAGGAAGGTAGAGATCCCTAATTAAAGATTATAGAAGCGTAATAAAAAAATGCCAAAAGAATTTTTGGAAAGAGAAGACACTTAAGAATTACAAAGTTAGATAGTTACCGCCTTTGTAATACGTTAGCAATGACGTTACCATCGATTAACGTTTAGAATAAAAGTTTTTGACAGTCATTGTTAACGTATAAGAAAAAATTTAGGCATTGAACGAACTTTCTAAATTTCGGCTAGGTTTGAGTTAGAAGAAAAAGAGAGAGAGAATGGTAAGCTGCCGAGCCATCTTTCTAGTTAATTCGAGATTATTCGCAGGAAATTCAAAACTTGCATGCAACTTTGACAGATCGGGAAAGTAATTTTTTAGAGAACCCTGCACCAATAAAATTGAACGGATTTATTTACAGTAGGTAACATCATATAGTTTTCGTTAGTATTAGTTGCTGAACATGAGCTTCATATAAAACTCACACTGCCCAATGTAATACGGTCTCGAAAAGTCATTTTAGGCGCAATTTTCGCCATTATCACAATGTATAAAAATGTAAACAGGTATGGTACACTTACGTAAAGTTTAATATTCAAAGGTATCATGCACACACATTCTGTAGATTCCTTTGCACCAACATATACATAAATTGGTTATAAAATAAAGTTAAAATTATATGTTTATGTACAATAATGTTGACATGCTTGAATTTAAGGCATTAAGTTAGTAGATAAATAAAATATTCACATTGTAGAGTTGTATTAATTAGAGTAAATTTTAATGTTTTTATGGAATTACGTACAAACCAATAATTGCATTGATCTGCATATACATGATTTATTTATGATATTTAACTTCAATAAATCATATCACGAGGCACTATGTGCCCATTTGTACAATAAATGTTTTCAGCTTCCCATAGATGCTTTATTAATTTTCACAAGTATTGATCATAAATTCCTCCTCTGAAGTTAATACACATATATCCGAGAAACGATCCATTTCAAATATTATACATTTAGGGCTGGTACTTTGGGTCCTGATTAAACATCGGATTAAGTTAATCCCTGATTAAAACAGCCAGTCAACTGAATCGCAGTTATAAATAACAAACGAAAGTAGTCGTACTTTAGTTGATTGACTGTTTTAATCGGGAATTAACTTAATCCGATGTTTAATCAGGACCCAAAGTACCGGCCCTTAAAGTATTTATACAAATTACTGAATTGTTTCAATATATTTGCAGTGAAATCGTAGAAACGTTACCTTCAATAATATCTCCAGAAAATAATTCATATCATAGTCAAAAAGACCGTCTCTTTTTTGGATAAACCTTTAACAATATGGTGTAATTTGAACTTTTCACGACATACCCATGATCATTACTGTTAGTTACTTGGAACTTACCATCTATCGTGTCCGTGATTTCTGGAGGAGGTATAGTTGGTATTTCTTGATCTGGGAAATCAGGTTGATGCGGACCAAAGAGTTTGCTATCTTCCTGATGAACACTAACACTTCCACCCTAGCAAAGAAAATATAAAAAGCTAGATTTTGGACAATCTACAAGGGTAAGGGTTTCTCGATCAAATGAAACAATCTTTGAGGAAACTAACCAGAAAACCGAAGGGGATGATTTGAAAGATGTCATTTTTGAACTCTTAACATTCTTTAATTTTAAAATATTTCTTGGAGACTGAAACTACCTGTTTATTACCCAATTCAACAGATGACTTTTTTAAAGGTGTTTAATGCTTTGACTTTAATATACATTCAGTTAAACTTACTAATGCAATTTCATAAATAAGCCACTAAACACTTATTGAAACACAATGATTTTATCACTTCATAAAACAATTTTTAACGCACCTCAGATGCAAATCTATAATTTACTTCCAACAGTGTTTCAAATCTTCCTCTTTGCAGTTTAATAGGATTTAATTTAGAAAGTTTAATAGCACAGTATATAAATCAAACATAAATATTTGTGGATAAAATGCTTTCTTAAAGCTTTATTCTTTATGATACAAACAAAAAAATATTTAATTATAAGTTGTAACATTCATTAAAGATACATATCACGAATATAAAATATATTTTAATATCAACTACATGGATAACTACATTGTTATTAAAAATAAGTAATATACTATATAGGTATATGAGTATAATAAAATGCAATCAACTATCACTAGCCTTTTTTTGTTCTGAAATAATGTTTAGAAACTCTATTGGAATAGACATAATGAATGGATGCTAAAACAATGTAATTCAATTTACAATTGTAGGATAACTTGAATAGGATTAATTGATAACATGTTTAAATATGATTAAAAAATGTATATACATACCAATAAAGAAGCGTTTGAATAGGTTGTTAAAGTTACTAAAAAGGAATGAATGAGTTCAGTTTCGAAAAAAGAAGTGAATTTTATTGCAATATTAATTAAACAATTGCGCTAGTTTGAAAAACGAAATACTCGATTGATTGATGTTTTATAACGCATAATGCACCTACAACAAACACTTTCGGTAGATTAGAAGTATGAAAATCATTTTTGAATTTATCGATAAAAGATTTCTTCAACTTGACCTATGATCTTTGCATAACAAATGACACTACAAACTGTTTATTGTTTGCACAATCCTTTTTAAGGTTGAGTTTTATTACTCATTTAAACATCTTTAATCTATGTTTAAGACCTATTCAAGTTATCTTTTCAGCAAACTTAAACACCCTTTAAAACTTATAATTATAACAAAAGCTTAATTAGACGTAGTGGTGGTGGTGGTAGTAACAGTAGTTGCACTTGTACTAGTAGTATTTAAAACATTCTCATGAAATTCTCGCGCGAGACACATCCTGTGAGCTTTACACTTATCATGATGATTAACGATCTCCAATCTGAAATTCGTATTGCCTTCAGCGAAGGAAGTCCTGATGTCCGGTATATCGTGGCTCCACTTCCTGCAGAATTTACAAAACATGATGTTCTGAGACTCGTCATATTGGAGCCAAATGTAGGACTCCAGCCAGGACTGCTTGAAACGGGGGCCCTTCCTACCCGACATCATCTTAGATGTGGCTCCGCTCATTTTCGAATGAACCGTCTGCGTGGCAGAGGTCTGCATCGAGCACTCTTGAGACGATGACACCGACCTCAGTTCCAACGGGAGCGGAATCGGGGCCCTCGGATACAGCGAGGGGATATTCGCTAGGTTTATGTGGAACTCGGCCATGTTGTAGTTGTAATTTGTGAAATTTCCAAACGAACCACTGTCCTCTTGTCTCTGTTGGTTCGGATTGTCGTTCCAAGGTCTTACTACGATATTTTCGACGGTTGCTTGTGCAACTTCGGAGGATTTGTCGATTGACTGCCTCGGATCGAACTCATTCAACGGTAAGGAATGTTGGTCTAGACGGTTTTCGAGTTCGTTATCTCTCTCCATCGTCTGCCAAAAAAAGAAGGAAAGGATATGTGTGAATACAGTCATGATTCACAGCATTTTTTGTTCTTTGATTTCGTAAATACATTTGAAGATTCCACATTCGAACTTGTCTAATTTTTGATCATGTATTATAGGACATTTAAATAAAACAGCCACCAACCATCAACTGTATAACACTTGGATTATTAAAGAACTAATACTCAAGCTTGAATTTAAGAAACACATCACTTGTTAGAACCCATTAAAAAATCCTGAAGTTCAACTAAAAGAATGATTTTAATGTTGATTCATCAGCTTAACATACGTTACATGTTCAGAATCATAGATAGTTTGGATTATTCGGTGGTATGACAGAACCATCTAAAAAAACATCAAACCCATAATTTGAATTGTTCTGTCAAAATTCAATATATTTTTGTTCCAATCAAATCGTTCAGATGTATTTACAGCTGTCTCAAATCCCTTCCTTCTTTTTTTATCTTATAAAAGTAATACACTTGTATAACAAAGATCACAAAACACTGCACCACTTGCATTTACACATATCCTTAAAATAACATCTACATTCAATTGACATAATCATACTAATGTATCTAATTAAGAAACTGATCATTTTTCCCAAGAATAAAAATGTATTGTCAGTTAAGTCAGGTCAAATCACTTTAACACTTATATAATCACCCGATAATAAAATATTTCAATGAGTAATCAAAATACTTTCTTCTGAGTTTACAGATCAGTTCTTTGATTTAAAAGGGGTATCCTACAGGTTTAACATAACACCCACGTTAATTATAGTTACTATAAATATTTACCAGAAGTAATATTTCTATTCATTTATTCCAAAAGGCCAACAAGGTGATACCAAAGCATTGTATTAATACAAACGGCATAGTAAACAATTATTGCGATTTTAACAGGTTTATTTGTTTACATCAAAGAGTTATGAAGTTGAATTAAACGTTTAAGTGGCTTAAGGCCTCCTGAAGATAAATGAATTAAATATTTTACCTGTGACAGTTTTTGGTTTCAAATACAAACGTCAAATCTTCTAAAACCTATTGAGTTCTGAAGGTCTCGATTAACCAAATTTCTACTCCACTTTCCAAAATACCGAATTAATAGAATAGCTAGTTAACAGTGTACAAGTTTCTAATCGTTCTCACTTTAGTTATCGGTTTTCGCGAATTGTAAATATATAAATAACTTGTAAAACGTTCTCAATATCGAAAGTGACTGGTTAAATTGAAAAAAATAAAATAAAATCCTGTTACTTACAGTTTGCAATGCTTCTGACATCGAATGAAAAGAATCCACTAACGGGTTAGAATCATGCCCAGGCTCTTGTTTTATTAAAGGCGAGGATACGCGCATATCCTCCGGGCCAAGATTGTTCTCCCTATCGACCGGCGATATAGGGTTTAACTTTGGTAAGTTTGTATTCGATCTTTGAGATGCCTAAAAGACGAACACATCATTCAGAAAAATCTGAGCACATGTACCAAGAACAAAATATATTTGGAGATTTTAATCGGAATGTAGATTCCGATCGTGGTGTGCTTACCTGAGTATCATTGTATCTTTCAGAATTTGAATTAGCGGTCATATCACAGTTTGACAATGATTTTCTTTTTCGTTTCTCTGTTGGAGGGCTGTCTCGTTCCATTTTGTCTCTTTTTGGCACTTCCGACAACTCGTCATTTTTGCTCAGCGAGTTGTTGTCCGTGAGCCCACGTATCTGTAAGGCTTCCGCTGTTTTTAGGAACATCGGCAGGAGGTTTTGGGATACGTTCACTTCGCCCTTATACATAAAGTCTAGCAATGCTTTCATTTCGTTGTAATTGACGTCTTTAAGGAAAACTATTGGGTGTGGATGAGCATTTTGTATAAAAATTGTTTCGAAGTATGGACTACATGCTGATAGAATTGTTTGGTGTGCTTTGAAGGTTTCACCATCACAGGCTAATGTAACATCACAAAGTGCTTCTCTTCTTAAAAGGCTACTTAATACGTCCGTTAAATTTGTTGGATGGTTGTTCCAGCGTAGACAGAATTGTTGATCCATTTTTAATATTTACCTGTTGAAACAATATATTGCGATATAATAAAACCCATTACATCTATCAATTTTATAGGTATACTTGTCAAATGGTAAATTTCAAAACGTTCACTATATAGAAAATTGTGTTCCTTTAATGGAATGTAATACACCACTACTAGCCATCTGTTTTACTTCTTCGACACAGCTAGTGTGCTTTAATTGGCACTTTCCCTCACTTTTCTACATTGTTATTTATTCATTCACATTTTAAATGCAGCAACTTAATATTTATACTAACACAAAAATTTAAAAAGGAGGTATTATGCACTTCGTAAACATGGTAACAATGAGTTAAATAATTTTGATGTGTCCAACAATAGAATTTACTTCAGTACTAACGAACCGTATGTATTATTCGTGATAATTAATCATAAATGCGATTAATAAAATAAATTTATTATACATAATACATTTACCATAAATCAATTTTCATATGTATTCAGTTAAATACACAAGGGACAACTTTTAATTTTATGGATAACTGAATTAACCAATTCTGGTTCGATTTAGCATAAAGTTGCCTAAAGCAAAGTACAAAACTGGAAATGAAATTAATAGCAATTATGAATAACAATGGACAAAACACGTTTTCTAATTCAAAAATATTCTTCTATGTTAGCCCATGATATAAAACGTATGTGTGCATAAATTATTAAACACACACACACACATTCCTCGCCTATAGATTTATCGACAGACGCAACATTTTATGAAAGTTGCCGTTAATATTGAAGATTGCATTGTAAGTGATCGTTTGTAGTAAATTATCATTGGTAATTAACTGTTGAACGAATTGAACGCAACTGCTCGCGAAATCCTATTAAAATTCTAATGAATTGATTGCACATCATATAAAAATAATGATGTTTTCTAGTGACTGGGATTTGAAAAATTGTCCTTTGGGATCATTTTCATATTTCGGGTAATTTAACAAACTAACCGCAAACTAAATAATTATAGTACAAGGGGAAATTTAGGATATTATGAAACAATTAAATTTTACAAATAGTCTAATTCCTTCACTCATAAGACAGACATTTTGTGAAAACTTACTCCATAGGTTACCTCGAAGACGTTGTAATTATGGTGAACATTAAACTGAAGATTAAATTTAGGGCATCATCGAGGAAGTACCGACTAAGCAGACAAAATTTCCCAAAAATATTCACAGATAACAAAAAAGACGATTCCATTTTGTATCAATATGCTTAAAATAAATGAAAATAGGTCCATCGAGGGATTGGATGAAAAACTTTGGAAACACATTAGACGTCAAATAGAATCCATCAGAAATCTATTGGATACAGTCCGAAGGTTGCTATAAGTTCGATTGCTGTAACAATAACAAAAATCTAAGCATACCATAAACCAGTTAACCAAAAATTGGGAAATTAGTTACAACTTAAGGTGTCACAAAATGTAAGCTTGTTTTACAATAAGGTTTATTCGAACTTATCTACGTCTTACGAAAAGGGGACGTTAAGCGTCAAGTATTTAATGGAAATTTGAAATAGGTCATATTCAAAGGGCCACTCCGCTTAACCACAAGGCACTTAAGATAAGTCTGATGTGCCCTTTGGGAAATTAGTTACTAGGGTGTCGCAAAAACTAAGCTGGTTTTTGATTTCACGATAAGGTTTCTTAAAACTGACCTATGATATTACGAAAAGGGGACGTTAAGCATCAAGTGTTTAATGGAAATTTGAAATATGAGTAAAGCGTTCTTATTCGTCATATTCAAAAGTCCACTCAACTTAACAATAAGGCATTTAAGATAAGTCTGACGTTAAGCAAGATGTGCCCTTTTGGGAAATTAGTTACAACTTAAGGTGTCAAAAAAATGTAACTTGTTTTCGATTCTACGATAAGGTTTTATCAAACTTACCTATGATCTTACGAAAAGGGAACGTTAAGTATCAAATATTTAATGGAAATTTGAAATATAAGTAAAGGGTTCTTATTCATCATATTCAAAGGTCCACTCAACAATGTCACTAATATAAGTCTAACGTTAAGCAAGATGTGCCCTTTCGTGAAATTAGTTACAACTTAAGGTGTCACAAAATGTAAACTTGTTTTTGATTGTACGATAAGGTTTCATCAAACTTACCTACGTTCTTACGTTAAGCATCAAGTATTTAATGGAAATTTGAAACATAAGTCAAACGTTCTTGTCATACTCAAAGGGCCACTGGACTTAACTGTAAGGCACTTAAGATAAGTCTGATGTTAAGCAAGATGTGCGCTTTTGTTAACAAAGTTACGAATTGAGCATCGAAATCTGTTACACTTACTGTTCAGTTTCTAGAAATAAGAATAAGGACACAATAACTGTAAAAGTCTCCTTTCTGGAAAGAATTTAGGATCAATGGTGTGCATGAAAGTTTTTCTAATTAAAAATAGCAGGTAATATTAAGTAACCTTCAAGAGGATATTAGTAAAGTTGCTATCCCATTAACTAAGGGACCATTTAAAATGTCAATTAAATAAACATCAGGATGGTATTAAAATAGAATTCAAAGAATAATTCCAAGCTACAATTAGGAAGTAAGATAATAAAACTGATGAGGTTAATGTTCTTATTAATTTTTTTTTAGATTTTAGGAACAGAATAATATCACTAATAATTTAATAAAATGGTGGTTACCTTTTAATTAGCGAGTAATTGGTCTGAAATTTACCACACTAGGACGCAAATATACCTATAAAATCCCATTGTATGGAGACACTACATGAAAACGCACTTTTCACGATAAAATTCAAATGAAATTGAGAAATGAACAGACAGCTTAACACTATAGCTGCTTAGAATAGAGTTATTTGACCTAAAACTGTAACCATCTAGAAATAACAGTTATCTTTACAGGCACAATTACATATAAGAATGCATTTATAACTGCAGTAGGTACGGCAAAGGCGATTTTTACAAATCGCCCAGGAATGTCCACGTATTGAATAGGAGAGGAGAGATGCCCGGAAAGGGATCGCGACAGATGCGTGTCATATTATTTAATGCCCTTAAAAGTGCAAAGTGTGATAACCTCACAACGGAGAATCGCCGAGGGGAGAACGCGGGCCCGCCGCCGCGACGGGGCCCCGCGGGGGCACTCACCATCTTCCGCCCGTGGGACGCCCGGAAAGGGTTACAAAGTCGGCACGCTCCGGGACAGGAATCACACAACACACTGCCCGTAACGAGAGTAACCTTTACCCGCCATTGTGATTTCTGCGGGTCGGGTCCGTTCCCCTTTCCCGGGCCCGGAAAAAGGCGAGTCGGACGGCGGGGACGGGGCGCGGGTCGCCCCCGGGCCGGGTCGGGGACAGGGCCCCGGCCCGGGGGACGGGTCGCCGCTGGAAAATCGGAAAAACTCACCTTTTTTGCCTTGATTCTGACATTACAACGCCACCCAATTTTTCTACCTCCCGCGATGTATGCAACCGGCGGTACGCCGGCCCTCTCTCTCTCCCGCCAATTCAAAACGCCCGCACCCTTTACTCAACTTATCGTTCTCGAACACCAGTTCTTACTTACTAATCTTAATTCTACTGATCGTTTACCAAAAATTACTGTGATATACATTAAACTGACTGTTTAAACGAAAGAAAACTTTGACTTGTCGTAAGAGTTGCCTAGTCCGCGGGCGCTTCGTTTTTCTTGCTTCCTTCTTCTTCCTCGTCTCATCCTTATTTTTCTTCTTCTACTCCTTATATTCTTCTGCGTCATTGTTGCGTTAATTGATGACATGTGCAAGATGGCTAAAAAGCGGTGCCTGCTCGAGATGATGACCCGGAAGTTCTCGCGTACGGTTGCGTTCGAAAATTAAGGAGAACAGACGGCGTACTAACTTCACATTAGTGATCATCCTAATTAATGGATGTAGTTAATTACTTGAGGGAAAATTGACGAAACGAACTTTTTTTAAAGATAAATAGGTATATTTTTTAGAAAGCAATTAAAATCCGGCCTTGCAATAAGTACCCACGTAGCTGTGCTGAAATTAACAATGATGCGAAAGTAGCGATTATTTATTGAAAAGGTTTAAATTATTATTACTCTCGCGAATAACTGCCACGTTCAAAAATGACTAGGTATAGCATATAATAAAGTCTTATTTCTATCCATTCTACACCCTAAAGAACGCTTAAGATTTGATGAAGAACTCTGATCGATGAGGATATCAAACAATTCAATGAAAAGCAGTAAAGTCCAAATAATTTTTGGAGAAATGCATGATTTATTGATCGTTATTAATTCCAAATTATAAAGACTTATCGATGGCTAGTTTTCGTTAAAAATTTATCATCTGTCACAATGTATCTAGTGAAGGAAACAAAAGTTCAAAATGGACAAATCATATCGTTGCAAAAGTCGACATTCGTTCGTTTGTCGACAGTCGACAGTTGACAGTCGTTTTGTAGCATATATACATACAATTTTCCTTATGCTTATGTCGTTCAAACGTCTATAGAACATCTATTTTTTCTATGACAAATATTTTGAAGGCGTCTTTGTGGTATTTAGGCACACGGTAGAGGTGCAGAAGGTTCCATTTCGTCCCATTTGATTTTCCTCCTTTCTGCTACAATCTAAGGACCAATAGATTCTTCTTCATCAATATATATCTAATCCTTCAAGTTCGTTTTCCATATATGCCTCTTGCTCAATATCTTGCTTGACGGTGTCAAGTATACTTGTGTGTACTATTGTGATATTACAGCAGACCCTTTCAGTCTTTATTATACCACCTTTACATGCAGCCATTACCGCTGCTACTCGCACTGTCCGTTGTCCTGCCCTGAATAATTCCAGGGCAACTTTTGAAGCATGCAACTATTTACATGCGGCCACTGCGGCTGCAACGCCCGCTGCTCGCTGTCCTGCTCGCAGTATTCTCCCTGATTCTCCTGGTGGTAGTCAACTGAAAGGACAGAGGACAGGACAGCCGGCAGCATGTAAATAGTCGTTACCGCTCGTGCTGCTGCTCATGCTGCCGATCCTTTGACTGTCTTGCGAAATACCGCCACTGAAGGGAGCATGCGGCAGCGGCAGTGGCATGAGCAAAGGCAGCGCGAGCGACGCGTTTACATATTCGAGCTGCTTACTTCCCTGCCCAATTCCCTGCTCACTGCCACGGAAGTGAGCTGCATGTAAAGGGGGTATTAGAATTGTCTATTGCTTCATCATCGGCCTCAGCCTTGGTCTACTCGTACTGTTATGGATCACTACTAGGACCATTAGTTTGATTTTGCTTGATGTAGCCTAACCAAGATGACGTAAATTTGGTTAAAGTTACGTAGATCATAGTACATTATATTGAAGGGTTAAATACGTCCCAAATGTCTCATATTTATTCTTATAACCTTATTTAATATCTCTTATCCTATATTAATTTGCGCACAATGGTACAGGTGCAGCAGGTTCCATTTGGTTCCATTTGATGTTCTTCCCTTCTGCTGCAATATAAAGACCAATAGATTCTGCTTCTTCTGCGTCTAATACTTTATTAGGTTCATTTTCCATATCTGTCTATTGCTGAGTACTTTGCCTGCTGATGTCAAGGACTTGTGTGCACTATTGTGATATTACATCAGTCATAGATAGCGTAAATTTGTTGGTCACTTATTAGAATATAACACTTTGAAATTACGTTGAAGGGTTAAATACTTCTACTAAATGTCTCATATTAATTGTTATAATCTTATTTAATACCTACGTATTATCATATATTAATTCTCTCGGTTGGTGATTCATTAAGTGGATTACCGGGCAGTCTCTTAATCTTCCGTTAAATTACTCTTCAATTGGAACGGTAAACCTTCTAAACTATACTACTTTGTCATTATTATGCTGCATGCTTATTATCATACTATGGTAATATTATTACATTATTAGCTCATCAAAATAAGCCGTAGTAGGTGTGGGTATAGTGGTCATCCTAAAGTTCAAAAGTCCCTTGATTTGACATAAAGAGCCATATGAGTATGAAACCAAGTATATGCAATGTAGCTGAAATATTAGTATAGTCACAGTGAAACAATAAAGCATTAGTTTCAAAACTATTTTTATTACAAAATATTTTTAGGCAAAGTCACTCTGGTAGAATGATTTCAGATGAGATGCAACAGTACCTATTTTAACATTATTACATACAAACTACAATTTAAGAACATAGTTCACAAAAAAAATCACACTGAGCAGCATATTCAACCCTCTCTCTTTTTTTGGATTTTGACAAAATGTTTGAGCAGTAGAAAAACTTGTCATCTTCCTGCGCATCATCGTCAATGCTGCGCTTGTATCATATTTAACAGGAATTCTCGATTTTGCTTCTATTCATCTTACTATTAAACACTTGTCTCTTAACTGGTGCTATTTGTTTCTTAGATTAGTTTTAGCTTATTCTTATATGGAATGTCTGTGATGTTTGGGTGCTTGGGGAATGATCAAAAGTACCTAGTTTCTTTCAAACGTTCCAATATTTCATCCCAAGATCGTCGTGGCTGTTCCAAAGGACAGTTAAAATCATTTTTCTGGGTATCCATTGGCATAAATCAATGTCTTCTTTGATCCTTAAGTTTGCACTTTGATTTCTGGCAGATCAGTTCTTTGTTTGGATGTTTGGGAAATTTCTAAAGTGGTTTCTTTGAAATGTTAGAATTTCTTCCCAAGAGCGTCCTGGATTTTCCAAAGGGCATTTAACACCATTTATGTGGTTTTCGATTGTAGTAAATCAATATATTTTCTTCGATCTTCCAATTTGCACTATAATTTTTGGCGGTTCAATTATTTGAAAGTTTGGGAAATTTTCTAGATCCTTTGAAATGTTCGAATTTCTTCCAGAGATCATATGGATAATCCAAAGGGAAAATAATTTTTGTGATTTTGGTTTGTCATAAAACAATATGTTTATCAATATATACAATCAATAATAAATTAATATATTTTCTTTAATGTTTAAGTTCGCACTTTAATTTGTAGCAGTTCAATTCTTTGTAAAATTTTCGAAAGTGGTTTCTTTCAAACGTCCCAATTTCTTCTTAACATCTTCTTGGATTATCCAAAGTGCGTTTAATATCATTTTTGTGATTTTAGATTGTCACAAATTAATATAATTTCTTTAATGCTTAAGTTTGCACTTTAATTTTTAGCAGTTCAATTCTTTTTTGGATGTTTGGGGAATTTTCCAAAGTAGTTTCTTAAAAACGTTCCAATTTGTTCCCAAGATCTTAATCTTTTCATTCATTTTAATTTCTGCATTCATCAGATTATTTGATGAAGCGATTTACCAAAGTTACTAAAACGACCGTTAAATATTGGGGTTTAATTTTAAGAAAGGTGATATATTGTAATGAAATTTACTTTAATTTTAGAAAAAAATGTATTTGTGCAATTTTTTGAAAAGTAGGTGCATACTCCTAGAAGGCAGCCATTATATCAACCATCAAATGTTTAATGGAAATGTAAATTTCATTGCATTTCTGAGACTATTACTAAAAACGTCAGTTGATTTCATTGAATATTGTTAAGTGAAAATACTACTATTGCCGTTTAACTATAAAACACATTTTATTACTACAAATAATAAATTGCGTTGGATTCTCATTAAAACAGGCCGAGCTGAATCTCAACATTTCTGCAAAGAAATTTTATATGCAATTAACTAAGTAATTCTTCCATCTTGGAATTTCGTTTTTTCCCTAACAATCCTCCTCGTATTTAAATAAATAATTTCCGACTTCCCTTCGATATATCCTAATTTGCATTAATAGAATGCGCAGTCTTTTCACATGTAGATAACTACATACTAATTTTTTACTTGAAATCCTCATCTGCATACGGACAACAGAAAACGCGTCACTCGTTCCGTTATATAAGTACGATCAGTTTGCTTCATTAAACATACGTAGACATATATCTATGTCTATTATATAGATTGAATTGATGTTATACCTTACTAAAGGCAAAATCTATTAAAACGATTTAATGATCCCCATATCCTGTTCCAGGGAATTCCAACATCAGAATCCGCCGTAAAAATTTTAACGTTCCAAATGTTAAGGTCTCTGTTAATTTAAAACTTAATCACGACCGAACTAGGATCGTCGACATTTTTACGGGCCCGATCGCAATTTTAAACGTGCCGGAATTCTGACCGCTTAATTTGCTGTTAGTTGGGCGATAATAGGCAATCTAAAGTGTGTAAGGTACCTAACTACCCTTTGAACGAACAAGTGGACACGTAATGTATGTACATGAAGAATAAGTGGATTTTTTTGAAATTTGCGTTCACCAGAAGAAGAAGCTGTACGTTAGGATTTAAGTATGTTCAAATTAGGGTACTGCTTTATTGATTGGTTAGATTAGAGAACAATTTCAAGGGTATGATTCGTCATTCGAATATATATATTATACATATATACATATACATATATAGTATACGCATGAAGGCATATAAACGTTATTCTCTGTGAATTGTAAACCGGTCCTAAGTGTAATTTCCGCATGGTCAGTTTGAATTGCGATCGAAATGCAATGGAGTTAACCTGTTTACTCAATGTAGGACGTCACACCAAATCAATTATTCCTCTATCGACCCCAAATTGTACCCAAAAAATATTTTAACATCGTGAGTTGTTTCAGTGACATTCCCCACCGATTTCGTTGTCAAATTTTCCGTGCGACGTAAATTTTATAAGCGAAGCGCTAAAAATAGCATTTTTTGGTTGTCATTTACCATAATAAAATACGTATTTCAGGATCACGGCGGAGTTTTCTGCACTGGAACCGGATTGCTAGCAATGCTCGTTCGATATCTTTTCGTCCTTAGCGATTTATCTAAATGTATGCCTTTTACTGGCGCCCGTCCAAGCCAAACCAAAGAGCGAATAAAATAGCACATGTCGGGCGTTTTCTTGCCAGACTTTCCTAGGTATATAGATCGGGAATATGTAATCTTGGGTTTTTATTGTAATAATATATTTTAATCTGAAGTAGGAATCCTCGTGGGATAATATCAGACTTGCGTTATTGTTACTGGTGTAGTGCGTTTATTGCGGTATTTATTATAGTTATACCGGCATTTACTTGTCATTGGTGAGATATAATTTGAGGAGTCAGTAGAGCGAAATTAACCATTGATTAGTGTCACAGTTTCGAAAAACGTAAACGTGCTCTTGTAGTTTTGGCGAAATCGCAGTTATCACCATTAAACTTACTTCCTGTAACGAGTTGGTATAACGGAATTAAGGTATGCCGTCTCATGACAGCTGTACTACGTTGAATGTTTTTAGTACTTTTGAAAAACCTGTAGGTGCGGTTAACGGTTTGGCGAATTCGCCATTAAAAATTATTCGCTTCATTGTAATCTTTAAGTAAAATTACTATACTATAAATTACTCGCTTAAACTACATGAGGTGCGTTAAATAGTTAATATCCATTTAAAATGTAGTGTTTCAGTCTTTGAAGTGCAGTCTAAGTTTTGGTGATTACGCACAATAATATTACCTTATGACGTGAGTGAAATGCGAAAATTAAAAGACAGGTTAAAGTTAGTGTGTTTGTTTTCTGTACAGTATAGTTTTAATGGTTTGTTTAACTTGTAAAAAATAAGAAATACATTATCAAAATATCTAAGATTTTACTAGAAACATTTACTAAAAATGGGTGAGTTTTCTTACTTTTCCATACTTTATTGTGAATATTCGGCACTCGATCAACATTCACAATTTTAAAAACCTTTTTGAATCGTATTTCGAAAAGATTTAAAAAAATAACGAAAAGTGAGAAATGAAAAATGTCTTTCAAAGAAGATTTTACCAAAAATGTTATTAAATTTCATTACACATATTCGACAGTAAAATAGATGTTTAATATAGTATATCTGGAATACTATAACTGATAAAAAGCTTTGGTAAAGAGCTTTTCTGAGGAGATTTATCCGGAAGTATTATTTAACTGTATTATGCATATTCGAAATAAGAATACACATTCAAAGTTAAAAAAAAAGTTGAAGATGATTTTGGGAAAATTACCAGTAAAATTGCCGGTAAAAATCCTCGGCAAGTGACAAACCTCGGCTCGTATACACTTGCCTTGAATGTTAACATGTCTTTACACTTCTTGTTACTTAAATAACTATTGAATGGGTTTAATATTTCTGGACATATTAGCAGAATAGGTAGTCTAGAGCGCGATTTAGTTGCGTTCTTTTAGTAATCTGCGGCAAGTCTTGTTCTGTGGAATTTTTATTCTATTAATTTCTGTCAGGAGGAAAAAGTATGATAACTTAGTTACAAGAGGTAAATTTAGTAGGTATGAGGTATTAGTAAATTTAATTAGTATTTAATAATTAGTAAAGTCAGATTTAAGAAAAGCTTCAAAGTGCTAAAATTGATAAATAAAAGAATCTTTTAGCGAAATTTCATAGTTTAAGATGTCTTCGTTTTCCGCACTCCGACCGACGTTAATACTACATACACCTTGCTTCACTCTTATGAAAGATATACGGCGGTACAATAAATGTGTAAAGTTTAAAGGAAATTCTTTTTCCGAGAAGTTTTAATTAAAAATGTTAGTAAACTTTTCCTAGGAATGTAAATGGCAGTATTTACATTCCGTCGTCTAGGAAAAATAATACACGAATGTTATTTGCCATTTTAATGCTACGTATCTATGCATATAAGAGCGATTTACGATAGCGGCAGCGTGAAAAAAATATTTATTATATTTCTGCTCTGTCGCGTAGTTATTATTTTCCGGATACTTAAGCATTCTCTGAAATGTATTAACATTTTTTGACAATCAAGCAGTAGGTTTATTTATAAGAGTTCAAAATGTTCCTGTAAATTATATTTACATTTTTTTTTCAAATATCCTATTCCTATCCTTTCATATTTTTCTAAAATTCAATTGAACGACTTCAAATTATATTGAAATCTGATTCACAAATATCTTAAAAACGTTATCCTTCATAGTGCAAAATAAGATCTAAACGAACCATCAAAAAGTAATTAATTGTCGTCAAACTGTAATTGTTGGCTTATGGAATATGTGTTACAACAAACAACGACTGAATAATTGAAATTTTAATTTTGACAATGTTAAAGACGTTGCAACTATTTCTGAAATATTCAATCAAAAATTATTGTATCGCTCGTCACTTGCAATAAATTTAAATTTCATGTATTTTTACGACTCAATAAAATTCACGTAAAATACTCACTTATAGAATACGAAACAAATAGTGATTGAATAATTGAAACTTTAATTTTAACGATATTAAAGCAGTTGCAACTATTTCTGGAATATTTAATGTAACAATTCCGTCGCTCGTTGCTCTTGTAATAAATTTAACTTTTATACACTTTTACGACTCAATGAAGTTCACGTAATATTCTTCAAAAGGTATAAAATACGTAATAAATGCATAAATTGATCATCGCGTTCGTTAACTCAGCAAAGAACCGGTATTTAAATTTAGACGAGGGAAACGGAAATCCTAAATTTCGTAACAAGTTTGATTAGTTATTAGTTATTACATTTAGTTTAAGTTTCAGCCTTCACAGGATGCTTCAAATTTAAGGCAAAAAGATAATTTTGGGATTAAATCAATTAAATCAAATCTATTGGGAGAGGATTAAAGCTACCTGTTTAACAGAGAAATTGAAATTTAGTGAACTGTTAAATGAAAGGTACGAACAATGAAGAATGAAATGAGGATTACATTGTTAAACTTGGTCAAAATTGTGGATTTTCCACTTCTCTGTAGGATAACATTCAAGGCGCCTATTGGAAGAGTTTTAACAGACAGTTGTTAAAACCTGTTTAACAGAGAAATGAAAATTTAGTGAACTATTAAATAAAAAGTACGAATAATGAAGAATGAAATGAGAATTACATTGTTAAACTTGGTCAAAATTGTGGATTGTCCACTTCTCTGTAGGATAACTTTCAAGGCGCCTAATTGGAAGAGGATTAAAGTTACTTGTTTAACAGAGAAATGAAAATTTAGTGAAGTATTAAATGAAAAGTACGAACAATGAAGAATGAAATGAGAATTTAATTGTTAAACTTGGTCAAAATTGTGGATTTTCCACTTCTCTGTAAGATAACATTCAAGGCGCCTATTGGAAGAGGATTAAAGTTACCTGTTTAACAGAGAAATGGAAATTTAGTGAAGAATTTAGTAATGGAGGGTACGAATCATGAAATATGAAATGAGAACTAAATTATCAAACTAGGTCAAAATTGTGGGTTCTCCATTTTTCTCTATGATAACATTTTTAATTAAAGCGGTAGTGAGTTTTGCAATGTAACTGAAGTCTTTCATAGAATTCCATACGAGTAGCAATGAACGTACAAGTAATTAAACATATTTTACGTAACATGGATGAGTTTTACATTAATAAACGGCGTCGATGACTCTTCAGTGGAGCGGATCCATCCTCTTGAGATCTCCTTCCTCGGTGCGTTAACACAAAACCAACATCTAAATCGGCATGCATTAAGAAAATGACTTCAATTCTATTCATTAGAACCTCCTAGTTTAAGCATGCACGGAGTTCTTTCATGAAATAGCGTGCAATTAAAATTCTCCCTTTGAGGATCTGAAGTTGCCTTTTCAATCGCGGGGGGGTAGCGCATCGCCCCTACTGACAGGATGTTACCTCTGGGATGCAGCCGGATCGATCACGGATTACCTTGAACTTGATCTCGATGAAACCTGTTGAATCGCACGTGGCAAATTATTCGGGGGTGGCTGTTACAGTCCGTACCGGTATTCAAACGTATTGTCACCGCAAACGATTAATTAATCGGGCGCGATTTAATGGCCGATGGGGAGGAAGGACGGGGAGGAGGACGCGACTCTGGGAGAGCCCTCCGGGATCGGGAATGCCTTCCTGGATCGTTCGGGAGAGCAGCGAGCGTTTCCACGGGACCGACTCAATCACCGCGAAGTGCAGGCGAAACTAATCTAATTATTTTGCAAGTTTGGATTGTGTCATCCCCTAGTGGTTGGAGAGCATGTGCAATAGTGCATGGTGACGAATTCCTCCACCACGTTGCAAGAGGTATTTTCATTAAGGCCATTGGGTGTCCGTCCCTCCCACTTTTCTCACGGCGTCCAGGCCGTTTGAACGCCCCTCTCGCATAGATTCGATGAAAAATGTATATGTCGCTACGTTTTAATTCAATTAAAGATTTAAACCTAATAAAAAAATTCAAGAAGTCGATAACAATCAGGTGTATCAGAAAGTGTATTATTTTAATAGCACATAATAATTCAAATCTTATAATAGTAATTAGTGTTTCTGTATTATTAATTTTTGATGTTATAAGAGAAATTATTATAATTGTGCTGATTTTCGGAATTTGAGATATTGGCATTTCTGGACGTTTTGAAGTCGAAAAACATGTTTTTCGAAACATGACTGTATGTGTGTATGTATGTATGTGCGTGTGTAGTGGAAAGTTGAGATTTTGTATTTAAGCTGGGTGTCCTGAAAATTCGTCATAAATTTCGTCAGAATCAGTTAAGGGCAAAGGGCATTTTACTCACAATTTTTAGTTTTTTTTTGGATTATCTCAAAAAATGGTCCAACGGTTTTTCTTTCTTCAAACTGTGTATGTTTGCTTTACTGTTCAATCCTTATTGATTGCCGTTATCGCTAACTTGACTGATCTTCTGCAAAGGGCTCTCTACTTTTGTGAATGTTCAGTTTTTCTCAATTTTCTCCAAAATCGCATCACCGATTCTTACCAAATTTTAGACTTAAGCTGAACTAACTAATTGCTACAGCTTTTATTTGAAAAATTTTTTTCTAAGATATCCCTAAAGGGCACTTTAGTCCTAAACATTTCCAATTCCTCAATTTTTTTTCAATAAGGCTTTGAATGTTTTCACTAAGGCATCATATTTTAATTAACATATTAAGTATATACTACAATTTTTATTCAAAATATTTTTTTCCTAAAACTGTAATAAAGGGCACTACACTCTTAAGAATTTTTACTTTGTACAATTTTTTTTAAAACGGTTGTGGTGATTTATACCAAATCTCATAACTTAAATTAGCTGTTTAATGCCTATACCTTCTATTTGAAACATTTTTATCTAAAATCACACTTCCATAAATGGAAGTTTTTAGAGTAATTGTTCAGTCTAACTGATACATCTCCATCAAGTAAAGTTGTTTTTATTTGTTGCAAGTCGATGATTGGATTCCGATTTCGAAGTATGGACATTGTAATTTCTTGATTTCATATTACATAAGTAAATTTATTTTTTGCGCAACTCGGTTGAAAATGTGTCATTTTTATATACCTGTACCTCGCGGAAAGCGACGAGTTGCCGGCCGACCAGCTCCGAACGTACTTTTCCGCCCTAGGGCGGAAAAGTGTGCATTCCCCCGCCCGGCATAGAGATGCGGGCGTAGAGATGAGCGAAATATTACGAACTGTGATTGGTTAAAACGATTGCTCTTTGGTCGCTTACGCACAGGAAAATGGAATTTTCCGCACTAGTGACTTTACACTTCGCAAAATAATTTTTTTTCGATGTTGTTTACTTTGTAACTATAGTTGCCAACAAAATTGACAAAATGGACTTTTGTAGATTTAAAAAAAAAATCTAAAATTTGTTAATTTCGTCTTTTTTACTACTTCCAGAAAAAATTTAGTACAAAGCACGTCAGTAATATGTATTTATTGTATAAGTGTTTTAGACAGCGTTTTATTGAATAATGTGAATACAGTTAATATAATAAATTATTTCATGACATAGTGAATAAAACGCGACTCAAACACGAATGCAATATAACGTTTTATCCACAATTACAAGCCCACCTTATTAAAATTATTGAAACATCACATCAAATTTCTGTTCCGTAACGTCCTATTTCAAGCTCAGTGAAACTCAGAATACTATGCGCGCTAGTTGCTAAGGTGTTTTACTATTGATATAAATGTTAATGTTAATAAGTAATTTTCGAATAAATTTGTATCAATATATTAGTCTTCCATTTTTGTAACAGTGGAATAAAGTAACTTTATTCCTCTAGTGAAATAAAGTAATTTTTTTCCACACGTGAATCAAAGTCCAATAATTATAAGGTGATTGTGATTGTGTAAATGTTGGAGCATTTCTTCCTCTATCTCGCCAGGACTAGGAGCTTTCCCGTCTTTATTTAGAGAAATGGCTTTATGAACCCCTTTTGTTGTTATTGGGGGTCCTGTAATGTCCTTAGATATTTCTACTCCTGACCGTTCATCTTCGAATAGTTTTTCTATGTAATTTTGCCATGTTTGTGGTTTTCCTTGTACATCTGTCATTTTTTGTCCATTTTCATCGACAAGCTTTCCATTAGTTTTTTGTTCTGTACAGTCCTGCTGCCTCCTTCACTTTCTTATGGTGATTAAAGTGATCATATCGCCGGTGCCTACGAAGAGTATAACTCTGAAAAACGCGGCGAAGAGTATAACTTTCAATAAACGAAGAGAAAACAATTATTATTGAAAAGTATGCGTTGAAAAAAATTACCATGAAATCATTTAAATTTATAATTAGAGAAGGCTATGATTTTTAAATTAGGTTGGCAACACCAAATGCTGTCAGTTTCTTTTAAATTGTCAAAGTGACGCTCCAAAATGTTTAATTTAGAGCATAAGATTTTTCTTATGGAGAGTTATTTTAAGAACGCCGAACGGCAAGAAAATGGTGAATGGAAGTGTTCCATACAACGGTGCGTAGATGATTTCCAAAATACATTCCTTAATTTTCCCCTTGAATACCCAAAATTGGTTTAACAAATCTTATTGTAACGCGAAATGTAAACAGCAGAGCGAAATGTGTTTACTCTTGTTGGACCTCGTTGGCTTACCTCAAAGGAACGGCGCTACGCTTAATTGAGCCTGCCGCCAACATCTTATTAAAGAAGGAATCATTCCCAACCTCTCTAGACCTTTCTACATAAAAAAGAACGTTCGAGTAATTTCAGGCACTATCGCGAACACAACCAAAATGTATATAAGCGGGCTTACGGTCGGAGAAGGGAAGGAGAATTAGACGTGAAGCGCGACATAGTAAACAAGGTGAAAAGCGAGAGCGTATAAATAAATTAATAATTAAGAGTGCTATATAAATTAATTAGTTAGGAAGTAGTTAAGTGTGTTATATAAATTAGTACAGTAATAGTCTAAGATAAATTAAGTAGTGTGTAGTGAATAATTAGGATAGTGTAAATAAATTAGAAAATAAACGTTACACTATCAATGTGTGGAGAAGTTTTGTAATGTGGGGACTGTTGGTCGAAAAGCTGGTAGCGGAGCCCCCCAAAAGGGGCACCTGAGGTTGTGACAGATGTTGCAGCACGAATGGAACAATCTCCTAAAAAATCTATCCGCAGGCTTGCACAGGAGACTGAACTTTCTTATGCAACTTGCCAAAAGATCTTAAATTTAGATCTTAATCTATATAAAATAATGGCTGTTCAATAGCTCCTCCCAAGAGATTTTGGTGCTGGAATGAAATATTGTCAATGGTTTTTAAATAATTTGAATGATAACAACATATTGGATCTTACGTTTTTTCCGACGAAGTATGGTTCCATCTATCTGAATATATAAACAAACAAAACATGCCTATTTGGTCCACAGAAAATCCCCATGAGTTTGTTCAATCTCCTCTTCAAGGGCCGAAAATTGGTGTTTGGTTAGCGTTAGCATTCTCCAGAAGACGCATATTTGGTACTGTTTATTTTTAAGGAACTATCAACGCTGAGAGATATCCGTATAATTTATTTGAACCGTTTTTCCAAAATCTTTAAGACGATTAACTCTTGCATGGGTACTTTCAACAGAATAATGCTACAGCTCACAAGACAAGGTGATGTGAAGTGGAATTTCTCTCCAGAAGTCCTGATTTGTCTATCCTAGATTATTTCATTTTCCCATACCTTAAAAATAACGTTTTTAAGAATAAACCCCAGAATCTTGAAGAACTGCAAGGGGCAATTGTTAACGCATGCAACACTGTGACTGTCCAAATGTTGGAATATGCCTTTGAAAATATGAAACGGCGAGTTATCAGTCGTATCCGATCAAGAGGAGAACACCTTGAGCATTTTCTTTAATTTTCAATAAAACTGCATTACTTTCTAGTGCTTCATTTCCTTTCAATCTCAACCACTGAACTGGAAAACCTTAAAGGTCAAAATAATTATCAAAATGTTTACATAACCTCTAATTTGTGTGTGTATGAGAGTAGTTAACGTCTCCTTTTTGCTGCAAGGCTAATCTGGACGAAACTCTAATTTACACAGCGAGTCACGTTAACAATTCAAATTAAACGACTAGGCTATGGGAGTTGGTGTTGCCAACCTAATTTGAAAATCATAGCCTATTCCAATTATAAATTTAAATGATCTCATGGTACTATTCGATAAGTGTCAGCGAAAATAATTACTTCTGATTCCGAGTCCACGAAGGGTATAACTCCTAATAATATACGCGCAATACGCGGCGATAAAAAGAATTGCTTAATAAGTGTCGGCGAAGAAAGGTATATTGCTGTTTGTGTGTCCGCGAAGAGTATAACTTCTCATAATACGCGGCGAAAAAAGAATACAACTTTTTATATATCTAGTTGCCTTTGGAAAGTTATAGTTTATAGCGGTAGTTCGTTTTGTTTCATAAATAGTAGTTGTCAAATAACTGTAAGTGTACGCACACATAATAAATCCTGTTACAAAAACCAACAAATGTGTTTCAAAATGATTGTCATCTAGTTGGCGTTGGAGTTTCTGTGCATGTAATTTTTGATGTGCCGCACTCTATTGATGTGAACCTATCTAATTCTGACAACAAGTGTCACTTGTTGTCACACATTGTCAAACTGGCAATCAGTACTGCTGATAATTAACGGCCCTTTTCAGGGCCAAAACAAATACTACAAATAGACAAATACTCAGAATTCGTTTTCTTTTGACAGAGAAAAACCAAAAGTCTAAACAGGTTAAGCTGGTTATTTTGAGGTTATGTATAGCTAGTAGAAACTCCTATTTTCGCAAGGCGGGTTTTTTATTTTACATGGGAGTTCCACAGCGGACTAGATGACAATCATTTTGAAACACATTGTATAATAATTTTATAAATAATTTTTTATCAGCAAATTTTTGTAAATTATAGTCTTCGTCGACACATTAAAGTGAATTACATTTTTCGCAGTCACACATTGGGAAATAATTTTTTTTCGTTACAAATCTTTTAGGAGTTGTACGGTTGTACTCTTCGCGGTCATGTAGAGGAAAATAATTTTTTTGTCGACTATTATCAAAAAGTTAGTTTCTTCTCGGCAGTTTTTTGGAGGTTATACTCTTCGCGGGCATTCACACTTACAATTCATCCAGTCATCTTTATTTTAAAAAAAAAATACATTTACGTTTTTACAGGAATACTTAAAATCAAGCTTAAAAAACCGTTGGATCTACCTAACTAATTACTTTCTAGTTACTTCTGCAGAAAATATACCGTTTAAAATACGTCAATTTTTATTACCGACCTACTCGTGTAAGATGAGATTCTTGTTGTTTAAGCTGCGCTATTTACATTTCATCAGTAGAATTTTCCCCGTCGTCGACATTTCTGATTTCTCTCCGGGACAAGGGAGGAATTTAATTTGTCTTCGCAGTCGTTGCGATGTAAACTTTTGACGTCTCAGGCCAGGAGCCGTCATTCCCGGTTAATCGTTACTGCACTCCGTCAAGGTCGGGAGTGAGTCCGATTCGCCTCGGTAACGGGACCGACAGAACTTTTAAATCAATATCGATTCCATTCTGGAGTAAAAGTAGGGTAATTTTCGAATCCAGCGGACTAGATTTTGATGTCCTTCTTCTATTCTTATTAGAATGATGCAGGAATTGCATTTCGTTGATTAAATTTAATTTACTTATGTAGGAATGTAATGTCGAGTCTCATAAAAATTTAGTTTACTCTTCTCTGGAAACTCGAAACCGCTCGGGTTGGCCTTAGCATTTTACAGAAGCGTTAATTTCGCAGCTTATTCTAAAAAAATAATACACCACAATAATTACAAATCAATCAATATTTTTCTGCTTATCTGAAATAACTACCGGAGTTGGCTAAAGTACGTAGTTCATTAAATGGCGTCAGGAATTCAAAGTACACTTATTCCAAGTTTAGTACATTTGCGCGAAAACATCAACACAGCCAAAGCCGTTAGTGACGTCACAAGTTGGTGAACTTCTAGACTAAATTGCTACGAAATTTTTTAAATTTATTTGCTACCACACTTCCACTACATGGAATGAAAATCAGGATCTTCAACTTGTCGTCAACCTGCAAGGTTTCTAAGTAGCCTTCCCATTATTTCTGGAATCTAAGAAACTGGTTAACATAAATCTTTGGAGATTGGAGGCATAATTTTCCAGGAAATTCTGGAAAGGCTTATCGGTTCTTAAAACCTGCAACCACCGAACACTTCAAGGAAACTTAAAGACATTTTCTGGGCACCATAGAAACAGCAGTTTTCAACTTCATTTGGTACAATTGGACCCTAAAGAATATGTCTCTGAGTGGACGTTGGGTATCCTCTTTTATTTTCCAAAGCCGGGCTGTGTGCCCCTTGCTTCTTTTCCCGCTGTTTATTTTCCTTGTTTCACTCTAGTCTTCTTTGTTCTTCTCATGTTTCCCTCTGGTTTCTTGCTGTTTCTCCTGTTCTTCTTCTTATCTTGTCCTCTTCTGTTTCTTCTTCCTTAGTCGTCGTCCTCCGATGGTAGTAGCGCTAGTCTTGGTCTCTTCACTTTTGACTTTTCCTCTTCGTCGTAGTCGATGGCCTTCCTTATTAGCGGGTTTTGGTGCGTCTCCATTCTTCTTATTGTATTCCTCGTCCTGTCCCTAATTTCCTTCTTGATGGTTTTCATTCCTAAGTCCCTCCGTAGTTGCTCGTTCCTCATGTACCATGTGCGTCCGTCATCTTCCTCATTATCTGGTTCTGTATCACTTCTAGCTTCTTGATGTTGGTGTCCGCTGTTTGTCCCCATGCTGCTGCTCCGTATAATATAATTGGCTTGATGCTTGCTTCATAGATCCTCTTCTTTATTCTTAGTTGTACCTTGCTTCCTCGTCCTATCATTGGTCCCAGTTGGTTTAGTCTCTGCTTTGCCTTCTTCGCTGTCTCCTTGATATGTTTTCCCCATGTTAGTCTCTTGTTGATGTGTATTCCTAGATATTTGACGTCGTTGCTCCATTCGATATCCTTGTCACCCACTTTAAATCTTCTTTCCTATGCATATCGCTTGCCTCTTCTCCGGGTTGATCCTTATCTTCCATTTCTTCGTCCACTCTTCCATCTTGTCAACTTCCCTCTGTAGATATTCCGCTGCTTTCGTTGTGTGTAGTGATGTCGCTGCCTTCGCCGTGTCGTCCGCGTAGATGTATGTCCTCGTGTGCCCTCCTAAGTCCTTCCTGGATATGTCGCTCGTGTAGATGTTAATAACCGAACGGTCTTCATTTTTTCTAAATTTTACATTTGTAGTATCCTTCTCCGGTTTCTAGAATATGTGAAACCTAAGCAAATCGTATAGCCGTATAAGATAATTCAATTTTTTTAATTTAGTTTTCTCTTACAGACATGTTGGAAACCTCGAAACATTTAAGAAAACTTAAAATATTTATTAGTAAACCTATAAGGTTTCCAGGCAGCCTGATAATCTCCATTTTAAACTTAAAGGTTATAAATTCTATTTGGTACTACAGTAATACAGGTACTACTCAGATCTGAATGTGGAAGACCAGAGAAATATGCAATACCTTTCAAAACTGTGGAACATTCAAAGCAACCTGAGATAGTTTCAGGGAAACCTGCTTTGAGACAATCTCTAAGGGTTATTACGCATATGGACGCCTTTAAATTAAACTAGGCACATTTTGTATTTCAAAATAAAAACCATTTATTTACTTAAATAACACTTAACTACTAATACAAATAATATCAACAACATTTATGGAAAATTGTAGTAACGTTTTACCCAAAATTATACATTTATATTACGTAACTTCGAATCGAATTTTTAATTATAATTATCGGTTTTCTTCATTAATTACACACTTTTCGCTTATTAATCAATTTAGTTTATTCAGTAAAAAAAAGGTGAATTGATTGATTTAAGTATAAATACATAGATCGATTACTCATTTTTTTTTCTTTAAGGGGACACCACAATTTTTTTAAATTGCTTTCTCTTGCGTAATATTTAATTAGAAAATTTTCATCGCAAAACATGCATTTCCTATGATAAAAATTAAGTACTACATACTTACTTCCTCGTTATGGTCAAGTAGTAATTAAATTGTTTGATTAATTTTCCGACATTCGAGCGTAATCATGTTAATCAATTTAATCAGTGCTCGGCGAGAGAAAACAGACGCTCTCACAAGGATATATTTTTGTATCTAATGGATAATTTCTGGATTAACTGGTTGAATTTTCGTTAATTGAAGTTAATTTGTAAAATGTTGTGTATATCAAATGTAAGGTAGGGCCTTGGAAATAAGTGCAAGCCTTACTTTGTAGTAATTAGGTTTGGACTTAGCTTCAAATCTAAACACATAAGTTATACATCACATATTATATTTAAACTCTGTTCTATAGATCGACTGACCTGTACAGTATAAGACTAAGACTTATTTTATACGTCTTGAGTTGAGTAAAAGGAAATGACGTTTAAATAAAAAAAATACTTATCATGACTAGATAATAAATAAATGTTAATTGCTAATTCTAGTCCTACTTTCCTGCGAGTATCCAGTCGGCTGTATTTCGATCACATTGCACCGTGTGATCCTTAAAATTTCATCTGGTCTGAAAGATAGATCCGTGAGTGCTCAATGAATCAAATTTTGAAAGACTTTTGTTAAATCTGAAGGATCACGCGGTGTCAATTTTGCTATATGGCGTTCATTTGTTCTTAAAGTATACTCAAGAGCATGAGATTTTAGCGTTTTTAATTTTTATTCTCGTCTTCTATGGTCTCGAGGGTCTCCTTTTGAGGTGTAGCTGCGACGTTTGGTTCTTTGGGGACGACTTTTTTGACATGTTCCCCGTCGATGTTTTGCAGCTCCGCCGATTCTTTCTCGTTGCCGATTCGTTCTTTCCCCTTCTTCTCTTTTCTCATCTTCTCTTCCATCTCGTTGAATTTCAATGCGAGGTACCTAATAAAAACGAAAAAAATTCAAATCTCCTGCTTTTCAGAGGAAACGGAGAATTTCGCTACAACGATCTCTTATTGTACATTTCGACGTAAATAACCGTGGATTTTAGAAGGTTTTCAATTAAAGGGCGCTTTGTTGTAAATTGATGTGATTAGCCGAGGGAGTTTCTTTATCAGTCAGACGACGGGTATGTGTATCAAAATAGTTAAATTGGTTAATTAAAATCCGAAACTGCGAAATTCATCACCGCCACTGTTAATTACATTAACATTAAATTATCGATTACAACACATTTATATGTAAACTAAACAACGTCGTTTTAATTATGGAAATTCGCATGCCGGTCGATAAAATAGATGACTATAATTTTTTATGTGATAGAAAATGGTCAGGAGCGAAATTGTTGTTTACCACATTTATTAAACTTAAATAGCCAATTCATCCATAAAGAAATCGAACCAACCACGAAGTAATCCAACTTTTTTTCCAGCAATTTCTCTTTTTTGGATATTATAATTAATAGATTCCATATTTCTTAATCTCTCTTATAAATATCCTTACTTATCCACGAGGGGTCCGGTGTAGTCCTCGGGAAACTTGGGAGACAACGGAATGATATACTTATACAGCCTCTCGTTAAGTACGTAAAGTTGATGAGTGTTGGAGCACTTAACGTTGTACCACCAATCGCAGGTGAGGGCCACTTGACTGAAGATGGTCCCGTTGGGGCACAGAAACGACGCCTGTCCCCCGTTCAAGTCGCAGTAATGCCAAACCTAGAATAAACGTTATTAACACACCTTCGAACAATAGCGAGTTATTCGTACCATCAGACTCAACGTCATTCGAATAATTTTCTAGCATTTTCTTTGTAATGCAACGGATCGCAATAAAAGTGTGGAAATAATGATGTCAAGCGACAATATCCAAGCAATAAAGAGTTAAGTGCGTTCTGAAAGAGTCCTAGACTCTCGTAAAAATCATTACAAATCCAATAAACAGTCCTCTAATAAAGCCCGAATAAGAAATACGTTTGGAAAGTTTTACGACGCAATTTAAACGTGTCTGGACCGAGAAAAATACTCTATTTCCGAATATGACGAATTAAAGAATAGTTGGTAATATTGAAGAGGACTAACTGGCGATTCGTCATTGGGAATTAATTACTTATCCGAAAGTGAGGACAATAAGGACAAAATATAAGGACAAATATATATAGTATTATATATTTATATATTTATAGTAATTATATATATTAATATAATATATATTAAATATTTATATTAAATACATAAATATAAGGACAAAAATTTAATTAAAATTAATTATTGAAAATCATTCAGAAAGTTTTAATTTTGTAATATAAGTTATAGCAGCCCATAAATGGAGTTAAGAGTAATTTAATTTGTTTCAAAAAGATAAAGAGAGCCTCGAGGCCCTTGGGCACATGGGTACCCAATGTTCATGGATGAACCTTACCATGTACCATGTATCCACGTTATCTATACACAAAGTATAGTAACGCCATTACTCTTATGTGACAAAGTAGTACTAGCAAACCAATATTTATGTTATTTATGTTATGTGTTCTAATTTTTGATAAGACGGCAAGTGGATAAAATGCATCACTTGCCTGTTTTTGTCATTAATGTAACTAATGTTTTAATCATAACGTTCTTCTATATTGCTCAAATGCTAAAGATTCTGAAACAACAGTCGTCAATCATTTTATTAACTTTATCTACTTTGCGTTACTAATGATCTCATTACACCGAAACTTTTGGTAACTTTTAGTTTTGTTAAATTGGTACGTCAGCCTGTTACGTAGACGTGCGTAGAAGTCAAGGTTAAATTATTAGTATTTCAATAAATTTCTTAAGCAGCTCTGCGTATTTCTGGGGGTACCTACACTTTTATCTTCCATGTCGCGCACGTAAGTAAGTAGCTATTGAATTTATCTTAGGACTACTAGATTTTCAAATTCAAATACGAAACGTCAATGTCAGTGACGTCAGTGTAACCAACCCACGCAAAATTCCCTAGTGTAATACGAAAACTTGAACAGCCAAAATTTTATGAAATAATAAAGCAAAGTAGATAAAATAGTATATTACTCTCGTTTAATAAGACGTATTGTCACACTCGTTCTAGTAAAGCACTCCTCGCTTCGCTCGTCGTGCTGTGAAACTCTCGTGTGACAATACTCCGTCTTATTAAACTAGTATAATACTATACTATTGTTCATGGCTACCAACACGATCCATTAAGCCGATTGCTCGATTGAATTATTGCAATTTACTTGTCTACTTAATATAGATACTTGTCCTCTAACTAAGCAAGAGAGTACACATCATCCGCTCTTGGCATAAGCTCTCAGCTGGACTTCGTTAATTTGAACCATTCTACATCTCATTGTAATGTTAGGAATTAAATTTTAAACGCATTATTTATCCTCTTTTATAAAAAATGCTGCAATAGAATGATTGTACCAACATTGATAGGTTTATAGATGTTAATGAATCCTTGCTCTGACCTTTATTTAAAATTCATTAACCTATTCGATAAATGCATACCAATGCATACCTGCAAGAGCTTCCCAACCTGGTTTGATGAAGAAATTAGACATAAGATAACACTGGCACAACTCAGCATAGAAGGACTCGAATAAATGTAAAACTTATAATTATTTTCACACGTGCAGAAACTTAAACAGTAAAGATATCACTAAAGCCTTTGATAGAATTGATCTCTTACTATCAAAATTGTAATCTATTAGACTTTCAAATAGCTTGTTTAAATTAATACTACCGTATTTAAGTAACAGGCAGCAATTTCTTGAATTTGACGATATAAGATCTAGAGCTTATATATATCTACATCAGGAGTTCCACAAGGGTCAGGGTTCTACAGGCACACTTACATCTAGTAAGGTAATCACATCTCATCTGTTAATATTTCCAATAAATTCTATTGAAGAAGATGTAATTAGCGTTCCTCTGACAGGAGCTTAGAATTATAATGGATTAGGTGTTATATTTTCTCTGCCTTGCTTTCTGGATGTGAAAGCTGGACCCTTGGTCAGCATACAGAAAACAGAATAGAAGCTTTCAAAATGTACCTATATAGAAGAATGCTGCGAATTTCGTGGGTACAACGGATTACCAATAAAGAAGTACTCAAACGCATGCATAAACAAAAAGAATTATTGAACAGCATTAAAGAAAGAAAATTGCAATATATAAGTCGAGTGGTAAAAGGCGAGAGATACGAATTACCTCGACTCATAATTGAAGATAAAATATCAGTAGGAAGACTACTGACAGGCTGAAAGACTTGAGGAGATGGTTTGATCACACTTCTATAGAAATCGTTCGTGCTGCAGTCTCCAAAACTACGATTGGCGTTTGGATGGCCAACCTTCGAATGGACAGGGCGTGAATAGAAAAATACCAAATAAGCTTCCTTTAGCCACATAGAACATCAAGACTCTACCCAAAAAAGCAATTCCATCCAAACATCCTTACTTGGCAATTGGTGGCCGGATCAGCGAAGAACCCCTTGTACCTCTGCGTCTTGCAATTGAAACTCGTCTGCGGTATGCTGGACAGGGCGGGATAATCCACCCCCGGCTTCCCGGGCGTGCCGCCCTCCGGCGTGTCCGCCGGGAACCTCTCGCTGACGATGTCCAGCTCCTCGTCGTCGCACTCGTCTTCCTCCTCGTAATCGGCCGGGACGTCCTGGACGACGATCGGCCTCGCGAACGACTTGCGCTTCTTCAGTGCCTCGAGTATCCTCACCAACGTCCTGATGCTGTTGTCGATGTTCTCCGTCGTGATGCTCTCCGGCAGAGTGTTGGTCGCCTGGAGCTGCTTGAGGATGTGGCCCAGGGCGTTGGTGCTGTCGGTCGACGAGACCGTGCGAGGAGGGGCCCGCGAGACTTCCTCGACGGGTCGGTACTCCTCTGGGTAGGTAGCTGGCGTCTGGTGGTGCTTGGGGATGTAGTAGCGGACATCCTGGGGGACGTACTTCGGGACGAAACCGCGAGTCGATTGGTAATCGATGGGTTTTCGTTGAAGGACAATGACCGGCTCCTGGGGCCTTTCCAGGTAAGGCGATTCCTTCGGCGACTCTACGACTTGGTAGCCCTGTGGTACGCTGGAGTGCGGAATTTCTATCGCGATTTGCTGGGTAACGAACGGTTTTACTTGGTACCGTTTGGGTGGCTTTTGTTGGTAACTATCATCTTCGATGTCGATGTTGGTGGGAGTAAAGGTCTCTATGGTCGTCCTGCCGGGTTGTTGGATCCTGAACCTCGGCCTCGGTGGTGGTGGTGGCGCGTAGCTCGTTTGTGGTCTCACCACGTAAGTCTGTGGTTGCACTTCGTAGTTCTGCGCCAACTTCAGCCTGGCGAGCTTGTCGTATATGGCACCGTAGTCAGGGACGTTCGAGGGCGGAGCTGTCAGTCGGACGTAGTGCGTAGGCGGGTTCGCCATCGGTCGGAAGGGTCCTGGGATCGCGTTGCTCTCCAGGAAAGGCGTGA
The DNA here is from genome assembly GCA_946251905.1 of Cryptocephalus moraei. Classification (NCBI taxonomy): domain Eukaryota; kingdom Metazoa; phylum Arthropoda; class Insecta; order Coleoptera; family Chrysomelidae; genus Cryptocephalus; species Cryptocephalus moraei. The sequence continues at coordinate 16,846,558 of OX276454.1, forward strand.
ATTTCTTCTTTTCCTCGTAGTAGAGGTGCGGGTCTTCGATCGGGTATCTCACCCTTTTGTAGCCTCGGTCCGCGGGGGGAGGGGTCCTGTAGTAGTTCGAGTAGGGGAGGAGGCGCTTCTGACGCTCAGTGGGGTCCAGGGTCACCTTGCCCATTATTGTCGCCATTTTAGATATGCTGGTGTTCTCTGGCTTGTCATGGTGGTAGGTTGTTATTCCCAAGGACACCGAGATGCAACCTGGAACAAATAACGGTTTGGTTAGGACAGGTATCAGTGGTATAAAAGTGTTGGTGGTTAGGATTTAAATATATTGTCACGAAGGTTCTAGCGCCTAGAGGGGTGCTCCGGTTGGGAGTGGTAACTCAGGAAGAACGGTAACACTACAGACAAATTTAATGACATTTATTGAACATCAAATGTAGGGGAGAGAAAGAGAGAGAGAGAGAGAGAGAGAGAGAGAGAGAGAGAGAGCCGTGTTAAAGGGAGGTGAAACAGAGTAAACATGAATAAAGTGTCAAAACCACAAAAGGGAGAACAATAACAGAATGGTGTACGAAGGCATGTCTCCAAAAGTCCCCAGTGGGCCTGGAGGGGTAGCTGGTACTGGGCTCACTTTATAGAGAACATCTTTCCTCACAAAAGGCAGCAGGCGGCACGAAATCACACGTGCAGCGGCACGGGATGCTTCACTGATGTCTGATCTCTGATCACTGATTGTGACTGATGCAGGCCCCCGTATTTATTCAAATTAATAATGTTCATTATCTGACGTGTGGTGCTTCGTATAATTACATGTACGTGTCTCGCCGGAAGATTTTTTGTGAAGACAAGTCATGTTGATTTGGGTTATTGCTGATCATGCTTGGTATAGTTCCAATTTGCGTGGTCGCCCGTGACAATATTAGGTTAGGACTTTAGGTTAGGTTAGGTTAGGTTGTTTTCCCGAAAAATGGTTCACGCGATCAGTGCTAAACAAATCACCTAAATGGACTCTTCCTTATACTCGCCAATACAAATTACTGGGCAATCAACAAGTACAGAACAAATTCCAATCTGTAAAGAATTTTGTTAATTTGTTAATGTTAATTGTAATTTGTTTTTTTAACGTTTGTAACAAACATTAACAAAAACACGGCTGCCATTGTTAAAAACACAACGACAGGCATTTGAAAGAATCTCATTCACTTTCAATATGAATTGAAGGTTTAATCCGGAGATGAACCTTCGGAGATGAATACTTTTGAGTTTAGTTCGAAAATTTGTCCTACAACAAAGTCCGTTGAGCCCTTCGTTTCCTCTACTACCACTACTAGTAATCTACTATTTACTGATATACAGTACCTATACTGATATACGAGCAAATGTACATCAAAATCGGTAAAGCCGTTAGAAAGTTATGGTGAAAGAAACAATAAATACATCAACGCATATTTTTAAGTAGTACCAATAAAAGTTGCGTTTGGTGATATGTAGCCTATGATATTCCGGTGAAGTAAACAATCCAATGAGCAAATGTACATCAAAATCGGTAAAGCCGTTAGAGAGCTATGGTGGAAGCACATATAAATACATCATCGCTCATTTCTCAATTGTCGCGTAAAAATTGCGGAAACACGGCACACGCTTGCTGACTTACAGTTATACTACGAAGAAATGTATTCGCCTCCGTAGGATAATTTCCCATATACGGAACACTTAGTTTATAGATGGCTATTATTGTCTCATTCCCAATAAACGAACAGATACGGTTTTTGTGGTCTGTAGCGACACATAGCGAGCGTCCATTCACTTTTGCCCGTATCTTTATTGCACGTTGGCTAATACCCAATTCGGAACGGCACGCTGAACGTTTACACGATACACTTTATGTGATAAAATTTAATAAAATGCTATCTTATTGATGTTTTCAGTTCAAAAGCTCGTTCCTTTCTCCTCACGTTACACAACTCTGCTACACGGGAGATGTCAGTTTCCAGACAAATGAGGTATTCCTTTTGCAAGGTGTCAAGATTAATTACATCTAGATGACTTGTATAAAACTCGGAAGACGTCCTCATTTACTTGAGAAATAGAAACTAGAAATTGAATTAGATAACGCTACATGTAAAACATGTATTGTCACGGCGGTGATTTATCACATTAATATGTTTTTGTTTTTGCTACGGTACGAAAGTTGAATTCATATTTTAGAAGTATTTTCCGGGATTTTGTGTGGTTTTCGCGTTTAACGCATTTGATAACGAAATTGCTGCCGCAATTTGCAATAAATAAATTCAATCGTTGAATATTGTAATGAGAGGAAATTTCTATACGCGTGGGTACAATATCGGGCACAACAATGTATTTCCAATGAAACCAGAAAATTTTAAAATGCCGAATAAATGTTCGCATTGTAATATCCATAGATGAAATCGTGCGAGATTCACAGTTTTAAATATAAAAGTAATTTATGAAAATTCATACAAATGAATTTGAAATATGAAAGAAATATGCACGAAATCAAAATTGATAAAAGTCTGAAATTGGATCATGTATTCAGTTTGAGTTATCTCAACAGATTGCACGTTGTTATTATGACTATTCAGATCAAATGAAAACATATTGTAACGTTTATTTTATAATTTATTTACATTAATTGAACACTAATTTATTTAACACACTTAACTACTTGTACACTAGACTAGACACTACATAATTTATTTGTACTGCTCCGCTTTCGGATCGTATGTCGCGTTCACTTCTGCTTCTCTACTTCTAACTAACTCCCTCGATCACAAGCCCCCTTATATATACACCCCCAACCCTGATCGAGAACATTCTATTACATTCTAGAAGCCTACGCAGCAAATGTTCATGCACCTGTCTTGTACGCGTCGTAGTTATTCTTTTGAAGGAGTAAACATGTGTCGCTTTGTTTACTTCTCGCATTACACTGCCCCCGCCTTAGAGACGTTTCGTCTCGGAACGTATCCCTGGTAGGCCCATGCAGGAACCTGCAGTTAGCCCCCCGCTTACAGCGAGACGTGGCATCAAAATAACAGGGGACCGTCTTCCCGAGTCGACATGGTGCAGGCCCAAAACAGCAGACTAAAACTTCCACTCCGGTATTCTTCAACACCACTTCCAGCATATTCCGGACAACCCTCCAGTCCAGCTGATCTCGTCCAGCACCTAACTTGGGGACAGCTAGCTTCCTGATGTCGAGCTCCAGCAGTCGGTCTCGTAGCCTATGCAAGGTTCGCCATACATCGTGATAACATGGTTTAAGGGACCCCATCTCCTTCGTAACCAGATAAAAGATGTGTCTTACGTTGTCGCGTAGTTCCAGAACCTTGCCAATTTCCGGGAGTTGCTCTCTGAGTTGTTCCGAGCGCCCGTACTTCTTCTTGAAAACCGTGGCGATACCTCGTGACATTACCAGGTCGGCGGACACACAATGGGCCAACGAGTATTCTTCAGGTACGCTGAACAAATCCTGTTGTTTTTCACAGGTTACCCCATACCGTGCTTTTCCGGTACCCCCGTAGGCGCTCATAAATTCTTCGAAGGAAAGTTCGTTCTCCTGCGCCAATGTGTTTCTTACTCGGGGAACCTCCGCCTCATCGTGCGACCCCTCATAGGGTGCCAACCGATTAAAGTGCACCACTCTCGGCTTGCCGTTTGGTAGTTTGCTTACCCGGTAGACCACGTCATTGATTCGTTTCTTCACAACATAGGGACCTTCCCAATTGGTCTGTAACTTAGGGGACAAACCACGTTTCTTCTGTGGGTTGTACAGCCAAACTCGATCTCCCATTTGGTAGCCACCCTCTTTAGCGTTGATGTCGTAACGCTCTTTGATGCGATCACTGGCGATATTTAGTTGGTACCGGACTTGATCGTGAATTTCGTTCATCCTTTGCCGCATCCGGGAGACGTAATCTTCCCCCGAAACGTCCTCGTCCGGTCTAGCGCCAAAGATTAGATCACAGGGCAGTTTAAGTTCTCGCCCGAACAGGACTTTGGCTGGAGTTTGTCCTGTCGACTCATGAACGGCCGAGCGGTAGGCCATCAGGAAGAACGGCACGTGTTCGTCCCAGTCTCTTTGATGTGACGAGACCATTTTCGCTAGATAGCGGTTGAGGGTGCGATTCATTCGTTCTACCATGCCGTCAGACTGAGGGTGAAGGGCCGTGGTTCTTGTTTTTCGTACCCCAAACTTCTCACAGATCCTCCGGAATAGGCCACTCTCAAAGTTTCTTCCTTGATCCGAGTGTAATTCCATGGGTACTCCAAACCGGCAGATCGTCTCCTTCACTAGCACATCGGCCACTGTCTCTGCCTCCTGATTAGGGAGAGGGTACGCTTCTACCCACTTCGTAAAGTAGTCCATCACGACCAAGATGTATTTATTCCCCTTTTCGGTCTCAGGGAAGGGTCCTGCTATATCAATAGCGATCCTTTCGAAGGGGCTTCCGACGTTATATTGTTTCATGGGAGCTTTCGGTCGTCTTTGTGGCCCATTACTTGCAAAGCATGTAGTACATTTCTTGCACCAGTCCTTCACGTCGTCTGAACAATTGATCCAGTAGAAGCGCTCCCGTACCTTCTGCAGCGTTTTCTTGATCCCTAAATGTCCGCCAGACGATCCGTCGTGAAGGTGCCGCAAGACCTCCGGGATTTTACTGGAGGGAATTACCAACTGCCGTCTTTCCTCCGTCCCGTCTTGGCTCTCCAGTACGCGTTTTAGTAGTCCATCCTCAACCACTAGCGAGTCCCACTGTGCCCAATAGCTCTTGAGTTTTGGCGAGCCAGGTGATACCTTTTGCCACTCAGGACGCTCTCCTCCCTCTTTCCAAACCAGGATTTCTTTGAGAACCGGGTCTTTTCCTTGCTCTTGTCGTAACGAGGATGGTGTCCATTCCTCGGCGACCACGGTCGTTCGATAGACTTTCTCGGACTTTTCCTCAGCTCTATGACAATGAGGACACTCATCAGGGCATGGTCTTCTCGAGAGTGCGTCTGCGTTTCCATGACTCTGTCCTGGCCGATGTTCTATGACAAAGTCATACTCCTGGAGCCTCTCGATCCAGCGAGCGATCTGTCCTTCGGGATTCTTAAACTGGAGGAGCCATTTAAGAGCAGCATGATCGGTCCGGATCAAAAACCTCCTTCCACACAAATATTTATGAAAGTGCTCGATGGACTTGACGATGGCCAATAATTCACGTCGGGTGACGCAATAATTCCTTTCTGGTTTGGAGAGTACCTTGCTGAAGTATCCAAGGACACGTTCTTGTCCCTCCTGACGCTGCGATAGAACACTTCCAATTCCCACATTGCTCGCGTCGGTATCCAGGATGAACTGTCCTTCTGGCAGAGGAAAACTTAGCACTGGGGCACTGGTCAACTTCCTCTTCAGCTCGTCGAAGGCAGACTGGCATTCCTCATCCCAACAGAAGTTTCGTCCTTCTTCCGTGAGCCTTGTCAACGGCTTAGCGACGTCGGAGAACATCCGGACATATCGTCGGTAGTACGTGCAGAGGCCCAGAAAACTCCTCAACTGGTGTTTATCTACCGGTATTGGCCACTCCTTCACCGTACTTGTCTTGTCCGGATCAACGGCGACGCCCTCTCTGCTCACTACGTGCCCTAAGTACGAGACCTTCCTTCTGAAGAGTTGACATTTCTTCGGGTTCAGTTTCAGCCCCGCACCTCGCAGTCTCTGGAAGACGTCCTCTAAGTTTTTCAGATGTCCTTCGAAGGTCTTGCCCATCACGATGACATCGTCCAAATAGACTAGGCACGTTTTCCACGTCAAACCCATTAGCACGCTCTCCATCAGCCTCTCAAACGTCGCTGGGGCATTACAAAGTCCGAATGGCATGACTGTAAAATGCCACAGGCCGTTACCGAAGGTAAATGCCGTCTTTTCCTTATCGGCAGGGTCCATTTCGACTTGCCAATAGCCGCTTTTTAAATCCAAGGTCGAAAATATCGTGGATCCAGCAAGGGTATCGAGTGTGTCGTCGATACGTGGTAGCGGATAGCTGTCCTTTTTGGTGACACTGTTCACCTGCCGGTAGTCTACACAGAATCGAGTAGTCCCATCCTTTTTCTTCACCAGTACTACCGGCGAGGCCCATGGACTGCTTGACGGCTCGATGACCCCGTCCCGCTCTAGGTCCTTGATGATTTTCTCGGCTTCCTCCCGTTTGGCCAAGGGTAGTCGTCTTGCTGTTTGTCGAATCGGTCGTGTCTCGCCCGTGTCAATTTTATGTGTCACGACCTTGGTCTTTCCCAGCTTTCCATTCTCGGTGGTAAATATGTCCTGGTACTTATTTATTAATTCATTGGCCTTTTGTTTCTGTGTGAGCGAGAGAAACGCACTGGTCTGGGAAAGAATTTGTTTCAAGTCCTGCGGAGTGTGTCTGGACCTTTCTTCCTCACTAACGCCCCTTACGATGGCCGAAGCGGCTATACATGTGCCCAGCTTCGTACCCTTCTTGATGGTGACCGGGTACTGATTGATGTTGAGTAGTCGCACAGGCACTTCACTTGAGAGAGTAACGAGCGCCTTTCCTACCAGTACCCCCCGAGCCAGTCGATTGTCATCGTTTTCTGGTTCGATCATGGCTGGAATTCCCTCTTCCACAACACCCCTCAGACAGGTAGAGGTGATCGTTTCGCTTCGTTCCGGGAGAATCACATCTTCTGCCATTATTACGTCTAACACAAAGTTGTCACGATTGTGTAGCAGTAATTCTTCTTGACCGATCCTCAACACTCGGTGTCCGAAATCCAACTGGAATCCATGATTCCTCATGACGTCCATCCCCAGTATGACGTCTTCCTCAATTTCGGCTATGAGAACAGAATGGTCAAACTTTACTCGTCCCAACGTCATGCTAACCGTCGCTTCACCGTGTATTACTGCCTTCTCCCCAGTGGCAGTTCTTAATTGCCACCTACTTGGCCTAATCTTCCTACGGTCCCTCACAACTTCCGAGCGTACGATCGTCTTCGTAGCTCCCGTGTCCACAAGCATGGCGTGGGATCTCCCGTCGATAGTGCCATCGACGTACGCGCTCCCCAATTGGTGGGAAAACGAGGCTATACTTGCCCGGGGGTTTCCACTGCTACGGGTCGACGTTCCCCCTTTCTTATCGACCCGCATTAGTTTTCCTGGGCCTTCGCCGGCGCCGCTGTTCTAGGCCGCTTGCAAGAACTCTTCACATGGCCCACTTCGCCACAGTTCCAACAGCGAACTACCTTCTTCTTCGCCGACAGCACCTCCATGATCTGCTGTAGGACCCTTTCCACGAGCTTTTCAGTGTCTACCTCCTCGGTAACAGCTCGAGCACAACCGTGAATGCGGGAGGCTTCCATTGCTGCCTCATGTTCTAGTGCGATGGCGAGCGCGTTCATTACTGTTTTCGGTCGAGCTAGCCTCAGGGCTATCTGCAGTTCCTGGTCCCGCAGCCCGCTCACGAACGTCTGCACTGCGAGGCACTCCATCATCTGTTCCGGCGCCGTGGGATACGCCAACCTCACTAGTCTGGCTACGTCCGCTTCGAACTCCTGCAGGGTCTCGTTCGATCTCTGACGGCGATTGGACATCTGGGATTGATGGACTTGCTCCAGATGTGTTTGGCCGAATCGCATTTCCAGTCGCCTCAGCAGCTCATTGTAATTCCCGGCTTCTTCGGTTTAATTTCGTCTTCTTTCCCCTCGCCGCTACTGACTTGTTCTAGTCGTTCTTCCAACTGCTTGATCTTCTCTTCAATCTCCTTACGCTGAGCCTCCATCTGGTCGGTTATCTCTTCCCTCTGGGCGGCGATTTGAGCAGAAATATCTTCCCTCTGGGCGGCGATTTCTTCCCTCTGGGCGGCGATTTCTTCCCTCTGGGCAGCGATTTGAGCAGTGATGTCTTCCCTCTGGGCAGCGATTTGAGCAGTGATGTCTTCCCTCTGAGCGGCGATTTGAGCAGTGATGTCTTCCCTCTGATCGGCGATTTCTTCCCTCTGGGCAGCGATTTCTTCCCTCTGGGCGGCGATTTGAGCAGTGATGTCTTCCCTCTGGGCGGCGATTTGAGCAGTGATGTCTTCCCTCTGGTCGGCGATTTCTTCCCTCTGGGCGGCGATTTCTTCCCTCTGGGCGGCGATTTGCTTCGTGATGTCATCGTCTTCGAACTCGAAAACTTCCGGGTCCTGGCCATTTTCTTTCAAAAATGCCGAGAGCCGGTCCTGGAGTTCAGTCTTCTTCCCTCCCGTTTCCAATTCTCGTTCCTCGAGTTCTTTTTTTAATTCGGCCACTTTTAATTCGCGTAACTTCTTCATGATCCGCTCTTCTGACACCAATGTAACGTTTATTTTATAATTTATTTACATTAATTGAACACTAATTTATTTAACACACTTAACTACTTGTACACTAGACTAGACACTACATAATTTATTTGTACTGCTCCGCTTTCGGATCGTATGTCGCGTTCACTTCTGCTTCTCTACTTCTAACTAACTCCCTCGATCACAAGCCCCCTTATATATACACCCCCAACCCTGATCGAGAACATTCTATTACATTCTAGAAGCCTACGCAGCAAATGTTCATGCACCTGTCTTGTACGCGTCGTAGTTATTCTTTTGAAGGAGTAAACATGTGTCGCTTTGTTTACTTCTCGCATTACAATATACTACCTTAATCGTATAGGTCTACTGATTTTCGATTACTTCCGCTTAATTAAATTTGAATTCCCATAAAATACATTCCTTATTGATACGTAAATTCTAAAATAGTCATTAACTAATCAATTTTATTATCAATCAATCATCTGTGATTTGACCATGTTATCTCAGTTTTCGTTTTGACGATGAAAGCTTTTATCTTCTTTTAAGATTTGTTCTCAACAAGCTTGTAAGTCTCAAGCTTTGTTCATACAGAAATCAACAATTAGTCACAGTTAAATTTGAGCATTTGATTGCAACTGATAGAAACACTGATTACAATGTTTCCGACCGATTACAGACTCTTTAGATTGGTTTGGATAAACTTGAGTTAGATACGTTTGTTTTAATTTGTTTCCTTAAGCTATATACTTTGTTCAAACAGGAAGCCATACAACTATTTAGTGCCAATATAATCCGATCAAGTTAGCCCAAAAAATGGGGTATCTTTGCATAAATTCCCAAGAAGCCGGCATGACTACGCTGCCAATGTACATCATTGGATGCATAATATTAATAAAAGTATTAGTTGCGTGACTAATACATTAATTTTAAATAATAAATGGTTTAATAATGTAATAAGTTAATGTAATATGTTTGTAATTAAATTCGATCAAAATTCGAACATCAAGAAACTATATTAAATGACAACGTTTAAACTTTATTCAAACAAAAATCCATACAATTATTCCGAGCTAATAGAAGTACTACCTATATGGTTGATTTCTATAATAAATTTTCAGGCTAGTTTCTGGCTAAACACAAATTAACCTTGTTTTTGTAATTTTGAATTCTCGACTAAAAGTGTGAACTGTATCCATATCGACATTTTACCAGCGCAAATTATAAAACATTTTATTCGTAAGAATTTTTATTTTGTTGATAAAATTTTCTATAAAACTGTTTGGGTGATTTATACCAAATCGCAATTTTATTTAGCTGTTTAATACCTCTACCTTTTATTTGAAACATTTTTTTTCTAAAATTGCCCTAAAGGGCACTTCCTTAAATACGTGGGTTTATAGAGTTAGAATCTAACTGATACATCTCCATCAAGTAAAGTTGTTTTACGTATTCCAAGTTGATGATGGGAGTCTTATTTCGAGGTATTTAGTTTACAATAATTTAAGGTCATTATTTAATTTGTTATAAAAGTAAGTAGCTATATATACATGACATTTTCGTCCAATTTATTTACATATTTTAGGAAAACCAATATTATTATTTCTTGTTTTTTCTTCTGTAGCTCTAAATTAATATAGGAATATTCAACGATTAGAAAACTTTCTATCTATTTCATATCTGTTGTATAAGTGTTACATATTAGAAGCAAAAATCTAATATGTATTACGTATTAAGGAACGATCGAGAACAATAAGTGTGCAAAAAGGCTCGTTAAAATAAAATCATCGTTAAGATAAGCATTATTAGGTGTCGAGATGATTAATTGTATAATTGTCTGTACTGTCAGTTACCTTTAACAGTCGGTCCCTAGCGGGTGGGAAGATTATTCGGAAGTTATTCGAGTGCTTTGTGTAGAAGTGAATTTTTTGAATGAAACGCCTCCCACCACTGACGTGGACATCTTGGACTTCCTAATGGCTCCTAGATTTAATTTTGGAAGCACATAAACCTTTTCCAAATTACATTGATTCTGTGTGTGGCATTCAAATTTACACTGGAACGTCAGTTCAAAGCTTTGATTGTTAAGGTTAATTTTTGATCACTTAAAGGAGTCCTAGAGTGTTGATGTTTTTTGGATGGCGAGGAAAAAGAAAACGTGCCTCCAGGATCCACACATGAGAGGAGAGATGAGATTCGGGCCTTGGGAATCCTTGGGTAAGTGGTAAGTATTCCGCCAAAGAAATATTTACAAGTTACATTGAAATCTTATTAATTTCTATCATTATTTTGTGAATATTATAAATTTAACACAAGTAACCAAATAATTATGTCTTTCTATTGTATTGTTTATAAGATTGTGTGGTTTATCTGAGTTTGTGGTGTCTGTTACATTTAGAGATTGTCAAATTTGTTTCAATTTTACATGGTAAGGTAAAATTTACTTAGAAGAATTGGAAATGATAAGATATTTAAAATTCAAATGCAAGAAAGGAAGAAATGTATTTGTTATCTGATTATATAATCTTTGTCACTTTATAACGAAAATTTTGTTATTTTGGAATTTTAAACTTGTCTATTTTACAAAAATGAGTCGATTCAATCTTCATTCTTTAATTCGGTTTATCCCCTTTACAGAAAATGATCATCGGAGAGCGCCTTCGCACACAACCGAGATGGAAGAGACTTTTAAGGGTCTTAAGGTATTGTGGATCCAAATTCTCTTTTAATTTCAACTCTAATAGATTTTCTTCTTTATTTTCAGGTAGGTGCACTTTTCCTTATGAAAGCTCCTTTACTGTCAAATCATCGTTTGATGTTTCGAAGCTAGTCTGGCCATTGCAGGACATGGTGTCCATTGGAAAAATCGGAAAAGATTTCGTGTATAGTGGTGGTTTTAGTGCTTTGCGAGCGAGTTTTATATTTTTTAGTTTTCTGGTAAGTACGTATGTTGTACATAAATTATTCTTTTAATTTTCAGTAACAATAATTCCTCTTTTTTTATAGGTAACTAAAACTTTTTTATATGAGTAAGGTATTTTATGTAATTTTTTTTTAATTTCAGGTACTTAAAAATTTTTTAATAGCGCCATTTTTTATTATTTATTCCAATCCGATGATGGATTTTTATTTCGAAGTATGGACAATGAAATCTGTAGTTGTTACAGTACATGAGTAATTTTATTTATCGTTTCGGTAAAGTTTGTTGTATTTAAAAATATTTTTCAGAAATTTTTGTCATCTAAACAACCAAAAGAAATATTTACTAATAAGAGAAAATGTTAATATTTTGTAAAGCCATATGAGAAAGTCTTAGGATGTTACCCATCGCCATTTTTAATTTTGAGTTCTTCCAAGATATGTATATCATTTATTCATATAATTCAAATTCAAATAATTTAGCACCAGTCAGAGCCAATAAAAATTACAATTTCATCAAGTGACGAGTTGTCTGACTACTTTTGAAAGATTTAAGTTTCCTTCTTAATTGTGAATTCTCTTAAGACTTGTTCTCATCTCACAATTCTCATTTAACAATCAACTTAAGAATCTGGTAAGTCTCAGTCTGTGTCCATACAGAAATCAACAACTATTAAAATACCAATCTATATTCATCCAGAAATTCGGTATCTGTTAATGTTTGATTGTTATAGATAGATTAGTTCCAGTCAGATTTAAATATATTAAAGTTAGTTATTGAAATATTGTTCAATCAGAAAGCAATGTAACTATGTACAGTCATTAGAAGCCTATGATTGAATTATTTTACAAGTTTCTTTGGTATTTTTGGTAGTTAGTTTAAAAATTTTGGCTCACTTTTGAATAATTTCGAGATATCTTTGTTTATTGAGAAGTCAACAACTGGTTATAGCGAATAAAGTCTATAATTTGGTCATGGTATATGTTTCCACAGCTGTTAAAATAAATTTGAATCAGTTTTCATTTTGAAATTTTTCATGATATAAAGACATTTATACAAAAGTCTACAATTGAAACAATTTCTGCTACTATATCATGTAATTGGTATACTGATTTCACTTTGGATTCCCTCAACAAATATAGCTTATATAACTATATAAATCTGTTCAAACAAAAATCCATAAGATTATTCAGAACAAGTTTATGATTGGTTCCTATAATAAATTTCCTGACTAATTTCTGACTAAAACAGATTTATATTTTTTAATTTCGTTTTCTTGACTCAAGATATGAACTTTATTCATAAAGATATCCACAACTTTCTAGAGCAAACGTAAGAGGTGTATAACTTTTATGTTCAATTCTCTGATTGGGTTTGAGAGACTTTCATCTTTCTTCATTTTGAGTTCTTTCAAGATATGATGATCCTTTGTTCGTATAGAAATTCAAAACTAGACAGTCAATAATAGTTAACTATTTCATCGAGTGTTCAATTTTCAAAGTTTCAAAAGTAGACTACTGTTGAAAGGTATACGTTGTATTTTTAATTTTAAACTCTTTTAACTTTGTTCTCACCTCATAGTTCTCATTCAGCACTCTACTTAAGAACCTCGTAAGTTTCAATCTATGTTCGTTTACAAATCCACTATCAGTCAATTTGTAATTGGTTACAGATAGGTTAGTTCCAAATGGATTTGAGTTAGTTTCGTTTTAATTTTGGGTTTGTAAAATAACTTTAAAGTTTGGGTTCCTCAACACATAAACTTAGTTTAAAACATAAATCCATATAATACTATCTAAGGACAATAGAAGTCCATGATCGGATCACGTCATATGTTTCCTGGTTTTCTGGGTGGTTTTGATGACAGATTTAAATTGTGATTTAATTGTAAGTAGTTTATGTTGAATATTTGTTCATTGAGAAATCGCCAACCATGGTTTTCTAGTTTGGTCACTTTATGTTTTAAAACTAGTTTGAGCGGGTTTGATTAAATCAGCGCCCTTATAAATTCGAAATTACATTATGTAAACTGATTCATACAGAAAAAGACGTTAAAACATGATTAAAGTCTAAAAACAAACGATGTAAACAGTTTACTGATTGGATATGAGTTATGACAGATTTTAAGTTCGGACAAGATATAAGCTTGGTTTATACAGAAAACCACAACTAGCCAGAACCAATGGAAGTCCATAATTTGAACAAGTTGTTCGCTTCCAAACAGTTTAGGACATATCTAAGTTAGTTCTCTTGTAGTGTAGTTCTCACAACTAGTCGGAACTAATGAATCTGTTTAGTCAGTTTACTGACTGGTTTAGACAGATCTGTTAAGATATAACGGTTAATACAGAAACTCATAAGGAAATTCTTTGATATTTTAATAAGTTTTCGCGAGTTATGGAAAATTTTCGGTTATTTTGTAGCGTTACTCTTTGCTTAGCACAATCGAATTAGCTCCAAAAAGGGGCAAACCTTGCAAAAATTTTTGACAGCCATTTTCCTTCGGAATTGTTTAGGGGGGGGGGGGTCACTGGCAGTCTAAATTTAGATTGCCGGGGTACCAGACCCGTTGCGTCATCCGCCATCTTGAATTTAAGGGTGAACTTTTGTTTATTAAATAACTCGTTTATTTTCAATTTTAAACGAAAACTAGCTTTTACAAAAGTTGTTTAAAATTAAATTTCCTACAATTTTGGTCCGGATCATTTTCTTCCTAGGCTCGATATTTTTCGATTTATACCCGAAAACGTGGGGGTGAATTTTTGTTAATGGAACAACTCGTTTATTTTCAATTTTACGCGTAAAATTATAATAAACAAAGTTGTCTAAAATAAAATTTCCTACAATTTTAGTTCCTATCATTTTTTTCCTACGATCGATATTTTTCGATGTATACCCGAGAAAAGGAGGGGATGAAATCTTATCATTGTCTTTTTTGATTGTCAATTTTACGCGAAACAATTATGATGAATAAAGTTGTGTAAAATAAAATTTCCTACAATTTTGGTACTTATCAATTTTGCCGTAGGATCGATATTTTTCGATTTATACCCGAGAAGAGGTGAGGGTGAACCTATAAGTATTGTATTCTCGCGTTTATTATTGATGTTTTCGTATTAATATTTTTTAAAGTACCAAAATTGTGGGAACTTCGATGTCAAACAACTTTAGTCATAACAATTTTTCTCGTAAAATTGACAATAAACGTGACAATACGATGGTAAGATTTTACCCCCCCCCCCTCTTCTTAGATATAAATCGACAAATATCGATTCTAATTGTAGGAAATTTTATTATAAACAACTTTGTTTATCACAATTTTTCGCCTAAAATTGACAATAAACGTGAAAGGACAATGATAAGATTTCACCCCTTCTTTTCTCGAGTATACATCGAAAAATATCGATCCTAGTGTAATGCGAGAAGTAAACAAAGCGACACATGTTTACTCCTTCAAAAGAATAACTACGACGCGTAGGACAGGTGCATGAACATTTGCTGCGTAGGCTTCTAGAATGTACTAGAATGTTCTCGATCGGGGTTGGGGGTGTATATATAAGGGGGTTTGTGATCGAGGGAGTTAGTTAGAAGTAGAGAAGCAGAAGTGAACGCGACATACGATCCGAATGCGGAGCAGTATAAATAAATTATGTAGTGTCTAGTCTAGTGTAAAAGTAGTTAAGTGTGTTAAATAAATTAGTGTTCAATTAATGTAAATAAATTATAAAATAAACGTTACATTGGTGTCAGAAGAGCGGATCATGAAGAAGTTACGCGAATTAAAAGTGGCCGAGTTAAAAAAAGAACTCGAGGAACGCGAATTGGAAACAGGAGGGAAGAAGACTGAACTCCAGGACCGACTCTCGGCATTTTTGAAAGAAAATGGCCAGGACCCGGAAGTTTTCGAGTTCGAAGACGACGACATAACGAAGCAGTTCGCCGCCCAGAGGGCAGAAATCGCTGCCCAGAGGGAAGAAATCGCCGCCCAGAGGGAAGAAATCGCCGACCAGAGGGAAGACATCACTGCTCAAATCGCCGCCCAGAGGGAAGAAAGCGCCGCCCAGAGGGAAGACATCACTGCTCAAATCGCCGCCCAGAGGGAAGACATCACTGCTCAAATCGCCGCCCAGAGGGAAGAAATCGCTGCCCAGAGGGAAGAAATCGCCGATCAGAGGGAAGACATCACTGCTCAAATCGCCGCCCAGAGGGAAGACATCACTGCTCAAATCGCCGGCCAGAGGGAAGACATAATTACTCATATTACTGATCAAATCGCCGCCCAGAGGGAAGAGATAACCGACCAGATGGAGGCTCAGCGTAAGGAGATTGAAGAGAAGATCAAGCAGTTGGAAGAACGACTAGAACAAGTCAGTAGCGGCGAGGGGAAAGAAGACGAAATTAAACAGAAGACGAAGCAGTTGGAAGAACGACTAAGGCGAGTCAGTAGCGGCGAGACGAAGGAAGAAATAAAGGCGGTCGTTCAACAGAACTCGATATCCACCAATCGAGTGACGCCCCCAACGTTCGACGGAAAAATTCCGTGGGCCAGCTACAAGAAGCAGTTTGAGGCAGCAGCGGAGGCTAATGCTTGGTCCCCTCACGAAAAAGCTGTTTCCCTTACGGTAGCCTTACGTGGAGAGGCGTTGGAAGTGCTTCAGACGCTATCCACCGAGGATGCTGGGAATTACAAGGAGCTGCTGAGGCGACTGGAAATGCGGTTCGGCCAAACACATCTGGAGCAAGTCCATCAATCCCAGATGTCCAATCGCCGTCAGAAATCGAACGAGACCCTGCAGGAGTTCGAAGCGGACGTAGCCAGACTAGTGAGGTTGGCGTATCCCACGGCACCGGAACAGATGATGGAGTGCCTCGCAGTGCAGACGTTCGTGAGCGGGCTGCGGGACCAGGAACTGCAGAGGGCCCTGAGACTAGCTCGACCAAAAACATTAATGGACGCGCTCGCCATCGCACTAGAACATGAGGCAGCAATGGAAGCCTCCCGCATTCACGGTTGTGCTCGAGCTGTTACCGAGGAGGTCGGCACAGAAAAATTCGTGGAGAAGGCCGTCCAGCAGATCATGGAGTTGCTGTCAGCACAGAAGACGCGGCCCAAAATAACGGTGCCGGCAAAGGCCCCGGAAAAACTAATGCGGGTCGATAAAAGGGAGGGGACGTCGACCCGTGGTAATAGAAACCCCCGGGCCAGTATAGCCTCGTTTTCCCACCAATTGGGGAGCGCGTACGTCGATGGCACTATCGACGGGAGATCCCACGCCATGCTTGTGGACACAGGAGCTACGAAGACGATCGTACGCTCGGAAGTTGTGAGGGACCGTAGGAAGATTAAGCCAAGTAGGTGGCAATTGAGAACTGCCACTGGGGAGAAGGCAGTAATACACGGTGAAGCGACGGTTAGCATGACGTTGGGACGAGTAAAGTTTGACCATCCTGTTCTCATAGCCGAAATTGAGGAAGACGTCATACTGGGGATGGACGTCATGAGGAATCATGGATTCCAGTTGGATTTCGGACACCGAGTGTTGAGGATCGGTCAAGAAGAATTACTGCTACACAATCGTGACAACTTTGTGTTAGACGTAATAATGGCAGAAGATGTGATTCTCCCGGAACGAAGCGAAACGATCACCTCTACCTGTCTGAGGGGTGTTGTGGAAGAGGGAATTCCAGCCGTGATCGAACCAGAAAACGATGACAATCGACTGGCTCGGGGGGTACTGGTAGGAAAGGCGCTCGTTACTCTCTCAAGTGAAGTGCCTGTGCGACTACTCAACATCAATCAGTACCCGGTTACCATCAAGAAGGGTACGAAGCTGGGCACGTGTAAAGCCGCTTCGGCCATCGTAAGGGGCGTTAGTGAGGAAGAAAGGTCCAGACACACTCCGCAGGACTTGAAACAAATTCTTGCCCAGACCAGTGCATTTCTCTCGCCCACACAGAAACAAAAGGCCCATAAATTAATAAATAAGTACCAGGACATATTTACCACCGAGAATGGAAAGCTGGGAAAGACCAAGGTCGTGACACATAAAATTGACACGGGCGAGACACGACCGATTCGACAAACAGCAAGACGACTACCCTTGGCCAAACGGGAGGAAGCCGAGAAAATCATCAAGGACCTAGAGCGGGACGGGGTCATCGAGCCGTCAAGCAGTCCATGGGCCTCGCCGGTAGTACTGGTGAAGAAAAAGGATGGGACTACTCGATTCTGTGTAGACTACCGGCAGGTGAACAGTGTCACCAAAAAGGACAGCTACCCGCTACCACGTATCGACGACACACTCGATACCCTTGCTGGATCCACGATATTTTCGACCTTGGATTTAAAAAGTGGCTATTGGCAAGTCGAAATGGACCCTGCCGATAAGGAAAAGACGGCATTTACCTTCGGTAACGGCCTGTGGCATTTTACAGTCATGCCATTCGGACTTTGTAATGCCCCAGCGACGTTTGAGAGGCTGATGGAGAGCGTGTTAATGGGTCTGACGTGGAAAACGTGCCTAGTCTATTTGGACGATGTCATCGTGATGGGCAAGACCTTCGAAGGACATCTGAAAAACTTAGAGGACGTCTTCCAGAGACTGCAGGGTGCGGGACTGAAACTGAACCCGAAGAAATGTCAGCTCTTCAGAAGGAAGGTCTCATACTTAGGGCACGTAGTGAGCAGAGAGGGCGTCGCCGTTGATCCGGACAAGACAAGTACGGTGAAGGAGTGGCCAATACCGGTAGATAAACACCAGTTGAGGAGTTTTCTGGGCCTCTGCACGTACTACCGACGATATGTCCGGATGTTCTCCGACGTCGCTAAGCCGTTGACAAGGCTCACGGAAGAAGGACGAAACTTCTGTTGGGATGAGGAATGCCAGTCTGCCTTCGACGAGCTGAAGAGGAAGTTGACCAGTGCCCCAGTGCTGAGTTTTCCTCTGCCAGAAGGACAGTTCATCCTGGACACCGACGCGAGCAATGTGGGAATTGGAAGTGTTCTGTCGCAGCGCCAGGAGGGACAAGAACGTGTCCTTGGATACTTCAGCAAGGTACTCTCCAAACCAGAAAAGAATTACTGCGTCACCCGGCGTGAATTATTGGCCATCGTCAAGTCCATCGAGCACTTCCATAAATATTTGTGTGGAAGGAGGTTTCTGATCCGGACCGATCATGCTGCTCTTAAATGGCTCCTCCAGTTTAAGAATCCCGAAGGACAGATCGCTCGCTGGATCGAGAGGCTCCAGGAGTATGACTTTGTCATAGAACATCGGCCAGGACAGAGTCATGGAAACGCAGACGCACTCTCGAGAAGACCATGCCCTGATGAGTGTCCTCATTGTCATAGAGCTGAGGAAAAGTCCGAGAAAGTCTATCGAACGACCGTGGTCGCCGAGGAATGGACACCATCCTCGTTACGACAAGAGCAAGGAAAAGACCCGGTTCTCAAAGAAATCCTGGTTTGGAAAGAGGGAGGAGAGCGTCCTGAGTGGCAAAAGGTATCACCTGGCTCGCCAAAACTCAAGAGCTATTGGGCACAGTGGGACTCGCTAGTGGTTGAGGATGGACTACTAAAACGCGTACTGGAGAGCCAAGACGGGACGGAGGAAAGACGGCAGTTGGTAATTCCCTCCAGTAAAATCCCGGAGGTCTTGCGGCACCTTCACGACGGATCGTCTGGCGGACATTTAGGGATCAAGAAAACGCTGCAGAAGGTACGGGAGCGCTTCTACTGGATCAATTGTTCAGACGACGTGAAGGACTGGTGCAAGAAATGTACTACATGCTTTGCAAGTAATGGGCCACAAAGACGACCGAAAGCTCCCATGAAACAATATAACGTCGGAAGCCCCTTCGAAAGGATCGCTATTGATATAGCAGGACCCTTCCCTGAGACCGAAAAGGGGAATAAATACATCTTGGTCGTGATGGACTACTTTACGAAGTGGGTAGAAGCGTACCCTCTCCCTAATCAGGAGGCAGAGACAGTGGCCGATGTACTAGTGAAGGAGACGATCTGCCGGTTTGGAGTACCCATGGAATTACACTCGGATCAAGGAAGAAACTTTGAGAGTGGCCTATTCCGGAGGATATGTGAGAAGTTTGGGGTACGAAAAACAAGAACCACGGCCCTTCACCCTCAGTCTGACGGCATGGTAGAACGGATGAATCGCACCCTCAACCGCTACCTAGCGAAAATGGTCTCGTCACATCAAAGAGACTGGGACGAACACGTGCCGTTCTTCCTGATGGCCTACCGCTCGGCCGTTCATGAGTCGACAGGACAAACTCCAGCCAAAGTCCTGTTCGGGCGAGAACTTAAACTGCCCTGTGATCTAATCTTTGGCGCTAGACCGGACGAGGACGTTTCGGGGGAAGATTACGTCTCCAGGATGCGGCAAAGGATGAACGAGATTCACGATCAAGTCCGATACCAACTAAATATCGCCAGTGATCGCATCAAAGAGCGTTACGACATCAACGCTAAAGAGGGTGGCTACCAAATGGGAGATCGAGTTTGGCTGTACAACCCACAGAAGAAACGTGGTTTGTCCCCTAAGTTACAGACCAATTGGGAAGGTCCCTATGTTGTGAAGAAACGAATCAATGACGTGGTCTACCGGGTAAGCAAACTACCAAACGGCAAGCCGAGAGTGGTGCACTTTAATCGGTTGGCACCCTATGAGGGGTCGCACGATGAGGCGGAGGTTCCCCGAGTAAGAAACACATTGGCGCAGGAGAACGAACTTTCCTTCGAAGAATTTATGAGCGCCTACGGGGGTACCGGAAAAGCACGGTATGGGGTAACCTGTGAAAAACAACAGGATTTGTTCAGCGTACCTGAAGAATACTCGTTGGCCCATTGTGTGTCCGCCGACCTGGTAATGTCACGAGGTATCGCCACGGTTTTCAAGAAGAAGTACGGGCGCTCGGAACAACTCAGAGAGCAACTCCCGGAAATTGGCAAGGTTCTGGAACTACGTGACAACGTAAGACACATCTTTTATCTGGTTACGAAGGAGATCGGGTCCCTTAAACCATGTTATCACGATGTATGGCGAACCTTGCATAGGCTACGAGACCGACTGCTGGAGCTCGACATCAGGAAGCTAGCTGTCCCCAAGTTAGGTGCTGGACGAGATCAGCTGGACTGGAGGGTTGTCCGGAACATGCTGGAAGTAGTGTTGAAGAATACCGGAGTGGAAGTTTTAGTCTGCTGTTTTGGGCCTGCACCATGTCGACTCGGGAAGACGGTCCCCTGTTATTTTGACGCCACGTCTCGCTGTAAGCGGGGGGCTAACTGCAGGTTCCTGCATGGGCCTACCAGGGATACGTTCCGAGACGAAACGTCTCTAAGGCGGGGGCAGTGTAATGCGAGAAGTAAACAAAGCGACACATGTTTACTCCTTCAAAAGAATAACTACGACGCGTAGGACAGGTGCATGAACATTTGCTGCGTAGGCTTCTAGAATGTACTAGAATGTTCTCGATCGGGGTTGGGGGTGTATATATAAGGGGGTTTGTGATCGAGGGAGTTAGTTAGAAGTAGAGAAGCAGAAGTGAACGCGACATACGATCCGAATGCGGAGCAGTATAAATAAATTATGTAGTGTCTAGTCTAGTGTAAAAGTAGTTAAGTGTGTTAAATAAATTAGTGTTCAATTAATGTAAATAAATTATAAAATAAACGTTACACTAGGAAAAAAATGATAGGAACCAAAATTGTAGGAAATTTAATTTCAAACAACTTTTGTAATAGCTAGTTTTCGTTTAAAATTGAAAATAAACGAGTTATTTAATAAACAAAAGTTTACCCTTAAATTCAAGATGGCGGATGACGCAACGGGTCTGGTACCCTGGCAATCTAAATTTAGACTGCCAGTGACCCCCCCCCCCCCCCTTAAACAGTTCCGAAGGAAAATTGCTGTCAAAAATTTTTGCAAGGTGAAATCCTAATTCGATTGGGCTAGCTATATAAATTCAGGACTTCTCAAAGCCAATAGGTGATCAGTTTGTTTCATTGGCTACGTCTAGTTATGGATTAATTGTTCTAATTTTATCACTAAATAATCTCGATTTCTTGTTTTTCCCAAAACTGTCTCCTCTCGATGTAATTAATGGTTTCCATAAACTGACATATCCCCTAATGAAACATCAAGGACGTGCCGACAGAATCCGGAGCAAATACAGGACATAATTGTTTATGAAAGGAGGTGAATTACAAAATGACCCTGCACAAAAACCTTTAATGATCCTTTCACGTCCACGACTACACGGGGAATTGTTCGATATCGAAGTTACACCGATAAATTTTTATGTCCGTCACGAAATTATAGGATTGTGGGTGTAGTCCGTTACCGTTTTATTAACCAACGATTTAGACGCATAATTTGATAATTTATCAATTAGTTGTAACCTTCGATCTCGTCTCGACAAGCTAATTAAACGCTTACTAAAATTCAGTTATTTATGAAGTTGCCACAGCTTCCGTATGGCTTTTCGAACGTCGCAGGATTGATTGCGAAAAATGGAATATCTTTGAAATCCGCGTTGCACAATTGATCGGTACGGTACGTATCGCAACGTTTTAAATGTTGTGCTCTAATACTCGCTGAATATTCAATATTTGTAATTGTTTCATCGCGCACCATAGGTACATGTGCCGTTTTAATTGCGTGTATTATATCATCGTGAGAAATCGGGGCTGGGGATACCAAACGGGGCTTTCGCAATTGACGTGAAAGCAGAAATGATAAGCTCTGGACAGACATCATAAGAAGCAGTAGTGAATTTAATTTTTGTCCCAAATATAATTACATTGATCGAACAGTATTTTCGGAAGGACAAGTAGTCCAGTCATCAGCCATTTTCGCGTGGAAAATAGTTTTGAAAATTGCTACCCTCAGGAGATGATTTACAGTGAAAGAAATCTACAAATAATTCATTGAAATTGTATATTAACCAAATGAATTCTAAAATCTACGATTTTTTAAAATTTTGCAGTAAAGGGTAGTTTCCACCCCAAAAAAATACAAAGCACATTTCTGCACATGTCCAACTTTGAAGAGGAGGGAAAGTAGAGTTTAGGTCCAAATTTTCATGAAAATCGACGTTGGTTCCCAAAATTCTACAGTTTTAAGGTTTTTTACCGCTGATGACTATACTAATATATATATATATATATATATATGTTTGAAATACCCCATGCCTATTCATGAAGGTATTATTTTTAATATCTATTCAACATACCTACTTTTTTACAACTAAACAAACATTTGAAGCGAACTGAATGTAATCGAATCTAATAGCGGCATTATTGAATTTTCCACAACGGCGGATTAAATTTAATCGCCCGCCCCCTCTCCCTGACTAATTTGAATAAATGTAATGCAGTCCGATATAATTTTGCAAATACATAAAGTGAATTTGTCCCATGTTAGCAAAATATCAGTACGACTCGGACGTCAAGCAAATCAGATCCACTCTAAAAACGGCATCGGATTTCTTGTCAATTGGATTCGATTTATAAATCACGGAGTATCACGCTGGAAAATAACAAGGTGGACATTAATTAAGATGGACCGCTGACGGTCGATCATAAAATAGAAATTCGAGATTCGCGTTAGCGGGAATTAGTAACGAAATATTGACGTTGTGGAATTATTAACGATTAGGTTTTGTGATTTTACTGTACACGGGTGTCAAGTTCCCCATATTCACAAATTCGCAAGAACGAAAATACATTTCGTTAAAAATTTAATTTATCACGTAAATATTCATCACCAATTACCTAATCGATTATTGCTATTGAAAAAACGTTCTTCTCTACCTCCAAGGGTGGTGAATATAGGGGTGAAATGGGAACAATCTAGATTTTTCATTACAGTTTGTAACACTCTAACTTACACTTTAAGTATTATTATTGCTTTTCTCCTTCTTTTCCATATCAGGTAATAGGGTTTTGCCTGTTACGGCACCCATTTTTTCCTTGGTCTACCAATACTTCATCTGCCTCTGCATTTATAGTTCAGTACCCAGTAAAATGTTAGTCTTCTTAAAAGTGAGATCTGGGTTAGCCATATTGGTTAACAGAAATATGGTCAAATTACAATAATCATATAAGATGTTTTTAATAAACAAACATTTTTTCCGTTAGGCAACATAGATATTTTGATGGAATTTTCATGATAGATGTATGGATATATTAATAGCCCTTTTCACGAAATAAAATATATTTTTTTTATTGGTACGCTATTTTGCCTATTTAAAACATGCTTTGGCGTGCGTAAATCGGGCTTTTTCGCACGCGCGTGTTTTAAAGTCGCCATGGAAACGTATCAACAACGGCCATATCAACCAATAACAGAGCGTTTTTGGCCGTAGCCGGACAGGCCGATTGGTTGCACGACGTGCGACGGGCCGTCACGAAGCGTCCCGAGTGTCATTCAAATTAATCATATTGGGAATGCATTTGGTTTTGGTATAAAAAATGGTACCAATAAAAAAAAATCGCGTAAAGTATTCGTGGATAACTGCTCTTTCAAGCACTTGCTCTATTTCGAGCACTCCGGCTACGCCGTCGTGCTCGAAAACTCTCGCGTGTTTGAAAGAGCTCAATATCCACTCATACTTTAATATACTATTAAAATAAAGTATTGACAGTATTTTGTCGTTATTTGAACAAACGATCAACCGATTTTGACCAACAAGGTCGGAAATTAATCGGTTTTTTTTATTACCCACGCAATGCAAAAACCGTATATGGACTCCTATTGAGAATAGTCTTGGAACTATATTAAAAAACAGTTTTGTACATTCAAAAGACGAAATGACGATGTCCTCAGTTTCTACACTGGGATGAAATTCAAAATTATATTATTTTCTGGTATATCTATCCGTTAAACCACGTGGCAAAACTGTCGCGAATTAATTCCAATTTCACATTTATTCTTCTTTAATTCAACTGGGTCACCTTGCAAAGGCAAAACCGTCACAAATTAGAATGAGCAGTGGTCCCAAAACGGAGCCTTGAGGAACACCTGAGAAATTCTAGACATGTTCAAAATAGGGAAATGTGACTACTTTCGGAAAATCATGTTTTAAGGTGTGTTGTTGTATATTATGCCGCCTATATTTCAATGTTCTTAATAGTTGTATTATCGACATAAATAACCAAATAAGAGACTGCCAAAACTACATTGTGTCAAACGTGTCAAACTGGAGTGACATGACTTCTGACGTCACAGTTCAGAATCAAATCGATCAAACAGGTCACCACAAATTAATTTTATTATATTGTGAAAAATGGTCTGGTGAAAACTGCTCTCTTCAACAATTTTATTGAAAAGAAAATGACGTATACCTAAGTTGAAGTTAACCACATAAAATCTATTTTAAGTAGGATTTCAATGTCTTCTTTCACAAAATTACTGTCCATTATATATTCCTTTGATTATTTATCTACAATAAATTAGATTTGAATGATTTGATTAAATTTGAAAATATGCTTAAGGGGCTGGTACTTTCCTTGCATGTGACGTCACCTGAGACGTAACCAATCGGAGAGCGTCTTCGATCCTGCGACCGGACTTAAATAGGGATAAATTTCATCTGAGCTTTAATATTTTCGGAATTTTTTTGGAAAATTTGATTTAATTGCTTGAGACGCTAGTACTTTTCATTTAGATTAAACGTCCAATCAAGGTGTTTTAAAAGAATTTAATTTAATAATAGATTAATAAACCAGTTTCGATAAATAAATAATAAGAATTTAATAAAAGAAGTAGCCGTACTTAAGGTACTAGTAGTACCAGAAAAAAAATTACAAATCATATTTTTATTTTTAACAGATTTCGATTCATTTTACTTTCAAGAATTACCTTCTAAAATTTTATAGAGAAATTCGAAAAAATTAAAAAGTTGTAGCACTTTCAGCGCACGTGCGTTTTCGCCTTTCTTACTACGGTTACCAAATCGTTCGTTTAAATTTATTAATGCAATTTTGGAATAGGGGTAGTTTCACCCACTTCGACGGGAAGTAAGTGAGTAGAGTGTTCGGTATTGGTTTTATGGAGACAATTACTATGTACTCTGTAAACTACTGAAGCTACTGATAGCTGAATAAACAATTATAAGTATTAAAACTTGATTTTTTTTAAATATTTCAAAAGTAAGCAGTAATAAAATTTACACGCGTTTTTCTACAAACTGCATTTTTCAAATCGGCACAGACTTTTTTCATTTTTGTGCGTTTCATTGTTTTGATGTTCGACATCGTGATTCACCAGAAGATTAAGGAAATGGAGAAGAATAAAAATTGGCCAATGAATTAGTTTTCTTTCGTATAGCCGCCATTTTCTTTTTGAATTAATATTTTATAAAAATGTGATGAACTACGATATAATCTGCCTTCGTTTTTAACATGCTCTTTTCATTTTTAGTTACAGAGGGGCCATTTTCAAGATTAACTCTGTGACTTGGGTCAACGTAATTTTGAAGAAGGCAAATTTGGCACACCCCATAGAATGATTTAAATAAAGATGAATCAAAATAAAGTATTCTTTTTACTCGCCAAAAGGGTGTTAATATGTGTAAAATGTTTGTAAAGTTTCATAATGAAGTAAGCGAGAAAAATATTGAAATATGTGTCAATTTTAGCTACTTTTTCCTCTACTACCCACATAGAAAGTTATTAAAAATCTTTGAGAAAGCTTTTAATTAAAGTACTTAAAGTTTTCAGAAAACTTTCAGTGAAAGCCCGCTGAAAATAGCAAATGTCCGCGACAAATAAGCTCTTGAAAACTTAAAAAAAAAGTTTGCTACAAGGTTTGTACAAATACTTTTCTGAGAAGATTTCTGAAAGATTTCTAAAAACTTTTTGTAAGTTTATTGAGGTTCCAAGTGGTCGTGCAAAAGTCTTTGCACAAGCTTTAAAAAATGTAAGCCTCTTATTAAAAAAATAATTATTTGAACAATATACAAAATACTAGCCGTGACCCGACCACGCTTCGCTGTGGCTCAGTTTGATAGGAAATAAATGAGCAATAAAATATAAATAGTTAATCTAGCGAATATAGATTTACCGAGAAAACAAATAATTTATTTCAATACCATGCATTGCATTGCTGACATTGCTGTGATTATGTTGTAGAATGTTATGAAAAGGGAAAAAATATTTTTTTGTAATTATTTTTTATAACCGATGTAGGTACTCGGCTTCGCTCGGGGGCGACCCTGTCTCATCCCTTTTTCCACACTCCATGAAAATGATTTCAATCAGTGTGCGTTATTTGTCTTGATCGAGCAATGCGTACTCCTTCGATTTCCAATCTTGCTTCTCTTTGCTCGTCTGTTTCAGATAAAGAGGCTTGAGCATTTCTTAATCTGAGAGTTTCTAGTCTATCTTTCCTTTGCTCGTCTGTTTCAGATAAACGGGCTTGAGCATTTCTTAATCTGAAGGTTTCTAATCTATCTTCCTTTTGCTCCTCTGTTTCAGATAAACGGGCTTGAGCATTTCTTGATCTTAGGGTTTCTAGTCTATCTTCCCTTTGCTCGTCTTTTTCAAATAAACGGGCTTGAGCATTTTTTTTAACTGAGGGTTTCTAATCTATCTTCCATCTGCCCGTCATTTTCTGAAGCTCGTAAAGCCTTTTATTTATTTGCTTTACATATGGATCTGCCAATCGATTTCCTTTTTGGAGGCATAATTCACAGCGAAAGTATAAAATAAATGCGCGTGTTTTCTATTGTCCAATGTCCAAAGTTCACAAATAACACCACTTCACACGTTCAAAAATATTTCTACTTTTAACAGAATGATTTTGAGCAATTCGATCCTCAAAGCGCTGTCAAACTGTTCGACAATTAAAAGATACCTTTTCGCAGCGAGATGGCGCCATCTGTCAGTCACTTGTCTGTCAAATAAAGATGACATATTAACTGTCATGCATTTTATATTTTTTGCCCGTTTCTGCCCCCCTGGCTCTTTTTTCGACGCGGAACCATTTCAGAAACCTTCACGGACATGCGCCCTACAACTCACCAAAGTTTCGTTGCAATCGGACGATTGGTATAGGAGCCTATGCGGAACATACACACAAACATCCATTTTTATATATATAGATATTTCATTTAATGCTGTATACAATTTAAGAGTTGATGATCTTTTAACATCGATGTAAAATTCTTCAAGGTTGTTCCACCAATGTTGACTATAGAATGTGGTCTCATTCTTCTTTACGAGTTGTTTTATATTATAATGACCACACACTAGTTGAGTTGTGAAGGGAACAATGGAATAATAATTTTTGTGTGATCCAATGGTATATCCACAAGGGTACTTTTTCAGCTCTGTTTCTCCTTGTTTTCCTTCACAGATGATTTCAGATTTTCTTCCAAAATTTTTCTGCGTTACTTTATTAAAAGCCTATGATGGCAGCTTGCAGAGATAGTTTACGAAATCCAGTCAATAGGTTTTCAATAGAAGCTTTAAAATTATCTTGCAGACAACTTTACTGCAAGCAAATTAAAAGATTTCTGGAACTTTTTTCTAAAAGTTTTCTTAAAAATTTTCCATGCAAGTCAACATAAAGTTTTCTGAAATGTTTCATGAAAACATTAAAATTTGAATGAAAGTCTTTATTACATGTTTTCAAAATGTCTTCAAACTGTTTTTAGAAAGCTTTTAAAAATATTTTGATGAAAATTTGCATAAAAGCTTTTTTTGAAAACTTTCACGCTATGTGGGTAGTACCTCAAATTGATGGCTGCTTTAGTCGGGAAATAATTGAATAGTACTAGTAATAATAAGTACTAGAACAGCAACAGTTGGAACCATATTTTTCATTCCCCCTCCACCTGCAACTCCAACAACAGTTCCAGTCATTTCTAACTATCGCACAGTCGCATTCTTCAGGTAATTTCCATTAAAATCAATCGAACGGAGCGCCCGTCCGCATCGAACGATTTAAATCATGTTTATATAAATGACGTTTCTTTTTACACGTACGAAGGTTGGCCGCATCCGAGAATACAAACAACAACACGTGCCAATAAACATGAGAACCGTACAGTATCATCAAACAACTTTTAATCCATTTTGTCATGAATTGTATGCGGCTGCATTTCGTTAAATCCACCATTTCTGGTCGGAAGCACATTTCACTTTAAGTTCGTTATTAGCGGCACGGCAAATTTGCGTTTCGCCGTTCGAGCGAGTCGGTTGTACGCACTTTATGTAAGACTGCCAGTAATTATCGTCTCGTTAAAATCGGCTCGCGAATGCAATGCAGTTACTTTTAATTAACCCGGATAGAGGAAACTAGGGCGTCGATAACTCGCGTGTGTATCATCCCCGCGTTTTGCAATCTCCCATTTCTCAAATTATTTAATTCACTTAGTTACAGCGAGAATTTTTTCCAATAATCACCTCCCCGATTCCATTAATCCGGGGTAATACAATTTTGAAAACGTTTTAAGCGAATCATATCTGTTCGAATTCCATTAATCAAGCAATCAACGTAAGAGTGGTCGTGTTTTTTCCAATCCCGACTTCCATTACAGATATCTGTCCTTAATTGCAAATTCTGGTAAATTGATCGCTCTTCGGTAATTACTTTCGGTCCAGCTATAAGTGAATATTTACTTACTCGCTCGCCAGTCAGATGCAGTTTTATTACTCGGATTACTTCATCCAATTACTTGACGCATCTGAAAACAGATTGCAGGGAGGCGAATTTACACATGGATTGCTTGAGGACCTTGGGTGGAAGTGGGTGTTCTCATTTTAAGGAGCTGCATTAGATTTCATTAAACGATTAAAAGGTAACTGCGCTCTCTGGAGGCGAATTGGAGTTACGATGATTCCATTTAAGGACTTCGTTTTATTGTTAATGGGATTTTAAAATATGATCATTTTATGGAAGTGCCATAGCAGTTGTGTTGAGTAATCTAATGGCGATTATTTTTTAACTAGCAGTAAACTGCTTTTAAACCTTTAACATAGCAGTTATTAACCTTCTTTTTCTTAGTGTGCCTTACCTTCTCAAGGCGTTGTAATAGGTTACTTCTTGTAATATTTATTGTCATTTAAAAATTAAGACAACTTTGACCATCTTTTGTAGTGTTCTAAGCAAAACATAAATGGACGAATATTAACACAACACCATTTCGACCCTATTTAATCCCGTTTGAGATACTAAATCCAATTTATTTACTATATTCGCAAAAATGTGTAAAAATATACATATTTATCCTTTCTTTATTCATAACTATAAAACCACACCGAATTTTCTGACAAGAAAACTAAGAGCTGCTAAGCCTTTCGTTCCATGGATAACTGGCACCTTAAAAGTCATATTTAAGCTAAGAAATGCGGCCCACATTAAAATTAAATACAACAAGACAGTTAAAAATTGGAATAACTATAATAGTCACCAAAAATGACGAAATTTTGCCTGAACATCACCTCAACACACCATATAAATCGGAAGCATTATGGCAAACTCTAAAATAGATGAAAATTCAACCCAACATCTAGTCAAATCCAAATGAAATTAATGGCTTAAACAGAAATATTGTTTATAAAATATAAAAACAAAATTTGAACTAAGCGTATTATAACTTAAGTCTATTATTTTATTTTCATCCATTCTATTTATGCGTATAATAACTGTTTTTTAACTGACAGAGTTCATTGGCAATTAGCATTTAAACAAAGAAAAATGCTATTTTAATTACTTTATCCAACACATGACAGTTATGACTGTCATTATTAATGGCATATTAGACAAGTAAACTATCAAATAACACACTAGTGTGTTATAATCCATAACTCACTAGTGAGTTATGGACAGTGTTGTTAAGTATTTAAATACATGTATTTAAAAATGTATCGGGTGTTTTTTAAATTTCACCTCATAGTAGGCCGTGGATAGTGTTTGTGAATGCGCCTTACTAAAAAATGTCAAAATTGACGTAACCTCACTTTTTTAATAAAAATTGAAACTGCTCCAATCAGTTACTAGTGTCTTGAAAAAGACAGCTTGGCGACTGGCTTGGCTCTATTAATTAGGCGTAGATGAGTGAGCTGTCTTTTTCAAGACACTATTAACTGATTGGAGCAGTTTCAATTTTTATTAAAAAAGTGAGGTTATGTCAATCTTGACATTTTTTAGTAAGGCGCATTCACAAACACTATCCACGGCCTACTATGAGGTGAAATTAAAAAAAAACACCGGATATTTTAAATACTTTTTATGTATTTAAATACATAGTTAAATACATAAGCCTAATTTGTATTTACTGTGTATTTAAAATACATTTCTTCTGACATTTTAAATACAGTAGTTCAAATACATGTTTGGGCAATGCTAAGATCCATTATTTGCTAAATTATTCCTTAAATGCTCTTACATTTATTTTATTTTGTTACAGCAACTATAAATGCGCATTTTTATACATTTTTTGAGCAGATTTCCGGCTGTTCATTTGTATTTACATTTTGGTTTATGTATCTACATGCTTATTTTTAAGCTAATTGTTACAGTTATAATGACCCTACGACACTTTTAAAGGAGTTGCGATTATCTTAACGAAGGTGTACAATTCATAAAGTTTTTAAAAAAGTTGTGACATTGTAAAATAATTTTTAAGGTACTAAGTAGCTTGTCGACATTTTTAAAGAAGCCGCAGTTATCTTAAACTTAAGCTGTTGTTTCAAAAGAAGTTAAGGAGCTTCTAAAGAACCTATGACAACTCTAATGCAACACAAATAAGTTGAACTGCCATATATGAAGTTGGAAAAGTAACTAATGAAGTTTTTTAATTAGCTACTTTGTTAGATCAAGTTAAAAAGTAGTGTCTAATGTGTCGACATCTTTGCGTTGGGATTATTTTTTAGAAGTTTGAAACTTACATTAGCCTGTTGTGTTTTGAAGTATCACTTCAATTTCTAAAGACTTGTTTACAAAGTCGTTGGTAAATTTCGGAAATTTACAAAAATTTTACGATTTCATGAAGCAAAGAAAATAATTCCCAACACTTTTTGAGATTGTTTTAAGTGTTAAAACCATAAACTTAGGTTTAGTGTATAAAAGTCAGCCTATGTATTTGAGGCTTTTCGATACAAATAACTTAGATATTTTGAAAATAATTGAAAACTTCACAACTTCGGGCAGTAAAACAAAGATTTTAGAACTTCATTTGAAAGTTTCCATTAGAAATTAGATTCCATTTTCTTAAACTGATTTAGAAATTTCAAAGATTGAATAATTTCAACAATTTCACGAAGAAAATAATAGGAATTCTAAGCTTCCTGGGGTTTAGCTTAACATTGCTGCAATTAAGAATAATTTACAACTTTAAATACTGTTTAAATACAAAAATGAAATACTTGTTATTTGTATTTAAATACATTGTCCAGAGAAGTATTTAAAATACAAGTAAATACATTTTGTAAAAAGTATTTGCGTTTGTATTTAAATACATTTTTAAAAAGTATTTTTTACAACTCTGGTTATGGATTATAACTCGCGTTCATATTTAAAGTAGTATTCTATTTATTTATTGCCTTTGGCAACCAAACAAACAACCTACTTGAACCAAAATGTAAAAAAGTCACTGTTGTCATTCTGACATTTATAGGGTACTGAGACGCAAGTAGCTATGATATGATTACAAGACTTATTAATTATTATCTAATAAAAACGATTTCTTCCACTTGTTTGATAAAACATTGTATGCCACTCGCGTGTTATGCTTCCGAAGTCACTTGAGAATTTATACCAGTCGGCCTGACGGCCTCGTGGTATAAATCTTCTAGCGTGACTTATTTTCAACACAACACACTAGTAGGTACCATAAATAACTATTAATCCAATTTACTCAAAAAAAACTTATAGCGTTACTATTAATAAAAAATTAATATTAGTTACGATAGCAACTAACTCATAGTAATCTTTATTACACACAACCAACTTGATATTAGTATACAGCTATAAAAGTATCAATATCTGCATAAATAAAAGTATTACCAAGTGGAGCACGGAAAAATTTTGAATTACCGCCAAAACCAACTGACATGAAATTGTAAAGTTTACTGCGCAAGCCTGTCCGGCATTAGTTTTATATGGTTTTAATAATAATATAGTCTATTATACATGGCACCTCAGGATGGTCTCTTAAAAAGGAAACTCAGTCCAAGACACTTTAAACACTTATCGAATTTCACCGCCTCTTTCGCCCCTTCTGAAACCATCTTCTACGATTGTTCCTCAGGCACAAAATTAAGTTTGGTCAATCGGTCTCGGTTGCCTTATCGCGTGCAAGCCTGCGTGTATGTCTTGCAGCAATTCAGACCCGGAACGGACGTCCTTGTCTTGAATTATTACGACGGCGTTGTAGGTCGCCGCACTTGAAAACGAAAAGCTCGACAAAGTATATTACAGTAAGAGGAGAAAGTGATGACCCCTGAAGAACGCACTCCATGCATAACGGCGTAAACATACCTGCGCGGCAGGTTGATTTACGCACCTACTCCGCCTCTCGTTAAGCAAAACATATCGATACACATCGAAGCAGGAAGCGAAGACGCCATACGAGGCAATTAGAACGATGTTAATTACGGTTACGTAAAGTGTGGAAGAGTATCGGAAGAGAAGACGCGCGAGTCTCGAGGAAAATCTGGCTTTACTGTAAGATAAATGGTGTCTTTAGGTAACGATCTTAGATGGAAAACTTACATCACGGCTTCACTACTTCAATAGTTAAAGGAAGTTTAAAATGCTCTCAGAGCTTCCTCAGAAATTTGATGGATTTCTAAAGTCTGGCGCAAGGTAGGTTTAAAACAACCATGAACTTGCATACCTACTTGATTTAGGTACTTCCTTAGGCTGCCTGAAATAATTTCCCACTTCAAAGTTTAAAGGATAAGTTTACTTCTAGGATGTATATTATCCCATTTTAATAGGTTTAAAAATAATACTGAAAAAAATTAATAAGTTTAAATAACAAACTTTTCAATGTGTTAGCCAATTCAACCTGACAAAGTATTTAAACACGTTCAAAAAAATTCTGTAAAGTTTCAAAAAGAAGTCTTAAAAATTCGAAATCACTAGACTTACATCGAATGAACAGCCAGATATTAAAGTGATGTAGTGAATTTATATCTGGAATGATAACTGATCTGTACAGTATGAGAGATATTGACCCAAATGCCTTTAGAATCGACAAAGTTATGCCAATTTATGTAAAGGTCGATCCTTCTAAAGTTGTTAACTTTAGGTCAATATCTATCACATCTATCATAAAAAGATTTTGGAAATTCTCATAAAGAAAGGGCTCGTATCATACATTCTTGCTAAAAAACGCCTTAACCAGCATGATTTTAGAATCAAGTCAAGAAGAATCACGACACATGCAATATCAAAAGTTACCAAGTGCCTTTGAGGATAGTTTGCTCCTCTCCAAGTTATTTCACTATTTGACTGCCTAAATTTGGCCTAACTATTTCTGCACAGAACAAGCTGAATCTGAAGCTGTACAACAGGCTCCAGTGCAATTCAAAATATCCAATGCAAATTCACTTGTGATAGTGAGCATATAAGGATACCTTTCGGGCTATTTATTTCAGCACAGAACTAGCTAGATCTGAAGCTGTACAATCTACTACTGGGTATTTTGATCATTACCTCAAATGCATACTCACTTGTGTGACTGAGAAAATAAGAATGCCTAAAATAGTCCATCTATAGCACAGAACTAGCTGGAGCTGAAGCAGTACAATAGGCTACCAGTGCAGTTCAATACCTCAAATGCAAATTCATTCGTGTAAGTCAGAATATAGCCTGAATTTGAGCTATCTATTTCAGCACAGAACTAGTTGGAGCTAAAGCTGTTTAATACCCCACCAATGGGTAACTTGATCATTACTACAAACACAAATTCACTTGTGTGTCTGAAAAAATATGAATGCCTAAAATTGGGATCTATTTCAGTACAGAAGTAGCTAGATCTGAAGCTGTACAATAAGCTACTACTGGGTAGCTTGATCATTAACTCAATTGCATACTCACTTGTGTGACTGAGAAAATAAGAATGCCTAAAATAGTCTATCTATAGCACAAAACTAGCTGGAGCTGAAGCCATACAATTGGCTACTAGTGCAGTTCAAAACCTCAAATGCAAATTCATTCGTGTAAGTCAGAATATAGCCTGAATTTGAGCTATCTATTTCAACACAAAACTAGTTGGAACTGAAACTGTACAATAAGCTACACCATCGGGTAACTTGATCATTACTACAAATACAAATTCACTTGTGTGTCTGAGAAAATATGAATGCCTAAACTTAGATAATCTATTTCAGCATAGAACTAGTTGGAGCTAATAGACCAAGAGCTGGGGACGAGATTTCAACATCATCAGTAATATGGAATTCGTAAACAGGAATAAACTGTATTACCATCAGTTATTAAAGTTCCGAGCAGGCGGACAGCTGTTTACGAATTCCATATTACTGATGACGTTGAAATTTCTGCTATATATAGCTCTCCACCTTTTTACCCCCTTTACCCTTGTCCGTCGCCTCCTTTGCACCCACTCATGTGTCCGCCGCTTGGAATTTAGTTTAGTTATGGTAAGACTTCTCATTACATAAATTTTCAAGCGTATTATCGATGCCGAAATTTCCCCGAAAAATGAACCATTTTCACCCCTTATAACTACCCTCGACAATGAGTAAGCTGTCCGCCTGCTCAGAAATTTAATAACTGATGGTAATAGAGTTTATTCCTGTTTACGAATTCCATATTACTGATGATGATGACGTTGAAATTTCGGCTCTAGCTCTCCGCCTTTTCACCCCTTTACCCTTGTCCACCACCCCCTTTGCACCTAATCATGTGTACGCCGCTTGGAATTTGGTTTAGGTATGGTAAGACCTATCATTACATACATTTTTAAGCTTATTATCAACGATGCCGAAATTTCCTCGACAAATTAACCACTTTCACCCCTTATAACTACCCTCCGCAACAAGTAAGCTGTCGGCCTGTCCGGAACTTTAATAACTTAATAATATTATTATTATAATTATTATTATATTATTATAATAATATCAATAATTTTAATACAGTTTATCCCTGTTTACGAATTCCATATTACTGATGATGTTGAAATCTCGTCCCCAGCTCTTGGTCTATAAAGCTGTACAATAAGTTACCAGTGCAGTTAAAAACTTCAAATCCAAATTCATTCGAAGAGAAATACCTAAGAATACCTAAATTTGGGCTATCTACTTCAGCACAAGACTCGCTGTATTGCAAGCTGTACAAAGAGCTACCAGTTCAAGACGGTAATTGCGAAGCACATCAAGAATAAGATTAGGGCCATCCGGTATATCCAACATTTTTACACGATTGCTGACTACCTAGATACAAACGAGTTGCAATGTTATAATTTGTAACCTGCTTGCATCTCGTCATATGTGTCAAATGTTGTCATACTCATTGAACTGGTTAATTCCCTTTCTAGGTTCCATACTTATTCTTATTGCATCAATATTCTATTACTTGCCATGGATGACCCTGTTATATTATGGTCAAGAAGTGTTACTTAATCACAAATTTGGTTTTGAAACTTCTAACAAGATTAAGGTATCTGAGTAGTTTTATAAGGAACATTAAGAATCTATAAAGATTGCCTATGGTATCTGAGTATTGCTTTAAGGTATTTTATAGAAATGAGAACTTTCCTAAAAGTTTGAGGAACTTCTAAAGTTTTGGACTAGGTTTAAAACACAAGCTATACAAACTTGTTTAGATTGCTTCTTAAACAACAATCCATTGGATTTAAGGTAAATTCAACAAAAATCAATTAGTCAGGTTTAAACAGAAAATCAACTTAATTTTTCATAGAGAATTTTTGAGAAAATTAATATTTTACTTATATTTTCTGCTTTTGTCCTGAACGTAAGTTTAACTTTCCCAACTCGTATCCTATTTAAAAGCATATATTCACCTAATTCCATAAGATTTAATAAGTACGGGTAATAAGTTATTTGACCTTATGTTTCGAACTAATCCTCAGTCTTGTAATGTTGCTTAAGTCGAAAGTCAGGTATTAACTCGTTATTACATTTTCTAATTAATTAATCAAAAGCGTTTTGAGTTTCATACTTCTAATATATGCTTACCTTGCTCTATTATTTTCAGGTAATTTAATACTTCCTTATTTGTTCGTAATAAACATGAAAGTTTTCTGTTTGCTTACATGTTATTGTTTAAGTTTTACATTGTTTTAGAATTGTGTATATCATTTCTAGTCCATATCGCTTTTGGAAGCGATTGAATCCTTCTTTAGTAATTAATTAATTCGGACGGTTTTCAAAAACAACATATGTAATTTATCTAACATGTTTAGTCTTACACAATTTATTTGGTGTTTATTTAAAAATCTATATAAGCCGAATATAAGCTATAATAACAATATACTTTCTATTTGTCGGTATTGTAAATTTGCTTAGCAATTTATTATTCCGAATTTTGCTACACTTTTTAAAGTTTGTTGAAAACATAAATTCCATAAAACAATAATTTCAGTTGTCCTATATACATAGCTAATTAGTGCAATATAAATTACAATAGAGTGCCTGCAATGTTCATACATAGTATTACCAAATTGCTTCATAATGTGTCTACTAATTTACACTTTAAATTTTCCTTGATTTGAGTAGCCTTCATATTGCACTGTGGCGCAAAGTGAACGTCTCAGGAATCTGACATTGTATATATGTAATTAATTTTATTAGTTATTGCAGTGAAATTTGAAAGCACATTTGTCCACGTAACGTGATACATCTTCTAAACGAGACAATAGCTCCTTCTTAAATTTTGAAAACTGTGCTGTTCAACTCATTGAAACGAATTTCTCCTTAGTTAACAAAAATGGCTAATTACTATGCGCGCTATTGTTACAACGCTATTGTATTTTAATGTATTCATAAAAACGCGATCTTAAATTCGTGATATTTATACATTCGAATTAACCTTTTAAAGGGTGATGATAAATTGGCGAAAGCTACGTTAGCATGCCACAAATCATCTAATCGGATTAAGAAACTGGATTAATGGATTTATACGAATAATTTGGGCTAAGCGTTTTATAATGTATATTAGCGGGACATTAGATGGAGAATTGATTGGAGGGAACTGATGAAAAAATTTCGGTTTTGGAAAAAACATTGCGTTCAAACCACTGATATGTTTATTCATAAATTCCACTTATTTGATAATTTCACTGCGTAATGATATCATTAAAAACCCGTTATCCTTTAGAGATATTAATATTATTACCGTCTCGCATGTTTAAATAACGTATCATTTGGTACGGAAGACAGTCACCAGCGCTGATACGATTTCTTTCATGAATATTCAAACGTTTATTTATTAAATATTTATTCTAATTGCGATCGTTGTTTCGGCCAGTAACACTAAACATGATATAAATTTCGCAGTTGTTCGTACACATACACACAGTCCGGATATCCGCTACACTAAATTTACTAATTCAATTACACTATAATGAATTTGTTTTGCATTAGTTTCATTCGAATGAACAGTTTTGGAAAAAGTGATGTAGAACCGAACGTGTGTGCACCGGTCTTGTTTAGCATGGCCGCCAGTGATATGATGAGCAATAGAGTGGATTACATGTTTATAATATTAAATTGTAGTATAAACGAACCGAATGCGGCCGAATGCACGTGATGCATAACAAATTTGGCTTCTTTTGAATGAAATAAATGCATGGATAATCAAGAGAATATTAGTTTCGGCTCGGGTTAATGAAGTGGAACGTACAGCGATTGCATACGTCCACGTGGATAATCTTTTCGATGTATTGCGGGAAAAAAGTTCATCTGCATAAAGTTACTACGTGGGATTTACCGGTAGGTGGAAATGTTGACATGGATTTACATAACTATTTTACTGACATTATCGATAAGTCATATCATTTTACTCAATTCTCTAGGGAAATAACAGAAAAAGTGAAATAATATTTACATGCATATTTTATGTTGGCAAAACGGAGCAGTGTTGTCTTAAACTCACAAAAATATTTTTCAACCGAATAACGAATTCAGTAGATTGACGTCAGAAGGGTAAATTTAACCGTTGAAAAAGTTGTTATTAGACTCCATTTCACATAAGAAGAACCGTGAGCTAGAGTTACACGGAACGACATATTCCGTCGGCTACGTTCGGTTTCCATAGTTTCATGTAATTCATGTATAAGCAGTGGCGGGAGGGTGAAGGTTTAGCGGAGGCGCGTTTGCGAGTTTTTCTCGCCCGGCGTTCGCGTATCTAACGTAAGGTAACGGTCGTTTATTTTATTATTATTACAGTTTTGTACGTTGTGCATTGTGTATTTTGACTAAAGCGAAATGATTTAGATTAAATTATTCTTGTTGTTTACACAACATAGGCAACTAACAATACATGAATTAATATTATCCCCTAATACGATTACTACTCGGACCGCTACTGTCCAGATGCCGATCGGGCGACTTCGTGACGGAGATGCGGTCTGCATGGAACTCAAGGTCACGGTTCTTCTTATGTGAAATGGAGTCTACCGAACAGAAAGGTGTAGTTAGTAGCAGTGTTGTTAAAAATACTTTTCAAAATGTATTTAAATACAAACGCAAATACTTTTTACAAAAAGTATTTACTTGTATTTTAAATACTTCTCTGGACAATGTATTTAAATACAAATAACAAGTATTTCATTTTTGTATTTAAACAGTATTTAAAGTTGTAAATTATTCTTAATTGCAGCATTGTTAAGCATAACCCCAGGAAGCTTAGAATTCTTATTATTTTCTTCGTAAAATTGTTGAAATTATTCAATTTTTGAAATTTCTAAATCAGTTTAAGAAAATGGAATCTAATTTCTAATGGAAACTTTCAAATGAAGTTCTAAAATCTTTGTTTTATTGCCCGAATTTGTGAAGTTTTCAATTATTTTCAAAATATCTAAGTTATTTGTATCGAAAAGCCTCAAATACATAGGCTGACTTTTATACACTAAACCTAAGTTTATGGTTTTAACACTTAAAACCATCTCAAAAAGTGTTGGGAATTATTTTCTTTGCTTCGTGAAATCGTAAAATTTTTGTAAATTTTTGTAAAATTTTCCGAAATTTACCAACGACTTTGTAAACAAGTCTTTAGAAATTGAAGTGATACTTCAAAACACAACAGGCTAATGTAAGTTTCAAACTTTTAAAAAATAATCCCAAGGCAAAGATGTCAACACATTAGACACTACTTTTTAACTTGATCTAACAAAGTAGCTAATTAAAAAACTTCATTAGTTACTTTTCCAACTTCATATATGGCAGTTCAACTTATTTGTGTTGCATTAGAGTTGTTATAGGTTCTTTAGAAGCTCCTTAACTTCTTTTGAAACAACAGCTTAAGTTTAAGATAACTGCGGCTTCTTTAAAAATGTCGACAAGCTACTTAGTACCTTAAAAATTATTTTACAATGTCACAACTTTTTTAAAAACTTTATGAATTGTACACCTTCGTTAAGATAATCGCAACTCCTTTAAAAGTGCCGTAGGATCATTATAACTGTAACAATTAGCTTAAAAATAAGCATGTAAGTACATAAACCAAAATGTAAATACAAATGAACAACCGGAAATCTGCTCAAAAATGGGCATTTACAGTTGCTGTAACAAAATAAAATAAATGTAAGAGCATTTAAGGAATATTTTAGCAAATAATGGATCTTAACATTGCCCAAAAATGAATTTGAACTACTGTATTTAAATATCAGAAGAAATGTATTTTAAATACACAGTAAATACATATTAAGCTTATGTATTTAAATACATAAAAAGTATTTAAAATACAATTCTAAATACATGTATTTAAATATTAACAACACTGGTTAGTAGTTACTAACTTTGATGCGCAGGTTACTATTATGTTATAAGTTATATATTATTCATTGTATTAACTATTATGTTATATTATCTGTTATTATCTAAATATGACTTTTAGGGGTTGTTGGGTTAGGGGGTTGTTAAAAAATACCCAAATTTTTATGTCCAATTGTTTAGAGATTTTGAATACGAGTAATGAAAAAATTAAGTTTTTGACTCAAATACTAAGACTTTTCTACGTATTTCTCACCATATCATCAGACGTTTTTGGAGACCAAAAAACATTTTAATAATGCATTAAGATTTTCAATTTTCTGGAAAACGGGTGCTCTTATCGAAATGCCACAAGAATACAAGTGTTATGTCAAAAGCTTTATTTTTCCATAATTCTTAGTCAAAATGTCTAAACAGTTGCGTACACAAAATTTAGGGTTTATTTTAAACTCAACAGCCACTAAAAATCACATTTACCTTATAACAGTTTTATTTTTGACACCACAATTGTATTCCGCGTACTAAAGTCGATAATTGAACTAAAATTTGCATGACAATTGACATGGATTTTGAGGAAAAGATTTTTTTTAAAGTTTAATGTCCAATATCTCAAAAATTCAGCATTTTTGGTTATATCTTCATTAAAACTTCTGCATATTTTGGGCCACACCATCTACCCTCAAAGCATTCAACACTTGTCTTTTTAATACCCTTTATATGTAATATATCAAATGAGCATTCATCAAATTCATTTAATAGGGTAGAAGAAAAATGTTTTTCCTGAGTTTCCTGGGATTAGGATTGTTAAAGAATCACAAGAAATATGTCTCGATTATATCCAAAATTGAGTTTGAGACATGTAAAGGGGAATTTAAATAATATTTTTTGTTTGATATGGAACTACACAATCAATGAGATATAAATGTCAACATAAAATAACTTCCACTTCATTTGCAAATCCGAAGATAACAACTTTCTAATGAATAATAGGGAGTTATTTCCACTAAAATTAGAACTTTTGTTTAAATTAAGGTATAGGACATTATTTATACATTTGGTTAATCTGTCAATATCTTCTTGAATGGTATCTGTCTAATATCTTATTTTATGAACTTAATGAGAAATTAAAACATTTTGAAATATCACTAATGTACATATTAAAGGAAAGAGACCAAATATGAGCCTTAAAGTATAACAGGTGTTATTTCCACCTATCTGGAAAAATAATTGTCAACGTAAACTACCTGCTGAGGTTACTGAGATAATATTTAAACCATTTCAACAGTGAACCAGTTATACCTACCGCAGATAGTTTATTTCCCAATGATCCATCATCAATTTTATCAAAAGATGTACTGAAGTCTGTATAACTGGAATCCGCTCA
Organism: Cryptocephalus moraei; assembly: GCA_946251905.1. Classification (NCBI taxonomy): domain Eukaryota; kingdom Metazoa; phylum Arthropoda; class Insecta; order Coleoptera; family Chrysomelidae; genus Cryptocephalus; species Cryptocephalus moraei. The sequence goes on from OX276454.1 coordinate 16,888,140, forward strand.
TATATTATATTATCAATACATTCAAATAAATTAGATTCAACAGTGTTTCTGACAAATTTATGTTCTTGAACATTAGAAATGTTGGTGACATCATATTAAAAGTATTAAAAAATGATAGATTCAACCAGTTTGGCTGAAATTATGTGGTAATTTCCTATATTCTCATTTGTATATCGCGATAATGAATGCTTTACTTATGGAAATCCTCCTTCAGCGAGGGGCTTATTGGAAAGGTAATAAAGAAGAAGTAATAAACTTTTTGAACACACTTTGATGAATATCGTTAGGAGGTTATCCCGTCCAGGTCTTCTATTTGGAAGAGATCTAAGTTTGTTTGTTATAGTGTTCTCTAATATATAGTATTTTCCAGGCAAATATTTTAAGAATTGGAAAAAGTATCATGAATTCTTTCTTTTTTTGTATTTACATTACATTTACATTGCTTTGGATTACAGCGTATGTTGTTTTCACAAGATTTAACACACTTTATATGTAAATAATCAATATCTATTAGATATTTAGAATGACCACGCAACATTTTAAAGTTTAAGTTATGCCATAATGGCATTTTTTTCGTCATTCAAATCACCTTCTTGGTGATTAAGAGAACTTTTTTCAGTTTTTAAATTTTTAGGCACGTATTTACCAATCGCAATACATATTAATAAGTAATTAAACTTGGAACTTGGGTAGCTGCCCCATTAATAATTTTCCCTGGGAAGAAATTATTCCAAGCAACGGGACCGAGAAAATCAATAATTAAAACTACGCTCAATTAACGTTATTTGATTTGAATAGTGTCACCTATGAGATTTATCTTCTCTAACCAGATATGACTAACATAATAGCAACTTTCTTACTAAACTGCAGTGAATTAACCAATGTATTTCTAGATGAGTTAGTGAGACTTATTGTATCGAATAAAATACAGAGTGATCAAGAAATACTGTTTATGTTGGCAATCCTACCTGGAGGAGTTTTTTGTCTAAGGGTTTACAACGATATACCGGAAATCTCTGTACTCTGCATGACAGCGACAGCTACATAAACACAAATATTTTAGGTTATGTGAATTTATTTACGATTAAAATAATCACACCAGAAAAAACTTCAATATTTTAAGGTACTGCTCGAATTGAGCGCCATTATGTTCTAAACATAAATTCACTCTCCGTTTTAGGCTCTCGAAGACATTAATTAACATCCGAGGAGACATATTTGCAACTTCCTCGATAATGGCAACTTTCAGTTCTTCACGTGTATGTAGGACATTACTGAACACCTTGTTTTTAAGGTGCCCAAAGAAACAAAAGTCTAGAGGTGTCAGGTCTGGTGACCTACTTGGCCAGATTCCCGTACTTATGACTCGATGGTCAAAAACTTCCCGCAAATATTGCATTGTGGCACGAGCCGTATGTGCTCGAGCCGAATCTTGTTGGAAGTAGTCATTTTCGCGCTCCTCTACGGTTAATTGGGCAACAAATGGCTGGGGAATGTGCTGAATGTATCGTTCAGAATTAACTGTGAAGTTAAAAAACATAGGACCAATTACTCTCTGCCATGATACAGCCAGCGAAACACCAAGTAGGATGTAATGTTGTTGTTCTAACAGCATGTGGATTTTCACCAGACGAAATTCTGTAATTTTGAGAATTAACATAGCTATTGAGATGGAACTAGGCTTCATCGGAAAAAAAGGTTTTATCCAGGATGTCATCATTGTTCATTTCCTGATTGAACCAGTTACAGAACAGAACGCGTTGTGGACGGTCAGGAGGATTTAGGGATTGGACCATCGAAAATTTGTACGGGTGGTATTTCAATTTGCTCTTCAACACAGTGGAACAACTTCCATATGATAAACCTGTAAAGTGAAGAAACGGAATACGGGAAATTAGGAATAAGTGGAAATTGGTGAACTTTTGATAAGGATCAAACCTGTTTGGAGGGAAAGCTTCCTAACCGATTTGCGAGGACTTTGTTGCTGTCGGGCCCTGACGTTTTGCACCACATTTTCAGTGAGTACGGAGGGTCTACCAGGTGGCTTTCCTTTCATCATATTGTCTGTATTCAAATATCGTTGAACTACATGTAGACCAGGGTCGATAATTTTGAAAACGGTAAAAAGTGAAAAAAAATTATAGTAGGATGAAACCCATCGGAAAAGGTAGAAAATACAACAAAAATGAAAGGAAAAATAAATTACGGGCGATCTGAGGTCGGGAAGGGGGCGGGGGTGAGTATTTAAGGGTAAAAAACGGTTTAGCTCGATTTCCGGCAAAACTGCAAGCCCTATGAAAAAAAGTTAAATGGCAGAGTTGTAGGTAATAGAAAGGTCTACAACTTTTGTATCAACACTTTTTTCACATAACCTCGAAATTGTTGTGAAAAATTCAAATAACCAAGTTTTTGGTTTTTTATTTTTAGCTTTTGCAATTTTTTTTATTTTTTCACGAAATTGGGTGAAAACTTCCCTTTTTATGTCCCAAATATACAGTAATTTTTTTGATTTTAAATATTCAGTATTTCACCTTATTTTGACTTTATATCGAAAATGCACTCTAATATTCAATCGAAAATTCTCACGTCAAAATATCTCCTTTTTTAAAAAAGTCTGTGTGTTTTTTGTTAGTTGAAATCTCCACTTTCTGATGGTAAAAAAAATTATACATTACTATGGAAAATGTTCTCAGAAAATGCAAATAATGAAAAAACTCGAATCCAAATTTTTTTTTTAATCATTATGTATAACTTTGAGCTACTTATTAAAATGTACACTTTAATTACTCGAAAAACGTGAGATGTCATGTTACATTGATAAACAAAAAAATTACAAATCCATGAAACATCAAGGTTGCAAAAAACATGCGAAAATAGTTGTTCTAGATATTAAAAATAGGATTTAAAGGGGATTTCATCTAAAAAATGTCACTGCTGCAAATTTTTTTAGTAATAAAGTTGATTTTTTAAATTGTCATTACATTAATGTCATAGAAAATCTCATAATATATAAATATACATGTAAATCGTACTATTAAATTTAAATACTTTATACTGATTACGTTATTCATTATATTTTTAAATACAATACTCTAGTTATTTATAAATACCTTATATTGCATTCTAATCACTTCTTCATTACTTTTTGTCTCTTTGATGGCATTACTTCATTGTTAGATTCGACAAACCTTCCCGATTCTAGTGGATCTTCAAAATCTTTAAGACCATCACCGTCTTCGTCTTCAAGATTATTTCCGGTCTGCATTGGTTCTTCATCCACAATTTCATCTGAGTCATCAACTTCCTCGTAGGTTTCTTCTTCCACATTGGAGCATGTTTCAGAACCATGACAATTTGTGCATTTTAAACCATGTTTTCGGCAGCCACATTTCCAGCGGTTCAAAAAAAGGAAGGCATAATATTTGTTCCTTGACTGATTTTCCTTGCCCTCTTGCCCTTAATGTTATCGTGAAAAAAAATGGGATTTCCGGAATTTTCTTACTCCCTTACCTAATTATTTTTATCCTGGACTCGGAATTTTAATCCTGGGCTCAGTTGTCATTTGGCCTTGGGGTATACCGGGGCTCAATCGTAGGGTGGGATTAGCGTTACCGTTGGAATTTTCCATATATGGAATTTTCTGACCGCGGGGCTCAGTTGTCGTATGCCCGGCTGTTTTGACCGCGGGACGCACCTCGGCTGCAGCTACCTTTTGAAGGGCTAAAATTTTCCGGTCACTCAGGTATATAAGTAATCTTAAAATAGCAATTAACAGGTATATACGCATATAATTTAAAGAAGATTCTAAAACTTTCTCAAAATATTGTAGATGGTTAATTGGTTAATGTTAATTGGTTGTTAATTATAGTAGTATATTTCGATTAGCAATTTTTTTGTTTATCAATGTAACATGACATCTCACGTTTTTCGAGTAATTAAAGTGTAAATTTTAATAAGTAGCTCAAAGTTATACATAATGATTAAAAAAAATTTTTGGATTCGAGTTTTTTCATTATTTGCATTTTCTGGGAACATTTTCCATAGTAATGTATAATTTTTTTTTACCATCAGAAAGTAGAGATTTCATCGAACAAAAAACACACAGACTTTTTTAAAAAAGCAGATATTTTGACGTGAGAATTTTCGATTGAAAATTAGAGTGCATTTTCGATATAAAGTCAAAATAAGGTGAAATACTGAATATTTAAAATCAAAAAAATTACTGTATATTTGGGACATAAAAAGGGAAGTTTTCACCAAATTTCGTGAAAAAATAAAAAAAATTGCAAAAGCTAAAAATAAAAAACAAAAAACTTGGTTATTTGAATTTTTCACAACAATTTCGAGGTTATGTGAAAAAAGTGTTGATACAAAAGTTGTAGACCTTTCTATTACCTACAACTCTGCCATTTAACTTTTTTTCATAGGGCTTGCAGTTTTGCCGGAAATCGAGATAAACCGTTTTTTACTCTTAAATACTCACCCCCGCCCCCTTCCCGACCTCAGATCGCCCGTAATTTATTTTTCCTTTCATTTTTGTTATATTCTCTACCTTTTCCAATGGGTTTGATCCTACTATAATTTTTTTTGGTCTTAAAAATTATCGACCCTGGTCTAATGCATGCAGTGTTGTTTAAAAACGTCGATAGTGAACACAACTTCAGGAAATTTTTCTTGAAATTGGTGCAAAGTGGATTCCAATGAGTATTGCCATCCAGAAATGGGATCATGAACTGCACTCCGAAAATAAGCCATGCCAATAAAAATATCTTGTTCTAATGTAAATAGTACCATTTTTATATTTTTATAATAAAAATTTGAATCGCCGCTCAAACATCAATGCTGACACTGTCAAACAACCGGAAGTGGTCCCAGTTCTACCATTTTAAAGTAAAATTTAGGATTGCCAAATTAAACAGTATTTCTTGATCACGTTGTATCTAAATCAAAATGTATACATTGCATGATTGTATGATAATAAAGACTTAACTTCGTTGACACTTATTTTTGGTAAGGCAAAATGTTAGTAATTACATAAAGATTAAATTTTGCATATTGAGAAGCGAAACATATCCATTCGATATTACTCATGTACACTTTAATTAGGGCTTGGAGTGTTATTAACGTTTCTGAAGCGTAAAATGAAGCTGCGATTATTTAAATTTGTTAAATATGTACGTATTTGTCAACATAACAAATTAACGAATGTTATCTATTTTGTGGTTTCAATGGTTGTATTACTCTTTTTTGTTTGAATTATTGTAGACTAATTTGATGAAGGTACTGCTTCGATTCTAATTGCAACATTTAAAACGTTTAAAAACCGTTAAATGAACGTTTAATTCCCGTTACGGTTCATTAGTTCGAACGCGATGCTTAATAGGATTTCACTGTCTTCGCTCTTCCTGCACCGGTGCATCTGCGGAAGAAAAATGTTTCCGATCGAACGTTCCGCTTAATGAAAACAAACAAGTGAGAGAGGGAGAGAAAGAGAGAGAAAAAAATGATGGCAACTGTAAAAGTGTGTAATTGTACGATTTAATCTCGCGCCCGCGGATTGTTCAAGACATTTAATCGATCGCCGGTAACTGAAATTTCCATTAAATTGTATATATTGGATTCGGTCGGGTCGGTGGACGGTGAGTTACCGATTAATTCCAAAACCGCGTATAATTCGTGTCATCGCGATTTTGCCCCAAAGTGTTCCATGCACACGCTCTTGTCCGTAATTAGTTATCCTGTATACCTACGAATGGCGTTCCGATAATGAGATGCAGGATATCTGTTTCTGATTAGTTTGCGACAGACTAGGGTGGGGTGGAGATTTGGAACTTTGACAGGAGCGACACGTACCGCCAATAGGATTGTTTTCCTGTCACTCTGGCGAGAGTGACATACTACCATGCCCTACAACTAATAACCTAATATCCTAAATCCTATCAATATTTTGAGTATTTATATTGAATATTCACCCCCTTTTCCACCGTTTTCTGGATATTTAATTTTTTTCTGGCCACTTAGGGGCCTAAGCTTCCACCCCCTTGGAAAAGGAAATTCGAGGTAGTAGTACTTTTCCAAACTATATCTTCAAAGCTGAGCTATATTCCAAGTTTCAGGTTGTTTCTAGCTATTCGCGTACTATTAAACAAATTTCATCCCATTTTCCACCCTTTCGGTAAGAAAATTCGGAATTTTTTACTTTTTCTAAATCACCTTCACTTTTATTTTCAAACATTCATAATATTTAAAACTTTTCAGGGTACAATAACACCTGAAATTATAGAAATCGAAATAATCTAGTTACGGGAAATTTTCAAGAAATTCTGGCCACATATGTTCATATGTTACATATTACAACAAGATTCAAGAAGCCTCTTTTAAATTTATTCCTCTAGTTCATCTAGTTAGGCATTCATACAAGTAATGGATTATATAATTTAGAAATATAGAGAGTGGCATGATATTCTGCATTATATGTTAAAACACAAAGGGCCAACAAAAATCCCACAATCAAATTATTCTAGAGACCACAGATATAATACAGACTTGTGGAAATATAGATATTTCTTATCGATGTTAAAACGTTAAAGAATATAGAGAGCAATTCCCACAATACTAGGTTACATGGCATGTTATATATATATATATATATATATATATATATATAGTGTATATTATATTATATTATATTATATTATTAAAAAAGAATTCGTATAAATATTCCAAAGTTTCAGGGTACGGTGGAGGCTGAAATTTCAAGCAGTTTTTAGACACATAAATTCCATTTTTTCTATTTTCATAAATTTCATTTTTATTCTAGACTATTATTAACACTAGTTCTGGTTACCTAAGGTGTTCATATGTTGCATATTAGAGCAACGAAAGTTGTTATATTGTTTTTTATTATTATTACTATTTCATTTTACTGTGTTTATTTTTTTTTTTATAGCTGATCCTAATTTAAGTTAATTGAAACTGCACAATGATCAAATTTGTGTAGAGTGGTGCAATATTCAAAACTAATATATTGTAGGGGCCCGTGGGAGATGAGTTGTAAATAATATTGTAAAAAGTGTAAATAGTTTTCTTCCCACGGGCTGCACTTTCCTTTTTTACAAATGTGACCGTCTCGAGGGTCGATTCTAGGATCGCCCCGAAACTTAGTATCATTCAAAAAAGAAACATATGCTTTTCCTCAAAGAACGGTTTCGGAGCCTTCTACAAAATCGAGTCGTCGGGATGGTCTCTGAAAACTTTCACCCCCATAAAAACCGCCGCACCGAGGTACCTGCTATGTACACGTGTACCGAGGGATAGAATCTTCGGGCGGTAGTTTTAAGCTCAGTTACCTTCGAACCTTTCTCGGCGAAGTTTGTATAAAATTGTAAATACTTTATTTCATTTTTATCAATAGACGAGTCAAACTCATCCGGACTATTTTCTACGCTCACCCATCACCAACTAATAACAACACCCCCAACAGTGGTGACCCCGAGTTAGAACCGCGATTGGCGTTTCGCGAGCGTGTGAAGTTTAAACGTAAAGACTTAATTGTGCGTGTGCGGTGATCGTGAGCTACGCAGAAACCATCCACCACATCAAGATGCCCGGCGAACAACAGTAAGTCGCTGCTCAATTCGCCGTCCAACTACCAGAGTGTAACTCAAACGATTTGGAGGTATGGTTCGCGATGGTTGAGGCAACGTTCTCCTCCTCCAACATCACATCGGAGAAGACCAAATTCAATAAGGTGATTTCCAAGCTGTCACCACGGATCGCAAGCGAGATTCGTGACCTAATTATAACTCCACCGGTCTGAAGCCTTTGTTGCCACGCGCACACGCGCACACGCGCACACACACCACACACACACCACACACACACACCACATACACACACACCACACACACACACACACACACACACACACACCACACACACCACACACACACCACACACACACACCACATACACACACACACACACACACACACACACACACACACACACACACACACACACACACACACACACACACACACACACACACACACACACACACACACACACACACACACACACACACACACACACACACACACACACACCACACACACACCACACCACAGCCGCAGAGATGGTCTACGGGCAGTCAATACGACTTCCTGGCGACTTCCTCGCCAATCACACCCAAGAACCCCAGGCAGACCAGACAGACTTCGTTCAACAACTCCGCCAGCACATGAGGGATCTGCGACCTGCCGCGGCTACCTGCCACGGCGAAAGAAACACCTTCGTCTTCAAGGACCTTCGCACCACCAACCAGGTCCTCATACGCAGAGGAGGTCCAAAGAAGATGCTTCAGCAGCCGTATGAGGGGCCCTACCCTGTCATAAGCCGGAACGACAAGACATTTACAGTGCACGTCAATGGACGTGACGTGACCGTCTCAATCGACCGCCTAAAACCAGCCTACACCATGGCAGATGACTCGTATCGACCCGACACCTGTGACCCACCAATCGTCCAAAGTACACCAATGTACACCACCACCAAAGTCGGAAGAAGGGTACGCTTTCCGGATCGATTTCAAGCGGGTTTCTCATAAACTGTATAATGTAAATAGTCACGTATTTTCAAAATACTTTCAAATACTGGCAGGGGGGTACTGTAGGGGCCCGTGGGAGATGAGTTGTAAATAATATTGTAAAAAGTGTAAATAGTTTTCTTCCCACGGGCTGCACTTTCCTTTTTTACAAATGTGACCGTCTCGAGGGTCGATTCTAGGATCGCCCCGAAACTTAGTATCATTCAAAAAAGAAACATATGCTTTTCCTCAAAGAACGGTTTCGGAGCCTTCTACAAAATCGAGTCGTCGGGATGGTCTCTGAAAACTTTCACCCCCATAAAAACCGCCGCACCGAGGTACCTGCTATGTACACGTGTACCGAGGGATAGAATCTTCGGGCGGTAGTTTTAAGCTCAGTTACCTTCGAACCTTTCTCGGCGAAGTTTGTATAAAATTGTAAATACTTTATTTCATTTTTATCAATAGACGAGTCAAACTCATCCGGACTATTTTCTACGCTCACCCATCACCAACTAATAACAACACCCCCAACAATATAATAAAAATATTTGAAATATTTCAGAATACATTAGAACCCAGAATTTCTGAAAATCTAAAAATCTAGAGACGGGGGAAAATTTTAAAAACGATCTTGTTAAATCGGTTCATATTGTAACGTTTATTTCTAATTTATTTACACTGTCCTAATTATACACTACACACTACTTAATTTATTTACACTATTACCAAACTAATTTATTTATATAACACACTTAACTTTTTAATTTATTTGTACCATTCGCTTGTCCGTTTACGCACTGTTTACTCTGTCGCGGCTTTACGTCTAATCTAATCTCTCCGACCGCAAGCCCGCTTGTATACATATCTCAATTGTATTCGCGATGATTCCTGAAATAACTCGATTCTTCTTTCCCGTAATAATGTTTATCTAGAAACGCCCAGAAGGTAATAGATCATTTTTTCCTTAATAAGATGTTGCCGGAACGTTGGGGCGGTTTTTATTGTTCAATTAAGCGTAGAGGCGTTCCTTTGAGGTAAGCCGCCGTCCGATAAAAGTAAACACGTCTGGCGCTGCTGTTTACATTTCGCATTACAATATGTTGCATATTAAAGCAACTAAAGCTCTAACACGCCTTTTTTAACTTATTCCTCTAGATCATTCAGGATGCATTCATATAAGTAGGTAGTGGGTCTAGAAATACTCTAGAACATACTCTAGAAATCTATAAAATGGAGATTATGTTGTTCATTGCTTATTAAAATACAAAGAGCATATCTTTGTTTTATTTTGGAACCTTAGGTTAATAGATTTTTGCAGAAATATAGATGATTCTTATGAATGTTAAAATATTCAAGAACATAGAGAGCTATTTCAACAATTCTCGGTTATACGGGATGTTATATATTGTAATTTTATTATTCAGAAAGAATTCGCATAAATATTGAGACCGAAACATCAACAAATTTTTAGACACAGAAATTCTGTTTGCCTATATTTCTAATTTTTTTTAATTTAATGTTTTTAAAGAAGTTCTGTTTACCTGAGATATTCGTGTGATGCGTATTAATACATCTAAAGCTATAGTGTGCCTATTTCAATTAATTGAAACTGACCGTTAGTTAGATTCGTAAAGAGTTGTGCAAGTATCAGAAAATATTCATAAAAATATTCAAAATATTTTAGAGTTTAGTAAAGCCTGAGTTTTCTAGAAATTTAAAAATCTAGATGCGGGGAAATTTTCAAGAAGTTCTGGTCACATATGTTCATATGTTGCGTATTAAAACAACAAAAGCTGTAACACGTCTCTTTTTAAGTTTATTCCTCTAGCTCTGGATCATCTAGGAGCTTTTCACATAAGTAATTTAAAAGTCTATAAAGGAGATATTATGTTGTGAATTACATATTAAAACACAAAAAGCACCAAAACCTTCAAATTCTCCTTGAAACTAAAAGTAACATAGTTTTTTGAAGAAATATTGATGATTCTTATGAATGTTGGAAACATTTAAGAATATATAAAGCTATTCCCACAAGTCTCGGTCGCATGAGATGAATATTGTATATTATTGTAACGTTTATTCTAATTTATTAACAAAGTTTTAATTACACACTACAAACTACTTAATTTATCTAGGCTATTACTGAACTAATTAATTTATATAACACACTTAACTTTTAATTTATGTATACAATTCTCACTTGTCCGTTTTCCGCACTGTTTATTCACTCGCGGCTTCACGTCTAGTCTCCTCCGACCGCAAGCCCATGTTTATATATATCTCAATTGTATTCGAGAAGATTCCAGTTCATTCTTTTCTCTAATACTGCTTATTCTAGAAAGGCCCGGAATCATTCTTGCTTTAATAAGAATATTCGGGAGTATTCTGCAACTGTTTTTATGACTCAATTAGCGGAGCGGCCTACTTTTGAGATAAGCCGCCGTCCGATAAGGAGAACGCTTACGCTGGTTGTTTACATTTCGCGTTACATTATATACATTAATATACATATTACACATAATATTTCAGAGTACGGGAGAGCCTTGGATTTCTATAAATTTAAGAAACATACACCCAGAAAGTGTTTTCAAGAAGTTCTAGTTACAGGGATGTACAAACGCCTATTTCAAATGTATTCCAAAATATATGAGAAAGCGATAAAAATGCCAAAACAAGCTACGTTTGAAGCGTGATATATTAACTTAATTTGATGGGGAAATTTTTATTAAAACTGCATGTTAATCATTGTAACTTGTACTTTCTTTTCTGTGAAGGATCTCCTATCCCTATCATTCACCAGAAAAAAGTTACAAGCTAAATTGTAAAGGAACAAAAAATTTCTCAATATTTTCGCATTATTTTCTGCTGCTATATATTTTATAGAAAAAAATTCTAACTGTCTCAATATAAAATTTTTGTCCAATTTGGCTTAGCTTTTGAGATATTTTAAAAAAACTGGAAAATGATATTAACTTTAAAAACGCACCTATTAATTTTTAATAGCACTTTGTTCTTTTACGTCCGTTAGGGACCCAATGAACAGTTACAACGATGAAAACTCTTTAACTAGATTGTTCCATACTCCTCTTTAAGCACATAGACATTAGTTACTCTACTACTTTCTTTACAATGAAATAAACTTTGCGACAATAAAATTCCTTTAGGCAAGATTTGCACCTGATTTGAGTTTTCATACACCCTGCCAGTTTTGTTCTTAAGAATGTCACTGCGAAAATCTCTCTTCACACTTCCCTTCAACTCTTTCCCTCGTCAAATAAAACGCTTTATCTGTTTCTTAAACTTTGTTAAATCCTCTCGCAACGTGACGCCCCACAAGCAATTTCCACTCTGTATCAAACTGATAAGTGTCTCCATCGTTCGATACTCGATTTAAAGTATCACAAGTGATAATAAAATAAAGTTAGGATAACATTTCTGATACTCCCTGCGGAAAATCCGCACTTTTCCTCCCAGAAATCGAGTTATTACTAATCGAAATTATTTTAAGTGAATTATAATTGATACGACTTTGTGGTCTCACTACAGATACTCTCTATTAGTTAAAGAAAAAAGTACGTAGCTTTAATTAAAATTCTTTCCATTTATCCATACCTCAGAGTTGAATACGTATGTGTGGTATGTTGTTTCACGTTCCAGTCGCTGATTGTAGTGTCTTGTTTTCTCACAACGTTTCCTCAGGCGGATTGCGATATCTACCATCAGATACTATAGTTTCAGTTTTTTCAAATTATGCAAAAACAGATACAACGCTTCCGCCTTGAGGTCTGATGTCTGATTGTTTTCTGAGGATGTGAGATTATAACGAAAGCGGTCTCGTTTTTTTGGATAACTTTTATATGGCAATAAGTTAATTTGCGTACCTACTTTATTATCCAATGTGGCTAATGCAATCGTAATTACGTAGTCTCGCAGAGAGGAAATCTAGAGCACTTCAATTTCGTCTAATTACTGTAATATTTGAACGTCTTTACACTTCACAATTGTTGATATCACTTTTATGAGACTTTCTCATTGTTACACATCAAATTCGAGCTGAAAAAAATTTAATTTGGTGGTATGAATTGACGTGTACATATACAGGGTGAGTCAGAATTAATCCGAATCCCCTTAAATATGCTTACACTCTCATGTAAATTAAAAGTTTTGCCTATAAATTTTTTGTCAAAACGGCGTACAAATCAAGTTAATTGAATCTAAAATTTTCTAAAGGTCGATTTCACCTCTTAAAATTTAACTTTTTTGCTAAAAATAAAAAAATGACGTCACTCTCCAAAGTTCTTTATTGAAGTTGCCTTGGGAAGTTTAGTGCCTTTAAACTCCTTTAGTGATAGTGCTTTCAAGTTGTTGGTGTCAATTTCTCAATCTGCCAGTGATTACCTTAAGTTGAAATATACAAGGAATTTAAAAATTCATAAAAAAATAAATAACTAATTTTAAAATTCATTAATGATTGTTAATTGAAGTGCTTTAAAGTAGTCCAGTGAATTTCAGCACTTGTTACGATTTATATATAACGTAGTCACATTTGAACTAGGCTATTTGCCAATATTTCTGGTATCAAAAATTCATGAAATTCGGGAATTTAGTGAGTATCAATTGTTTTAGTGAAGGAGTTTGGAAGTTGTCCTTTTGAACACCTGACATAATGGTTAGCTGAAATGGTATCAGAAATCCACAACAAAACAAGTTAAATTCAGAATATTGCAAAACTCAATGAAGTTGTTAATTGCAGTTATCTAAGAAAGTTAAGTGAGATTCGACAATTTTGTATAGGACTTTTGAAATTGAAGGTGTCCATTTATCAACGTGACAGTGATTGGATGGAGTTACAATTTGCAAGGATTTTAAGAATGTATAAAATACATTCATACTCAAATTAATGAAAAATTTACTAACGGTAATTTATTAAAATGTTTTGAAAACGTTGAGTGAGTGTCAGCTTTTTTCATAAAGGAGTTTTGAACTTATGACGCTTTGATTAAGAAATTGATGCAATTGAACGAGTTTAGTTGCAATTTGCCACGTTTTATAGTTTCAAAAATTTATATTTTCTGTATTGAAACTGAGGGTTTGGTTGAATTCACTAAAACACCTTTGTTGAGCTTAGTTAGTGTTAACTCTTCTTGGGAAGAAGATTTCGAATTGTCGTTATCCACTTAACCTCCTGGCAGTGATTAGATGAAGTTACAATTTGCAAGGATTGTAAAAGTTCAACAACAGATGCAAAAAAAATAAAGTTCACTGCTTGTTATTTATTGAAACGTTTTGAAGACGTTTTACTGAGTTTCAGCACTTTTTACAAAGGATTTCGTTGAAGCTGTAAAAACTTTGGGTGAAAAGTAGGCATAATTGACGTGTATAGTTGCTGCACTATTCCACATTCCTAGATTCAAAAATTGATAATTTTTGTATTGAAACTAAGTTTTTGATAAAACTCACTGGAATTATTTAATGAAGTGTTATCAGGAAGTTTAATGAGTCTCAAGTGATACTGAAGCTGATACTGAAGTTGTCGGTGTTTATTTAGCAATTTCAAATAGTAGTTTGGTGAAGTGGGAGTGTGCAATGAATTTAAAAATTCATAAAAAAATTATTTAAACTCAAATAATTCTTAAATTCTTTTAAGTTGTTGATAAAAGTGTCTTTGTGGAGCTGAGTGGGTTTCACTACCATTTATACAGGAATTTTTAAGTTGTGAAAATTTATGTTAAAAGGTGACACAATTGAAAGAGTTAAGTTGCAATTTCCTACGATTTCTATTTCAAAAATTAATTGAAACTCAGATTTTTTTCAAAGGTCACTATAATGTTTAATGACATGTCGCCTCGGAGTTCAGTGAGTTTCGAATTTTTTAGTGAAGAGTGTTTTGAAGTTCTGAGGTTCATTTAACAACATGACATAGTAATTGGATAACGTGGCAGTTTGCAATGAATTTTAAACGTTATAAAAAAATATTTACACTAATGTTATAGCAAAACTCCGTAAAGTTCTTGACTGGAGTGTCCTTGAGGAGTTTCAACTTTTTCATGGAAGAAGATTCCTCGGAAGAAGTTCTCGGTGTCCAAAACTGACTTCTTACGACATTTAAATCTCCCTTTTTTGATTTTTTCCTTGTGTTAAGTAACTGGAACGTAAGTAAGTGAATCACTAAGTGACTTAAATTTCACGTAAAAGAACTCGACTTATTTTTATGAGAATTTATAATTTATTTAGTCTAGCCGGTTTCGAAACTAGAGCGTTTACAGGAAACCGGGTGCCGTTATAAAAATTCTCGTTCTTTTCTGTCTTTAACGTAATTGTTGCAATAAATTGGATCAGACGGCAAATCGATTCTAATCTAAACGCTCCCACCATTTTTGTGTCAACTGTACTTAATAGGGGATGAATCGGTCAATTGTGAATTTCCAACCGCCAGTCACTCCGTTTTAGCGTCACCACGGAAGAGATTATGCGCTAAATAATAGAATTACGTTAAATTACTAGGTTATCTGTTTAATTTTATGATTACATGTTGTAATTGTCGGCAGTAACTAGATTTCGATGCCATCAAAATTCAAATTACATTTAAATAACTCTTGGATCCCGTATCGTTTTATATGGTATACAGTTTTAATAATATAGTATAAAATGATTTGTAAAAGTTGTAACTTTAAATTTGTGCGATGGACTAAAATTCAGACAGAACAACGCTAGTTTCAAAGAAGGTGAGCAATAAATTGGTTTTAGTTTCTGATGATTAAACTGCTCATTCTGAAAAGTCTGAAATAGGAATTTCATAGCTCTAAGGGTACTAAAGCCGCAGTAAATGCAACCTGATGATATTTTGGATAATTCATGCTTGTTATTTGTAATGATAATTGTGATGCTGTCTTAAACGAATTGGCAAAATGTATGGAGAAGTAGCACATATTGGACCATTTTCTGAAGAGTTGCCATAACAGTGCCAAAAATGACATTTCATATTTAGAGAAATGGAACAATAATCACTTCAATGTGTGGCTATGACAATGGAACACAATGGTATGTCCAAAATATAAACAGTATATCACACAAATGAAACTCAAAAAAATGTATTTGTTCCAAATTAGAAAACTGGTTTTTGGTTTCCTAAATGGTTTTTTAGTACCTTGCAGTTCCTAAATTGGACCATGCGTTTTGCTAGCACAGATCATCAATAAAGCTATCTTCATCCCCAACTCCTGCACATTCTTGTTATGCCCATTATTTCACTCATAATAATGGCGAACATAGCTGCATAGACACAAGAACACAATTTAACCTTCTGATTCCAAACATTTAAATTCTGTGTTTGCTCTAACTTCAGTTATTATTTTTGGACGAATACATTTTTACCCCTTTTGTTCCTCGTGTGACAGTCTTACAATATTTTTGCAGATAACACTTGTAACAGTTGATAATGCTTGTTGATAACTAGATAAGCTTGTGAGAGGAGAGATTTTATTCAAACTGATTTCAATGCAGAGTTTGTTTTTGGACAAGGTAATGTGCTAGAATACTTGACTTAGCAATATGTACTCAGTAGATGCGCTCTTGATACACTCGTTGGTACGTGATGAACCAAAATCCTCTCCAATTGTTGAATTCGCATTTTTAACTTCAGGAGGATCAACTTAACTTGCTCTGAGTAAGATTCGCTCTGAAAAGTTAAATTGTCTGGTGATTCACTTTCTGGATCAGCTTGGTCAATATGTTAACACAAGATCATAATTTCATGTTCTGATTCCAAACTTTCAGATTCTATGTTTTCTGTAACTTGAGTCACTATTTCTGCACGAATACACTTTTATCACTTTTCTTTGTCTTGTGGCAGTCTTACACTGTAAGTCTTTGCGAATAACACTTTTAAGGGTTGCAAAAGCTTTTCTAATAATTTTTCTTTTGCTATTTTTCTTCAATTTCTGTTTAATGAAGATCGCTTATCACTTAATTATAGAGTGGGCTGTGTTACTGTTGCTTTTATCTTTAATATTTTAACTAGATGACTTCTGGCATCGAAGATGTTATTCAAACTGATTTCAATGGCAGACTTTGTTTTTAGACAAGTTTATATGCTAGCATACTTGACTTAGCAATATGTACTCGGTAGACGCGTCCTTTGGAACGTGACAAACCAGAAGCCTTTCCAATTGTATAATCCGCCTTTTCAACTTCAGGACGATCAACCTTCTTACTCTGAGTAAGTTTAGCGAGTTAAATTGTCTGGTGCTTCACTTTTAGCTTGGGCTACAGGTAACTCTACCTATCTTTTAGACTAAGTGTTTCAGAGTTGCCATTATCGTGAAACTCATGAAGGTACAGATGATTAACGTAATGAACATAAAGTGATTAAACGGTAAAAGGAGAAAGTAACAGGGGGTAGTTATTTTATTAAAATAATTTAAAATCAGGAGCAGAAATTGGTTTTTCCAAGACCCGATATTAATCAATTATAATGAAGACGTTTATAAAAATATTAGTAATATTGACATTGGTTTAGATAATGACAATTTTGGCCCATACTTCTCTGTCCAGCTATGAAAAGGGAACTTAAATAGCACCTGCATTAGTGATCTTCCCTCTGGCATTGTATACATTTACATGGATAACGTGCCAAATCAACACCAAAAGGAGGCACTTCGAGTAAACAAATATTGAATACTTTCCATTGTACTCCTTCCCCAATTATTCAGATTTCCACTATCGAGAACTACCTCTATAAATTCCGCTCAAGTTATTTATCGCCTCCTAATTGGTGAACTTCGGGGAATAAAATTGTACATAGATCCTCTCGATTTTTGCACTAGAAAGTTGGGAAAGAAATTCGAGGATTTTTAAATGCGAATGCCTGGAAACTCCCGTCGTTCCATCGAGCCGAATTCAACCCGAGAGCTCCACAGAGTCGTCAGGTTCGAACTTTTAACCTTTTGTTGACCTAAATATTTTCCTCCATCGTTGTGTTGGCACGTTGGAAATGTGCCGGTGCGAATCGCTGTGTTCTGATGTTTTAGGGACGGCGGTTATCTAATCCGAATTTGTTTACAGAGTGGTAAACCGTGTAAACCAAAGAAAAGGTAAGAGAATATATATTTGGGAGATATAAGTAAAAATGGATAGGAATACCGAACTTTATAAATTAAGAGAAGAATACGCCTACCGTGGGCAATATTCGGCAAACTCAGTTTCAACTTTAAGGATAATTCCTATACATTTAAACGCAAAACGTACGACAATTGTACATTACCAGAGGTCTTATGGCCTGGAAACTACGACAGTAACAAGAAAATTGACAAGACAACTAAGAGTAACTCAAAGAGCCGCGGAGAGGACTATGCTGTTGCTGGTAGTAAGCTCGAAAGACAAAATTTCCAATACAGAAATACGTCGAAGAACCAGAGTAACCAACATCATGGACAGAACAGCGAAGCTTAAATGGCAGTGGGTGGCATACGTAGCAAGACAAAATACAATGAAATTGACATACAAAGTTACATTTTGGAGACATCAGGAAACAAAAATAAGCGTAGAAAGACCCAGAAAGAGATGGATAGACGATATAGTTGCTATATCCGGAAAACAATGGATGAGGACAGCTAAAAGTAGAGCAGCATAGAAGAAACTAGAAGAGCTTATATCCAGCACTGGATGAAAGAAGACTTAAGAAGGAGAAACTGTGTTAAGGTGATATTTTAGATGAAGGATAAAAACTTTAAACTTAAAGTCAAGAATTAGTTATGATGAAAAAAACAATGCACGGCGTCGTACAACAAGCTATCCTCTTTAACTGAGAAGGTTTACCTGAAGATAACTGCATCAAAAGACACGGCTAATTTTGCGTCCTTTATAATTAAACAATATTTATTAATGAAAAAATCAGGTTTTCAATTGTAAAATTTTCCGCTACATTCTAGCTGAAAAAAGTTATATGAGGAAGCTGTAGGCATCGGAAGAATCTGTATTTTAAGCTACTGTTTATTAAAATTGGTCGATTATTTACCGAGATACTTGCAAAAAGAGACTCTCATTGTGCTATTGCTTAAAATGTTAATATATTTTGAACAAATCGACGAAATAGTTATTTAAGTCACAAGAAATGTAAAGACGTTTTACCATGTTAACAGTCGATACATTCCGTGCGGCTTATTAGATTTTTCACGCTGCCGTTGAAAATTTCCTCATAATACCTCAAAAAATGAAATGTTTGATTTAGTTTGAACGTACGTCACTGGCATAAGTTGACAGACATACGTATGACTTACATATGTCAGTGCGTAACTAGGAATAAATCAACTTGATTTACTCTTTTGATATTCCTAGGAATGTAAATGACAGTATTTACATTCCGCCGTCAAGGAAAAATAATACACGATTCACGAATGTTATTTGCCATTTTCATGCTAAATATCTATGCATATAAGAGCGATTTACGATAGCGGCAGCGTGAAAATAATATTTAGTGCATTTTTCAAGGATCTCTACGGAACTTTCAATGTTTACGAAATTTTATCAAGATCGACTGAATAGTTTATAAAATATTTTAAATGGTTGTCCCGTGTAGTCATACATTGGAACAAGTGTGTGGCTTCAGAAAGTGCTGAGAGATGTACCTACATTATATTGACGAAATGTATTCTACGAAACCGCTATTACAATATTAGAGAAAAAACGAGTTGATTTAATTAAAATAATGACTGAAAACTGGTTGCAAACAATGGGCAATTGTTTTAGTTATGAAAAATATAACATCCCATTACCCTAAGTGTACACGAAAAAAATATAATTTCAGATAATTATTACTTTTCTATATCTATATTTATTTTTATTTTTCATTTATACATATTATAAGATTCACATTTATTTTATTTATTTATATATTTTTTTATTTTCTATGTCTATTTTATTTTTTATTCTATATTAAGACATAAAATTTACAACACAAGTTAAAGAATACGTATGCTCCATAAATATATATTATTGATCTAAAACCTACATAGTCTACCTTTTTTTTTTTTAATTTTTTTTATACAGGGAAAACTTGTTTATGGAGGACTAATGAGATGGATATTGTCATTTATTGAGATTAAATAATCAATCAGAAACAGCAATATCCACCGCATTAGACACTGTGGGGGTCCACGTTCGGTTACCCACTAAAAAACCCTGTCTTCCGACGTTACTATGTGTCTTTGGATAATACATAGTCTACCTATGTAGCTTATTAGTAAAGTGTTCTATTGTTATTATTTAAAATATCATACTAAAATCAATAATAATCGAATCGCGCTTAAATTTTTATAGCACATCGGGGACTATAAATGCTCGACTTTTAAGACCCCAATGCGCTACAACCCTTTTTGCAACAATTATTATGCTTTGAAGAACACTGTTTTTACTCAATTTTTTCGAATTTCTTGTTGTTAAGTACTTGATATATTTAGACATTTCACGGCTCATTTTATAGGTAATTAAAATACCTATATCTTCCATAAAGAACTTTCTTTGCTCAGCTAAAGAAAGTTCCAGTTGGGCCATAAGCAAAAAACCATTTTTTGCACCAAAACCTCAAAATAGATAAACAACGTCATGTGCCCTGCTGTATGAGTTGAAACCACCTGTAGGACTCATAGCATTCTCCATAAGTTGCAGTGGTACAAATAGCCATTTTGCTACATGGAATGCCCACGCTAAGTCGATTTCAGAGCGAGCAGGCCTCCGGCAGACTCCCCCCTTCCCTCCTTCTTCCAGATCAAGTTACTAAGTTACTTTGGGCTACTTTGTAGCGGAGAGAGCGAGGGAGGTTTATTTCATTTTTCCTTCCATCGCCTAACGAACGGTTTATTAATTTTCCACTTTCTTCGGCGAACGAAGGGCAATCAATTCCGCCAAAAACCGAATTTAAACGGTGAAACTGAAACTTTCCACGATTGGGAAACGGTGTGTGCTGTTGCGGCGTACGTGACACTTCATTTGTTGGCGGACGTGTTGTGTTTATCGAGGGAATATTTGCTTTACTGTCTCCCCGAGGAGACAATCGCATGCAGGCGATTCGTTAAAAAATGTTGGATTCGTGCTCTAGATATCAAGCGATATCTCGACGGAGAAAAGCTATCTAACATAATCAGGATGTATAGAGAAATGAGCTAGGACGGTGTTTTGTGAAAGTCGTGTGATTTGACGCGATACTCGCACTCTCTGATGTTATCAAATTGCAAATTTTTTTGTTAGTAAGATAATTTGCTGTATCTTGGATAACGTGTGTAGTTCTTTTCCCACGCTACCTTTTGTTAAAGGTGAGGAGAGAGGGAACAATTTGTTTAAAAACTATTTAAATTTGTTTGAAGTGACTTACCGAAATATTATAGATTAGCAATAAACAAAAAACTACATTTCATAAGATTTTTGGAAATGAAACTCAATTAATTTTGTTTTTAATTTTCAGTTAGACGTTTGAATCTGTGAATCTCTGGTAATAAGTTAAACATTGTCGGTAGGTTAACTTAACTAAAACTACTAATTCTATGAAATTTCGTAGAAATCGGAGTTTCAGTAATTTCTTTATGAATTTTTTTATTCTGGCAGTAATTTCAGTTCTGAAATACTATGAAAAAATCCACAAAATGTTATATATCTAAATAAATTATATCTGAAGTTAAGTTAAAGTATATGTACATCGATAAATGTTAAAAGTATTTATTGAAATTAATGTTAGTAATGAGCATGATACTTTTCGAAATTATACGCGTTTCTGTTGTACATTAACAACTTTTTGAAGATATGCTAATAATACATTCACCAAACTAATTGAAACTTTTCAGAATTGTTGAAACCAGTCTATTTATTGATCAAATACGTCCTCATTAAAATTTCAACAAAAATCATGGAAGTCATCAGTTCTAGTTAGGTGGACAGATATTTTGGACATATTTCTAAAGTGGATTAACCAAAAATACTTTATCATTCTAATATACTTTAGAATGTTGTATATAATGATTGCTTAAAGGTTTATCCAAATCAGGGTTTTTAAAATTTTGTTACGAATTTTTGAATCTATCGACATTTTTATGTATGTTTTCACGTTTATGTATTTCAAAAATTTTATGTCAGTTTCAAAAAAAATTAGTGCATTTTTGTCAAAATATGTAACAAATGTAACAATGTAACAAAAACATCTTTTGTTAGAAATAGTGTGAAGGAACAATTTATCTAAATATCTATATTAACGAGTTTTCTAAGTTACTTAACAAAAATTATACTCGTACATTAACTAAGAAATTATATTTCATAAGATTTTTGAAAATAAAATTCTACTGACATTTGTTACTACTATTACTTCGACGTTTAAACTGATGGTTGTTTCTCAGTAACTTTCTACGATAATAATATACAGCTTCGCCAATATGATAACGTAAATCCAAAAAATAATTGTATGAAAGTTTGTGAAAATCGGAGTTTCAGCAATTTTTGAATCGGATAGCAATTTCAGTTTAGAAATGCTTTAGGAAAATTCGCAATATATATTGATGAAATAAACCCTGACACCTTCGAAAGTTAAAGTATATCTATAATAATAGTAGTTTTACTTTAAAAGCATTTAAAAGTAAAATACGATTTTTATAATTAGTAAACAGTTCTGTTGTGTATTAGCTCTTTTTGACGTTATGTCAGTATTACATTTAACAAACTTATTTAAACTCTCCAGAATTGTTAAAAATCACTCTATTAATTAATCAAATACTGCTTCATTAAAATTCTAAGACATTCGTATTATAACAACGAGTTTATTACGGCTGTCGCCGTTTCTCGCATCCTAGCTTCCAACGCTTGCGGTCTTTCCAGTCATGTGGTTGTAGACCTCTATCTTCCATTGCACCGTTTACTTCTTCTCTTCACGATCTTCTTGGTCTACCCCTTCTCCTGCGGTTGGTGGGGACCCACTGTAGCATTCGCTTTGGCCATCGTTGCTCATTCATCCTTTCGACATGGCCATACCATTTCAGCCTTTTGCCTTCTATAGATTCCAGGATGTCGATGTCTATGCCCATACGCTCTCTGATGTCAGCATTCCTCATTTTGTCCTTTCTGGTTAATTGGCAACATCTACGCCAGTAGTTCATTTCCATTGCTTTTATTTTGGAGGCGTCTTTTTTATTTATTATCCAAAGCTCTGAACCATATGTAGCAATACTTTCTATGATACTTTTGTATATTCTAATTTTTGTGTTCCGAGTGATGTGGTTATTCCAGAATATACTATTTAGTTGACGTATTGCTGAATTACCATTTGCCAATTGCTATTTCCTTTGTGTTCCGACCATCATTTGTAATGCTTACACCGAGATATTTATAACTGTCAGCATTTCCGATTTGTGTGTCTCTTAGTTCTAAATTTCTTCCTTCACCTCCCACCACTACATACTCTGTTTTTGATAGGTTGATCGATAAACCCCATTTGGTGTATTCTTCGTCTATTTTCCGTAACATGTAGTGTATATCATCCTGATCTTCTGCAAGTATTACTTGGTCATCCGCAAAATGTAAGCTGTACAATTTATGATCTCCAATTGGAATGCCCATAGGTTCACATTTTTTTCCAGGTTTCTAAAACCTCCTCCAAATAAATCTTAAAGAGTGTAGTTGCAATGCAGCAGCCTTGGCGAAGTCCTTTGGTCACCTTTATCCCCTCTGTCACTCTTGGTCCAACTTTTATTGAACTAGTCATATCTTCGTATAACTCCCTCACGGCATTAATGTAAATCGGTGGAATTCTCTTATCTTCTAGCACTTGCCAGAACTTGGCTAATGGGACACTATCATACGCTTTTTGAAGGTCAATAAATACCAAATGTGTCTCCATATTGTGTTCCAAACGCTTTTCTATTGTTTGTTTTAGACAGAACACATTGTCTATACAAGAACGACCAGTACGAAAGCCACTCTGATCTTCAGCATCTTGCCAACAATCTTCAATTCGGCTTTTAATTATCTTTCCGTACAACCTACAAATTGAGTTTGTTACACTAAGCCCTCGGTAATTCGTACAATCCTTTCTATCGCCTTTGTTCTTGTATAGATTGCTGATATATGCAGTTTTCCATTCTGGGGGTAGCTCTTCCCTTCTCAAGAATAAATTAAAGATATAAGCCAATAGCTGAAATAGTTTGTAAGGGCCATTTTTAATCAGTTCTATGGGCACTCCCCCCGGTCCTGGAGCCTTTCCATTTTTCATGCCGTTAGCATGTTTTCTAATTTCTTCTGGTGTTATTTCAGTTTCTTCGCAGTAGGAAATATCATATTTTTTATTGCCAATATCTTGAAATTCTGCTCGATCTTCTGTCAGCATTTTTCCATAGTATTCTACCCATTTTTCCGGGGAAATCAGATTTAACCTACTGCGTTCTTTACCATCTCTTCTATTACCTTTAATTGTTTCCCAAGCTTCTTTACTTCTAGCGTTGCCCAAAAAATGCTCTACGTTATGGCAGGCTTTATTCCACATTTCATTTTTTGCTTTATTTACCGCTTTTTTTTACTTCGTTATTTAAGCTGTTGTACAGTTGCCGATCGTTAATATCCTTTGTCGCTAGCCATTTATTGTACATATATTTCTTCTTTCCCACAAGGTCTTCTATTTCATTATTCCACCATTCATTTTTATTCTTGATAACTTCCACTTCTCCAATAGCTTCCATTGCTGCTTCGTCAAGGGCTTTAATGATTTCGTTATATGTATTAATTGGTGAAGAGTAACAAACGCTGTTTAATTTTAAGTTCAGCCTCATTCGATATAGAAACTGGGTAGACTCATTTTCAAAGCTTTGTAGATTATACCTCCTTGATGAGATGTCTTGCAGTATCATTGAACTTTCATCTTCATTACGTCGTTGACTTCCTTTAAATGTAAATAGTAGTGACGCTTTAAGTAAACGGTGATCAGATCCACACTCTGCTCCTCAATATACTCTAACGTTGTTAACCTTTATTTTGGAGTTCTCCTTGCATATACAGTAATCGATTATTGATTTTAACTTTGTCGTTGGTTGGTTCCACGTAAATTTATGGATTTCCTTGTGTTGATAGTATCCATTCATTATTTTTAAATTCATATTTTCGCAAAAACTAATTATCTTTCGCCGTTTTTATTTACTCTTTCTTCCCCAAATGGACCGACCACTTTACTATTTACCTCCCTTCCGGTTCTAGCATTTAGGTCACCTAGTATAATTACTTCCTTCCTAGTTCCAATACGTTTATTCTAATTTATTTACACACTGTCTTAACACTACTAAATTTATCTAGACTATTTCCTAACTAATTAATTTATATCACACTCCTGACGGCTAATTTATTTATAAAATTTCCACTTCTCGGTTTATCGCACTGTTTTCACTCACGGCTTCTCGTCTAATCTGTCTCTTCTTCCGCAGCGTTCGCTTTTATAGCCCTCCATAATGTATTCCGGAACCTTCTTGATAGTGCTCGATTCTTCTTTTCCTTAATTTGTTTGTTCTAGAAACGACCCGAAAGTAATAAATCATTCTTTCTATAAATGAATATTTACGATTATTCTGGAACTGTTTTTATGGCCCAATTAGCGGAGCGGCCACCCTTTGAGGTGGGCCGCCTCGTCCGATAAGGAGTACGCTTACGCTGGTTGTTTACATTTCGCGTTACAGTATTAATAGTTAATTAATTCAATTGTAATAAATTTAATGAATTAAATTTTTAATTGGAACTGTTATCAGTTTCAATTAGGACAGTGGTGAGGAGATATTTTGGTCAACTCTTTGTTGTTGATCAACCAAAAGTAATATTTAAAGTGTTCAGAATCTTATACCTAATGATTTAATTAAGTTACATACAAATTGGAGTTTCTAATATTTTACTACTTATTTACAAATCTATCGATATTTTCAGACATGCGAGTATATTTGAGTATTTTAAGTATATGCATTACAATTTTGAAGAAAAATTTAAGCGCTTCTGAACTTATTATCAATTTCAATTAAAGCATGGCGAAGGAGCTATTTTCACCGTTTTTCTGTAAATTATTAACAAAATGTACTTTAATTTCTTTATAGTGCTCAGAATGTTGTGTTAAATGATTGGATAGAATTTCATTCAAATATAAATCTCTAAATTTTTGCTAATAATTTATGAATCTATCGTCATTTTCAAACATGAGTCTATCATTGTGCATTTTGAGTACCTATGTTTTGCGATTTCGAAATTTTTTTTAATTGTCTTTGAACTTGTCAAAGTTAGTTAGAGCATAGCGTGGGGATATTTTCTGTAATTTATTACCAAATAGTACTTAAACCCTTTTAAAGTGTTCGGAATGTTATGTTTAATCATCAAATGAAGTTTCTTTAAGCTCTATAGAATTCTGGTATGCATTTTTGAATATATCAATATTTTCAGATATCAACTGAGTTTCATGTGTTTTTAACATGTGTATGTTGCAGTTCTAAAATATTTTTAAACGTTTTTGAACCTGTTAACAATTATGAGGGATGCGATATTTTAACCATATTTTCTGAATTCATTATAAATTTTTGAATTTGCTGACAGTTTCATATCTACATGCATGTCTATGCACTTTTATTAAAGTGACATCGAATTAATATTAGGTAAAACAGTTTTTTCCCAATTAGAACGTTGTGTATATCAAATCTCCAAAATTTACAAAACATCGTAGTTTACTCAAATTTCCTTATCAGAGCCACACATGTCCAGTCTCATCAAAAATCCTCTTCCACTAAATCAAAAATGATGACTATCAAAATTATATTTTTCTTTTTAATTATACTAAGTTTAATTAATGATTTAACATGTACACATATTCCGACTCCTAATTAATCGTATCACTCGCCTCTGGAATAACGCTACGATCGGGACAGGACGTCTGTTATACATAAGCATACACACATAAGACTTTGATTAAACAACTACATAAGTTTTGCAACTATTAACGAAGCGGTTAATGAAAAGTAAAGTTACGGTAACAACCCTCACTTTACCAATTGGTGTTAAATTATAATAGAGCTTTCTGGGATACGTCCCGGTTCTAATTACGGTTAGGATTGCATTCCGGAATAAACAGTTTTGTCTTAAATTCAACAAAGCGGTATATACAATGTACAGCTACTGCGGCTGACGGGAGGAAATTTCCCATACATTAACAAGAGGATAAAAAAGGAGAGCTATGTCAAGAGAGAGAGACTTTAACCCATCCAAATTTAATTTCTGCCTATTAAATTAATAGATTCTCACTTTTAGTAATTTCAGGAGAAAAATTGGGGATTTTGTACATATATTAATAAATCAGACATATTATGTTAGCACGCATGTTATCTACTTAACTAGTTCCTTCATAAAATTATTAATTAAAAAATTAATTTACATATCAGAGAAATGTAACCTAGTTCTAAGTACAAGGTGACCCGTAATAGCGTCATTGGGCAAAAAGTTTAATTGTACCAACAAATTTACATCTTGGGTATCACGTAGAAAACAGTTAACATATTTAATATAACCTCAGGGTTACTTATATATATTACGTGTAATTGCGACTTTTTAAAATGCAGCCTAACAAGATTTCTTGTTAAACCTTAATCTGTTCACCAATCTGAAAAGTTAGATAAATGGTTATTGTTTTTAATCTAGTTACCTATAACTTTCCGGAAATAAGAGTAATTAGTTGGTAATCACATTACTGCATCAGATGATAAATGGAATGGATATTGATTTAAAAGTGGAATGGCGACCAGATAATTTAAAGACACTTTTATGCCTTTTTCGAATATGCAGATCAATTTTATTTTGAATATTTGTTGGTGGTAAAGTAGAAAAAAGTAATATGCTAAAAGCTATACGGAGTGTCCCAATAAGTAACAATTTAATAAACTAAACTAAATTAGTAATTAAATATTTCTTGCCTTTGGTAGATAAAAGCAATTTTATTAAAAGTTTGGTAAATACAAAACTTTTAGATAGAAGTTTCGTAAAGTCCAATGAAGACTAACAACTTTTTTTTGTTATTTGATGTGGCTTAACTGTATCTTTCGTAAAGACCAAATTTTAAAGACAGGCATAGAAACAGAAGTCTCCAAAGTTAAGAGGTAAAAACCATACTTGAAAACCAATGTACAACTCCATTGTCGTTTGATAGCTTATAATTAATTTATTGTAATTTTTTGTAAATAGAAAACGTTTAAATGCAGACAAAATAGATAATTTTTGAATCATAAATGATGTAGTTAAATAGTTTCCGTTGTTTACTATACGTTGAACTTGCAAAATACCAGATTTTCAAAGCTGCGTAAAGAAAAAGACGTTTCGAAAGATCGGAAACCGACAGGAAATCTCTATGAAACATTTTCTCTCCTTTTATAGTCTTAAGGAAATTGACAGTCTCTTCGTCGAACAAAATTTCTAGTAAAAAAGAAATAGAAATTTCCAAAGACAAGTGGCAAAAAACAAAGTTATAAGCCCCTCTAAACATCTTGTTTGGTTGCGTAAAATGAATCTACTGCAACTCGGTAAATATAAAACTTCCAATTACATACAGAAGAAAATAATTTTCGAAAAAAAGAAAATGCAATCAAAGTTAACAACCTTTTTTTAATATTTCCTGTCATTTGGTATTCTAAAGTGTTTTTGCAATAATTTCAATAAATAAAAAGTTTCTTACAATATGCAGTTTTCTTGCCGTCTGTTAGTCTAAAATGACTCCACCGTATCTTTTTGAGAAAATCGTCAGGCACAACCAGAAATGGAAATTTTCAAAATACAAAAAGTAATTAAAACTATAACTTTGCTATAAGTTTGATAAATTCAAAACTTTGAAATAGAAGTTTCGCCAGGTGGAATGAAAACTAACCATTTTTTTAAACTATTTTATTCTTTTTGTAGTCTGAATTACTTAACTCTAATTTTTGTAACGACAAAATCTTAAAGACAGACAAGGAAATAGTAATTCCCAGGCTTAAGACATCATGTAAACCCCCTCTGTCGCTTAATAGTCTATAATAAATCTACTGCAACTCTGTAAATATAAAACTTCCAATTACATACCGAAGAAAAGAGTTTTCGAAAACAAGAAGGTGCAATGTTAACCTTTTTTTAACATTTCCTGTCATTTGGTAGCCTGAAGGTGGCTTTACAATGATTTCAATAAATAAAAAGTTTCTTATAATATCCAATTTTTTGTCGTCTGATAGTGTAAAATTACTTCACAACAACTTTTTGTGAAAATCGTCAGGCACAATCAGAAATAGAAATTTTCAAAAAAATAAAAGTAGTTAAAACCATAACTTTGCTATATGTTTGATAAATACAAAACTTTGAAATAGAAGTTCCGCCAGGTGGAATGAAAACTAACCATTCATTTAAACTATTTCTTTCTTTTTGTAGTCTGAAGTTGCTTAACTCTAATTTTCGTAATTACAAAATTTTAAAGACAGACAAGGGTTAAGACATCATCTAAACCTCCTCTGTTGTTTAATAGTCTATAATTAATCTACTGCAACTCTGTAAATATAAAACTTCCAATTACATACAAAAGAAAATAATTTTCGGAAACAAGAAGGTGCAATCAAAGTTAACACTTTTTTTTGACATTTCCTGTCATTTGGTAGTCTGGAGGTTGTTTTACAATATTTCAAAATATAAAGAGTTTTATATAATATCCAGTTTTCTTGTCGTGTGATAGTCTAAAATGACTCCACAGTAACTTTTTGAGAAAATCGTCAGGCACAACTAGAAACGGAAATTTTCAAAAAATTAAAAGTAGTTAAAACTATAACTTTGCTGTAAGTTTGATAAATACAAAACTTTAAAACAGAAGTTTCGCCAGGTGGAATTAAAACTAACCATTTTTTAAACTATTTCATTCTTTTTGTAGTCTGAAGTTGCTTAACTCTAATTTTCGAAACGACAAAATTTTAAAAACAGACAAGGAAATAGTAATTCCCAGGGTTAAGACATCATGTAAACCTCCTCTGTCGCTTAATAGGCTATAATGAATCTATTGCAACTCTGTAAATATAAAACTTCCAATTATATACAAAAGAAAATAATTTTCGGAAACAAGAAGTTGCAATCATTATTTAACATTTTTTTTAACATTTAATGTCATTTGGTAGTCTGAAGGTGGATTTACCATGATTCCAATAAATAAAAAGTTTCTTATAATATCCAGTTTTCTGTCGTCTGATAGTCTAAAATGACTCCACAGCAACTTTTTGTGAAAATCGTCAGGCACAACCAGAAATGAAAATTTTCCAAAAACAAAAGGTAGTTAAAACTAGAACTTTGTTATTAATTTGATAAATACAATGCCAGGTGGAATGAAAACTAACCATTCTTTTAGACAATTTCTTTCTTTTTGTAGTCTGAAGTTGCTTAACTCTAATTTTCGTAACGACAAAATTTTAAAAACAGACAAGGAAATAGTAATTCCCAGGGTTAAGACATCATGTAAACCTCCTCTGTCGCTTAATAGGCTATAATGAATCTATTGCAACTCTGTAAATATAAAACTTCCAATTACATACAAAAGAAAATAATTTTCGGAAACAAGAAAGTGCAATCAAAGTTAACAAGCTTCTTTTAATATTTCTGGTCATTTAGTAGTCTGAAGGTGGTTTTACAATAATTTCAATAAATGAAAAGTTTCTTATAAGATCCAGTTTTCTGTCGTCTAATAATCTAAAATAACTCCACAGCAACTTTTTGTGAAAATCGTCAGGCACAATCAGAAATGGAAATTTTCAAAATACAAAAAGTAGTTAAAACTATAACTTTGCTATAAGTTTGATAAATACAAAACGTGGAAATAGAATTTTCGCCAGGTGGAATGAAAGCTAACCATTCTTTTAGACAATTTCTTTCTTTTTGAAGTCTGAATGTGCTTAACTCTAATTTTTGTAACGACAAAATTTTAAAGACAGACAAGGAAATAGTAATTCCCAGAGTTAAGACATCATGTAAACCTCCTCTGTCGCTTAATAACCTATAATAAATGTAGGTACTGTAACTTTTTGTAAATATAAAATGTTCAAATGCCATGATATGAACCTTAATTTGCGAAAATTCAGAAGCTGTAATTAATGTCGACGACTTTTTTAAATATATTCCTAACTCCATGGCAACTTACTTTTCAAAGATTAGTAAAGAATTTGAAGTTTCGAAAGATCCGAACCTACAATGGAAGTTAGATAGCTTCTTTACTAAACATTTTCTTTAGTTTTTTGGTCCAATGTGACTTAACTGTCCATAAAGACCAAACTTTTAAAAACAAGCAAATGAAGAGAAGATTTTTTATATAGAAGTAAGTAATTAGAAATAAAGTTTAAAAACATCTTTTGTTTATAGCCTATGCCATTAAAATGCCTAGATAAATGCTAGTAACTATTATATTGTTATCATTACCGTTTGCTCGGCCATAAACGGGCACAAACTAATGATTTTCCAAAACATAGTCTTCAACGAAGATTATTTCCTCTTTAACCATTTCCTGATTGATAGTGTAATGTGGCCATACTACGACTTGTGTAAATGGAAAATTCTCATATTTATGAAAGTTTCGAAAGATCCGAACTATGAATTGTCTCTTCCCTTACGAAGCTTTTAAATTATTATTTCCGTTTAAAAGGTTTGTTTTACGCAAGTTATAGTCTCTTTAGATTACTAAACGACGGGAAGAGATGAGAAAACTCGCTAATCTTCATTATTTCGTCTTTCAAAATTTCCATTTCTTTTCTTGTTTTCTAAAATGTAAACTGTCAAACGACACAAAACGTTTAGAAGAGTCTTAGAGATTTTGTCTCTCCTCGGAAAGTTCGAGTCAAGGCTCGACATATTTTCCATGCTTATCGCTCGTGTCTTAACTTTCGATTATCGATACACTGCGCCATATGGCAGGCGACAAATCCGCGACCATTTTATTAACCTCAGGACGCGGATACGGACAACCGGCTTAACCAGAGATTTGAAACGCTCTAGCAGGACGACGCTTCGAAACTTGACACACTTCGATTATTGAATGAATGAATATTTAAAAATGAAACTGTTGCATTTCGCGAAGGTCATTGGCAAACGTAATACACGTTTCCTTATAAGATATTTCGATCGCCTTGTACTAAATCCGGATCGTTACGAAAATCTCCTTTTCGCCGTGCCATGTGTGCATATGGGGCGAGAGGAGGAAACGCGGGGAAAGCGTGGAAAACGTTGTTAAGCTTCGAAAGCGCATAGCGCGTTGTTAATAAATCCCTTTTAATGCAACAAGCTCTTAATTAACGCACATGGATAAAGGCCGTGGTGTGAATGCCACGCGGGATCCGTTCATTATTTCAAAATGCTCTACAATTAAAGGGACTAATTGACTTCGCTGGGATTGGATTAGTAAAATGTCAAGAAATGCTCTTTAAAAAGTATTTTCAATAAGACTTGAGAAAGGCCATCTAGACTGACATATAATATGTACTTTCTCCACCGGGGAGGATTTAGATTTATTTTTAATCCTACTTCTTTCACTTCTTGTCAGTCTTCTAATCTCATAACACCTTCACGAATATAATCTGAAATAGTTACACAAATTTAAATAAACGCGAGTGTTTTTATTTACAATCACATTGTGCAACGATACCTACAAATGTAAACAATGTACCGAGAATGGCATAACGTGAAAGTAACAAATTGTCTTGGCGTTCGTTCATACAATACGTACTTCAGCATGAGTTAACATGTTTAAAGAATTTAGTTGCAGGTCTTGCATTAATTAGTATTTCTTCAAGAAGTTGGTTTAGTCATGTGAGATGTTTCTCAAACTGAATTGGAGATTTTTATAATTTGTAAACTGTCGATAGAGGACGTTAAAATACTCCTAAGATTTCATATAACAATGACATTGTTATTTGACAATTGTGAACAATTTGACATTTTAATAACTATTTTGTTCATAATTTCTAAACGTTAGGGACGGGATTTCAACAGAAATAAAATTTATGGTACACAATGAATTCCTCATAAGATTTAAGCACATCGCATGCAGTAAGCGCATTCGCCATTTTTAGAACATGACAAATTGAAATGCGCAAGGTATATCAACTATAATCTATAACTATAATTTGAATTTCGATGTATATAAATCCACCTTAAGCGTAAAAAAGCTAACAACTCAAATAAGCACAACGAAGTATGTTGTTCTTAAAGCCTTAATTGCTTCATCCTTTCCATGTTCAAAAGATTTACTTAATCATCAAATTCACCAGAAGGTTTTTGTTATAGAATTTTTAGTTCAAATTGGTTTTTTCAAAAATATATAGAAAATCCATAGTTTGCTGGAAATATTTTATTTACGGACGACCCTGGCTTTACAAGGGTTTCTCATTGCTGTCATGTTATTCGAAATCATCCTGGAATATTGTCCCAAGTATTCCCAAAGCCCATTTTGAAAAGCTACTCTCTATATTTGTGTTGTAAACCTTTTTTCAGGTACCTACAGTAATTTCCAAAATTTTATCAAAGATAATCCTTCACTACTTCTTTAAGTCCTTCAAAAACGCATGATTGGCGAAGATAGAGAAGATCTTATCTCGTTTACAGTGTTTTAAGGTGATTTTGAGGTATTTTCACAAATCGTCTACGAAGCCTCTTCTAAGAAATGGCGGAAACGCCCTCTGCTGAGAGCGGTGAGAGAAATTAAATATTCTCCTCAACTAATTCTGTTGGATTCAATCAAGACTACCTTTTAGTTAGCAGATTGTATGATGAACCCATTGTTGCTACTTGCCTATCATAATAGGCAATATTGTTAATATTTAATATTAAATAATAATATAATAATAATAATAATATTTAATAAATATTGTTAAAGGGGATTGGTCTGTTACTGACGTTTATGGTCAGTCAAAAATAAAATGTGCGGTTTAAATATTATGACCAAAACTCGATTTTAAATTGTCAACTTTGAAGTTAATTTAATTTATCATTAACTTAGTAAATCAAAATTTACTGGCAACATTAAAATTTGTTATGTAACCAATTAGATTATTTTGACACCCTGTATACATTAATCTACATTATTGAAATTCCATGATTTTCCCAAGAATTGCAAAAAACCAAATGAGAATATATGTACATTTCATTTGGCCAATATTGTTGACAGGTTACATTAAATAATTTGCACTTTTTGAAAGTTGCCTTACGCACATGTTCCTCGAAGAGAAAGTAATTAATATTAAGTAATATTTATCATCTGTTTAAATAAAATCTGCATTTAAAGACAGCCGTTACCATCGATGTAAGTTTATTAATGACGTGGTCTAAGCGATCTTACTACCTTCTCACCAATCACCAGGCCAATATCTATCACCTCAAAGGCTCATTGGATAGATATTTCTCTGATCTATTGTTACTAATTGGAAAGACTTGGTTCAAGCACTTCATAGGTTTATTTTACCAAGTAATTCATAACTATATTATCGCCTTTAAAATTCTTAATTATTTTTTTAACTACCAATTTACCTAATAATCTAAAGATGTTTACATGATTAGGAATATGGCAATATAAGTCGAGTTTTCTTTTCAGACCTTTCGTTTCAGGACTTGTTGGTTGAGAAATGAGTTTTCAGGATATTGGATCAGCAAATGTTCTTTCGAAAAATCGTATTGTTTCAAAATATTTATTTGTATGTCGTTTATCCCTATAACTAACAACCCCCTCAAGTATGAAGAAGTGTTAATACAAATGACCTAAGGAACACGAATTTTTGTAGTCAAATCTTCCTAATTAGACTCTTGGAATAGCCTGTTATGAGGATAACATGACTTATTATTATTCAATTACTTATTGGAATGGTCCATTTAACTAATTAGAGCAGTCAAATTGACCTTTACAACGGCTAGATCAAAGTATTGAGGCTGTTAATTGAACTTGATACCACAGTTTACCACATTAAACAGTTACTTGGACGATTATCAAAACAGTCAAGTTAAACGATTGCAATAGTAACATTGCCTAATTAGTCATTTTAATAGACCAAGCAGGACAGTTTAATTTACCTAATCAGAAGGTTGAGTGATTGGTGTTTAACGGTTAACTTCTCCTACTGATTGATTGATTATTCTAACTGCTTCCTTCGATAAGGTAATTAATTACTGATTATTTTTTCCAGTGTACGACGTAACATAACTTGAATTATCGGGAAGTGCCTGTTTATTTTGTACTTCAGTTTAGACATTCTCCTTTTCTTTTCTGCTATCACTTGTGACACTAAAACCTTCCCATGAATGGAATAGTTGAAACTTCCCTATTGGATTTATATTGCCAGTAATTCTAAATATCGAACAACAAACTATTTCGTAACGTGAATCTTTTGAAACAATGCGTATGTTTCACAAGCGTACCTATATAATAAAAATGTTTATTCTAACAATAAATCCAATGGTAACTGAACAAAGCGGTCCCTTGTGTGTTCCCCGTGTTACATAGCAATGCCAAAGAAGTCCTTTCAAAATCTGACACTTGACTTCATGAAACCATCTCTTAATACTCGTAATTTATGTGAACTGGACCATTGCCTAAACGACCCGCGATATGAAATAACAGCTCGTTATTCACCATAATTTCATTGTTTATGCATGTACATTTCACATCGGGGCAACAAAGTGAATTGCGGAACGTCAGCTTCAACAGCCTGAAAAAGTAATCTGGGTTAGTTTTTCTGCCAACGTCCAAGGTTAATGGTGCTGCCGAAAGAACAACAATAATTTAATGTTCCGTATCGTTAAAAAAATTATGTAAGTGTTAATTAATACGCTGCGATAGCAGCGCATTAATTAGCGGTTGCACGTTTGGGAGATTCGGCGGATTTCGATAATTAAGTGCTTCGTTATACTGAATTACCTGTTTTCTGGACGATTTAATAGACTTCAAAACGTTAAGTATTAAATTAACACCGATTTACTAACATGTAATTTGTTCGTCACTGTAAAGTTTGATATAACTACATGTTTCGTCGAGGGTTTAATTAAACTCCTAAAGTCTAATTACCAACTAAAAGTAGTTAGATTAAATAACATCAACTGCAAGAATAAATAATTTAAGTTATTTAATTGGTTGCAACAAGGTGGGTATCCTAAACGAACGCAAATTATAAGTACATTTCGTAATTACTCGAGCAACTAATGAGAGGATATGTGAATTATGTAGAAGAGGTAATTTTAATAACAAAACTGGCGAGCACGACCAATTGAATTCCGATTTTCAACAACACGTTCCATTAGTAACCATTACACTAGTAATTTCGTACATTTTGTTTCTCGTCGTTGTACCTACTCAATATGAAAAGGTTTAAAGAGAGGAGAGACAAATTCAATACAATCATCTATTTTAATGATTTCCTCTTCCTCCATTTATATAAGTAATCCATAAGCTCTGACACATTAAATCCGATACGACTTAAATTGAAATTCAAAAAAAAATTAAACGTAAATTTCCTTATACGCACATGTCATCTGATACGATACAATGTATTTCAACAGCCGACAGTAATTGTTTCTCATATCTTATGTAAGATATTTCAGAATAAAATTGTTAAAACAGTAGTGATAGCACTTACGATAATACATTCTTTTCTTGTTGTTACGTATTAAACGGTATTATTTCGATTATTCAGGCCAAGTATTGTGTTACCGAAATTCGCAATATTACCTTATCAAACCTAGTTCAACATTTTCTATTTAAATAAAACTGGATGTGTCAGGTAAACCCTGAAATGCCTGAAACAATTTTTACCAAACTTGGTACACAGATGAGTAACAATTCGGGAAGGGAGTAGGTACTGTAGGGTTAATACACCCCTAGCATACAAGCTGCTATATAATTAGACATACTGTCACACGCCTGAGGGCCTAGGGCCCAAAGGGAGTGCTCTGGTTGGGGGTGTAACTAGGTAGAAACTAAAAAGAAGGCATGGTAACACAGACAATATTTATTGGAGCATTAAATATAAGGGAGAGAACATCATGAAACAAAGTTGAGGCAATTCAGCAAATGGCAAGAAGTGAGAAAAAGGTCAAAGGGAGGTGGTTGCTTACTGTCGGATGACGAAGGGCAGCGGGCGCGAGGCTCCTCCAATTAGCGGCATGCCGAAAGGACGGGCTCTCAGACGGACAGCGTGAAGTGATACTAGGTGACTGCTCACTCCCCGATCGTTATGATCGAGCTGTATAAATACAAGCGGGATGTTTACGAACGTGATGTCGTACCTGTCCGAGAGTCGTATCGTCCTTTGATTTAAGGTCGCCTCAGTGCTGAATAAGCTTAGACGGCGACCTATTTTCGCTAATTGGGGCCGCATCGCGACAATACTAATTTAAAAATTACAAATTTGAAGCTGTTATAAATATAATTAGTTAATTTTTAAACTTCTGATTTCTGAACGTAAATTCCAAATTCGAAATTGGAATATTTTTTGAAAAAAACTTTTATTGATATTGAAGTTTCATTTCTTTTTTTCTTAGAAAATTACGGCATTATTGCAATGAAACAAACTGTGGAATAATCAGAGATATGCTTACTACCAATTTAATAATTTTAATCGATAGTTTCTAATTGGAATGTGGATTTTGGGAATTTAATTTTATAAATCTAAAGTAGTAATTGATATAGTAATATGGGTAGTAGATATCTGAAGTAGAGATAGTAGTTGTCATATTACATTAAAATAAAGTGTATAAATAGAATTATATAAATAATCAGCGATATACGCACTACACAATTAGACTCACAAATTTAAAATTTTCAAATTTAAATAACTAATAGTCTTACGATTTTATTTTTCGAAAATTCATTTTTGTTATATTTCGAAAACTCAAGATACTAGTATTTCTACGAAACGTAGTGTGAAATAATCAACGACATGCCCACTAACAATTTAGATATCTACATTCCAAAAAAATCCAAATTGAGAAATATTTTTTTGTAAAAGAAATAACTTTTTAATTATGAAAAACTGCTTTTATTAATTTTGAAATTTCAATTATTTATAACTTATAGAAAGTTAGGGCAACATTGTAATAAAACGAACTGTGGAACAATCAGCGATATACTCGCTACAATTTTTATAACTTGAATGGAGAATTACAAATTAGGATATTTTAGATTTTTTAAATTTCGCAATTTCAATTTTACAAATTTACAATAATGATTGTCTTATTATAATAAAAGAAAGTGGCGAAAAATCAGCGATATATTTCAGCTAACACACAAAACAGCACATAATAAGGCAAACAAATTTAAAAATTCCAAATTTGAAGATTTTCTCAAATAAGTGAAATCTTTAGAGTTATGATTTCGAAATTTCATTTTTCAATATCCAAAACGTCAATTAGTATTCCCATAATTATGGAATTAGTATTCTATTGTGTAACATTGTGGAATAGTCAGCGACAAGCACACTAAGATTTAAGAACCTAAATTCCAAATTCCAAACACTAATGTGTTAGGCATTTAAATTCAAAATACCCTATTGAAAGATTTCCTGGATTAAAAAATAAAAAATATTCCTTTTATTGATTTTCAAATTTCAGTTCTTCATATTCTAAAAAGATTGAGGAATGTTGCAATGAAATACACTGTGGAATATCGCTGTGCCTCTACCAATTTTGGAATTTGAATCGAAAGAACCAAATTGGGGCATTACTTCGAGTAGGTAATGCATCATGACTCCCTTATTCGATTTTGGAATTTAAATGTTACTAAGTAGTTAGTGACGTTAGTAAGTAGTAAGTTATCCAAACCAGTAATTGTCGTATTTCAATAAAATAAAGTGTGGAGTAATCAAAGATATACTCAGGCTTACATACAACATGTTACATAATTAGGCATTTGCATTTAAAGATTCTAAATTTAAGTATTGCATGAAATCAGTAAAGTTTTTCGAGTGTCACTTTCGAAATTCATGTTCTCAATATTCCCAAAGCCAAGGTAGTGTGTAGTAATCAGCGAAATACTTACTAAAGAATTAGTCCTGAAATTTCAAATTGGAATATTTTTTTAAATAAGAAATCCTCCCTATAGTAATTTTAGAATTTCAATTTATCATATCTCAAAAAGTAAAAGGAATATTACAATGAAACAAACTGTGAAATAATCACAGGCATGCCAGTCATCCATTTAAGCACTTAAATACGAAATGAGAAGCAATCGCTTTACTAATTTTATATTTATTTATATTTTGAGTTCTTCACATCTCAGGAAGTTAGGGGAATATTACAATAAAACAAACTAGAAAATTTGTACAGAACGGAATTATGTTAAATGTTATAACTAACTAACACATCAATAGAACTGAACTTTAAGGAAATGGAACAAGTTGGTAATAGGAAATGTGTAGATTATGTAGGTTCTATAAAGCTTAGAATTTTGTAAAAATAAATCACGGGCAACCAGCTAGTATTGTTATAATAATGCTAAATTAAAGTTGAAATTTGTTATCGATAATAAAGATAATTTAATTATAATTAATATAAATATTTAAAATATATTTAATACATGTCTAGAAATATGTCTAGGAGACTTTTAAGTTCATTGTGAATACAGATGTAGTGGATAACCAACTACTAAAATAACTTCTAACAACCAAAACTATTTTATGTTCATGATTCATGCAATGTATGGATTTCAAAAAATATAACGTGCCAGTAAGAAGAAGAACAACGTGTCGGATGGGACTACATTTTCTCCAATTCACAACTTACGTAAATGCTCTTACTCTTGTCCAAAATTGAGTTTTTCATCTGTGAATATGATATTTATGGCCTTCTTAATCAAGTTTTTAAATTAAAATTCTAATTAAAAGGCGGCAATCTCTCCGCTAGGAAGCAAAGTTATAAACTTTGCTGGAGAACCTTTCGAGAATTTAATTTACCTTGATGTAACTTTACTGTAGGATATGTAATATAGAAGCCACTTCAACAATATTTTTAGTACTAATTGAAGAGCCAGTTTCGTTCGCAGTAGATTGCAGGAAAACGTCGGTAAAATGGTGGTTTAATTGGAAAATGTCATGCCATATACAAAATAATGCATTACATACTTTATAAAAATTTACTGTTGAACGAAACTGAGATGTCTGTAAGTGGTAAGACTGAAAGAAAATCCAAAAGTGAAAAATTTTTTAACCTCCCTTCTAAGGGAAAATTTTGTTTTCCTTTTAACGCTTCGAAAATCTGAAATTGAAAATTTCTGCGCCAATTTTGAAAACCCATCTCCTTACCTAACACCAACAAGGAACGAGCCGCGACGGTCTCCATATCTCTCCAAAAATCAGTCAAGAGCCACAGGGAAAATTAGGAAACTCACGAACTCGCGGAAAATCTCGCTTTCATCGTGTTCATTTTCGAATTTCGCCGGTATCGACCAAGTCAGTCGGTCCACTCGAGCAGTACCCGCTTCAACGGTACCGTACCAAGGATGACGGTTCTCGCACTGAAACGCTCGCACCGGTATAACCGACGATATCGTTGGAAAGCGGATAGCCGCCGTTCCTCCTTGGACGAGGAAGAGCCTCGGGAGAGGTGAGAATTCAGCAACTTCAATGCGGTTACTTTCCGTAATCGGCACTTAATGGTGAAGATAGTACCAGATCAGTGGAGCACATTTCAACTACTTCTTCTTCGCTGCAAGTATGTATTAGGCACATTGCTTGTTACGGTACCTAGGTTTTGCGTGGTCTTACCACGCTTCTTCTCCGGTTATATTTGTATTTGTGGGATTTTCTTGGCAAGATATCATCGCCCATCCTGTGAAGATGTTCCTTCCAGTTCTTCCTATAGTGCTTTGTCCATGTCTGCATTTTTATACCTGTCTCTTTTTGTACATCCTTTGACTCTCCTTAGAAACTTCAGTTTTTGTGCCTGAATACAGCTCCCTTGTTGTTGTCCCAATTTTGCTGCCACACGTGAGGGTTGGTCTGCAATTGTGTTATAAAATTTCAGCCGTGTGTCTTTTCTCGTTTTAGGTTTTAGGTGTCTGCTAATAGTTCCACGTATTCTGCTGAATTTATTTCATTTCTGTACTATATCTATGGTGTAGTCATATGTTAGATCACATCCCAAATAGTTGACGTGTCTTATTTGTTCAATATTTGTTCCTCGTCATTGATAACTATTTTAGATCTAATTGTATCTGTTCCTACGAAGGCCATTTTGTTTCCTCTGTGGACATTTTGATGTGTACAAGGATTTTGTAGTTGGTATGTGCCTCTCTGTAGTTTATCTTCTGTTTTTGCGATTAGTACATGGTCGTCGGCATATAGAAGGCAATTAAAGATTGGGTATTTATCCAGTTACATTCCTTCTTCGTATCTGTTTTTCCATATACGTATTATGTCGTCTATATATGGAAAAGGGTTGGTGAAAGACAGCATCCTTGGCAAAGACCTGTATTGGTTAGTACTTCTTCTGTCAGTTTTCTATTTAGTTCTGATATTATTCGAGTATGTATGTATTTATTAAGTGTCTGGGGTCTAGTGCCTCTTCTTTCCATAATAGTCCAGAGATGTATGTTTACATTATCGAAAGCTCTTTTGAAATCATGAAGCAAATGTATGTTTATCTGTTGAATTATCTGCTGTTTTCTATGATCTGCGATGTTTCTTAATCTGTTATTTATTATTCTAGTATATACTTTATAGGTGGAATCGAGTAGACCTATACTCCTATTGTTGGAATTCCAACAATATCCTTATTATTTATTATCCCATGCAGATCACATTGATCCGGCTCGAAGGACCAATGTTGTGGTTTGCAACTCTATATGAACCTACGTTAGGTAAGTTCGATAGACCAGGCAAGACGTTGTTTCTTCTTTGTGTTGCACCGGTGTTAAACTACAGTAACTTCTGTACAATCTTTATGATTCAGGGTGAATTGAGGCGTTCTGAAATGAGGTGTTGTTTATATTTCGGTCAGTGTCCAAAACGTACCTTTTATTGAAATACAGGGTAAAGGTGATTGCATAGGGTAATAAATAATAAGGATATTGTTAGAATTCCAACACCTCTAATTCCTTTTTGAAACAATGGTAGCACTTTGGATTTTTCCCAATTTTTGGTAATTTTCTTTTTCTTTCGAGCACATATTGAAGAGGGGTAACAGTCGTAAATTGACTAGAGTTTCACCATATTTACATTGTTATGTATTAATGTTATTTTACTCCTGTTGCCTTTGTGTTTTTTGTGTTCTCTAGAGCGTCTATCAGTTCCTGCATATCAATATCATCTAATCCTGTTATGTCCTCATTATTGTATATTTGTTTCTTGTAAATTTTCTTTGTACCATAGCTATTATTATTAATCAATCCATTCATCTTTGCCGATGTTGTTTATTCGACAATATTATCTCTTTCAGATAGGTCTTTACAACTGCACGTCATCCTCTATTTTTCCAAGATCCAGATTCTCAGACCTTGCCTTTTTCGGTAACGTCTATTCTCTCCTATCTAACTGCTTATTTTATATTTTGCCATAAGCCTTCAACGTTGTTTTTTAAATCTAGGTGTTCTAGGTGTCATCTATGCTACATATCACGTGTGCTGTCTTCTTCTAGAAAGTAAAACTTATAGACTTCTTTGGAGCACATTTCCAATCTGTTTCACTGCTCGCTCAAACCCCTTTCTTGTAGTGGCAGTCCAACACTAAAATTAATCTTAAATTGAACCTCGTAATTACTTTTACGACAGCACCATAAACGAGCATTACGCAATTAAACGGCAATTACCAACATGTCCTGCTAAAGATCCTGCTAAGCCCAGTCTGGAAAATAAAAATTTCCCACATCAACAGCCGTTACAAATCTAAGGAAGTGAAATAACTACGAATGTGCATCAACAGTTAAGAGTCTAGCTGCGGGAGATTTATTAAATTTCTTTCGACAAAGCTTCATTCGTTCCACTTATTGTGAACTGCTCGTGACGTGACGAATATAATATTATTACTGTCACAACGGTGGAGTGGACGAGAGTGTAAAATTTCCACGACGATATACAATATCAGAAACTCAACTTTAGCTAAAAATTAGAAAACGTACTTTCAAAGTTTTGAAGCCGAAATCCTGAGAATTATTATATAAAAATGTTACGTGACACGATTTGGTGCAAAAATTTTTAATTAAGCAGTCTTACTAATAAAACCAATCATAAATAGGTTTTTTTGTATACTAAATTAAAAGCAGTTTAAAACAAATTAGGAGGTCTTGAAGGATTGGATCCGCAGTAAATTTCTTAATATGTAAATTTGTAAACCAAAACTAAAATTTGTATTTGGAAATAATGGTACAAAAAACCTACATGTCGAGCTTTGCAGGATAATTAATTTTGTAAGTAAGTTTCACTAAAACGGCCATTCACAAACTCTTCCATATATTAAACAGTATCGCCCTCTTTGTAACTATATAAACTGGTAAATATATGTTACATTTATAGTTAAAAATACCTGTACAATATTGCGTAAGCCAAAAATTGTAGATTAACTTATGTTTACGCAAACCATTCACTAATGCTTGCACATATTTAAAGGAATAAGCTATAAATAAATCAGTAAACACGTTGTAAAACTTGTAAATTTGTAAATCTAAGTTAAATTTTAATTTACAGGTAATTTGACAAATATTCCATATGTCAAATTTGGCAGAATAAATTTATGTTCATGCAAATTTCACTAAAACAACCGTGGACAAACTCTTGCAAATATTAAAGGAAAACAGCCTTAATTAAATCTGGAAACACCTTTATTGATTGGATTGACTTATTGATTGGTTTTAAAAACATATATATCTCGTGTGAATCTTATTTCTATTTGAAGTTGCTAAGAATTATACAAATACTCCGTACACCAATGCTTTACTGTCCTGCAGTCCTGCAATAAGTTATCCTGCATGCTTTTATTTATTGTAAGTTGTGTACATTATGTATTATATATTGATATTGTAATGTTTATTTCTAATTTATTTACACTGTCCTAATTATACACTACACACTACTTAATTTATCTAAACTATTTCTGAACTAATTATTTTATATAACACACCAAATATTTTAATTCATTTGTACAAATCGCTTGTCAATACAATATTATGTGTGTAAGTTTAACTGAAACAAACATTAACAAACTCTTGCAAACATTACAGAAAACATATTTTTTGAAGTAATCAGCAGACACACTTTTCACTAGATTGATCTAAATTTAAAAATGTGTGTCTTTGTTCATCTGAGTTACATTTGAAGTTGCTACTATTTGTACAAATACTCCGCAAGTTCTGCAATAAGTTTACCTGAAAGAACTATTAACAAAATCTTGCAGTTATTAAAGGAAACATAGTTTTTGAAATAATTAGCAGAGACCTTTATTCATTGGATAGATCTAAATTTAAAAATGTGCAACTTTGTGAATCTGAGTTCTAGTTGAAGTTGTTACTAATTGGAAAAATATTCCGCACACCAAAGCTTTACAGGATGTATTGCACTAATTGCAGTCCTGCAATAAGTTATCCTGCAGGCTTTTGTTTATTGTATGTTGTGTATACTGTGTATTTGTGTATATTGTGCAAGTCTTGCAATAAGTTTAACTGAATCAACCATATACAAAATCTTGTAATTATTAAAGGAAACATATTTTTTGAAATAGTCAGCAGACACCTTTATTCATTTGAAGGATTTTAATTTAAAAAGGAATAAATTTGTGAATCTGAGTTCTATTTAAAATTGCTACTAACAGTACAAATACTCCGCACTCCTAAGAATTGCAGGATAACTCATCGACCGAAGGTTGTCCAGCTTCTTAAAATTGGCCATGGTAATTTAACCAGAGGAAAACACCAAGTCTTAACCAACTGCTTTATTAAAGATGAGCGACCGGTTTCGGCTTCATAGAAGCCATCTTCAGGCTCGCACTACATGAATGAGGAGAATTAGCAAACCGAAGGTAAGTAATACAAAGCAATACTCACAACAAGTTTGTTTTAGGGCTCCTGTAGTTCGAAGTGTGCGGCGTCACACATACAAAACAAATACGTTGATATACACAGTTAAAATAAATAAAACCTAAATATTAACACACATCGAACAAGATTAACTATATAAAGTTCTTTTAGGACATGGATCAAGCCCTAAAGGCGTGAGCTTCCTCATACTTGAGGGAAGTAACTACCGACGTGTTCGCTCTTCAGGATTAAGTTTTTCCCCCCTTGACCTTCTAGAAAGATATCGAAACGTTAGGATAACTCATTGTTTATACAAGTTATACTGAAACTACCATTCACAAAATCTTGTTAATATTAAAGGAAGTACTGTTTTAAGGTAACCAACA
Source organism: Cryptocephalus moraei (assembly GCA_946251905.1). Classification (NCBI taxonomy): domain Eukaryota; kingdom Metazoa; phylum Arthropoda; class Insecta; order Coleoptera; family Chrysomelidae; genus Cryptocephalus; species Cryptocephalus moraei. The sequence continues at coordinate 16,933,122 of OX276454.1, forward strand.
TTCACCTTTATTTATTGGATTACTGAACAAAAATTTAAAAACTTGTTAATTTGTCAATCTGAGTTACTTTTGAAGCTAGAATTAGTTTTATAAATATTCCGTAAGCCAAAGCTTATTTGCAACATAATTTATTGTTTTAGCAAGATTAACTTAAATAACTATTCCGCTTGCAAAAACAGCTTTAAATAATTCAGCCTTTATTCATTGGATCAAATAAACAAACCTTTATTCATTGGATCGATAGTAAACTTAAAAACATCTAAACTTTGAAGTAAATTAAAGTTGTGCAACTAATTGTACAAAAATTTCACTTGTCTACTTTTTGTGGATTATGTATAGTATAGGCTAGTTCCACTAAAACATCCATTTCACAAATAACTCGCATATATCGGAAACGGTTTTAAACTAAATTAGGAAATCTTTATTTATTAGCAGGGTAATAAATTTGAAAACGTGTAAAACTACAATTTTACAAGTTGATTATCTTAGAAATTATTCTGACAACCGTTACGAAATCCCACACCTTTCCCTTCACTCCACATATAAATCCCAGGGTTTCAAAATAGTAAAAGTCTCTTTTAACTTAATAAACAAGTCGTCATGTTCCGTTTGATACGAATTAAATCCGATTTGAGCATCTCGCGATTTGTTGGTAAGTGTCTGGTGGTCGAGTAATTTAAATTATTAGATTCGTCATTGCTGCGGGCGAAAAACACACTTCTTCGATGCTATTAATCATTCATTATTAACAGGTATTTCGCAAGGATATGGAACTTTTAGTACGAAGATGCGGAAGAAGACTTGTCTTGAGTGGGTAGTGGAGCGTAAGATGAGAAAATAATGATATCGTGTTAATTGATACGGCAATCAAATGATGAAATACGCCAAAAAAATAAGGTTTAATGGACGGAAGGTGGATTTAATTAAAATTGGGGATCGGTGGGACTTTGTGTGAAAGTAATGCAATTCCTTGAATTTTCTAAAATTCCTGCGGCAATGCGGATTGCCAAAGACGAACCGCAGTCACATTCCTCTTTCAAATTGGTCTCGCACTAATAGATCTCTTCCACATGAAGAAATTAAGAAACAATGGAGAACTAATTATCGTACAATTCTAATGAATAACACTTTTCTCTCTTATCTTCCACGAACAATGCCTACCCGCGTTGTTTTGATCTCGTTTCTCCTCTACGATTCGTTATGGGCGTGAATTGTTGTGTATATGTATATTTCTGGATTGTTTAAACATTTCCTTATTGTGATATTTTTAAGATAATTAACGTTTAATTTCGTAGAGAATTGGCAATTTGAACGAAATGTACATTCACCGATGGGAACGACAAAATACTCTTACTACAATAATTACATACCGTTCGTAAACGGAAGGGGGATAACTCTTATTTTGTTCTAATGAAGCAGTTTTGCTTTCACTGAAAGAAATGACAGACCGTTTATGTTGCAATGTCACCAGCCAACTCCGAAATGATCATAGTAGCTGTAAAGAGAGAAGTAATGGTCCTTATTTAAATTTGTAAAATTATATACGTTGTTGGATAAATAATTTAACGCCAGGAAAATATTAAAGAGATCCATAACAAATTTAAATAATTCTATAGGGGGAAACACTACGCTTACCTTTATGCATTACCTTACCTTACCTAATATATTTGTTTATAACAATTTTTTAAACAATGGTGGTAAAAAATAAAAAAAATATATTTATATAGCTTGAAACCCTTAGAAATCGAAACATTCAAGATATATAAAAAAAAATTGTTGACTTTCTCATATTGTTTAATTTTCAAGTGTTTTTGCAACGGTGATCTATTTGTAAGCCTATTAAGAATAACTTCAGTAAGTGAAAAAAATCCTAGGGTTTTAGTTCAATAATTATCGGGGTTTTTATGTTAACATTCAGTGTAGAAAAATTTGTCAAATAACAAATGCATAATTCCTGGAGAAATTGGGATAAAAATGATTTAACCGCGTATTATTGTTAACTGATGTATCCCTATAGTACATGAATTTTTTTATTCCTAGATATTTATATTTAATATGTTAAAATAATTTTTTTTGTTATTGTGTCAGTCGGGCAACGCGCGCGGAAGCCAAACCAGACGTTTTTGGCTTATTTTCAGGGCTCTGTAAAAATTATAAATATTGGACGTACAGTTTCGGTAGTTGGAACTTTTTTTCAGCAAATTTACTGATCTTTTCAGATCTCTTTTAATATTTAGAAAATCCTTAATATTTTTCGAGATTTTCAAAAAAAACAAAAGCCAGACTTTTTTTACTTAATTGTTTATAACTTTTGCATTTTTTTTAGCGCCTTTTGGGACCTTTCGTTAAACTTTCTACATGACATTACGAATCAAATGACACCATGATCATAATTTTCGGAGACTATACAAAAAAGTTTTCAAAAATGGTACATGTTGACTAGACTACTTCGCTTAGGAGAGTAACAATAATATTAATCACATATACCTTTTTAGAAATACCAGTTTTTTTATTTATTCCAGAAAGCATGAAGCATGCTGAAAACATGCTATTTATAGTTGTCCATTGTACTGACAACCTAGATGATAAAAGGGTTTCAGGAAATCGGTGAAAGGCTATAAATTGCATTCAATATAAAAAACAAAATAATTGGCAACGTAATTTCCACCTCGTCGCAGCGAATCGATCAACGATAACTTAAAAGCGCCAATATTGAGTTTTAATGGCATTTTATTTACACCTGAGTAGCGCGACAGGATTTTTCTTTGGGGAAAGGACATTTTGTGATCGTCGGAAACGGCCTATTTCAGGTTGAAATTTTGTTTCGGGAAAAGACTGAAATCATTTTCATCACATTTGAAGTCGTATTCGTTTTCTGAAGAACTGTAGCAAAGATTAAGTTTCCTTCGAATTCCAGAAAGTTTAGAGCACACTGAAAGATGGTGAGCTTTTTAAAGAAGTTTGAAATTTTGTTTCAGGAAAAGACTGAAATCATTTTTATCAAATTTAAAATAATGTTAGTTTTTTGGAGAACTGTAACAAAGATTTAATTTCCTTTGAATTCCAGAAAGTTTGAGGCACACTGAAAGATGGTGAGATTTTTTAAAAAAATTTGAAATTTTGTTTCAGGAAAAGACATATCATTTTCATCAAATTTGAAATCATGTCAGTTTTTTGGAGAACTGTATCTGAATTTCCTTTGAATTCCAGAAAGTTTGGTGCACACTGAAAGATGCTGAGCTTTATGAAGAAGTTTGAAATTTGGTTTCAGGAAAAGACTGAAATCATTTTCATCAAATTTGAAATCATGGTAGTTCTCTGGAGAACTGTTACAAAGATTGAATTTCCTTTGAATTTCAGAAAGTTTGGAGCAGACTGAAAGATGGTGGGGTTTTTAAAAGTTTGAAATTTTGTTTCAGGAAAAGACTAAAATCATTTTCATCAAATTTGAAGTCGTGTTCGTTTTCTGAAGAACTGTAGCAAAGATTGAGTTTTCTTTGAATTCTAGAAAGTTTAGAGCACACTAAAAAATGCTGAGATTTTTGAAGAAGTTTGAAATTGTGTTTCAGGAAAAGACATCATTTTCATCAAATTTAAAATCATGTTAGTTTTGAGAAGAACTCTAACAAAGATTGAGTTTCCTTTGAATTCCAGAAAGTTTGTGTTACGCTGAAAGATGCTGAGCTTTTCAAGAAATTTGAAATTTTGTTACAGGAAAAGACTGAAATCATTTTCATCAAATTTGAAATCATGTTAGTTTTTTGGAGAACTGAAATGAAGATTAAATTTCCTTTGAATTCCAGAAAACTTGAAGCACACTGAAAGATGCTGAGTTTTTTAAAGAAGTTTGAAATTTTGTTTCAGGAAAAGACTAAAGTCATTTTCATCAAATTTGAAGTCGTGTTCGTTTTTTTGAGAAATGTTTGTAACAAAGATTAAATTTCCTTTGAATTCCAGAAAGTTTGGGGCACATTGAAAGATGCTGAGCTTTTTGAAGAAGTGTGAAATTTTGTTACAGGAAAAGACTGAAATCATTTTCATCAAATTTTAAATCATGTTAGTTTTCTGGAAAACTGTAGCAAAGAATGAATTTCCGTAGAATTCCAGAAAGTATGGAGCACACTGAGAGATGCTGAGCTTTTTGAAGAAGTTTAAAATTGTGTTTCAGGAAAAGACTGAAATCATTTTTATCAAATTTGAAGTTGTGTTCGTGTTCTGAAGAGCTGTAGCAAAGATTGAATTTCCATTCAATTCAAGACAGTTTGGGGCACACTTACAGATGGTGAGATTTTTTAGAGGTTTGAAATTTTGTTTCAGGAATTTTGTTTCAGGAAAAGAATCCTGAAACAAAATTTATCCTGAAAAGAATTTATCCTGTTTTCTGGAGAAAAGGGAAGTTTGAATTATGTTTTTCTAAGGGAAAATTGAAATTACTTTTGGTTTTGGAAAAGATTGAAGTGATATGTTCGTTGTTTGATTAAAAATAGCAAAGCTTGAAATTTGCTTTTAATTCTAGGAAATTTGGGACAGGTTAAAGGAGACTGAGGTTTTTAAGTGAGATTTAAATTTTTTTGGGGAAAAGACAGACCTCCTTGGGTTTTTCTTTTGGAGAAAACTTAGATTAGAGCTACACTTTGAATTAGAATAAGACTTTGGCGAAACTTTGGATTAGACTTTGTTTGTAGGAGAGTTGAAAATGTGCTTTAATTCTGGAAAACATTAAAATTTTGTTCGTTTCTTGATAAAAGAGGACAAAGATTGAAATTTACCTTCAATTCTAGAAAATTTGGGGCATGCTGAAAAAGGCGAGACATAAAAGAAACTGAGGTACTCTACCATGTATTCTGGAGAAAAAGGAGAAGTTTGAATTAGGCTTTTCTTTTGTATAAAAAATATTAAAATGAACTTTCTGGAAACATTTAAATTCAAGAACAATGGCAAAGATTGAAATTCATTCTAAATTGTAGAAAATTTTACACAGGTTGAAGAAGTTGTGATTGTTGGGGATATCTGCAAGGCGTTATATGCAATTCCAGAAATTATAAAACTCTTTAATGAAGTATTAAATTATGTTATAATACGCCTGAAAAGGACTTCACACTTTGCTGCGAGAAATGACTGAAGCTATCTTGTTTTCTGGGGAAAAAGAAGAATTTTGAATTGAGCTTTGGCTTTCTGAGAAAGGTTGATTTTACCTATATTTCGTGAAAAGACTGAAATCAAATATATTGTCTGAGGAACAGTGGTAAAAATTTTTGAACCGTTGCTTCCTAAATATGGTGGAGATAAACTTATGTTAAGTATGTTATAAAAGAGTGAAGTTTTCTGGAGAACAATGGCAAAGTTGAACTGTGTTTCAAACTCATCTGAATTAATTATTATTCCATTATTAAACAATTACTAATATTATTGATTAAATAAATATTATATCCATATCGTTTATCTTGTGTACTTTTACGTATTTATTGACAATTTCAAAACATGCAAGCCATATCACAAATGAAAATAAGTATTGATTCCTTGATTGGTTGAGTCTAGAAAGGGGTAGAATGAAAGAAGCTGTCTTCTTCAAGAAAATTTAAACATTATTTCAGGAAAAAAACTGAAAACTGAATTCTTGAGAACAAAGGGAAATGAGGTTTAGGGTTGAAATGAAACGAAATTCTGAACTTACTTTCTAAGAAAGGTTAAAGTGAACTTTATTCCTGGAAAATAGTGAAATCATGTTAAGTTAGGTTAGCAAACAAAAGCAAAGAGTAAAATTGTTTTGAATAGAAAATTTTGAGAAGAGAAATAGGAGTTTGTTGGAGAAGGATGTAACTTTGTATCAAGAAAAGACTAAATCACATTTTCTTCTGAAAAAAATTGGAAATTTTTACAGTTACGAAGGGGTATCTTAACGTGAGACCAAAATCAACTTTGAGTGAGACAAACTGGAGAGCTGGCCAGTTATCTTGTTTCTCATAATGTGAGGACTAAGCTTATAGTTCTAGTTCACGAGTTTAGTCTTGTTAGATCTCATCACTAACGAGATTCATTGTAGGGAGTCTATTTGGTATTAGATTTTAAAATACTAGTGCTAATACAGTTACAAGGCCTTAAATGCATCATAATGAAATATTAATGTCAACAGTGAAAACGGTTGCTGTTATAGGTATTAGCCCTCGAAACAGTTGCTTACGTTGATTTCTATAAAATAGGAAAGTAATAGTTCTTATCCCATCTCTAGGTTAAGCTATATTTTTGGATAAATTATTTTTCACGCTGCCGCTATCGTAAATCGCTCTTATATGCATAGTTACGTAGCATGAAAATGGCACATAACATTCGTGTATTATTTTTCCTTGACGACGGAATGTAAATACTGTCATTTGTATTCCTAGGAAAATAAAAAGAGTAAATCATGTTGATTTATCCCTAGTTACGCATATGTCAGACCGACTTATGTAAGCCTGACGTATGTCAGTCAACTTATGTCAGAGTGACATACGTCCAAACTAAATCCAACATTTCGTTTTTGAGGGATTATGAGGAAATTTTCAATGGCAGCGTGAAAAATCTAATAAGCCACACGGAATGTATCGACTATTAACATCCTCGACGAGTGACAAGCCTCGGCTTCGCCTCGGCTCGTACACACTTGCCTCGAATGGTAAAACGTCTTTACATTCCTTGTGGCTTAAATAATTATAACTTTATGTACATACAGTATATATATATATATATATATATATATATATATATATATATATATATATATATGTTACGCCCAAACATCGAAAACGCTCACTGAGCAAAAAAACGACCGCAACGCGTTGCGAACGTTGCTGAACGACCAAATACCGAAATGACTTAATTTTTCGCGTTGTGTCCGTTCTTATTGACCACGACGCGTCGTGGACAATGCTCAAACGGCCACGACGCGTTCTGGATGATTTAGAGAGCTCATAAGCCGGCCATGTTTTTAATATATTAAGTAAATTTACAGAAATAACTGAAAATTTCAAAATCATTATGGTAAGCTTATTTCTACATGACACTTTATTTACAATAATAGGTAACTGAAACGCAGGTAGATAAAGCTATTTACTTGTTTTTGCAGGCACTATTATTGTGGCATTTAGAATTGCACAACACCTCATTGTCCCTGCAGTTGCACCATTTTGTAATACAATAACGATTACAATGGCACATTACAAATCCTTGTTTTGATCCAGACGAAAGAGCTGAAGCTTTCCTTAAATTTAATGAAAAACTTGGAATATCCGATTCGTTTATGAAATTTGAATCAGCGAAGTTGAATTTATTTCGGCTATAAAGTCTTTCCAGCACGCCCTCTTTGGTTCCCAACTTAGACAAGCTGGAATTATATTGCCTAGAACAACAGCTAGAACACTCCTAGGAGCAAGCCGCCCTCTGTCGACATCTGGAACTTTGACTACGACATTTTGACCGATCTCATCAGGAGGTAGTTTTTCACGGGACATCGCCAGCATTTTTCCTGCTTGCTTCTCCATTCCGGCTCTAGCAGTTTCGCGTTGCTCTCTGATTGCATCACGTCGGCAGCAAAGGTTTCATACGACATCTCCTTCAATTTCAACCCCACACTTCATGTATACTTTTGTATACTGTACTAGCTGCATGATTTACATGGTTAGGTAACTCAAAAATCTTCGCAAATGGAACATACTGCCACAGTGGATACTACATTGATTACATTTTCTTCCCCTTCCTGGTCTCTTTCGAGTGTCATCCCTTCCAAGATTTTCTCCAAATCTTCTTCGGTTTCCAAAGATTCATGTGTTTCCCTTTCCAGAGAGGAATTATCTGCCAGTCCGATTCTTTGCTTGTCGCCAAACATGGGCTCGTAAGGACTTTTTCTAATCCCTTCGTGCAAGGCACGATTTCTTTTGCTCTGAATAAACCGTAATCCCTCTGAGCATTGTTTGGTATCATTGTCAAACACCAATGCTACCAACATATTTCTGACGTCTTGATTGGATCGTTCTACCGCTCCTTGGCTCTGTGAGTGGCGGGGCTTACTATGCACAAGTTTAAGACCTGGCCACAGATTCTTAAACTCTTCGGTTATCTTATTAGAAAATTCTCTTCCATTGTCGCTTGGCAGAATAAAGGGAACACCGAACTTGTAAATAATATCTACTACATTATATGCGACTTCTTCAGCTGTTCTCGTTTTGCGATTCAGTTACCTATTATTGTAAATAAAGTTTTATGTAGAAATGAACCTACAATAATGATTTTGAAATTTTCAGTTATTTCTGTAAATTTACTTAATATATTAAAAACATGGTCGGCTTATGAGCTCTCTAAATCATCCAGAACGCGTCGTGGCCGTTTGAGCATTGTCCACGACGCGTCGTGGTCAACAAGAACGGACACAACGCGAAAAATTAAGTCATTTCGGTATTTGGTCTTCAGCAACGTCCGCAACGTGTTGCGGTCGTTGTTTTCGCTCAGTGAGCGTTTTCGATGTTTGGGCGTAACATATACATATGTATAGCAGGGTTGATATATCCTCCGGCGCATTCCACATTTTGACCGTAATTTTTTCCTTCCAGTCTTCCATCTATTATCATGGTTTCCCTAATTCCGTCTATCCATTTCCTTTCTGGTCTCTCTCTTCTTAGTCTATTTTTTTGTTGGTATTCCGGGACTTCCTTTTTTCTATTATTTGTCGCATAACAAATGTATTGTCAACGCAGGATTTCTCTGTTCGAAAGCTACTTACTTCTTCTTTTTCTATAATGCTATTTTCCACCCTTTGTTTGAGTATTGTGCCATACAACCTCCCCATCGAACTGGTAACGCTTATTCCTCTGTAGTTTTTAATTAGATTCTTGTCTCCATTTTTATAGATTGAGCTGATATGAGCTAGATTCCAGTCTTCTGGAACTTTGTCACCTTCTGATAAGCATTTGTTAAATAGTTTAGCTATTGTTTCTAATAGTATGTCTGGTCCGTACTTTATTAGTTCGATGGGGATGTTTCCGGGCTCTGCTGCTCTTCCACTCTTTGACCTATCACATTGATTTTTCTTTTGAGTACATAGTGATATTTCACCCCATTTTTCGATTAAACCCGCTTGGAGAATTTACAACGATCACATTTTATGTTTAATCCAAATCTACCCCTATTTACAACGCTGCATTAAACGGCCGTCGTTCTGGTTTGTAGTCGCCACAGCACGACGCCTAAAGGATTCTATTTTAAAGCATGGCATGTTTGTGCTTTACTCTGTATGTACTTTTGATTTAACGTTACGAACGGGGCTTCGGAACGAACCGTTCTTGCCCATCTCGTTTTGTTTCGGTGCAGCAAATTAAATTATCGGAGAGGTAAATCAAAATTCTGTTCCGAACGTACCGCGGAATAATTAAATGGAGTTGAGCGTGCGCTAGAAAGAGAGAGAAAGAAAGAGTCTCGTTTGAAAACGGGAAATTTTCATTCCTCGAGTTTTCCTCGTGGAGAATACAAATGCTTTTACCGATACGTGAAAGTGATATTATCCAATGCATTGACACATTTTAATTGCCTTACGATAAAGTTCCTCGGGGCTTTCCTCACAATGACTGCGATGCGTTACACTTCGTTAGTCACAAAACGCCAACCTTCGCAAGTTCCCGACATTCAGGACTTTCATTTTCCGTAATAACCACTCATGGATTATTTAATGATGATTACGTTATCGGGTATATAATGAACGTGCCGATCTGGACATTTAATTATTAATTTTCTGCATGAAAAAATTAGATAGATCGTCGAGCCATAAACGTATCGAATATTTTTTAAAGTATCATATTTAATTATGATTTCGTTCGATTGTAGAATGTAACACGACCGTAAGAACCACATATCTGATTCGAATTAAAGGGAATCAACAACAACTTTCATTTCTTTGCGAATTAGGTGAAATAAGCTAATCGAGAACTTTTGAGAAAATCGCATGATAAAAACCCAACAGCTTGTGCTCGGGAATATTAAGTTCTGCCACAGCATTGAGAGGTAGATTTTGCGACGTGGCGAGTTCTGCCACGTAAACACAATGAATAAAATAATTGTAATTTTGTTTCAAAAAAGTCATAATACCTCCCACAGAATAATTATTTTTATAACTTTTATTATTAATATGCCACATTATAAATATAGATACAAGATATAAAATAGGTACTCATGCTATGCTGGTCCTTCGTTCATATTACATTCCAAGCTAATAAGATTGAGTGCCAAATTCAAAATATTGATATAGTCTATGAAGGTTATGCGTATATGTTATATTATTACAATATGATTTGCCATTTTGGTCTATTTCACATCTTACAATATGGGCGAGTCCGCAAATTCACTAATTGATTGTGTGCATAAATTGCAACTTCATAAAATCGTTCATAAATTATGGATTTGGAATTGTGGCACAAATTCAACCATTACGTTCGTCATTTCAGCGTATATGCATCGAATTTCCCATCGATTCTATCGAACTTAGATTGATAAAAATAAGGAAACTATATTTTACATGAAAAATGAGTTTGCACACGAACCAAACTATTTTTGATAGCATTTTAGAATTTATTGGAGTTAACAAAAGATTTAGTTTTTAGGTATGTATTTGGAAAGGTGATATCTATTATTTTGCAGATGATACTGTCATAAGATTTAGTCTGTGATTGAAAATTTGGTAAAAGCAATGATTGGCTAAATTATAGTTCATGGCTTGACTCAAAAGATATTACCAAATGTTCTCACTATAACCTTTCACGATGTCGATAGTACAAACCAAAAACAAAAATGCAAATGTGAAAACAAAATACATAGGCAAAAATTTGAAATAGCTGCTTAGGCGTACCTACCCATTGATGAGAACCTAAATTGGAAATGTCATGGAGAAGTTACCATAGGAAACATCTTGCATAGAAACTCTCTTAAATCAGGTTTATTAACTTTAGCAATTCTGGGATAGTATGTTTGGGGTAAATTCTAGCCTTGGGCTAAAGTTCACGGTAAATTAGCTCAAACTACATAGTGTGGGTTTAAGTTAAGAGCACCAAACTGCTAAAGATAATGTACTTTGCCATCTTGTATAAGTATTTTTGTACGAATATTGTTATACGTCTTTTTATAGAGAAATTGAAAACTGAAAGTTTTTTATGATCCAAGTGATAACGAGGGGGTATTGAGGAAGACTGTATAAAGTGAAGGCAAGAAACAGCCCTCTTGAGAAATTCGGTGAAGTTGACTTCTTTAAATTCTATTTGAAAAAGGAGACAGTTTTTCATGTTTTACAACCAATAGGTAATAAATCTACAAATCCCAAGAGCTAGGTAGGATTAATATTGATTTAATCAATTAGAATTGGTTTATTTTCATGAATACAAATGGAATTGTTTCGAAATAAATAATTTATTTCGTTTTACTGCACATAAAAAACATATTTTCATAAGTTATTCAATCTCGCCAGTTAACCAATTACTAGTAACATTGCGACATTAATTCGCAACTGATAGCATGTTAATAATTCCTAAAGATAATTAAATGTTAGCAAGTCCATTGCTTGGCGTAAATTACATTCAGGAGGAATAAGGAACGACATTATATAATGTAGATAGGTTCGGAATATGGAGAACCTTCACCATCACCAAAAAGACTACTTTATATTGAAACGTTTTTACTACGCGAGAATCACCAAACAACACGAATTGCCTTTATTAATTTATTTTAACCACTTACACTAACTACTAACACTTATCTTATTTATATAATTTAACAATTGTCTAATTTATCTTAACAACATTTATTTATGTTTGTTCACTGACGCTGTCGACCGGATTTTACGACTCTCTTCCGACTACCTTCCGACTGTCCTCGTCTCGCTCGGCGGCCTGCTATTTATCTCGCCGAATGGAAATTCCAGAACAATCTCGTCCTTTCCCGAATATTCTACGACTTCCAGGAAATCTATCAGTTCGCCAAATTCCCGTCGTTTCGAAGTTCCCAGATGCGACACTTTTCGAGGGGTGCTTATCATTATTGCCAGCCGTTTCGTTACAATTTATTCGCTGAATTATTCGCGTATTATTTACAAAAATGCGGCATTTTCTGATCTCTTTGTCCCTTTTGTGACAAAATCGGTTCAATGGCGCCGTGGAAAACTATCCAATGATATACGAAGCGGAAGTGTTCTCAAAGAAACTCGAGCCCTACGCCGGAAAATTTTTCCTCATATTAGTTAATCACATAACGACCGTGCCCGGATCGATCATCGGGATCCCTTGTATAAGGAACGAATAAAAATTTTCCTGTCTGCCGACGGAACGCGATCTCCATAAATGCAAATATCGCACTGTATTATCACGTAATGCATTATCTCGACACAAAATCAGGACGACATCAAGTGGGATGCATGCACAATCTCGCAGAGCTGGAAATTTCAAACGTTATCATTTCTCGCGCCGGCCGGCTCCTCGATTCAATGCCGCCACATTAAACTTTAATACTCTTGGGAAATTAGAGAAAAGCTCCAATCGAATTTGTCGGTTGCGTTTTCGCAGGATGGAATACTTATGGCGCGGCGTGTATTCGTACCTCATTGCATCCCGTAATGACAACTCATTCGGTTTCATCGAACGACTCGCCCAGACGTGACGGAGTAAAACTGAAGTGCAAATTTGTTGGTGACAGACGTGGCGGCGGATAGGGATGCACGTCGTTCCGGGAATGGGGAATGTGCATGCTTTTATTAAAATGTTTTGGGAAGAGAGACGACTCTTCCTGCAAGTTTCAACTGGTTCGAAGACGTTCTAATACTCATCGCGTTAACTCACCTCAACTTAATCGCATTAATCAAAAAAAAAATATACTCAAGGGGCTATCCCTTATTACATCTCTAATTTTCTAAAAAATATCCAGTTTTACTTATGAAGAAAATTATTTCACAAAATCACATACGAAATCAGACATTGCCAATTTTCCATTATTAACCTCGTTCCTACTAGAGCTCGGATGATCAAGCAAAATGCCTAAAATGCCTAAAAAAACCTTATTTGGCCCCACAAGTAGCACCAAAAGTGACAGAAACTTATTTAACTGATATCGCAACTTCGACTGAGTGGCTATTTCGTAATAATCACTAAATATATCCCTATACAGTAAGGATGACTTTATTTCATATTTTCCTGGTTATATTCATGTAAATTATACCACAGGAATCGTTTTATAACGATTTGGTGAAATTGAAAGTGTTTGGAATGTTACAACTTCTAGACGGGACCACCACAAAGTTACAGAAACTTTCACGTGGAAAATATTAGTTACGGCAACCAAACAATATCCCTTAAGTGCTACTTATAAGTGGCAGTGATCATAAAGTGGGAGTGATAATTTTGGTGACGTTTTGGGAACAAATTAATATACCTTTAAAGTGGCGGCAATTGATTATATTTTTTCAGTATTTCTTATCACGGTTTTGCCACCTTCATAAGTGATTTCCACTTATTCCATCAATTCAAAGTCACTTCAAAGTTGGTATTACTCGAAAAATCTACAATAAATTATTCTTAGCTTATGAAGTGGCCTGGTGTTTATTATTCTCCTTCCTTTTACTGAAAAGGAAAAGAATTCAATGTCTGTTCGGTAACTATTTTGTCTCCAGGTGATCTTATCCAGAGTGCGTTTTGTGTAAATTGGCTGAAAATAAGTTTCGCCATAAGAAAACTTTTCGACATTCGACAACGTTTTATCAACATCTTACATCTTAAACGAGAAATGAAATGTACCGAAACTGTTAATCAATACTCTACACTGAACACCAATTTTGAAGAATTACATTCATCGTCAATACAATTTGTAAACAGTCAACCTCCAATCTTGGCCAGTAATTTGGAAAATGATATTGCGTCTCGTAAACCACTTGAAAATGGAAGAAACTTTTCTACGATGAGGATTACGGTCATAACGATGAATTGTTTCTACCGTCTGTGAAGATTCTATGGATATTGTATGCGACGAAGAACAACAAATTAAATCTCAGATTTCATTATCACAACAACTTCTAACGTGGTCTCATGTACATAAAATAACTCATAGTTCACTCTCCGATCTACTCCATATCTTACAATTAATCGGTATAAATTTACCAGTTGATAGCAGAACTTTATTACAAACTCCGAAATCGGTTAATATTATAACGATGGGAAATGGACAATTTTGGTATAATGGAATAGAAAACTGTTTACTTATAGCATTTTCTAATACATTCTAATACATCTAATACACAATTTTAAAACTCATAGTTAGCTATTCTTCTATAATCGAAAATCGATATCGTAAAACATGAAACACTTTAAAACGCTTTGAGGTTATGTTAAAACACCAACAGAATAACACTGAGAGTTCAAATTTAAAGTGGCAAAGTTAGTAACTGCGACTAAACCGCCACTTTTAGGTAGCGAAAACGTTAGTTCCGCTTGCCACTAATTTGATGGACGCAACTATAAAGTGGCACATTTGTAGTTTCTGCCACTTCAAAGTTTTATTTTCCCGAAGCAGACATATTTACAGCCATTTTTAAGATCGCCATTATGAAACTAATAAACGCACTATTTAAAAAACGTTTTTTCGAATGTACCTCTTCAAAAGTAACAACATTCACACATAATTCATGAATTTAAATAACCAACTTTTTTGCCTTCGGCATTCAATAACCAATACTCTCGTGTTTGCATGTAGTGACATAATAATATAATGTAAATCTTCAGTCTTATTGGATTACGTTACGTACAAGCTTGGTCATGGGGCGGCGGTGGTCGTGTGGTTTAGGCGGGCGCTGGCTTTGAGTCAGGCGATCACTGTCGTCGTGGGTTCGAATCCCACGTAATCCATGGATGTTGTGATTGTTGCGGGAAGTGTGCAAAATGTATCAAAAATCCCGTTCCTATTCACGCCGGTAACCAGGCCGGATAGGATCGGATATCCTGTAGGAGGGCGGGACTAGGATACACACACCCTGAGTCGGTAGAGCACGGAGTGGATCAACTGGGGTGAGAGCCTTAAGGGGGTACAACCGTGCTCGAGGACCGTGGTTCGGAGCCCACGTTAAACTGTAGGTCCCGTCCAAATTGGCCACAGCAGCGAAAAAAGACGTTAACTTAAAAAGACAAGACAAGACAAGCTTGGTCATGTTGGAGAGAATTAAATAAAAGAGGGAGAAATAATAAGAGACAAAGCTACAAAATATACCAATCATAAGCAGGGAGCAAATTAAGTTTCGTATTTAGTGTTGACCACCACATCTCCACGCTTCAGTCACGTAATTACAACGTGGTTTAAACGTTATTCTATAAGATTTAAAAACGTTCTTGGAACGTAGGCCCACCAGGAAAGTGTTCCCCATTTTGGTCACTGCCACGGTGCCACGTAATAGAACCGTTTCAATTACGTGGCATAGACTTTGGCACTATCCTTTAAAGTTTCTCATGTTGTGGCCGCCACGTTCCTTCCACGAAAAATGCTATTTGGACCATTTCTTCTTATATTATATTTTTGCTTAATAATAGTTTTGCTGATTTATACCAAATCTCAACTTTATTTAGCTGTTTAATGCCTATACCTTTTATTTGAAACATTTTTATCTAAAATTGCCCTAAAGGGCACTTCCTTAATTGCATCGGTTTGTAGAGTAATTGTTTAATCGAACTAATACATCTCCATCGAGTAAAGTTGTTTTACTGATTCCAAGCCGATGATTGGAGTCTTATTTCGAAGTATTTAGTTTGCAATAATTTGAGGTCATTATTTAATTTATTATAATAATAAGTAGCTGTATATACATGACATTTTCGTCCAATTTCTTTACATATTTTAGGTAAACCAATATTATTATTTCTTGTCTTTTTTCAATTTTTCTGTAGCTCTAATTTAATAAAATTCACTGTTAGGAATATTTAACGATTAGAAAACTACCGAGAATAATTCACAAGCAAAAAATATCTGTTGAATAGTGTTATTAGAAGCAAAAATCTAATATTACGAATTAAGGAACTTTCGAGAACAATAAGTTTGCAAAAAGGCTCGTTAAAATAAAATCATCGTTAGATTAACATTATTAGGTTTCGAGATGATTAATTGTGTAATTCTCTCTAAGGCTAGTTACTGTTAAGAATCGGTCGTGAGCGGACGGTCAGATGCGAAAATATTCGGAAATCGAGTGCTTTGTGATTATGAAAGTGAATTTTGTGAATGAAACGCCTCCCACCACTGACCCTAGCTCTTGGACTTCCTAAAAGCTCTTAGATATAATTTTGGAAGCACACAAATCTTTTACAAATTACATTGATTCTGTGTGGCATTCAAAGTTACACTGGAACGTCAGTTCAAAGCTTTGATTGTTAGGGTTAATTGTTAATCACTTAAAGCAGTCCTAGATTGTTGATGACTTTTGGATGGCGAGGAAAAAGAAGACGTGCCTCCAGGATCCACACATGAGAGGGGAGATGAGATTCGGACCTTGGGAATCCTTGGGTAAGTGGCAAGTATCCCGTCAAAGGAATATTTACAAGTTACGTTGAAATCTTATTAATTTGTATCACTATTAGTGAATCTTATAAATTTAACACAAGTAATCAAATAGTTGTGAATTTGTGTATTGTTTATAAGATTGTGTGGTTAATCTGAGTTTATGGTGTCTGTTGCATTTAGAGATTGTTAAATTTGTTTCAATTTTACATGGTAAGGTAAAATTTACTTAGAACAATTGGAAATGATGAAATATTAAAATTCAATTGCATAGAAGGAAGAAATGTATTTGTTACCTGATTATATAATATTTGTCACTTTATAGCGGAAATTTTGTTATTTTGTAATTTTAAACTTGTCTATTTTACAAAAATGAGTCGTTTCAATGTTCATTCTTTAATTGGGTTTATACCATTTACAGAAAATGATCATCGGAGAGCGCCTTCGCACACAACCAAGATGGAAGAGATTTTTAAGAATCTTTACGTATAATGAATCCAAATTTTCTTTTAATTTCAACCCTAATAGACTTTCTTCTTTATTTTCAGGTAGGCTCAAATTTCCTTATGGACGCGCCTTTACCGTTATCATCGTTTAACGTTTCGAAGCTAGTCTGGCCATTGCCGGACATGATTTCCATTGGAAAAATTGGAAAAGTTTTCGTGAATCGTGGTGCTTTTAGTGCTCTGCGAGAGAGTTTTATATTTTTTGGTTTTCTGGTAAGTACGTACTTATGTTATACATAAATATTTTCTTTTACTTTCTGTAACAATAATTCTTACTTTTTTTATAGGTACCTACCTAAATATTTTTTATGTGAGTAAGGCATTTTATGTTATGTTTTTTAATTTCAGGTAGGTACTTAAAAAAATTTTAAGTGTCATTTTTTACTTTCAGGTATGTCTTAAGGAGTATTTGTTTTACATTTTCAGGTATTTTCTGGGGCAGTTTTATCCAGTTTTTAAATGTTTTGTTTCCCTTTAATGTCTGTTTTAGGTAATTTCAGGTATCAGACATTCAATTTTTTTTTCAGGTATACTGCTATTTTGGCATTCAGCTATTTGTTGTGGTATTATTTTTCACTGTATTTGTTATGTCCTTTCAAGTACATCTTTTTCTTTTCATGCACATTAAATAATTTTTTAATTGTTTTGTTACCCTTCGCATTTTTTGGTGTTTTAGATAATTTATGGTACTTGACGTTGTTTTGTTTCAGATATACTCCTGTTTTTACTTTCAGGTATGTCTCAAGGTGTATTTATTTTGTTTTGCGTTTTCAGGCAACTTTTTATTAATATTATTATCAATAAATTTTATTAAGTATATTCCAATACAATGGAATATAGTGTGTTCTACAATCACTTCATGTGAAATATTAAGCGAACTTTATTTTTATGAATACCCATTTTATTTTTGTCATTACCTATTTTAAGATTTTCTCGTGCCATTTTGCCTGCCTATTTTAAATTTTTTTTAATGCCTGAACATCAGGGCTCTACTCATCACATATTTCATAATTTTTATCGACTCGCCCATTAGATCCAACGTCCTGCATCCGAGTTAAGAGAATATAGTTAAGCACAAACGCAAAAAGGACTAAAAATTATAATTACTAGCTAGCAAGTTATATTATAAATCCTTTACACTCTCCTGAAAGTTGTAGCGGATGAAACAGTTTATAATTGCATTAAATATCCTCGGGGCATTGTAACATCCGCACGTGGGGTTTTTAAAAGGAAATCAATTTGCATCGTATCTAGTTAAATAACGTCGGAATTTCTTTTTTTGGTGCAATCTAATACGCCGTCCGTAAACTTTACGCCGCGGCGTCGAACGAGGACCGTGGAAAAAGTTTTTGAGCGACTTTATGAAAATTCAAAAGTTGAATTGTGATGGAGAATGGTCGGGAATAAGTTCAACTAGGTTTTAATCGAATGGGAAGTTAACTCCGGCCGTTTTACAAATGCGAGCGTGCGATATACAGGGTGATACACAAAGGGTGAGAAATCTAAAGAAAGCATGAAGGAAGTATGTGTAAGTTCATATATCTATTTTCAATACGATATGACACTTCCTTACGGAGATATTATTATTATATCTTATTATTATTATTATTATTATTATTATTATTATTATTATTATATTAGATATTATTACAGAGATAAATTCTTTACGTTGGCGTTTGAAAGTGTTTTTTTATTCTGTAACGAAATTTTGGTAATTGTCATAATAACAATAATAATAATTGTCCAACAGTTATTCATTTATGCACAGGACAATATTAACGAACATAGTGAAAAAACCAAAAACATGTAAGTAATTGGACTATACATAAAAAGTAACATCATACTTTGTCATATATAAACGAGAAAACGGTAAATTACAACTACAATGCAGCACTTGTGATTTTGATGGAGTAATTCACTTTAGATTAAATGTCACAACTCCTAAAAACGCAGTTATAGTTATTACACCATAAACGTGGAGCAATATACATATATACCTACGTGTGTACTATATCCAAATAAATCATTATTTAACGTGTGTGAAGTTTTGTACGGAAATCATTTCCGCCAAAGGTTGTTGTTTCACCGCACACTATTATGAAAGGCGTTTCGTTAATAATGGATAACTTCGAAAGTATAACTTCCCTTTAACTATAAACTTTTATTTTTGCAGCAAACGATAGAGGATCTACATAAAGACCTACAAATTAGTCATAGTAAGAATTTCTAAAAAATGGTAGTAACTCAGCCATATCGAGATCTTCGATACAGATTCACGTGTAATGGAGTTACTTACTATGATTTAACTCCGGAGGTATAACTTTTCACACTTTTATTGTTTTTCTTGTTATTGTAATTTCTTTTGCAAGTTAAGGAAGTGCTAGAATAATTTTGTTAGCAAAAATATCCATCTACTAAGTGCCACTATGATATTCATAATTTAGTCAGAATCATCCAATTTGTCAATTTTCGAAAGAGTAAAACTAAGAAACTAATATGAAAAAGATTTTAACGGTGTAGAATACTCACGGCAAAACTGTGGAAAAAAATATAAAAAGTATAGAAGTCTGAAATTTTTTTTGAGATATTCTCTAAAATCTGAAGAAACATTTAAAACGTCCTTAAAGAAAAGTAGTGGATATGGCTCTCTACTTGAAGCGAGTGATATTTTATTGAAATTTATAATTGTAAATTTAAAAAAACATTCGGTTCTTTATTTTCTTTTACAAATTATTTTGGTTATCTCTTCAGTTCTCATAATTTAGTAGTGTTAGAATATAATTTTGTTAAATATGCATTTTCAATTACATATTTATTGCTGTTGTTGCATATAATTGTTAAATTTTATGCGTAAATATGTGCATACTATTCATACATTTTCATACAAATTTGACTCTGTATACTATATGATATTGAAAATATGTTACTTAAAAATGTATTTATCGCATTATTTTTAAAAGTACTTATGCTCCCGAGAGATTTCCTACTCTTTGCGGAACACTCTGTATAAACTTGATAAGAAATGTTAATAGAATGTTCTTTCCCAATTATATTAATGAAATATATGGTTCACTTTTACATTAACACAAATTTATTTAAATGGTGAAGTACAATAGACAAATGCTCGCCAAATTCAATTTGTTAATTACGAAATAAAAAAATATAAAATGTACAATATATCCCACTGCTTAAGAGGCCTCTTTACTTCTCAAAATCGTTTTTCATGGATAACTTTCTTAAAAATTAATGAAACTGAACGCGGTTTGCGGTGAAATATTAGAAATTGAATAGAGAATAGCGGAAGTTATGTTTTTTTTTGGCAAACTGAAAAAAAGCGATCTAGCTACCCTTTTTAATATGTTTTGAAATTTTTAATTGAGCTCCCGCCATTCTAGGTGATAAAAAACATGTGTATTCAAAATTTCAAATCGAAATACGTAATAATACGCGAGTTATCTTTGTAAAGGAGAAGTGCATCAAAATCTTTCGGTAAGTGGATTTCCTGGCGGCGAACAGGCGATTCACGATGCACCTAGCGCTACGATACGTTTTGGTACGACGCAGTGGTGGGTAAGAAATCAATTGTACCGTGCTTTCGGAAAGTAATGATTAAATTCGATACAAATAAAAGGAGTAATTTTAAGAAAAATCGCTTGAACACGTCAACCTTTGCTTTCATTGATGCATTTTTACATGTAAAATTTTCGCATACAGGGTGATGCATGTGGAAGATATGACGTCATCGATATTTTTTTCAATGACAACCTTATGTTTTATTTCAGAATTTTATTTCAGAATTTGTTTACAAACAACAATTATCTTCATATTTTACAATATTCCATATAATAGCAATCATAACTGATAACTTCGAAAAGAAATTGAATTAAGTATTTTTTTGTTATCATAACAACTTTTTTTACATATTTTTAGGTTATGGCTTCAAAACAAAACGTCCCATAGAGTGAGGCTGCAAGTTCGTATACACAAATGGCACATGGATGGGTTGTTAAATTTCTAGCGATACGCTGTTTAGGAATAAATGTAAAATTAGTACCTATTCATCACTACAACAGTGTGCTGTGTTTTGAGTGTGTATTGCCTTGATATTTTCTACTGTAAGACATACCTGGATTAATTCTTGTTAGTGTTTCGTGTAGTGAAATATGGGGAGAATATATAAAACTTCCAAAAAGATTTATTATTCGCGGACAAAAAGCCGCAAATCAAAAAAACATTTTAATAGGGAGTAAGTGTTACCACTCGTATAGAATTAATTGTATGTTGAAATTGACGAGAGTTGATTTGTGCCTAATTTTGGGACTTGTGATAATAGGATGGTAATTTTTCATTTTGATTTCTATATATCGGGCGACAAACGATTTTTTTAAACTATTTTTATTTTAATAGCCTTAAAACTGTAGGTATTTATAATGTGGTGAGTAAAAATGTATAGAAATTTCAGTTTTAACCAGCATGGAATTACAACTACTGTTAATTTGATTATTTTTATTGAAATAAATAATACACTAGGCACTACTTTTCAGAAAAACAAAAATCATTATATTAATGTTACTTTTCTGTTGAACTATTTCTAGCTAAAAAAGTTAAGAATATTATTATTACATTATGATTACATAATATTATTAATGAAAATATTACAATAGGCATGACGACTAATTTTAAAAAACTACCGTGTTGTGAGTATGTACAGTTCCCAAAAAAACGCTAATCTCTGCATAAAACAAATAATATTTGGGTGCGTTGTACAAATGCGAGTTAACTCGGAAATTTATTAACCTACGATTAAAATTAATCCAGGTTTATTTCAAGTGATCATTGTACAAAGCACGAGTTAATTAATCCACATATTTTTACGATTGGCAGCAATGACTGTTAAGGTATCTATGTTATGAGACGTGTTTATTGTGATGTGTGCTTGAATTGTTAATGTCAATCGTGTGCCATGTTGTATGACTATCACTATCTTTTAAAATATTTTTAAAGAGAAGAGATTTTGAAGTTATTGAAGCTGAAATTGCAACTAATGAGAACATACATACAGCCTATTTTAAGAATCAAAAATATGAAATGGAACAAACTTTGGAAATAAGATTAAAAAACATAAATCAGAATTAGAATTAATGATTAACAAAATATAAAAACATTTTGATGGAAACTTTGGATTTTCTTATATTTTGTACAAATACCTAGACAATACAAAAATAAACATAATAACAGTACTTTAATTTAGTCTAGCAAAATGTTTAGCAATTAAAATATGCCTAGTCAAATCATTTTCATTAATATGTCTTTGTCCTTCATACTCATTAACATTCATTGTTAAATTAACTGCTTCCTCTTCTTCATATGTCAGTCTAGGTGGTAAATCATTCATTGTCGTGGCTATATGATGTAAAACAGCTGAAGCAACTACTATTGCCTCAATTTTGCTGATATGGAGTCGTATACCCAATGCCAAACAGAGAAATCTTCTTTTTAATGTGCCGAAACATCTTTCGATTGGGTTTCGAGTTCTTATTTGAGATTCATTGAAAAGGTGTTCTGCTGCTGTTGTAGGATTCGCCAAAGGAGTTATTAAATATTTTTTTACAGCATAACCACTGTCGCCAACTATTAAACTTTCTCTTCATTTTCTAGCTTTGCCTTAATGAAGACATATTAAAAATTTGGGAATCATGTGCTGATCCGTTCCAACGGCATACAATATTTCTGATAATCAGTTCACTGTCGCAAGCTGCCTGCACGTTGAATGATCAAAAGTTTTTTCTATTTCGGAATCTTTCAGCATCTTCTCCCCCAGGTGATTGTATTCTGACACGTGTGCAGTCGATGGCACCAATACATCTGGGAAACTTGGCAATATTATAAAATCCTTGTCGAACTATTGTTATTTCTTCTTCAGTAGATGGCATTTCTATATATCGTGGACGTAGCTCTGCAATTGCTCGTACAACAATAGTTATTGCTCTTGAAGCTGTGGCTTTATCAACGCTGCTTACTTCCCCGACAACGGTTAAAAGTGTCCCCATAGCCAAGTACCTTAGCGTTAACATCACCATATCTGCTGGACAGACTGCATGGTTTCTACGAAAACAAAAAGAATTACTCGATAATACTTCCCCAATGACTTGTTCATAATGTATTTCGTTAACGATTTATGTTAATAACATTAGCACTTACCTGTTAGTTTTTGATGAAATTCTTTCTGAAATATTGTCGATAATATATTTCACAACTGGTTTTGATAATTGAAATCTTTGTTTGAACTCAGTCATTCCATTTTTCAAAGTGATTAATTCTCTCCCGTATAACACGCGGTGATCTTAAAACGATATTTATTAATTCTATGAAATCCTCATCGTCTGTAAGTTCCTTAATTGGGACCCCATCAATTATTGCTAAGCCCCTTAATGCCATAATTAGCTGCAGCGCGGAGATAATCTTTGTTTTTCAAACGTCAAATTATACAAAATTTAGGTTAGAAATTGTTAACTCTCGGTTAACCCACCTCATGAACCGGGTATTGTAAACTCCAGGTTATAACCGAGTTAAACCTTGATTAAGTTTGGTACAATGCACTACAGGTATTTAACAAGATTAAATATTATCCTGGCTTAACTCACATTTGTACAACGCACCCTTAGTAGCTAAAATGAGACTTTTATGAACACTTTTAAATTTCGTGCCAAAACACTAGCAGGTGTCATGGCGTCGTTTTACATAGGCGTGACGTCACGCCTATGTAAATACATCGACCACAGCATCGACGTCAACTTGTATAGTGCATGTCAACGTTCAGTGACTTCAGTGTTCAGTATAATAATAATAAATACCGAACAGAAATAATCGGTAAAAGCGCTAACAGAAGAAATTCGAATCAAGCAAAATGATGTTTACATAGAAGTGACGTCATTCGCTTTAATTGACGTTTCACTTTGCATGGCGGGTAGCTATAATTCATGTTTTTATTGTAACAAAATACAGTTTATCCCGCTTCAAATATTGACATTACTATATATTTTTGCAACTATTTCATTATTCAATATATTATATCATTATTTCAGTAATTCTTTGTTACTGTCATCATGCCTATTCCCTGGTGCTCTCTAGTGATCGTTTAATTTTATTTTATTTTTTGTCTATTTTGACAATTTAGTTATTTAAACTCGCCATAGATGTACTCCATTTCCTAGCGAAGATATTTAGGCAGTATTACTTTAAAGCGCATTCAGGAGTCCTACCTGATGAACGAACAGGCTCAAATCTAAATAATTGTTACAATTTTCTACATTGATAGTACATTACTTACTATGAATTATTGATAAGAGCTTACATTATTTACTACTTTTACTACATTCAAAAATTAAACAAACACCTTTGTATTTCCTTGATATAGGTAAAACCTGAACTCAATAATTATGTTCTACCAACTAAAACAAACGGATAAAATTCTATTTTCGAGATATCGCGTTTTAAGAATTTCATGTCGGTTTTCCTTTTTTTAAAAAGGCTTCATCACAACTGAGGCAATAAATAATCCTACAATTTGATATAACACACCGATTTCATAATATTTACCGTAAAAATAACCTACCATCAATCGAACCAAAAATATCGTCAAATAACAAATAAATGGTTTTTAATTTGTTTCGAAGATATAAGTAGGGAGCAAAGTTTTAAAAGCGTGGCCAAATGTATAACCTTTTATTTACTAAATGAGAGTATTTCTTGTTATTTTTTGAGGACTGTGGAAAATTTTCCTATTTCAATCAGCTGCCTTGGTTAAAATTTAAAATTCCCTTCTTTACATCTACCAAGTTTCTACAAAAATATACCTACAATGAAATTCTGAATATGAAAAATAAAATAAAAAGGGTTTGTAAGAACTTTTTGTCTTCGAATCATGCACTAATAAACCTCCTTAATATTAATATTCGATTTTGAAATACCCCATGTATTTACCACAATATGTACTCAATGAAATGGACATATTTAGAAGGCGTGCAGTTGAAAGTGGCGATGGGAGTGCGGAACAGGGCCCAATTATTTTGGTGGAAAATTTGAATGAGTCGTAAGTATTCACATGTTGTCACTGGGCTAAAAGCCATGTTTCTTATTTGAAAAATCTATTTCATGTCGCATTTTAGATGTACTGTTGAACCTGCCGCATTGGAAAGTCCTCAACATGAAACTGCTTTCCCTACTACTTCTCATACATCTTTCACTGAGCCAAATGAGTAAGCAAATTTAATTTTCGTGGAGTACTCCGGTTGGTAAGGACAAATGAATTGTTATGTTGTTTTCCAGAGAAACTAATGAGCAGTCGGACCCTTGTAGTTCGTCAACCAAAGACTTGTTACTGGAAGGAAGAAGACTAGTGGATATTCGCTATTTGTTTCAGCAAATTAATGAAATATCGCACAATGGTCTATGCGACTGTAGATTCAGTGATATGGAACCTATCAATGAACAACGCTTAGGGTTGAACAGCAAAATAGTTTTCAGGTGCAGAATGTGTAATGTTGAGAAGACAATTCAATTAATTGATGCTTCGAGTGGAAGAGATATCAATGATACTCTTGCATTAAGTACAATTTCTACTGGTGTTGGCTATTCTACAGTCAACGAAATATTTTCTGTGCTGAATGTACCATTTATGTCATCTGCATATTGGATAACATTAAAAATGTAGTCAACTGCAATCGATAATTTTACAATAAAAATATGTCTTGCTCTAGTACAATCGTTTCTTTTAAAAAAATTTAAGAAATTTTGTAAACTAAGTTTTGTCTTGAAATGTTGTCAGTGATAATAATATTTATATAATTATTGTATATGTACTGATTAATAGTAGTAAATGTAAAATAATCCAATTATTTCCCGATTTTTGAATGGTAGAAATACCTATTTTTATTTTAATATTCGTTTATTATGCATATACTCGCCAATATTTAAATATTTTCACCGTTTGCCCCATAACTGTTTTTTTTGTATTACTTCGCTCAATAATTCCCTGTTTCATTTTTCATTTAATGTTTCCTACCCATGTTGCTAAGTGGTCGTCATTCAACGCATATACCAAAGCAAAAAAATCGACGATACCTATATAACATATGGGCGTCGACAACTAAATGATAAATATACCTATACTAAGGAGACAATAACAGCTCCGGCTTTAATTTAAAAAATGCAATACTTATTACATTAAAACTAATTATAACACTTATTGATTTTATAGAAAAATAATGATGAAATTTAAAATCTACAATTGACCTGTCCGAGCGATTCTTCCATAAACATGTAACAACTATTAAAAAAATATTTCAATACTTATGCCCGCACTGAATTGTGAGTACGTAATAATATCCTAAACATCCGAGATATCGGAGGAGGAGAACACGGCAAATTCATTCCAACGCGCTCGTGTTAATACAGATTCATTAAAGACATACGTATAAGCGAACAACGTGTAGTAGGAAAGGAGAAAATGTTGCGACGGGAGATCTCTTAAAAACGAACGTCTTTGATGATCCTTTTACGTCTGACTACAAGTGCAGCGCTATAAGCGTCTTAAGACAATATTTTAAAATAATACCAAAAAGTAAATCTTAACCAAAAACAATTAAATATGAAAGATTTAGAAGTCCACTGTTCGATTGCTATCTAAAAGGTCCAGAGGAAGAACAATTTGGTCTATGAGAATATGGATTCTTCGAATCACTTCCAATATAAAACGTATGATTGCTGTTGTTCATACCACCAATTATGACCATAACTAGAACCAAATTTGTTATACAACAACACAAATGATGAAAATCAAATTCAAGAAATATGTCGGTATTACAAAAGAAAGAGACAAGTCAAGAAATTATGAATAAATGTATGACCATATAACCAAGTTTACCATAGGAAACTACTTGCCATAAATATGAAGCAGTGGTCGTAAAAACTTGTATGGCTGCTGTCGTTTATTATGGTCATTAATTTAACCACATTTGCTATAAGAGAATGTGACACACCTTCGAAATAGCAACTTACCCTTGAATATATTATTAATTAGAAATTTGTCTGCCATATGGGAACCACGGTTAAAAGGTACGTCAAGATGTGAATATAAGTGAATATGCCATAACCACGTTCAAGTTTGTCATATAGTAACCACTTGCAAAATGAATAACAGTCATAAAAACTCTTATGACTATGACCAACTATAACAATCAAATCCATATCTCTATATATATAAAAATGGATTGCTGTTCGTTTGACTGGGCTTGAACTCGAGAACGGCTGGACGGATTTTGCTAATTTTGATCTTGAAATATTTGTTGAAGTTCAGAGAAGGTTTTTGTGGCGAGAAACATAAATAATAAGTAATGGAAATACTAAAAAAGGTACGTTTTTTAATTTGACATTTATAATCAAACAAATGAAAGTATAGTGTCAGTTGGTTGTCAAATAAGTAAATGTCAAGACGATTTATTAAAATCTGTCATCAGTTTGTCAGTGCGCGAGAACTTTATTGATTTTAAAAAGCCAAGGAGAAGTGTTTTACGTCGTCGAATTCAATCAAATGTGCGACGAGCTCTCACGTGCAAATTGCACTGACGACTGACGACCAGCGAGAGACAGATACAATAATGTTCGTTTTGGTATGACAGAATTGCGTTCAACAGTAAATAAATATGAAGTAGATAGGCTTAGAATCGAACGAGTTCTGGCACATCTTACACAACAGCATTTAGATCGACAGGACACCGAGTCTATAAATTCAACAAATTCGAAACGACGGACACATCCAATCACTGCAGCCGGAAGAAAAGGCGCCAGCTCCAAAACCGTTTCTGAGAGGGTGAAAAATAGGTGCGAAATTTATTTTTGTATTTTTTAAGGTGAGGTACTTATGGGAGAGATGAAAAACTTAGAGGTGAATTTAGGAAACAATTTTGGACTCGCAACACTAGAAACTTTAAATTTGGCATGTTTATAGATTAGGCTCCAAGATGGTTCAGAAAAATATCACCACAAATTTTCTATTCCAAACGGGTAAAAAATAGCAGTAAAGTTTTCTTTTTTCAGTTTTATTCTAAGGCGTTTCTGTGAGTACTATTTAGAATCTTTTAACTCTGTACCGTTATAATTTAAGCCCCCGAAAAATGAAAACGGTATTCCAAGAAATTACTATTATTTATGCTACCTGGAAATCAAACGGGTCATAAGTGGAATACTGCTTATTCATACCATAAAGTATTACCAGAACCAAGTTTTCCTATTGCCATAGCTTATGGAAAACACTTCTAAGTGTTTATAACAAGTTTTGTATGACCGCTGTTGTTCTCCATGCCAGTTACAAATTAAAAGGTTAAGATCCATCACGAGAAGAGATAAACATCATTACTTCAATCCTTGCATTTTAGATTTATTCACATATTGCACATCAAACTTATTTTTGATAATACTCCAGTAGGTACATCTCTATTTATATACTATGTTTCTGATTAATTTTAGGTTTAATGCTTCAACTACAAATTAACGTAAATTATAACTTCCACCATACAGACGAATAAGTTCTTGATAATTTCGACAGTAGTTTAGGAACTCTCAGGAGGAATTTAGTCTCTCAGGTGTGCGAGTGTCTAATTAGTAAACAAACTGGTCTCCAGTTAGATGCACGTTAAATCCATATTTGCCGCTCAGTTTTGACAATTGAAAAGCGAGTAAATAGTAGGTAACCGAAACCTTATTATTTTGGGAATCTACATAACATAACTTATTGTACTGTAATAATAATAGAAAAGAGATGATCGCAAATCGAAAGTCTCTCGACCATGTCTATTTGTTAAGTTTCTCCGCACCTTTGAAATGTCACATTCAAACACAATCGTTGCAACAGCTTTATCACAATTAAATTTTAGAGAAGAATACTGCGATTATTCCTCGTCGTCGTTGAAAATGTCTTCGAGTAGTTGCTTCGTAATCGTTCTGTGGGGACGGGTCGGGTCCAATTTCGGTCTTCCGTACAGGCGACTGTTGATTACGTATAACCTGTAAAATTACAAAGGGTTTAGTTAATATTACAACGTTTTAAATTAGTCATAAATGCTTAGTTAATAGTAACGGCCATAAGGTTCCTAATCGTCACAATGAAGATTTTAAATTACTTTCGATGGTATTCTCCTAAATACGTGATGATTTATTAGTTACACACAAACTTAATGGAACACTTACGAAATTTACCTTTAAACATTATTATTTTGTTTGAACGGTTGTTACTTTCATGAGTTCCACCTGTCTTCCAACCAGGTTGGTGAGCTAATAAACCACCCGGACCCGGTATAATATACACATTAAATATTAGTCGTAACAAGACAATAAAAGCACAACTTAAGAATAAAAACCCAATCAAAATTACTGAAGATCCTTTCTATTAAACGAGGTACGTTCACCCGTCATGGGGCGTAAATTCACAAGTAATCTTTTACGAAATCACTTTCTGAACTTTAATAGCACCTTAACGATTTTAATGATCGTTAACTTAACAATTACTCGTAAAAGGGATTACTCCGATATTATGTTGCAATCACCCCAAACCGTTGCTCTAAAAATTTAGTAGACATGAATTTAGAAAGATTCAAAATTTATGAATATAACAACCCTCTCCATCGAAGGGAAGAGCGAGGTGTAAATTCGAGATTAATATATTACAAAATCCCTTTATGAACCTTGAAACTTAGTGATAGTTAACTTAACTACTCACGGAAGTGATTATGTAGGTATTATGTTGCACTCATCCTGGGCTAAGCTGCCCCTAAAGTTTAGTAGACGTAGCGAATTCTCGGATATTAAAGAGGCTGTCATCAACATTGTTGACACACTTCGCGTTCATGTTAGCACTTTGTACGCTTTCTACAAATTCTCCTGCTTTGCGCACGGGAGATACACTAATAATAGTCCTCTGGGAGAATTCGCCACTTACATCGATGCAACTCTGTGTTGGAATAGTATGAAAAGTCACTGCAGTGTGGCGATACCGGTGTAAAACGGTTGACGTATATTATGGAGGTAATTTCAGTAGCTTTGTTTACACTTACAAGCCGAAACAAATACACATTTTACAGGATTGCACTTCCTATTTGTAATACAAGATTAGTATTTCAGTATGAATTACATGGTTTTCTTTTTGATTTAAACCGATTTCAGGTTATTATTATGATGTAAAGCACATAAATTTCTATCATTTATATTAGAGATACCTATATTTTATATATCGGGTTTATTCGAGAGATAAGGTTAAAGTAACGA
The DNA here is from genome assembly GCA_946251905.1 of Cryptocephalus moraei. Taxonomy (NCBI): domain Eukaryota; kingdom Metazoa; phylum Arthropoda; class Insecta; order Coleoptera; family Chrysomelidae; genus Cryptocephalus; species Cryptocephalus moraei. Next base: position 16,963,478 of record OX276454.1, read on the forward strand.
ACGTATTTAAATAGTGACAATTTTACATTACTAGTAAGATAGATAGAAAATGGCGTTACATGAAATATATCTGGCCGCCGCCAAATATTCGACAAATTGACGCCTGCTGTGCTTATTTGCAGTTGGCATCTGAATATTTTGAAATTTTATTTCTTTACTTTTTGATATCGAAGAAGGCATGAAACGGGTGCATCTTAATGTTTTGTGGGAAAATTACAGTAAACCCATTTCTCTACCTACTTTGGCACCTTTCCTCAGCCATCTTTTGTTTTTTTTTTTTTAAGAATTTTTGGACCATGTATAACACAGAGGGTATGTGTTACAATTTCTATTTTAGTTGTAAAGAATTGGTAATGGTTTCAAAGGTATTTCCAAAAATGTCTTAAAACCTCCGGAAGTAACCCATTATGCGACATTTTCAGACCGTTTTGTTACAGGATTTAATATTTTTCCAAACTTTATATTAATATATAGACAGATAAAACTAATAGTTATGTTATCATATAACTGCATCACAACATTGTAAATTAGTGATATTTGTAGGTACCTAAGTACTTATACATATATATTAAAACATAACATTTACTATTTGACGTGTCTACTGAAAGAAATCACATCCTAAACTTCTTTTGTGATTGGCAGATTGCACTGAATCACATTTAATTCAAATAAAATTAAAATTGTCGCACAAATTACATAATGTTGTTAGTTATGCAACAAGTTGTGCCCATTCTGCTTGATTTTTATAATTTTATTTATAACTTATAATTTTGAATGCCCAAATAACCAACATATTATTACAATATATTTTATTTTGAACTTCACCTTTTAACGACTTTGTAACGTTAAATTATGATCATTAAATTTGCAAAAAATAACAATTAAAAAAAATTGTAATTGTCCCCTCAGGATTGCTCTTGTAAATGTACAAATTTATCCAATGTTGTTTTTCTCTTCAGATGTAGTTTAATGGTAATTACATAGCAACATTGGCTATAACTTTGGATAAAGTTCGAATCTTTAGATGCATTTGTTGTTGCTATAAATATAATTATTTTTCACCTAATCATTAAATATTGCATATTTCTCATATTGCCTTGGATTAAAATGTTTCTATGGAATATTTTAATTTGACGTGATTTTGAGTTGTGATCTACGTCTTAAGAGTTAATTATTTTGAAATTCTAAACAAAGTGTTTTGTCCATTTCATATGTAAGTTCTCACGTTTACATTCTGCTGGAGGAAATTATAAAAAGCTGTTGGTATATTAAACAGTTAATAACAATGGAGGATGAATTCTAAAAAGAGTAACGAAATTAATGGAAAAGGCGATAGAAATTAGTATAAGCTATAAAAACGAAGATAAATCTATTAAAACTAGCATAAATCTGTAACGAAAGCAATGACAGTTTTCAAGTAGGTACGTGTAAATCCTGGACATTGTGTAACGGTTAAATTAAAACCCTTCAAATGAAATATAGGTACACTTCAAAAATGGATACGAAATGGTCCAAAAAAATGGAAAACTACGTAAAAATACAGTAAGAAATGGCACTAAAATATGGTCGAAATTCCATTGATAGTCCAGGTGACTGACACAGAATAGTGTAACTGTTCTTGGTAATTTAAAAATATCCAAATAACGTTGTCTGGTTACGACAATAACGAAGCCTTAACATTGAAAACAAATCGTAAAATACCTCATTTTTGGGTTGTAAAATTGTCAATTAAGAAATAATTGCATACTCATTAATTTTATTTATTGCATGCTGCACATTTATTTATGCAAATTGCATAAATTACAAATTTCGATAAAAACTTAAAATAGTATATTCAAAGATACGAACAATAATCATCCCAAAACTGCAAGTCAGGAATGCTAACCTTTTTAAGGTTTTATAATTTTAATCCTTCAGAAATTTGGTCGTTATGCCATAAATTTCTGAAGCTTACCTCACTTTCGAAATTTACACTACAGATAATGTAAAGACGTAGAAAGGAAACGCACTTAGCAGAACTTGATTTTCTCCTGTTTTTACCTTAGGCAATTTTGATTTAAACATTTAAATTTATATTTTATGATTATTTTGAATAAATTTAAAAAATATATAAAAATATAAGAAAATCAATCTAAGCAGTCACATAACTGTAATTGAATTTTAAATGTATTTTGAGATTTAGCGAAATTTCATATTTTTCTCAGTTTTCACTCCTGTCGGCACTCCCTATAGTGCGACTTTTTTTTTTAATTTGTAGCCCCACATTGAAGGTCACTGATTCTACAGGCATGCAACTTTGAATAAATATAAATAAATAAATAAAAATAACTGACGAGAATTATTTAAAAACCAAAAATGTTGAAATGTGATAAACAGAAAAACTGCATTCATGAAAATGTTCATGAATAAATCATATGGCAAAATAAATTGGTTATATAGCCTGCAGCTCCATTATAAAAATACGCGGCCGCACACGAAGTCCCGTCACGGTCAATATTGCAGGTAATCCCTCACATTACCTCCCGTAAGGATGTTCAGGTAGTTCTAGAATCGCATATGAACTTCCGTAAAGAGTGGGTGGTGAGTGATGTAAATTGAAGTGTAGGAAGATGGTTACACAATTTATTTGTGCTTTTATCCCCAAATTTCTAAAATTCAATTCAAATTTATAACTTATAACAGTTATAACTGATAAAATTGTCCCATATAAGAAAGGAAATATTACAAGGTATAACTTTGTAAAATGTTTAGCAAATAAATTTAATAATATTGTAATGCGAAAAGTAAACAACAGCGCGAGACGTGTTTACTCGTATCGGACCTGGGCGGCTTACCTCAAAAGAATTGCCGCGACGCTTAATTGAATTCTATAAAAACATCTTATTAAAGAAGAAACCTCCCGGATTATTATTTAAGGAAAGGTGATTTATGTCCTTCTGGACATTTTCTACGTAAACATTATTATCGAGATAGATCGAGTGCTTTGTCGAATTATCGAGCAAATACTAGTAAATTCGGGAATACATTATGGGGGGAGGGGGCTATAAAAGTAACGCTGCGGACGAAGGAGATTATTATTATTAGACGGAAGCCGCGAGAGTAAACAAGCGAAATAGCGAAAGCGAGAGGGTATAAATAAATTAATAATTAAGAGTGATATAAATTCATGTTAGGAAATAGTTAAGTGTGTTATATGAATTAATTAGTTTAGTAATAGTGTAAATAAATTAAGTAGTGTCTAGTGTACAATTAGTATTAGTGTAAATAAATTAGAAAATAAACGTTACAATGTGTAATGGTGTGTAAGGTGTAACATTATATTACAGTAAAACCTCTAATAACGGACACCTCCCAATAGGACTCCTCTACATAACGGACAGTTTTATATTTCCCGAATTTCGTAATAGGGATTTATACATATTAGCACCCCCAATAGCGGACCTTCCAATTAACGGACATGGACAGTTAAAAACTACCATTTCCTATATAATTGTTAATAAAATTACCTCTAAGCAACGGACAGTAACTTTTGAAATCAGATGTGTAAGAAATATATATCTTAAATAGGAATTCAGATTTTAATCATCATCTCCTGGAATCCGTTTTACTAAGCAGTTTGAATAACGTACACCTTTCATAATTTTATCCATAAATCCCTTAAGTCTCTTACATAGGTGATTAAATTTGCAATCATCCAATTCAGGAATTCCAGGTATATTACAGCATAAACAGGTAGTCTTATGTTGATTCGGAGGTTTCTGGTAAACAAACTACTATTGACAAATTGTTGAATAAGAAATAAATTGCCATTTGAAAATGTAGTAAGTATGTATTTTGAATTACATTTGTGCACATATCAATATTTTTTATATAATCCTTTCCTCCCAATAGCGGACACCTTGTTATATCGGACAAAATTGTGGTTCCCGTGGCTGTCCGCTATATAGAGGTTTCACTGTATAACAAACGCAGGTATAAATTTGTCCGTTATGAACGGGAGCTCATGTCAGGGATTATAACAAATTCAGGTATAACTGTGTTCGGTATGAACCCTTACGGGAGATTGTGTGCGCCGAAATACGCAGTAGGTACCTACCTACACCATAAAAGGTATTCATTCACCGGACCAGAAAACTCATTCCCACCATTACATAAACCCGATACAGGTGCTACACCAAATCGATGTTACCGGTGCATATCTTCGAGTGCTTCTGCAAAACTTACGTAACCGTGTCGGTCAATGAATTTCTAAAAAGTATCTACTCGTACTTCTGATAATTCATGTCCGTTTTCGCGCTCGGCGCGAGACGGCGAAACAAAAGGGGCACCGACGTTCTGCACTTCCGAATTCGAAGTGCGGTTACGTAAACATAACCGGAGATTCTAATAAAACAAACGATCATTAGAATCCATCGTTCGCTTTCTTTTCTCTCGCGATCGGCGACCGCGGAGCTCTTATGAAACGACGATAAGGTGGAACGGAAGATACATAGATACGGACATCGATCGTTATTGCTAACAATGGGCCGTGCTGAAAGGGACCGAAATACTTAAAGAAACTCATGGAAAGACGCTTGCTAGTAATGCCAGACTCCTAAGCCAAGCAACTGAATAGTTAAGAACCTGTACTAATTGCTGAGAAAGAACATGCGTACGTTCAGTCCTGGAAAACTGAAACAGATATGATGAGATAATATTCAACCTCAACCTTCATCGGTGGTCGCGAGCACTTGTCGCAAACTCAGATGTAAAAAAAATTATATAACAATTTACCATCCTCATCATTGTCAATCATTGTCTTCTTTCCATTCTACTGATCCTTAACAACACAATCGAAATTATCGCGAAAATCTTTATGTTTCAACAGATGGCAAACTTTCACTTCGAGCACACCTTTCCTTCAAAGTCTTCAACTGTCCATATCTCGGCAAATAACTTATGCAGCGCGATGGAACAAAATTTATAACTCTGCCATAAATTATGATGAGAGAAAGATGGATAACCGAGGCGATGATAGGTCTTGCACAAGAAAGAATTTTTATACAACATATGGAAATTACATCCAGCTAATAGCCACTTGAAATCAGAATACAAAAATTACGATGAAAGGTTAAGTAATTTTAATAATGCCCAGCAGTTAGAGGGATAGGGAGAAAATCATAAGAAGTAGTACTGACTGTAGAATAGTATGGAGTGAATTTAATTGCATTCTTGGTAAAACTGCTAAAAAGAGGACAGTATGTATCAAATACATTTATAAGTAGAGTAATAAAGAAACTAATCAATATGAATTCATTTCGTCAAGCATTAGTAATACATTAACCAAAGTAATGCAACTAATGCAATCAATACTAGTTTATAAAAAAACAACTGGCCTGTAACTTTCGAATGTGCTCAAATAAAGCAGGGCAAAGCTTTTAGCAAAATTTTTTGAAAAAAATTATACATGTCAGACTAATTATCTCTTTCAATACATACAAGATATTATCGTCTAAGCAATTTGATTTTGCATAAAACAAAGGTACTAAAGATGATGCTTTTAAAACGGTCAATCATGAAATTCACCTTGCTAGGTTTGATAAATATGGTATAAGAGGTAATACTGTGAAGCTCATTGCTAACTAATTAGACAATGGACAACAAAGAGCTAACCTTAAGGAACATATTAGTGAATACAACGCTGTTTCTACTGGTACCCTTTACTCTTTACGAGCACAGTCTACTGATTGATATGCTGAAATATGCGAATCACACCTATTTCATATCAACTGATTTTGATCATAAATTGGTCAAATGTGGTGAAAATGAAAACGATCATCTCTGTGACTTGGTTTGAATAAACTATCATTAGGCATAGATGACAGCGTTTATATGTGTGTACCATCTAGACTTAATTTCATGTAAATGGAACTACAATTCAAAAAGTTAATACACGTAAATACCTGATTGTAAATTTTGATTCAAATATGATATAGGATAAACGGGTTAGATATGTTATCAACAAACCAAAATACCTCAGTTTTCTATTCTGCAAGCTGTCTAAAATTATACAAAGTAATACTTAAACATTTATATACAGGGTGTTAGGGGTTTGACTGCCTTTTTTTAATAGGTGATAGTATTCATCAAAACAAACAAAAAACCTTATATAACGGAGGTCCTAAAAACCAACCGTTTTCGAGAAAAGTCGAGTTATTTTTTCAAGGTATTTCACCACAACTTGGCAACACCGACAGGAAATCTTTCGAATATCTTGAATATCTTTCGAATTCAAAATGCACACTGTTACTGTCACTAGTGTCACTGTCTGGCTCTCATTTCGCGACGCGTGCGATGTTGCCACACCACATCATAGCCACTTTATCGAGTTCTATTGATTGGAAAAAGAATTTATTCTTTAAAGAAAAGATTGTTTTGTTACAAATTAAACATAAATACATTAAAAGAATACATCTTATGGTCATTTCATGTACAAAATTATGTGACATTCTTTAATAAAACTGAATTTTCACACCTTAATATTAGAAGATTGCTATTTTTTTTCTCGAAACGGTTGGTTTTAGGACACCTGTTTTATAAGGTTTTTTGTTTGTTTTGATGAATACTATCAACTGTTAAAAAAAAGGCAGTCAAACCCCGTATTATGCGTTTTTCAATAGTCTCTTTACCTATGAAAACATACATTGAAGTAGAGCACATGATAACTATTAATAGGCTTCTAAAAATAGTGAACAAAAATAATTTTATCAAGTATAACAATCCAATGAATCTTGAAGAAATACTTATATTTATATCATTAACGGATTATTACGTTCTAAAAGAAAAATTTATTAAGTCATAAAGTACTACCAGATATAAATATGTAACGCGAGTTGTAAACAGCAATGCGAGACGTGTTTACTTTTGTCGGACCCACGTCGGCGTCTCTCAAAGACGTTTAATTGAATTCCATAAAAAAAGACAGCTCCATGAATACTCCCGGATTATTATTTAAGGAAAGTAATTTATGACGTTGTGGACATTTTCTACGTAAACATTATTAAAAGAACAATCGAGTACTTTGTGGAAACATCCAGCGAATTCGGGAAAACATTATGGGGGCTATATAAGTACGCGGCGGACGAGAGATTATTATTAGACGTGAGCGCGGCATAGTAAATAAGCGAAAGCGACAAGTGAAATAAATTAACGATTAAGAGAGTGATATAAATTAATTAGTTAAGTGTGTTATATAAATTAGTTTAGTAATAGTGTAAATAAATTAAGTAGTGTCTAGTATTAGTATTAGTGTAAATAAATTAGAAAATAAACGTTACAAATATAACAGATTCCAGAAGTAAAAAAACTTTTAATCGCATAAGCAATTGTACAGCTACTATTAAGCACTTCAATTATTTTCCAAATAAGTTAATTTTATAACAAGAAAAGATAATTAAAAGAATTAGTCATTTCCAATATATATAAAAATTTAATAGGTAAATATTTATATACTTTCATTGAATATATAGTTAAGAGGTTAACTACCAATTTTAAGATATGTGCTGTAACTTTAGTTATAAGTCTAATTTTAATTTTATTTTATACATACTAGTCCACAAACAGATAAATTTTGTCCCTTTGGTAGCATACTTCTAAGCATACTGTGTATGCAATTAACTCTTGTTATTAAATAAGTAAATAAAGAAATAAAATAACTGAGGTACTAGCTATTATCATAATGTCGGCGAGACTCTAGAAATCTTCAAAAAGTGACAACATTGCATATCTATAGGAAGCTTCTTTTTGATAAGTCTTAAATATCATATGGAATGAGAATAATATTTTGCTTTTGACATAAAACCAGTACGAAAATTGTTATTCAATAATTAATGTGACGAAATTATGATATTTGAGGAAAAAGAACTAGCTTAAAACTAAGCGTCGGATCTAGAAGTTGTCTTAAGGATTGTTTTTCCTCGCTCTATTTTACTCAATAATGAGCTATTGAGAAAAGTCGGGTCCTAGTTAATCTTAAAGTTCGAATGGTTGGAAAATCGTGTGGAAAGGAAAATGGGTCAACGTGCGGAAAATTCAATTAAAATTACTGAGGCAGAACCAAGTAGAATACAACCCCCACGAACGGTCGCTGATTATTGCGTTTTTTTTCCAAAATGTCCATCTTCAAATCTAAGATCTCAAAAAATAAGTATTTCCTCTCTTACTTCTCGCTCAGTTCGCATCTGACGTTGAACCACCAATCGCAAACGAAGACCAGCTGGCTGAATTGGGTGCCGTTCGGGCACAGGAACGTCGTCTGCCTGCCATCGATGTCGCAGTAGTGCCAACTCTGGCACTTCGTCTCTGGATCGGCGTAAAATCCGGGATAGGGCTGCTCGTCGCAGTAGAAATTGGTGTAAGGTACTGTAGCCAAGACCGGATAGTCCGATCCCGGTTTTCCTGGAAGAAAATCGAATCAACCTTTGCACAAGTGTCGCAGAGGTGCCAAGTGTCGACGGAGCAAGAGGGAAATGCCCACTCTCCCTCGAAACGTCTCACAAAATTTAAAACATCACGTTACGTGGTCTTGCATATTTATGGTAACAATACTTAAAACATCACGGTATGTTGTGTTGCATATCTATTGTATCTAATGGCGCGCCTAGTAGGAACTTCGTTCCTCGCGGGACGACGCCGTCTGTGGAACGTCGCCTGCAGCGAAACGGTGCTGCCGCTTCAGTACAATTCTAAAGCTATAATTACGTATTCATACTGTCAGTACGTCACGCTGCTATTACTTTTTAATACCTACATACTATATTTTGAGTACGAAATTTACAAAATAGACTTAATCAACTAACTTATTCGCATTACGATTAAGGTGGCACACTGAAGTTCGACCAGATATAAGATCGAGAACAGAATTAAGCAAAAAGCAAAGTTATCAAACGCAAAAATAAATAACAAGGTAGATTTTATACGAATAACGGTTTTTCAATAATTCAAAAATTGGAAAGTAAGTGCCTTACAAACGAAATTCTTACACTTTTGTAGTCGGGGATTTATTCCCTTTGATTTGCCTTTGAAAATTTGAAAATCCAGCAAATAACCGTTTTTATAAAAATTCGAAGAAGTTAACTTTCCTATTTTTGCCCAAAAAAGTTAATTTGTTAATATCAGTATGAAACTCTTAGAATAGATGAACAAGACAATTACAAGACCTCCGGCAAAGTTTCAGCTGGTTAAGTCTAACAGTTTTTGAATGTTTTATTTACCACTGAAGAATCAAAAATCCAACTTTAGACCTTTTTTAGACCCAACAATTGCCATATCCACATTTTCAAAAAAATAGAAAACAGTGTTTAAAAATGTAATTTAGTACGAATTTGAACAATCAGTCAGAATTTCAAAATTGGCCAGGGCAGTACTGCAGTAGCATGAGAGAGGGGATGCAAGTGAGTATTTGTCTCCGTCTAACGAGTTTAACTACGCATGCGTTAAACAGGTACTCACTTGGATTCTTTCTCTAGCTTTCACTTATTGGCACTTGTATGCACGCTTCCCCTTTTTGGCAGTCATACTACTTGCCTACTGTAGATATATATTATATTTGGTTCTAAAGTCTACAGTACACGTTACCGACAATTACAGGAACCTTCGTAACCGACACATCAACTTAAAATTGCAAATATCAGTACATCTACAGGACATTTTGAACACTATTTCTTATTTTTCATTTCGTAATTAACACATTCTCTACATTGAACTCACTTCACTCTAATACGATCGTAATAATAGAACTCGTCTGTAAATTCGTTACCTCTGATTGCTCGCCGCTGCGGCTAATTTCACGTCGAGGATCGTGAAGTTAGTTCCAGCGACGTGCAGTTTGTGTAGGTGCGACGTAAGATACGTTGTGAAAATAGGTCGGAAAATCGTAGAAAAACGTCGGGGGGTGTAGTTTTGTGGTACTGCGTTGCGTCGGTATTTTAGGTGTTTCGTTATTTGGGGAAATTTTTAGTACCTTCAGTGGTACTTTGCACAATTCACGATTGATATCTAAAACCAAATATCTTCGTATAATCCACGGAAGTTGTTAACTCAATTACAGGAATGTGTATAACCAACACTAGGGTATTTTGTTTATTACACAAGCTGTTCATCAAACCGATTTATTCAAAGAATTCCCAAAAATCTGATTTATATGTGTGGATTCTGTATGTGTGCTTGAACAGAGACATCAAGCAAATGGCGCGTTTGGGCAGTAAGGCTACTTAGTTTGCGGGACGACGGTGTTCGTGGCACGTCGCATTCTAAACAGTTTTAAAAATTCTAAACTATATTTTATTACTCTATCTTTCTCGTAAGGGTTTTGGTATGAAGTATCTAATAGCGTGTCTAGTAATTTAAAACCGTCTGGAATCATATAGTCTCAATTGTAATATAAAAATTATATATACGCTTTCAATCTGATAACGGCTTTCACATCTGCCAGGCGTCTTGCGACGGCTCAATTTTTTCTATTTAAAAATTCCCATAAAACGTAATAAATGAAAATACAATTCCTCTAAGAAATTTCTTTTTCTATATAAGGACGATTGTAGATTTCCATTCAATCGTTAATCTGAAATTCACAGCCGTATTTATGTTATTGCGATGGAAGTTACGAAAGCGTAATTTTATTATGCTTACCTTCCTTATTACCATTATGACTATCGGAAAATCATTTCGCAAAAATTCTACTTTTCTCATTGTTATGGAAACCTCGCGTTACTTATTCGAATTCACACGATTACTAATTGTTAATCGTAGTTTTTTAGCAGCCACTCTAACGCCCATTAATGTTTCGCAACGGAACGCCAGATAATATGATAAAAGTTGCACACTTGAACGTTTAATTATTTAAGTTTTCTCTTCTAAGTGCCTTCCTAAGTAAACTGATTAGTCGGATAAATTAAAGTTCGGAGTGGTGTTCTGCGTTCAATTTCTTCTGTAAACTTGGTAATTACAACCAACAAGTCGATCTACATGTTATTAAAATGTAACATCGAAACGTTTATGAGAGTTGTAACGAAATATGCCCGATAGGAAAGAAATGAGTAATTTTTTTTTAATTTCATTACGAACTTTATTAAATTCTTCACGTGCCCCCGGCAAACACATATTTGTTTGTACTTCGAAAGAAAATTTATGTTTATTGTATTAAAATTTATACAGTTATAGGCTTTGGCTCAATTGAATACAGTAAGAATTTTTAATAACTCGTTACCTCGATAACAGTAGCTCCTGGATAAGTAGTTGGAAAATTAATGGCCTCAACTGTAAGGACTATCAACTTAGAAGCATTCAACCTTATAGTTCTAAAGAGTAAAGCCCAGCTAGAGGTATGTTCCAATTGATTACAGAAGGAATTTGTAATGTTCCTTATACTTGAGAAATGTTATTCCTGGATAAGTAGTACAAAGATCATCTGTAAGACCTATTAAGTTAGATACATGAAACCTTGTAGTTCTAATAAAATATATTCAACTAAACATGCTGATAGAACGTTGGCTCAATTGTATAAAGTAGGGATTTATAATGTAATGACTCTTTTACTCCTGGATAAGTAGTGCAAAAATCCATTAACCAAATCTGCAAGAACTATAAACGTAGATGGATGAAACTTTGTGGTTTTATACGAAATATCTTATAAAGTTGGACTTAATTGAGGAAGGCAAGAATTTGCCATGTCTCTCTTTTTCAAGAAGTGTCACATCTGCATAAGTGCTGAATACATCCATTGACCATATATGTAAGTACTGGATATATTGAACAATCAAGTTTTATAAGAAATAGTCCAGTAAATATCCTAACGTAGCTTTGGCTCAACTGAATATAGTGGGAGTTTTATATCCTTTCGCAGTAAGAACTAATATCTTAGAAGCACGAAACCTTATAGTTCTATAAGAAATACCTAAGTAAACGTACTGGGAGAGTTTTTGTCCAATTGAATAAAGTAGTAATTTGTTATGACCCTTTAACTCGAGAAAAGTCATTTTTGGGTTCGTAGTGGGAAAAATCTATTAACCACATTTGCAAGAACTATCACTAAAGGATATGTCAAACTAGCTGGACTTAAAGCTTTTTAGTAATAAATAAAGAAACGCAATACAGGAAATTAGTTAGAAATTGGTAACAAACTAAAATTTTTGAAATTCTAAATTGTAATAAATTTACCACTGGTTATTTTCCTAAAAAAAAAGTAAACTTAGTACTTACAGTCAACCAGTTGATCTACGTGTTATTAAAATGTAACATCTACAAGTTTATGAGAGTTGTAACGACATACACCAAATGGGAAAGGGTTGATCTTTGGGTTTTTCATTCCATTACGAACTTTATTAAATTCCTCAGGAGCCCCCGGCAAGCACACATGTGTTTCTACTTCGAAAGAAAATTTCATGAGCCGACGATAGGACAAGTCTAACGTATCTCCGAGGACTTAGTTCATAGTTCAAGTTCATAGCACGTCACGTCTTCCTTTTATTTCTTACAATAATATTCAAGCAGCAGCACGTTGTATTTACAGCTGTGCCATTACTGCCAGCAAGAAAGTTTAGGAGGTGACATTTGACCGAATAGTCTTACAAAATTCTTTTACATGTTACGAAATACTCCGGGAATGTAAATTGCGAGCGATATTATAAATCGCTACGTATATCAATCAAGCACGCAACTTATGAATAACTATGGTTAGGTACCCGCGATTACTTATACAGAAACAACCTTTATGCAACTGTTAAATCAAGATTTCCTCACATCTATCTCAAGCATCCTTGCTCCAGTTCCTAGGGATTCAAATTTTTATCAATAACAATTCCGCTGTAGTATTCTCAAAAATAAGTGACAAATGAAGAAAACGAGAGCAAAATAATCAACCAATGAAAGCTGGTTAATTTCTCTTACCTGGAATCGATTTTCCCAGCTCTAAGTACTCCAAGACCGAAGGGCTCACGAATCCCAGAGGTACGTAGTTAGTGTTCAATTCATTGTTCCTCTCGTCGTATCCTGGATCGACATCGTTCTCAGGTTCTTGTGGTGGTGCTCGTGGACGTTTCCTCGACTTCTGTTCCACGCCGTCTAAAAGGAACCAAATTAAACCAGAAGGAAACATTTTTGAAATGGTATGATGTAAAAGTTGATATTTTTGAATGTGATGAGATGGCATGTTACTCAATTCAAAAACTGTAATCTTATAAGGATTGTAGTGAACGTCCTGAGAGAATTTTGACTTAATTTAATAACGCAGGAATTTGTTAAGGCGCTTTTACTCGACAAGAGTCACTCATGGATAAGTAATGGTAAGATTCAATTGATTCTATGACCATATCTGCAAGAATCGGAAGAGAAAACCATACAGATTTTACAAGAAATGTCTTAGTAAACGTCCTGACAGAGTTTTGGCTCAATTGAATAAAATGAATCGCTCTTGGGTAAGTAGTGGAAAGATATATTGACCCTATTAGCAAGAATTATAGACTTACAAGCATGAGACATTGTGGTTTCATAATAAACACTCTAGTAGACGTGCTAACATAGTTTTGGCTCAATTCTGCATGACTCTTTTACTCAAGAAAAGTCGCTCCTATATAAGCAGTGGAAAGATACATAAACCATAACTTTAAGAATTATCAACTAAAGTGTATAAAACTTTGTAGTTCTGTAAGAAATATCCCAGTAATGTCCAGATTTTTGGCACAATTTTGTTATGACTTTTACTCGAGAAGAGTCACCCCTAAATCAGTAGTGCAAAGATGCATTGACAAAAACTATTAACTCAACTTCTTAAAAGCATGCAGTTTTAATAGAAATACCTGTTATGGCTGAGTTTGGCTCAATTGAATGAAGAAAGAATTTGTTAGATCTGTTTTACTTGGAATAAGTCATTCCTGAAAAAGTAGTGTAAGGATCTATATGCCATCTGATGATCTGATGGAACTATTAACTAGATGTATAATCCCTTGTAGTTTTAAGAAATATTCAACTAAACGAGCTCTTACAATTTTGTCTCAACTGAATAAAGTAGGAATTTGTTATGTCCCTTTTACTAAAGAAGGATTGTGCCTGGATAAGAATTGGAAAGATTCATAGACCACAACTGTAAAAATTGTGGACTATGAAACCTTGTAGTTCTGTAAGGAATATCCAAGGCAACGCCCTAATAGAGTTTTGGCTCAATTGAATGAAGAAGGAATTTGTTTTATCAGTTTTACTTGAGAAAAGTCACTCCTGGGGAAGTAGTGTAAAGATCCATTTGCCATCTGAAACTATCAACCAGTTGTATAAAACTTTGTAGTTCAATAAGAAAAATTCACCGAAACGAGCTGGTAGAAGGTTGGCTCAATTGAACGAAGTAGGAATTTGTAATGTAATGACTCTTTTACCCCTGAATAAGTAGTGGAACAATCCAAAAACTAAATCTGAAAGAACTATAAACTTATATGAAGGAAACTTTTTGATTTTATGAGAAATATCCTAGTAAACGTCCGGACAACGGTTGGGCTTAATTGAATACGGCAGGAATTTGACATGTTTCGCCATGTTTCAAGAAGAGTCACCTCTAAACAAGTATGGAATACATCCATTGACCACATCTGTAAGAACTGGATGTATAAAATAATTAAGTTGAATAAGAAATACCCCAGTATTTCCCAACATGTATGTTCTAAGTATGTCCTAAGTTTGATGTATGCTCCTATGTTCTTAAGTATGTCCTAACATAGCTTTGGCTCAATTGAATATAGCGGGATTTTTATATCTCTTTCACTGTAAGAACTAATATGTTACAAGTACAAAACCTTAATAGTCCTATAAGAAATATCCAAGTAAACGTACTGGGAGAGTTTTGGTCCAATTAAATAAAATAGTGTAATTCATTATTAGTCAGGAGCGTTCTTGATAATCCCCAATATACAAATAATTCTTGATTAAATTGCCGACGTTTCGTTCACTATTGCGAACATAATCATGGCTATGTCATCAAGATAAAAAATTGACTTAAATTAAAAATTAATTATTTGTATATTGGGGATTATTAAGAACGCTCCTGACTCATCTCAGCTCCCCGAGAACATTCTCCCATTCTGTAATTCATTATGACTCTTTACCTCGAGAAGAGTCATTTTTGAGTTCGTATGGGAAAAATTCATTGGCAACATTTGCAAGAACTATTAGTTAAAGACTACCTATATAAACTTAGCTGGATTTAGTACTTTTTACAAAGTTTTTTAGTAATAAATAAAGAGACTCATTACCGAAAATTAGTTACAAATTTGTAAGAAATTAAAACTTTTTATTTGTTATAGTTTTTGATTCTAAAATTGTAACTAATTTACCATTGATTGTTTAAAAGAAAAAGTATTAAACCTAATTTTCATACGACCTTTTAAATGTAATGAAGATGGTCGTTTTCGTAAGTAACCTATAGTAGTAAACACAATTTCGACTCACCTTATTTTAGGTTATGTTTAATCAAGGATCAAAATTTTGATGGGATTAAATCGTGGTACTACAAAATCCACTAAGTATTGTGGTTTTGCATTATATTTGTATATTTGTCAATTATTCATTAATAATTATGAATGCGTAGGTACCTTCTGTAACAAGAAATATATTTAATTTCCAATTTAATACCTCTATTTGGGGAGGTCTGGCTGGGTGGAGGGCCCACCCTGTGTGTCTATCATAATTATTTCTTTTATAAATTGTGTTTTATAAGCAACCAAACCAATTAACTTTTATGCTGTTTTTTATTATCTATATATTTTTGGACAACTTTGACAATTTACTCCGATTTAAGGTCCCACTTAGATGTTGACATACATGGTTTACTCAGTTACTGACATGAAAGACAAGGTATGTTCAAAATTTTAAATGGTTACTTTAAAGCTCGCCTCAAGGTCTATGTTAGATGTTAGTAGAATTACAAAACGTTTCTGGGCTCAATGCTACAGTTCAGTTTTGATTCAAAGTGGTCTAATTTAGACCACTTCACTTTTGGATTCAGTTCACATCTGTACAGTAAATCCGATTTTAATCCAGTCGAGTTCAAATCTTCCGTTCACTTCTGCTATTCTTATTTAGGTAGGTTTTATTAAGATTACCAAACCATCAGCTCACAGGTTTTAAGAAGGAGCGATTGCATCTCGATGTTTCTCCTGACGCATACTTATTACACATTACCGAGCGACAGTATCCTAATTTAATGGAAGTGTGCTGAATTGTTACCGTTGGAGTTTCAAAAGAATAAATAGCATTTCAATTAGGCGGATAGCGCTGGTATGTAAGCATGGATCCCATTAACGTAGACACTACTGTTTTCGGAATGTTGACAGATTCTTTGAACGCGAAGAAGATTCCATCAACAACAAGGATAACTGGTTTCTTGACGTTGCAAAAGGCTGTAAAGCGCGTAAACAATTCGAAGTACGACGCGTGTCGTAAAACTGAACAAATCGGCAAAAAATATGTCTAAAATATTACACCTCAATTCAAATAATTAGTGTGATTAATCGAGAAGCCAATTTTTATTAGTATTGTATTGAACAAACCTGACTTGTGCTGTGCTTGAAATTTTTCGAAATAAATCAAACCGCATTAATTAACCTTGCGATCCGGCTTCGGATCGTGGAAATTAATTTTTAGACCTCACGAATTCATATAAATAATCGTTTCTATGACTAATCCCACACTAGGTGGTACCGGTCATTTAAAGAAAAGGACTTCAAGGTCCAGGAACTTTCGGTTCAAAGCCAAGGAATCAAGCAGCATCATCCTGTATCCTTATTTGAATAACGTGGAAGTTGTAAACAACAACAACAATTACTACTAACATTGTTTAGAGATGTTTAACAGCGCCCACATAATCACAAAATGAAAGTGCCAATACAATATATTTTTTCTGGTGTAATAAATAGTATATACTTATTTGCCGCTGGAAGCATGGATTTAATTAGTTATAACATATTACGGTACTTATGGATGTGGAATGAACAATATTTGTTCTAAAAGTAACACCGTATCGAAAACAACAATTGTTTGTCTGTCAATTAAGCGGGTGAATCGTATTAACCATCTCTGTGTACCTACTATGTTGGTACCTATACATTTTAATGAGGACGCATTTTGAAAGCCCAGTACATTCGTTTCGTTTCAAATTACATTGTCGCTCACTTGTAGAATCCGATCTTACACAATTACCTAAATACCAACTGAACGTTACAACCAATCATCCTAATATAACAGTCCTAATCACAAGTCAAAACTGGAGCTCGTTTCCTCATCCTGAAAACGTCTCCAACACACCCATACATGGGATCGACTCTCTAATGTAGATATGTAACTGTTAATCGTTTTTGTACTTAGAAAGTAGCATTTTTATAAATCACCGAGCAGACCGCTGATTAGATTTAATATAGAAATTGTGCGGCGATACTCCGTTCCTTAGAGTAGTAGAAAGTAGAAATACCTACCGCTACTATCTGCTATCTTCAAGAATACCACTTCCTTGAGCGTTTAACCTTTCCCTTAGTAAAACATATTCACGAGATAAGAATGAAGGAACTGCGCATGCCAATTTTAATTTACGAAAAGAACGGTATAATACCTCCGTGAGTTTGTGCTAATGGTATTGTACCGTGTGATCCTTGCAAATGTCACGTCGAACAGGATTAGCGTATAATTCAGGTTTAATGGTCGAACGCTTTATTATTTTGAAGTTGTGCGGTAACGAGCACACTAGACACGCGATTTAAAGAATCACACTGTACCTACTTCTTGTACAGAGTGAGTAAATTAACACATGATAGAGCAGAATTGTAAACTATGGATTAGTTTTGCCGATTTTATTCTGAGGTACCTCTCAAGTAGTTTGATGTTATGAACTCTGGCGAGTTGTAGAAAGTTTTAACACAATCTGAGCTTTGGTGCAAAATTTATGAATTGTTGCTTCAATTTCTTACATAAATCGTCACAACTCCAAAACTCCTTTGTAAAAAGTAGTGAAACTCACTAAATGTCTTCAATAAACAAATGTTCGTGAATTTTATAATAATTTGGGTTTGAATAATTTTTATAAATTTTTGAATCCTTGCAAATTGTAACTTCATCCGATCACTATCAAATTGTGTTTATTTAACACCTCCAACTTCAAAATTCCTTCACAAAAAACGTTGAAACTCACTATGCTCCCCAAGAACACTTTAATCAACAACTTCAGTGAGTTTTTCATTTATCTGAATTTACACCTTTTTATATATGTACTCTTGAAATCATTGCAAACTGCTACTTCCGCCAACTACTGTTTGAGATTGTCAAATGGACACAGACAACTTCAAAGTTCTTTCATTAAACGAATTAAAGCTCACTAAACTTCCTACGGGCACTTTAATAAAAGATTATAGTGAGTTCTACCAATATCTGAGTTTTAATACAAACCTAATTAGTTTTAGAATGTAGTAATTGTGGCAAATTGCAATTGCACTCGTTAAGTTGTGTCAATTTTTTTTTGAAGCATAGCTTTCTTATGGCGGGTTTCGCTCGAAGCGCTGAATCGGTGAGAGGTGTAAACGCCGAAAAACCGTCACGATCGCAACGGCCAATTATCGCGCCACGCTAACTGTTTAGTAGCAACCGTGTGTTACAATTGTCTTTTTTTTGTATTGGTTACCTGCTCCATGGTGACGCTAGCTACCAATCGTTTGTACCGCGATCGGCGCAATCCAAACAATCGAAGGCGATCGTCACTTATCTGTCCTTCATTGACGTCATTGCATTGCGCATTCACTACTTCCCTATAAATCTCCGCAATAAAGCCCCGGCGGACTGCTCACAATTCGATCGACGATCGACATAAGGAAGGGAAGCCACCACACATTGCCAACCAGCAATTTGGAGACAGTATAAATACGTGCTTTCTTTTGGAAGCATAGCTTTCTTATGGCGGGCTTCGCTCGAAGCGCTGAATCGGCGAGAGGTGTTATTGCCGAAAAACCGTACGACCCGGACGGCCAATTATTGCGCGGCGCTAGCTGTTTATTGACAACGTGTTACAATTGTTTTTGTATTGTCGGTTGCCTTCTCCGTGGTGACGCTAGCTATCAATCGTTTTGGACACAAAATGCTTTAACTGTACAATAACAAAAATTATATCAACAGAATCAGCGTCCTAAAGAAGAACCGACCTTAGTGTGGCAATTACTTTATTTCGTCTATCAACCGAAATATTTCATTATAAAATTTGATCTTAAACGTAAAAACAGACAGTAGACATCTTGGATTGAGATCTACACGGAACGAGAAAATCCTTCACGGAAACGTTTCTGGGCCTACGACTACGATCCGGAAGGTTAGGTTTGGCTTGGATAAAAGTATAAAGAAGAATAAATAGTACGTTATATTATACTAAATTAATTAAAGCAGTCCAGAAGCTATATAAAAATATGACCGCCAGAGTAAAAATGGGTAGTAAAATATCACGAGAATTCCGCGTTACGAAAGGTCTTAAACAAGGCTGTTGCATAGCCCCAACACTGTTTAAAATATTCGTGAAAGGAGCTTTAGAAAGCTGGAGTAAGAAGTGCTCAAATCTCGGAGTACCGATAGGACATAAGAGACTGTTCAGCTTACATTTCGCAGACGACCAAGTTGTGTTGGCGGAAGACGAGATGGACATCCACTATATGGTTAGAAAGCTATATGAAGAATACAAGGAGTGGGGTCTGCCAATCAACAGCACAAAGACAGAATATTTAATAGTGGGAGAAACAGGAGCTGATCTTATCTTGGGAAACGGCACAATCAGAAACACACGAATATTTAAATATCTGGGGGTAAAATTGACGGACACAGGAGGAAGCAGTGCGGAAATAATCAGCAGAGTCGGACAAGGTAGGACAGCTATCCGTCAGCTACACAGCACCCTATGGAACGAGAAAATATCAAAAGCAAATAAGATTAGGATTTACAAAACCATAGTGGAAAGTATAGCTACCTATGGAGCTGAGCTTTGGGAAATCTCGAATCGTAATAGCTCACGCATAAACGCCATGGAAATGGACTTCTGGAGAAGATGCTGCCGGAAAACAAGATTAGACAAAGTTAGAAACACTGATATCAGAGAGGAAATGGGCATAGACATGAGTACATTGGAAACTATTGAAATAAAAAAACTGAAATGGTATGGGCACGTCAATCGGATGTCCAACGATAGATGGCCAAAAAGAATATTAGAGTGGTCTCCGCCCAACAGAAGGAAAAGAGGTAGACCAAAACGCGCCTGGGAAACAGAAGTGAAAGAAGCCATGGACAGAAAAGGGTTAAAAGAAGGCGACTGGCGCGACAAAAAGGCTTGGAAATTATGCGAGAAATGGATGCGAGATGGATGGAGAATTGGATGCGAGAAACGGCCACCAGAGCTGTAAATAACTCGTCTATATATATATATATATATATATATATATATATATATATATATATATATATATATATATATATATATAATAAGACGGAGTATCGTCACACGAGAGTTTTAATGTACGACGAGCGAAGCGAGTAGTGCTCTAATAGAACGAGTGTGACAATACGTCTTATTAAACGAGTGTAATATACTATTTTATCTACTTTGCTTTACTAATTCATTAAATTTTGGCTGTTAAAGTTTTCGTATTACTCTAGGAAATTTTGCGTGGGTTGGTTACCTGACGTCACTGACATTAACATTTCGTATTTGAATTTGAAAATCTAGTAGCCCTAGGACAACTTCAATAACTACTTACTTAAGTTAGCGAAATGGAAGACAAGAATTGTAGATTCATGAAATTTTAAAAGTTATGTTTATTGAAATACTAATAATTTAACCTTGACGTCTACGCACGTCTACGTGACAGGCTGATGTACCAATTTAACAAAACTGAAAGTTACCAAAAGTAGTGTAATAATATGCATAATACACTACTTTCGATGTAATAATGAGATCATTAGTAATGCAAAGTAGATAAAAGTGATTTATTTCGGAGTCGCGCTAACTGTTTGGTGGCAACTCATGTTACAATTGTTTGTATTGTCGATTGCCTGCTCTAGGGGTGGCGATCGTGGGCTGAATATATTATATAAAGCTATGCTTTCCCTCCCGGTCATTCCCAGAGTGCCTCATTTCGTTTTTTGTAATATATTCATTGATGAAAATCGTGATTTTTAAAGAAAAAACGATTTCTTAAAAAATGTATTTGTTGTTTACATGTAATGTGACAATTTTGAAACGTCTTTATAAGAAGTGCTAAAACTGAATGAATAATAACTTTTAGTGAATTTTGCAATAATCTGAGTTTAAATATTTTTCGGGGTTTTAAAATCGTCGCAAATTGCAACTTCAACCAATCACTGTCAAGTTGTTATATAATCACCGCCAACTTCAAAACTTCTCTTCTCTTAAAATCTTTGCAAAAGTATCACATTCAGTTTTTCGGCGATTTATCCCAGAATAAACGTTTTACGTGCATTATTAGAAGCTAAGTCGAATTTCCCCGGCGAAATTAACTTTGATTAAAGATTACACTTTGAGCATTTCCCACATGAACAATTTTTCATTACGTCTTTATCTGTGGATTCCCATAAACAATATTTCTTAACTTTAATAAACAAGCCCATAATCGTTTTCCTAAAAAAATAACTAAATATAGAAATACTATATATTTATATAATTTAATAATATTTATTACAAAAATATATAAATATAAAAATAAAATTCTATTGGTCGCACCCAGACCTTCGAAAGCTCAAAATATGCGTAGTAATTATAACTAGCAATCGCGGTAACTTATTGGCGTTTTCATAAAATTAATTATGGAAGCGGTATTATATTTATTTATAACGTTTTTCGAATGCTCTCATATGACGCGATAAAACAATTAAATTAAAATGAAATTCCTTTATGAAATCACTAAGTGTGAATCTTAAGCTAGCGAGTACCAGTAAGCAGCTTGCTAATAGCACCCCTCATAATCTGGGAATTTGAAATGCAAAATACCGCTAAATTTTAATTAACAAATTCATTACTATGCAAAAACCATTACCTATCGCAATTAGAAATTTTGACGGAAACTTTTTACAGAAACTCATTATACTATAGTACTCTTAGCATCGAGTTTCGGTGATAGTAGGTACCTACAATTTCTTTTAGTGAAAATACCAATTCGGTTACAAAGGGGCTCAAAACTTTGAGGCACTTTTGCAACAATTTACAATCAAACCCTCTCAAATTGTCACGCTCCTGTACCTAACAATGTTACAATGACAGATCGTCTCGTAGATATACTCATTTGCTGTGGGCAATCTCCTTTTGTATTAAAAACAAATTTACCTCGCCCACTTAAAGCGAGACTCATTAAATCCGAAGGCACACGTGAAAATAAACGGTAGGTAATTACGGCAATTTCTGTAATTACTCGACCGTTTCGAAATCCATCTCGATTTCCATAAAAATTGTCATTGAATGTTAATTTCTTTCGGAGGAACGGGCACAAGTATGCCGTGTAATCGCTGAAAATTAATTATCATAAAAGAACAATTCGAATTAGATAAGCGGAATTCCAATTAGTCGCACCGGATCGGAATTATGCGCATTGCTAGGATTTCGATACACGACGCAGGCTCCAAATTAGGTTAGGTTAGAAAAATAGAAATAAATCTGTCAATCGTTTCTTAAAAAGATATTTTTTAATGCCTTTATTAACAGAGTTCCTGGATTATTTATCGTACTTTTAAATTATTAATTAAAAAGATCGTAAGGCATAAACAAACGTAATAAATTTTAAAACGATAAAATCTCTAACAATTTTAACGTTATTGTTCACACTCAACAATTAGCACCTGTCTAAGGACAGAATCGTAGGTTGTAAATTACGATCTGCTCAGCGTAGACTCAATATTTTACGATATACCAGTTCGAAAAGATAGAAATAAATAAAACGGTCATAAATAAAGTAATCAAACTTTCCAATTTGTTTCACCTTGAATAAATTTAAGACCTTCATTAATTGTTAAACGTTCGCCTAAATTTTAATTTCCGCGAGATTCGAGGGAAAGTGAGATATTTCCATGATGTGTCTATGGGGTCCAAAAAAAAAAACAATTATAAGATATAACAAACATAACAACTCCAATGTATGAACCTTGACGGTTTAGTCAAGCAGATTGTATCAAACGCAAAACTCGAATTTCTAACATTTCGTCAATGACACACGCTTCTGTTTACTATTGTTATTGAATATTAATGAAAATAGTCGCTGCAATGAAGCCGCTAATGAGGAAAGAAAATGCCGAAACGTCTCAACTTTCAATTATGTATTTGTTTTCCCAGCCTGTAAACCATTAAAATGATGTAAGAAGAGAAATATCAACAAGAATCAGTTATCGCAATCATAAAGTCGTCGGTACCTTCAATACGCACAGTTACACGTGTGATAGCTCAAGACAATCTTTGTACGTTTACTGATGAAGACAAATCCACTTAAAACCTTTTTTGAGAAAACGCAAATTTCGGCAAAAACAAAAGAAATTTTCAGTTCGATTCTTAGAAGTGTTATCCTTATTTTTGGCAATTCTGAAATGTTCAATCCTTTGTTCAGAACTTCGCACTTTGTAAATCTGAAACTGTTCCGACTCCAATAGCGAAGAGGATATGTAATATGCTACCCGTTTTGGATCACTTTGTACATACCTCAAATACGACCATTACAACTCTAACTGAACAATATTAATAGAAAAACTTTTTTTATAATAATTTTAATATTTATAATTTTTAATGAAAAAAAAAACTGATTTTTCCCACGTAGATGATTTTTTATTTTAAGCAGGTATTGGGCCAGAACGACATTACTGAATACAAATGTGCGCATCCACTCTGCCCTCGTTACAATATCTGTTTTAAACTCAAAAGTTATCTGATGAGCTTTTGTGTTTCGGACAAAAAGCCATAATTCCCCTGGTTAATCCTATTAATCCTGTTTTATCTATGTCACGACGGACAAAAAGAGTGTGTAACCTTTCGAAAGATTAATCTCGATCGCATCGTCTCTCAGGCGATACCTCGCCCGTTACGCTGGGTACGCGCCCAGCTCCGCTAAAATCTGGGCCAACGTTACACTTACCGGCGATGATCAAGTATCCTAAAACGAGTATCACAATTCGGGAACAATGTGACGTGAAAATCATGATTCATCTATTGGAGAGTAGTACTTTGGGGCAGCGCGCATTAGTACTTCGTAAACATTTCGCTTCTCGCGCATAACTGTTGGCTCACTTCTTAGTTTGGAGTGAATAATGAGAATAAAGAAAGGGGGGATCGCTTTTAGATGATACAGTATCATTGAAATGTTATGAGGAATGAATTTAGTAACGCGCCGTGCGGCCGCCCGCTACGGGATACTTTCGAGATGTAATTTGGGCGGCGACGTGCCATCTTTCAGTTTTCCATCATTTAACAGATGCGAAAAACTCGTTTGTAAATTTCTCGTAACTTAATCAATGAAATAAACAGGAAGTAGAAAACATATTTATTACAAAAAAAAATTCAATACTGGAACACTTCAAGTTATAAACCTAATTATAAACATGATTACAAGTAAAAAACGTAAATATAATTTTATGTTCGACATTCCAAACAATTTGTTCCTTTTGTTTTCTGCAGTCAAATTACCCCAGAGTCCATTCCCAACTCCATGGGATAGAAACTCGCGCTGGAACAAACGCTTACCAGCAATGCCTATTTATCCAATAGGCCCGTGCCTGGCTCCCCCTAGCTCAGGGGGCCCCAAGATTGACCTAAGTATCCCTACGAGGGGCTCCCTGATGGTATATGGGCCTAGGGCCCACTTGAACCGAAAATAGGTCCTGCTTACCAGCAATTTACAACTCAAAATATCTTAAAAAAAAGTTAAAATAAACGACTACTTCTCAGTCAGTGTATGTTAATCCTCAAGTGGTATTATCACTTTGTCCTCAATCAAACTGTGATAAAATAATTGTCCATCATTATTGTAGACATCAACAGTGAACGGATTTCTTTTTATGACTTTGATAGTTTTGGTCTTACCAAATAACTTTCGAATATGCTCGAAGACAAGTTCAGAATGAATATCTAATGACAGCTCAAAGTTAAGGTGAGCGAGATGGCACTTTAGGGGTATTCTGAACCAACTGGGCTTCATCATTTTTACATGATCAATCGAAACTATGTGAACATTACCGAAATCGACGAAATATACTGACAGATATTTGTGAGCTAACGCAGTAATGCTGTACACCCGAGCCCTGTAGTACATGTTATCGGAAAATCGGGATATACATGAAATGCCTATTCTGATGTCTTCTATTCCTGGCTGGAACTCCGCACAACGATTGATTTCTTTCAATAGTTCGTCCAATTTTCGATCGGCCAGTTCACCGCTTCTATGCAGTACGATTTCGTTGTAACTTAAAGTAGACATTACAAACATTTTCAATTCATCTTCATCGATTGGTTCTTCATTATACGCAAAATCTGTTGTGTCCACGTGTGTTCCGGGAATCATATGACTTAGATCTTCCTCTTCCTCTATGACAACGGCGTCATCATCCGATTTTGAACTTTCAGAGTCATTCAGAGAAATTAAATTTGGACATCTCTTCATCATTTCCTCGTTTACATTTAAACCTCCATCAGTGTAAACTTGAGCCAGAGGAATGCCATCCTCCGACATGCCAGTAATTAATACTGTCGCACGGGGAGTTAATATGTCTAATAATGTGTCATGATCCGAAGATAGCCATTTACCAGACTTTGGATGAATTCCGTCTAGCTTAATTTTAGAAGCAAAAGCAGGAATAGTGGGATAAAGTATCTGCCGATATAAACTGTTACGAGATACATCGTGCTCACTGCCAAAATCTATCATAACAACTTGGATATCATTCTCGGGATGTGTCACACCACAAACTTTGCCACGATACCAGCCACCTTTATATTCTATAGTACAGATCTGACCTGGTTGCCAAACATGTTCTTTATCTATCTGAGGAGGTTCTGTAACGAAATATTCTTTTATAAACTGTTCTAGTGACTTGTAAGCACTGTTATATGAATCTTCTCGTAAGAAAATTATTCCTTCAATCGTAGCGCAAGTAATTACAGCCTTAAATTTACTTTCATTTATAGGAAAAGCCGGCTTCCAGTCCTGTATATCGATTTCATGTGTGTGATAAGGTGAATCTTGCTTTTTTTCTTCATTGGTCTGTTCTTCCTTGGCTAGAATTTCTTCCCAATTTTTAGGTACTGAATTATCTTCTACTTCTGAATTAACTTCTGAGTTAGTTTCATTGGTTGGGCCCTGGCGTAACTTATATGCATATCCTAAATTGACAAGCATTTTGTTAATGGAAACATACTTAATTGTAGACGCCTCCAGAGCTCCACCAATGTGAACCTCGGTGTACCACATTTTCGCCGGCATAGACTCCATAGGCATGGACGTGTCTTCACTAGCTGCTTTGGTGAAGTATATGTGATTGTGAGACTCAAATATATTCTCGAGGACCTCTATGGATGCCTTGCTCCAGTTGTCACCACCAGCTGGACGGATGTCGGCTAAGTGGCATTTGAACGCTACACTTCCGACATTACGGAAATAATCATGAAAGATGTAGAGGTATTTTGCAGTAAACGTATCTTCTTGGCCGATATCGTACATATTTACTTTATACCGATTCTCTTGAAGTTTAGTGGTTATTAGACCTCTTACGTATGCATCACCGTGACACACCACGCACAATTCGCCAACATCCCAAGACTCTTTTGTAGTTCGCTCTTTCGAATAATGCGCATTTAGTTCCCGGTATAATTTTTCTGCCTCATCTTGGTGCCTCAAGAACTTCACGTATAAAGCACCAGGATCAATTACCTTAATGACCTCTGCTCTTTCCTTCTGTAACGCTTTATCTTGCTCTTCCATTTCAGATTCGTCTATGACTTTCTGATCCAACTTTTTGAAGTTACTTGGGATCGAATCATTTTCTTCAACTGACGTGCTAGGCCACTCTAGGGTTTGAGAACTGCAATATAAACAAGTCTTATAAAATCGGCACACAAAGCAAGATTTAAAAACAACATTGGTTTACATTTACTAGAAACTTAGCTACCCTTAATGGTAACATGGTAATTATACCACATTATTACAGACTTTTAACTATTAGAATTTGGAGTCTCAATGTTAAACAGGTTAAGGTTCGGAATTCAAGCAAGCAGGTTACCGACAGAATTTTAAGGTGTGGACTTAAAACATTTATTAGAAGATTCAACATTTGGAATTTAAGGAAGTAGGGTTTAAAGCTTGCTGCTTTAACAATAACAAAATAAATCGGTATTTAGCTTTACTAGTTACTATTTATGTTTAATAGTGAAATCACAAGACGGAAGATTGAAGGGATTAAATTTCAGGTTAAATAACTTAGTTTCAAAATTTAATAGGGTTTAGCATTTGGAGCTGGATAATGTAATGGCAACCTTAGAACTTTTTTATTTTTATGATATTACATCACATAAGATTGTAGAGTCTAATGGTCTAGATTGAGGAGCTTCACGGTTTAAAATTCCGCATTTGGAACTTAAGGAAGTATGGTTTAAATTTTAATGAAAAATGATCATAAAACGAGAATTTGACTTGTGAAAGTGGACTGTACAATGATTGATACATACATTTTTCCTACAGAATCTGCCAGGTTCTCCATCACCAATTTTGTATTTAAGCACATATCAAATTTTGGTAACATCACAAATAATCCAACTTCCAAAGGTTCGACGTTAATGACAACCATTTTTAAAACTTCTTGTAACAGGTACTTTTGTTCTAGATGATTATTAGCTGCGGCTGACCACGTCCCAGTTTTGTTGAAAGGTTCGATGTGGGCTAGTTTAACCAATATCGCCTGACTTTCCAGTTTGGTAAACTGCTCAGTTAACATTCTGACCTTTTTCCATGGTACAATGAGATTGAGGCCCCAATCGATGCAATAAACGGTTGCAGTTTCGTTTTCGACCTGGGTCTTTTTCACTAGTGCTCTATGCCAATTACCTCTAATCTTGTCTTTGTGGTACACTATGACAAAGTTTCCTGAAAAATACAACAAAGTGAAAAATCAGTCTGCACCTATCAAACTTAATAGATGAAGCAGTGAATAGCTTTTATCACTCGCTATTTCAGGAAGCTTACCTTCTGTGGGTGTGACTGGAGTGCGATTACATCTATAATAAATTTTCATACTATTCAACAACTTTTTTAAAGAAGCTGCATGAGCTGCCTGGAAATGTAATATTGTTAATCATCAGCTAAAATGGAAACAATGGTTAGACTCACGATATGGATAAATATGTGGTGAGGATCAACAACGTTGGCGATAATCACTTGTTCTTCTTGATTCTTCTTGAATTCAACACTGTTGGAATAAATTTTGTGATCGTAGGGAAACTGGTACTAAAATTACTGTTTCAGTGACATGTCTGAATTATTTCTTTTCTTACTTACAGGTGTAACGTTCATGGAAGAATCTACAGAACTGTCACTGGTGCTGGCATTAAGAGCAGTTTTACAAGTGTGTACCATTAGATCGACGATGGATGTCAGGTTTCGATCTGCAGATAATACCATGAGATCAACTTGATGCACTCCATTGTGCACTTGCTTGACAAGCATGTAAACGTCTTTTCTAAAATAAATTGTCAAATATCAATCATCCACCCTCTGCAATAATAGTTATTTATTGTATAAGTGTTTTAGACAGCGTTTAATATCCTGAAGCGAATAAAACGCGACTAAAACACGAATGCAATATAAAGTTTTTTTTTATTGGCACGCTATTTTGCCTATTTAAAACATGCTTTGGCGTGCGTAAATCGGGCTTTTTCGCACGCGCGTGTTTTAAAGTCGCCATGAAAACGTATCAACAACGGCCATATCAACCAATAACAGAGCGTTTTTGGCCATAGCCGGACAAGCCGATTGGTTGCACGACGGGCGACGGGCCGTCACGAAGTGTTACGAGTGTCATTCAAATTAATCATATTGGGTATGCATTTGGTTTTGGTATAAAAAATGGTACCAATAAAAAAAAATCGCGTAAAGTATTCGTGGATAACTGCTCTTTCAAGCACTTGCTCTATTTCGAGCACTCCGGCTGCGCGTGTTTGAAAGAGCTCAATATCCACTCATACTTTAATATACTATTATTCCACACGTGGATCAAATATTGGTTAATGCAGTTCATAAGAGGGAATCAAAGTCCAATTATGAGGTGATTGTGGATAAAATTTCTTACCCGTTGATTATTTTTCCCATGTATACATGGGCGTTTTTGCTCCAATTTACAAAGGTTGGATTGTAAAGTTCACATTGGATAGCAAACGGCTTTTTTTGGGCGAGATGTGGAGTAATTTCTCTCAATCTAAAATGTCAATCAATTGTAACAAAAATTTGTAATTTAACTACTACTAATGGTCATTCACTAAATAACTTTTCCAATCTTCAACTGGAGAGTGGAAATTGAGGCTTACTTGGATATGTCCAAAGTTTGGGAACTTCCATAGTCAATGAAAAATATATCGTACAACGGTTCCTTTTCACCATTCTTTATCTCGGTAAGTCGTCCTCTACACCAGTACTCCTTATTTCGGGCCGTGTACAATGCCAAATACAAATTATCTATAAATGTGAAAAATGTAAATATATACGTAAATATAAATGAAAAAGAGAAAATGTGAACATAATTAGGGGTCTTGATTTACTTTAGAAGTAATCAATACATTTTACAGTGAGAGGCAGATAATTGTACTTGTATTGAGGACGTTAAACGTTCATTTTATCCGCTTGTATAATAAATAACTATTAACACGTTTTTCCTAAAAAATTCCTAAAAAGGAAAAAATTTCCTGACCTTATTGTCAGTATTTATTTGAACCAACTCTGAACCATTTACTGCAATAAAAGAAGTAGAATAATGAATCATCTGTAAACAGAGCAAGTTGATGATGTGCACTAGTGACCCGAAACATATCCATTTTAGGCATTAAACAAAGACCACCTATAAATATGTACTTTGATTCCATTGGGAGAGTGACTATAAGGGATTCTGGATTAAGTAAAATTATCATTTAAATCATGTACGTCCAATTTGCTGCTGGTTACTTTGTAATTTGTTATAATTTATTTCGATCAATGATTAGCTAAATTTTTTAATTCCTTGCATTTTTCTTATTTTTATATTTCCTTTTAGGGTTAACCTAAACCTTTTCATGGCACACATGTAATTCTGCATCTTTTTGAAATGCTCAATGAATCAGGCAAGTTTGTTCACTTCAAATAACAAGCTACCTACATTAAATATTTAATTTCGTTATCAAAACCTATATTTCGATTAATATTCAAACAAAGTTCAGTTCATCTCAGTATATTCTCCTCAGAAAAATATTTAAATGCAAGTCAATACAATAGACAATTACATAATGATATTAAAGTAGTGTAACTTACTTATTTGTGGATTTTCAACCATTGATGCTAACTTAATGAAGTCATGAATGTCGTCATTCATCTGATTCAACCGATTTTGAAACTTCTTCATTTGTACATAGAAACACTCCAATGATTCAATGTGAGTGACTCGAACCATTTCCCTATTCAATAAATCTGAGTTGCCTAAAATAATAGTTATTTAAGTAACAAGGAATGTAAAGATGTGTTAACATTCAAGGAGTGTGTACGAGCCGAGGCTTGTCATTTGCCGAGGATGTTAACGGACGATACATTCCGTGTTACTTATTACATTTTTCCCGCTGCCGTTGAAAATTTCCTCAAAATTCCAAAACAAATGAAATGTTTGCTTTAGTTTGGACAGTCATCACTCTTATCTAAGTTACCTGTATGTGCGTAACTAGGGTTACGCACCCAACCCAACTGTCATTTACATTACTCTACTCTACTTTCTACATTCCGTCGTTTAGGATAAATAGTACAAGAATGATATTTGCCATTTTCATGTTTTGTATCTAAGCATATATGAATTATTTACATTACCAGCAGCGGAAAAAATATTATTAATAATGCAGCTACAGAATTATTAGATCAGAAGTAAATTCAATAGTGACCTTTTGTTGCTTGGCGTTCATTTTTTTTTAATGATTTTTTCGTACTCCTATTGCCAGTTGATTGCACTGAAAAGAAAAATTTAGATTAGGTATTGTTAGTATTGCTAGGTACTGTTTATTATACTTAAAGCAACGAATTAATTGTGAACACTTAATGGTTATAAGTACATGAGAAGCTTGGAAAAAGTAATGATCGACATACCCAGTGAGATCTCATCATCACTTATAGAATCCAGTGAATCTTTAAGATAATTTGGTGATAACTCATTCTCCGTTACTAGATTATACTTGTTATCCTGGCACAATTTTATTGAAAAGTAACCTTCCAAATTGTTCAATATAGGATTAACAATTAAACTAAAAATAAAAACATTAGTTTACAGCACAACAAAAAAAATTTAACGTACTCTATTGGGTCCAAATCATCTTCCTTCTCGTTAACTAGGAAACAAGGAAAATTTTGGATTTCTTCAAATTGCTTTAAAAACGCCTTCATATTGATTTTTTTGTCAAGGGAATTGTTATAGGTCACTAGAACTTCCTTGATGATTCTGATCGAATCATTCACTTTTGGCGTTATGAGATTCAATCCCATTACGGACTTATCGAGCTGCTTGAGGCTATTTAATTCTTTATGGAGATTACTTTCTATAATTTGTAGTCTACCATAGAGGTTGACAAAGTATGCAGATAATTTATTTACAACAGTTGAGGTAGTATAATTTTCCAAGTCACTGATTTTCTAGAAAAAATTTTTTTTTTCAATTAAATATGGATAGGTTAACTACTAATTACATACTTTCTTTGCTACAAGGAGACGTCTCAGGATAACTTGAGCATTTTCTTTGTATTTCTGTAGCATAGTAGTCTCAGTGGCACTCTGTAAATAATTTCAACTTTAGTTGTGTTGCGAAAACAAATCGCTATGCAAGAAACTCATCATAAGACAAGAGGTATTTCATATATATTGATCGATTCAATATCGAATATAGTACATATCAACTGCATACCAATTTTGCAAGATGCTGCTTCACATGACCCTCATGGTTTTCTATGAAGCAATAGCAACAAGTCGGCATATTGCAAGTCTCACAGAAAAACTCAGCCTCCATATCATGTTCCGTGCATATCTCCAATTCGATAGAAATGTCTTCCTTCGAAATTGGCATTAACGTGTGACTGGCAAGAGACTTTGCGCTCTTATGTATCGTCGTGCAACAGTTCGAGCAGTAAACATCGCAACAATCTTTGCATCTCAAAGTGGCAACTCGATTGCACAGGACGTAGCAGCATATTTCTGTAAAAGAGCATTCATTTTACCATATCAACAAAATTAGAATACTTGTACCTTGCGTTTCGAGGTTCACTCCGTTGCTCGTTTCGTTCTCAACCGCAACGAGGGTTACAGGATCTTGGGAACTGATGTGGTACTTATCCCAAAAGATGACCCCCAGAACATAAAAGTTTGGAGGAAACACTTCTTGTACGTTGTCGACTGAATGAGTTAATATTGTCGAGGGGTTTTTACACACCGGACAAATAACACTATCATCTTTGATTGTTTGGTTAATGCATTCTTGACACACTGTATGCTTACAGTTTAATAGAAGGGGGACTTTCCCGACATACGTCCCAAGTTGTACTAAAAGAAACAAGACATTTTACTAAAAGTGTACAAAGAACAAACTAATTAATCTTAAATTATAATATTTAATCTTGAACAAAAACAGCTAATACCCCAAAGACTTTGAGCTACACTGCTGGTTCTATTAGTTCATTAGATGGATGTGTAAAATTTATCAAAAATGATCAAAGAAATCCTAAGTTTGCCTGCACCAATTGTTTTCAAGAATGCAAATTATATTCCTTTTTGAAATTACTCACTGAGTCAGTAGGAAGATTGTATTGCCAGAAGAAGCATTGTACTCAATGATTTAGTGAGTTGCGTTTTCAAAAAAGGATAATACAGTCGAACCTCTATATAACGAGAATGAAGGTGCTGCAAAATTTGCTTGTTATATAGAGGTCTTGTTAAATGGAAGTTCTCCCATTTTTGATGGTTAATCATAATGGTTAAGGGAAAAATAATTTTTTCACATACAAACACCTTTTTATTGAAATGAATTGGCATATTGTAAATTATTCATATAAATTTATACATCATGCATGTGTGATTTATAAATTATTATGTACATATATGCATATAAGCGTAATTGAAAAGCAGTGACAGTTATTTAAAATAATTTGTTATTTTCCTTTGTACATCACATGACAAAGTTTTTTCATATAAATCTTCTAGCCGCGATGAATTGAACAAACACATTTTCCGGAACGTCTTGAAACTGAAAGGCTGTTCTTAGGCGGCTCGTACACCAAAGAAACATCAGACATGCAACTTGCAACATGCAGCATGAGATAAATATCGCATGTTGCTTGACCGCGTAGACAAGTGCCACAAAATGTTTCAGTTTCAGTATTGAAAATGTCGTCAAGCGAGGAGGATGTCATAGCAACTTGGCAGTTTTTGCGATCTCGGCGCAAACGGAAACGGCTGCGTCGTTATTGGATTTATCCCTTATATGTACATAATTTAAACCATAGATCTGTAACTGTCACACAAGAGCGGTTGTCCCTTAACACACAAAATTTATGTTAAATAGTGGACTCTCAGCCATTGTTACAGAGATGTTGTCTCTTCAAACATGCAACAAATACTGCGGCGAGACATGCATAGGGTATCGCACGCGGCTAATGTTGCGAGACAGATGCCTGCGCTGCATTGGTGTACGATGCTTCTTAAAACATCTACCCGTTTATAACGTTTTTGTGCGGCACAAGTTTACTCACGGTATTTACCGCATGTCGCATGTTGTGTGTTTGATGTTGCTTTGGTGTACGAGCCGCCTTAATGTTGAAAATGTATTGAACGCGCTTGTTGCTTAGCTTGATTTGTTTTCTGATTAATACATAATTTACGAAATTTGCTCGTAGTATGGAGGATTGCAGTTTAAAAAAATCTCGTAATATAGAGGCAAAAATACATTATAAATCATAGCTAAAGCTAAATCCCATCAGAAAACTAGTAATACGGAAGTACTCGTAATATAGAAGTTCGACTGTTCTACAAATCTTGAATCCCATTGGTTCTATTAGTTTAAAAATTTGCGATTTTTTCTTATCAATAATAATTTTATTAATTACTGATGTTACTCAAATGTTGATAGTTGTTCCATTTACTAATTTATCATTATTAAATATAGGTGTCTACATGTAGAATTATTTTAATGCGTGATTTTCATTACAATTTTCGGCCAAAAGCTTAGTGCGGATTTAGAATCAAGTTTTTACTTAGTAATAGCTTGACTCATACTACACAAGTGAGAGAGTGGAATTAATGTATATTAAAAATTTCCTAGCTCTGAAACTAAGGCCAATCAAAAAACAGTTATTAACTTTTTATCTTCAGTTGATTTACCCCCTATACTTGTTAAATGAAAATTCAACAGGTTTTTTTAAATCGAAATGAAAACTGACTAACATGCCAAATGAATTACTTTTATGCAACCAGTTTTCCTTTGGGTCCTTTGGGTAACAACGTTTTCGTATCATTTTAACAAAACTAGACAAAGAAATATACTTACACATACAGTTAAACTTTGAGGAACAACCAGGACAAATGGGCAGCTCATTTAAATGATCACTTCTTCCAACATTAGAAAGCTTTGGTGGAGTCTTGACATGTTGGTATGTTCCACGAGGCGACGACCAATCCAATCTGTTGTAATTTAAATTCTGGTGATTTCGTGGTTGGTTTGGATACCATATACCTTGCGGCGTGTACGGTCGATACATATTCACATCCGGAGGCTGATAGTATGGGGGTGGAATGGTTAGAGGGGCCGGAACTGAACGGTTCCATTGGGGATTATTGTGATGCTCTTGAGATGTAGCGGTTTTGTGAGCATAGCCATATTTGTTGGGTCGGTTATTCTGGGCTTTACCAGTGAAAGATCCCCTCGACGACGACGACGAGGCATCTCGCGAGGACCCACCTTCTTTGAACGGTTTCTGGAAACAATGTGAACCCCTGTTGCGGTTTTTATTACTGGGGGTTCCCTTGGGCTTACTGGGAAACATTGTTCATTGGTTTGAACGCTTTGAAACTGAAACAAGAGCATACACATAAAAGCTTGATAGCAATGATAAGAGCAGGATAATAGCAAAAACACTTACAATGTCGAAAGAAGGAATAATAACCTCGCCGAAAACCAAACAATCATAGAAAGATTACCAAATCAAATACCAAACGATGCTATGCTGGTCGGTCGAAGGCGAACACAAGGCGAAGGCGTCGAAGCACGGAACTACGGAAGCACAGAATTTTTGTTCTGTCAGTTTCGTGATATGAAAGGTTTTTAACGGTCAATATCACGTGATATGCTCTACGTTTTGGGCGCCTAATTCGAAAATATCACAACCATTCCACAATGTTACCATCAATCAAACGTTATATGAAATCGGCACAATTCAAGAGCAAAATAAAGTTTTAGCGTTTAAATAATTACGTATTTACTATGAGATAAAGTTCAACTGGTCTTATTATTGGCACGTTGTTGCAGTGCTCGAACATGTAATAAACCCCTAGAGAGAAGAAAATTTTACATTTATGCTAATTATTGATATGCATCAAAAGGGTAACTTGGCCAGTAGAATTATATTAAGTAAAATTATTTTTTACGGTATACATTTTATGCAGAATTTATAATTATGTAAATAAAGACGATCAGCATAAGAGATACTACATAGGATGCTTCTTTTAAACCCAAAACAAATGTTCAAACAAACAACCATATTTGTATCTAACAATCGTTCAAAAAGTGTACACCATTGGTCAAATTTCAACTTGACTTCCGAATACCTAATATTTAATTTATGTTTACTTGAAGAATAAGATAATTTTAGATCTGTTCTAAGCTAATACCTGGATACATTTTTCATCCGGCCTATTTATATGGGATGACCGTAATCTCAAAACTCTTAATTACACTCTATTAATTAACGATCTTATACAGCATGTCGCACGTAATATTATTATAATTGAATGCAACAAATTTGACTCACCCTAAGATAAAGGATTCAAAAATATGAGATGTATTAATTTTTTGGGAAATTTGGAAGCGCTACTTTGAACCCCCTGTCTGCCAACGACATGTGTGTCGGTTCTTATGCGGGACACCCTGTATAGGTTTGTTCCAGCAAGCAGGCAACATGTTACAAACATGTTCTTTCCAGTCACCAATTTATGTTTTTATAGTAATATCAAAGATAAAGGCGGAGTATTTTTATAAATAACGAGACTAGAAATAACATGTTTCCTTGCAAGAATAAACACAGACCTTTAAACTAGAAACTAACGTTTGAAAACATAAATATCAACGTGTAGTAAACAATATTACGTAGTTATTAAAAAATAATACTTTTTCTAATTCCTGCCATAAGAAAACGGATACGACAAAAAATTTACAATCCACAAATGGACCTCCATAGGCTCCATAGAAGGTTAACAAGAAATGTGTTTAAAGGCATTACGTATAATCTTAACAATTCGGTGGTTAAGAGCGCGTCGGCGACCCCCTAATCGACTCGAAGGGATTTTCGTGGGACTCCCCAGGAAATTTGAATGACAAAAAGGCGAACTCGTATTTTTATATCTTGCACGTAATGCGTCGAAAGGTCGTTAGATTTCAGTTAAAACGTTCGAAGTGCCGGAAGAAAAGGAGTAGCTTAGGATACGAAAAAACGACTATTTTCTTGTAGTGTGGGCAAAAATGTCACAAAGGGGAGCCGATGAGCGAAAGTTAGGCCACAGTAGGTAGTTAGGCTGTCGACGAAACAGTCAATCACGAAGGTAATCTTAATGATTTAATCAAAATTAAATAGTCCACTGTATGCTTAACAGCGTAAATACATTTTTTAGTAATTATACTGCCTTGAAACGCCGAGGGATTAATGAAACTAAATTTTTGGTAACATCCGAGGAGGTCTTACACACCAAACCTTTTTTTGATGAGCCTTTTCAATGGTTATCCTTGAGCGTACCTCTGCTAAACGAATTCATAAGCGTTCAATGGGATTTAAATCAGGCGACTGAGGTCGATGATCAAGTAGACGAAGTATATTAAGTAATAAATATTGCTTTACGCGATATGTTTCGGGGCGTTATATCTTGGGAAATTCAATCAGTCCCAAGATTTCAACGCTCAACACTTATGGAGTAAAACACACTTAATACCTTCAATATACACTTAATTGTTCAGCAGCCCCTTTACTTCCATTGAACCCAAAACTAAAAGGCTATCTCAACCCTTTGGAGGATTTACGACAAACTTTACCTCCTCTATTCCTTTCAAATACGAAATGCACTATCGTGTATCAAAACAGCGTGTTCAACATTTAATTAGAGCTCACGTTCGAGTATTTTAATACGAATATCAAACGTTCCTTTAAATTTTCTTTAGAAATAAGACAGTAAAGACAGTAAGAGGTTCACATAATATTGGTCTGTGATAAATATTTGATTATCGAGATAATATAATTAATTGTTTTATTCGATTATCTGGATAATTTTATTCGGATAAACCGAATATTTGACATGTATACCTGTTCCATTCCTGACGATATTAAATTGAATCGCAAGCAATTATCTTAATAAATAACAAAGAAATTCTAAGTAGTAGAAATGAAGGTTATTAAAACCTTCAATAATTGTGGTAATAACTAGAGCAATTTGTCGTTTTAATTAAAAGAACGTAAAATTTCCTTTTTTAACTTCTTGCAAGCAATACCTCACCCGGAAAAGTTTAGAATTTCATATTAAATAAATATACTTTACTGGTAGCTTTAAACAGTTTCTAATCTTTCTATAAGTTATGCAATATCTAAATTTTTGCAAATTTTTCCTTGTGATAGTACTAAATTCATTTTATTGTAACGTTTTCGTTGGTTCAATAATTCACTACACTAATATTGTCCTTAACTAATTTATTGTGTACTAATTACTAATACCTTACACTTAATTCGTTAGTATTCATCTATTAAGGAAAAACACTAAAACATTTCTAAGTTGAAAATCGGTTTCTTTGAGATCTCCAAAAAAAAGTTCGCGTTGTAGAAACTTACAGAAATGTTATTCGCATTTTCCAGGGAAAATTCGAGTTATAGAAGACACGGGTTATGTGGTGAAAACGTCCAGGAGGTAAACCCAAAATTTACATTCACCTATTTCAAAACTAATTCCCATTAATGAAGGGAAAATTCTAAGCAAAGAAATTGTAACTGTAGAAATTATTTCACATGAAAAGAGGATGCTACAGAAGTTCGACTGTATTTACTATTAACATACTGAGTGTTCTGACTGGGCGGGCGTACCCATCGGAAATGGCGCTAAAAGGGCGAGAATCGAAGTTGCGCCCTTTTGTAAATTAGCTAAATATAAAATAAACAGAGACATGTACTAAATGCAACAGTTATTGATCTTACAAAACATGTTTATTTCCTGTGCTAGCCCATAAAAATGCACTTTTAATAGCCTTTATCTCAAAATTACACCTTCCTTTTAAATATTTTTGCGTCCCCTTTCTTCTATAACTTGTCCCACCTTGTACGCTACTGGTTTTGATAATTTGTATTTGTTGCTATTAATCTTTGTTGTCCGCAGAATGTGTGCAATCCACAAATATTTTTGAAAGATAGGTAAAGGTTCTTTTATATAGTGATTTCTTCATTTTTCTGCTAATATAAATACAAAAAAAAATATTCGTTTCATTAACAAAGCTATATATATAATCATGAACGCTTTGTTTAATTTTTTGTGAGTAAATTCGATTCAGCAAATTTATACAGGGTGTTAAATAATAACTGTCACATACTTTAAAGGGGTGTGGTATGGACCAAAATGTAAGCAGAAAAGTAGAAATGTGTGTCCGAACACGCTTAGTTTTTGAAACACAGGGTATTCAACTTTTTAATTTTTAATTATCTTCAAAATTAATAAAATAGACAAGTCAAATTTAGGTTGTTTACTAACTTTGGTGCGCTAATTAAAGTTAAGATATCGAAAATGAACCTGTTTTAAGGTAAACGTGATTTTTATGAGTTTTTGGGGGTAAAAAACACTCTTTTTTGTACTTAACTATTTGGAGATTCTGGCTGAGAGTTACTGAAAAACGGAGCTCTTGGCATAAAACTTGTAATCTTGTTCCATTTTGATAAGAGCAGCAGTTTTCCTAAAAATTAATGCTGAAAATCTTAATGCATTATTAAAAATGTTCCTTCTAAAGTTTAATTTCATTTTTGAGGCTGTAACAATTTTCACTAATGCATTATAATTTTTATGTCAAAAACGGTAAATGTTGCTTCCAAAGTGTGTGATTCCATTTTTGAGACCATATCAATATTTACTAATGCATTAAAATTGAATCGCAAAATGTTCTATTTAATGTTTGATTCCATTTTGAGGCCATAATAATTTTCATTAATGCATTGAAATTTTAATTTCGACATTAATTTTCTTAAAAACTGAGCTGCTCTTATCGAAATGTCAAATGCTTCATTTTTCCACAACTCTTAGTAAAAATCTCTAAACGGTTAAGTACAAAAATTTAGAGTACTTTTTACCCCAACAACCCATAAAAATAACGTTTATACCTCATAACAGGTTCATTTGCGAAACCATAAATAATTGTAATCGGCGCACCAGTTTCCTAAATATTGCTTATCTATTGAAATTATGTTTGAAGATAATAGAGATATCATTAATTTTCAAAAATTTAATGGCCTGTAGGTATCTCAAAAACTAAGCACATGTTCATTAAAAATTTCCTGCCATACCACCCCTCTTTCGGCATTTGTTTCTAAACACCCTGTATAGTTGGAATAACTTGGGGTTAACTGTGGATACTTTTGTGACTGACCGTACTTATAGCCAGAGATTGTCAATCAATCAGTCAATATAAGAGACAGAGTGATAGAGATTGTATTAAAGCGTGATACGTGTAGTACAATGTATATTACTATATAGTGGGAATAAAATAGTGATAGGACGGGGGCGAGGAGGAGGAGGGGAAGGAGGAGAAGGAGGAGAGAGGAACATGGTACATAAATTAAATAAAAGAGGAGAGAACCGCAATCAAAAATCTGTAGAATACGACACAACATAGCTTGTGTGTGTGTCTGTATATGTATGTATGTATATGTATGTAATCATGTACGTTTTGTCGTCGTCGGGTCGGTCGTAGACGATCAAAAAAGTCGGGTAGTTCCGTGAGTAGTAGAGCAACGTATAAAGGGAACGCGCGCTTGATTTCCACATTTTCCCATTCCGAGGACGAAACGATGCGGGTCTCCCCGCGCCTGTCAACAGTGCTAATCTAATAGCGACCGCACAGACACAATTTACGATATGGAAGTGAAATCGACGGCCACATCAAGGCTTTTTCTAACGTCTCCGGTCGAAAATAAAGACGATTTAGAGGAGGTAAACCCATTTAATTGTCGTTAATTGCGGCCGACGGTGCCTCGTCCGCCATTGTGATCATTGCCTGCTTCTTTTGTATTTGTCACTGTCAAAAAACGGTAAAGGCGGTTCATTTGAAAATCCCCCTCGCGTTGTCTGTTTCAGAAGTTCGAGAGGAGCTACCAGCTCCTGCAGGGCGTCGTAGCCGGTTTAAGTGAGAAGGACGCACACGACGCCCTCAACAAGGCCCTGCTCAAGGAGAAAGGTTATGAGGACGTCTCCTTCGGGCTCCTGGTCACCATACTGACGGAGCCCCAGAACGCGGCGAAAAGTTACTACGATCTAACGCTGATCAATCGAGATGGGTTCGGGCTGGTCGTAACGCACTTATCCCAATTAATACTAGACAGGTATTTGCGCTTTAATGATATAGTTAAACAACAAATCGTGTGGCTGCTGCGGGAGATGATCAAGAACGGTGTGAATAGCGTAGACAATTTAGTATGGAATTTGATGCGGCACGCCGCCGGTGGTGACGTATCCCCTAGGAACATTACGCTTATCGAGTCACTACTTGACGTTCTTATAGAATACAAGAGTTGGTTAGAGAAGTTCCCGTTACTAATCGCCTCAGTTGTTTATACTTACTTAAGGTTAATAGAAGACCACCAAGCGCCTTACTTAGCCAATTTAAGACAGAAGGAAGTAACTTTTATAGTCGCTTTATTGAGGGAACATTTTCACGAGTGTTTAGTAATCGGTAGAGACTTGGTCAGGTTGCTGCAGAACGTCGCTAGGATCCCGGAATTCGAACAACTTTGGAGGGACATCTTGCACTCGCCCAAGACACTATGCCCCACGTTCAACAACATCTTACAATTACTCCAGACGAGGACCTCCCGGAGATTCCTCCAGTCCAGGCTGACTCCGGAGATGGAGAGAAAGCTGGTTTTCCTTACGGCCCAAGTGAGGTTCGGTAATCACAAACGTTATCAAGACTGGTTCACGCGCCAATATTTATCCACCCCGGAGGCGCAAAGTCTCCGTTGCGACATAATCCGTTTCATCGTAGGCGTCATCCATCCCACCAATGAGCTCCTGTGTTCCGACATAATCCCGAGGTGGGCTGTCATCGGTTGGCTGTTAACCACGTGTACTTCCAGCGTGGCCGTGTCGAACGCGAAGCTCGCACTCTTCTACGACTGGCTGTTCTTCGACAGCGAAAAGGATAACATAATGAACATTGAACCCGCTATATTAGTAATGCACCATTCGATGCGGTCGCACCCCGCCGTCTCGGCCACCCTCCTCGATTTTCTATGTAGGATAATAAGTAATTTTTACCCGCCACTGACTGATAAAGTCCGTACAGGCATTTTTACTTCATTGCGGCAAATATTAGATAAGAGAGTTTTACCTTCGTTGTTACCTTTATTCGATAACTCGAAACTAGATAGGGAGCTGAGGAATATGGTGAGGGAGACGTTCAAGGAGTTCTGCACCGCCGCACCGGCAGAATCGTCATCCAAAGAGGAATTCAACATGCCGCTCACTCCAAAATTCGACGAGACTGAACCTCGGGTAGTCGCCAATAATCACGTCTTGGACAGCGAACCCGCCTTTAGTGACGATGAGGAGGAGAGCGAGTTGACCATCAATACGAACTTAGAGGACGACACCGATGATGATGACATTCCATTATCTAAAGTTAGATTAAAAGAGAAGAGCGATAAATCGGATGATAGCATGATAGAGGGTCCAATCGGTGAAACGCTTCAGAAATTACAAAACGAGATCGACATGGAGGAAAGATGTGAACTGATGGAGAAGTTTATCGAACAAGTCATGGATTTGGAAGAGGACGACGAGAACCTTCCATTGATAGCGAAATCTGTATGTAATTGCATTAGGGACGATGTTAAAGGGGAAATATTCCCAGAAGTATTAACTCAGGAAAATCTTTTAGACAGTATTAA
Source organism: Cryptocephalus moraei (assembly GCA_946251905.1). Lineage (NCBI taxonomy): Eukaryota > Metazoa > Arthropoda > Insecta > Coleoptera > Chrysomelidae > Cryptocephalus > Cryptocephalus moraei. The sequence continues at coordinate 17,006,151 of OX276454.1, forward strand.
GTCGCCGTTATTCCTTCTGTTGAAAACTCTCTATAACTTCAATAAGGACGAGGTCGGGAAGGATATTTTGTATCGTATAGCGGCGGAGATGTATAATTATTTACCAAGTTTAGGGTATTTAATATTATACTTTTTGAAAGTGCAGATAAGGACAGAAAACAAAAAGGAAGACCACACCAAAGCGAGTGCACTAAAGATAAGTGTTTATAAGGATTTTTGCCAGTCGATAGAAAAGAAAATAGACATATGTATTTTTGATGACTTGTATGCATGCCATATAAGTGATACTAAATTAATGATGTGGATAGTGCCTGATTTATACAGGGATTTCAAACAACAGACTTTAAACAATGCTCAAATTTTGCGGGTCATAATTTCGTCTATAGACTTTCGGCAACTACAAACTCTAGTCGATAAAGTTTTGCAAGGACACTTGGTGATGTTCAAACCGGAAAACCTCAATCCCCTTTTAAAAAACAGTTTATCCTGGGAGAGTATGGAACAGTTTTTTCTGTGGCAGTTAGTTAACGCTCACGACGTCTCCATCGATACCGTTCTACCTTTAATCACCGAACTCGACTACGAACAACACCCCGAAGCTTTAATGTCGATAACGCTTATGCTTAAACAAGAAAAACCCAACGCGGACTACATTAAGTATTTATTCTCGAGAGACATTTGCGAAAACGGCGATCTATTCGTATTCACGATGATTAAATATTGGTGCGACGAGTACATCGACAAGGTCGCCGAGCTCATATCCACGTTGCTGAGCACGAGGTACCCCTCGACCTCGCCCAATAAACGGAAACGTTCCGGTAATAAAACTTTAAGTGCTACCGTTCCTAGTGCGGATCAGGTATTGGGACACTTGGAGAAGTTACGGATCATCTGTGAGAAACACGATTGCATGGCGATCTACACACTCGACTCGATGCAGAGGGCGCTCAGCATCGCGCAGAACAACAGCAACGACAGCCAGAGGAAGCAGTTCAGCGAGCTGTTCGCGCTTATGGAGGAAGAGGAGGAGATCAGCGCGACCAAGAGGTCTCAGGGACGGGGGAGGAAGCCGGCCAATAAGACCATCACCGTCAACAAGAGGCAGACGGTCAGGGAAATTTCGGATTCTTCCGAGGAGAGCAGCGAAGTAAGTTTCAATTTATTTCGTATCTCATGTTATTAACTTAATTTCTTACAAATATTTTGACTGCCAAATCCTACTTACGCAATTGATTTCACTTCTATTTCTGCTGTTCACTTCATCACTATATCACACCTATTTCCACACTAACATGCTTACTTTTTTCTTTTATATTACTTTTTACTATTTATGACATCATTTTTTAGGTAATACTTTATAAGTTACCCTAATTACCCATTAATGAAAGTCCTGAAAAAAATTGTTGCATTGTGGTAGACAACTTGTTCTGAATATATAAGTTAATAAGTAGCACTTTCCTGAATATTTTTGGGTGACAAATCTGATCAATACATCTGTATTGAACTCAATAACCCCATGCTAACGACCTTTTGAACTGCTTAAAATTAAATTATAAACTTTAATGTATGAGTAGACGTAAATACACAAATTCGATATTTAAGTACTTATAAACTTAATTGGCTTAATGGTAAAAAGACCTAATTGTTTCAACCTACCACTTTATGAATAACTCATTACATAAACTTGTAATTGCTATGCCAGGAACTGATAGGCTAACAAGTTTAGCAGGGTTACCAGAAACCAATTGCATTAATTTTAATGGCTTAATAGTAAAAAGACCTAGTTGTTTCAACCTACCACTTAGGAATAACTCATCAAACATAAACTTATATGTGGAACTGATAGGCTAACAAGTTTAACATGGTTACCAGAAACCAATTGTATTAATTTCTATACTTTATAAGGTTTATTGCATTTTCTAAAAATGACCAATATTGTTAACAGAAATCTTATACAGAATTATTTCAAGCACCTGAGGTTGAGTTATAAACTTTATTTTATGAGTGGACATAAATACACAAACTCGATATTTAAGTACTTAGAAACCTAATTGGCTTAATGTTAAAAATACCTAGTAGTTTCAATGTACCACTTCATGAATAACTCATTAAACTAAAACTTGTAATTGTTATGTCAGGAACTGATAGCTAACAAGTTCAGCATGGTTACCAGAAACCAATTGCAATAATTTTGATTCTTTATAAGGTTTATTGCGTGTCAAAATTTTCTAAAAATAGACCAATGATGTGACGAGAAATCTTATTCAGAATTAGTAGGAGCACCTGAAGTTGAATTATAAAGTTTCATTTATGAGTAGATGTACATACACAAATTCTGTATTTAAGTACTTGGAATTTAACCTACCACTTTATTAATAACTCATTAAGCAGTTATCATTTAGCAGGGTTACCAGAAACGAATTGCATTAATTTTGATTCTTTAAAAAGTTTATTGTGTCAGCATTTTCTAAAAATAGACCAATATTGTAAAGAGAAATCCTATTCAGAATGATTACAGGCTTACCTGAAGTTTGTGAATTGATATGTTATCTCTATTATGGTGTCCAAAAAAGTTCGTCTTTATCTGGTTTCCAATTTATTCACCTTTTACTAATTATGGTCTGTTTTACAGGAGGAAGAAATCGTGAAGCCAAAACAGCCGAAGAAAAGGAAAAAAGTGATGTCCGACAGCGATTGACGGAAACACGTCCGGGACTCAAAGATTTATGGAAAAATGAAAGAATATTTGAGAGAATATCATATCAAACTCCTGTTAGTGTCGGTTGGAAGAGCCCTGATTGTAAAGTGGTCCCTTTAGAGATAAAACATTGGCAATAACACTGCCCCAAGATCACCTTTAAGGCAATAAAGATTGCCTTCAGACGTGCAAATTCCGAACTAAATTTAATTTTTGTTGTTCAGATGTATTATTCATTAATCAGTCAGTGATTGTGTATATTTGTAATTTACTTTCATCTGTATATACTTGTTGCTGTTAGTATTTCCCTGTTCAGTTCTTTAATTTCAAGGGAGGGCAAAAATAGGTCTGAGATGTACTTCTTTTCTAAACAAATTGTATATTAACATTTTATCACATCATGGTTGTAAATATACAATTGTAAATATTATTTATAAAGAGCCTTAACAAATAATAATTAATTTTTAATGTTTTAAAGATTTATGATTTTCCAGTCCTTTTCTATCAGCTCTGGTTTATGAAAGAAACAATTTTATTGACAGTAATTGTACCATATAAAAAATATATGCACAAATACTTTTATTGTAATTTAGGACGAATTATTTGTAACTGTTGCTAAAACTATTTTTTTTTAGGTGAGAGCGAGGATTTCTTTGGTGAAGCAGAACTAAACGCCACATGCGCTTAGTTCAAAATTAAAATGAAAACGAGTGGTTATGGGCAGCCCCAAGCGTAAATTGTGGTGGTCACTTTAGTTTTGCCGTAAAAGGTCAAGGTAACGTCTTGGAGAATATAATGAAGCAATTTTTTTTTAGTATTATTTGCTAATGGAATAGCTCAAGTGTGAAAGCTATACTATTTTTGTGGATAGAATAGTTTTCTTATCCTAATGAATTAACGATTTGATATACTACAACACTTGCAGATAAGAAGTGAATGGAAATTAAAATAATCTGTGAAATAAACACTATTCAAATGAAAAGAAAGAAAACTACTACTGTAATTGAGCATAACTTTTAATTTTGTTTTCAACCAAAAGAGAGGGATTTTTAAAGTAATTTGCTAGTATTCAGTTCATCCCAATGATGCTTATTTTTTTATGGTTCCAGTTTCCTCTGTTTCTGGTAGCCTATCATAAAGAACCATAAATAATATAATAGTATAATTTACGACTGATCAAAATTAGTGCACCACGTTCTGTTCAAAGTAGGCTAGCTGATGAATTTATTGAAAAATTGCTACAAGCTCGTCATAATGAATTTTCAGTGAAGGTGGATACTGTTAGAATAGTTTAAATCGCAGAACATTAAATTCTGCCCGAAGTGCGTGACGCTACATGACATCGTTTTAGGTCGATAAATCCGGCACGTTTAGCACGGACAAGTTTATTATTAATATGAACATTATTACGAAAGTGTCTCTTCTCAAAATCGATTAAAATTTGCACCAGGACACGTCACCTGACCGTCCGGGACGGTCGCGGATTTGTTCGCAACCGAAAACAAAATTAGTAATAAGCCATCTTTGTGACGTTGTCAGATCGCTGGGAAAATACCGCGAACCGAGTCGACGGTTCCTTGGTGTAACTTTTATAATTCCCATCGGAAAATAGCTTAGAATTATAGAAGGATAGGAAAGAACTGCGATTCCCGAGGGAGAAATCGTCAACTCGTGGTATTTTTTGATGTAACGCTTCTCTTTGCAAATGGTTGAGAAATGAAAACTGTCAACTTGGCAATGCGAACGTGATGAAGGTGATGTACCGTGTTGGAAAGTTTAGTTCCATGTAACGAAACACTGGTTTTGAGGCTGTGTTGCTGCCATATTGTTGCCACTACTCCGCGTGTATCAGGTATGATTTTAAATATTTTGAAGTGTTGTTTACAGTTCTTTAATTCACTGAGGACATTTATATTCTTGCAAAATCGGTGGGAATTTTTACAGTAAGTTGTACATATAAGTAGGATAAAATCGAAAATCGTATACTTTATACTTAAATTGTAATTTCAAAAGTTCTCAATTAAAAAAGCGTTCAAAACTTTAAACTGGTCATACCATGACAACCAGCAGTTGTATCTCTCTGAATTATAGTTTGTAACCATTTACCATTTATTATATGCACTAAAATCGAAAAATATTAAGTTTTTCCGAAATTTAAACCACCCATTTTTCAAAAACATCATTTTCTGAATAGTAATAAGGACTAATAGGTCATTTAAGGTAATAGGTCATTTAATTCATTAAATTATTTTAGGTGAATTAAGCGTTTTAATTAAAATTACATTTTAATTTAAATGGGACTGAAGCTGGAGAGAAGAAAAGTTGTTAATTTACCAAAAATTATAGTTTTTAAAACCCGGACTACGGGAGGTTGCATATCCGATCACTTGTTAATACATGTATTTTTTAAAGACATAGAGCACGGGAATCTCGACCTACGAACAGTGAACTTGATCTAAACACCCGATGAAAATGCCATTTCATGTGTTCACTTGGAATAGAGGAATGTTAATGACGACCTTATCTAGTGATTTACGACCTGGGAACAGATGAGAAATGTAAACACACTTGCGCGTAAAAAGGGCACTTCATAACTGCGGCTCTCCGTGACGCCACACAGAGGAGAAAAATTATATTGAGATATTAAAATGTCACTATTACAGCCTAAAAGATGTAAATATGGCGTAGACTTAGGCTGCGATACTGCATTTTATTGTAAAACTAACCAACATCCAACATCATTATTTAAGTTTATCATGAGCATTATTATTTCATTTATTTATTATTTCAACATTAATAGAATGTCTCCCCTTTCTATTAATGTAAACAAAAGGAAGATAAGTTTGGTCAGCGATAAGGGCAGCAAATATCTCAACATGAGTGTCGTTTTTAACAACTACTACGCCTCTCTCATAAAACCTTATATTTAAATTAAAAAATATTTTGAAAACCTAAACAGCTCTGACATTTCGAATATATAGATACTTACCTCTTTTTGATTCATTTTTGTCGTCGACACTTGTAGGAAATTTACCCAATTTCGTTACAAATGTTTGGAAATTATTGAACAAATTTCATGTAAGATCTCAATAAGTTTTATATCCCATCGCGGCTTATTGATGCTTGGCTTAAATCAAACTAAAAACATTTTGCTATCGACTTGGCTCTGAAAAGAACCTGTACTACCACATTTAAGGTGGTAAAATCTAAAGGCGTGTTAATATGCTCAGCTCAGCAAAAGCATGTTGTACATTTTTATTTTTAAATGCAATTAAATGGTTCTATTTTTGAGGTATCTAAGGTTCTAAATTCATTTCATTCAACACGTCTTGCAGATTTTTCTAACAATTCTTGTCCTGTTACTAAAACAAACAATTTGTAGCGTAATAAAAACATTACAGAAAGTTATGCCGTTTTTGAGCTATTACACATTACACATTGACCAAAATTGGAGATTTCTTTAACATTTTCGTCTCGACAAGGTGTAAACTTATATCGATTGTTTTTCTTTCGAGTAGGTATTTACAGAGGCACAGAACGCTTGTTGGGCATATTTTCGATATATCGTAGGAAGTTCTTATGGTGTTCAGAATTGCATTTATCCTTACGAACCTTACAGATTTTATTACGATAGCTACAGATCTGCTCAGAATTTCAGCATAAATTGCATTTCTGTATTATTTCTTAGCCTTCTTATTTTCGATATTGACGTTTACAATAGCACTCGACTGCATAAATTATACACCTCGTACAGTATGTAATTTCAAGGGTAAACGTATACTCAAAGCTTATGCGATAAATTCGTTTCCTTATTTCGGCTGATTTGTTTACTGACAATTCCATGTTACCATAGCGACGACGCGACGTCTGATTATCTTGTAGAAAATGGGTATGTAAGCACGCTTGACATATCATGCTTTCCATTAAAAAGTTAATTATGAATCGTCTTGTAAGAAACGTTGTCTCTAACGGTTTACGTACAAATCTAGTTCAATACATATATGTTTCCCAAGAAAAATGAATCCACACATATAATTAATTATTACCTCGCGTATTTCACGAAATTATTGCCTCTTTTTATAAATTTATTAAAGTGATATTAACGTATTTGTATGTTGCGAGTTGTAAAATTGAAAATTTATTAAAATTACGATTTTTTAAACGTACTAAGGAAACAAATACCTCTTGAGGAAATTATAAAGGGTGTAATTATAGTACACTCTTGATAATTAGTCACGCTTGATTAATAAAAGTTTCTTTCCATCGCAAAAATTAGATAACTTCCCTTCAAACCTCAAGTATTGGCCTTTCTCTGAAAGTACGCACATTTACGGCTTTTTCGAAGTTTCGCACTTCGGTGGGTAAAGGGCCACAGAACTAATAATTTTTAGGAGTATGTATTTGTTCTGTGACTCGTTTGGGAGAATATGTAGATGTTCTGTGGGAGAATGCAAAGAAATAAAGCCACAGTTTTTGAAATGTTTTGTGTGTTTGACGAATTTATCTAGGATTCTAGGAAGTAGGACACCACTAGGACACCTTGCCTAGCCTAAGCCTAGGTGATAGGTAATCTAGGGTGATCTGTGATCTAGGGCGTTAAGGACGTAGACAAAGCAAGAGGAATAACGTGGAGCGCATATGAACCCTGGGTTCCTTCCCCCGGGAACATCGATAATGGCGTATATCGACGATTAGATCCCAGAGCGGACGAACCGCGCCGTCAGTGCCATGCAACATGCAAGATCGTCCATTCGTTATTCGTTTGAGAACCATCGTAGATATCATTTTCGGTGAGTTCCGTCGAAGGTGGAGTGTCCGTTAGGAGATGGTTAGGAGGTTCCGAGGCGCGATCGGCGCGCACGCCGCCTGGCAACGTCGCGACGACGACCGCGATCTCCGCGATGGAAATGCGTTGCTCTGCTGTTTTTAGGAAGTCGCCATTGTTGTGCAGCGGAATGAGTTCGTGTTGGTGAGAGGCACGTCGCACACGTCGCCGTTCGCGTCTTCTCATCGATTTTAGGTGCGGCTAACGCGCGTCCTGAGGGAAGAGGCCCGCGCGGCCCGGAAAGGCGGACGCGTCCCCTCGCACGGGACAGGCGGCGGCGGTGCTGCTGCTGCTGCGACGGATAACGCGTCGCCCGCGCGTAGTGTCTGTGTGTCGGTGCGTCTACTTTCGTCCGCGGGGCCCCGTCACGTGGTAGCGTCGCAGGTGCTCCGCTCGCGCCCGTCGCTTCGCCTCGCCCGCATTGCTATGGTTTCGAGACGTCGGCGGCACGCCGTGTTTACGTGACGAGAGCCTCGCCTGATCCACGGGAACGGCGCGAAACGATCGCCCCCACGGGCAAGAGGTAAACAGACAGTTTCCTGTTACCGCCACACGATATACTTTCTTGTTATCTAATAGTCCCTCCTATCTAGGGCATTGATCCAAACGGGACGAGTTGAAAACGTTTAGGGCTCCTTAATAATCCAATAACTTTTAGCCTGCCTGCCTTGTCATTTAGAATTTAACATACCTCATATATGCATTGAATATGAATGTATCGGCATAGGGAACCGATCGGTATTCCCGCAAAAATCCACCTCCACACATAAACACGTTACCTCACTCATACTTAATCTATTGTGCTCGAAGGTTCATGTTTATCTACTAACTGAAATTCATTTTCACAACTTTCCCTCCAATTAGGCAGTTATAGGTACTCCCAGTTATATATCTTGCTGCAGAGACCTTAACAAATGGTCCATACTATCTCCTACTATTAACGGACACTAGGATTTAGGTCTGTCTGAAGTTTAAACAAGCTAATAGACTGACTGGTGTCTTTGAAACAACATTCTCAATATCGTTGTCGTCTACTTCACAGGTTGGGCCCATTGGCCCGTTCCTGTTCTTCGAGATAGGCGAGATTCTTTCTTGCATTTGTCGGACATGAGAGTATCAATTCGTTTGATAGTTCAGTGCTTTGTTTGTAATTGAATCCATATTCAATTCCTTTCTATTATCGGTGCTTTTTGTATGGTCGAGTTTTGTACATCCCTTAGAAATTTCATTTGAGCCGCTTCAATTTGTGACATTCTGTTTCTTGATCATCCACATTTCACTTTCGAATAATAGAGTGGAAACTGCCATTGTTTTGTAAAACTTTAATTGTGTTTCTGGGCTGCAGCGTTTACCTAGGGTTTGATGGCACCAAACATTTTCTTGAAAGTCATTAGCTTGTTTTTAATCTTGTTGCTGAATTCATAGCTCCTGTCACATCCCAGGTATTTAAAATGGTTAACTTGTTATAAACTATTTGTAATCAATGCAAATTTTGGATCTCATCGCATTTTTGCCTTCAAATGCCATAATTTTTGTTTTATTTTTTGAGATTTCACAGTTGTATTCTTTGGCCATGTTGTTAAGAAGATGTAGAGCTCTTTGCAAATTATCCTCTAATGTTGCGAAGATTAGTTGATCAGCTGCAAAATGAAGTGCGTTTATATTTGTTGTGTCTGGAGTTGAAATCCTTTAAGAGCCAAGATTCTCAATATACCTTTACAAATATCGGTCATTACCGATCATTGGGCTTTAGAGGTGGGTTCGGCTGTCCCGATCTGTTCCTGGTTCCTGGTACCAAACACATCCATCCAGACAGAATACCTTAAATCAGTCGAGAGATCCTTTATCTTTGTTTTGTCTGCATGTTGCTGCCCACTTGTTAATGCTGTTCCCTCCCTCTGTAATCTATTGTGGATTTCATCATTATTATCAAAGGCCTTTAGATTAGTTTGGCGCTAAAGCCATAGTGGGTAGTAATGGTGTACTGGTTAGAACAAGTCGAAACAAGTCGAAATCTGTCTTGAGAAGAACTAGACACTTATGTTTGAAGTTTTGTTCTTGAACAGGGTTGAATACTTCCGAAATGGAAAATCTAAAAGAATTAATCATTATTCAAACATCATCAGAAAAATGTTGTTTTGTTTTTTGTAATAATGCGTCATCTCGCTTGTTCCATAAGCAACTTTGTACCATTTCAATTTTATTAGTCATGTATTTTCTGATGTCCTTCATTGGCTTGGTAATGAACTTGGTAACCTGTATTGTAGATGGACTAGTTAGAGTCAGTGTGAATATGTTTAGATAGACTGCCCAGCTGATTTAAACAAATAGATTACGCATTAATTATAATTGGCTAAGTTTTAACTAATAGCATATAGGGTGGTAACGCATAAAATACTTTTCCTGGCTCCAATTAAAAGGAGTATATTTGATAGAATGGTAATATTCTCGTAAACACGTATCTCAGGGATTGGAATTAGACCCCATATATTTGCACCATTATCACATGTTGACAATTCTCAACCAATCCAAATTTATTCTGCTGACATTGACCTGGTGACTTCCGAGTTAGTCCTTCCATATCTACCTTATAATAAATTCAGGAGTGGAAACTAGTGCACATGACAAACGTTGCGAGAAACTGACGAAATATTATGCAATACAGAATTGAAACAACTTCCTGGGTTGAGGAGCAGATGTAAAACTTATTTTTGAAACATTAATCACGTTAATAATAATGTGAATCCCGATTTGACACATCATTACATTGTAAAAGTAGTGCCAATGTATTCTATTAATTACTGAACAATTTAATAAAAATGTGTTGACTTTAATAGACTTAGTTTTGTGTCTGTTCCGGTAGAAGTTCTGAATTGGTGCCGGTTATGCCCTCCTCTGCTTCTCTATTGAACAAAATCAGTTCGGAAGAATTGGTTTAGAAATGCTATTGGAGCAAACTAATATTGTTAATTTCATTACCAAAATCAGTTAGGTACTTATGTTTTTTTTCTTCAATAAAGCAAATCTCACTACATGAGGTCTCATTCTAATGAGGCAAAAGTGGCAAAAATTGCTTTCCTTGACCTTTCTCCGACTCATTGGGGCTCAAGAGTACGAAGCAAGGGAATAAAATACCAATCGCTCGTTTACCATGGCAGCATATATGTCCATAGGTTATTATTATGTTTTATAAAAATTACATCCTTTAATCCCCTTAATTTTCTAAACATTTGTTTCTACTTTTTGATACAAATTTAACAAACCATTACTAAGCATCCTCTATTTATATTTCATTATCTTTAAATCCCTGATATGCAGGGTATTGATTTACTTAGTAGTAAAAATCAAAGTATAGTGTTTTGAGCACTTTTGAAGAGCAAGGGAATTGAATCTTTGTTACATGTATACTAATTAGTTAAAAGATTGCATCAGCCTTTTTTTAAATTGAAGAATTTCATTTGTAATGTAGCTTAGGAGATTCATTCAGGATGTGTCTCTGGGTAAAGAGTGATTAATTCAGGAATGATTCTTATCAGAGACTGATAACAAGGAACTAAATATTATGTTTGTCTCATGATCTTATGGCATCACATGCACATATTTGCAAGTGTATTGAATGGAAGATATTTTTATAGGCAGTTATATTTTAGAAATGCAATAATTTAAGGCATTTAGAATATTACAAATACTGTTGGCAAAAACTCAAATAATACTTATAGCATATTTCATCTACATAATTGAGAAATTGATGAAATGTAGAAAGTGCTCACAATTATTTCCATTATTATTAGATTGTGTTCACAATGACATTGATAGTGGGAGAAGTCCCAACAATAAACAACTCATTAAGACATTAAAATATTTGATTGCTGCTGATATAATGTAAGTGGGAAAGTATTACGGAGTGGTGGGAATTAACCACTACTTTTTCAATAACCGAAACCAGAACCTTATCAGTCTTGTAGTTCCAATTACAATTCATGTTTATTAAACACTTATCTATTAAATAATCAAAGATACTATAAAAGATATCTCATCAATCTCAATTTGTATCCGTTTAATAATGATAAGTTTTTAAACGTAAGACTGTTTTTAAATTGTAAAAGTTTAAATGCACTAAGGAAGTGTAATATCTCAAATTAAATTATTTGCTAAGGTGTGAACTTTTTTTATAAAGCAATAATTTAATATTGACAGGCTTTTGTTATGTATGAATCATCAACAGTTTCTAATTACGTAATTAAAATAGTTCACCATTGTTAATTTTCCTATGGATTTATTACACATGTGGATATTCACTTACAGTATAAAGTTTCTGCAATTGTAATATAAACAGCAGTTAAATTAATGTAAGGTACCTATTTTATTTTTTTCAGAGAAGAAACTTATTACTTAAATAGTAGTTACAGGTAGTAAAGTAAGGTTGCAAGTAAATAAAGTACATGCAACAAATCTGTTGTATTATGTTTTCATTAACAACTTTGGATGGATACATTATGTAGTATTTTCAAATTATTAATCTGAACCCGAAACAGTAAATGATAGTATTAAAATTATCTTATATCAGTCATTAAAAGTGTTATTAGTTTTATTAATAAATGTTTGCCTGTTTGTTTATTCATTTCTGTGAAATATATTAGATGCAATGTCATAAATATCCGCGTTGTTTTCAATTTTGTTTGTATCCTTTTGGCAACTTTGATCTTTAATGTTTGCAAATATTTTGCTTATATGGTAGATAGGTATACATTTGAAAGGTAAAAGTTTAAAAACATGTAGTGTGACATTTCATACTCCGAAGTGCTTACCATTAAATTAATAAATACAGTTGGTCCCTTTGGCTTGTATTCCAGCTGCAACTGATGCCTCAAGCCAGGTTTGCTAATGTAATTATTTTAAATGTTAGAATACTTATTTGACATGACAACCTGTCACTTCAGAAGGGATAATTTTAAATAATTTTCCACCTCTGCTCTAGTGATTGTGATGGTTCAGTTTTGTTTCTGCATCTTCAGAACTTCTTCCACGAAGTTCGGTTTTCCAGTTTCTAACATTTGGTTTTTTTTGCAGGTCGCTCTTATACGAATGGAATTCTGTTTGACTTCGCAGATCAAGTGATCTTCAGTTTTTAACGATTGTTATTGACATAATAGACTGCAGTTGAATAAACTGGATGAATGGGATTGCGTACAGCCTCAGTGAGGCGCCCTCATGTAGAGGTCATGGCTCCGGCGTTGACAGAGACCTCGCAAGGGCAGAAGTTTGAGTTACCGCCGAACGGTAAGTTAGAGCCGGCATCGTTCATTATCAATTGTGAAAAGGAGAAAATCCAGTACAACTTCAATTCTAAGCAGATAAACAGTATCAGTCGTCATTCCTTAAATGGTGAGAAACACAATTTATCCGATTTGGTGGACAGTGCCAAGTGCTCGAACTTAGAAAGTGCCGCCTCGGATATTGTTCCCAGTGATATAATGAACCCTACCTCTATGGGTGACCAAGGAAATGAAATGGGCATCGAAAAAACAGGATTGGACATTTCATCGATCCACAAGGGAAAAATTCCCAATGACGTCGACCAACTGCTCCACACTCTTAGCTCCTCATTGCCGGATGTGGAGAACGCTTGTGGTGTGGGTGACCTGAGACCGCCGAGCGTCGAAGACATCATGCAAGTCTTCAAGTCGATGGAAAGCGGTGATAAGGTGAACAACACGCCTAACGATTTATGCGGTGAGAACGAGGAAATCTTCCCCATGCCCGGGACCGATTTAACCAACAACCTGTCGTCTTTTGAGAAGGAGCTGTTGGAAAACGTCGATGTCATGAACATGAGTATTGAAGATCAACACGAGGATATGGAAACGGTCGACAAACAGAAGGAATCTCAAGCTAAGGATATGTTAAAAGAGTTAGTCTCGAGACAGGCGAGGAACGAACGGCGACTGGACTTCATCCGGAGGAGAATACACAAAGTTAAATCTCGGGTGATGTGTCAACATGTTAGCGGCGAGATCGCCGGGGTTTTCGAGAACGTCCACAGATTACTCAAGAAGGACGAGCCCTTGAAGCAGGATTCTCTGATAGCACCGAGTTTGCTTTCGACCAGCGCCGGATCTGAGTATTTGAAACCGATGTCGCTGAACTCGGCGAAAACGCTGGTGAGGAAACTCGACACGACGATGACCCTTCAAAGCAGCGCAGCTGCGAAGCAGACCAAATCTGTTTTGAGGTATTACGGCTCTGTACCGCCCGAACCATCTACATTCCGCAACAGTATAAGTAGTCTTATCAAAGTACCTTCATGGCCGATAGAAAGTAAGAAAGAGCTACAAAAGGTTTCGAATCAGTTATCAACGCAGATAAGCATCGTGCAGCACGAAGTCGATTCTGAGGCTACGGAGAGCAGTTCCGGTGGGGAGAGTTCTGATGAGTTGTGTAATTACACGAATCCCCATCAGCAGTATCTTGCAATGTGAGTATAATTAATAATCTCTAATTTATTATTTGTATGGTAATTGTCTTTTGGGTACAGTTAATTGACCAGACTGGTCGACTGGTCAGTTGTGACAATTAACACCTCAGGTTGGGCAATCAATCACCTGAGGTGTTAATTTGTAGTCAGCGCCGTTCCAAAATTGAAAAATGAAATTCAGTTTTAGTTTCATGGACTAATAAAGTACTTGTCAAAATTTGCTTATAAAAATACTTGTGTTTCTAGTATTTTACTACTTACTGAACTGTTAATTAAAATTTACATTAATAGTAATGAATTTTGTGGATCATTTTAGATTTAAATAAAAATGTCAATAAAGTCTTGAGTCACCTAGCTGATGAACTCCTAAATTGTCGAAATGAAGGTGATGATATAAAGATCATAAATGTGATTTATAATTAGGTTACACATTAGGTACAGAATTTCATGTCTGAAATTGAACAACATTACTATATTACGCGACTTTCTAAGTCAATGACCTATGTTTGTAATTTTTGTACAAAGCAAATCAAGTAGTAAAGGTCGCATTATCGCGAATTTGGTTAAAATTATAATAAAAAAGTATATGTATACTAATATTATGGAACAAACAATATGGAATGAATAAGAGCAAGGTTAAATTTTAAACAGCATACAATTTGATAAACACCAGGTTGTGGTCTTTTACCTTGAAGTGAATGAGAAACGATTTTGAGCCTGCGATGAAAAAATCTTAAAAAATTATTGCCTTCAGTTACTAATCTATTAAACTGTATAAGTTTACGAATTTCATATACTGTTTAAAACACTACGAGTTTATTTTAGTAAAAGGCAGCTAAGAGTAGTCTTATATTGTTTTCTATTTAGTTTTTATTTTTAAGTTGTGACACAAATATTTTGTCACTTGAGATTTCGACTAATTAACTCCCACCGAACAGCATAATGGGAATTTTAGAAAGGTTACATTTTCATGGTAGGTTTTCTATGAGATTAATTGGAATTTTAACAGCTTTGGGACCTATCATAATACTATTAAACTTATGTGGCATCCCAGAAAGTGTCAAGTTTTCAACGAAAAATTCAAAACTCCCAAATTACTTATTTAGTATCGGAATTGTTCTAGACTACCAAGAAACGCTTAAAAGTTATAAATAAACAGTATGAACTATACAATAATATGAATCCGCCCAGAAAAGCGTATAAACGGCCCTCTGAGGATTCCATTTAAATTATAATTACAAATTTTGAAATTCTATTGTTGAAACTCTATAGATGTGGTATCAGAGGTGTAGCTATTGATTTGATTAAGTCATACTTGACAAACAGGAAGCAAAGGGTAATATTGGAAAATAGATATAGTGACTGGAATAATGTTAGAATGGGTGTTCCCCAGGGAAGCATCCTGGGACCACTACCCTTTCTTATGTATATAAATGATGTATTTGAAACGAAGCCTGAGGGTACTGTATTGTCTTTTGCAGATGACACTTTTGTCATAGGGCCGGTTGTAGATGCGCAGTTCAATGCAGGTTCTATTTTGAACCAAGTTCAAATATAAATTTGTGTTGTAGATGAGTCACTCACTGTTGAACCTGGGTTCAAACCAAGTTCAATTTGAGGGAACAATGACCAGTGTTTAGCGAGGGTTCAAGTAAGGTTCAAGAAATTTGACAGTTGACAATTAGATATAATGTCTATCTGGAAAGTGGGTTAGGTAATGATTTGCTGATAATTTACCGAAATGAACGCGTTATTAGAGGAATTAACAGATGATGAAGACTTCATGGAGGTTGCGATTGGTGTCTTGCATCCTAGAAGACCGCAAGTGTTGCGAAACAGGCCCACTCATTTCGAAATATGGTCTGACCATAGTTATACACCAACACCTTTATTTTAACTTAATTACTACATGCTCCCTACAACATTTAAATAATTTAATGGAAATTCTTCTGGAATACAAAAATAAAGTACCAAACCAAAATAAATTATGTGTATATCTATTGATCACATACCTTTGGCACAACAAAAGCAAAGAAAATATAAACTTTAACACACTGAAAAGTTACCTTCGTCCTTCGATCACGTTCAGTCTTTAGAATTTTATAGGTTATAACACCAAATGTTTCCCACCGAAACGCCCATTATGTACAAAACCCTAATTTTTTTATCGATCCATGTACCTTAAAATCGTTTAACAGATTTTATTTTATGAAATCAGGTTGACCAACACAACTTGAACATCGTTCTACAGAACCACTGTTGAACTTCTGTTCTACAACAAAGCTTTTATTGAACTCGGTTCAAAGTTGAACGCTGGTTCAATTGAACTTACGTTGAACTACAACATCTACAACTGGGCCTTAGTCTCTGAACGAACATGGGAGGAGACTATGACTAAAATAAATACAATATTGGATAAAATGTGTAAATGGTTGAAGAAAAACAAACTCTCTCTTAATTTAGAGAAATGTGTCTGTATAACATTTGCAAATGGGGTCGATATGCTACCACAAAACGTTAACATAATTATGAATGGTTAAAGTGTGAATAGTTTATCACACAAAGTATCTAGGACTGTATGTTGATTGTCTTGTGAACTGGTCACATCATATACATATAATTAAAACAGTAAGATATATACTTTTTATATTAAAAAAAAAATAAGAAAGATTTTGAGTACTGAAAGCCTCATTGAAATTTTTACCCTTTTCAATAGTGTCGCTTCTTGTGGAATAATAGCCTGGGGTTCTGCTTATGAGAATGCAGTATCTCCTTTAGTAAATTTACAAAAATGAATATTAAAAATTATATTCAAAGGTAAACCTGGACAAAATGTATTAAAAGGAATACTAAATGTTAAACAAAAATATTCACTAAATATACTAATGTATACTTAAAAATGCTATCAAAAAATATACAAATAATAAAAAAAAAACAATAAAGAATTGGCTATCTGAAAGCCCTTTTATAAGAAAAAAATGCTTATACTCGAAAACAAATACCTAACAAATAAAAATAATCCGACAATATAATTAAGTATCCAAGACCGTGCACAGGTATATTTTAATTCCTCCTGTGGACGTCAGTATAGGTAGAATTATATACTATTGTAAAAATATTTTACTACTATATTGATGTACTATGTACTTGGAAATAAATAAATAAATAATCACACTAATCTTAGGATGTATTATAGGCAGGCCTTTTTCCTTTTGATTTTCAAAAGCAACTGTTCTTTCGTTTTCTCATTCAAAAAAGAACTACTGATAACAATTTAAAAATTCGAGAAGACCCATGAAGGGAGATATCGGCCCTAAAGTGAGAGTGTACTATAATTATAAACTTTATGAACTAAAGTATGTCACTAATATTAGCTGTACTACTTAAATACAACTGATTCACTTAATTTATTCTTGTGATTGAAATCTTAACCATTTCAACAGTTTTGGATAATCTCCAAGTCATTTGCAATGCTGCTCTAACTGTCCCCGATTCACTTTTAACTGCAACATGGTGTGAAAATTGGCATTGTCGAAATCTTACAGCCAGAAGAGGGCGTTATGGAAGTATTCCACGGAGCGTGCCGCCATAGCGACCCGATGGACGTGGTTGCAGGCCCAAGTGTCAGATCTGGAGTACCGCATCAGGCAGCACACGGAGCTACAGAAGCAGATCCGCCTGTCCAAGGGCGCCGTACAGTTGGGAGGGGCGAGCCCTCCGTACTGCCCCGTCTCCTCGACGCCCCCTCCGCTCACCCCGGTGAACGGCTACCGCGGGCAGCTGCCGGGGAGCTCGCTCATCTCGAAGACGCCGTCGCCGACGACGACGGATGAGGCGTCCCAGGACTATCAGTGCTCCAGGACTAGACCCCTGGTGGGGTTCAAGAAGAGGAAGTTGATGAAGCTCTCCGGTATGCACTCGTTCTCGAAGATGACCTCCAAGCCGTGTACTGTCAGGTGCGGTTGTGTTCCGAGTGATATGTGTGTGCTTTGTATGGGACGGACTGAGCCGTTGAAGCCGAGAGAGCCGTCAGAGACTATGGGCAGGTCGGAGAGGATGGGACTGACGGACCCGATGTTCCATCCGGTTTTATCTCTACCTGAAGGTAGGGTGATCGCTTTAATATTTATTTATTTGACCAAAGTAATACAAACTTTACGAAAGTTACATGGGTGTCCCCATTTACAATTGCAACCCTGCAGAGGGATATTTTTATGCACATATTATTTCTTAGAAATTTCCCTATGTGGCACAGATTATTCTTACCACTTAATTTTGAAGCTCAGCCTAAAGAGTATATAGTTGAACCACTCGTTTCTTATCTATGAAACACATACTGTTTTAATGGATCAGCTCTCAGCAGGTGAATTAATACTGTGAGGGATTACTGGTTCGATCAACCAGGAATTGTTCTAAATTACTTTATTTTCATGTTGTATCTCATAATTTCTGATCAATGTAACAATCAGATATAATGCTAGTCAATAATGAAAGCAATGTTGACAAATATCCTGTTTTAAAAACATCACTTATCCATTGAATTCGAACGACTCTATGAAGTGTATAAATTGTATATTTTTTGACAAATGTACTTCTTATTTATTTTTGGTTTGTTTGCAAATTTTAACATACAATACATTTGGGCTCTTAGGGAACGAGTGGAAAGAGTGTCAAAAAGGTACTTTTAAAAACCTTACTTACATTTAACGTCGGTTTATTAAGTTTTCTGAAAAATGTCTATTAACAACTTTAAGTACAGTGTAACCTTGGTTATCCGAACTAATTAATGCATGTCACTGTTCGGTTAATGATTTATTCGGATAATCAAAATAAAATGCCGAATGATATAAAAATCGTTAATATATATCTCAATGTAAAATGAAATACAATTTTAATGCAATAAAAATCTTTCGAAGGTAACAAATATAAATAAAAATATACATTCTTTCATACAATAAAAAAAGTTGATACATTCTACCAGAAACGTTAGTGCACATTTTACTTAAAAAATCTGTAATTTTCTGTTGTTTAACATTTCTCATTTGCAACTTATTTGCTCTGCTTTGCATCGCTTCTAAAAGAATGATGTGGCTGGAATCTTCTCCATGGTCCTTTGCCCACTGTATGCATTTAGCAAAGTTATTTACCGCTTCTCCGTGTGTCATTCTGTCACTGTCACTCTCTTCTTCACTCTCTTCCTCCATTTAGTCAAAATTCTTCACACTCTCCAATATGTCGCTGTCATCTATCCTTTCTACGTCTTCATCGCCCAAGGTCCATCTTTTAATTTCTTCATTTGTAGGAGCATCCGATATGTTTTTCGTAAGTTCCACTATCTCGTTTATTTCATTCACTTCTGATGTTATAGCTTGTCGCAATGCAGAGAGAGGGATCAAATCTTCATCATCGAATGAATCTAACAATCCTGGGGACAGGAGTTGCTGCCAAGAACTTTCAGATCAGTCTTCACGTTCTGTCAAGCCTCTGCCGGTTCAAACTTCAAACACGACATCTTTGACTGTGACTTTCTTCAGTTCCTCTGCAATATTTCCAAGAGTCCTCACTATCTTCTTCAAAAGATTCTTTCTGTAGTAGAGTTTTATAGCTTGGATCACATTCTGATCCATTGGCGGAAGAAATGTGGCAGAAATTTGTGAGTCGTCACTAGCTAAGCTCTAGCGATTTAAGTTCGGTTAATCAAGAGTAGTTCGGATAATAAATGCCAATTTGATGCATTCGAATAAGCGGGTATTCGGATAAACGCGTGTTCGGATAACCAAGGTTACACTGTAATTGGTAAAGGAGTTCGAAGGTGCTGTCAGGCCTTTAAAGGATCTAAAATGTTTTTAAATGGGAAACATCGCCAATTGGTCATTATTGACATTACTCAAGACATATGTCACAGGGATGTTGCGTTAAAGATTTTCTCAACAAATAATCAGATAAATAGACAAAATATTTCCTTCTACCATTGTGACATTTTTGTAATCTGTTGAATAAGTCTACAAAATCAATTTTTTTTTCCTGTGGCAAGTTCACAAATTAGTTATGTTCTTGGCGTTACAGGACGCGTTCTGTGTTCCAACAGAACTTTAGAACTTAGGGCGGTATCCACAGTCGTTCCATAAATATAATGTTTCTTTAAAAATAAGGACGAATTTTGTTGAGATACTCAATGCATATCAGAGTCGTCCTTTAAGGCGGCCTTTATAAAGGGAAGGTAGTTGATGCGGCAACACTGTCAGATAGGCCATGTTACATATACAACAGAGTTGGACTAGCTGCCATGTCCTATATTTCATTTTATGTGACCATTTTTCTGCTAGAGCTAATCTACGGTTTTTCGAGTATCTACGGTTAATCGAATCAGATACGTAGATCGAAATAGTTCTGCAATGGAAAAGGGAAGACTATCTCACTTTTCAGTCATTGAAAAAGCGTTATTACCTAATTGAGTTGAATGCGGAAAAAAAAACTTGTTGGAAAATAGAAAGAGAGACGCGGTATGCAACCAAGAAAAAATGCAAAAAAATACTTTAAACTCAAATATTTATGTATAAAGTTACCTGAAAACTGTTACTTGTATAAAACACAATGCAATTAACAGTTGCAAAATGGGCAATATCGGAAGTCCTGGGTTATCATTCCTTGTCAATTTCTCAATAATACGAGGTAACAAAATGTTCGTAGTTACCCTTTTACAAAACGTGTACCGTATAAAGTGTTCTTCAGGATAATTTTCTATGGGGTTTTCAGTATCCCTGATGTATTTCCTTGGTAAAGGAACCACTATTTCATCTATAGTCCGTCGCGATTTATTTGAGACATGAATTGTGGTATGTCTTTACTGGTTTACCTGAACCCTGATCATAAAAGATCATAAACGAAGAAGAGGTTTAAAAATTGTTATCTACTTCTTATGGCAGGATGTTTACAATAATTTGCATACAGTAATGGACCGTACTTAGATATTAACAAAGGCTTTAATTTAAGAACTTATAATAAATATTCCCATTGATGAGTTATGGGGAAAATTGCATTGAAAAGAGTAATATTTATCTTAACGGCAGGTTATATGTACTTACATATTAACTAACCATACCTATTATAGCGTTCGCAGACACAAATATGTAAATAGGTACCTCTAGTATTACACCTGTTCAATAATTTAAAAAATATATATATTCTACATGCAGTAGCTATTTTATTAAAAATAATGTAACAGATATTTCTTACGTATTGTACCTATGTGTAATATATGAAAATTTTGTTAATGTAGTACACTGTTTTTTTTTTACAAATTTGCCATTTAACTATGAAATTCAGAAAACGCAAACGCAACCAATTAAATTGTCTGTGATCATTTTAAAATTCCGGTACGGTCCATATATCCAAATTGGCAGCATTTCTAAACAATCTCCTAATCGGCAAAAAACCACTTTCGTCCCATTTATCACATAATTTTGGAAGGTTTATGGGGGGGTCTTGTACCACCTTTACTGTAATCTTGTCTCAAATTATTTGCAACGGACTATACTGCATCTTCAAACAAGTAATCCAACTCCTCCATTTTGAATGTAACAAGAATGAATTCACCACTACAAACACTGTCTGAATCTTTCGCATTGTCAATATACTATGTTTAAGGTTAGAAAACCGGCCTAAAGGGACGCCATTAGCTTTCTTAAATAAAGGAAGCGAATTTCACTTATTGCGCATGCACCAATTAAAGGACGCCTTAGGATTTGGACTATGAAATGCAAATATCGATTAAAAGCGACCCTCAAGGCTTCCTTGTTCCTTAGTGTCGTCTGTTAATGGACCTTATTCTCGAGTGAATATTTTCTTGGCACATGCTTATTAAAAAATTCATTACTAGGTTTGGGACCGTTTGTAAAGTGCTTCTCGGTGCAAACCTTATGAAGTGACTTCCATTTGGTCCATAACATTTTAAAGTGTCGAGCTCCCCTAATAGTCCAGTAAATGAAAGCCGATAAACTCCAAAACCTGGGATAAATTCTGCAAAAGGATGAAACTGGGGGCAATTGTAGGTCTCAACTGGGTCTTCCGAAATACGGAAAGTTGTAGATTCTTCGGGTCCTGGAACATGGTAAAAAATGGTCCTCAAGTTCAAAAAATCAGTTTTCAGCCAATGTCTCCGAGAATATGGCATTTAGAGAATTTTTCTTTAGGTACAAAAGGAAGATCAGTTCATTAGCTACAAAAATGATCCTTATAACTTTTTCCGAAAACTCGACAGTTTTCGAGACAACGGCTCCGAAACAGCCGATAACAGCCCTTTACTTGTTGCTCCTGCTCTGAATCCAGGAGAGCAAATTCGAGAAATGGAGACAAAAGCGGGCGGACAAATTGTCCAATAACTCGAGTAAAAATGGATATTTTTTGATGATTCAAAATTCACGTGAAAGAGAAAACCCACAGCTAGGGTATCCTGGGTCTCGGGCATCGTTTTTATTTTTCTTGAATGTTGGAAACCTAGGCTAAATTTTTTCTGCTTCGATATCTCTCGACTTTTAGAAAAATCATCCATATTTTAATAAATAATAGTAATTTAGTCGTGTCTTTCTTGATAATGGGTCTCCAAACTCTATCGAAGGAGCCCATAAGGGTTGTTTCATTTTCTTTCTTTTGCATCCCAATAAAAAGTAACTTTGAATATGTTGATTTTTTGACATTTCCGGAGTTTTGAAAGTTGGTTGGCAAGAATGTTGAAGTTAGCACAAAAAACGAAGAAACCATTGGAAAGGGGGCATTTCAAGCATTTCAGTGATGTGCATTGCGAACCGATACGATGATTCATAATTTTTTAATACCCGATTGATGCCACAAATGTCAAAAAATCAACATATTCAAAGTTACTTTTTATTGGGATGCACAAGAAAGAAAATGAAACAACCTTTATGGGCTCCTTCGATAGGTTCTGGAGACCCATTATCAAGAAAGACCTGACTAAATTACTATTATTCATTAAAATATGGATGAATTTTCTAAAAATCGAGAAACATCGAAAAAGAACACTTTAGCCTGGGTTTACAATATTCAAGAAAAATAAAAACGATGCCCGACACCCAGTATACCATAGCTATGGGTTTTCTCTTTCACGTGAATTTTGAATCATCAAAAAGTATCCATTTCTACTTGAGTTATTGGACAATTTGTCCGCCCGCTTATGTCTTCATTTCTCGAATTTGCTCTCCTTGATTCAGGACAGGTGCAGCAAGTAATGGGCTCGTTTCGGGGACGTTATCTCGAAAACAGTCGAGTTTTTGGAAAAGTCGTAAGGACCATTTTTATAGCTAATGAATATGATCTTCCTTTTGTATCTAAACAAAAATTCTATAAATGCCATATTCTCGGAGATATAGGCTAAAAACGTATTTTTGGAACTTGAGGACCATTTTTTACCATGTTCCGGGACCCTGAGAATCTACTACTTTCCGTATTTCGAAAGACCCAGTTGAGACCTAAAATTGCCCCCGACTTCATCCCCTTGCAGAATTTAACCTAGGTTTTTTCCTGCATTTACTGGACTATAATGATAAATTTTAATGTATTCGTTTACATTTTTACCATCTATTGGTGTCTTTTAAATCTTGGAATAAATTGACCATAATGGTTTCAAAGAATACTTGGTTATCAGTACATAGTATTGATATACACATCATAGATCCTATGGTTGATTATGGTATAATCTGTATTGACCAGTACATAGAATTGGTTGCCAGATTTCGAAATTATTTAAATTTATAGCATCAGTTTATCAGTATCATAAATTGTGCAGTCGCTTTTGCCACATTTGCTTCCTTTATTGAAACTGTTCTTTTCTTGGGAACTTTTAGAGGGGAATATTGAAAAAAAAATCTTGTTTTTTAAAATGGTTTTAAACACCCTAAAGGGCTACCTTGTATAATTAACTCGTGGAGAGGGAGGGTTAAAACAGGAATGGGTCTCATAAAATAAGTAAGAAAAGGGCCGGGTGGTCCAACTGTATCCGACTGTGCTAGAATGACTATTTTTATTAAGCGTGAGATAACATCCATACTACTTTTAATCATTGAAAAGTTTTACTTGATATAGGTAAACAACTTATTTGTAGAATTCGAGCACTGTATCAAACACATATGTACTACATATGTTCATTCTGCTGGGAAGGCGAAATTTATTTGGCAAGCTACTCTTTACTGCTTAACTGTCTCGGAAATTGACGCAAGTGAAACAGTAACAGGGTTTTGTCAATTGAATAAATTGTAAAATCACCACAAAAATAGTAATACCAAAGAAGCCCTGAATCAGTTATGTTAAAAATAAAGCTACTTGAAAGTGTAGCACAGTAAAAGTGTTAAAATTATAATTGTATAGGTTTCAGTTGGGATAAGGGTTCTTTAACAAAGTTTATATGGCTACCTTTATGATTTTAGAAGACCACATCGAAAGACTGAATTCTCAAATTTAAATAAATTTGGTATTTTTTTAACCACTTTTGATATAGCTTCATTGTGGTTTGCACATTATTACAATTTTCTAACTTTCTAACTTACTAACTTACCGATTATTACCGATTACCAAATTATTGAATTTGGTATTGAAAGTACAAGTCATTACACTAGGGTTTTTACAGAGTTTAAAGTTTAATATGTGTTTATTAGTATGAAGCAGTCTACTATTGAAACTTCGTTAGTTATATTTATTGTAGATAGCAATCCTTTCATTATCAAACAGGAATGTAAAATAATTTTTTTAATTACATAACAGTAATCTGCAACAAGTACTAATAATTTTTAGCGATTTGCATGAAGTCATATGTATAATGACTATGTATACCTACCTATATGACTTCATATTGGATATATGAACGCATGTTGATGTTAATTTACCTTGGTGGATGTAAGGGACTTAATTAAGTACACTTATCAATGTGAATTCACTTAAATCTAATCTTTTAAAATAGCCTTTTGTTAAAAAACCATTCTTTTATATTTTGGCCCTCTTTTCTTTTCACTTTAATTTTGTGTTTTAAAATGTTGATATAATATGTTATTGTGACTATTCAACAGATACTTCTGAACATGCTCATATGGAAGCTTTAATGAAAATACCGGAATGGCAGATGAGGAGTAATCGAATGAAGACTGCGAAGGGTCTGTTAAAGGATTCCAAATCATTAGAACATAAGTCAAAAAAATTAGAACATCGTAAGAAATACACGCGCCTGTTGAAACCTAGTACAATGAATGCACTTTCTGCAAGTAAGTACTATCTGTACTGTCTATAAGAATTTTTGTTTTTTCATTTAATCGTCTTAACGCATTCTAGAACTCAAAAATAAAATGAGAGGTCGTAAGCCCGGGAGACGATCACACTCTCTGACCCGACTACATAAGAAGAGACCAGATAAAGATGTAAGTGACCCGATGAGTTCAGTTCCTTCTGATATAGGAGATGAGGAAGTGGAATCTATCGGGAACAACAGCAGTGCTGGCATCAGATCTTTAGACTCTCCAAATTTATCGCCTTTACTACAAATCCCATCAATCTCGAGCCTGAAGAGGAATCGGATACATTCTTATTCTTATGATATCGACAACATTGTTATCCCTTATAGTGTAGCAGCTTCTACGAGAGTAGAGAAATTACAGTATAAGGAAATATTAACTCCAAAGTAAGTGGTGTTTGGTTATTGGATTTTTTGTTGGTATATAATCGTGTTGTTCTAGGTGGAGAATCGCAGATCCAGATTATGATAGCATGTTTAACAATAAAAATGATGCTTTTAACGATTTTAGTCATGACAGTGATGTAAGTATTTTTTTTATGTATTAATTTTGTGATAGTTAACTTTCATTGTATCTACATATCCGTTTGTGCCAAAAATATGTTCCAAAATGTTTTAGGTCTTTTGGCAATATTCCATCGAGCCACTTTTTTCTCATTTTAAACCGATTGATGCCGGGATTTAGTAGATTTTCTTTCAAGTCTCATGACTAAATCATTTGAATTTAGTGTATTTGAATACATATCTTAATGAATAGGCACAGTTGTTAAAGTTGATGTTTAGAAGTGCGGTAAAGATTGATTTAAAAATATTTACAAAATTGAGGGCATACCAATCAAATTTAAGTTTTATATCACAAATTTCCTATTTTACTATAATTTTAAATTAAATACATTCTGGACATAATTTGTTACCTTAATAGTAACAAAATTTTATAACATGCTTGTTTTTATCCATCTGTCTGGTGTTGTTTTTCCACATTGTGTAATTCTAGAATTAAGTGTATCACTTGACAATCTTGTATAACACTCCAGAGGAGATAACTTTGGTGACATTGCATGTAGGGAGCTGTTATTATTTTAAATGGTTTCAAATGTCATGTGGAATAAGAGTGGCTTTTCCTTTTGAAGTACAACCTGTATTAATGTTTTTAACAAACCATTACTGTTAGGAAATCGAGATTATTTACAAGAAGGGGCAATAGTTATGTCTATCCAAAAAGTATCAGTTTGTGTATATCCTACAAGACTTCAGGAAATCGGAAAGTTTCAAACGTGGGATTGTGTCCTAAATCACACTTTAATTTGTAAATTTTTGAAACTATAATTTTTTTAAATAATGCTGAAAATGGCCATTCACAAAAATTCTATAAAACATAAAAGAGAATTGCAAACAGAATTGTGCGGAAAGTTTTATTTATTTGCTCAGGTATTCATTTGTTTTAAAATATTTCTGAGAACATTGTAGATAATAACTTATGAACTACAATATTGTCAATTTTGGAGATACCGACATTTTGAAAAAAAATGCACAATAATCTTATGGTTGAAAGATAATAAATTAGATATCAGATCAAGAACTTTTTCTAACTTACACATTTCGAAAATTTTAGTGCATAGTCTATTCTCTTCTAAACTGATAGTGACTATCTTGGAGATTATATTTTACAGTGGAGAAACACAGTCTCCGTCAGTTTTACTGAATTTTCCCATTTTTCCCAAACAGTTTTTCTTTCCGCGCAATTTTCCAGCCTTCGGGAAAGGCTTTTTCGTGAAGGTATTATATGTTGTCTTTTTTTTCTTGTTTGTAGGTTGCGGACTTAATTTAATGTTAGAATTTTTATGATGACACAAGCAATTTCTGAAAACGGTCATGCTTTATTTTTTAATTGAATATGATCATTTATTGTTATTTTCCAGAATTTATTTCATGTGTAATTGTAGTTCAGAATGAAATTTGTATCTAAAAACAGGATTCACTATTAAAACAATAGTATGATTCATAGAAGGTAATAAATAGGCTATTGTCAGATAAGAGAAGGTTTAAAATTTAAACAACACCACACAAGCAATTTTTATCTATGTGTACTGCACGTAGGTTTTATTTTTGAACCTGTCTGATTATTAAATGAACTTGTTTTTAGATAAAACTTTAAAATATCTTTTAAATAAGGGCATAAATAAAGTTTCTCCCTTTACATAAATTGAGTTTTTGATGTAGGGCCTAAAGAAAAGTCCCATGAAGTTAGAACTATGTGGGAAATGGCGGCTTATTTCTCCATTTACGAAAGAGAAAAAATTATAATCTTAGTAAATACGAATTTTGTAAATAACAAATATTTCTGTTATCAATATCTAAAATGTACATAACTGTGAACGTTGCAGACTGAGGATCTCTCCGAGGAGGCCGTGACGTCCCGTCACGACCGTTGCGAGCACGAGGAAAAGAAAAGGTTCCTGAGCTACCTGAAGTTGCCGGCGGGATACGGTCGCACCCGTTCCCACAAGCGTACCGACAGCAGGGCGGAGTCGAGCGGTGCGAACACGCCCGACCCGATGTCGCCGCACAACATGGACGCGCAGGACAGCAGCGTGAACTCCCCGATGACGTCGCCGCCGGCAACGCCGCTGTCGATCCCCCTGGAGGACAACGGTACGCTGCCCTCGATCGCCGTGCTCCGCAGGAGGACGATCTCGCAGTCTCGATACGCCAAAGACAGGGAGGTCAGGGAGGAGGTGCAGGGCGGCGCCGTTGAGGAGGTCGAGGTAAATTCAGGAGTCGATTGAAGCGGTTTATTTTTTTTGTATGAATAAATCGATAATGCCATATGGTCCTCAGACAAATAACTTAAGCTGGACAAGACTGTTTATAAATATTTGTGCCAACAATTCGCTACATTGTACGGTCAGAGCGTAATAGCTTTGGACAGTAGGTTCACAGAGTTGTCATGTTCTAGACATGTTCTGCACATGTACTTATTGTAGGTTTCTTTGGGTTTTTGGCGTGTTGCATTTTAATTCACCTTTATTGAAAAAGTCAGCAACATCCATTTCTTCCCGAGTCTGGAAGGCGAGTCCCTTTCCCTCTATGTTACACAATCATCCTCATACTTTGCTTGCTCAAGTACCTACGCACTTGCTACGAGGTGTGAAAAGAAAAGGGCATCATCATTTGTGGTCTGTTTCACATTATGAAAATGTTTCACATTAGTGTGGACACACGTCTACACTATATAAATTCTCATATAATTAAAACACTAAATTGCATCCTTACACATTCTTACATAATCAGTAATGTGCACTAAACGTAATTTGCGTTTATTTTGCCACAGATTTAATTTTTTTTTTTCATAATTCACATTACATACATTGACAAGTGTGTGTTGTGGCCAGGTGAGGTATGTTGAGGTATTGTGTTGTATTATGTTGTATTTTATTGTGTTGTTATTTTGTCTTTGTCAAATTTTGTGCCACCTGTACAAAGTAGGACATTGACAATCAGAAATGATTATGACACAACAACTGAGCACAACGATTATAGACTACCAGGATTGCTCAGTTCGCCAAATCTGTCTGGCAAACTCTGTGACGTCACCACTGATTATGGACAGAAGATATAGGTTTTTATTCATTTTACTGTAGTATACAGTAAGATTTATCATTGTAAACTGTACGGTTTACGTACATACTATACGTAATCCATATTTACGTATGATATCCACATCACGTCATCCACAGATCAACACGTAAACGCACTTCAGCACCGGTGGTGACGTCACAAAACTGTCCAACATTGGTCAAATGTAAGTGAGCAATCCTGGTTTAGTCTATAATCGTTAAACTGAGCATCCCTTCTCTCTTCTCTCAGGCTTTCACGCCCACGCCTCGTGTTCTTGTGCTTCTGATTGATTCACAAATTGTCATTGTCATACTCTGACAGATGGCACCAAATTTGAATTACAGTGATATGTCACCTCCGAAATAAATCACTTTTTTCTTCCTTCTTCCATAGCACACCATGTACTTTTTTATGTACAAGAAAACTACATACTTCAATACTTCAACAGAACCTGTCATCGTATCATACATACCTCAATGTTTACTGTTTTACACAGCTGATAGTTAAGAAATATTGTTTACACGAATTACTAACTGCTTGAAAATGTTCCCCATAAGAATAAAATAGTGTAGACACAATTGCTAAGGGTTACTATCCCATCTCCAAATGCTTGTGTCACACTAATGTTGCGTATTTAGCTTAAAACGTACGAGATTAGAATTGAGCAGCATAGGCATGCCTTCTGTCTGCAGTTAAAATTACATATATTTATGTAGTTAATATGTTATTTTCTCTGTTACCATACTTGTGTATGATATAGGTGTAAACATATAAAACTTAAAGGTATAGAGCTCATTGATACATTAATTATTTCAGATCTCGAACGGAATCAACATATAGAAATATTTGGTCATCTCACTTGGGACTGACAGAAAATGCACTCCCCAAGCGAGTCTCAATTACTGAAGGTTATGCATGTAAGGAAATTGTGAAGTGTAAAGAGACCCCTTACCTAATAAAAGTTTATTTTTTTATTCAAACGAGTCAGCGAATGGTTGGTTTGAACAATTCACATTTTGAAGTTCACAAATACCATGCAATGTACAAAACCTTTGTGACCGGCAATCCAAACATAATAATTGTTTTTGTGTACTTTCTAATTAATAAATCTTGTTAATTAAATTACTTCGATTTTCCCTACGCCATTGCACATTCGCATTTTGCGAATTATGCTGTTTTGCTATTAGGTACACAAGTCCATCCCCACTCCCATTCCCCTCTTATCATACTTAATATTGGCAAGCGTTACACAATACTCTATGAATGAACTGTTTCGTCCATCTTAAGTTATCTGTCTGAGTTATGATCCAATTTCTCGAACTAAATCCCCTCTTTAGGTGACGCCCTTCGAGAAACGAATGTTCCCCATAGACGACGAGACCTTCGAGACGATGATGCAGAGCATGCCGGAGAACCACCAGTTCCAGACCAACGCGAGATCGCAGGATTCGGTCGATATGGATAGCTACACGAATTACCTGGATCAGGGGATGGATTCCCCGGGTACCGAGTCGACGGAGTCTGCGATTGGCGACGGCGAAGAGGATCCGAACGATCCAGAGTGGATTGACATGGAGAGGGCCACTAGGGACAAACACAAGCGATAGGATTGGTCCATGTCTCATGGTAACTATGTGTGTGAAAGAGTGGGGAGGGGAGGGGGATTTGTATAAGAAAGGAATTTTATTGACTCTCATAATTAGAAATTTCTACCCTTTAATTAAATAACTAACAAGACAGTAAAACCAATTTACATCAGTTAATTCCAGATCAAAGCCAAAAATCTTCTTTACGTCATAGAAAGTGGATCACAAGTTATCTCCTTTACTTCACTTTACTGTATTTTATTTACACTTGGTGTACCGTTTTATATATACACCAGTTATATATTTTGCAGTAAAAATAATGTATTTTTCCTACAGTTTTTTAGTGGATTCAATCAATTCCTCTGATAAGGTATTATACATACCTATTAACCTTTTTATGTAAAGACAAAGGGAGAATATCTGATTGTTTAAATAAACAATTGTTAATAATTATGTATCATGCATAATGATCACTATTTTTTCTGAGATATGAATAGTTCTTTGGCTGTAGATAAATCCTATGTTGTAAATAACAGTGAAATAATGCAAAGTACACTTAGTAATTTAGTCAAAAAAAAACAATTGTATTACTTTTTATTGAATCATTGAATTTTTTTACTTTCAGATGTGGAACAATTTATCCATGCTGCTTATGTCAGGATCACCACGGTATATTATCTTATTTAAGTTATTTGTTATGTAAATTTTATAGAATTTCTCATTAGAAGCCCACTAACCGTAATTCAATAAGGCTTCGAATTTTGTATTAATGTAAGGATCTGTGATTGTCGTCGATATATGTAGTCAATACTGTTGTTGCTTTTTAGTATTGAATGGTAACCATAAAAGCAAAATACAGAATTCAAAGCTTTTCGATTTGTTACATTTCTTATGTTTGTTTTTTAAAAAATTGATCAAATATTTTCTATTGCGTTGTTGTTTTGGAAAGTATGTAACAGGCATTCTGTATTACTACTATTTTAGGGGGCCTAACTTCAAAATACCTTTTGGAATATGTTCAATTACTTGGGAGGTGTTCCGTAAAGTTTATGGCAATGCCTGTTACATATTGAAGAATATGTGCAAACAGCATGTTAACCTTCAAATGAATTAATTATAGAAAAAATGTTACAATTATGATTAGAAACATAATTACATCTTAATTGAGACATTAGGACGTTTTACTGTACATTTGAAGTTGTCTTAAAATACATACATTTCACATTATTAATGTTTTAAGGATGTTATAGCAAAATAATCACTGTCGCCCGCTGCGGTGCTGCTATATTTCACATAAACAATGCACTCGTGCAAGGATAAAACTATTCTTTTAAATATAATCGTTGTTTTATCCATGTGGAGCACAAAACAATACCACAATGAAGGGCCAGCAGACTGATTTGTCTAAACTGAATTTACTTCAGAAAAATTCTTTAACCTACCGAATTTTACTTTATCTATGATAATAGGTTCATTTGTAAATGTTTTATGATGAATTGGATTATTTCTTTTAATTTGGGTTTTGATGTATATAATTTTGTTTGGGTTCAATGTTTCTGTATTGTTTGGATTGACAGTTCAAATTTATTGAATAATTTTTTTTTTAAATCATATGGACCATGATTCAATCTAGTTAAATTATTTGGATTTGTGTGTACTTTAAGAGCCTACTGTCAGTTTTCCAAAATTCTTTCAGTTAAAAAGACCGCATACATTTAGTGCAAATATATATGTAACGTTTTGGTGATCAGCAGCATTTAAAGATTTATCTGTGAAAAAAATTGTTAAAAATTGTAATTGTACTCTTCATAAGAGTAAAACACTTGTATTATAGTTTATAAATTAAGAAAGTGTTATTGTATTCTTAATTTTGTTTAAAATAGTTTTGTATGTTTACTAAAGTTCTAGTGTAACTTTAAATCTTGTAAATTATATAAATAATAAAAATTAAAAAAGAAAAATATTTATTTTTTGACGCTTATGTAGCCAAAAACAGATGTTAAGTTATCTAGTTGGTACCTAAATTTTTATAAGACAATGTTTTAATATTACTTGAATGAAAATAAACACCTTAGAAGCCACACACATTCTCTTTCATTACAAGATATAAAAAATTTAGGTAAAATTAATAAATTTCATTTGTAGAACAAGTTTTATGTGAAAAATGTGGAATTTCCGGATGCAGGTAGTACAATGCGTTTCAAAATGATTGTCATCTAGTCGGCTGTGGAATTCCTGTGTAAAATACAAAAAAATACTTGTTTTTCTCTGGCAAAAGAAAACGAATTCTGAGTACTTGTCTATTTATAGTATTTGTTTTGGCCCTGAAAAGGACGATTAATTACCATCAGTACTGATTGCCAGTTTCACAATAAATGCTCGAAGTGTCACTTGTCTGAATTAGATAGGTTCAAATCAATAGAACGCGGCATATTAAAAATTACATGCACAGAAATTACAACGCCAACTAGATGACAATCATTTTGAAACACATTGTATTTTTGTAAAAAACCCAAAACTGTTGGCATTTACAGATGTCATCGATAACTATATTACCAGTAATAGGCCGTGAGCAGAGTCCAAAAAAGTGTCTCATAGGAAACCACTTCAAATTTAAAACATAGATTGCCCTTCACGCGAATGACCAAAATGTGCAAGTCTGGCAGCTTTGAAGTGGGGCGTTTAATGGGGGTTTAGTTTAAAAGTCACCCCTAATTGAGGGTGATAAGAAATCAAACAAAATTTGATGGGTTGGTTTGTTCGTGATGCACAATTCACTAAAAAAATTATGCCAGACACATAGGGTGGGTTGGTCACCCCGCCAGACATCACCAAACAGAGCAATTTTAGCGACCCCCTTTGACTGATAGGAAACCGGCTCAAACACTCTATGTGTCTGGTATAATTTTTTTAGTGAACTGTGCATCACGAACAAAGCAACCCATCAAATTTTATTTGGTTTCTTATCGCACTTTGGGAGCCACAATTAGGGGTAACTTTTAACATTACACCCCCATTAAACGCCCCACTTCAAAGCTGCCAGACTTGCACATTTTGGTAATTCGCGTGAAGGGCAATCTATGTTTAAAATTTGAAGTGGTTTCCTGTGAGACACTTTTTTGGACTCGGCTCACGGCCTATAATGGTCATTCCTGTTTATTCTGGCAATATTATTGGACTTCGATATGATGTACCAACTTCATAATATTATAAGCGGCAAAATACTGTTTGGTTGGTCCTTCAGAATATATTTCAAACATGATTGGGTTTATTTGGTAGCTGCATAATGAATCACAAACGATTGCTAAACACCTATATTTCATAATGTTCCAAATAAATTTACAATCAAAAAGGTTCCTCTTACCTAGAGCTGTAAAAAGTAGAAAATTCTTTTAAGTATGTATATACTGGGTAAATAATTAGTACGCTTAAGACCTCTATGCTTGATATATCAACTACTATTTAAGTGCACTTAATACATTCTTAAAATATTTTTTGGAAGGCACTATGAGGACATGAAAATACAAGTACTTTTTGTATAAACATAGCAACATTCATTATCAATCTTGAACAGTACTTCTGAAACTATATTAAATATATAATGGTTTGGGTACTATTTTTATACAGAAGTTTAAAAACTACATGTATTGACATTGATATCAAGGCATTTCTGCTACTTTCATAAGATAATTCAATATACACATATATGACGTAATAATAATGAAATCAAAACATGGAAAATTTTAAATGCTTCTCAGTCTTTGTAGTAGACATAATTTGTTACTGTATAAAAAGTTGCATTACATATTGGTCCAAATAATTTCAATAGAAGGCACTTTTCCTCTAATTTATCACATTTCTAATATCTTACATCATCATAAATAAAACAACTACATAATAATTAATTACTTAACAATACGAAATTCCGGTTTAACTGAAAAATAACTCCGAACTTGTCTGGTAGATATTTGTTGAATCATCAATCAATTCTCAAATTTATTGCTGGTAACTACAGAGTTTACTCGAATATTTGCGTCTTTGTTAACAAATCTGGTCAATAGATGAAGTTGAAATGTTTTTACTGGGGGTAGTGAAAATATTATTTCTGATAGAAATTGTCATATTTACCAGATTGTATATGGAAGAAGAAATTATATACCATTAATGGTACTTTCAAAATACATAATTCACAAGTTCTGTGAATAGAATGTACACATCACTTATCTGGGGATCTACATGATTTTTAATTTTCATGGTGAAATGTTTGAAAACTAAATTCTTAAATTTCAAAATACATTTCATTAGTGTTTTCTGAATGGCACTAAAAGTAGTACATAATTAACCTAAGAGCCCTTACAAAAACATACATAATGTAGTTAAAAAGTAACAAGACTGGTTGGTACCTTTAACGTTCCCAAAAAAACAAATCTTCCAGTACTAGTCTTTTTACTGTTTAACCCTACACATCGATCTGTAAACCTGACCCCTTTCCTATAAAAAAATTATGTTTTGTGCAACATTTTTTTGGCAGCTCGAATGAGTGGAGTGAGAGTCCTCAGCTCCATGCGAATTTTCAGAAATTCGTGATTGAGCAGATCCGTCGCACTCGCGCGCTTGTCCACATCGACTTGCAGACATGAATTAATGAAGTTCTGTAATACGCTGGAGATCTCAGCCCATCGCATAATCTTCGGACGGCCGTTAGCTGTAATAAGATACAGTGCCCTCAGTGGAGGTTCTCGTAAGTACGGGGGTTCCCCATCCAACATCTCCACGATCATGATACCTAAGGACCAGACGTCCACCTTTTTCCCATATTTTTGTCTAGTTACGACCTCTGGCGCCATCCAGTATGGCGTCCCAACCATCGTTTCCCTTTGTTCGTTCCCGACGACATTAGCGCAGAACCCGAAGTCGGTTACTTTCACCGTGCCGTCCATCCCCAGTAGAACGTTGTCAGATTTGATGTCTCGGTGTATAATGCCGCGTTCGTGGAGGTAATTTATCGCCTGCAATACCTCGTGACACACAGCTGCTATTTGGCCTTCCTTCATTACAGTTTCAGTAACGACGTCGGTTAGGGGACCGCCGTCCAATAGTTCCATGACGACCCACAAGTGATCGTTGTAGACGACGAACGCGTCTAAGAAATTGACTAGATTTTTATGCTTGAAATTCTTCATCACCTTGATTTCGCTCAGCAAGAGATCCTTTTTGTGCTGCTTCGTCATATCGATGTCCTTTATCGCGACTAATTGGTTGCTCTTCCGGCAGACGGCAGCGAACACCATCCCGGACGCGCCGGAACCCAAATCCTTGTTGCTCCTCTCGTAGAAATCGTCAGGATCGCCGGGATTGCAGATTTTCTTCAACTCGTTTATGTAGTCCTCGTCAGTCAGGCCTGTTCGCCGTCTGATGAAATCGTCCTCGGTCAGGTCAGATTTCGAACGGAACACTATGTCATCTGATATCGCTAAGTTATCGATGCTTTTAGCCATAGTCTTCGACTGGAGGAGGTTGGAGCCATCGATCTTTCTCGGCGGTCTGGCGGGGTAACTGGTTCTGGAAGGGGTCAAATGCTCATTTGAAGACAATTTATTGTGTTACTCAAGTCTGATTGCTAAGAGCTAAACTAGGAACAAGGTACCACCAGGAATATGTGGTAAGTCAGATAGGATTTTTTAGAGGGTGTTCAAAATTTAAGTAAGGAAGACATCACACATTAGAATAGGAACTCTTCGGATTGTCAAAAGAAGACCTGTCCTTAAAGACCCAATAAATAGTGTCCCTAGAGGAAATTCTCAGAATCACTGCGAATGTGACTTTTTCGCGTTCTGAGGGATTAAAAATAAGTAATGGCCTCTACAGCCAGACCTCCTCGGATTTCCCAGATATCAGATGTAAATAGTATCTCTCATTTGTTGAACACTATCAAATGAAGCCGGATTAATGAGAGGTCTCACGTGTTCAAGGTTCATTTCGTATTCGTATTCATTCGATCACAAAATTGACGAGCACCTCTTATTAACTTAAAGGGTGCGTCCGGTGGCTATTTCCGCACTAGGAAAGAAGTGTCGAACCATACATGTGTTCTTAGTTCAGTGCTCTAAGGTATTTTTCACTGAAAAGTGAGGTGAAACACTAACAGATTGTATGTAAAATACACAAAGTAGATAATATAAACTCTTTCTAGTCAATGTAAGATGTAGGGAAAAAATCATTACATCTATAACACCAGATACAAATTCTATTCATGAAGATGTCTGAATTAAATTGTTAGATGCGAGATAAATAAAAATGTGAGTTAGTAAAGACACATACAATAAAATCATCAGGCCCATAATACCAAATGTAAATTTAGTTTATTAATGCTATTGTCAGAATTGTGGTCAGATTAATTAAAAGAAGAGCTCAATTTCCATCTGAACTAATTTTCCTGTTGCTTCCTCAGGGTCACTACAATTAATAAATTAGTTTAACTGAGCTTTCCAGCAAATATATTGAGTAAATTATAGTCCACATAAATTTTCTAATGCATGTAACCTTCAAGATAAGTACAGTGGCTCAATGAAATAAAAAAAGCTGATCTAATATTTAGGCATATTATGTTGATAGATAGCAAATAGCATGTTTTGTTATCTAAGCACTTCAACTGGACATCAAATAATTATTTTGAATAATGACATATTTCTCACAGATGAATTAATTTTCCATTATTAGCTTGGCGCACAGAAACACTGTAAGTTCAACCAAATGCAATTATGTTGTTTTAGTTTGAATTCCAATATTTATGAAGTGGTTCCATGAGTAATCAAAGGTGTCTACTCTCTTTCAGCTGTGTTATTCATTACATTTCCAATAAGTTGATCAATGAGATGTTCCAGATGATATAATCAAAAATAAATTCGAGACAAACAGAAGCTCAACCATAACAAACTTTATTGTCCCACACTTAAGAGATTTTTGGAATCTTAAGTGGAAGAATTCACAGAAGCAAAGCTTGGAAGTAATAATTAAAGGGATCTTTGCAACAAAAGAGAAAATTATTATTTGGACAATGGGGCCTTATGGTTCAATTATATGAATGGTGAAGATTGGCATTAATAGCATTACTTAAGGAAGACCAGAACAAAATAGTTTAATAGAATGTGTTCCTAACACTAAAGGTACTTTTTCCTCCGTGCGACTATCATGGTGATCGAGCAACAATAAAGCGACTGCCGTTAGTCATTAGCAACGATTGTTGGTCGTAAATAGTTCTTCAAGAGAAGGGTGAATATAATCGTCAGTTATTAATGACTATTTAACATTACTACTATTTGCTATTTAGGAATTTTATCCCTTGATAAATGTGTTTAATATACAGTATAATAGCAAGTTTTATGCTGGATTTAACAGAGCACAAATTTCTGTTGTACTACTTGTTAAAGAAATCACCTTTGATTAATCTTGGCATGAAACCAACCATTCTACAGAAGAACGGAAATATCTGCAGAACTTTTTGTCGTCTTTACACAGATGAATAGTGACAAATTCTTAGTATACTCCCCATTCATCATTGAGCTTAAACATATGGTGTTCTCTGGCTCTTTCTTCCCAAATGTGTGAAGTATTTTGTCATATTCGATCCCCTTTATCAAAAGGCATTTAATACGCCTACTCAACTTTCATCTAGAACGATCTAACCGCGAATGAAAAATCAACAAATTGTAGATGCTGCGAACAAAATGTATATAGCTGAAACATTGCACAATTATCATGAGAGTCACACCAAGGTTGTATGTACCTTAAAAAATGAAAAACCTATGTAAAGAAATTTTAATTGACAATGTCTTATAAATAGAAGAATGTGTAGAGTTATTGTCTTTGTTTCAATAAATACAATAAGCAGTACTGTCCATAGAAAAACGTACGTTTCAATAAACACAACAAGCAGTACTGTCCATAGAAAAATATGATAACTGCATTAGCATTTTATAAGACATCAGATGCATAGAGAACTTATAATGGCACCAGACAGCACATATCAAACCGCACAACATCACTTCATATGCAGCCGATACTGTGTTGATTGCTAACGATGCTCAGGAGCGACAAAAAATTTGTAATCGATTAAGCTGCATAAGTGAAAACTTCGGATTGAATATCAATACAAATAAAACTAAATTTATGACAATGAGTAGAAAAGAACTTCCATATAACAACACCTCAATCACAATCCAAAATCGACAACTTGAAAGAGTAATGCAATATAGATACTTAGGACGTTGGTTGCATTGAGACTGAAACTGGAACTCTCATAAGGAAATCCAAAGCAGAATAGAAATAGCACACAATGCATTCATAAAATATGGAAAAATACTTAATTGTAGAGATCTACACCTATCACTACATATTATGCGTTATGTATGGTTGATCCTAGTACAAAGGACGCTTAACATTTGGATGCTTAAGGTAAACAATGTTAATAAACTAGAAGCCTTCGAAATGAAATCGAAAAAGAGAATCACGAAAAACTACATACTTTGTTAACATTTGTAGAAGCGAAAAATATAATATGCTACAGTTAATTTTGGACGGTAAAATTAACGGAATTAGAGGAATGGGACGAAAACAAATGTCATGGGCTCAAAATATTAGATAATGGACTGGAATTAAATCAATTGGAGAGCCTATCCATACTGCCAGAGACGTTTGGTTATGTGGTCACTAACTCCACTAATATGGATAGGTAGTCGAAGAAAAGAAGAACTGCATTATCATGAATACAATGTTTAATCTTTTTAGATTCCTCACCTGCCATCTTCGCTAGCATTAGAATCCTCGGACAGGCTGGAGTCCTTACTGCTGTGCGCATCCCTCGAATGTAAGTACAAGTCAATCTCCTTAGACTCCTCGTCAATGTCCTTCTCCGTGAGGATGTGCTTGTACTCCTGACCGTTCTCGTTCACCTTCTTTATCGAGTAATTGTAGTACTGCAGCACCTGCTTGACGACCAGTGGGTTCTCGATTTGCTCATCTTTGGTGATCTGCGTGCCGATCTGGTTCATCCATGACGAGGGCAGCCCCTTCAGGTCCCCCTTGTCGTCCACGGTGACGTGTATGACTCGGTTCACGTTCGTCGGCGCGCCGATATTCGTTATGCTCGTCTCCTCCCGCTGGTGCTTCTTTTTCGGTCTTTGGAAGAAAAAGCTCATCGTGAATATTCGACTGCTCGTAGGTTACCTGTGGAAGGACGGGTCAGGGGGGAACGTTACGGTATCGGTCTCATCACTCTTTGGGTTTTACTTTGGACGAAATTGGATTCTATTTCCAGTTTAATTTTTTACACACACCCTTTGTGGGGCTTTGTCATCTGTCAATTAGACAAGACATTTCAGCGCACGGAGAGGGATAGAACACGGGACATCATCGTCGAGGTTTTGGATTTCTCGTAGAGAGGGAGCTGCAAACGTTACGCAGATAAAACGCAGATCGGGCGGTAAAGTAACCGAAGTCGGATTATACTGTTAAATAACGAAAATGTATAGTTACTCGCAACTTTTTATCTAACCAGCGATCTTTAAAGTTGAAGTTAAACGCGACGTTGCGGTTCACATTCCCTACGCCGCCAATTACGGCAACGGATTTCAAAGTTGGTCTGACTCGAGGAGCGCATGCGCGCGTACTTGTTTATGAACTGAACGGTACGTTTAATTCGTCGGAACTCTCGGAACAAACCTTCGAGGCGCGTTGCTGAGTACGTGTGTGTGTTCCGTTCCGCAAACATGGCCGCCACTCTGACACCCGAACAGGAAAACGTAAGTATTCCTCTCGTTGCAGTCGCCGAAAGCGAATTTCCGCGGCGACCGTCCCAGCGCCGCGGGAAACTCGACGAATCCCTCGTTCCGGGGAGGCCGCCCCTTGCGATAGTCATTCATGATTTCCGATTTGAAGACGTCGGAGGCTGCTGCGCTCGGAGATCTCATCTCCGGAACCAGACTCGTTTTCTTTGGGTCGGTACGTCCGGTAACGGGAGGGATTCGTTGATGGGTCTTCGATGGCCTTTTAATACTTCTTCTTATCGTTTAAATGGTCCTAATGGGACCAGGTAGGCGTTTTGTTCCGTGTCATCGAGTAGGGTCGAGTGGAGTAGTTTTAGCGAAATTTGAATAATTAATCGCCGCTTTTAATTTATTTAATTTGGGCGGACCATCAGGTTTATTAAAATTATCGAGTTTTGGTTGCCTGCGTCGTTCGTGTAACATTGTGGAATGTATATGTTTTAGCCGCCAAAACGAAAAGGAACATAACCATGCGCTGTAAACTGCCATTTCACATACAGAAAAATTAAATTTTTGCACTCAAAAAATTTTAAAAACGTATAAAACAGAATTTTGCATGTAAAAAAAATTAATTATGGCGTAACCAAACAACTTTTGGACTGCCACCAAGTTATAACTGGAGGTGATAACTAAATGCCGGATTTATAGATAGTACAAAATCGATTATTCATCCTACGAAGCGATACAACAACGTCAATATTGAGCAGTATATTATTTAGATAAATTATATTGGATAAATTTCCATAACATAATGTACTTGTATCAATTTGTGTCACATCACTGAAAAATTCATCAGTTTTGTAAAATTTTGAATTTTTTAAACAAACGTTTGACCAAAGTTTTCAATTTTCTATCTAATCTAAATTTTTAATATGCAGGGG
This sequence comes from Cryptocephalus moraei, assembly GCA_946251905.1. Taxonomy (NCBI): domain Eukaryota; kingdom Metazoa; phylum Arthropoda; class Insecta; order Coleoptera; family Chrysomelidae; genus Cryptocephalus; species Cryptocephalus moraei. The sequence continues at coordinate 17,047,351 of OX276454.1, forward strand.
CAAACTATGTATTATAAATCGTTATAAATTATGTATCTTTTCGAATGTAAGAATATTTACATCTTGCTAACAATAACGCTTGTTTAGCTCTGATATAATCAGGTATTCTCGCACAATGTGCCAATAAGTCATTATTTTAAATTAGTCATAATTGTTTCCTTTGCAGTTTTTCGTGTCTCAAGGTATATCGGTCTAATACATTTTTTTTTGTAAAATTAAAATTCAATCATTATCAGAACATTCTCCTCAAAATATTACGCCATACTTTGGAGTAGAGTACATGCACCACCCCTTCTGAGAGATGTTATGATATTACCTTTGAAGCATAACAAAATTCAGAAACATTACCTACCGAAAGCTCAACACTATATGTTTCCAATCTAATCTATACACATTCCAGCAGAAAAAGTATGTTACGTTGAAGCAACATCACTATTTTGAAAGCTCACATTCAGTTACCCGCGCTTTTGTTTCCAAAAACAGTAATTTTGGTTTCTGTACGTCTGGTATTAATTGGCTTGACAAAAATAATTTTTTCTTTCAACTTATCTGCTGTGCTCATTATTTTTTCAAGCAGAATTGCTTACTGAAATGAATATGTTTTTGGAAGAAATCTGTGGCGACTCATTCGTATAAGAGTATAAAATGAGAGGCCCAGAATGGATCCCTGCGGAACTCCCCGTTTGAGGACATATTTTTTTCGGAATAGCAACTGCGTTGCATTTTTCAATTGATTAAGGTATTGCTCAGTTAAAGAGCAATACCTCGTATTCCATATTTGTCTAATTCACTATAGGGAATTTTGTGGTCTACGGAGTCTCAAGCCTGTGACAAGTCCAGGAGCGTTGCAACAGTCATTTGTTCATTATTCAAACAAGTCACGTTAGACAAAGCTTGATAATTGAAAATGTCTGTACCCCCCCTATTTCAATCACATGTGATTACAATAGAAAAATGAATTTACAGCAGCCGATTGGTCGTTTGAGACTTAGTCAATGTGCATGGTTTGAACTTTTGAAGTATGTAATATCATTTTCACTATATTGAAAAAATTTATTTAAAATTCGTATTAAGGTACATATTTACATCGAATCGACATAACATCAAGTGTGGTATCTGGGGTTTCCGTTTGCTGGCAGAGTTCTGGGACACACTGTATAATAATATACTATTTCTAGTAGATTTCCTGTTTTCAGTTTCGAATTCCTAAGAATAGCTAATTTTAATTCCAGGTAATTTTTTTTCAATTAAATATTAATGTGTAAAGATTTTTAATATTTTATTCCAAGATAATTTACAGTTTTGATCCACCAACTGCCTTGGCAAGAAAGAATTTTCTAGATGTACTCGACGAAAGACAGATTCAAAATGAATCACCATTGAATATGAAAATACTACTGAAAAATATGAATCAACTTAGTGACTAATTTTATCATCTTTGCTCAAACAGTTAAGACATTGGAAACATCAGGCGACAGTCTTGTTGAAAATTGGGGGAAAATTTGAAAATATAAGAAAAATTCTTTAAACGATACTAGGTACAGTTGTAAACAAAACGTGTAAGAAACAAATACAAATAGAGAATTTTTAATCTTTAGCGAAGTACCTAGCTACAATTTTAAATGGTGTTCATTCAGGTGATTGTTAAATTACAACAGAAAGTGCCAATATATAAATATGATACCTTAACTATTATTTGGGAGTTGAAGGATGGTTTTTCAAAATATAATATTGTAACGTTTATTTTCTAATTTTAATACTAATTGTACACTAGACTAGACACTACTTAATTTATTTACACTATTACTAAACCAATTTATATAATACACTTAACTAATTAATTTATATCATACTCTTAATCGTTAATTTATTTCACTGATCGGTCTTTCGCTATTTCGCTCGTTTATACTATTTACTCTCGCGGCTTCCGTCTAATAATAATCTCCGACCATAAGCCCGCTTATATACACATCTCAAATGTAATCGGGAACCTTCTGGGATATTCGTGTAATTACTCGAAATATTTTTTATTATGTAGAAAGTTCCAGAGGGTCATAAATTACTTTCCTTAAATAATAATCCGGGAATATTCATGGAGCTGTATTTTTTTTATAGAATTCAATTAAGCGTCGCTGCAATTCCTTTTGAGGTAGCTGCTCAGGTCCGATACTAGTAAACACGTCTCGGCTGTTTACTTTTCGCATTACAATATTTTGTCAAAATTTCCATCAGAAAATTTAGAAGAATATTTAAGTTGTAATTATATCTAATATCGTTTAGTATTTGGATACAATCGTAATTTGTTATTCTGTAGGACAATAATGTGATTTTTATACATAACTAATTCAAGATTTGTGGCGAAATATTTATGTTATTGTGCTATATTTAAGCTTCTTAAGTTTTTAGCACATTGCATGTCGTGCTTGCTTGCTTTTTTAGACTTTTTTAGGTTCTTTATATAAATCCAGCCCCTGGAGCGATAATTAACGTCTCATATTTTGTGTTACCAAAACGTATTTTTTATAAGTAGACTAGCTGATTCTACCTTAAAGTTCTACCCACTGATTTTTATTTTCTATACAAATTTCCTTAAAGTCCAGTTGTATTAGCCTTCTATTAGAATGTTTTACCGAGTTTTATTCATTGTTCTTTCGAAACGCACACAATCACTAAGCAATTTGTTGTCGATGTCATATTCATCATCATAAGATATTAACTAACTGCAATATTTTCCTAGTTAGCTTCCCTTATGATGTCCCTCATGTAAGCCATCTAGCTTTTTATCGCCTTTTAGAAGGGTGTACGAAGTTAAATTGCTTTCGACCATCTTCTAGAATGTTCTGTATACTTGTTTCTAAAAGTTTCCAAAAGGTTCTTTACGAATTTGTTAACGTAGAAGGCATTTTGGGCCATTTTTTGGTGTTTTTCTTGCATTATCGGAAGGTTTTGTCAAATGTTCTTCTTGCTTTATATGATAATAGAATGCTACTGTATATTTGTACAGAATAGTTACAGCTGTGAAATGTCGTTAAGGGCATTACAAAAATACCATTTTGACTATGGAGAGATCTCTTTTTTTCTTTACTTCACTTTATCTGTCAGATACTTTTTTTGGACATCTGCAAATTTGGTTGCAACACGATATACCTTGACGATATATTTGGTGGTTTTTAAAAACCTTAAAAACAATTTTAAAACTATGTACTGGAAGAAAACCACCACTAACGCGATGTGTGTTATCGTTAACCATGTTAAAAAATTTGGAAAAAAATATTTCGGTTATTTGCATCAAAATACAGACCTTATTTTATTATGCACTGTAATATATAATAGATCACTTTATTCGAAATCCATTCAAAATTCAACGTTCATATTTCTACATGTCGAAGGAAAAAATTTTAATATCAAAACGTTTGATGAGCGGTTAATTGCATAATGTTCTTTCAATAGGAAAGATGTTTTTTTTTTAAATTATTTTCTATAACATTGAAGTGTAATTGGTACGTACCTCTAATAAATTATTGAGTGTATTGAAAGTCAGAGCATTAATATCTATATTATTAATTAATGTCGTTTCATTTTCAATAAGTAATAATGTAAAAGATAAGTAAAAGTAAGATAAGAAAGTAAAAGATAATTGTGTATTGTTATTTCAAGAAGAAAACTTTTTTATAACATTGAGTTGTAACTGGTCCTTACCTCTAATAAATTATTGGGTGTATTTAAAGTAAGGCATTAAAAGATTAGAGAATAAACTTTCAAAATGTAAGTACTAATTAACATTTACTAATGGGTAATTGTATATATAAAAAATAATTAGTTTTGCACAAGTAAAAGTATTTGAAAGCAGCACATGTGAAGGTAAAATGTGTGCATATTTATTTTGGTATATTTTTAGTCCATATTCCCCAATGAACTGCCCAATTTGTCAAACACTGAGGCATTTTCACCATAGTTGTGAACATAGCAGACCAACCAAAAACCAAAGTAAAGAGCGAACCAATAACAATTTCCACAATTTGCCCTACTATATTCCATTCGGAAAATCGAGAGAGTAATAAAATGTCATTATAAATGCAAATCCTCAAAAACTGTAGTACTGGCGAGATATGTATAAACATTGCATTTAGTTATACGTCTCTGTACTGTTCCTAGGAACTATTACATTGAAAAGCACCCGGATCAAATTTCTACCTGCGTTCGGGTCAAGGGATATAATCCGTCTTTATCTTTCTTATGAAGAATTGAATGCTCTTTCTCTATTACTCCAATTCGGTTATTTCGCACTGTTTTCGTTTACTTGAAATCGTCACATCAGAGTCACGCCATGGGGTTTTTTATTTAAAGAAAAAAAGTAATCATAAGCAATATTTGTTTATTTAGAATTTATGGAACCTATATATAAATAATAAATTTATACCGTGAGGTCGAAATGAAACTATAATTAATTCACTTTTACTCAAAGAACTGAACTTTTCCTAATATTATACCTAACACTGGCATATGCCATAAGGGAAGGGATAGAAATATACATCAATCCAAATTAATTACTTACTAAATTAATATATCAAAAGCACAAAGTATACATAACATCACTTTTGTCCAAGCTTATAAGAAACAAAAAAAATTTTAAAACGAGGAACGTGGCACAATTTCACAAATTATACAAAAGAAGTAACTAAATGGCTTAAAATAATAATATATTTATTGGAAATAAACGTTTTTTTACAAGAATAACAAATCTTGTTTAAACAGTTCAAAACGGTTTAAATCTTACGTTAATAATAATATAGGTAACTATAAGTATACCTAAATCGATTTTCAGAAATCTCATTTTCTCGTACAAGAATCCGTTCAGGTATACAAAAGGTACACGTTCAAAAGAAAAAGGAGTAATCGTGAGGTTTTGGAAAGACGCAATGTTCAGGAATGTTTTCAAGTTGAAATTAATTAATATTCAGAATCATCTGAAGAACTCTCTTCATTGATATCCTGTGCAGTAATGATTAAGGGTTCCACGGCGTTATCAATCATAAAATCTAACTCCCAAAATTTTTCTTCTTCTTTTATAACATGATTTATGACTTTTTGCCAATTTTCAGAGGTGGTTCTGCGAATGGATTCTTCCAGAAGAATTTTAACATCTTTTAATTTAAATGTTTTATTTTCCCGAGCAACATAGCCTTTTACCTGAGCCCATATTAATTCTATGGGATTGAGTTCGCAGTGATAGGGCGGAAGACGAAGCACAGTTATTTGGCGATTTTGTGCCATTTCATCAACTGCATACCTTTTACGAAAGTTGCAGGTCTTTACAATTGATATCAATTCCGATTTGACCATGTCCTCCTTATACGGAATATTTTTTCTTATCAGCCAATTTAAAATTTCAGCCTTCCGCCAAGAAATTACCGGGGATTTATCGACCTGTCTGGAATGATAGCTCGCATTATCCATGACAATTACGGAACCAGGTGGGATGAGATCGAGCATTTGAACGAAGTACTCCTCGAAAACGTCCGCGTTCATGTCTTCATGATAATCTCCCGTCTTCTTCGATTCAAAAAGAAGTAAGCCGCCATCCACAAAGCCACTAGTACTGCCGATGTGGGTAACAATAAGTCGTTTACCTTTTCCAGCCGGTGCTTTTAGTCCTGTTGATAAACCTTCTAAAAAGGCTTGTCGCGGATTCACCACACTTTTGTCCTGCCACACTTTTCCCACGGTATATCCTTGGTTTACCCAGGTTTCATCCAGATAAAAAATAGCCCTTCCTTCTTGTCGAAATTTTTTAATATCTCTGAGGTAGCTTCTTCGCCAGCAAATAATTTCATCGGATTCCCGAAGAGGAGAAGTTTTAATTCGCTTTTCCTAACAAATACCTAGTTCCTTCAGAATCGTCCACAACTTGGTCCTTTTCAATGTCATACAGTCTTCTGGCAGTTCATGTAACATTTTATCCAATGTTGGGATTTCACGTTTGAAAAAAAAGGAATGAAGCGTTCGACGAATGAGTCTCTTGCTATCCTCATCAACAAGCATTTGAGGTCTTCCTGGTGCAGATTTTGGAGCCTTCACCTCTCCACTCCTCTCTTCCCTTTTGACGCGATATATCGTTGATTTTCCATATCCCGTCATTTTGTGACACATTTCAACTAGGTCATCTACGCTGGATTTAGGATGTAGATGTTTCAATCCGTTAAATACATTTAAAACAACCACTTTTTCACGACACGATAACGCCTGCTTATTCGGTAACTTACACGGGGTAAAGTTCATATAAGACTTGACATATTTAATTCTTGATAGTAAGACTATTAGAATAAGAATAACCGAAATTCAGGTATTTCCCTTTTATACCTCCTTCAACGGAGGGAGAACTTTCGACCCCATTTCCAGGTAATTCTTAATCCTACAGGTAAATCTCTGGTAACAGTTAACTAAGTAGTTTAGTGGAAGAGTAAAGGTGCCTGAACAAATTATTAAGTGTCCACATTAAAAAAGACCCTTTCCAAAATGGTCTCCGAGTTGACGAATTGTCTAAAAGTATTCAATATTTACAAGTAATATCATTCATTGATATATTTCGTTAACGGCACCGATTAAATTTGTAATTATATGAATTCATTCCTTTTAGGTTCAATCCTTAATCACTATATGTACGATACAACTTCAAGAAATTTTAAAATGGAAACAGTTCCATGGGTGAATTTAATTTATATTTAAAAATCAGGGAAATAAGGATGGTACGCCCTTTGTTACAACCCTAACCTCCGATTTTGAGTTATTTATTACTCTCTCCCTATTTCGAATGGAGTATAGTAGGAGAGCTGATGTCAGAAAAGTCGACCGATCTGCACAAGTTTTTAACTTCATTCACATATGGAATATGCCACTTTATTGACGAAATTGCGTTTCTGCCACCTCAGGCTGGTGAATATTTATTGTTATTTAAGAAGAACAGTTGTAAAAAACGGAAGAATTTTGACCAATCTGATGCACAAACCCCAAAATGCGCATACTGCTTCTTTTCACCAAAACAAGGCACACCGAACTATTCTGCCATGTCTGACTGGTGCGAAAATCGTTCTGCCTAGGTTTTTTCGACGGAAAAATGGAGACCAAATTTTGACCAATCTGCACAGCTTCCAAAATGGTAAATCCGAGTTTGTCATGTTGAATCAAGTTCTCGTATACCATTCTGCCAGACTAAAATGGTGCGAAAAATGTTCTGCCAAGCCATTTTCCGAGAGGAAAATCTAGAAAATTCAACCAATGTGCACAAGCTCCAAACTTTACACACATCATTATGACACAGAAACCTTATGCGAACTATTCTGCCAATCCTTTTCGGTGAGAAAAGTGTTCTGCCAAGTAATTTTCCAGTAAAAAAATTTTGAAAATTCGACCAATTCGCACAAGCTTCAAATTTTGCACACGGCTTCGTAATTACACAGGAAGCTTATGTGAACTATTCTGCCAGCTTGAAACGGTGCGAAAAATGTTCTGCCAAGCAAGTGTTAGATAAAAAACCACGAAAATCTTAAAAATCACCTCGAACTTGTAAGTTAATTTGGCAATTTCCCCGCATTTTTTGGTCAATTTGAAGAGACTCATCCCACTAGTTTTTTCGTTAAAATTAAATCAGAACGTGGTATCAGTCAAATTTATTCAGAGAAATTCTAAGTAATTCGAGTAACATCATGATAATGCCTAATCCCTTTATGTTACATTAATTCTATTAAATTGTGCTTGAAATGTTGAATTTGGCGATGTTATGGCTTCCAACGAAGGGAATTGACAAAAAAAATTTATGAAAAAAAAGTTAATATTTATTTTGTGACTATTAAAGATATTTCTTTACATTTATTCTTTCCTTTTTTTTATTCATCATATTATTTATTCATCATCGTCGGAGACTTCTTCTTCACTTGAGGTATCTGACATATGCAAATGTTCATCTTCAGCTTCATCTAGGGGTAGAACCATTATTAATTGTTAGGTAAACAAGTTACAGTTTATCTTCTCATTGAAAATTACCTGCAATTAAGTCGGTATCTTCGGGTTCAGTAATGCTGTCAGTGGTCCCAGGCTCTAAAGTAATGTCTTCCAGCGTTCTGGGCAACTGCGGCCCCCGAAACCATTCGAACTTCTTGTAAAAACTTGCATAGGTATTCCATATTCAGTACAACGTGTTGAGACTATTTTGTGATTGTCATTGTAGAAGTAACGTTACGTTATTAATGTTTAATTTTAATTATATTACGACTGTTAGCATATTACAATGTAATATGATGACAATAATAATTAATAATGTAATAATTACATATTTGTATAAATGCAACACAAAAAATGTACTATTTTCCTTTTTGTTTTTACCACTCCAAATGGGGAGTTTTATATAATAAATACGTGGGAATTTAGTTCCTTGTGCTGTAAGTAGACGTCAAATAAGTAAAGTTGGATGGAATCCCTTTTTTGATTGGCCAACTTTACTTTTTTGACATCCACTCACAGCAGAATTAATTAATCTTAAAATTTTTTGTCGACTTTTGAGAATATGGTAGAAATGTAGCTGCAGGGGGTCCACTGGAATCAGTTAAATTTTGAAAGTGGTCTATGAGAAAAAAGTTTGGAAACCTCTGGTATAGAGGATGTGGAGAATTCGTTCTCGAAAACAGTATCCACGAGGTATACTTCACCGTAAACCAACTATGAGTTGCCCGGTTTTATATATAGTGTGGATTTTGCTCGATTATTCTACTCATTTTATAATTTCCTTGAAAGCTTGGCAGAACATTTTTCGCACCGTTTCAAGCTGGCAGAATAGTTCGCATAAGTTTCCTGTATAATTACAAAGTCGTGCGCAAAATTTGAAGCTTGTGCAAATTGGTCCAATTTTCAAGATTTTTTTACTGGAAAATTACTTGGCAGAACACTTTTCTCACCGAAAAGGGGTGGCAGAATAGTTCGCATAAGGTTTTTGTGTCATAACGATGTCGTCTGTAAAGTTTGGAGCTTGTGCACATTGGTTGAATTTTCCAGATTTTCCTCTCGGAAAATGGTTTGGCAGAACATTTTTCGCACCATTTTAGTCAGGCAGAATGGTATTCGGGGACTTTGTTTAACATTATAAATTCATGTTTAGCATTTTGGAACTTGTGCAGATTGGTCAAAATTTTTCCGTGGAAAAACCCCAGGCAGAACGATTTTCGCACCAGTCAGACATGGCAGAACAGTTCGGAGTGCCTTCTTTTGATGAAAAGAAGCAGTATTCAAATTTTGAGGTTTGTGCAGATCGGTCAAATTACTCCCCTATTTTGCAATATTGACGATTGTTTATTAACAAAATGGCACCGATTTGGGGTGGCAGAAACTTTTTTTTGTTAATAGTAGGTGTTGTTCTCGCATATGAGTAGCATTCGAAACTTGTGCACATCGGTTGTTTTTTCCTGACACCAGCTCTCCTACACGGAGTGATTACAAAATCATCCATCATCATTCGAGTTTAATAAGCCCATCCCAACTAAGCCCAGGTATTACAAACGTAATAATATTAAAACACTAAGTATGAAGGGAAATTATAGTTTGGTATTCCCCAAAACTACTAACTTCGCCCCTAAATCACGCATATCGACCATTACTTTCGATGTTTCCGTACAATTCCTTATTCCCACAACCCCTTACATTTCCAATTACCTTCTCTCGAATGAGATTCTTTCAAGTCCTTTTCCGCGCCCCTCAAGCATATCCCTTTTCTACGAGTTTAAAAGAAACCGTATATTAATCGCGTGCCCTCTCAGGTCAAGTCATTGAACTTCGTCCTTTTTTCCTCCATTTTCTTCCCCAAGACGGCAATTTTTGTTATTTTCTTTTCCGGGAAAGGTCTTTTTGTTCCTCCGCGGAACGGGGTCGCGCTTTAGTCTTCTCAGCCCGAGGGAAAGACGTTTTCATTTTCCGCATTTTCCACGCTTTTGATGTGCGGTTTCCGGCATCGAAGAATAAGTTAACAATGGGGATTTTAATCATACTTCTCCCGAAATGAAGATTCATGTAGGGTAGATACTGTGTAGCGTAGAGAAATGTCTGATTACCACGTATGTATATGTTATCCAACCTTATTGTCTAACAGGAGAGTAACTAATTACAGGATGCGATTTAGATTCAATCGAGTTCTTTCAATTTACTTACTAGGTCTTTTCCGGTGGAAGTTCCGAACTAATCTAAAGCAAAAGATTGTAGTGGTTGAAACTAGTTCCGGATTGCTACTGGAAAGAGAATTTTAAGCAGTTGTGAATTAAGATGTACAATGCTTTTAATTACACTGATTTAAACTTGAGATTGTGTCTGTATAAGTAATTTAATTGGAATCGTTTTCTTTGCTTTTAACGCGTAATTAGCATTCCATTTAAAAAACTTTTTTGGTCGGTACAGTAAGCAAATGAATCTGGGTGTAAACACAAAATGTTACAACATAATTCAACTGTTACTTAACAGTAAAATAATAACCTTAATTGTAATGATTTAACTGTAAAAGTTTGTTTTCGTATGGTACATTATCATTTTTCGTCACAGCGGACGACGCTCTTTTCGTAATTATTGCTACACTCTAAGTGTATGTAATTTTGTTCTTGATTTCGACTCGGGAAGATAAGCAAGAATTCCAATCTTAATAAAAATGAACATCATCTTCTACGCTAATTTCTATAGCAAAGCGGAAGCAAAACCTTTGGCGCACTGATTAGAATTACAGCATCGAAACTAGGCTCTGTTTCAAGGGTAAATGTGTTTTTCAGTAGGTAAAAATACCCTGTTTAGGCATTTTGAACAAAAATTATGAAAAAAAATATGAAGCTTTCGACATAAAACATTATTTTTACTTTTTCACACGAGAAACTTGTGGAAGAAAAAACCTTAAACTGTTCCAACTTTAAACTTAGAGTTTGTGCTATACGAGGATCTCCCAATAAAGTTTTCATTAAAATCGACCGTGATAAAGGGGTAGTTTACTCACGTCATTTTTGGGTTTTTGGAAATTTCTTAAAATCTGCTCAAGGCTTCCTTTTAAACTTCTAATATTTATTCCACTTTCGAATATATAATAAAGTTTAATAACATTTTTGTCTAAATATTCTACAAGGCCTACAAGGGGCACTTTACTCTTGTCATTTTTCGCTTTTTGGAAATTTTCTCAAAATACAATCCAAACTTTTTTCTTAAACTTTGAGTATTTATTTTACTATGGAATCGGTATAAAACAGTTTCATAACATTTTTCGCTAAATCTTGTCTAAGGGGAACTTTACACTTGTTTTTTTTTCGGTTTTTGAAGATTATCTCAAAATCAGTTCGAATATTTTCTTTTAACGTTGAACATTGTCTCTACTTACTATCAAATTTGTATAATAAAGTTTAATAACATTTTTGGTTAAATCGGCTCTCGGGCACTTTACTCTTGTTATTTTGTGGTTTTTGAAATCTCAAATTGTTTTTGAACTTGTAATAATATTTATTTTATGATTTAATATGTAATCTCTAATCAAGTTTGATAACATTTTTGGGCAAATTTTCCTTGAAGGGTAGTCTACGTTTACTGTTTTTCATTTAACATTGAATATTTATACAGTAAAACCTCTAATAACGGACACCTCCCCATAGCGGACTCCTCTATATAATGGACAGTTCTATATTTCCCTAATTTCTTAATAGGGATTTATACATATCAGCACCTCCCAATAGCGGATCCTCCAAATAACGGACACGGACAGTTAAAAACTACCATTAAATTTCATATATAATTGTTAGTAAAATTACCTCTTAACAACGGACAATAACTTAAAATCAGATGTTTAAGAAATATACGTATTAAATAGGAAACCAAATTTTAACCATCATCACCTGGAATCCGTTTTATGAAGCAGTTTAAATAACACCTTATTTAAATGACACCTTATAACGCACAACATTGTGGTTCCCTTGAATGTCCGCTATATAGAGGTTTCACTGTACTATTATCGAAAATTTATAATAAAATATAAGAAGCAATCCCATTGACTCATCGCCATTTATTGAAGCAATTTTTCGAATCTGAGTTAACTATTAAAATTTCTTAACGTTCCTAGGTTTCCAGAGTCCAAAAAACGTGTTTTTGAAAAATATCCATGTGAATGTGTCTGTGGTACGTTTTTCTCCGAAAATAAAATCTTTGAACTTTGAATTTAAAGTTTGTGCCGCACTATGTCTCCCCATTAAGGTTTTCATAAAAATCGGCCGGGGTAAAGGGTTGGTTTATTCTTGACAATTTTCGGTTTTGGGAAATTTTCGCAAAATTTGCTCTAAGATTTTAAAAAACTTTATATGTGTTCCACTGTCGAATATATGTAATAAACTTTAATAACATTTTTGGGTAAATCTTCTCAGAAACGCACTTTATGATTGACACATAACTCAAATTTTGATTGTTTGTTGTACTATCGAATATTTATAGTAAAATAACCATTTTTGACATATAACCTGTATATATGTTTTGTTTGGAAATATTTTACACGAACCACCGAAAGCCGACGACTTCACGTATCTGCACATATACTCTTCTAATCTCAACGTAAGTAAAATATGTAAATATTCATATTTCGTATTTTCCGGTCCCTACTTACAGTTATTAAATTTATTTATTACGTAATCGATCCGATTTCTGTTTCTCGCTCTGTGATACAAACTACGCCTTACGTGTCGAAGTATTATAAATAGTCCAATCAATAAAGGCCTGAAATCAAAATGGATCACTATAATGATGCTTTTTTGATATATGATAGATCAGGGCGATACAAAACGAAAAGTCTACATACAAAAAAGTCGCAGTGCCCGGCGTCTTTTGTTATTTGCAAAAACAACACATAATAGCTTATATCTCGAGAACGCTAAGAGATACACGAAAAAGAATTGCACCACGTGAAAGCGCGTGTCAAATTACATGATCTACATCCATAAAATAGAAACATTCCATTCAAAATTTGCGAATTTATAACGAAATTATATTCAGTATCGCGTCGCCATATATATAGATATAGTGACTGTTGCATTCGAAATGACCTGTGCCGCTACCTACCCTCTCGCGTCTCGCTTCACCTCTGCTTCCTGATATTTGCGTACGCTGTTGCCTGTTGCCTGCGGGCCCTGCGGCTCACTGCTTTACGCAGACTTGTGTTTTCGTCACACGTTTTCAATCGCTGCAATAATCTCGTTCAAAATTCGTCGCTGGAGATTCGTCGCTAACTTCACACACATGCAATCTCTAGTCCAATCTAATCCATTTGTTTTGACGGGGATCCGGGGATGTAAGAGGTAACCGCAATGTTTTTACATGAATACCTCGGGAATAATTCCTAGAATAAGGATTGACATATCCTCCAGAGCTCAGAGTTCGAGAACATTGTAAAATGCAACAATTTAAAAAAACTTAAAAAAACGCGTTTTTTCCGACTTGTTTTTCTTCAAATTTTTCAAGTATTGAATTTAGAAGAAAGTTGAAGAGAGAAAAAAGTTGCAGAATCACTTTTTACATAATATGGCAAACAATGGTTTTTATTTTATTATTTTAGACACTTAAAAATGTAGTTAGGACTTCCATATCACAGGTAGAAAATCTTGAAGATATAATAAAAGAATCCTGTATATTTGGTTTCGATCGGTTTATTAGATTTTGCACAATAAGAACAATCAAGAAAAATCGAAAAGTATTGATAATTTTCAAAATTGTTTAAAAATTTTTCCCGCTATTCGATTTTAATAAAACTGGCTGAGCATACATAAGAAGGAACAAGCTTTCATGTTCTTTTTTCAGAATTAAAAAATATTTATTAGAACGGTCACAGTTATTGTTGAAGGTTGGTGTCGAAGTGTTGGTGTGAAAAAATTCGAACCGAGGACTTTTTTTTATGTAAATTTCAATCTTTTTAATGTTAATTTCAACAAAAATATCATACTGGTTACTATGAGAAACTATTATTTCTTATGATATGAGAAAAAATAGTAATTTTATTAACCGTTATTAACCATTTTATTAAACACTAATCAAATTTGACGAGTTATATCTCAGAAGCTAATGAACAAAATAGCAACTTATTATATATAAAAATAATCGTCTCTCCGAGTGCTTTCCGGCTATGTTTTCATAATTGCATTTAACAAAAAAATTCGCCGAGATAATCTATTTGTTTATAACAAAAAAAAAACGACACCAGCTTTAAACAATGACTGTGACCGTTTTTTAATTCTGAAAAAAAGGACATGAAAGCTTGTTCCCACTTATATATGCTCAGCCAGTTTTATTAAATCGAATTGTGGGAAAAATTATTAAACAATTTTGAAAATTTTAAATATTTTTCGATTTTTCTGGATTGCAAAATTATTATGCAAAATCTAATAAACCGATCGAAACCAAATTTACAGGATTTTTTTACTATAACTTTAAGATTTTCTACCTGTGATATGGAAGTCATAACTACATTTTAAAGTGCCTAAAATAATAAAATAAGGAACCACTGTTTTGGGCCGATTTTTTTTTGCTTATTGCTATTTTGCAAAACCGCTAACAGATTTTTGGATTTCTATCCTATGCCGTATTATGTAAAAAGTGATTCTGCAACGTTTTTCTCTATTTAACTTTCTTCCAAAATAAATACTTAAAAAGTTAGAAGCAAAACAAGTCGTAAAAGCGCGTTTTTTGGCTTTTTTTAAATTGTTGCATTTTAATGTTCCCGACCTCTGCGCTCTGGAGTATAAGTCAATCCTTATTCTAGGCATTATTCCCGATCTATTCATGTAAAAACATTGCGGTTACCTCTTACGTCCATATATAGCTAATTCCTGAGAGATGGGTTTGGACTAATCGTCGACGTTTATCATATGGGTTATTTGCCATTAATTTTATATTGATTCAATTATAGACCAATCAATTAGGGATTTTGCCAGGGCATCGAGTCATCGGTCAGGAGTCCCAAAATTTTAGGTAATATAGGCCTACAGAAACAAAACGTATAGGAAGACCCCACGAGACTACAAACATTAGGCATTGTTATTAACAATTAAACTTAAAAAATTCTCTTTTTGACTATTTTTGTTCTCAAGTAAAAACTAAATTACTTTTGGGTAAATGGGGCTCACCATCCTCTAGGGAATTGAAAGGCCTTTAAAATGTTTCTAATTATCTCATTATTTTTATTTGTTGCTGAGAAAAATGGTACAGAAAGTCAAAATCGGCAACTTGTTTATTCAACAATTTTGTTATTGCAAAATTCAACCTGCGACTTTTTTATTCCGTAAAAAGTCAGGGACTGTAGTGCTTAATATGCGGTAAAAATTTCAGATTGATTCATCAAATAGTTTATTGCAAAATTAAATTTGTTTATATTTTTGCAATAACCATCTACGGACAAATAAAAAAAATTCGCGATTCTAAGCTCATGGTGTCCTACAGAAACATTTTTTCTGTCGATATCAATTAATGGATATGATAAAAACCAATTTTAAGTTTGTTTAAAAAATAAAAGAAACAAAATGCTTTTTTTATTGTGGCACCTTATGTCATAAGTCATAAGCAATATCTCTGGAAGTTGTTGACGAACGCTGATGTTTCTTCTTTTGATTTGGGGTACCGTTCTGAGCACAGTACGAAGATGCAATTAGTTTATTAATGTATTCACTAATTTACCACCTAATTAGATGAAACAATGTTTGGGAAATTTTTTTATTTTTGTGCGGTTTTCATTGTTAAACATGGAAAATACTTGTTTAACTATAATACATGAATCATTGTCATTAAAACAATAAATTTTAAATTTATTTTTTGATAAAAATGTAATAAAAAATACACAATGTTCATACCATTTGATATAATAATAATGATACAAAATATGTAAATAATATTTTAACGTAAGTTTTAATCAATTCTGAGTATACAATACTCATCTTATAAGTAAATGGGTCTACAAACAATTACATTAATATATTACTATTCTTTTATGAATATTTTCAAAAAATCGAAATTCAGTCGTAATTCAATGTCCGCCGTAAAAGACGCTATAGTCAAGCTATACATATTACCTATTTACATTGGGTTTGAAACAATATATTCAAGAGAAGCTGAAGATCTTATAAGATGAATATTGTATACTCAGAATTGAATACAACGTATATTGTAATATTATTAACATATTTTGAGCAACGAAATAGCTCAGAAAGCCGCAAATTCCTTAATAGTGAGAACAGCAATAGAATTGATTGATCAATCACAGGTGCCTGTTGCGGTTGTTAGAAATGATGTGGATTTATTGGTTTTGCTTATTGGTTTACTCCGCAGTTCAAAAATGTAAATTTTTATAAGATGGTTAGTGGTAGAAAAGGAAATGCTCTATGCTCAGTTGACAATCACACACTTAAAACCGCATACTGTTTGCGCATGCTTCTGATTGTGACAGTACGAATGCATTATTTAATAAGGGGAAGAAGAGCGTTATAGCAGTTTTTCAAAAAATGAACATCTACAACATGAGATTTCCATATTTCAACTACCACAACAGGATATAAGAACTTTATATTCTGCAGTTGAAAAAGTCACTATAGAGCTATATGATGTGTAAGAAATGGGGGCACATGTACAGTAAATGAACTTAGATTTAAAATGTTTTGTTTTCACTACTTGGTATTGCAAAAAAACAGTTATCTTTGGCTTAACCACCAACAGATGCCTCTTTGAAAGAATATGTGAACCGTGTTTATTATCAGATACATAGTTGGCTCCGTAATACACTATCTTCACAAGATTGGAGGTGGCAGAAAACAAAGTTCATGTTACTACCAACAATGACAGATAAACCTCCAGCGCCTAATAGAACTACTTAAACAGGTAATAAGAGAATTATTATGTCCTGTAAACGCTCATATTTTCACCTCAATAACAAACTAGTTTAAATAAATCTATGATTCTTTCACTTTTATCAGCGATGTAAAATATATATTATTACGTCCTTCGAATACAGCAACTATTTAAAATATGATAGAATGTAAATTAAATAAATTATTAGATGTGAAATTAATATTATTATATGAGAGGCATATTACAATTTTGAAATCATACTTTTTGCATAAAAAAAATGAATCAGATAAAAATAGTTCTCAAAAGATTTAAAAAAACTTAGATGTGCTTTAGTTCTAGTGTTTGCAAAACGAATCAAATGAGGTGTAGTAGAAAATTGTTCATGCACACAAATTTCTGACATTTTCAAGAATTACTGGGCATAAAATTATTCAAGTATTAAAAATACTTTGAAACTACAAAATAGTTTAAGTTCATAGATTTTTTAGAAATTAATCACGATCCACTGAACGTACTTATGCTACTTTTTTCGATGAAGAAAACGTATCTCGATCCGGACACCTGGTGCACCGGAATCTCGACTTGAACGTCGTCTCCGGGGGATTTCCAGACACGATCGCTGAAGACAAACCGAAAATCGTTATGTGGGTTTTTTTGGGGCGCAGAATCAAAATTTCACCCCGAAAACGTACCACCGGACACCTGGTGCACCGGAACCTGGGTCTGAACGTCGTTTCCGAGAATTTTTCCAGCTAAGATCCCTAATAATCGTAATCGTAATTCTCGGTTCGCCTTTAGCGATCTTGTCTGGAAAATCCTCGGAGACGACGTTCAGGCCCAGTTTCCGTTCCACTAGGCGTCCGGCAGTCCGGCGGATCGTTTTCGATGTGAAATTCGGATTAAGCGCCCCAAAAAACGCTCCCACGATGATTTTCGGATTGGTTTTGGCAATCTTGTCAGGAAAACTCTCGGAGATGACGTCCACGTCCAGGTTCCGGCGCACCGAAAGTCAAACGTTCTCCGAAAATTACCGGTAACTCGAAAACTGAAGCACCCTGGGGTATCACGCAGGCCTAAAACGCAAGTCTACGTAAAATAGAGAGCAGCAAGCAACACTGCGCACCAAAATCATGACGCCCAAGGGGAACCGCGAGGTGAGAGGCGGCAGCGGCCTATCTGACTTTGAATACAACGTTCGCTATATCTATATATATGTACTGCAAGGCGATAGATATAATCTCGGCTAAATTCCCAAATTTTGAATGAAATGTTTCTATTTTATGGATGTAGATCATGTAATTTGACACGCTCTTTCACGTGGTGCAATTCTTTTTCGTGTATCTCTTAGCGTTCTCGAGATATAAGCTATATGTGTTGTTTTTGCAAATAACAAAAGACGCCGGGCACTGCGACTTTTTTGTATATAGACTTTTCGTTTTGTATCGCCCTGATCTATCATATATCAAAAAAGCATCATTATAGTGATCCATTTTGATTTCAGGCCTTTATTGATTGGACTAAAATATCACAACCTACCGGACGTAAAATGTAATAAATCACCCGGTAGAGCTACTTGGATTAATTTTGTTCCTTTATATATTATTTCTACGTGAACATATATTACTTCTAAAAAAAGAAAAGTACGAGAAACGGAAGTCCCTGTAGGGGAATTGATTAATTTCACCCCTTTGAGCAAGTAGATTGTAGTGACGTTTTAGTTTCAATTTCGTCCTATCTGAATTATTGTAATTGAAGTAAACTCAAACTGGAATCTCGTTAGTGTAAAAGCTTCACGTTTCGTGTCAATGAACGTTCCCCGTCTATTTTTTTAGGGGGATTTTCACGTCGGCTTTAATAAGAATTTTATTGCCACTCTTATCTGCGTCGATTTTATGTGGCTTTTGTTGTCTGTCTGTCGTCGCGGATATTCTTCGACACCTACACGACACGCGTGAAAGTAGATACATCGCCACCTACTCCGTTTTATTCCCGCTTTGGATACACGTGTTCGACATTTTTGAAAAATCCCCAGATTTTTACCAAATTTTCAATGAGCTTTCGCCTGCGGTTGGAGCCTCCCCGATAGCATTAATCACCGTGCATTTCCGTCTACATATGGGTCAATGACGAAATTATTTTGTTGCCGTTTTTCGTTTGGCACCAATCGAAACGTTCATTATAATAATGAGGATGGGGATAGCGATTAGAGGCTTTGTCGTACGATTATCGGAATATCGATAATGGCTCGTTCGTGTGCGAGTTATTGTAATCCGCTACGTGCTCATTTGATGACCTAATTAATTACTCAGTGTTTAATTAAAGCTGCTGACGCTTAAGGATTCTCCTAATTATAAAACGGCCCGGACGGATGCAATGAATTAAAACAACTGCGATCGAACGGTTCAGAAACGTTATTATTTGCTCAAAATTTATCAATGTTCTGAAATTGGACGTAACTACGATTAGCTTCTCTTAGCTGACTTATCTCTTAAGAAAACAGGGTGATTAATGGTTGTTACGCACGAAGATGGAATTCGCAACACCCTGAAGGCGAGTCGATTATTCAATCAGACTGTGTCATTATTCCATGACAGTACAGTAATGAACCGTAGTACTTACGGATTCTCGTAATTTAGAAACGCCTGGAGTAATGCAAGGCGATCTAACCGTCAAAACTTCTGTCTTTACTCTACCGTCATTTCTAATGTTTTAAAATTACAGACTGTAAAGACAGTTGGCGATGGATGAAACCTTGTTTCGACAAAATAAAGCGAATAATGATGATTATTACTCGTGGAATCGAAACGAGTCCATTATTTCATCGAACTATCTTTATTATTCCATTTCTATAACAATGAACGTTGGCATTCAATACGCAGACTACATTTACTCTTGATTTAACTAAATTCAGTTCGATTACTACGCATGATTGTCAGTTTTGCCAGATTGCCAGTTTCGTAACTACCTAAGTGTAAGTTTACTTAAACCGAATTTGAGCAAACGGGCTGTGACGTTCAAGACTTCATTCATTCTTAGTTCTAATTCTAATGGAATTTCCTCCTCAATTTTCAGCCCGCTAGAGCGTCTCTATCAGCCGTTAGCCGGAAAAAACTGTTTTTCAGTATTTTTAGGATAACACAGGCTAGAAATAATATTTTTCTACGCGGTTTGCGGTATTCAAATGGACTTTTGAGGGAGTTTTTTCTTACTAAAAAATCGCCGCATTGCATTAACAAGAAGTCGACACCAACCAAAAAATTGGTTGTCTGTAAAGTCGGTTTACGGACTATAATTTTTACGTGATAACGTCATAATAAAACATTGATGAAAAATGGAATACGTTTATGAATTGAATAGAATTATTATCACTAAATTATCATTAGAAGGTTTTTTCGCACTGCGGTTGGCCTGTCCAACTGGTCATTTTAGACACATTGTTATGACATGTGTGAAGTTGAACATTAATCTTGAACCTTACATGAATTGCTGCGCTGGATAATTGTTTCCATTGAATACTAAATGAAAGAAGTCGACTTTTTACACGAACATTTATAATCATTCAGCATAATGTTTTAGTCGAAATCGTAATATAACCTATTATTACTGCACCCATTGACCGATACAAGAACAAATATATGGGATTATATAGGTAATCGAACTCTTAGAATGCAAGAATTGAATTTCCGCAATTGTTATTGTAATAGCAATGTTATGCACATTAAATATTCAGATAACTTTATAAATAATAGTGTGCTGACTGCTGTCGCCGTCGTCGCTGACGAAGGAGTGGAAACAGTGCAATCAGAACGCGCGTAGCGCGTACCCCTTCGTCCCCTTCCATCGCGCTCGCGAACCGAGCCGATCGCCAAATCGAGCTTTCACTCCGACGCTGTCGTGTAATAGAGATAGATGCGTCGCAAGGCGCCAAGGTCGATCTCTGTCTATTGTTGTCGCTCTCTCTCTAACTCGCACGCATGGGTCTGGCGTAACGTTACAATGTTTTGTGAACCGGCAGGTAGCCGGCACATCGATTTATAAGACGTATATCACGTCAAAGAAATTTGTAAGGGGTCTAGGGGTTTAAGGGAGTGAAATTGTCACGCGAACATCTTCGCGTAACGTTATGTTGTGCGTTTATTCGATAATTCGATAACTATTTTGAAGTAGGTAGAGAAAAAGCCACGATGCCCTTCTGCCAACTTAATAGTATGATAGTAGAGAATCTCCTGTGAAAGGGAGATCGACTTGCAGAGGGTCTAAGGGGTGCGCGAAGATATTCGTGTGACAATTTCACCCCCCTAGACCCTCTGCAAGTCGATCTCCCTTTTACAGGAGATTCTCTACTATCATGCTATTGATTGGTTAGATGGGCATCGTAGCTTTTTTTTCTACCTACTTCAAAATAAATATTGAATACATCGGATAAACGGGCGATATAACGTTACGCGAAGATGTTCGAGTGACAATTTCACCCCCTTAGACACGCGTGACAATTTCACTCCCTTAAATCCTTAGACCCCTTACACAATTTTTTGGTTGGTGTCAACTTCTTGTTAATGCAATGCGGCGATTTTTTAGTAAGAAAAAAATTCAGTTTTGAAATTATTTCTTGAGAAGCTAGAAATATCACTTTGAAAGATCGGCTGCTGGATTTTCGGCTGCTAACTTCACACCGGTCGAAAGAAAGCTCTTCATGGAATATGAGGACTTCAAGATCAATTTCAGAATGTCCACATCATTCTAATTAGCTAAATAAGATCCAGGCATGTCCATCGGAGGTCAAGCAGATCTTGTCGGGGGTTTTTGTGGGCGCTGATGCTTTTCCCGGGTTCAGTTTCTTAATTAAATGTCTCGAAGGGTTAGAAATAAAGTTGGAATACAGATTTTGGACGAAAAAATCATAGTGAAAAAATTTCGTGTCAGAACCTGTTAATTGCGGGCTTTTGAGGGTGCTAAAACTATTTCCAAGGACTATTTTCGAGGACAATCTTTCCTGCGTGATCAATACTTGGGTGTGAGTGTCTCAGGGACTCGATGATGACTCGATACCACCAGAAATGTCGCAAGAGGAATAGAAATCGTACAAAAATCCGTCAAAAATGACCAAAATCGCATAATTCACGTTTTTTTCGACCTTTTGCACCACTTAAAATTTTTTTTACAATACACCATCTGAAAGATAATGAAAAATGCTGAAAAATCCCGTTTTTCAATTTTGTGTCGCGAAAAAGGAAAGTGCTGAAAAATACATTACAAATATTGAAATGACCACCATTTTTCGGTGTTGGCCGGCAAAAGGCCGTTTGAATACCGCAAACCGCGTGGAAAAATATTATTTCTAGCCTGTGTTATCCTAAAAATACTGAAAAACAGTTTTTTTTAGCTAGCAGCTGATAGAGACGCTCTATTAGCGGTCTGAAAATTTAGGAGGCTTGGTCTTTTTTGATACCAAATCGAATGCCCCAGGTCCGGTGAAAATCCCAGAGGGGGGACTTTTCACCATCTTATGCTATGCCCTTTAGAACCAGCCATGAAAAATTACAATGAATGTTGTGGTATCGATCGGGGATAAGGATAATTATTAACCACGAAGATGGAATTTACAGAAGCTGGAGGCGAGTGCATAATTCAATTAAATCGTAATTATTACAACGCAAGAGGAAATACGAATTTCCTTGGTAATTGCCCTGTAATGGGACTTGTATTATTTAAAGATTGTTTTGCCTTTTTTTAACAGTTTTCAAGTAGTAGTCGAGGAACAAATTGAATATATATTGAGAAAAGGAGACACCTCAAAAGCGAAAGCAAGCGATTCAAATTAACTGAGTGCATACACAACGAATAGTAGAACTGAAATAGAATAGCAATCTAGTCAAAGTTACTGAAGTGAATACGCAAAAAATTGGGGGTAGGTTGAGTCAGATTGGCTCAAAATATCTGAATTGAATGCGCAACAAACTGGAGCAAGATAAGTCAAAATTGCTGTAGTAAATGCCACACTAAGAATGGCGAAAAGTTGGTCAGCAGATTGACTTAAAATCGAGAGTGAGCGACGACATAAGGTTGTCCAGGTTCTCGAAGTTGGCCATGGTGAGGTGTATCCGAAGAAAAACACTAAGTCTTCGCCAACAAATTAAAAAAGAAGCGAGTGAGCGAGCTAATGTAAAAGCAGTGAATACATAACAAGTTAGTCAGATTGAGATAAGAGGGCAAACGAGTCAAAATGACCACATTATAAATTAGAGGAAGGTTCAGATTAATTGAAATAGGAGAGCAAACTTGTCAAAATTACTAAAGTGGATGCGCAAAAAATTGGGGGTAGGTTGAGTACATTGGCTCACCTAGGAGAACAAGCTAGTGAAAATAATGTCAAGTTAATGCGCCACAAATTAGAGCAAGACGAGTCAACATTACTAGTAAATGTGCCAAAAAATGGCGAAAGGTTAGTCATGAGATTGACTAGGAAACGAAAATGGACGCGTCAAAGTGTACGTAACTCAGTCAAATTGATAGAAATAAGAGACCAAAGGGTTCAAAATGACTACGCTATAAATTGGAGGAAACTAGTCAAAATTGCTGAAGTGAATCCCAAAAATTAAGGGTAGGTTGAGTTAGATAAGCTGAAATAGAAGAACAAGCAAGTCAAACTGATTGAACTTACTTAATGCTTAACAAACTGGAGCAAATGTAAGTCAAAATTGCTGCTGTAAATGCCACAGGAAGAATGGCGAAAATTTGGTCAGCAGATCGACATGAAAACAAGAGAGAACGAGTCAAAGTAAAAGTAGTGAATACGTAACAACTTGGAATGATTGAAATGGGAGAGCAAACGAGTCAATGCGCAGCAAACTGAAGCAAGATGAATCAACATTATAACTGTAGTAAGTACTACACAAAAATGGCGAAATATTAGTTATTAGTTATTATAGATTGCGATTGCAAAACGAAAGGGAACTAGTCAAATTAAAAAAAAAAGTGAATGTGTTATGACTGAGTAAGATTGATTGAAATGGGAGAGAAAACGAGTCAATGTGCAGCAAATTGAAGCAAGATGAGTCAACATTACTGTAATAAATGCTTCACAAAAATGTCAAAAGGTTAGTCATGAGAGTGATTGAAATGGGGAAAGCTAAATGACTATATCGACGAATTAAGAAAAGTCTGTCAGATTGACATAATAACGAATTGAAATGATTGGCACTGGTTGACTCAAAAGTAATCATTGATAACAGTCTAGTCAATATTACCCATTTTTAACGCAATTTCGTTTTATATAAATTTTCTAGAGTTTTGCGAGTTGGATATTAGTTAATTTGATTGTAATTACTTTGGGGCAATTCATATCACCTTAACGGTTTAATTTTGAACCTAGGTACTGACGTTAATTTCCCGGAAATGTTATCTATCTCCTGATCATTTTCGATCTCGCCTCTCTTCCCTAATCTTCCCACAGGTCCGGTCTTGAGCTTAAGGAATGCACTCCGGAACCTCGATATATGCGTTTCGGAGATTTGGTAGGGAATGTCGCCGCCTTCCAATTTCTGGAAAGTGATTAAGAGGATCCTCCTCCCATGCCGACCCGCATATTCTCTCTATTACCGTATTCCGAGGCTCTCATCGCCGCTCCGGAAATCCTGTTTTATTTCATCACTCTAAACCGCAGATGTTTAGTTTAACTGTCATACAGTGATTCCCGGTAAGCACCTCTCTTTCGCCCCTTCTCGTTCTCTCACGTCTTCGTTTTGTGAGGAAAATAACACGATTGATGTCGAGAATCGATCACCTTGTAATCATTCCGGGAACACGGTGATGTTTGGTCAAAGAGGGAATTGATGATTCCCTGGAAGTTAATGTTTGTTTCGCGGGTGTGGATTAATATGAAATGTTATTCGGGCTGAACTCGTCGATTCGTTTTTAACCGATTCATGGTACTTAAATTATAGAAATACACGTTGGTTTTTAATCAAATCGAATTAATAAATCCAAGTTTGGAAAAGTAGGCCAGGGAATTAAAGTTTTTCTCGGGACTGTGAGTCATCCAAGGATCTTGCTAGTTTCTTAGGTAACTTGAACCCAGTGTTGCTAGATTTACACGCAAATGGTGCATGCGCAGTAGTTGTGGAGAAGGAGCCGGTTCCTGATTGGCGGAAACTGTGGCGCGAACCTAAACTTTTTGGATTCATACCGCGATCAAACCAATCGAAGCCGGCCGTTACTCGTTCGCTACTACGCATGCACCCACTTGCGTGTAAATCTAGCAACACTGCTTGGACCTATCGAAATACAACCTGTACTCTTCCTGCATAGGTTCGGCGGTATTTTTTAGTTATTAACAATTAACTGTCAAAAAAGCATATTTTTCGTTTTTTTTTTGCAAACCTTTAAAAAATAAAGTATGTACCTGATGAAAATTAGAAGTTATTATTATTTACAACATCAAAATAACTTTAAGATGCCATCTTTGAAATTTTGATTAACCTATTTGTTGCTTATAACGTTGCAAAATAAGCCTAATCAGTTAATTATTGATAAGTATTGCAAAAGTCAACTTAAAACTTTGTTATTGCGTGACACATTGGGTCTTATGCTAGGTACACGAATATTTAATTTTTATTGCATTTGCTTATCAGTCATTTTTTGTTATTAACTTATTACATTGTGAAAAAGTGAAAAAATAATGAAGGTACAATATTTGTACTGCTACTTTGTGAAAGAAGAAGAGTTCTTTTATTAAAGTAAATCAAAAAGAAAAGTAAAAAACATTTTTTTATTGCAGTCTTTTTGCAAAAATACTATAATCTTTTTGACTTATAAACATTTAGCATAACTTTTGTTATTGATATTGGTCGGAGGTAAAATCTTTTTTCATATTCGAATTGAACATTTTACATGAATTTAAAATAAGTTGTCTTAGATCAATTTGTAGTAGTGATTTTTCTTTAAGTTCACTTTAACGGGATCGTCGTCAAAGATTAAAAAATGAATCTCGAATGAAAGTGGAGGGGAACCTTTAACTCTGCGCTTTCAAAAAATGAAGATGGACCTTCAAACTTCTATAATTAGCTATGTCTCTGGAACTTGTTCATGGATTTTATTGTTCCTATTTTTAATTTGTATGTACTCTTCTCGTACAATACAAATATACAAATTGTTTAGAAATTTGATTTATTGTTTGATTTTGAAATTTTTGAAATTTGAAATTGTTTAGAAAATATGACTGCCAATTGTAAAAATTGGCAGTCATAGGAAGAGCTCATGTAAACTGTAATTAATAAAATAATTTCACAAACAGTTAATTTTTACTATATTTTCTTCAAAAAACAAGCTATTTTATACATGTTTTATTTGAAAAATTCGTTATAAGCAAATGTATGTACAATATTTTACAATAACATATTAGTATATTAAAGTATGAGTGAATATTGAGCTCTTTCAAACACGCGCGAGTTTTGAAAGAGCAGTAGGTATCCACGAATACTTTACGCGATTTTTTTTTATTGGTACCATTTTTTATACCAAAACCAAATGCATACCCAATATGATTAATTTGAATGACACTCGGGACGCTTCGTGACGGCCCGTCGCACGTCGTGCCACCAATCGGCTTGTCCGGCTATGGCCAAAAACGCTCTGTTATTCTAATATGAAGAAAGATTTTATCTCCGACCAATAGAACAAAAGTTACGCTAAATGTTTAAAAATAATTGTTCTTTTGTAAAAAGATTTTGTGATAAGAAATCATTTTTTTTTACTTGTTTTTGATTTAATTTGATAGAACGACTCTTCTTCTTTCACAAGATTCCCTTATAATTATCGAATCTTCCATTATATTTCGACTGTCATTGGAAAAAAGGTACTTTGGTATAAACAAATGCAATACAATTTAAACTATTCTAAGATTCGTTCTGATGTTTTTATAGTTTATTAAGTATCACAAGGCACAATTTGTCACGCAATAACAAAGTTGTAAGTTAAATTTCACAATACTTGTTGTTAACTGTTTGACCTTATTTTGCAGTTTTTAAGCAACAAATACGCAGTATTACGCAGGAAATTGCAGGTTTTCTTCTTATAGGTCCATATTACTTGGATGACTCACAGTTCCCAACAAGTCCTTTTTTTTTTGGTTATTTCCCTGGTCTACAAACAGACTGAGCTTTGGAAGATCAAAATTTTCAAGTAGTCGGTATTTTAGCAATAGATACGAACAGAGTTTTTAGTAATGTCTAATCGACTTATATTTATTGAAATGGGAAGTTCAAAATTATAAAGTTTTTCCAAAAATAGCCAAACTTAAATTTTTAAGCCATTTTGTAGTTGTTCCCAAAAATGTCACCGCCATCTCTCGTCAGGTCACGATCATATTGCTACGAAGCAAGTTTGTATTACAAATTCACTTTTTTTTAAATATTTATGTAGTTCGGTTTTAGGCGAAGGAATTGAGGCGCCTTCACCAAAAACTCGATTTCCCAATATTGACCTAACAATTATATTCCAGGCATTGTCGAAGACAAGTGCAATCCAAAACTCAAAATTGCTCTCGTTCCCAAGCTACAACTACGTTCATAACTATCAAATCAGGGCCTGCATAACGACCCAATCAGCATTCCTACGCGTAATTCAAAAACCAATTTTTAACGCTTCAATTTATAATACGGGTCTATTTTTAAACCCCCTTTCGCTCCATTGGACGAATCTCGAGCAAACACTTTGCCGCGAGTGGTTTCGCTCGTGTCCCGTCCGTCTCGCAGTTTCTAAGCACTTTCGAGCACATCAATTTAAAGGTAACGTTTATTTTTACTGGGTCTAACGAAGCCGTAAATAGAAGCTTCCGGTTTCGACAGGCACTTCCGTTACGTACGCGTCGTCGGCCATTTTTAACTGCTGCATCGTTAAAATCGGCATCGAAAATAATTTTTCCCTCACGTGACGCGATTTCGGAAAGGGTGGGTGGCGTTTGAAGAGACCAAATGTGATCGATGCTGCAGTGGAGCAGTAGTGATGCAAGCAATCCTGTAGGTAAATGAAGAGCTTTAAGCAATCTTATTCCATAATTTCCCTCATCTCTAGATTCTCTGTAGATTTGGAACAGCTTTAGACAATAAAAATTGTTTTCACGAGAAGTTTCTCGGCCTAACTCCTTTTCAGTTGATATTAGTTCCAAGGTACAAAAGGCTCTCTTGAATTGTGGATTTTTTTTTTATTAGGTTATAGGTAGGGTTACAATAAAAAGGGTAATTATTTAAATTGGAATAACCGCTTTGTCCTATTTTTTTTTTTGTATAAAAATAAGATACGTAGTCGCCGTCGCCAAAATAACTGGATTTGTTGTCACAACCAGTTAACCATTTGCAATTTTTATAATTTTCTGCTTGGGAATGCCTCACATACAATTAGATTTGCTGTGTTAAATTGGTCACAAAACTAGTTTTTTAAAATAAAGTGTCCTTTTACTTTGAGATAATACACAGAGTACCTATTCTGCGCACTTTATACTGAAATTCTAACTTTAACGAAGTACTTTGTAATGTTTCCATTACACTGTGATATTTCGGGAAACAGCTTACACTCGCTTTTAACTTGTACCATTTTGAAGGGGAAGATTTGGTAAAACCGAAGGATTTTTGCAGTTACACACTAAATGGATTGCTTAAGTGTTAATGCGTCATTAACTTTACCACCACACAGTTTTTAATGCAGCAATTAAACATTGTTTATTAACTCGAAAATGCTTTAGACACGTGCCATGTTTACTACTTTACATAGTAGTCTATCAATCAATTCAGTGTCGAGTGGCCGATTATAGTTTGTAATTTGAAATTGTAGAAAATATCGTGCGTGTAGATTCCTGCGTGTAGATCAATGAGATAAATATTCCTATCTACAGATAAGTGTTAGAATTACGGTATTGCATGTAATTGAAAAACCAACAAGAAGTGCTACATTAAGGTAAAATCGGAGCATTTCTTGCTTCGAAAAGTAAGAAAAAACGTAAAATTGTGAATTTTTTCAAAAAGAAGAATAACTCAAAATGGCTGAATTTAACACTTATATGTAATAAGTGAAAAGGTCGGTTTCTGTGTAAAATTAACACACCGAAAACAGGTTATCTATAAATTTCCACGAATTCAATGAATGAATAGCGTCGGATCTCAATTTGAGTTTAATGTTACTTAAGGTTTGTTCCAACCAGCACTTTGCGAACCGTTCCGATCCTAGTAATGAATTCTTTAATGCGCATGTGCCAACAAAGTATTAGTTCCAGAATCAGTTATGAAGTTCTGTTGGAACATAGAACGCGTTCTATTATTAAAGAAGAAGAACAATTTCTCTTCCTCACTTAATTCTGAGGCCAAATATTCGTTTTCATCCAAATCACTATCGCCCATTTCGCGTTTAGTTAGTTTGTTTTTACGATTTTTAAAATATATATATAACCTCAAACCTCACAGACACAGTTGATGGTGGGAGAGTCCCTATTCTCGTTCTTGGTCAGAACCAAGAACTGATTTCACCGTCCCTGAACCGATTCCGAATTCTTTCGTCGTGTGTTGGAACACATGTAGAACCAGTCCTGGGATCAGTTCAACGTTTGTTGGAACATCAAAACGCTTCTGCGCACGCTCCGCCTGATTCCGGTACTTGTTGGAACAAACCTTTACCTTCCAGCCTGAAGTGCACGTAACAGAAACCATCTTCGTCATTCGTCACAATGTGTACTTGTATTCAATTCAGCTGTAGCGTTTTGTTAAAAGCCACATAAAATAGGATATTATTTTACTTTCCTTCTAAATTTTCCTTTGTATTTACAAAAAAAAAAACAGCCAGGCACTTGTTTTTCTAAATTTAAATCCGAAATTAAACTCTCAATAGTACACAACGACATTGTTAGAAATACCACGTGCGCTTTTGAAGCGGTGCCGCGGTGTTGCCAAATTTACTGAATTTTATCTAATTACTTGTCCTAGTGGCATATAATCTATTCAGAACTTCATTCACAAGATACAAACAACAAAAAAAAATTGCAACGGTGTGGCAAGAAAAGACGTTCTGCGCATGTGCAAGTAGTAATTGTTTGTTCGCTATGTGGAGTCGTTTAGCTCAATCTCTGAGGACTTATTGGTGTTGCATAGTTTATTATATTTCTATTACATTTCCTAAAAGCCGACTCTGTTCTTTTTATAACGCGCTGTATTCTTTTTACTACAACGTGCGCTTTTGAAGCGGTGTTGCCAAATACACTGGATTTTCTCCAATTACCTGTACTAGTCGCATATGATCTATTCCGAACTTCATTCACAAAATACAAACAACAAAAAACTTGCAACGGTGTGGCAAGAAAAGACGTTCTGCGCATGTACAAGTAATAAGTGTTTGTCCGCTATGTGGAGTCGTTTAACTCAATCTCTGAGGACTGATTGGTGTTCCAGAGTTTATTATATTTCTATGACATTTCCTAAAAGCCGACTCTGTTCTTTTTATGACGCGTCATATTCTTGTTATTACCACGTGTGCTTCTGAGGCGGTGTTGCCAAATTTTCTGGACTGTCCCTTAATTACCTGCTCTAGTCTCATATGATCTATTCCGAACTTCATTCGCAAAAAGCCAAGAACAACAAAAAACTTGCAACGATGTGGCAAGAAAAGACATTCTGCGCATGTACAAGTAGTAGGTGTTTGTTCGCTATATAGTGTACTAATAGACTACCTAAGTGTTGACGTCACGCGAGGGAGCGGAGCTTCCAAACCTTACCAAACAAATCGAGAAAGCACGCAATTTGTCCATAAGAGAGTTTTAATTCTACATTTATTCCTAATTTTCTTGTAAATAAGAGTTGCCAGCTATATATTGTGATAAGGTTTGTTCAAACTTTGTTATCACCAAATATTTCTAGATAGGTAAGTAGTATAATGTAGTTTTGGCCCATATTATATATTATAGGTTATGTTATCGTTTTATTTTCATCAAAACTTATCATTTTTGTTCAGTTTAGTGGTGCTGCTGTGTTTAAAGACCGTTCTTTAGGCTCATGGTCAATATCTATAGTCTTACATTCGGAGGCAAGATCGAGGAACCTTCAAAGCACTCCTTAGTTTGCAGTTGTCATATTATAATGCCCAAAAAGAGCCAGCGCAGCAATATGATGGCATTTTATACCCCTCGGGCAGGTACAAGTAGCCGAAGTAATCTCTCCTGATTTATTTAGCGTAAACTGCAATAGGAACATTTAATAAGACAAATATCTATAAAATCTATGGGAAGCAGAATACCTACCTATGTACTCTATATATTTTATCCTTCATGCTGGCATTTCCCCTCTAATAAGCATAAAATCAGCATCAAACTGCATGCTTTTTACATGATTGGATTACAATGCATTTTCACCCCTTTTTATCATTTTATTCTCGTCTTAAAAAAACTCAATAATGTCGCAGATCTTCAAAACATGTTTGGATGCCATTTTCAATCAAAATTCTGACTTCAAATGCTTTCATTTAACTAAAAAGTACACAAAATAAATCACACTTATAAACAAAAACATAACCTCAAAAAAGTAAAATGGGCGAAAAATAATAATTAGACTTAACCTTTTATCAAAAACACTTGAAAAACGTTGACCCGTCCTAAGTTTTCACCAAATATTGAACTGGCCACTCTTATTCACGTCAAAACTAATAATAAACTTGAAAATAAAATATTCATATTGGAAAATTGCACGCTTTCTCGGTTTGTCTGGAAAGGTTTCTTACGTCCGCCCATTTGTGACGTCACGCTTAGGTAGTCCACTGAATCTCGGATGTCCCTGTTGCTGTTGGTGTTCCAGAGTTTATTATATCTCTATGGATAGAACGCTGAATCCTTAACCTGACTTTTTCTCCTCTGTTCCAGGCCACCAAGGAGTTCCTGGAGAAGGTGAACGCGAAATACAGGCGGAAGATCGGCCCAGTGCCGTGGTCGACGGCCGTCAGGTTCTTGTACGCCAGGAAATTCGACGTGACGAGAGCCCTGGCCCTCTTCGACCAGCACGAAGCGACCAGACAACGAGAAGGCCTATGCCGGTTCGATCCCCAGAAGGAACCGCTACAATCCGAATTGACCACCGGGAAATTTACGATATTGGTAAGTGTTTGTCTCCTCTCCTCATTTAAACTATTTATTAGTCTGCGAACCCGTATGGTGTTGAACCAGGTTCTGGTGTCCAAATATCATTTAAACGAGAAATGTGTAACCTATTGACTCTATTAACTAAGTTCTTGGTTGCTTTGAGATTTCACTCCTTGACTACTATCCACTTTCATCGTTTCAGGTCAATGTTGCATTTGTGCTATGTTAAAGTAACGTAAATCATAGTTGTATATTTGACTTGAAGGCTAAAATCTAAAAACAAATAGAATTGATTTCTCATCATTTAACGATAATCGGTAAACGTGCGTGGTCTTCCTGACAGAACCCACCCACGACATACATAAATTTTCAATGGCGGTCCATTCAAATTTCCTTTTCTCTCGCTTTCAGCCTAAACGAGATTTCTCCGATGCTGCCATAGCTGTGTTCACTGCCCACAAACATACGCCAGCCAATAGTACGCACCAGACGACTCTACAGGGTGTCGTCTATCAGCTGGACTGTGCCTTGCAAAATCCTTTAACCCAGAAAGCCGGCATCGTGTTCATTTACGACATGTCGAATTCGAAGTACTCGAATTTCGACTACGATCTGTCACAGAAGATCCTCACGCTGCTCAAGGTAAGAGAAAATTTTTAACCCACAGTAGGATGTTTGACTATTAACAATATTGTTCCAATTATTGCTGTTTTGAAAGATGAAAAGATGAAAGCACTAAGATGTGCCTCAATTTTTTTTACGCCTCAGAGGTTTTCGGCTGTGCCAACATCTGAGGGAATTGCTTGGACCAATTTCATTATGGCGGCGATCGAAACAATAACAAAACGCGTCATTGCTTAAAACTAATAAGTATATGGAAGTTGTCTTACACTATCTAGATATAAAAATCACTAAAGGGAATATGTAAAGTAGTTTATGTGTAAAAATTTTACTATGAATAAAATAACTTCAATGTGGCCGCCATGTTCTCAAACTCTCAAAACGTGAACAGTGGGTAGAATCGGACTGAAATATTTATCACTATAGGCACATCATTGCAATAATCGTAAGGTTTTTGTTAAATTTGTAAAGTACGTACTAAAGTAGTACAGTTTTTCATTTACATATTATGTATTTATATTTTCAACCTTAAAATCCCTCTAACTACATGTCTGGGTATTGGTAGGACGACTTAGAAGTGCACTAGGTGCAGTACGTCCTTGGTTGGACCAAAAGTATTACCCCATATGTTTGCACACCACACCGCTCTGTATACAGAAGTGTATTCGCAATCCATGCACCATAACATCTACAGTTATGTCTTTAAGTGACGTCACATACTTGTAAACGAGAGAGTTTTCATATTGTGGTTATGAGTTTTACAACACATATCACTCGATTTCGGGTTTTTCGTGTCTATCAATGATTTATTATTAAATTTATTATACCTAATCAAAGGAGCACATAATGAAGAATCACTTTGTGAAAAGAAATTTTCCTAAAATAGGTGCTGTGAAATACAACCAAAAGTATAATTAAAAATTTATAATTACACATATATTGTAAATTATATATTTATAATTATAATTATAACTAAAATTATTGAAAACAGCAGTTTTCTTTGCAAACTTCTCAGCAACTTTGTGTTGATGTGTTCCATCGATCTGATTCTAAACATAGTAAAGATGTTTAATGTCATGTAACTTGAAGTAATATAACTTCCGTAGCATTTTGGCGGTTTTTTAGTTTATCCAAATCTCGATGTCTATTTTTATTGAAAATCATAGATCATTACATGAATTGCGCATTGCCTATACTTCTGTATAGAGAGCCGCGTACCAACAACTGAGGTAATACATTTGGACCAACCAGGGACGTACGTGTTGCACCCATAGTCATGAAGAAATATTTCAGTCCGACTCTGCATACTGTTTATGTTTTTAGCTTGGCGGCCACATTGAAGTTATTTTTTTTTCAATAAAAATTTAACACAAACTACCATGCATATTCCCTCTAGTAATTTTTATATTTCAATAGTGTAAGAGAACTTCCATATAGTTATTAGTTTTAAGCAACAGCGCGTTTTATGTTATTTTGGTCGCCGCCATAATAAAATTGGTCCAAACAATTCCCTCAGATGTTGACACATCCAAGAACCTTTGAGGTGCAATCCATAAGATGTACGCCAAAAATACAGTTATTAAAAATATTTTAAGGTATGTAGGCGGCATGATATCCAAGAATAAACTTTTAAACATGATTTCCCGAAATGTCTGATTGTTCCATGTTCGACACGAAACATTAAATTGAATTTGGCCTGATCTGTAATGTAAACTCAATGTCTTAATAGTGGTAGTAATGCAATTAGGAGTAAGTTACAATTCCTATTATTCCGTATAATAGGAATTATATATTATATAATTCCTAACTAACTTTTCAATCAACTTCAGAACTGTTTGAATTGAGCTGAAAGGTTTAACAAAAATGTTATGATTTCTAATGAAACGAAAAGTTACATCGTTTCCTTTTTTTCTTCGATATTAATAAAGATGTTATGATTTATCTATCTCATCTGTTACGAAAACGTGTGGTGATCCCATAGACGAAGGAGTCGCGGACTCGTGACTCATTTTGAGACATCTGTTTATTGAATGAGTGTTTTGAATAGTTCCGAGGTTCACTAGAGGTTAAATCCTTGAACTTGAAGAAAGTTTTGACATTTATAATGAGTGGGAATGTCGTGACATAACATTCACACTTTCTCCTTCTGCGTCTGTCGGCAGACAATGACAGGACTTGCCCTCGGGTTCCTTATAACATGATGTCGCGTTGATATGCATGTATACTTTAACCAGTAGCAATTGAAACACACTACAAAATCCGAATTTACCGAGGACATTCGAAAAGAGCCCGTTATCTCTATACAAAACACATGGGACTTATTTCTTTGCTTATTCAGAAACGCACTGGTATATTTTAAAATGCAGGTGTACGTATTTGTGCAGTCGCCCAAGTGAAATCGTATGTGTGAATGTATGGATATCTAGAGACAAAGAATTAAAGGGTCCATTGGGTCGTAAAATTTTTTTTACCACAGCGGTATTTCGTTTGTGTCTTCTTCGTCTTCTATGGAGCAGGTGTTCTTCTTCTTCGGCATTTATACTCGAGAAGCAGTGGTGTGTGTATGTGTGTGCCATTTATTTATACTATTTGAAAGTGAATTCATTGTTAGAGTTATTATCCGTAATGTTACGCCCATGGACGACCAGGAGGCACCACTTAAAAAGCCATTAAGTGTTTTTGTTACCGTTCCAGTTCGGATTGGACAAAGTATACACATTTTAATATTCCTTATTCGCAGTGTCACGGCGCATATTTTCATAATTATTTCGTAGTATTTTCGATGAGTTCACGTCCAGTTGCGGTTACGGAAGTATTAGTAGTTTAAATATCACTGTTATACGGCGATTTATGGCTTTAATCTTTGGTTATATAAATGCGTATTTGGTATTTGGTTTTTCAAGTAGGTTTATGGTTTATCGTTTATTTACTTACATAAGTCATGTTTCGTAAATACTCTATGAATTTTTCAGAAGTGTTTTGGTAAAAACTTTAATTTGTCCTTGGTTTTGGTACTATTGTTAATATTGTTATGGTGGAAAATAACTGATTTCAACACGGAATATTTTTATGTTTAAATGGTAATCTTATTGTGTTATTGCGGAGGTAACACCACTTTCATCATGATTCACGATACGACTGCTTGCAGAATTTTAATTCGATGCACCCGATTATTAATCACGTTAATTCTAATTATCATGCGGCGTGTTTTTCCTTCGAATTAATTGCACACTTTCTACACACAAAAAACAATTTCTCCGGGAAAATGATAACTTCGCCACCTCGTAACTCGTCACGGGTAATGTAACGTATAAATTATTTCTTTTGCGTCGATTTTATCCGTCCGTCTCGGATTTGTATCAGTTTTCAGCGTGACTCAGATGCTCACGTGATGTAATTCCTCCGACTCGTGGCATCAGCAATGGAGATAGTTACAGGTATAACACTTTTATTTCGTCAGATAAGGATATTAATTTGCCTAATTGTAATCTGGAAGATAAGAGATTCCGTGAGGTTATTGGAAGGTTGCACAGGAAATGTTTCAACAATGAAGATTAATCCTGTAGATTCGTATTGTTACTTTGTGGGCTTTGTTTTCAGTTTGTCGACGTTATTTGGCAAGAAAAGTTGGTTACTTCGTGCAATTTCACCGTTTCCACGTCTTTCTAATATTTTTTCCAAAAAATCGTTTTGGGCCACCCTTTAAGATCATCATCATCATCAATCGGCTATTCTCGTCCACTGCTGGACATAAGCCTCCCGTAGTAATTTCCATCTCCTTCTGTCCCGAGCTGCGTTCATCCAGTTCCAGTTGGAATAGATACGCTTTATATCATCCGACCATCGGGTTGGCCGAGTATTTATAAGGGACTTGAATAACGGTTGCCTAATATTTCTCAATGCCTGTTTACTATTGACGACTGTTGAACGTTTCGGTTTTTCAAAAGGTATTTCCGATTTGCCGTCATTCATTTCTTTGAAACTTTGTAGCAAAACGTAATAATTTTAACAGTGTACATAATAATAAAAAACGGGTACAGTAGTCGGTACTGTTGAACAGTGCCAAGCTTCTTACAATTTTTTTTCTTCATAGGGAAATTACGTTTGTACAATAAATAATACGGAACTCGAATTAACCACATTAGAACAAGTGGGAATTCACAAACCCAGTGCATTGTGGCATCGTCACTTCCCAGTACAATTCGACACATTCACGACTTTCCTACGAGCACGGCAACGTCGCGTCTTTACGACCAATCCTACAGCTTTACGTCTTTAACATAGGTGGCGGCAACGTCGTGTTCGGGGTCAACGTGTAGCTGATAATCGGCTGTCGAATCACCGCGGCGTACCCAGAAAACGAAAGAGAGCGAGAACTTATATTCTCTCCCTTCTATGCTTGGAATTGCATGTACTATAGGTATATCTGGTATATGCAGAGCATGTGTACAATACTATACGGAGCTTTTCTATCGAAACGCATGGTGGGAAATCAACAAGAGCAAAAGGGAAACTAGCAGTAGTTCGTTAGCATGACAGAGAGGGAAGTTTTGCAACGTTGCCGGCCGAGCAGGCAGTCCAAGTCAACGCGTATCGCGGTCGCGTATCGCTTTACACTCTCGGATGTGTGCGGTACAGTGTGCGGAGCGGATGACTGAAATGTTTCGCGAGCTAGCAACATCGCAAATGGTCGTTCTCTGTTTAGCGAACGAGAAATATATGACCTTTCGTTCGCTCTTATGTATTAATCCCATCCTGCGACTCTTTAGAAACTGTCTGTATATAGCTACAGCGGTATACATTTTGGTGACTCTCTCTCCAGCATTTTACTCTACAGAAAAAACGCCAGCATAGAAGCTTCGCTTCAATAAGCATTACATACATATTAATAAGGGGCAGCGGTGGCCGAATGGTTTAAGGCGCAAGCTTTGAATCAGGCGGTCATCGTCGTTGTGGCTCTGGCAGCGTAAAAGAGACGTTAACTTAATAAGACAAGACTACATATTAATAAGTCTAATTTAATCTTATTTATATTTTTATTTGTTATTATTATTAACTTTCGAAAAGTGAAATGTGTCCGAGCATTACATTATTTTTCCAGTCTTTTAAATATTTTCTTGTATATTTAAATGAAATATAGGAAGTAGCCTAATTTTCCATCTGATCCCTCTACTCTCCTACAGAACTTACCTAAGTGGACGTTTGCGCCATTTCTGGGACACCTTGTATATTTAAAAATAATGCGCCTTTAAGCATCACAATGCCTCGTAACTTCTTAAGTTACTGTTGCGATAACGGCACGTATTTTATGCCTTACATCTTCCTTATCATCGAGTAATGCTTTTAAAAAATGTCGCTCTCGTGATAGTCCGGTCGGTTGATAACAATTTTCGGAGCGGCCTAATATATGGAACCAATCACGTCATTGGAATGTTCAACGACTGTCGTAAAAGTCATGAACGCGCCTAATAAGTTTTGTTGTAGGAAAATTTGGTAATTGTTTAATTAGCGATATTGATATGATAGTGTTTATGAGTCGTGTGTTGTTATGGATTAATGGGATTAATTTGGTAAAACCGAGTTTGGCAGCTTTAAATAATCGTCTCCAGAAATCCCCATGCCACTCCACTGGAGTGCTTGTTATTACCAGCAACAAATGAGTAAGCTTATAAACAAATTTTGATGCGTATTGTTGTTTTCTGGGTTTTCTCACACAACACAATTGCCACGGGAATGGTGTCGTCTTTACATTGTTTCCTACATTTTAATTCGTTCAATGAGTAATTGTTTTCGATTTAATTTCGGTCGGTTTCTCTTTTTTCCCGAGGAAGAAAAAGTGAGTTGTAATGAGATTTGGTAACGCGCAATTAGGCAAGGGAGATTTCGCATTCGAGCGAATTATTTTGTTATTTGCCGTGGATTATTCGATGCTTTCTGCAGTCGTCGTATTTGTAATTTTACTGGAAATAAATTATAAATCTTCTGTATACATTTTGAAATTGCAAAACGTGTATTTAAACAAGAATTTCTTTAGAAACTTATAAATAACGTGGCGAGGTGGGATCGTTCCCAGAAACCGAAAATGATCCAACGTCATTATAAAGTTCTATCTTATCTTTTCGCAGAACAGATTATAATGGTATTAGAAAATAATTTTGTTTCTGGCGTGGGGGGAGGAAAAATGTGTAGAAGCTTTGAACGATCCCGCGTCGGTTTTTATAAATTAAATTCGTTCGTGCGAAGAGCCCATCCGGGGAATATTTATGAAATGTATTTCTTTTGTAATTAGCGAGAAAGCTTCGAAAAACCCCCGACATAGCACAGCTGTTACATTGGAGTTTATGACGAGGCCTCTCGAGTGATTGCGGTGATTACTACTATTACGCGTTAATTGTCTTTGTTCTCAGAAATGGGACTTGCCGAGAACATAGTTAGCGATTTAATAACAACGAAAACAAACTGTTTATAATGGTAATTCTTTAGGATTTCGTGTTTACAGTTGCATTTGTTTGAATGTTGTAATAGGTAATAAAGTTTTAACATTCTTAAAACGCCTTAAAAATGTGTACATTTATTCAGAGATCAAACTTATGTGGAGAGGTAGGCTTTAATAACAACGAAAACAAACCGTTTATAATGGTAGGTAATTCTTAAGGATTTCATGTTTTTTAGTTGCATTTGTTAAAATGTTGCAGTAACAAAATTTTAACATTCTTAAAATGGCTTTAAAATGTGCTCCTTTATTCAGTAGCCCAATCGAATTAGGATTTCACCTTGCAAAAATTTTTGACAGCAATTTTCCTTCGGAATTGTTTAGGGGGGGGGGGGATTGCCGGGGTACCAGACACGTTGCGTCATCCACCATTTTGAATTTAAGGGTGAACTTTTGTTTATTAAATAACTCGTTTATTTTCAATTTTAAACGAAAACTAGTTATTACAAAAGTTGTTTGAAATTAAATTTCCTACAATTTTGGTTCCTATCATTTTCTTCCTAGAATCGATATTTTTCGATTTATACCCGAAAAAATTGAATTTTTGTTTATTGAACAACTCGTTTATTTTCAATTTTACGCGTATAATTGTGATAAACATAGTTGTTTAAAATAAAATTTCCTACAATTTTGGTTCCTATCATTTTTTCCTAGGATCGATATTTTTCGATGTATACTCGAGAAAAGGAGGGTGTGAAATCTTATCATTGTCTTTTCACGTTTATTGTCAATTTTAGGCGAAAAATTGTGATTAACAAAGTTGTTTCAAATAAAATTTCCTACAATTTTGTTCCTTATCAATTTTGCCGTAGAATCGATATTTTTCGATTTATATCTGAGAAGAGGTGGGGGTAAAATCTTACCATCGTATTGTCACGTTTATTGTAAATTTTACAAGAAAAAAATGTTATTAACAAAGTTGTTTAAAACAAAATTTCCTACCATTTTATTCCTTATCAATTTTGTTGTAGAATCGATATTTTTCGATTTATACCTGAGAAGAGGTGGGGGTAAAATCTTACCATCGTATTGTCACGTTTATTGTCAATTTTATGAGAAAAATTGTTATG
Source organism: Cryptocephalus moraei (assembly GCA_946251905.1). Classification (NCBI taxonomy): domain Eukaryota; kingdom Metazoa; phylum Arthropoda; class Insecta; order Coleoptera; family Chrysomelidae; genus Cryptocephalus; species Cryptocephalus moraei. The sequence goes on from OX276454.1 coordinate 17,087,516, forward strand.
ACTAAAGTTGTTTGACATCAAATTTCCCACAATTTTGGTACTTATAAATTTTTTCGTAGGATCGAAAAAAAAAAATAATAATTAATTAATTATTAATTAATTTAATTAATTAATTAATAATCAATAATAAACGCGAGAATACAATACTTATAGGTTCACCCTCACCTCTTCTCAGGTGAGAAAAATATCGATCCTACGGCAAAATTGATAAGGACCAAAATTGTAGGAAATTTTATTTTACACAACTTTATTTATCACAATTTTTCGCGTAAAATTGAGAATTAACGTGAAAAGACTGATAAGATTTCATCCCTTCCTTTTCTCGGGTATACATCGAAAAATATTGATCGTAGGAAAAAAATGATAGGAACTAAAATTGTAGGAAATTTTATTTTAGACAACTTTGTTTATTATAATTTTACGCGTAAAATTGAAAATAAACGAGTTGTTCCATAAACAAAAATTCACCACCACGTTTTCGGGTATAAATCGAAAAATATCGATCCTAGGAAGAAAATGATAGGAACCAAAATTGTAGGAAATTTAATTTGAAACAACTTTTGTAATAACTAGTTTTCGTTTAAAATTGAAAATAAACGAGTTATTTAATAAACAAAAGTTCACCATTAAATTCAAGATGGCGGATGACGCAACGGGTCTGGTACCCCGGCAATCTAAATTTAGACTGCCAGTGACCCCCCCCTAAACAACTCCGAAGGAAAATTGCTGTCAAAAATTTTTGCAAGGTTTGCCCCTTTTTGGAGCTAGTAATTCGATTGGGCTACAGATCAATATGTGAAAATATAGGGCTTATTAACAACGAGAACAAACTTTTTATAATGGTAATTCTTCAGTATTTCGTGTTTACAGTCGCATTTGTTTAAATGTTGCAGTAAAAATGTTTCAACATTCTTAAAACGCCTTATAGTCCAGTAAATGAAGGAAAAAAACCTGCGTTAAATTCTGCAAGGGGATGAAACCGGGGCTAATTGTAGGTCTTAACTGGGTTTTTTATTCGAAATAGTACAGAAAGTTGCCGATTCTCCGGGTACCGCGACATGGTGGAAAATGGCCCTCAAGTTCCAAATATCTGTTTTCCGCCAATGTCTCCGAGAATATGGCATATAGAGAGTTTTTGGTTTGAATATAAAAGGAAGATCAGTTCATTAGCTACAAAAATGGTCCTTATGACTTTTTCCGAAAACTCGCCAGTTTTCGAAACAAGCCCGTTACTTGTTGCTCCTGCTCGGAGTGCAGGAGAGCAAATTCGAGAAATGGAGACATGCGGGCGGACAAATTGTCCAATAACTACACTAAAAATGGATATTTTTACTTTAGTTATTACCGGGGGATTACAATTGCCTTGCAGAATTTAATCCAGGTTTGGGCATTGATCGGCCTTCATTTACTGGACTATTAAAAATGTGCTCCTTTATTCAGGAGATCAAGCTTAAGTTCTTAGGCAAACTATGTATATAAAAGAATTATTAAGGAACGCAGTGATGAATATGTTAAAGAAACACAGGGATTGTCAGATTTACAGTTTGGCTTTAGAAAATGGAAATTTGCAGTCTCTGCTTTGCAGTTTCTTGTCTATTTCTGAGTTCAAATGGTGTTCTCCGATAAGCTTAGTCATAAAAAAATCCGTTTATTGCAATTTCATTGAAGTTCATTATTTCAGCAATGAAAGAGAGAGAGAGAAATTCCTAAATATTCAATAAATATTATAGAAGATTACTTTTTTCACACAGATCTCTAACAGATTTGGTTAAAACGTGGTAAAAGTAAATACAGAGTACCTCAGGGCTCTGTTTTAGGGCCAATATTATTGAATATACGTTACGATGATGTTCTTCGTTTAAAAATAACTGAAAATGTTAAGTTAGTGGCATTCCCAAATGTTTTAGTAATGTTAGTCACAGAAAATCTTCCCTTGAAGTTGAAACTGACTGTAAATGATATTCTAACGAAGATTTCGTTCTCAGTGCAAAATCATGATTTAGCATTGTCTCCTGAAAAAGCAGAAGCAATTATTTTAAAAGATGGTAGAAAAAGATATTTTATTAGATTTAAAATTCTATGTAGGGAAAGTATTTCCAATAAAATTATTACTTAAATGTCTGAGTGTACATTTTGACTACAAGTTAACATTCGAGTAGGTATCATCTTAAAATGAGAAACTGAAAGTAATGGTGCCTAATGAACTAATATTAAAATAATGATGTTCTGGTCCTTGCGAATTTGAGAGATGACTTTATGAGTCAACTTTATGAATTCAGGCTGTTCTCACAAAGCGAGCACGGTCAATCTCCTGCTACGTCAAACAGCTTTTCGTAGTAATGAGAAACATTAAATTAAATGGGCTTCGAACATATTACATTTCAGTGTTTAACTTAACTAAACATGACTAAAATCGTGTACTAAAGGCGAAGAAATCACGTCCCAGCTCCTGTTAGCCAAAACACTGGCCAACCTTGCGTTTTAAATATATTCCCTTGCTTTTGAAATGACCGATTTTTACGAGGTTTATGGCATATAGCGAGGTTCGCAATGTAGGCGTTTGGGCCTTCGATTCCCTTTTTAGTCGTTTATTTCTGGCAATTTCTCTTAAAATTCTTACGAATTAACTCTCTCAGGCTTTTGCGGTCAAGCGAATAATTTTAATATCCCTTGCCGAAGTTGGTGCGACACGAAAATAGGAAATCCATATGGTGCTTTGTGCCTAACAAATAACGGCGTTCATTGAGGATTCCATTTGAGGATTCGTGTCAGTTTCACGTTTAATTACTATACAAAACACTTGATTTGCACCAGGTGTATTACGCGGAGACAGAAAGACGTCTTTCTTCAATGCAAGGCCGCAATGGAATCATTACTGTACACTTGTTGTGTAATGCAACGAAATGTAGGACTTCGACGCTGTTTAATGAAGTTTTTACTCATCTGTTCACCGGGAAAAAATGGAAAACTACAGTTGACAGAATTCCTATTTAGGCTTTGTTGATGAATTTAGAAAATATTTGAATTTTTTGCGACAGCACGACCAATAGGGTTAAGTTCTAGTTCCTATGGTTAAGCTCTTTCAAATTAATAGCAGGCAACAAAAGAAAAAAAACGTTAACTGAAATTTTACAATTTGGAACAGAGAACAAAGATTTAAGTGATAAAATCAAAAAAGCTTCTTATAATTGAAAATATGTTTTGAATTATGTACCTTGGTCGCTTGCTATAATTCACAAGGCTAAGTGTTACATTAGCACTGACGTAGTTAACGTTTTAGGAAAATAGATCTTCAGTAGTACTGTCCATACTATGCGTATAACTACGTCACAATATTATCACAGACTTGTATCGCAACATCTGAAATTGATGTTAATGTCTCTTGGGACTCAAGAGGAATTCTTTCTGCATCAGTTATATCAGGTTAATAATAACCTTATTTAACACCTACATATTGGATTTTATAACGCGCTCCTCCGACCATTCTTATTTACTTCTTCATATGAGGCACTCATATATGAGAAGTATTGTAATCAGGTCGATTTTTGGAATTCGAGTTATTACCATTTCTAGACGTTTTAAGGTTCTTAAGTGAAAAAAACATGTTTTTGAAAAGTTGTGTGTCTGTGGCTTGCAAATTTTACCAACATCTCAGGGCAAAACGTACTAGTGTTTCATAAATATTAGTATCTATCACAATATAACGACTGTTTTTTTTTAATTTCACCTCATAGTAGGCTGTGAATAGTGTTCGTGAATGCACCTTACTAAAAAATGTCAATATTGAAGTAGGTTGACATAACCTCACTTTTTTAATAAAAATTGAAACTGCTCCAATCAGTTACTAGTGTCTTGAAAAAGACAGCTTAGCTCTATTAATTAGGCGTTAGAATAGTAAGACTAAAGAATATAAAATTCTAAATGTGAAAACCTCTGTGAAAACAAACTTGACAACTCTTAACTCTCCCATGGAACAATAGTCTTCGAAGTGCTTGGAACGTTTTGACTTTCGATAATGACATTTTTTAGTAAGGTGCCTTCACAAACACTATCCACAGCCTGCTATAAGGTAAAATTAAAAAAAAAACACTCGATATATGTGCATGATGAGATACATTTTACAGCAATAATATATATAGGTGTGTACTTACTTATCCATTTTTTGATGATTTTGCAAACGGATTGCTAATAACAACAAGAACAAGATTCGACAGGATTTCATTTTCTTTTTGAGAGAATTAGAATTAGGAACCAGTCTAAACATCTAAAGTCCCTAGATCTAGGGATTCTAGGGACTTTAAGACTGACCAATCTTGCTGAACATGACAGCTCGTGGACCATGGCACACTTGGCCACTGTGACGATGGCGGCTTTGCCTCACAATGTTGTCAAATGTATACACTTTGAGTTATTGAGTTGAGGTCAGGGAGGCCGCATTCAAAATTTTTTGAAACTCGACGCAAAAATTCTGAACTGAATTCTGAAAAGAGGTACTAAAGTAGGGTCGTTTTGCAGTTCGGGTGCGACTAGCAACAAGTCGATTAGAGAAGTAAAGGGATTAAACGATAAGAAGGGATCGACCGGCCATCGATTCCTTTACCTGTTTGTATGAAACTTTTAAAGAATTTGTTTACTGTAATAATGTACAAATACTTAATTATGATTTACATGAAAATATTTTTACTGAAATCGTCGTGTTTTCCCCTACATTTTCATATCAAACTCGTAGTATTTCAAAAGCAATAAAGTTTAGCATAAATTTTATAATCAACGAGGAGATTCCAACTCATTATTAATCCAGGCTGGTGAAATGTACTGGTATTATAAGTATAAGTAACTTAAAAACCGAATTAGATGCGTCGAATTATTATCAGTAACAATATAATTTTTACCAAATATAAACTGCAGGTCTTATTGCTTCACAAGAATTTATTTTACCTATTAGAATATACCCTTAACCTTAGCTTTAGAGCTGTTGTTCGTAGAAAATCTACAAAATTCTCCATCATTACGGGAAGTAGCAATCGTCAACCAACCGTTATCGAGGGTGTTATTTTAAATGTGAAATTATAGGAATTTTCTCTTGTTCGATCTTCGATCCACGAAGTGGGTCTGTGATTGGCGGCCAGGAGTTTTCAACCTTAAACAAGCGAAACACCTTTTAAACCTCGAACAAGAGAAACTCCTGGTGGCCCATGTAGGCCTTGCAAAGAGTGAAATAATGAAAAATAAATCAAAAAATGTATTGCTTTTGAAATACTTCGATTTTGATATCAAAATGTAGGGGGAAACACGACGATTTCCGTAAAAACATTTTCATGTAAATCATAATTAAATATTTGTACATTATTACAGTAAACTAATTCTTTAAAACTGCAGGATCGTTCTTGAATATTTATGAAATATTATTGAATATTAATTCTTTAAAAGTTTCGTACAACCAGGTAAACGAATTTGTGATCGATCGGTCCCGTCTTATCGTTTAATCCCAGTACCTCTCTAATCGGCTGGGTGCTATTCGACCACCCCCGTTTTGCAAGAAGTACCTACTGAAAATACTGGGTGATCAAGAATGACTGTTTGAGTTGGCAATCCTACCTGGAGGATTTTTTTGCCTAAGGGTTTGCAACGCTACAACCAGATATGTTTATTTGACAAAAATTTTACATAACAATCATGTGAATAAAAATTAACGCTTAAAAAATGAAACTCTAAATACAGAACAATGATTTAATTAAACAGCTAAAGGTAATGCTCAAAATACCCCCATTTTGGTTCGGACATAAATTAACTCTTCTTTTTAGGCTCTCGAAGATATTCACCAGCATATTGGGCGTAATGTTTGCCACTTCCTGAACTATTGCCTCTTGCAGCTCTTCTTCAGTATGCAATATGTTCCTAAAGACATTGTCCTTCAAGAGCCCAAATAACGAAAAATCTAATAGAGTGAGATATGGTGACCTGCTTGGCCAAATGCCCTGACTAATTACTCTGTCGCCAAAATTCTCTTTTAAATATCCCATAGTAGCACGAGCCGTATGTGCCCTTGCAGAGTCTTGTTGGAAATGTCCAATTTGACGCTCTTCGTCTGTTAATTGGTTTATAAAAGGTCTCGAAAGGTGTTGGATATATCTCTCCGAATTGATGGTGAAATTAAAAAATATTAGCCCATACACCCGCGTCCTTGAGAGTACCAACCAAACACTAAATTTAACCGGGTGCAAATGTGTCTCTGGTAGCGTAATGATTTTCACCTGACCAAATTCTGTAATTTTGTTTATGCACATAGCCGTTGAGATGAACCAGGCTTCGTCGGAAAAGAAGGTATTGTCAAGGATATCATTATTATTTAATATGCCATTGAACCAATTGCAAAATAAAACTCTCTGCGGGTGATCAGGAGGGGTTAATGACTGGACGATGGAAATTTTGTAAGGGTGGTGCTTTAATTTCTTTTTAAGCACAGTGGAGCAACTTCCATATGAGAAATCTGTAAAACCGTGAATTAGAATAACATGGAAAAGTGGAAGTCTTATGGGTAAGAATAAAAATTGGTTGCATAGGAGGCATAAGGACCAAACCTGTTTGAAGGGAGAGCTTTCTTAAGGATTTGGGAGGACTTCTTTGCATTCGAGTTCTGATATCCTCGACAACTTCCTCGTTTAGAGTAGAAGGTCTACCAGTTGATTTTTGTTTGCTTACGCTCCCTGTGTTTAAATAACGTTCAACTACTCGCATGCAATGTTGCAGAAAGACATCAAAAGTGACCAAAGTCTCCGGAAACAACTCCTGAAATTGCTGGTATGGTATGTCGCTTCGAGAGAGTACTACCAACCAGTAATTGGGTTATAAATCCCGCTTCGAAAGTACGCCATTCCAATGAAAATTTCGTGCTGTAACGTGAAAACCATTTTAAATAAATAAAATTGAAAAGAATACCAGAAATTTAAATTTGAAATAGCAAATTCAAATTACCAGTTGTACCATTTAAAAATGAAATTCAGCATTGCCAACTCAAACAGTCATTCTTGATCACGTTGTAGTACAGTTGTACCTACTAGCGATCGTAACCCTGCTCGACGACTAGTGGAGTAGGTACCTACGTATCCCTCCGACCTTCGATTTTTCTTTTCGCCGATGATGTTCGTTCAATGAGTGGATGAAAATTCCCGATTTGGTTAAGAAGCGCCAAATTCCCGATTGTTCCGTTCGTCCGTGTCGTTTTTGCTTATCCCGCGTAAAAAGTTAGCCGCAAAATTTCAATTTACATCACACCTTTTACGACTTCCGTTTATTTTATCGTCCTCATTATCATCGTTATTGTATAAATATATGTATATGTTTATTTCCTTTCCCTGTCCCAGTGTCGAAACTTCGGCATAGCACCACGTAGGCGTGAATCAAAGGTTCCGTCGATGAATCTCTAAACAGTAGCCGGTTAGAGGTGGTGCACACCCACTTTTCCGTCCGGGATCGGGCCGCGTGTCGGCTTCCTTATCGGCAGAGGCGATGAAGCATCGAAGCGCGTGCTTCAACTGTCTAATTGCCGAGCTACTGGGTTTTAACTTATTAAAATGAGGATTATCATCATCATTACTACGGTTACTCTCTCTCCGGCGCACTCGGGGCCGGCACCTCGCGTGGTTCGAATCGAGACGCCTTTGGATGATGTGCTTTTGTTTCAAGGCCTTCTCTCCAATAAAATTTAATCGGCGGTAGGAGATAATAGTGATTTTTTGGTCGGTCGCCGGTCACAAGAGTCGTCACCAGTCGGAATTCGGGTGGAATTTCCGTGCCGTCGCCTTTTTGGATACTTTACCCAGTGTCAGTGTCAGTGTCTCAGAAGGTGAGTTCATGAAGGGATCGATGGGTTTGTGGAGTATTTACGTAAGTACTTGGTAACATGTTCCCTCGTGCTGGTCCAGTGACCGCTCGAACCGCTACAATGGAAATAATCCCATTTCCTTCTTTTTGCCAATTCACGTGATCGTCCCGTTTTAACTCGTGCACCAAAGTTCAGTCGATGTTTGTAATTGGGTTAAAAGTATGGGAATCGAATTAAGCCGTGGCACTCTGAAGTCTTAAAAGTGCCAGGGAAGTTCGAAATGTCTTAATTGGTTCAATTCCAGTTTTGGTCCCATAATGGAAATTTCAACCTACTTAGGCATTTCTCATCCAACAATTCAATTTGCAAACTTTGTTAATTTTCGGTCATGCAGTCTTTAAAGTTTTAACTGAACACCTTGGTATTGCTTGGTGTTTTCGCTCCTCTTATTTCTAAAAATAGTTCACAACTGACAGATTTTTGATGTGGGGCACTGGAAAAGTGTGTCAAATTCAAATAGCTGTAGGTATATAAGATATTCGTTTTGATTTGGTTTGTCCACAGTGCATTGGATTTTGATGAGACAAACCAAAAGAAGTGGTCTATTACAGCTCCAAAAACATATTTTTGAAAAATTTTGTCTTACTGGTACGTTTTTCTTGGAAATCAAAAATCATAAACTATTCAAACTTTGTATTTATACCCTATACCAGGGTCTTCCGATAAGGAATCTGTTAAAATAGGTTGGGACAAAAAGATCGTTTACCTTGTTTGTTGCTTTTACTTGTTTGCCAATACAAAAATTTTGCTTTGTGCCTTGCTTGTTGTTTTTAAACTTCCCTCAAAATCCGCGGCAGTTTGGTTTTAAACTTTGTATAGGTAATACAGTTTAGTGATATTTTGGGCTACATCGTTTCCGAATGGCACTTTATACTTTATTTTACAATTTTTAGACATTTCCTCAAAATCCACCCCGAGATCTGTTTTTAAATATATATTTATTTTTCTGTGAAATATAATAATACATTTTAGTGTTTCTGGCTAAATCTTCTCTAAAGGCTACTTCTCATTTGCTTTCTTTCGATTTTGTGGAATTTTCTCAAAATCTGCTCCAAGAATGTTTCTCTGAAAGTTTATTCTACTATCGAATCTGTGTAGTAAAGTTTAATAACATTTCGGGCTGCGTTTTTTCCGAAGAGCATTTTACAGTTGTCGTTTTGCGGTTTTTTGAGATTTTCTCGAAATCCACTCTAGAATTTGTTTTTAAACTTTAAATATTTATTTTAATCTTAAATATGTTCATTAAAGTTTAATAACATTTTGGGCACTTTATATTCGTATTTTTGTTGTTTGTTTTTAATGTTCTCGAAATGCACTGCAAAATTTGTTTTTAACCTTTATTTATTCTACTGTTGTATATGTATATTAACTTTACTACACTTTAAATTACTCACTTTAATAATATTTTTATCTAAATCTTCTCTAAAGGGTATTTTCCACTTGTCCTTTTTCAATTTTGTTATATTTTCTTGAAATCCGCTCTAATAATGTTGCTTAAATTCGAATGTTTATTCTAGCATTGAATTTATATTATAAAATTGAATAACATTTCAGGCTACATTTTTTTTTCAGAAGAGCATTTTACACTTGTCGTTTTGCGGTTTTGTTGAGATTTTTTGGAAATCCACTCCAAGATTTGTTTTTAAACTTTAAATAATTATTCTTCTCATGAAGATGTTCAGTAAGGTTTAATAACATTTTTAATTAAATCTTCTCTGAAGGGCACTTTACACTTGTGTTTTTTCTTCTCTTCTCTTCTCCAAAGGATATTTTCCAATTGTCGTTTTTTAATTTTGTAAAATTTTCTCAGTCAAACTCTCTCTAAAGTTTAATGAAACAACATTTCGAGCTACATCTTTTCTAAAGGACATTTTACACTTGAAGTTTTGCGGTTTTTTGCCATTTTCTCGAAATCCATTCCAGAATTTGTTTCAGACTTTGTATATTTATTCTGCTGTTGAATTTGTATAATACAGGTTAATAATATTTCTGGCTAAATCTTCTCTAAAGGGTATTTTTCAATTTTGTGAAATTTTCTCGAAATCCACTCTAAGAATGTTTCATAAACTCGAATGTTTATTCTACTGTAACGAAACGGCTCGCCGAAACCAAATAAACACGTCTGGGACTGCCCGGGTTTCGCGAATTCGTTCTAGAAGCAACGGGAACAATCTCGTAAGGTCGGGACGCTTCGATTCCCCGAAAACCCGAGGAGAAATTCGTGGAACTATCTCGAAACTGCCAGAAAGTTCGAGAAGGCGTTTACCTGCCATAAAAAGGGAATGCCGGACTCGAGGCAGGCCAGTTGAAGAATCGTTGCGTAAACATTCGGGCGAGAGACCGCGCGCGTTAAATAAATAAACTTTGGTGTTTGCGAATATAAATTAAGTTAAGGGATTGTTAAGTTAAGTTTATAAGTGTCGTGTAAGAAATAAATTAATTAGGACACATAGTGTAGTGTTTAGTTTTAGTAAATAGTAAAAACGTTACACTACTATTGAATTTATATAATAAAATATATGAAATAATAATAACAATGTTTTTTGGGTTAAGTCTTTTAATAACCAAAGAACCAGATTAACAGAAAGTATTATTGCTTTCAAAAATTAAGAAATTATTAATTTCCTAATGTATTAATGCAGATATTAAAGTAGAAAATAAATTATTCATTGCATTTTACAACAAAACCAGTTCATCTAATGTGTTAAAATAACCATACAACTCTATAATATTGTCGACAATAATTCAAGACTTTTGCTTCTTAACGCGGTGCTGTCAACCTAGGGGAGATTTCCCCATTTTAAGGAATTTCGGGCTAATTAAGGGATCTTTCTAGCATCCCAGGGAATTTTAGGGCTTTCATTGTACTGTATTGATGGTTGCTAAACATTCTAAGGCTTTAGGATTTCTTGTGCATTGTAACCTAATGGATGCAGTGCAATATTAGATAAAGTATACATCAATACGAAAATACTATTTTAAAAGGCAACATGTTACAATTTTGCAGTCAGTGCTGGAATGATATTAAAAGTTAACATTTTGTTTGAACACATATGATAACCATCAAAAATTCTTAAATATATCTAGAAGTTGGTAAATATGCCAATGCAAAAGATCCCACATTTACAATTTCTGTTTTGTATATTCAATCATGTTAGGATAATTATATTATTCGTTGTGTTAATATATGTGTTTGTGTGAATAGTGTACGGTTTCTTTTAATACTCGTTGTATTATAATTTTCCTAACTATATCGTACATAACTATTTATAACTATACCAACTAATAATTATATAGTAGATAATTGATATTTATTGTCAAAGTTTTTATTTGTGGCTAAAGAAGGGGTATAATTTTTTATTAACATAATTATTTAATGTTATGTAAAATACAACTTTCTGAGATTTGAGGAAAAATGCTAGTGTGGGGTCAGTGCTAATAGGTATCAATTTAGCTAATTGGCTTCCAACAATCGTAGAATCCGAATTATGGTTTTCCAAAATCCCAAAATATGGTTCTGCTAAATTTCAATACTGTGAATGTTTCACTTCTAAGTGAAGGAATAGCGATTATTGTAAAGTTGGGAAAATCAAAAAGAATCACGTACAAGCGAACAAGGCAAGCTAAAATAAGAAAGAAAATTTGTCATATTACTTTGGAATTCTTTGAAACATTTTTTTGTAATTCTAGTTTTTCGAAAATAATTCAAAATTAGTTTAAAATCCCTCGAAATCCCTTCATTTCGGTCGTGCCTCTCGCACGTTTCAACCTGAGAACGACAACACACATACCGAGAAACTCGGCTCTATCAATCCTACGACGATCATTAAGGAATTTTTTATGCGGTTTACCCATTATTATCCGGTTCGATCGTCGGTTTTTTCGCCATCTACCGACAAACATTCAATTATATCAAATCTAATAATTTTTTCCAAAGACAATCAACCTGCCAATTATTAGAAATCGTCGAGCGTGTGTTCCGCCGACCGCAAAATTATATCTGCTACCGAGCTTCGAGTGCTTAGAAGCTAAAGGTCTCGAGCCGCAAATCGAAAAAGAGATTATTCGGCGGTTAAATCGGTTTTTTAAAAGTTTTCGGCTCTTTTCCGCGAATTCAGGGAAAGAAATGCTGGGAATTAACTTAAAAATTACGTTAATAATTGTCATAGAAATGTGTTGAAAATAGATTTTAATTAATCTGACCTTTAGTACTTGTAGGTAATCGATACTGTGTAGGAGTGCTACTGAAATGTATGAATTTCGTCCAATTTACCATGGAAACTGAAGCTTACTAAGAGTTCCCCTCGGTCTTAAAATTTCAAAATAACTGTTTCCAATCATTTAGAATTTAACATGTATATAAAATCAACAAGCACAGGTTCCCTTTTCAGTCCCCTCGCCCGTTATCTCAATAACTAACCACTTTCAACTAATCCAAAAACTAACTGTTATTCCCTTCTCTCTGGAAGGTTGCAGATTGGAGCTATCCCTAAATGGGTTGCTAACTAATTAGAGAACCAATAGATTTAAGAACTCACGACTTTTATCATCCCTTTCGGTTTTTCGTTTCACTTTACCTTCCTAGGCACGGTCTCCTTTAAAATTAAAAAACTTTTCAGAAGTTTTACAGAACATATCGACATTTCTTCCAATAAGTGTCAGTATATTAGTTCATTTTAAACATTTTGTATTAACTTTTTACTTGTAAATAAAATTTGACTGTCTCGAAACTGTCGAAGGTGAAAATTCATGTATTTATTCAGAATGTACTCAATAACACTAATACTTCTTGTTTTCCTCCCCAAATAACCAATTTTAAAGATATATATTTGACTGAGGATGAACGCATAGAACGTTCAAAACGTGTATTTTTTAAACATGTGTTTTTGGGGAATTTATAGTAGTATTTTTTTTTTCAATTGACGGTTTTTAATATAGTAATTACCGCTATAATTTTCTATAATAGTGCATAACTAAACATTTTACCTTAGCTGATGGTTTCCTACATTAAACTGTACTATTAAACTTTAGGGCCTTCGCGAAAAATCATAAATCTGACTTGAAAATTACATGACTGAATACGTGATGAAATTATCCATCCAATGAGGTCACCTGGTAGGTCATTCTATTTTAGAATTCTGAGGGGTGGTGTTTAGGGGTGAGTGACATATGCCTCTTTTGATCAAAATCGACATGTTTCGGGAATTTCTTTATTACTGTCTTATTTTTGGAGATATTCAGGGTGGGTCCTTTATATCACCATATATGTATATGAATTTTTGAAAATTTTAGCTTTCGCAAAAAGGAACTTATGAGCACCAGAACTTACAAGTTGTAGGCGCAAAAGTAACTTCGTTAAGTTCTTTCAAAGTTACAAGTAACTTGTAACTTTCGTTGCCTTTGACAAGTTACTACCCAAACCTGATACAAACTATGAATCGCTACACGTAGTTTTTTGTTGTCGAAAGTGTAACAATCTTTTGTGTAGTCACTGGCCAATATGAAGCCATTAATTTTATCACTAGAAAGTTATTAATTCTTATTTTGGCCTGGTTTGAATTCGCATTTAAAAGTGGTCGCCCCCCAGGTTGCATTGGAATCATTGCCACATTATAATTATCACTATTGTCGCATTCACAATGTCCACAATTTTCACAGATTTCCAGCCATATACGCAATTATAGGTATTTGTCATGTTTTCATTTTCTATTACAAATTTGTGGTAAAATTGAGGAGTATGTTAAAATTTTACTCTCTGTCAGAACTTTCATTTTTGAAACTTTGTCAACCATCCCGTTAGAGCAAATTTTCTCAAAATTGATATACGAAAAGTTTGAATATTTAATTTTAAAATGCGCCTGATTAAGTATCTTAGTTGTTACATATATTGTAATGCGAAAAGTAAACAGCGCGAGACGTGTTTACTCGTATCGGCCCTGGGCGGCTACCTCAAAAGAATTGCCGCGACGCTTAATTGAATTCTATAAAAAAAGACAGTTCCATGAATACTCCCGGATTATTATTTAAGGAAAGTGATTTATGACCTTCTGGACATTTTCTACGTAAACATTATTAAAAGAACGTTCGAGTTACTTCCGGCACTATGGGGCAAATACTAGTAAATTCGGGAAAACATTATGGGGGCTATAAAAGTGGACGCGGCGAACGAGAGATTATTAGTAGACGGAAGCCGCGACAGTAAACAAGCGAAATAGCGAAAGCGATTGAAGTGAAATAAATTAACGATTAAGAGTGTGATATAAATTAATTAGTTAAGTGTGTTATATTAATTAGTTTAGTAATAGTGTAAATAAATTAAGTAGTGTCTAGTCTAGGGTACAATTAGTATTAGTGTAAATAAATTAGAAAATAAACGTTACAATATTTAAGTTTGCCCCTAATCAACTTAGGACAGTTATTTTAAATTTGTGTGAAAATGCCAACTTTTAGAATATACCAAAAGATTTTATCCAACACTTGACAGTTATGACTGTCATTATTAATGTCATTTTAGACAAGTTGACTATCAAATAACATACTAGTGTGTTATAATCCATAACTCACTACTGATTATGGATTATAACTCACGTTCATATTTAAAGTAGTATTCTATTTATTTATTGATTTATTACCCGTGGCAACCAAACAAACAACCTACTTTAACCAAAGTGTAAAAAAGTGACTGTCAAGTCATTCTGACATTTATAGGGTACTGAGACGCAAGTAGCTTCGATTTGATAACAAAGTTTATTAATCACTATCCCATTAAAAACGATTTCTTCCACTTGTTGGATAAAACATTGCATGCCACTCGCGTGTTATGTTTCCTAAGTCACTTGAGGATTTATTTTCAACATAACACACTAGTACCATAAATAACTATTATTTTAGAGTAATATCAAAAATGTTATTCTAAATGTTGATAAAACTTGCATTTTTCTAATAAGATTTTGCAATGAATAAAACTGAAAAAATGAAATTTTGTTGGTACTTTTTTTGCTCACTGTGATAGAACAACTCTTCTTCTTTCACAAGATACTCTTAAAATTACTATATCGTCATTATTTTCTGACTAATGTTATTGCAAAAAAAGGTGTCTGGGATAAACAATCACACTAAAATTTAAGCTATTTGATGGATCGTTCTAAAATTTTTAAGGCTTATTAAGTACTTTAATACTCTGCTTTTCACGCAGTACTCATAAAATTTGGTAAGTTTTACAATAGTGTTCTTTACCTTATTTTGCAATTTTCTAAGCAACAAATAAATTCATCAACATGCCATTTTATAGCTTTTTTAATGTTTTTCAAAGATGGCCACATTGAATTTACATGAAACTTTCATTCTTTAATAATTGTAGGCAAAAGATTAAAAAACCGTCAATTTTTTATCATTATTGATAATAATTAATTTATACCACCTAATCGTACAGAAGTACTGTGTAGGTTTTGTTTCTATAGGTTTATGTTACCTAAGCAACTTGTCAGCTACTTCACTAGATCAGAGTCACGAAAAAATCTAAATTCCCTGGTCTATTTATCCCGGAGTTTGGTGTACTGCGCAGCACCGGCAAACTCGACGAGTTAAGGTGGATACATACGTATCGTAACTCCGCACCTGAATATCCGTCGCGATTAAACAACGTGAAAGTGACGAAATTCGTCCCGCGATTTCGGGCACAGCATTATCCCCCTCGGCCGGCGTCGGGGCGCAGACGCGCGGGAACGAGCGTCGCGACGCCGACGTCGGCACATCGATTTCAGTTCAGAAACGATCCGGCCGAAAACTGTTGCTGCTCGATCGCGAAACGATAGCGTCCAAAAATAACTATTTTTTTTTTGTAAATCATATCTGCCTCTGTCCTATATCGACCGTTTTGTGATATCCGGTGCTTTCGTAGGTGTCCCGTGGCGGTAGTGAGGATCCGTCGCGGAAATAGGAAGGTGAGATTGTCGGCTTAATCTGGATTATGTAACGGCGGTTTGTTTTTAGAGCTGTGAGTCATCGGGGAATGAAAACAAAAATTCGAGCGTTCGGCGTGATCGGCCCGCGGTGGTTTTTACACTTGCGACAAACTCAAAGTTTGCACTACTTGCACTTCGTAACCAATCGACTCCTCAAAATAACAAACGTTTTGGCACAAAAATCCTTCTCGAACAAACAACCTTTTTGCATAACTATATCCCGTGTGAGATCATCAGGACCAAATTTTCGTTTCGATTTAATCCACACGAACGCTCGCTCATTAAACTGACCATCTCGCTTTGATGACTCTCAAATCAGCCCCGTATTTTGTCATTTGGTCAGTCGAATCGATATATCTGTTGACCCAATAACCTTTCCGGAGCTGTCTCATCATTTCCCCGCGATTTGAATGCCTTTGTTGAACTAACCGTTCCGATACCTGAAGGACAGATGTTCGATATTTGCGTTCTCGAAGTATACACCTCGAGAAGGTAGCAAAATGTTGTATGGTTGGTCGTATTGTTAACATTACTCGCACACGCATTGTACGTGCGTGTCATCGAACTTTCGTATTCGCCGAGAATGTGCGGGAAAGGGGGGGTGAAAAATTGGGTTTCTTTTTTAAACAGGAGGGCAATACGATCAGCGCGTACAGATTGGTTTTCGTCAGTATGTTACATTTCAGTGGTATCCAGAAAATAAATAGTATGTTGATGCTTATATGACAACTAAAGACTTTTTCCAGAGGCAACCTCAAATCCACAGATAATTTTTAACATTCTGGCTGTAACGCTCTTGATCAGAATATTTCAGTGGTATCCAGAAAATAAATAGTATGTTAACGCTTATTTGCCTGTAAAGACTTTTTCCAGAGGCAATCTCAAACCCACAGAAAATCTTTAACATTCTGCCTGTAACACTCTTGATCAGTTTACTTCAGTGGTATCCAGAAAATAAATAGTATGTTAACGCCTATTTGACATGTAACGAAATTTTCCAGAGGCAATGTGATATCCACAGATAATAATCTTTAACATTCTGCCTGGTAACACTGTTGATCAGTTTATTTCAGTGGTATCCAGAAAATAAATAGTATGTTAACGCTTATTTGACATATACAGACTTTTTCCAGGGGCAACCTGATATCCACAGATAATGTTTAACTTTCTGCCAGTAACACTCTTGATCAGTTTATGTCAGTGGTATCCAGAAAATAAAGAGTATGTTAACGCTTATTTGACATATAAGGACTTTTTCTAGGGGCAATCTGATATCCACAGATAATGTTTTAAGATTCTGCCTGTAACACTCTTGATCAGTTTATTTCAGTGGTATCCAGAAAATAAATAGTATGTTGATGCTTATTTGACAAGTAAAGACTTTTTCCAGAGGCAATCTCAAATACACAGATAATCTTTAACGTTCTGCCTGTAACACTTTTGATCAGTTTACTTCAGTGGTATCCAGAAAATAAATACTATATTAACGCCTATTTGACATGTAAAGATATTTTCCAAAGGCAATGTGATATCCACAGATAATCTTTAACATTCTGCCTGTAACACTGTTCATCAGTTTATTTCAGTGGTATCCAGAAAATAAATCTAGTATGTTAACGCTTATTTGACATATACAGACTTTTTCCAGGGGCAACCTGATATCCACAGATAATGTTTAACTTTCTGCCAGTAACACTCTTGATCAGTTTATGTCAGTGGTATCCAGAAAATAAAGAGTATGTTAACGCTTATTTGACATATAAGGACTTTTTCTAGGGGCAATCTGATATCCACAGATAATGTTTTAAGATTCTGCCTGTAACACTCTTGATCAGTTTATTTCAGTGGTATCCAGAAAATAAATAGTATGTTGATGCTTATTTGACAAGTAAAGACTTTTTCCAGAGGCAATCTCAAATACACAGATAATTTTTAACGTTCTGCCTGTAACACTTTTGATCAGTTTACTTCAGTGGTATCCCCAGAAAACAAATAGTATGTTAACGCTTATTTGACAATTAAAGACTTTTCCAGAGGCAATCTTATATCCACAGAAAGTGTTTAACATTCTGCCCGTAACACTCTTGATCAGTTTATTTCACTGGTATCCAGAAAATAAATAGTATGTTAACGCTTGTTTGACATGTAAAGACTTTTTCCAGAGGCAATCTGATATCCACAGATACTCTTTAACATTCTGCCTGTAACACTCTTGATCAGTTTATTTCAGTGGTATCCAGAAAATAAATAGCATGTTAACGCTTATTTGACATGTAAAGACGTTTTCCAGAGGAAATCTGAAATCCACAGATAATCTTTAACATTCTGCCTGGTAACACTCTTGATCAGTTTTGTAATCCGTGTGATGGAAAATTCGTATCTCTCAACTTGAGAGCGGGATCACTTGGTCCGCTGGAATGAACACGTGCTCAACACAGATTCTGATGACGGTCTCTGTTGAGGTCAAGTTATTACCTTCTACTTTTTAAAATACAACTCAGTTGACAATTTAGGTGATATTGGTGAAATAGGGGTTATTTCTGCTGGCTTCAACTTGTTTGGGGCATTTACCAGATTCCAAAATTATATATGCAAATATTATTGCATATTATTCATAAATATATGCAAGATGTGTAGCTAGGTATTAAGCAACCAGTGTGAATTTTGCAGGAATTCCATCACAACCTCATTTACTTCCGAGATTAAGGATAATATCAAATATTTTGGATTCATCAGTTGTGATTCAAAAATGGGTTTGCTTGTTAATGGGTTCTTCCGGAATTTCACGTAGTACCCATCGAACTCCTTAGCTGATTACTTTTGTTCTAAATGAACGCCTTAGCTGAAATACCCTTGACAGATTAGAACTAAAAATCAAAACTTGGCTTTAGTAACTACCTAATAACCTAAGTCAATTCAACTCTTCAAACGAATTTTTGTTATATGAAGGCGTAAATTAGAAAATGTTATTCTGGGTCTTAGCTGGTTTGGTACATACTAAGGGCAAAAAATGAACATAAATTTTGAATCCCATGGTTCTGTATTTTGGATGATTCAATTATATGCAGTACAGTAAAATCCAAAATTGTAGCGAGATTTTCATGAGACACTAAAACTACTAAAAAGTGACGAGAGCAACTTCAACAAGACGATGGGAAAGGTAGTTTCCACTTTACAAGTCTTGTAAAACTAAGGCGAAAATATATTTTTAATAAAATCATGTGGAGATCAGCTTTAGCAACATTCTACAAACTTCTATAATTTACCAAAAAGAGTATAAGTACGAAAATGGAACTTCTAGAATCAAGATTACAATATTGAAAGCCACCGGATTTTTGACATTAAATCAGGCTTATATAATTTACAACATAAATTGGACTCAAGTAAGTTTCGAGTGGGTTTAGTGGATTTTAACATTAAATCAAACTTATATAAGTTACGACACAAGTTGGAGTTGAGCATTGGACTAAGTAAATTTTTAACATTAAATCGAACTTATATAATTTATGTCACAAGTTGGACCAAGTTTTGGGCACTAACTCACTATATTGTGGGCTGTAGTAATACCAAAAATAAAACTTCAGAAATCAGTAAAGCATTGAGGAATCTTTTGATCATATGAGTTTATATGAGCTTTAAAAAAGTTTTTCTGATTTAAATATTTTAACGCTCGTTGCACTCAATGCATTATTGAGCACCAAAATAAGAACTTCCGAAACCAAAATTAAAGCATTTAACAACGTTCTCATCGGAAAACGTAATTAACAGTACTCTTGTCATAACAACAATGTAGAATGTTAATAATGAAAGTCAAATCTGTAGATTTGAAAGTGATATTTCGACATTGATAACGACATCATTGTCCACATTTAAACCGAACAGCTTTCAACTGATAACTTTTTTGATTAATGCCTATAATACGTTTAGACACAAGACAAACCAATTTGCAATTATCGCTAGAGACGATCTAATTAACAGTTTAATTGAAATTTCATCTCTAATTTCGTCATGTAGTCTATTAGAATTTCTGGAAGGATGGCATTAAAAGTTACGAACTGGATAATTTAATCTGACAGGTTGTTGGTTGTTAAGAGAACAATGGCGATAAGTAAGAAAGCGAGTATGTATAATATATTATTTATTTTTAAATCTGCAGAAGGCTCCGAACGTACTGTCAGAGCTCAAAACACATCCAGGACGATAACGGAGTTAGCTCAGGAAATACAGCCTTGTTAAGTTAGCTTAGTGAGTTACTAAACAAAATTTAAACGATCGCACGGTATAAATAAACGTTTGAATTTAAAACTGTAGCCGAAAGGGGATAACTACCCGAAAGATAAGTAACGTTATCGCCGACCTACTTACACACTTCCAATTATCCAAATATTAGTACTAATAATGCGATACGCGTAAAGTAAACTGTTCCGTTCTATTATCCCTTATGTACCTATCAATAAACAATTTATTGAACGTACTTTTGATTGTATCTAGTGCAAACAAATTAGATCGCCTGGGCCGTTTTAATTTAGAACGCTGTCGCGCACCGTTCCACGTACGTGACATTTTTGCCCTGAAATAGATTGTCCTTATTTGTAGCGTACATTATTAAAAATTTAAAACGTGCCTCGAATATTTTATCGACGTACGATTTAGGTCAGGACGAAGTTGAATTATTAGAAAATTGTTTCGTTAGAATAAATCCATTTGTGACAGGAAAATGTAAATAGTATGTCTGATTAAGCGCCAATAAGGAAATAATAAAATTTTTAATCTTAATTCGAATCCGGTATCGATAAAAATGTTATAAATAAGTCCGACAAATTATAAAGTATTCCGAAAAACGCTGGGAGTACATTTTCGAAAATTCTAATAGAGACGTACCTTTAACATTTACGCTAAGGCATTAACGGTAATGGCCTGTCCGCCTTTTGAAGCTATTTGGCGACAGGTTATTTACGATTCGTAATCATTATTACAATTTTATTGCCGTGTCTGATACGATTATGGTCTCGCGGACGTTTATGGTACTTAAACTTTTATTCAATCTTAAGGAAAAAAATCTATTTTATGACAATGAAGGCGCTTGCTTGGTTTTAGATGTACTCAAAGGTGAATTTGTTTATAACGACATTAACTGCATTGCTTGGCGTTTCACCCATTTTCAATTTTTCTAGTTTGTTAGGGATCATTTAATGCCGTTTCAATTAATCGGACCACCAGTGGGTCCCTGCCCTATACTTAGTGTTAACATTAAATTTATAATTACTGCATTCCAAGTAAATTTATAGATACTTCGGCGTATAAATGGTGAATTCCGATTTTATCGATTGGAAAAATTCGCCATCTGTTTCGCTGGCTTCGCGCTTCTAGAATAGACTCAATTCGTAAGAATCTATCGATTTCCAGACACCCAGGCGAGCACCGAAAGCAAATAAACTGTTTTTGCTGTAATAACATTTTATGCAAACAGCCGCTGCAATATCTTTCCCGTCAATATGACTCACGGTATCATTATTACCATTATGACAGACGCGTCTGATGTCGAAAACAGACGACCTTATTTTATTTGATATAAAACCAACAATTCCATGTCGTCCCGAGTGATTTATTGTAATTATTTTACCGCTTAATGTAGCCTTGTTATTCCTCTTAAGCTGTAAATCCATGTAATAATACGCGGCTTATGTTTTTTCTTCTCGGAATGCTTTGCTTTAATTCGATAGACATACAGGAAAGTCGTTGATTAATAACAAAAAAACATTTAAACTCGAATTGCCCCATCTCGGGTAAGGCTCCGTGCCACGAGCGGTCGTGCCTCATGCGGTCAATGTGAAAAATCGTGCCAGATGCGGTCACTCCAAAAATATTTCTACTTGTGCAGGTGTCTTCCCATGTGCGGTCATATCCGGATTCACCGAATTTCTCGGTAGACACCCTCGGCCGATATGGAAAATTGATTACGCCCGGTTTCATAATGCAGTTAAAGTCCACTTTAACTTAACGTCACAGTTAAAGTCAACTGTAAGTTAAAGTGGACTTTAACTGCATTATGAAACCGGGCGTTACTAGGATTAATAGGGTTTGCAAATACAGTAGCCGCCCGGTTATCCGACACATTCGAACCAAAGTTCGAACTCCGCATCACCTCTCCGATAACGAGGTTTTTATTACTTTACGACCATTCGCAAAAAACCGCCGGCTTTTTCGTGTATATCAAACAAGTGACCATACTTTAGAATAATTATTATATTACGTTTGATATTACTGTGCCTTTACGGCCAAGTCGTTCCGTTACAATACGATAGAATCAAGTTGATACTAATCTTGAGTGTGTTCGGAGATGAAAACAAATCCAATTTTTATTTTTTTCTAAGAAAGCATCAGAAAGAAACACGTGCAATTTCGGATAATGCGACGACAAGTTTTTAAATTGAAATTATAATGTCAGATATAATTAAATCCATGTACGATTTGAAAAATTTGAAATTAACTTGCCTACGTTATTTGCATTAATCCTAAGCAAAAGGCAGGGACTTTCAAACAATTACACCCTATGGCTCGTAATATTTTATTATGTTTTCTTTGGTCGATTCTTGGCGATCTTTTGTCCTTAATATTATTCACAAGTAGGTAGACAACAGGTAGAAATATTTTCTAGGGATCACATCTGGGACGTTTTTTGATTGTGACCGCATAAGACACTACCGTTCATAGCGAGCCGGTACCGAGAACCCCGATAAATTGGCCTGTCCTGGGATTTCAAAGAATTGACCGCACATGGCACTGACCGCACATGGCACTGACCGCATGTGGGAAGACACGTCGGGGGCTTACCGTAAAGATAAGTGCCAATTGTTAGTTTGAGAACAGATCGTGTGGACATCGTCAAATTTCGATAAATTGTAGTTCTTATGGCTTACTCTTGGTGAAATTACATTAGAAAATACAATATATAGGAAAATAAGCAGTAAATAAGCAGGGAAACGTTGTTTCCAAGACGATTTCCGGAAAAGATATTGAGCTACATGAGTTGGTTGCAGCATTTATAAAATTTCCAAATTTGCATGACATTAATTTCGAAATAAAATTAGTCAAAACTGCCAAAAGATTAGTTTCCCCGCGTTCCTTAGTCAAAATTTCAATCTTTTCAGATTCATTGGTAATACGTACTAATAATTGTTCTTTTTTGATTACTTAACGAAAATGACGAAAATGATTTTTGAACATGATGTTTTCATGGGAATTAATTTAAGCACAGCATTACCGGATTTATTTATTAAACATGTCTTAACTTTTTAATAGATGAATTGAAACTTTTGATTCACCCTCACAAATTAATGAAAATGAAGATACCATTCTCGCAATTGTTCTTCTTTCTTCTGAAAATGAAATATTCAAACAAAAATACTTAAGACACTGTCGATAAAATCATTTTGTGGGATTTTTCGTCGAAATTTCAAAATTGTTAGATTCATTGGTAGTCAATGGTCCTCCTTTTTGGATACTTACTAGAAATGAAGAAAATGACTTTTCTGCATTACCTTTTCCTAGATATTATAATTTAATACTTCATTTCCGGTGTCATGTATCGATACACATTCAACTTCTCAAAAAGTAAATTGATTATACTATTGTATTGCTTCCTAAAATAGATAAGAACAAAGACACTAATTTTGTAATTCTACTTCCTTCTTCCTGAAGAAGAAACTATAAAACAAAAATATTTGAGTCACTAATGGGTAAAAATGTATTTTCTATGTTCCCTAATAGAAATTTCCACATTCTTCAGATTCTTTGGTAATACTAATGTTTTTGATCCCATTTTAACAGGAATATAGAAAATGATTTCTTCGTTCACTTTTCTTGGGTATCAATATTTAAGACAACAATTTCCGGATTTATGTATTAATACACATTTTTCAAAAGACGTATGGAAGCTACTGTTGTTATTGCTTCTTAAAATCAATAAAAGCAAAGACACCAATTTCTTAATTCTACGTCTGCTAAAGAAGAAACTTTGCAACAAAGATATTTAAAACACTAACGGTAAAAATTTATTTTCTATGTTCCCTAGTAGAAATTTCGACAGTTTTCAGATTCGTTGGTAATACTAATGTTTTTTTATACTATTTAATAGGGATATATAAAATGACTTTTCTTCATTAACTTTTCTCGAATATCAATATTTAAGGCAATTTCCGGATTAATGTATTGATACCTGTTTTTCAAAAGATATGTGGAAGCTACTACTTAAAAATTAATAGAAATGGAGACACTAATTTTTTAATTGTACTTCTTGCTGAAGAAAATTCTTTTGAAGAAAAATATTTGAGACACGAACCCAAAAAAATCATATTCTGCGTTCCCTAGCGGAAATTTCAAACTGTTCAGATTTATTGGTATACTACTAATGGTTTTTCGTTTTTGAAAAGTTAATACAAATGAAGAAAGTGACTTTTTCAATGTTACCTTTACGTAGGTGTCAATATTTAAGACCAGATTCATGTATATTGGTAGAACTTGTCTTACTTTTGAAAAGATGTATTGAATCTACTATTTGGTTATTTCTTCTTAAAAATTAATAGAAACTAAATTGTAATTTCTTGATTATCCCTATTCCTGAAGGAGAAACTTTGAAACACAAATATTTAAGACAGCATCGGGGGATTCAACGTGCTCCTCTGTGGGACTTGTAGAAATTCTTCACTTTTCAGGCTTGCTGTTAGTAATAGTGTTTTTTTTAAGGCAGTATCGGGAGATTCATCCTTCTCCTCTGTGGGAGTTGTAGAAATTCGTAACTTTTCATACATGGTGTTATTAACAGTAGTAGTTTTCTTGTTTGGGTCAAAGTAAATTAAAGTAAATCAAAGTAGATCAAAGTAAATTAAAATTTGTACTACTTTTTCATGGGTAACACGAGAAAAGTTGCAACTTTTTTAGGTTTTCTTCAACAAACCAAAGAACTTTTGGACATTTGGTCCTATCTTCACACGTACTGAATTGTGCCTCAAAGTTGTATGAAGTTTGGTCCTATCTTCACAAGTACTGAATTGTACCTCAAAGTCGTATGAAGTGTACAAAAGAATTTTCCACAAAATCAATCAAAATTACGTTATCCACGAACCTCCTTGTCTCCGCTTCAGTGACATTCAAGGAATCTCTGTGATCTGTCACTGACAAATGGTCCGAGGCGACTCAAAAATCTAGAATATCGAATGACCGAGATCAGACGTATCCTCGGCAGCGTACAAATACGACAAACCCGTAGTTAGTTATCGGTCGATCGAACTGCTACCGAAGCTCGGGGTATACGCCTCCCGATAACATCGAGAAATATGATTAATTCGATCTGATCGGACTGACAAAATTACATAACACCTATATAACGGTGCGTTGTCAAAACAACTCGCTCTCGCTCCGATGGAATAATAATGAATATTCCATAAGCTTTCTGGGATATTGGCCGTTCAACCCGACATCTTTTTTTTATCTTTCCGATCTGTTTTCTGAAAAGGTGATTTATAGTTGAGGGTATTCGATGTGCCGTGATTAATGATTCGTATAAAAGATGAGTGCATACATTGACTCAATACGATATTTAATTAGCGCGAGATTATCATCTCTCGTTTTATTGTCAGGTGACGTTTATGACAAGATGAAATGACGTTAATTACGGTAAATCCGAGAGAATGAGAGAGAGACCGATCGATCCGGAGTTTTCTTCGATTTAAATGGACGTACGCGACAACGCCGACAAATCAACCAATATCAAGTTTATTGGATTCACTGTACCAGACATCCTGTTTCTTGCAATAAGAGACAGTTGATTTACAATTGGCCGGTTAATTTTTCGATCATCTTCGTTGACACAGGCAATTTCAGCTAAAGTAGGAACAAACTTGTTTGGAATTAATACCGTATTGAAATGATTCAATTACATACTTGGAAGCAATGAAGATCTTTAATTTAAATTCTTCTTGAATGCGAATTGATTGTATCCGAATTGTAATGGAATTTCTCATGGAAATTAATCATGATTAAGATTGGTATTAAAATCTTAAACAAAATGTAAAGTCCAGTGTTTCATCAATCTTGGTTCCTGAAGTTTTATTTTGGTACTTATTGACATGGTACTGTGGAGCTAGTGCTCATGGTTTGTGCTTAAGGGTTAATTAGAAAAGTTAAAGCTGGTTTCCTATTCATTTTATCAGACTCTCCTCTATTCCTCTGTTAATCTTAATTCCTGAAGTTCTATTTTGGTACCTATCAAGCCGATACTGTAGTGAGTAGCTCAGGAGTCATGCGGGGGTCCAGCGTGTATGGTAAATTATACAAATTTGATTTACAATGCTCAAGAATAATGCTCGAGTTGATGGTGTGTGGTAAATTATGAAAATTTAAAGTAGGTACTTTGCTAAAGCTAATGTGCAACTCTTTATTCTTTAACTCTCTCTTGAAACTCCTACTTTGATTTAGTGTTTCTACTTCAATACTCTATTCTTGGTTCCGGAAGTTCTGTATTTGGATTTGCTGAGCAGCTATAGTGTAATGAGCTAAAGCCCAAGATATATACTAGTGGTCAATGTGTGTCGTGAATCATAGAACTTTGTAGTACTTTGCTAAAGCTGACGTCCAAGAAATGAAAAGTCTTCCGATGCTTGAAACTTAGTCCCTGAAATTATATCTTAGTACCTACTTATCAAGGCGATACTGTAATTAGCCGTCAAAATCTATTCTCGAGTTGAACATGTGCGGTAAATTATGGAAATTTAAGGTACTTTGCTGAAGCTCATGTCCAACTTTTGATTCTCAAACTTTCTCTTGAAACTACTCCAACTTTGATTTGGTGTTCTTACTTCAGTACTTTAATTTTGGTTTCTGAAGTCCTATTTTCGTACTTGCCGAACAGCTAGTGTAATGAGCTGAGGCTCAAGATTTATGCTAGGGCTCAAAACTATAGTACTTTAATGTATTTTGTGAAGCTGATGCTGAACTCATTTTATCAGGAAATCATATTTTCCTCAAGTCTCACGTGGCTTGAAACTTCATTCCTGCAGTTCTATTTTGGTACTTATCGAGATGGTACTGTAGTGAGCCAGTACTCAAGTTATGCTCAAGTTAAACGTGTGTCGCGAATCATTAGTACTTTGCAGTACTTTGCGATAGCTGATGCCCAAAAGACTTGAAATTTAGTCCCTCAAATTATATTTCAGTACTTATCGAGGCGAAACTGTACTGAACTGGTACGTAAAGTTTATGCTGAAGTTAAACGTGTGTTGTGAATCGTAGAAGTACCTTGCTAAAGCTGTTGCCTAACCCATTTTTATCAAGAAGCCATGTTTGCCTGAAGCTTCCTAATGTTTAAAACTTGGTTCCTGAAAATCTCTTTTGGCACTTATTGAGGCGATACTGTAATGAGCTAATACTCAAGATTGTGTGTTGGGAGTCATAGAACTTTGAAGTACTTTCTAACGCTATGCCCAAAAGTGCTATGCACTTCCTAAAGTGTCTTGAGGCTTGACAACTTGGTCTCTGGAGTTCTATTTTGGTAGCTATCGAGGCGATACTGTAATGAACTAGCACTCAAAATATATATTTGTGTTCAATGTGTGTGGTTAATTACGAGAGTTTGAAGAACTTTACCATTGCAAAGTTCTTCTCCAACTCGTTCTATAAAAAATATTCTGTGTTCCTCATCTCCCATTTCAAATCTTGTCTCAGAATCCTGTATTTCTCAATTCCCTCGATGCTTCAATCTTGATTCCTAAAGTTCTATTTTGGTACCTACTTATCGAGGCGATACAGTATGTAATAAGCTTGTATTCAGGATTTATGCTTGAGGCCAACGGGTGTGGTTTTACCGAACTATATAAATTTGCTAAAGCTTGTCTCCAACTGATTTTATCTAAAATATCCCATTTTCTTGTTCCTCTAAGCTTATCCTCCCCTCTGAAATCCTATTTTGGTATTTATCGGACAGGTGGTGCAGTGAGCTAATGTCCAAGCCCAACGAGTCTGGTGAATTACAGAAGTTTAATTCCTTATCAAAATCCGGTGTGTGTCTTTGCTCTAATCTGAGTTTCAAAGTTCTTGCGACGCTTTTAATGTGAGTTTCTGAAGTTCTTCCACTCTTTCTCTATTTATATGATTGGTCAGTAGCATTATTTTTATGTGGAGGGGAGGAAGGTGGTGTATGGTGTGTAACTTCATTACATTTTCAAGAAAATGGGAAGTAAGGGAAATCGGAGTTGAAGTTCAATAAATTTTTGAGTGGGAGAGAGAGGGGTAAGTTGGTATTAGAGTTTTTTTGAATGCGAATTTTCGAGGAAAGGGGAAGTAGGGGAAATCGATGTGTGCAATTTATAAAATTTTTGAGTGGGGGGAAGGGGGTAAGTTGGTTACAGTTGTTGTTTTTAAGCGATGATTTTAATGTTATCTTACTCCGAGGGAAGTGTAGGAAAGAAGTGAATAAAGCAAAGTGACAGAAAAATGCGACCGACACCGCTTAGCGACACTGCAGAGAGAATGGACGTTCTCTCACTCCATTCTTTTGTTGTGGTTGATTCTAGTTCCGTATTAGTTCTCTTATATTCGCTTTTCTTCGATAAGGCTAATGTAACAAGGTTCGCTTCTATCGGTAACTCCTAGAGTTCTACATTTTTTTTTTGTACCTAGTTACCGTACTGAGCTAGTACCTACTCGAGATCCATGCTCGAATCCGACGCATGTGGTAAATTATAAAGTGTGATTGAAATCGTGTATACCTCAGGGCCCTATTCTGGGTCCCTACGAGTTCTACTTGCTGTCCGATGTGCTAGCGTCGAAGATTCATTCATGCTCGTGTGTTGTAACAATAGTGATGGTTTGATGTTTCATTTAAGCGAGATTCTCGGTCGCTGTTGTGTAAATTTCATCTCTAATAAAGTGGTGTTTTTCCTTGATAAAACTCGCATCGGAGTGAATAACGCGGTAGCACGCCGTATCTAATGGATCCTAAAAATTTTTTCACGGTCGTCACGATCACTTTTCCTTGGACGAGATTCGGATCGGATCGTTATCTCGTCGGGATTTTCGACGACGACGATCATCTCACGTTTCGCTTAGATTAATTGTCTTACACGAGTTTTTTGAATGAAATTTTTCGATTTAACTACGTCGCAAAAGTGACCTCCCGCAGTCCTTGGCTCGGAAGACACGCCCACCGATGCAATTAAATCGTCGCGTAATGTTCATTCATATGTGGCGAAAATTATAGCGGGGAATTTGGCGTTGCCACGTTTTGGATTGCTCGCGCCGCCGGAAAGGGCCGACCAGTTTGCCGGCGAAATGACGGGGAAAGTTCGAGTAACCGAATGTCATTGTGGATTGTGTAAAGTGAAAATAGTGTCGTAATATGTAATAATAACCGTCAATAACGAAATTATGTAAGTAGCGAATCAAATAAGTGCCTGAAGTGCTTTTTGTGTACATAGTTTGAGTAATTTAAAAATTGTTAAACAACAGTTTTCATCACAGAGTGATGGCGTTCGCGAGTTGGCTCAAAGTACTTCAAAAATGACCCAAATTAAAAGAGGATTATACTGTACGCTCATCACTCCAATATATATGTTTTTTTTTAATTGAGCGCTCGTGAGTAATTTTACCGTTACTAATTATTACATAGTATTACTTATTACTTATTACAATCTTAGCTGCTATAAGAAGCCCTTTTCAGTACTGCTGTGCTGGTAGTAAAATAATTAATTCAATGAAATTCTTAAGAGAAAAAAGGTATAGGCACATATCTTTTAAAATGACAATATAAAAGTTTATCGTTTTTCTCTCTATTTTCTTTTCTTTTTCTCTCTCTAGTACCCTGTTTTGAGATAAAAGGCGGCAGTGTACTAACCGAGACTAACTAATATTTGGAATACCAAATAGAGACAACTACGATTATTACTGAGTTTTAAATATCGAGGGTTATTAATTAAAGGGGTAGTTCAGTTAATCAACAGTAGAAGAATGAGTCGCTCAGTGATAAACTCACCAATTAGTGACTTTTTTCAATTGCTCTGCTCAATATTATTGTCTTTTCACACGGGAGAACGGCTAAACCAATCACACAACACAACACAAATTCTTATGAAGAATAATCGAAGTCAAAAACAAACAGACGAGCCTTTTTAAAATCATAACGTTTCTTTATCTTTTTGTTGATGAAGAACCCTCCTGGAGTTGTTCCCGATAAATTGTGTTTAATAATGAATAAATATTGCGATAAAATTCTATTTTCACAAAGGAATTCCAGTCGCTTAGCTCGCATAGCCCTTAACGAAGTGTTACAATTTATATGTTTTCCTGTGTTGTTTCTCCACGTGAAATATGAATAAAAATTTGAAAAGCACAAAGAATGGAAGGAAAAGAGGTAGCAAGTAATAGATCAATAAAATTAGTCTTATACAATCAATGTTGGGGTTTCTTTCAATCGGTATTTGTACATTTTTAGTCCACAACTCTGTAGACTCTTCCAGATCCTTCAAATTTTCATAATTATAGCATCTCCAGATACATATATTAACTATGAAATGAGATCTAAAACGTTATTGATTACTACTAAGTTTCGACTTGCATTTCTCGTTCCTATGGCGGAAAGTAAAAATTTTGAAGAAATTCCCGGGAAAGATAAATTACACGCACGTGTTCGTCCCGTAAATCATCTGCTTTACAAACTGGTGGGAACGCTTTTGTTCCGGAGCGTGCCAATTTCTCACAGGAAGGGGTGTGTTAATCTCCATTTGTTACACCAGTGAAAACTGAAGCGATAAGTATGGCGGATTTTTAGAAATCTTTAAAGAACGCTCGTATCTGGGGATGGGAATGTTTAGACAATAAGGCTATTATTTGAATGAAGCTATTTACACTCTCACGCGCAGTCCATTACAAAATTTCCATAATTGATTTAATAGTTTTATAGAGATTCTTGTTGAATAAAAGATGTAAGTATAAAGTTCAAGTTAGTAAAATGGATGGGGTACTTGGCGATGGTAACGAATATAATGTTTATGGGGAAAGATATTGTTTAAGATTAGGTACATAGTTGTAGTTTAATGTTACATGAAAATAATTTGGCATTTATACACAAACATATCTTCGGTGAGGATAATCAATGCATGATAAACATACAACTTTAATTAAGAGGTACCTACCCTACCCACATATGCTGTAGTACGATATATTATTACAAACTTGGTTAATTTACTTGAAATCTTAGGTCTCTCACTGGACAAAGTTATACATAACAAAACTGAAGTTACCTCAAATTGATTGTTTTATCTTACTTGAATGAATTCATGTCCTGTGACTGATTAATTGAGTTGAGGTTAATATAGTTTTATTTTAATAATTAAGAAACTATGGCAGATTTTGAAGAAATACTGCGATATGTGCAAGAGGTTGTAGTCAAAGGAATCTTCCTGCAAAATATCATAACTTAAGATGTCTTCGTTTTCACTTACTCCGACATACATGCCTACACCCTGCTTCCTGCTTTAGTACTATTAATATTAAATTAGGGTTTAAATTTACGTTTTATGTTTATACTAAAGGTATTGTAGTATAAGGTAAATGTGTTTTTATGGGTGTGAAGGGTAAAAACTACCCTAACTTTTTTACGTGACTTTTCAGGAATTTTGACTAAAAGTCCAAAAAGATATCAAAACATCCAGGGAGGATTATCTAGTCCAAAATAGATAGAAATGTTGGTGAACACTTCGCCGCAAATGGTTTATTTACATCAAAGTTTGTGATACCTTGACGCCATAATTTTTTTTAAGTAATAGGTACATGAATATTTTTATCCTTAATTTTCTGGAAAACTGCCGCTCCTATCGAAATAAAACAGGAGTACAACTTTCATATATAATTTTTTCATATATTCCAGTGAAAACCTCCAAATAGTTACGTAGAAGATAGTTACTACCCTCAACCTTTTACAACCCCTAAAAAGTATATTTACCACAAAAAGGTCCATTTTTAAATCCATATTTGAAATCAGTGCACCAAAGTTAGTATGAGGCCTGACTGCATTCGAAGCAATCGAAATTAATTTTGGAGGTAATGAAAAAATTGGGAAATTTTAACACCCTGTATCTTATTAAGCGTTTTCGGACACACGTTCACTAAAATTTTTCCACATATTTTAAGCTACATCATTATATCATAAAGTTTGTGGCATTTGTTTTTTAACACACTATATAACATGAGATAACAAACGGTCTTAAATACTTTTTAAAAAATATTCAGATTCCTGTTACTTCAGGATTACTTCATACAAATAAGTAATAAGGGCTATTACTTATTAGAAAGCGTTAATTATCTTTTCTTGATAGTCATAATTAAAAAAACTTGGTGTCTCAAAACAATAAGTGTTAATAAGCAAAAATTTCTGATCAGATTTTAAATCAATTTTCATCAAAAATGATTTTCTTTGCAATTATACTTTTAAATCAAAACTCTTGTGGACAACATTACTTGAACTGTCAAAGTATATTGTAACGCGAAATGTAAACAGCAGCGCGCAACATGTTTACTCGTATCGGACCTCGGCCGTCACTTCAAAGCGCTCCGTTAAGTGGCAATAAAAACCGTCCCCAAGGTCCCAGCAACATCTTATTAAGGAAAGAATGATTTATTACCTTCTGGGCGTTTCTAGACAAACATTATTATGGAAAAAAAGGATCGAGTTCTTTCAGGAATCATCGCGAATGCAATTGAGATATGTATATAAGCGGGCTTGCGGTCGGAGAGAGATTAGACGTGAAGCCGCGACAGAGTAAACAGTGCGAAAAACGGACAAGCGAATGGTACAAATAAATTAAAAAGTTAAGTGTGTTATATAAATTAATTAGTTTAGATATAGTGTAAATAAATTAAGTAGTGTGTAGTGTATAATTAAGAACAGTGCACATAAATTAAAATAAACGTTACAATATCTAGAGCCTACTTGTAAGATAGCCAAACAACTGAAAATCATCATTATTTAGGAATAACACAAAATATGTGTGGTGGTGCTTTATTTGGTCCATGAGTTTATTTGGTTTTATTCTCATTTATCGTTAGTTCAACTCTTCTGCTCTTTTCTTCCATCTTTAGCAGGTTTACTTTTACTTTGATGGTGCTTCCTGCCACTGTATCCATATCGTCCGCAAACCAGTATCAGTATCATTTTTGATTCATGTAGATCTCCATGGTGCTGTTCGACTTTTTTTATAGCCATATCCAGTACGACATTGAGGAGTATTGGGGACAGTCCCTCCTCTTGTTTTAGACCATTGGTCACTGTGAACTTCTCGGCCGTTTAGCTACCCAATCTTACGCATAGCAAGGTATTATTGACACATAGTTTGGTCATATTAATGAGTTTTTTCGGTATACCCATACTCTCCATGGCAATCCATATACCTTCGCGTATAATTGTACAGTGATATCTTGGTCAAGGGTTGCCATGACGGTTGTCTTATCTTAAATCATCCTTTTGAAATAATTCTGTCAATTTGAAGCTACACTGAAAGCATCAATGACTTTAGCACAATGGCATATTTTGACACTCAAAAAATGGTTGGCATAAATGTAGGATGAGAGCTGCCGCAATTATTTTAATATCCATGACCATCCTTGACCAAGGTAATTTTGATATGACGGTATCAAAGGCTTGTCGAAAATCGATCAATAGCTCTTGGTTGATGTCCTTTCCCAGCTTTTTTCGAGAAGTTGTCGGATTGTAAATATTTGATCTAATCTCGCATCTCTGCTGGGAAGTATTTTTTTTTTTAATTGAACAATAAGAAGAAACGCGACGTACCATCCCCAAGTCACGCGTCGCGTTCAGAAAAATGACAAGAGTTTAAACGTGAATAACTTGTTAGCATTGCGTGGAAGGAAAAGTTCGGATTTAAAATAGGAGTGAAAGGTTATGAGTCATAACCTATGTACATACTATTTTCGAACATGCTGTGCAAAATAATTTGTCACCATCCCACTTCAGCTCACTATAAGGTTTAATCCACACTTCAATTAAATTTGTCTTGGGCATTTTTAACTTTACAGAACAACCGTTGAATTTAACTTCTCTAAAGGTAGTGACAAATTGGAAGAACATCAACCTGGTCCTAAAACCGGTACAATGGCCGGAGAGGATTAAGAAACACACTAACACTAACAGCTAACCCTGCCCCGCGATCAAAATAAGCCTTTCTACGAATTTTAAGTATAATATGTCATTAAGTACATCCTCCTCCTATTAGACTACCCAGGTAAAAACAACCCTTATGACAGGAACCACTGCCAGATAGTAAAGGTACTTGATTACAGTTCCAGTTATAACTTATATTGTCAATAAGTTGATTTGTCACTCATCAGTACATTGTTTTTCTAAATATCCAGCAGATTGTAAAGAAAAATGCAAAATATGCACGATTGAAAAAAAAAATGCAAATTTGAAGAAAAAAACGAAGAAAATGCAAATAATGCAAAAAATGCATTTTGCATTTTATCCGCCCTTTGGTTATGACTCTCCAGTATTTTTTTATCCCGCCCTCCTACGTTTGGCAACAACGAGCCATGCACACAACAACACAGGAACGCATTATCCAATTTAGCAGACGGGATTGATATTAGTCATCAAACACGCGCGATTCCACGTTGACGTTTTTATTTTAGTGTGTTTATATTTGTTATTATTATTGTTGTTGCCGTGCGCGACGGCGCGGCGGCGGCAATGGTGGGCTCGCTCGTTTGTTTTTCTAATTCCCAATTTATTTACGCGGATTAAAACGCCGCGAACGGTTCACCGGAACGGCGTCATTATATGCAAAGCGATCGCGGAAAGGTGACATTTTAAGGTTAGTTCGCATACGAATTTTCATTTGCGCGACGTGCGCATTCCGCTCGTGTCGAGGGGGGAAAAATTGAATGTTGGGTAATTTCCAATTTAAATCGGAGTGGGGTTCCCCTTTTTTGCGCAGCTGTTGGTCCGCGATGGAAAATTCAGGAATGCTAATCGGCGCGTAAATCGAGGAGTTGGAGTGAGTTTCCTGAAAGTCGCGTAAGTAAGTGAATTTAAAGAGTGTTCGTAACGATATGGGTGACATGAGTATCACTGTGAAGATTTGGTAAAATTTCAAGGCACAGCTTACTCCCTCCAAATCTCATTAGTTTCACTGCGTAAGTAAAATTTCACATTGAGCTATGAAGTTAATAATTAATGTGTGTCTAATACTCAAAAATTAAATCTGGCGTCAAGTTAGTCAAAAGCAGCCACAATAACAGTAAAACAATTTTTTTTTCTGTAATTCTAATGCAGAACTCAGATTGCGTTAAGAGCGCGTTTGTTATAATTGATTTCTAATGTATCATTAAACAGTATTTTACTATGGTTTCTCCAATAATGAGGCCTTTAATGAAATATCAATTCTATTCATTTTTAAAATTGGACTCATTAGCATATCTAGACACAGTATTTCTATTTTGTGAACTCCCAAGGCAGAGCTTACTCCAAATCTTGTAGTCTCACTGCATGGATAAAATTTCACATTGAGGTATGAAATTAGTATTAATGTGTGTCTAATACTCAGAAAAATGAATCTAGCGTCATGTTAGTCAAAAGCAACTACATACAATTTATTCAACAATAACCGTGGTTTCTCCAATAATGAGATACTTAATGAAATACCAATTCTATTCATCTTTAGAATTTGAGTTATTAGCATTTCTAGGCACAGCATTTCTATTTTGTGAAATTTCAAGTCACAGCTTACTCCAAATCTTGTAGTCAGATTGCGTTAAGAGGGCGTTTGTTATAATGGCTTTCTAAAGTATCATTAAACAATACTTAGGCGTGGTTTCTCCAATAATGAGATATTTATTGAAATACCAATTCTGTTCATTTTTAGAATTTGAGCTATTACAATTTCTAGACGGTTTAGGTTCTACTATCAAATATGCACTGTGTCGTATAAAGTGCAGCCCTGCTTCGTATAAAATTAATTCACTCCAAATATGAATAAAATTGCTCGTATACGGGGTGTTCCAGGGATTTTTTTAAATGTACAAGAATAAAGTACCTTTCACTTGTGGTAAAAAAATATTGGTAATGAAAATTGTTTTGAATTATGTAATGTAATGAATCCGTAAAATTAGGAAAATAATCCCAATTTAATCGTATGTTAATCCGAGACATTTCTGCAATAGCAGTTCTTACAAGTGATAAATTATGTAATTTCGGGAAATTTCGAATGAATAGAGGTGATTTCAATTCATGACTTATTGATTCGATACCCGAAACTCCGTTTTTAAAAAGGTTTATTAATTAAAATTACAAATAGATGTGTACTCTACAATGGCTACATTAATACTGAAGTTATTCCCACTAGTTGGGTCTATTTATATGAGATAAGGAATATGTCTGCAACATCAGCACTTCATGGCTAGGAAGCTGATGTAACGCCTCCCCTCACAGATTCGACTTCCGACGATCAGGAAGGAAGTTGAATTTCTTGAAGTTCGATTGCCTCGTTGGTCCTAGGTCGGCGGGTCATCTCTGCAAATTTCTTAATCGATAAGTAGGTGACCAAGAGCAGCAAGGCGAAGTAAAGGGCGACGGTCCAGGTGCTGGGAATATGCTGAAGAGAAGTCGTTTCTAAGACGGGCTCGTTTGATATGAATTTTCTTTTAATTTCCTGTAGTTCGTCGAGTTTCAGGTCTCCCAAGTGAACTTTTAGGGTTTCGTTCACCGTAGTACGTGTTCCGAACGAGATTTTCGGGAAGAGGACAGCTTGGTTCGGAGTGGTAGCTGGTTCCAGGTTGACTATCATGTCGGATGGGCTCACGATCCGGCAGTTTCTCGGGATGTCGAGTAGATACGTTCCTTTGAGGTTCAAAATCTCTTCTTGCTGGTGGCATTGTAGTTTAAGGGTGTGTTCTGTCGGCAATATGGCGATCCATTGGTTGGTATCTTCTAGTCTTCTGAACGTCGGTCGATTAATCACGATCCGGGTTTGTTGACAGTTAGAGACGTTTCTGAGGTCCAAAAGGTGGGCTTCGCATGGACTGTCGGATGTGATGTCCTGAGGCTCAGTTTGATCGCAAACAAATATCTTCGGAGATAGCTCCATGCAGTCGTCATTCATAATAGCGTAATGCAATCTATCTTTTAATAGGAATCTACTTTTTGGAATAATCGCCTGGAACTGACTTCCATCATATATAGGAATCGAATAAAGATGATACATTTCAAATTCAAAAGGATATACCATAGGTACATTTAGAATGTAATTTATTCTATTATTTAAAACAAAGCAATTGATTTTAATTACCTTTTCTAAAACGAGTGTATTTTCTAAACTGATTTTAATAGGGAATTGATCGGGAATTTTGTTTTCTATCGATTTTAATTCTTTGTATAAATCTGAAGTTTTTATTATACTAGGATGCATAGTACCTAATTTCGAAAAGGTTATTGAATTTTCGATATCTTGCAAAATTGATATAATGATATTATACATTTCTATAATTTGAATAAAACTGTCTTTGACGTACATGCCTACTCGTATGTGAAGATTTTGTTGGGGTTACCTTCAATGACTGATGCTATTAAATTTAATTTCGATTCTAATAGTTTTTCGTTATGACTTATTTGCTGAATAGTATTATTAAATTTGTTTACGAGAGAGATGGCTAATGTGTTTTGAGCTTTTACATTGGCTGATAACTTGTTTTGATTTGACTGTAATTCTTTAATTAAGTTTTCATAGCGTTCTCCGTCATTTGCGTCTAGATTGCCTGAAATTGACTTAAATATAGAGCCTAAGCCGTTAAACAATCCTCTCTTAATCCGTTGCGGATGCGGTAAAATTTCTGACAATTTCAATTCAACTTTTTCTTCCGTAAATTTAACGACTTTTATGTAATTCGAAACTTCCTTCTCATATTCGTGATTTTTACTTAACAGAAATGTGATATTTTGGGTACTTAATTGTAATTTATTAATTTCTAAGATAATGGGATTTAGGTCGTAATAGTGGATGATGGAATGGGAATATCGTTTTAATTTTGCTGTTCCGATTTTTAGAGCTATTAGTCCTGGATTGTGCTCGAGATTGCGCGAGGTTATGATTTCTTGCGTAACGAGAATTCCTGGTAGCCTGAAATGAGAGAAGATACACGATACTTAATACTTACTTATCTGGATTGCGCTAAGTGTTTTAAGGAAAAATGAAAAATTAGTTAATCAAAAGAATATAATTTTTTAAGTGGGCGTTTAAGGTTGTTCATGTGAATTTTTGGTTGTGTTTCGGTAGAAACAGTTTTTCTTTGTTGATTGACGTTGGTTACATTACAAGATTTTTCGAATTTATTTGCTTGTTTTTGACGTATATGTTTCTTCACGAATACCTTTTGAGCAGTATCAAATAATTCAGGTTTATCTCGATCTTTATTAGCTTTTTCTGCAACTTGAACTTTGTTTTCCATTAGATCTTGGTTTATTTTTGAATACATGATTTTTGAACGTTCTTTATGTTGGT
Source organism: Cryptocephalus moraei (assembly GCA_946251905.1). Lineage (NCBI taxonomy): Eukaryota > Metazoa > Arthropoda > Insecta > Coleoptera > Chrysomelidae > Cryptocephalus > Cryptocephalus moraei. The sequence goes on from OX276454.1 coordinate 17,125,924, forward strand.
TTACATATTCGTTTAACAACAATTTGTCGATTTCTAAATCAAATGGTTCATTACTGGATATATGACCGCTAATGACATCAACAGGTTTCAATTTTGTGGTAGAGTGGATCGAATTATTATATGAAAGTACGGCATATATCATTTTCATTTTAACTGAAGTTTTAGAAAATCCTCGTGTGTTGAGTAATCGTAAATGCTCTATTATGGTCGAATGGAGTCTTTCTATCATTCCATTGGACTGTGGGTGATTTGGGGAGCAAAAGTGAATTTTGATTTTATGGAGTCCTAGTAATTCAATGATAACTGAATTTTTGAATTCGGTACCGTTGTCGGATATGATCATGTTCGGAATACCGTGATGGGAAAAGAATTTTAGTAAGTTGTCAGCAATTTCGGTTGCATTGTTGCTGTTAAGAGGATAAGCTTGAGCGTATTTGGAAAAGCTGTCGATAAGTGTTAAGAATTTGGTTTGTTCGAAAGTAAATGTATCTATATGGATTATTTGAAAAGGTTTTGAAGCAGTTGGGGTAATGTTTAAAGTCATTTTAACTGGTTTTCTATCGTATTTACTCTGTTGGCATATTTCACATTCATTAATATAAGTTTGAATGGATTGCTTCATTAGAGGCCAGTAATATTTTTCTTTTATTTTTTGTAAAGTTTCTTCCGTTCCTCTATGATTAGTCTTGCTTTCGTGGTAATTCCTTATCGTGTCTTGAATATCATTCTTGTCGGTGACGTCGAGTAGTTTCTTCTTACATCTTTTAAATTTAAGTGACGGCCATTTAAAATTTCTTTGGAGTACTACTGAAAAGTTCTCGTAGATCTCAGGGGATTCAAAGTAAAGATGATATTGAATGTCAGGGGCTATGTAATCTTTTATGAATTTTACAACATCTTCTTCAAATTTATTTCTTGAAAATTGTACCGAAATACGTTGTTTCTTCTCAAAGAGGAATGTTATTTTTGGTACGGATGGAGAGTGTAAAACTGAACTGATAATGATTTGATTTTGGCCATAATTTACAGGATAATCCGTTATAGGAATGTCAACAACAGGGTGTTGCTCATTATTTGAGTGTATTGTATTACCAGATTCTTCTTCTTTGTTATTTTCGACGTTTTCTGATGGTTCTTCCGACAGCTCGTTTGAAATGTCTTCGAAAGCATTGTCTTGATTTATTTCATCAATATTCACTGCCATAGAGATTGCGTCAATATCGTTTGGGTTTAAACTAGTATGATAGTTCTGACTAGGGTTGTTATTGTCGGTTAAATTTTGGGTGTCTAAATCTAGGTATGTGGGCGGAGAGTTTGGCTGAAATGTTATATGAGGGTTATCGAAGCCTTCGATGTTTCGCAGGTTTTCGTCTAATTTCTCCCAAAATGGGTTTGTTTCCTTTGCGTGAATTTCTACCCTGGACAAAGCATCTGCATTTGTATTTAATTTGCCCTTTTTATAAATTATATTGTAGTCATATTCTTCAAGCTTTATTCTCCAACGTAGCAGTTTCGAATTTGGGTCTTTTAAAGAGAACAACCATTGCAAGGGTTTGTGGTCGGTAATAATGTTGAATTTTCTTCCGTATAGGTATGGTCGGAAGTATTTGGTTGCCCATACTATCGCTAGTAATTCTTTCTCTATTGCTGAGTAGTTCTGCTCTGAGTCATTAAGGGTTCTGGACGCGTATGCTACAGGTAGATCTTTTCCTATTATTCCTTGTGAAAGTATGGCTCCTAAGGCGACATTTGAAGCATCGGTAGTGAGATTAAAAGGTTTACTGAAATCGGGGTATTGTAATATCGGCTGGTTAGTTAAAATATTTTTGCAAGTTTCGAAGGAGGACAAATATTCGTCGTTTATTTCAATTTTTGCATTCTTTTTTAAACATCTAGTGAACGGTTTTGTTAACTTAGCGAAATCTTTAATGAAGCGCCGGTAGTAGCCTAAAAGTCCGAGAAATCCTTTAATTTGTTTGGGAGTTTTTGGTAGTGGAAAATTTTGAATAGCTTTAATTTTATCTGGATTAGGTCGTACTCCGTCTCGTGTTACGACGTGACCTAAATAAGCGACTTCTTTTCTAAGGAATTCCGATTTATCCAGTTGTATTTTAAAGTTGGATTCTCTTAATCTCTGGAAGACGGTTTTTAATCTCTCGAGGTGTTCTTGTAGAGATGTGGAAAACACGATAATGTCGTCCAAGTAAACTAGGCATTTTTCGTTCTGTATGCCTCGCAGTATGTTATCCATAACACGCTGGAAGGTGGCTGGAGAATTTTTTAGACCGAATGGCATGCGAAGAAATTCGTAGTGGCCATTTTCAGTGTTAAAGGCGGTTTTTCGATGTCGCTTTCTCCCATTTCGATTTGGTGGAAGCCACTAGCGAGGTCTAACGTGGTGAAGTATTGGCATTTGCCCAGCTTATCTAGAAGGTCGTTGATATTTGGCAATGGGTATTTATCGTCGATCGTCTTTTCATTCAATTTTCTATAGTCAATCACGACTCTCCATTTTCTTTCACCAGATGCATCTGCTTTCTTTGGGACTACCCAAATAGGCGAAGACCACGGCGAGTTACTTGGTCGAATTATGTTTGAGTTCAACATTTTTTGAATTTGTTTCTTTACCTCTTCTCTATGAATAAACGGGTACCTATAAGATTTACTGTATATGGGAGTTTCGTCAGAGGTGCGAATTTGGTGTTTAATTTTGTTGGTAAATGTAAGCGGTGTAGACTCATTGTAAAATATATCAGAATATTGTTCGCATAACGATAAAATTTTTGATTTTTCTTCGGTGTTCAAGTGATCGGTTCTTATTCTGGACAAGTCTAATTTAGTTTTGGAGGTGGTTTCAAAGTTGTTCAAAGATATATCCAAAAGTTCATTTTCGTTGAAATTTTCCACGGTTATAGGGTTAGAAAGATCAAGTGTCAACGTTTCATCTGTATTATTTAAGATCGTGGTCAGCGCTTTTCCGTTTCTCGCTGTGCTTAGACTTTCAGGTATCTCACAATTGTGAATCTTAGTGTGTGGAATTATGATATCACCTTGTTTTACAGTCGTTTTTAATTCTATCACTTGTTCAACGCGCGGAGGTATGGTAACATGATAATTCGCAGAATTGTTGGTAACGTGATAACGTAATTTAATTTTAGCGTGAGGAGTAATAAGAAAATGATTATCAAAATCTAAATGCGCTCTAAGTAACTTCATATTGTCAAGTCCAATTAGTCCGTCGAATACGTCATGGAATTTAAATAGATAGAATTTGAGAGTTCCGTGTACATTAAACAATTTTGAGGTTGGTATTTCCGCACTGTATTTATGTGCTGATTTTTGAAATACAGTTGATACAATGAAAGGTTCATGTTTAATACAATTTGGATAATGTTTAAAGGCTAGATTTGGGTCTATGAAAGATTTTGTTGAGCCAGAATCAATCAAAAATTTTAGGTTGAGTTCAGGAAATACTAGGTATGGCAATTCGTTTGAATCGGTAAGATTGAATGATATTGTTCGAGGTGTTAAGTTGGGTGTTCTAGGTGAGGCGTCCGTTGAAAATTTTCGTACTGATCATAGCTATAGTCTGGTTGATAGTCGGTATAGTCGATATCGTATTCGTTATTAATCTCTTCGATTGCATTTTCATCGTAATAAGTATCGTAATTCTCGCCTGAAGTGGTGGGTGTGGAGGGATAATTGGAATTGTTATTATCGATCTGGTTTACTTCGGTATTGTAAAGTTCTTCAAAAATAAAATCAGGAGGACCAGTATTTTTGTTTTGGAAATAATTTTGTGGTTTCGAAGTGTTGCGAGTGGATATGCTCATAGGAGTAGGTTTGGGAAGTTGTAGCTGGCGGTTCGGATTTGGTTTAAAGACGTTCTGGTTGTTATTGTTGCTAGAGGGTTGTCTGAACACTTGTGAATTTCGTAAGAATTTTGGTGGTGGCAAATCCGTTCTGGGACGTATAGGAATGGGTTGTGAAGGGAATGTATTTTGGGCTCTAAAGAAATTGTTAGGTGTGTTAGTGTTCATTTGTGGTCTGAAATTAAAATTCGGGGAATTCGGAACATTTGGGAATGGGTTTTGATAAGTCATTGGTCTTGTTACATGCTGGGGTTTGACATTGCGTTTATCCGAAAAATTTTGGAAGTAATGGACGTTTTCCTCTTTTAATACGAATTGTAAAGCCTTATTTAATGAGTCGGGTTGCATGCATCGGGTCGTAGTTGCTAATGGTTCGCGTAGACCGGATAAAAAGGTTTTAAGAGCAAGATCTTGATAAAGTTGTCGTTTTACATTTTTTCCTTCTTTAGTAGTTTCGTGGGTATCAATATAGCTACATAGTAAATTCAGTAAATGGAGAACTCTATCGTAAAATTTTTGTGGATGTTCATTTGGGCTCTGTTTAAGCATTACCAGGTCCCTATTGAGACAAATTTCGTCACGTTGATCAGAGAAACTATTAATTAGTAGTTTTTTCAAATCATCCCAAGTTGTCACTCCATGAATGTTAATAACTGATTTAGCATTGCCTTTTAGTTTTGAAATTACGGAATTCAGCAAATAAATGTTTTGAAAACAGTTTGGGTTTGTTGCATTATAGAAATGTGTAATTAGAGATTCGCTTACTGCCAAAAATCTATTTAAATCGTTCGGGTCACCATTAAATTCGGGGATGCAATTGAGATATTCAGCTTTGAATTCGGTCATGATTTCTAACGATTCTATTCTACGAGGTAAATTTGATTTTACTTGATTCGAGTCAGTTACAGGTTCGTCTATGTTTAAAGTATCGAAGAATTTAGTTAAAATTTCCAAATCTGACATGTATTGTCTAGATAGATTGCACTTACATTAGGATGACGAAGATTCGGAGCATCTCTTAACTTCTATGAGTGTCCTCGTCGAGCTTGGCGATGTGGGTCCAAACAGGTCGTTGACTCCTCGCGAATTGGACGATGTGGTTCCAACTCCGGTGTCTTGTTGGCGATGGGCTGCTTCGGTCCGCGGTGGATTGGGGGTTTCCGTCGATCGGTACTCCTCTCCTTCACAGCACGATCGTTCACAAAAATCACCTTCGATTGTCCGGTTAATCGTTGATACGAACTTGATCGATCGATTCGAACAATCCGAACAATCCTACTGACTGCGCCACTTATTGATTCGATACCCGAAACTCCGTTTTTAAAAAGGTTTATTAATTAAAATTACAAATAGATGTGTACTCTACAATGGCTACATTAATACTGAAGTTATTCCCACTAGTTGGGTCTATTTATATGAGATAAGGAATATGTCTGCAACATCAGCACTTCATGGCTAGGAAGCTGATGTAACGCATGTCATATGTATTATACATATCCACACAAATCGACATAATTAAGGTAAAATTTCCCCTTCTAACCTAATTTAATGGGTTATACATATTAGGACTATAATAGACAATAAATACCCTAAAACATAATTATTAACGTCCTCCATTTTTTCCATCTTAAAAAATAAATGTAGGTTCGTCTTACGCTTTTTAAAAAAATCACAGTAAAACATCCCGCAATTTTATTCATATTCAGGACAAATTACTAGTTTTATGTGAAACAAGGCTGAACCTCAAAACATGAATGTTGAGTTCCAAAGTTATTTGATAATTACGCTAGAGTTCATTCTAGGACACCGTGTAATGTTTATTTTACTATAAAATGTGTATAATAAAGTGTAATGGCACTTTTGGCTAAAACCTCTCTGTCTGAAGAACACTTGTCCTTTTTCGGTTTTTTAAATTTTCTCAAAATCTGCTCCAAGAATGTTTTTAACACTTCGAATATTTCCTATTACCGAATTGCCGAGCTTTAATAAACATATTTGGCCTAATCTTTCAATGGCAGTTTAGTATTGACGTCAATTGGATATTTCAGTTTTTCTGAAGTTATTCCCGAATTTCGATACTTCATTATTAATTTCTTTGTAGTTCCGTAGCTGTAGGTACATATTAATCTAATGAATTAACATCGTATATAATGATAATAATGTGCACACAGGTTAGCGATATACTATTGTAATCGTATTTATAAATTGTATGTTATTAAATAAGTAATATTATTAAGTACATATTAATTTTCGGAAAATATGAAGTTTGTCCCAGCTTTACATTTTAATTTCGAAGGGTCTAAGGAGGTGAAATAATTATTATACTTTTTCGCAGGTTCAATTAAATTATTATTTTATAATTATAATGTTTTGAAGTGGATAGGATAAGAAAGTCAGATTGACCTTCAACATAAATAACAATATAATGGACAGTAACCTGACATAAAAGATGAGTTGCTTCCGAAAGACCTCAGGGGATGAAATATTTTTTCATTTTACATTTTATTATTATCCTGATTGTTTAAATGAAGTATGGGAATGGTAGGACCTCCCAAAAAGCTTTTCATTAAAATTGGCCGGAATGAGGGGGTAGTTCACTCTTGTCATTTTTCTGTTTTTTTTTTGGGAAATTTTCTCAAAATTTGTGCTAAGAATTTTTTTTCAACTTCATATTTTTTCCTCTGTTGAATCTGTATAATTAAGTTTAATAACAGTTTTGGCTAAATCTTCTCTCTTGGGCACTTTACTCTTGGCATTTTCCTGTTTTTGAATTTTCCTTAAAAACTACCTCAACATTTTTTTTCTATATTTTCAGTATTTATCCAAATATTGAATGTGTATCATAAAGTTTAATAACATATTTGGCTAAAACGTTCCTTAAGGGCAATATACTCGTCGATTTTAGATTTTTCGAAATATACCAACTGGCTAATTAATCAAGAACTGTAAGTTCCTATGTACTGAATTTGTGTACCTTAAAATCAAAGTTGCCTTAGAATGTTGGTGTTGGTTTCTTTCACCTATTATTTAACTGATGCTTCGCCATTTAAAGCTAATCCGATACGATGGGGTCTCACAGATGAAGCCGATTACAAATCCGACTGTGACGAAGTTAGTACTTCGTAACTGTAACTGTCCTGCTTTACTTATGGCTCAACAAGAAGGAAGCGTTTGGCGTAGCCCACAATTGGGCTGAAAGACTTTAGATTTGATTTCCGGGCGCAAAAAGGTGGAGTATCATTTGACTTATCAAACGAAAAATGTTACTGTCATGCTTCAATCCTTGAAATAAGGCTGTTCCTATATTATTGAAACATCATATATGAGTTTAGGAAATCATTGTTCTTTCGTTTTTCTGTTCTTTAGTGAGCTGCCAGTTTGCATTTTCCGGGTTAGATTCTCATTTTGAATGCTTGTCTCTATGAATGGTTGATAGTGGGAGATGTTTTTGTGTGAAGCACGTTAAAAGGTATCAAATTTCCAAAATCCACTTGAGGCTCATGAAGAGTGTCAAGAGTGTCCCGTGTCCCAGAACAGAGGAATTGTTTTTAACAAGAGACTTTATGTAAGCATTACACCTTGTAACAAGTGTAAATGTGACTGTACTAGTGCCAGAAATGGAAAGTTTATTACTACAAATAATCCGTAATAGATATTTTATACATGTGGTCGCGCACATAAGTATAACAATGGTCAATTCGGCTAGACAAAGCGGTGTTAATCCGTCCTATATTCCTGAAAACTAACGACCTCCAATTTGTTTTTACGCTTTCTACACTCATAAGCGCATTTGCATTAATTTCCTGTTCAGAATGGATCTTGATCGAATCGAGTCTCATCCTCGTTAACTATTTTTATTACAAAGACTTGTCGCAGTTGCCTTTAATTAAACGAAAATGGCGAAATCTAATTAGTGCCTGAGATGTGGGCGGCGATCTGCAATGACTAATCTCAAAGCATAAAAGTGGAATAAAGGAATGTTTATTTGTTATTTCCAGTAAGAATGGCGTATTTTTCCCATTTTAACCGCCATCGCGATACGATTTGTCATTAAAAATATTTCCAGACATCAAACACTTCGTTTTTTTTTGTAAATCGAATCTTGGCACACCGAAAGTCGTAACTTTTGTTACTTTTACCGTGTAAAAACGGCTGTGAACGCGCTATTATCGCAGAAGCAAAAATAACAAAAGCATTCCCCCCAGTTGAAGTGTTATTATAACATCTGTTTTTGTTAATGTCGAAGCGGTGAAGGTGGACTTTTATTGCTTGTCAACAAAGGTGACATTCCAGCCAAAACAAACTTTAATTAAAACGGCCGTAAAAATCGGAAAGCAACGAGGTAGCGGGCAATTTTCGAGTAAATAGCGGATATGTGGACAACATAAAACCTCCAAAAGAAGAGAAATTTTTTAGCGTCCACATGTGCAATTCGCTCGAACGAAGGAGAAAAGGGGCGCAAAACCCGTATAAAGTGAGTCATCTGCTGGAATGCAAGAAGGGCCCTTTGTCGACGTCGATTACATAACGATGCATCGAGTAGACATTTCACAAAGCGAAGGGAGCCGAGGGCTTTCGCCCGCCCTTGTCACCAGATCGGGGAAACCTCCCCTTCGAATCGATACCTGTACACCGGGAAAACTGAACGTCCTCCTTTACCGTTCCACAAATCAACACAAACAAATTTGCTTGATAAGGATTCTCGTTGACCTCTTTTAATCTAAACGAAATAAATGTCCATTGTGCGCTCGTTTAAATGTAACAAAGCAACTCCGCTTGGAGAAATTCAACGTGAAGCGAAACTTCACGCGGAATTGACGCTCTAGAAGTGTTCCGCTAAGTACGTACCTACATTAATAACGTCGCAGGGTAAAAGTTAACTGGGGCAATGTTTCCTAATTAGATTTAAAACCGGAGTTCGCTGGGAAGTAATTTACTGAAAGCGAAAAGGTAATTTCCATTTTGTTTTTTCGATGCTTCTTCCAGGGCGTTGCCAAATATCGAGAGCTAATTTAGTTAGCTAGTCTACCTAAGTATAAGTTCGGTCATACTGTCAAAATGACAATGTTTTTGAACAGCATTAGAAGCATAAAAATATATCTATTACAGCGTATTTCGTGAACATTTGAATAAAAGGAAACGCAGGTTTCAAGTTAGAAGCAGCTAATTTAGTTAACTAGTGAGTAGTACAAAAAAGTAGTACACTTTTAAACACATATTATGTATTATTATTGTATTACGTGATAATTTATACAAAATCAGATTTCAGGTTAAAGTCAGCTACCTTAGCTAACTAGCCAGTAGTACTATAAGTTAAGTCAGCTATCTTCTGATTTCCACAAATTGTCAACGCTTTAAAGTACGCGCTAAATGTGTGCTATTACAGCTCACTTCCTAAAACGTTATACTAAACAAAAATTACAGGTTTTAGGTTACAATCAGCTAGTTTTGTTAGCTAGTCAGTAGTAGTAGCAGTTACGTCAGCTGTCTTATTATTACCATAAAATGACAATACTTTTAAACATGCGCTAGAAGCTTGAAAACGTCTTACTACAACATACTACCTACTGCTTAAAATCATTACAAAATAAACACAGGTTTCAATTTAGCAAGCTAGTCAGTAGCAGTGTAAGTTAACTCAGCTAACTAGCTTCTGATTACTAGAAAATATCGACACGTTTAAATACACGTTAGGAGCTTGAAAATTAGCACTATTACAATGTACTCCGTAAAAAGTTATACATACTAAAAGGAAAATACAGATTTCTGGCTACGGTTAGCTAGTTTAGTTAGCTAGTCAGTACTAGTAGCAGTTACGGCAGCTGTCTTATCATTACCATAAAATGACAAAATTTATGAAGATGCGCTAGAAGCGTGCCTTATTACTGCATACCTCGTAAGAATTCTCACAAAACAAACAAAGGTTTTGGATTACAATCAGCTAATTTGGTTAGCTAGTCATTAGTAAGTCATATAGTTGCGTCAGTTATCTTCTGGATACCACAAAATATCGACAACTTAAAACACGTTAGAAACAGGAACATGTGTTACAGTGTGAACTATTACAGCGTATTATTTGATAATTTGGACAAAAGAAAACGCATGTTTCAAGTTACAATCAGCTAGTCCAGTTAGCTAGTCAGTAATAATGTGAGTCATGTCAGCATTTTCTGATTACCACAAAATGCCTAAACACGTATTAGAAGCGTGAAAATATAACCTATTAAAGCTTATGTCGTAGAAAATTAAATAAAAGAAACCGCAGGTTAGCATAGCTAATTTAGTTAGCCTAGTCAGTAGTAGTATAAGTTAAATCAGCCATCTTTTCTGATTTTCACAAAATGTTTAAACACGCGCTAGAATCGTGAAAATGTGTCCTATTACAGTGTACTTCTTAAAAAGTTGTAATAAAACACAGGTTTCAGTTTACAATTAGCTAGTTTACTTAGCTAGTTAGTAGTAGTATAAATTAAGTTAGCTATAATCTGATTGCTACCACAAAATGTCACGTGCTGGAAAGCGTACTTCGTAAGAAGATGTACAAAGTAAAATACAGGTTTCAGGTTACAATCGGCTAGTTCAGATATCTAATCAGTAGTGGTATAATAGTATATTAAAGTATGAGTGGATATTGAGCTCTTTCAAACACGAGCGAGTTTTCGAGCACGACGGCGTAGCCGGAGTGCTCGAAATAGAGCAAGTGTTTGAAAGAGCAGTTATCCACGAATACTTTACGCTATTTTTTTTATTGGTACCATTTTTTATACCAAAACCAAGTGCATACCCAATATGATTAATTTGAACGACACTCGTGACACTTCGTGACGGCCCGTCGCCCGTCGTGCGACCAATAGGCTCGTCCCGCTACGGCCAAAGACGCTCTGTTATTGGTTGAGATGGCCGTTGTTGATACGTTTCCATGGCGACTTTAAAACGCGCGCGTGCGATAAAGCCCGATTTACGCACGCCAAAGCATGTTTTAAATAGGCAAAATAGCGTACCAATAAAAAAAAATTAAGTTAGCTCTCTTCTGATTAACACAAAATGCCGGAACTTTTGAACATGCGCAAAAATAAAGCGTAAAAATGCCTCATTACAACGTATTTCATGAAAATTTTGACGAAACAAAACACAGGTTTTAGGTTATGATCAGCTAATTTAATTAACTAATCAGTAGTAGTAGGTTAAATCATCTATTCTTCGATTAACACAAAGTCAATACTTTTAAACGCGACAGAAGTGTTAAAATGTATGTTATTATGGCGCATTTTGTGAACATTTGAACACTTTTGGGTTGCAATCAGCTAATTTCGTTAGCTATGACTACTTAGTCAGCTATCATCTTATTACCACAAAATGCAAACACTTTCAAACGCGCGCCAGAAGCGTTAACGTGTGTTCTGTTCCAGCGTAGTTCGTAATGTACCAAATAAAACATTGATTTCAGATTACAATAAGTTAGTTTAATTATTTAGTCGGTAGTAGTTCAAATTGGGTCAGCTGTCTTTTGATTAACACAATTAAAACTTTTGAACACGCGGTAGAAGCGTGAAAATTTTACAAAAGTAAACAGGTTTCTAGTTATATTCAGCTGGTTTAGTTAGCTAGGCGGAATTAGTACGAGTTCAGTTACCTATCATTTGATTACCACGAAATATAAACGCTTTACAAAAGTTTTATCAAATAAAACAGGTTTCAGATTACAATTAACTAAGCTACTTAGTCAGTGGTAGTTTAAGTTAAGCCAGCCATCTTCTAGTTAGCACAGAGTACTACACTATGGGCATAAACAATGCCTATTTTTCCCATAGGCCCTATAGACCCGTGCCTGGGGCCCCCTGGCTCAGGGGGAGATTGACCTAAGTGTCCCAACGAGGGGCCCCCAGATGGTATATGAGCCTAGGGCCCGTTTGATCCATAAATAGGCCCTGAGCATAAAAATGTCTTATTGCAACGTATTGCTTGAAAATTTGAATGAAAGGAGACCCAGAATGGAAATTATTATCGGCTAATTTAGTTACCCAGTCAGTAGCAATATGAGTTAAGTTTGGCTACCACAAAATGTCAACACTCGCTAGAAGCGTGAAAATGTGCCCTATTAGAGCGTAGTTACAAAAGTTAAGAACTATCTGTTTCAGTCCCACTTCTATTCTGACCCGAATTTCCTCGAATACATCGACGAACAATGCGATTTATATGCTAATTGCTCGTTCCCTCCCTACCGGTTTATTCGTCGGCTTCCGAGGGTCCTTTAACCTTAAATTGATTTTTCCGCCCATGCAACTTTTTTATCGCGTTTTCCCCAGTTTGCCCATTTTTCATACGGAAAATTTCGAGGAGATAATAAATGAATAAATCATAGATAAGTAGGTACAAAAGTGAGTGGAATATGGTTTTATCACACATCATACGGGTGTTCTTGTATATTTGGTGTGCTTCATAAATTTTACGTGTACCTACCGGGCCTTGATGAGATAACATGGCAATATCAATTACGTATTATAATACCAAAATGATAAGTCGATTGACAGTACCAGAAAACGGCCAATTTTTCGCCGACGGCTTTGTTAAGTGCCCCTTTTGTGTAATTAAGCCCGTTCAATGTCTTCCATATAAAAAATATGAAACGACCCATAGCTCTGTTATTAAACAGACTATGATTGTATAATATCAGTCACGCGAACCTTTCGAGAAGTTACAACGCAATGATTTTAATTTCCATCCGATTTCCTTCTATCCCCATCTTCTTCCCATGCAACAACAAGGACAAGGGACCCTTAATAAGGCCAGCGCTGAAATTGCTAGGGGGTCCGCCCGTTCGGGGGATTAGATTTATCGTACACACCTGGCGAATAAGGGAGCGAGGAACTTTCTCCCTTGGGAACTCGTGCCCTTTTCGGCTCTCAGTCGGATCGCGGCTCTCCCGGAATGACGTTCGCGAAATTGGGGAAGGGAAATTAAATTCGTAACGGTAAGTCAAAGCGTTTGGTTAGTTGGATGGTATGGTTTTCTCGGTTGTGTCTGAAGTGATTAGGTCGGGCGAGTGTGAAAAACGTTGCGACAACTGGATTTTTAATTATCCTCGAGCTATTGTGCCGATCAAGTTTGATGGGAATTTTTACAGTGATACGTTCATTACGTATGTATTTGTTGATGCATGAGGATCGTAATTTATAAGGTTGCTAGTTATGGCAAGCAAACGAGGCCTTGGAAGAGACTCTTATCTGGAAAATTGAAAATGGAAAGCGGGAAATCGAAGTGTTTTGGAAGCCATTAAAGAAAAGACTAATTAGTTAAGTACTAATTATGTGTCTAACTAATTTATGTAACAGTAATTGCTTCTAGTCTTCGCGCGCCGAATTTCTCTAGTAGAAGGCTTTCGACTGGTTTTTGGCTATCACTAGCTGGCCTTTTAATATCCAATAGCTTGTTTTCTCAAACGATAAGGAAATAATTCGAATACCATGGAAAAGTTCCAGATAAGTCCGGAATGGAATCGATTTTATACTAGAAATGTCTTCTCTGGGGCGGACGCTTCGATTCTAGGAAGCATCTACCTCTTAGCTCGTCGCATTCGTTTTGAGTTTCCGTTACAATAGCGAAAATTTGACATCTGCATAAGAATCGACAGTTGAGTCTTCATTTTGGATCTCAAATATGCCATTAATATGGATTAAAAATAAAAGAGGTCCCAATACGGTACCTTGTGGTACACCAATATCAACAGAACTTATATCACTTCTAATGTGGTTTAATTTGACAATTTGCGATCTATTTCTTAGGTAATCTTTTAGAATTGTGGGTATTAAGCCTTGATCTTAAACTAATGATCTATTATATGATATAAGTTGTGTGGTATCTGGTCCCTGTTCTACCTACTTGGTAATTATGTTCTTGTGTAGCCTCTTAGGAATATTTTTACCAATTTTTCTAGTCACTTATTTGGTTGCTTTGAACCATTTCACCTAATTCACTGATCTAGAACTTAATTTCTACGTAAATAGAAATTAAGGAATAGAAAACATGCAAGGAAATTAATATCGCTTAATTCGACTTACGGCAGGGAAGTCACTATTATAATTTCTTTAACTTACATTGTACATGGATTCAGTTTAACACCCATTGGTTGTGCCTGCTGACGTCACCGCCCTTCTCTCATCGGCGTCCCGTTTGGGAATTTTTCCGCGATTCAAATTAACGACTAAAAGATTACATTGAACGCCTGCCAAACTTTCCCATTAAAACCGTATAATTAGCCGGTACCGACGTCACTCACCGAAATTTTCCAAAAACCCCAAATTTGATTACCACGACACCTAATTAATCGCAAATCCAGGTGAGAGTAGACCCTCCCGTTCCGGCGACATGCATCCCACGATGGGATTTATATTCGAATCTCCTGGGCGAAGACGGCTCCCGAATAAATAAGTTTTGTCTGACGGGAGGAACGCCGGAAGCCTCCGAGACTTAACGGGGACGCGTAATTCAATTTTAATCGAAGAAATTCGTGTCGAGCTCGGCTCGGATCTAATTTGTTCCCGTCACATACAATGGGAAGTGGTGTTGGAGCTTTATGTTTTGTTCCCTTTCCTTGTGATGTAATGCCGTAGCTTGGATGATTCCAATTTTCATTGAAAATGATCCAAATGTGCCATCGAATCATTCTTAATTTCAAAATAGTGGATCCAGTAATGGTACAGAACACTGAAGATCAAATTAGGTTTATTTCATGAGAGATATTGATGAATAGGATCATAGAGTAGAGGCCTAGACAGGATGCATACAGAAGCAAGGGACGACCACCAACTAGATGGTCCGATGATATTAAACGTATCCACACAAACTGGATACAAGAGGCACAAAATAGGACGATGTGGAGGCAATCAAGGGAGGCCTATGTCCAGCAGTGGACGAATATGGGCTGAATGATGATGATGATGATGATTGATGAACTGTTCCCAGCCAATACAAAGTTTTGTTCATTGTGTACACTGTTGGTCGCACATTGGCTAGAAATTGCGCTTGTTTTGGAACAGTGATATTAATTTGACTGTTCCAACACATGCTAATACCTCTCACAATGGGAGTGTCTCCTTATTATGCATAAATATTTATAAAAATCATTATACATAAACTTTATGAATTATTATGCATAATAAGGGTATAATAACGCATAATAATAGTTTCATATTAAGTTTTGGAAACCAGCTTCCATGTGAGTTGTAAGGCTGAGGACCTGGTCTACATTGCTACCTCCTTGTCTGATATTTATATATGATTATTTACATAATACACACTTGTAATTTATACGCGTACCTTTTTGACACAACGAAGTGTTTTTACCTGAACTCCTAGCTTTCTCGTTACTACTCCCTAGCTGATGTTTACATCAGAAAGTTATTTAAGTTCGTGGAGACACCTTAGCTACTGGATCTTTATATACTTGATAAGAGTGCGATGGATAAGTACCATTATGCACTTCTAATCACTAAACCGAAGGATTCCAGGCATATCTCCATTCATAGTGTATTTTTGCCTGTTTTAACAGTAGTCACCTTAATAGTTTGTAAAGCTATTTTGTTAACACCCTGCACTTTTTAGTTGTTTATAACAGTGGGTAACTAGTATAATAGTCAACCCCGCTTTTAATTGACCCGGATATAATAGACCACCGGCTATAATTGACTAGATTGTGATCGATCTATACTATCAGGTTATTCTTTAACACCCCTCATATAATTGACCTCCGCTATAATTGACTATTTTGAAGGGGCCCGTTGGGTCAATTATATCCGAGGTTGACTACTGTTCACACAAAAAATAAACTTCATTACTAGATTACCATGAATAAGTCGGTTGTTTCTAAAGCAGGTAGTACATCAAAGTAATGGTCCTGATTATCGTTACTCAGATCGGTAAAACCAATATTACAGTTACACACAGAACTGTTTAAGTTTTGATACCACTTTATCAAACTGTCTCGTGATTGCGACATTCCCATTGTAACACTTCTTAAATTACTCCCTTTTGGTTGCAGGGTGGTTATCCGGCAAAACTGAAGAAGGTGCTGATCGTGACAGCGCCATTGTGGTTCAAGGCGCCATTCAAGATCCTGCGCCTGTTCGTCAGAGAGAAGCTCAGGGATCGCGTCTACACCGTGTCCGTGGCCCAGCTGTCGAGCCACATCCCCAGGGAATCCCTGCCGACGCAGCTCGGCGGCTGCCTAGAGCTGGACCATAATGATTGGTTGTCGCACTGCCTGCAGTCGATGAGTAGTGCAACGGGGGGCGATTCGCTGATCTGCTATGGTAAGGATCCTTTGGTCCGTGTCGAGGATGTGGTAGTTAATTAGCATCAGATTAGAGAGGTTGGAGAGTTACTCTTCAACCTCTCTAGAATGAGGAGCTCACTCCTTTAGGGCTGTATCCATGTCCTGAAAGAATTTGATGTAGCTAACATTCTTGTTCGATGTGTGTTAATTTGTATTTATTTTTCAACTGTGTGTGTCGACGTAATTGTTTTGTGTGTGTCGACGTAATTGTTTTGTATGTGCGACGCCGCACATTTCGAGCAACAGGAGCCCTACAAACAACTTGTTTGCGAGCCTGAGGTTGGCTTCCATGATGCCGAAACCGGTCGCTCATCTTTAAATAAAGCAGTTGGTTAAGACTTGGTGTTTTGCTTTGGTTTAAATTTCCATGGCCAACTTAAAGAAGCTGGACAACCTTCGGTCGGTAGCATCAGATTGTCCTGAAAATTGTAATTCGGTATCTGGATTTGACCTGGTCAATTCAAAGAGCTTGAGAAGGGAAAGATGTTTTCACATCAACAAGTGTCTGTCCATCCCGCTTTAACCACTAAGCTTTCATTCATCTACACAGTAAACCAACTTTAAACTTTGAACCTTCTCGGAACAAATAGTTTCCTCATATTCAGAGATTGAATACCATCGGATCTCGATTTGAGTTTAATGTAAACCACAAACTTATCCTTCAGTCTGAAATGTACATAACAGAAACCATTTTCGTCAGTCGTCACTAAAATGTGCTTTGTTGGGATCTCTCCCTTGAGCAGTCATCCAAGAGATGTATACCTATTGGCGTTCTAGAGTTGATTATATTTCTATATCAAGTCAAGAATCTATGTGTTGGTTGGTACATTATCTGTTTGGTTTATTCGACCGATTTGAATCTTATCTCTTACACATTTATCTTCTAGATAAGGATCAACTCTGGTATCACCAAACAAAGTAACGTAATTACATGGAATAGTAAGTTTGTAAGAGGCAAACCGAAACTTGAATTCCCCATGGTATTCGTTGTGTCTTTCTACCTGCTTACATTTTATCTAGTAACTTTTACTTCATTCGATTGTACTGCATTTTTTCACAAACCATGTCACCAAATCACCTTAATTATCCCTTCATTTTCAGATGGTAAAACGCCGTCCCCCTTGAAGCGCGTCTCGGCCCCCAGCGACATCGACATATCGGCCTCGAACGCCGTCGACAGCTGGGCAGAGGAGGGCAACCTGAATCCGCCCAGCAGCGCCTCAAGCGGCTTCTCGGACGACGATTCCCTCCATGGCGATGGGGCCGCCCTGACGGCCGTCCAGCTGGTCGAGTACGTCAGGGACAGGGGACGGTGCGGCCTGATGCAGGAGTACGCGGAAATAAGGTGAGGCACACCTGGGATAGGTGATGGGTTCCCTGAGGTTAGAAAAGGGTTCTAGGTCTAGCTGAATCATCCACGAATGCCTTTAACTTAACATTTTCAGTTACGCTTAAACAAAGAACATCAAAAGGACATTCTGTAATGTTGGTCCCAAAACGAAACTCAGAGGTACCCCTGTATTTACGTCTACCATTTCTTTACCTAGACCTAGACAGTAGTACAATGTACCATTCTTATGTAAAACAGCTTAGACCAACTTAATGTCAAAAGCTCCAATAAATTGATGAGCCATATTGCTATTGAATTCTGATTTTTGCCAAGTTCAATGATTTTGCAATCTGCCGTATATTTTGCCAATTTGTTAACAAGTTTCTGTAGAGTTATCTTTTCAAACATGTTTAAGTTACGCTTATGCAATATAATTCACTTCAACATAAGACTACATAAATTCATAGTTATTAACTTCCCTTTGTCTAGATCTAGGCCGCCTGATGGTACTTTCAACGTCGCGAAATCCCGGAACAACCTCCCTAAAAATAGATATACGGACGTCCTGTGCTACGACCACAGTCGTGTGATACTCTCTGAGATAGACAATGACAAAGATAGTGATTACATCCACGCCAATTTCGTCGATGGTTACAAGCAAAAGAATGCATTCATCAATACCCAAGGTGAGTAATTGTGGTAACTCTATTAATATGGTAATTCGAAATTGTAATACTAAAACTTCTTATTAACTACCATCTAAAATTTTAATTAACTGCTACTGAGAATTGATTTGAGGGGTCATGGGTATTAATGGAACTGTGATCAAATGAAAAATGGCGTTTTCAAGAAACATTAAAGTTTTATTCCAAACATTAATTAGTGAACGCTTTAGTACAATCATTTTTAACACAGTGTATTTTATGACGGATAACAAATAAAATTGCTATTAAAATACACAATAATCAGTTTTCTTTACAACTTATTATAAATACGAAAGTACTGTAGTTTCAATATTTTACATTTTTAAGTAAAATCTGGGTTAGATGATAATTATGCCGGCTATTATCAAGCGCTAAGTAGCTAAAACGTGTGTAGCAAGTTGTTCATGAAATTTGTTGATGACTGTTTTATGGAGGTGAACCTAGTTAAGAAAGTATACTCTTTATGTAGGTATTCCCAATTATCGGTTTAGGCAATTTTAATACCGTTAATTGAAAAGAAATTACTGATTTCATTCACCGGAACACATAAAACAAAATAAATCCTGTTCCAGGTCCCCTACCAAAAACTACTCCGGACTTCTGGAGAATGGTCTGGGAGCAACATTGCCTGGTGATAGTGATGACGACACGAGCGATGGAACGGGGTCGACCGAAGTGTCATCAGTACTGGGAGCCCGAGGTGGATGGTGAAGCGACGTACGGTCAATTCGTCATCAAGACGTTAGCCGTAGAAACAGATCCTGATTACACTGTGACTAGTATTAGCGTAACGAATAAGAAAGTGAGTGACACGCATGTTAGGCTTTTTGAATAATTGAAGAACATCTTAGACAGAACTCTATAACGCCAATAGATACGTCCGAGATTCAGTTAAAGGGAATAAATACCTAGTACTTGTACTAGTAACTAGTACTCACTCTTGCCCTGATGGCACTGTGAAATGTCCCGCTTAACACACCATTTACTGCTCAAAGTCAGAAGTAGGTCAGTTTCCCCCATGGAGTGCCAAGTTATTCTGAACTAATTGGCGTTTTAGAGATTATATTTCTTTGGACAGAACTCAAGTATTGCTCGTGACATTCAAAATACATATACTTAACATAGAGTCGTGTAGTGATTTAACACTTTTTTCTTTTTGTTTTTTCAGACTGACGAAACCAGGGATGTATCTCATTGGCAGTTTACTTCGTGGCCGGATTACGGCGTCCCTCATTCGGCGAAGGCAATGTTGGATTTCCTCGAGAGAGTCAGAAGAAAACAGGCCAGTATGGTAGCTGCGTTGGGTGATACTTGGGCGGGACACCCGAGGGGACCACCCATAGTGGTGCATTGCAGTGCTGGGATTGGTCGGACAGGTACAAAAATTTGCCATTTTTGTATCTTTCAATTGTTTTATTTAGTTACCTATGGATAATTGTTGTGTTAAACGTCCTTTACACTCTCGTTCATTTTGAATTTACGAATTTGATTTCTATTCTAGGGACTTTCTGTACTCTGGACATCTGTATCTCGAGGTTGGAGGACGTCGGCACGGCGGACATCCGCGGCACCGTCGAGAGGATACGATCTCAGCGTGCCTACTCCATTCAGATGCCTGACCAGTACATATTCTGCCATTTGGCACTTATCGAATATGCGCTCATGAAGGGCCACCTGCAAACGGTAGACCTGACTGGTTTCGACCAAGGTGTGGAAGAGGAATCTGATTGAATGTGGAATCGTAGCGAGGAAGTGAAAGGTGTTAGATATGCGGGACGGCGAAGTCATAATTTAGATCAGAGGAATGTTTCCTAGCTTCGCCTATATAACACAAATGACTAATAGTTGCTTCTAATATAACCTCAGTGAGGGGAAGGTCCCAGGTATCATTTTCATGAACTTGTTTCATCTGACAAGACAACAAATTTTAGGTCTTATGCAAAACTTTCATTTATATTCGTCATTTGTTGGATGGAAGCAATGGGTTTCAGTTTTTAAGTTATTTTTTACAAACTTGTTGATAATTCATAGGTACTGTTTTCAAGTATTGTTGTTTGATCTAGTTCCTTATATAGACGTCATCGTGACTATTTTTATAATAGCGGTATATGTAGGTATTTTGCCAAAGTTGAATTTTTTTCGCCGAAACCGAAAATTTTACCACAAACTACAGTTGTCTTTAAAAATTACATTTTTTAAAAATCAATGGAGTGAAGATTTCAATACAAATTAAAAGTTCAGTTTTGGCAGAGGTATCGGCTCAGAATTCTTTATTTATTATATGTGAAATTTGTCATTGATGGTTTTCAAAACTTGTAAATATTTATTGAAAATGTGATGGAGAAAATCTCGTGTACCGTGGTTAGTATAATGTGAGATTCAGTTGAAAATATATTTTCATGCTATTTTTCTAGGATATTAACGCCCTGGATTTAGAGTTTCCTAGGGATTTACATACATTTTGACATATCTTCCTTTTAACATGATTCATTTAAATGTTTAAAGAATTCGAAGAAAAAGGGCAAGAATGAGAAGACAAACACACTTGCGCAACGATAGGTCTTAGCCGTCCTTTTAAATAGATAATATATTTTTTATTTCGTTAATTGAAGGCAGTCTGCTGTTTTAGAAAATATAAACTCATTTTCTCTAGTACAAAAAAACAGTGATGTGTAGGGATTTCAATTCGAGTTCTTGTCCTTTTTGAAGTGACCAAATCGTTTTGATTACGAAATTTTCCAAACATTTTATAAGGTTTGTCTTTTTGATGTTTCTATCTTTAAAATAACTATAATAGGTAAATAATAAATTGTAACTCTAATATATTAAAATAATTCTAAGAAAGAGAATATACAGGGTGTACCTGATGCACGGTGGAAGTTATTTGACTATTTAAATTACCTTCTAGAACATAACGTCTACTAAATCGGGGTATATCCTGTACAACGAAGACTGTCCGTTTTTAAAACTACAAATTTCTCATCAACTTTATGATTAATTTTAAACCCAATCGTTGTTAAAAACATCAATGGTTTTAGCACTTAAAGTTATGTTGCTCCAAGTATTATGTGACTATTTATAAAGAAACAAAATTATTAATTTGTAATTGTAAATATGTATCTTTATTTCTAAATACACAGAAATGCTTTTTAAAGAGTATTTTATGAAACAATGTTAAAAGTTTAAATTTATATTTACCAACTTAGGGAACACTATGGTTTTGAATATTGTACTTCTCTGCAACATCTTCGGTTTGTCCACGTGCATTACTTTGTCTCTGATGTCGGACCTGGAAAGGTCACCTCTAAGGCTCAACAATCTCAGGAGGTGATCGTCAGTGATATCGGAATATTTCTCGACCACTCGATGGAGTTCAAAAGACAACATGTCCTCGTCACTCTTGAGTATTTCAGAAAGCATGACGATCGCCTCAAACGGATCGTCTCCTTCAAGGTCTTTACCGAGATTGTTAAACAACTGATTCAATCTTTCTGCTTCCCTTGCGACCTTATTGGCAGCCTTGACGCAATCGTCATAAGTTTTAAAAGAAGTCCGTTTTGAGAGCATGGCTATTAAATATCGTTTGCCGACCATCGCTCTCGTCTGAGAAACTAAATAGTTATAGTTTGGTTCAGTTAAGTATTTATAGTCTTGGAAGTAGTCTTCAGTGGTGATGTAGATGGTATCAACCGGTATGTTCGATTCGAGCCATTGCGGAGTGAAAAGTTTATCGAAATGTTGATCCAAATCGATGAAAAGCTCTTCCAGTAAATACTGCACAGCGTCGTTTCTCAACTGGACATATACAGCGCGTAGTTTGCCGAAAGCGCCACTGAGCTCGTGAGATGAAGAAGTACTCAAGTACTGTTTCTCAAGTTGTGAGCCTAGTTCCATTAATTGATAACAATTGTTGACGATGACTATCATGTACTGGGTGAAATAAAGGATTTGCTTCCTGTCCTCGAAGTACCTACTTTTGAATTCGATGATCGCGTCTCGGTAGCCATCGGCGAATTTGATCACCTGCTCAATGCTCAGACGTAGACATTTCAAAGTCATATCTTCACTGATCGTTTTCGTGACTTGCAAATTCTGATCGATCATTTGGAATATAATGATAGGAGCGGTGGTGCGCGAGAACGAGTCCAGCTGAGGCTCGACGTTCGACCTCCACTCCTCCCTTTCTGACTTCAAGGTGTTCTGCATCCATTCAGTGTAGTTCTTTTCGGTGATGTTGAGGTATTCCATCTCCATCCTCTCGATGACCGCTTGCGGTAATAATGGGGACAGTTTTTCAGTGTTTTCCAGCAAGTCCGGGTGCCCCATCAGGTCCTTGGAGTTGTAAGTTTTCATCACCCAAGAGAGCATTGTGACGTACTCATTTCCTTCCAGGCCGTTTTGTATTATTTCTTGGAGGTGTAGCGATAGGCAGGTGTGGTACATGTGGATGTATTTATCCATTATGTTGTACTTGGGTGGGAAGCATGGTATGCACAATGTTTTGACTATGCGTAGGTCTTCGAGGATCAGCATTCTGATTAGTTCCAGGTATCTGATTAACCAGTGCTTGTTGTCGATTCTCTCTTCGATTTGGGCCCCTTCGATTTTGGACGAGACTGATTTTTCTAAAATAGTAAAAGCCATCTCCTTCCACTTCTTCGGTCGTCCCGGAGCGATGAAGCCAGTTTGCTTTTGTTGTTTCAGAGCGTCCTCGTCGGACTTCTCTTCGCGTTCGATTATCCTCAGGGCCGTTACGATGACGGTCGGGTCCTTGCGAACATTCGTCAGAGTTCTCGATAGGATGAAAGTCAGCTGTTTTTCGAGGAGGTTAGAGAGGACTTCGACGTCCGCGAAGTACGCCTTCAGCATGGACTTATCATGGACCGACTGGTTAGGGAGTTTGTGCAGTTGGTACAGTAGGTCGTCGCGCGAGTTCTCGAGGTCCCTCAGGCACTGGTGTGTGTGCAGCAGCTTCCCCTCGTTGATCCACTGTTTCGTCCTCTCGACACACTCTGGCACCGTGAAGATGTGCTTGAGGTTCTCCCGGGCGGTCACGTACTGCGAATGCTTCATGTTCTCCTCCCTGACCTCCTCGAGCGCGCCGTACAGCTTCGGCACGTCCGAGAACAGCCCGAATATCCTTTTGATGCTTGAGTCCATCTCCTTGACCTCGCCGAGGCAACAGTGGAGCTCGTTGAGGCCGACGTGGACGCCGTCGAGCTGTTGCTGCATCGCGGACTTGAGGAGCGCCTCGACGGAGGCCTTCTTCTGTGTGTAGCGCTGCTTGATCTGGCCGATCTTGTCGAGCTGGCCGGGACGGTTGAACGTGTTGATCACCTTCGCGAGGGCCGAGGCCTTCGCCGTCGCCTCGAGCTCGTGCATGTTCAGTTTCCTATCGTTCATCTTTGGCGAACGGCGCGAGGCCTGTGAAAATGAAATGAAATGAAACGAAGTAGGCTACTCGGGAAGAGTTGCTAATGAGTAAGCTTAGGCATACAGTAGACCCTCCTAACCGGCCACCCCTGCGACAGATGCTGGTTAATGTGACATATCAGCGTTATAAGGGGAAAAACTACGTTCTAGGTTTAATATGGTTGAAAACAAACTTGCATTTCTGTTTGTGAGGAAAAGTGTAATTGTGTTTGAAAGATTAGTTTCTGATATGCTCATGTCAGCACAGGTCACATATATATGTGTGCGAAGTTTCTATATGGCTGTCGCCGTTTCTCGCTTCCCAATTTCCAGCGTTTTCTGCCTTGCCAATTTCCTTCTTGAAGACCCCTGGCTACCACAGCTTCCGCTAAATTGTTTTTCCACGCCCTTGGAGTAAGAAACCATTACACCCCAAAAGAATATCTCGATGTTGATCAATGATAATTTTTCTGATAGATTTTCGTGGATTGTATTTTCTATTCAAAACGACAATTAGTATTATTACACTTCCAGTGACAGACCACATTGATATAATTTCCAAATGTAGTTGTTGCAACAATCCTCATTTGCGATAAATCACCACATCTGCATCTGTGTATATTTGGAATTATATTTAATAGGCAAAAAGAGGTGAACTTGTTAATATATCGATATACAGACCGTTTCTACAGAGTCGCAGTATGGTATAAACACAAGAACGAAAGAAAGGCCATATACTTCTCGTTGGCTAAACAGAGAAAGAACTTTTGCGATGTTGCTAGCTCGCAAAACATCACAGTCATCGCCACACTTTACCGGATCATTCGCTGTATAGCCTCCAACGGGAATATTTGGAATGGGTTACGGACCGGCCGGCCGGCAACATTGCAAAACTTCCTTCTCTGTCATACTAACGAACTACTATTAGTTTCTCTTTCGCAGTTGTTGATTTCGGACAATAATGTACACAACTCAACAATGTATATGTAGAATTGATGCCAGTCTCTGTTATAGAAAATGTACCTCTTATACATTAATGTACGTTTTCCTAACATACAGGAACTGGTACAATGTACATACTATGTGCATACTAAAAAAATATGGAATTTTAAAGATATATAATAAACAAAGTGTTCCTCAACAAGTAAACGAAACTAATTGTCACGAAATCCCTTTCACCTTATGTGGGAAATAATATTTTTAAATGCTTTGGGGAAATTGCATTACACCCCTTGTCATTCGTCATTCCCTCATATCATATCATCCCTTGTCAATTGTTATTAGTAAGACTAGAGTGCAATCATACAACAAAGTACATCCGGATGGGATGTAATTTTCAGTTTACCACCTAACGCTTAACGCACTAGAATTGGTATCATTTTTTATCTGAATATACTAGGAATCAGTCTTATAATTTGCAAGGACTATTACCGGATTAGAATTGCTAATTACACCATAGTTTTATTCGTAAACGTAACTTATTTACCTATCTCTTTAAAATCCAAAACAAAATTTATGAAAAGTACACCTTCTGCAACTTTTTTAATTTGTGATCTTTCTGATAAACATCTTACCCGTCCTCTTAATTTAATTTGAAGTTTTCATAATTCTTCTATCAAGATTACTAATTTAGAAAGTTACGTCCATAACATGCAGACATATAAGACAACATCGTACAGATACGTAAATTAGAGTTTGGAAGTACTATACAGTGAATTACTTACCGTTTTTGTAACAATATTAACTAAGTAATAACTGTGAACAATTAATAAAAGCTTGGTTTTGGCAGGAAAACATAACCTGACTGAGACCCTAGTTTGACACGGAACAAGGAAAATATGAGATCAATCACGAAACGGTTAAACGATTGCTTTGAACTGCGCACGTGCACGCGCACCACCGATCGCCGATTTGATTTTGATCGTAAAATAAAATTGGAAACAAACAGAAAACAGTACGGAGAGGTATCCGCGTAAGGTTTCGCGAGTCGCGAGTGTAAATGTAATTTCGAATCGATCTCGTAGAGTTTTTGGTATTTCCCTCGCGAATCTCAATCGAAGCGTCTGAAGATGGGCGCCGGTTACACTTGCTCCAAATGGCTCTTCATCATCATCAACACAATATTTTTGGTAAGAGGCCATTTTGTCTCTATTTCGCATTTCGGGAAATCGATTTCTTTTTTCACTTGCGACGGTTGATTTTCCGACTAGCTCGAGCCGATCGGTTCGAATTTTCGATCGGACGACGTTCCCATTCAGTTTTTTCGGAAAATCAATGTCGTTTACTAAATAAGTGCATACTGCGTCTAATGTTACCCAGGCCCAGGCACATAGCGTAGATACCTACAGGCTACTCGACCCGTACTCTCGCCTACATTTCGTTTATTTTTACATCTGCCGAATAGTGATTGAATGCTCGCTAAAAACTATATAAAGCGCGTAAAAGACGATTGAGATTTATTTGGTGCTTGCCGTTTACGACTCGTTTGAGTAGGAGTACAATGGACTTCACATTTATTCGAACATAAATCCGATCATAAACAACAACAATAACTGTAGATCCTAATGTGGATTAAGCATTTTAGGTGATTCAATTGCTTAGAAATGGAAACATTTCATTAATTCTAATAGTTCAATGCAAAGTTTTACAATTTCACACCATACCGCCTATTGAATGGACATATAATTAATTGGAGCTAAAATTAATTTGAAGGTATTAGTGTAGGAGTAACTCAATGTTACTTTTCAATAACCAGCTGTGTTAAATATTACACTTCTTTAACATCACCTGTTGTTTAATTATTCGTTATCTTATAAAAAAAAATACAGAATATCTCCAAACACCTCCTTTTATGAACTGCCCCCTAAGGAATCCATTCATTGATTCGATCAGCATATCTAAACAATAGATGATCTCATCCTATAAAAATCTATGTGGTATGAATAAAAAGTGTAATTCATATGTTAAGTTTTTATTTATTGTTGCACATCCTGTCCACATATACATAATCAGGCTTGTTTGTTCAATTAAGACTTTAAACAACAGACATGCGTTTTCAGTTAAGTAATTAAAACAAGTAACAAAATAGTAATTTTTTGCTTTTTACATAACTGGCTACATATAGTCACTCCTTATGGGATGTACTATTAAATTCGGTAGCAAAATTCATAACAAATAGATAACTGAAGTACTTTAGTAGGAACAATAAAAACTTGGATAGTTCGACATCATATGGTTTCTTAACAAATCTTCAAATTTATTTTGGTGAACGTTTTTCTATTCTCATTTTGTTGTATCCTAGTAATCCAAATCAGAATAGTATGTAAGGTGTGTCCAATATCCCACGAAAATCATCACAGAATGGTAATTTTTAATCGAGTGAGTTTTCTCTTGCAAGAATGCTACTTACATAATTTTTTCAATTCTTCACCAATTATCCAGCATTTCGATTGATCAGTACTGAGACTGAATCCACAAAGTCCATAAAACAGTTCATTTAATTCAATGTTAATTGTATGTTGCAAATGGTGCATGACTCCTATGAGATATACCATTGTATCGTCTACAAACAATATGACATTACTGATATTTGCTTATATGTATATCATTATTGTACAGTAAAAATTGAAGATTGCCGTTTTGGGGACAGTGGATTGAAGTGAATCTTCAACCCATTAAATTTTAAAGTTCGATGGAATTATTGAAACATATTTGCAGCATTACAAACATTGCAAACGTTAGGTAGTTGTGATCAAAATTGAAGTAAAATTTGTGTGTCTAAGCATATGCAAATGACGAGTATTATTATACAATAATTATTGTAAGTATGGTAGTAAAATTACTAACAATTTGAATGTCTTTCTTCAGCTTTGTCATTCTCTCTGTCGTGGGGCATTAGTTCATTTTTGTTCATGTCGAAGTAGATAGACCTGGATCGCATTTTGGAAAACTTCATTCATATTCATTATTTCTTTGAGACATCTTATGTAATACCTAATATTTCTGGTAAATGTAATTAATGTACACCACCATCCCTTCTTAGACCTATTTGGTACAAAGTATCTTTTGTATAGTAAGAACTTAGTTCGACAAAGAATCCACAGTGTTAAAAATCAAATCTCCACACAATTGCTGTACAGGTATTTTAAAGTAACAGCAGATATTAATCATACTCTAGTCTAGTCTTTTTCCTTTTTTAATGTATGACATATGAGTCAGTACAATAAAAAATTACCTACATAACCACATTACATTCATTGTTATGTTTACAACAAATGTCGCAACTTTAACGAAAATTAACTATAAGACTCCTAGCTACTATCACTTAAAAAAATCCAGTTATTCTGTAGAGGTTGATCAATTGAAATTAAAGAGAACTGAACTATAAATTCTGAGAGGTGTGCCTAGTCTAATAGAATTTTTATAACGGGATTCTTCAAAATATCCAGAAGCTATTGCAATCGCTATAAATAGAGTAAACAGTGGAGATGCATCAGGACACCTTTGAGTCATCTTCAGTTTTAATTTGTGACTTTTAAACTCCAATTGAATGTTGACACATAATTTGTTAAATATTAATTCACTTGTTAAATATTGTCCCAGTGCAATAAATTATTGAGAAGATAAGGAGATTTATGATACCAAAAGATAAACATCCTCAAATTGGAACATGTTTAATTAAATCAGTTTAATATGTTTTATGTATATCAAAACTACCTCTGTTGAGTAATGCCAATATTGCATCGATGAGCGATATAACTATATCCTTCTATCAATCTAAGATATAGAGAAGAAGTTACACCCATAGCACAAGTTGACTTAGTGATCCTAATGATGAGAAATTGCTGTATTATGCTGTTAGTTTAAGGAAAAATAATCAAAAAGATAAAACGTACATAAATAAGTACTTTAAACTAATTTTAATTTATAGACTACAATTCCTCATTATCTAAAATCTAAAGTATCCTTTAAATGATGTACTACCAACTATCCTGGTACAAATAAATCCTGTTTTTTCTACATTTTTATTTAAATTCTTTTCCTTCAGATCTTCGGTCTGGCAGGAATAGGTATCTCGATATGGATGTTCGTAGACCCGACGATTCCGTTACACTTCACTCAAAAACAGAACGATTACCTGTACTCGACTGCAATCATCCTCATAGCTTCCATAGTACTCCTACTGGTCGCTGTTCTTGGAATCTACAGTGTGTCGAGGGAGGTCAGGAAGGCCCTTGTCGCGGTAAGAAATTATTTCTGAAGGTGTTCGTTATATGGCAACGATGGTGTCAAAATAAACCTTTCCTATTTTCAGTCGTTCTGTTTGCTGCTGATAATTGTAGTCGCTGAGATCGCAGCAGGAGTCTGGGGCTACATCAACAGGGATAGCTTGGAGGCCCATATAAAGACGTCCGTCAAGAATACTGTCAAGGAGGATTACGATAAGGATCAAAACATTCGCTATTTGTTTGATACCATTCAGGCCAAGGTAAATGGGTGACAAGTTTCGAAATTATTTTTGCAAAATGTGTGGTGATTTATTGTAAATGAGGATTGTTGCAACCACTACATTTTGAAATTATATCAATGTGGTCTGTCATTGGGAATGTAATAATCGTTTTAAATAGGAAATCTAATGCACGGAATCTATGAGAAAAATTATCAGTGATCAACCCTAAGATATTCTTTTGGGGTCTAATGGTGGTATTCAAAACTGATACTCAAATATTTTTAGTTTTTCTTACTTAGGTCAAAATTTTTCTTGAGTTAGTGGTGACAAGCGATTTGTAATCAGAAATCCAACTAAGAAAAATCTTGGGTGAGGAATAAAGTTAAGATTTTTTTTTATTCTGTTAAACAGTGTCAAAACCATGTAGCATAACCCATTTTTGTCAATGGGTATATTTGTTATGAGTCCAAAATCAGTAGTGTGGAGTTGAGTAACTTCACTCCTGCTCTAATCACTGTGATCACTGATTGATTCACTTAAGGGAAAGTCACCTCCAGAAGAATTTACGAATTGAATTTAGGAAAGGTATGAGGGCTGGATGGTAGCCAAGGGATGGCTTGTATTATGAGAAGGATGATACAAATGGTGAAAGTATTAAGAGATCGATTAATACTTATAGATTAACAAGATATTCACAATTAGCAATCGATTATTCTTAATAGATTTCTTGACAGATTAGTATAAGTGGAGCATGTTGGAAGAATATAGTGAAAAATGTGGTGAAAGTTAAAAGATAGTCAGGACATGGCGTTTCTGTAGTATATCTTCGAGTAATTAGAGAGTGAAATCTTTCGAAAAACTCATCAAAATTATTGATACCATAATACTGCCCAATTCTCCATTACTCGTCAGAAGCGTCATTCTCTGATAACGTTTTTAAAACAAATTTCCCCAACTTCTATGTACTACATAACATCGATATTTCGGTTAAGAAATATTTAAGGTAAGATACCTAGCTTCCTTATGTATTTCTTAAATAATTTTTAAATTTATTAATAGACACCTTTAGTAAGGAAAGTTTATGAGTGCTGTTGAGTACAAAAAACATCTTGTTTGAAAAATACTTAAGAAATATTTTAAGTTTTATTTGTAATAGGGAAGGTTTCTGAATACAAAATCGGACTTAAGGAACTATTTAAGTATAGAACAATCATAAGGAATGTTTCTAAATACCGCCCTAACACTTATTACATTTTGAGTTAAAAAATAAACTATTACAGGTGTATTGTGTTCAGGAAGGAATTAATAGTATAATTCAGCATTAGTATCACTTGGACCAGTTGTCAAAAGTTAGACTGCGAATATGTGACGACATCTTAGTACTCAGACTCCATAACGATTGTTTGGCTTTTATGCCTAGTGCCCATTTTTCAATAAAAGAACTACTTGAACTTGATAGAAGATGGCCTCTTGAACATCATAAATAACCAGCTAAAGAAGTTTGCTCACTTACAGATAAATTTGTGACATCACATTTCCGGTATTACAAATATCTTCTTCTTCTACCCTTCTTCAGTCCATTTTTGGATGTAGGCCTCCTCTTTTTCCCGTTTCTAAGTACTTATTGAATAGGATTTTCAATATGTTAATGATTTCTTCTCTTTCTTCCGTTATTAATTCTTTGGTTGTATGGTCCGCTACAGCGGCTTTATGGTTTTTCATTTCAGACAATGTGGCAATAATTTGTTGTTCTTCTATGTCTGGCATTTCCTCCAAATTTACGTTTCAGTTTTCTCTTTCAGTTTTTCGTTCGTTTGTTCAGGCGCTTTATGTTGCGATTTAAATAGTTCTTTATAGTATTCTTCTATTCTTCGTATTATCTCATTCTTCTCTCTTAATCCTCTTCCTTCTTTGTCTCTTATTGATGCTATTTGGTTCCTCCTGTTGATGATTTTAGTACTTTCATAATTCATAGTTTTTGAGAGTGATTTACTCATATGTTTCAGATGGAGTGCTGCGGTGCGGAGAGGCCGGTCGACTGGACCAGGGGTAAGGACTTCAACATGATAGTCTCGGGCAACCCGACCACCTACGACATCCCGGAGAGCTGCTGCAGGCCCCTCTACAGCTCCGAGAGGTGTGCAGAAGCGACCCGCAACCTGAAGGTCGGCAGCGAGCCGAACAGGGACGTGATCTACGACATGGGCTGCTACACGCTGATCAAGGACAAGATCAACGAGAGCGCCTGCTGCATCTTGATCGTCGGCGGGGTCATCCTCGCGACGCAGATTCTCGGCCTGATCCTCGGCCTGATACTTGCTTGCTCGATGAACAGGTCGCACCGTTACAAGGCCTGAAGCGGATGATGGGAGGGGCTCTCGCTCACCCGGGCGGGCCTTCTGTACGTTTGTGGTGTTATTTTTCTTTAGGAATAAGAGGCAGGAGTGTACCTATTTGAATTTTAACGGAACGTCCGCCCGGGTCGAAGGTGTGCTTAACAATATTTTTTTATATTATAATTATTTACTCACAAATACGTACAAAGTTTACTTAGATGATAGCGTTGTTTTTTCTGTTAGAAAAAAATTTATTTTCTGATAAATTTTTTGCCAGAATTCTATATTCTATAAAAAAGAGTAAGTATTATTCTTCGAATATGTATATGAAAATGAATCTCTATTTCTATTTAGCTATAATTATCATAATAATCGATGTTTGTGCCATATTAATCTATATCCTTATATATGTAAGTATATGAACAAAAAATTATGTATACAGGGTGGCTCTTATGGACTTTTCGTGATACAGAAGCTGATCATTTCATCCATACGGCGATGGGCGAAATATTGTTTTAATAACCGAATTATCAGGTCACAATTACAATTTGACGAAAAATGAGTTTCTTGATTTTACTATAATATTATGCTTCATACAGACCTGTACGCTGCGCCAATCTATAAACATAACAACAAACCAAATGGAGATTGAAAGTTTAATTTTGCCCAACTGAACGGGTTTGTGCTATTTCCACTCTTTCTCGCAAACAAACGTGGAATCATTTGCCATTTTGTTCGTGCTCCCGTCCAAAACTACCAATTCATTTGCTAACTTTGTCTTTGTGGCACTTCAGTTTCATTAAACGTACTTAAGAACCACTTTGCATGTTACTTGACCCCAAGAATTTTTTTAAGGGTGCACTACTGAACTTACCACAAGTGAAGTCGAACTCCTAATTTATATTGTTGTTTGCTAAACAGATTTTTACTCAAAAGTTTTAGCAGAATACCAACAAACCACCTACACTCTGGTGCGATATTTCCACTCTAAATATTCAAACTCTGAATTCTCTGGTACACTTGTCATTAATTGGAAGCTAATCGATCTATAATTAATTTAAACTACAATACCTAAAGCTTTAGGCCACCCCATACTCAATTTAACTAATAGTTGCTATTGGAATCTCCTAAAACATTTTCGAATTTATAACAAAAGTAATATGATACTAATGGTTGTAGATTATTTATTTATAAGAGACTAACCATGACTTAGGTTGAGTTCATAAAATATAAGTTGAGGGAAACTATAACTGAATTTAGTTGTGGAGAGAAAACTACCAGTTCAAATATTATTACGTTTATAATTTAATATGTAAGTTATTAATGAATCTCCAACATTTTGTGAGCTCAGCCACATTTCTCTACTGATATTAACCATACATATGTTCATTTTTGTTGCCACTGCCTTTAACCTCAACGGACATTCCATAAGGAGGAATTCTTATGTTAAACCTAAACGGAGACACAATTTCTGTTCAACACACAAACCCTTGTTATTGCATGCAGAACACAAGTTAGACTTAGCAGATTGACATTAAATCAATGGATAAGTAGCAGTAGATTTATTTCGAAGTTAACTAGAAATAATAGTACATAATTGCTTGTGTTAAATGTTTTGAGACTGTTTATCATAGATGTGCCAATATGTCGAAAAAAAGATATTCACTCCATATCATGTCACTACTCATGCTCATGGGTACCTTTTCCGGTGCGAGAGAAATAAGATCGGGAGAAATTTCGAATAATCAAAATTCACCGAAAAGTACACTGAATTCAAAGTTTTAAAGCATACATAGAGGTTAATCAAAAATTTTGCTCAGATAACCACTTGACAATCAAAACGTAGTGGTAACCTTAGCATTTTATTTTTCTTGCACCGATTTCTGTACTTGATTACTATATTATATAGTAGAAATGTTTTAAAGTATATCTTTGAAGGTATAAATGGTCTAATGTTTATTTCAAGCGAACAAACATTAAATCAGTTCTCTATTCATATGTTACCGATTTTAAATAATTTTCAAGATGGTTGTGAAGTAAACAATAAGAGGTATAGAGAAGCCGGATAATTGATAAAAATCTGAGGTTTGTACTCGTTCGAGTGATTAAGAGGACAGCAGGGATGGTGAAAGAATTAAAACGCTGAATTTTTGAGAAAAGTTTTAATGTGTACTTTCTTTTAACTTTAGTATCTATAATGTTTTTGCTACTACCTGAATTACAAATATTTTTTTGATATTAACAAATTTATCTTTTGTGTTAAATAAAGTTCGTTGTGAATGTACATTTGCAATTTTATTTTCTAATTTATTAAATGACTTGATTGTTATTGGGTTTGTTTCTGCAGCGATTGGAACCGGTCTCAAACTGTCAGAGGCATGCGTAGTAGAAATTATTTGGACGAATTTGGACCTAATAGGACCTAATAATCTCTCCGCCAGTGCTCTCCGCGAACGTTTCCAACTTTCCCGCCCAGTGAAGTGCATAACGGGCGAATCAAAACAAATCGCTCTTATGGGAAATTAACATGGGAATCATTTTCAAACGTAAATATCTCAAAGGAACTAAATTTCTTAAGTACCATTTTTTTATATGTTATTGTCTAGAGCAGAAAGATGTTTGTGACTGGAAAAAATCCACGTTATATAGTTGTTCATAAGAACGTAACGTGAAGTGAAAATACCAGTTCTGTGAAGGTCAAATTCCAATTAGCCGCCAATGTCTGTCTGTCGATTTTGTTTTGATCTTCGTGAGTGGTGAGTGTTGAGTGCTTATGCTTAGGTTGAGTGTTATTCATGGAAAATTGGAAAGACATACCTAACCTAACTTAGGGTCCGTGAACTTCACGAGAATAATACTTTGGAATAATATACATTTTGTTGACGAGACGACGACGTCAGAAACAGGGCCAGCGAGAATAAGAATGGGTGAGAATTAAACCAATGAGAAAAAACAATAAGTAGGTAGTTTTTATGGCTTACCGTTTTTATTTTAGAAAAAATGGATATGAAGAAACTGATATTGGATTTTCGAAATTTGCAACGTGAACGACTGAAGTCTAAATCAGTAAAGAAGAAGATGGCAAGTTTCAGGGTCATGAAATACCGAAGAAGGGCTGTGGAGCTATCAGAGGTAGTCTTGAAAATTCATCAAGGTGCCAATATGATATTCATAAACGGAAATGGTGACATTTTTTTTGGTCTGTACGACACCGACATTATATCTTTTGATGCGGGTGAATCGGATTCCGATAACTCTGATAATGAAAATCAAAACGAACCCACTCTAATTGTGCAACTCTACATCAAGGATGGAGCGGAAACCGTAATATTAGAATTTGCCAACCTGATAGAAGAAAGAAACTTCATTACAACACTGAAAACATTTTTACAGTTCAGGTGAGGGAATACATAATATATTCATTTTTTTACATAAACAATGTCAATGTCAAAATTGGGTATAAAAGTAGTTCATATCGTTTTAAAAGGGAAAATTGAATATAATTAGATCGACATTACGTACCTAGACTTGGGGTGCACAATGCACTGAATACACCTTGTTCATAAATTTCTTCAATTAAAGCCAAACGACATAAATCCTTTCTGATTTTGACGCTGACAATTGTTTATTTAAAAAAATGGATAATAGGTATACTTATGTTTTCTTCTTCTTCTTCTTCTGGTCCCATATGCAGACTTGCACGTTGGGGATCATCTTTACATTCTCCTCAATCAATCACAAGGGTGTTGTCTTCCGCTCGACGAAAGATGGTTGCCGCGTCCGGTATGCCGCACCAATCCCTGATGTTCCGGAGCCATGAGTGCTGTTTTCGGCCTGGTCCTCTTCGGCCCTCCATTTTGCCCTGAAGGATGAGCTTCGGAATGGCGTAGCGCGGTCCTCTTAGGATGTGCCCCAGATAAGACACTTTTCGGGACTTTACTATGTCCAATAGTTGTCTTTCGACCCCTGCTCTTCGCAGCACTTCTTCGTTTGAAATGTGTTCTATGTATGAGATCTTGAGTAGTCTGCGAAGAGTCCACATCTCAAAAGCTTCAATGCGATTTATTGACCTCACTTTTATTGACCAGGTTTCTGCTCCATATAACAGAACGGGCCACACATAGCTCCTGATCACCCTCAGTCGGAGGTCTAACGGTAGACGTTGTTGTAGTAGGATATTCTGAAGCCTTCGAAATGTTGTCTTCGCCATGCCAATTCGTACTTTAATTTCCTCATCGCAATCCCACGCGTTATTAACAAGAGAGCCCAAGTACTTAAATGTATTAACCCGTTCAATGATTTCGCCGTTTACAATGAGGTTGGCATTTTGGGCTTGCCTACTTATTACCATGATCTTCGTTTTCGAAATGTTAATGTGTAAACCGTGCTGCTGTCCAATATCATTAATTTTGTTTAATAGACATTGAAGATCGTCCAAAGTGTGGGGTTATGTTTTCTTCATTTTGTAGCAATGCAAGAAGCTCGGCCGATTCCGTAATATCAACAATATGATAATGATAATTAACTTATTGTATTTTTCATATAAATAAAACGCAATATTAATGGAAAGTCAGTGTTCCATGGACTCTCTTATCAGTATCATTGTCCTTCACGATTGGGGTTGCCACAGCATTGCAGTTACTCATGTTAAACCGCTCCAATATGGTGTTAGCATAGTGTTGTTGACTCACCCATACAGAGCCAAGGAAATTTTGGACATCGGCACCCTCCCCAGTCGGACCATGGCCACGGTGAAGGAAAATTTTTGTACTGTTCTTATGCTAGCCTGGTATCAAGAATGCGATACATATTTGGTAATTGATCCATGGAAACTTGAAAAATAACCCCGAAGAAAATGAAATGTGGCTAACATATAGGATAGCATGCATGAAAGCGAGGGCGAAAAATGAAATTTCACAAGGTCCTAACCTAGGACATGTTACGTGCCTAGGACCTATTTTCCTCGCCTTCTCTTTTAGAAAAGTGATCATGTGATATCCATTAGTGAAAACAAGCGAAAAATTGATGAAGTTTCCATAAGTCAATAATCGATATATGGTCTATATGGATGGGGGTTTCTGTGGTTTCAGGCATAGGTTTCAGGTGTTTTGTGGCAAATGAAATGGCCATGGAAATGGCAAAATTGACCAAAATCGCCAAAATGAAGTAAACATAAACATATACTATTTCGATTGTATGAAACGTTTCGTTAATTTTTTTGTTTCCTATGTTATTTGTGTGTTACTTGTTACTTGTTCATCCCGTAACACCTAGACCCTAGCAAGTCCACTCTAACGTCTGTTTTAAGTAAATTTATTTTTGATACTGGTATCAACAAACATATTTTTACTAAATTACACGCCAGTATTTCAAAATTTAAAGAATTGGAGAAATATTGTTGTTTAATGTTTGACGAGATGTCTTTATCTCATGATCTCCATTATGATCCTGATTTATGTAAAATGGTAGGCTATGTAGATCTTGGTAACACCATCGGCAGATCTAATGAGTATGCCAATCATGCTCTAGTCTTCATGATTTCTAGTATACGTAAGACATGGAAACAACCAGTGGCCTATTATTTTACCAAAGATCAGGTAAAAACGCCTCAATTGAAAGTCATCATCAAGGAGGTTATTTCAGCACTGCAAGCAATCGGATTACGGATAATCTGTACTGTCTGCGACCAAGGTGCCACCAATGCTGCTGCAATAAAGCAGTTGGTCAATGAATGCCATACTGAAAGGCCAGGACCTTACTTCATGGTGAATGGTGAAAAAGTCATCGTCCTTCACGATCCTCCTCATTTATTAAAAAATACACGTAACGCTTTAAAAGCTTACAATATTCACTTTGACAATTTTAAGGTAGCAAAGTGGGAACATTTAGTCCAGTTGCATTCAATTGATAGTACTAGGCGGTTTCAATCTCTCCATAAATTAAAATCTGAGTATCTCACTTTAAGAAATCCCCGTTTAAAAATGAAAGTTTCAGTTGCAGCTAAGACCCTCAGTCACACCGTTTCAGCAAGTATAGAGTCTACGTTGACACATCCTTATTTTCCCTCCGACGCTATACATACGGCAGAATTCATTGAGGATATTGACCAACTTTTTGATTCCTTTAACAGCCGGTCGTATAATGATACGAAGAAAATGAGGCGCTGTGTCAACAGTGAAAGCCAACATGTCAAATTTTGGTATAGCATATTGAAGAAGTTGGAAAGTTGGCGATTTATCGACCCCGTTACTGGATCTGAATCGAAGGCTGTGAGGTGTCGAGCTGGTTGGATTACTACAATTCAAGGGATGATTATATGATCTGGGAAGTGTGTCGTAATGCAGGTTTTCAATTTTTAAGAACGCGTACCTTTAATCAGGACCCAGTAGAAAATCTGTTTGGCGCCATACGGCAACATGGTCATGGCAACTTTCACCCGACACCTTACCACTTTATATCAGCCTTGAAGACATGTATAGTCAACAAACTCGTTGCACCTCGTAGTCGAGGTTCAAATTGTGAAGACGATGGCCGCGACATTTTAGACGATTTAAAAAGTTTCATTATGAATCCTACTTCACCAACTTCATTTGAGGATAATTTTAGTTTTCCTGGTAATTATGCGCTCCCTCAAAACAATTCATGCAGGTTAGTTAATGAACAGGCACTAGCATATGTTTGCGGTTTTTTTGTGAAAAAAATTTCTAAATTTAATTGCAGTGAGTGCAAACGGGGTCTTCTCCAGGAAAACATGCTCGAGTTTCATGCATTCACCATGTTTAAAGAGTACAGTGACAACAAAAAAAGTCTCAACTACGTTTCAGAGTCTTTGTGTCTTTATGTTGTCACTATGCATGATATGATTGTAAGGTTGCTGAAAGATTATGGTTATGTTTTTAATGCATACGAGGGAATTCTCAATTTTATATCAGATAATGTTTCGTTTCATTTTTTCACGTGTGTCACACATGTCGACCGTTTTTAAATAAGACCATTTTGAACACCGTTTTGAAAAAATTTATTAAGACTCAGATGGACATTTATACAGCCAAAAATCGCGCTGCAAGAAGAAAATTCTCTCGTTTATAATTTGCTTTAGTTTTTAGTTTGTTTTATTTTATTGAATATATTTTATTTTGAATATTTATAATATATGTTATTAATTTATTGTTTCATAGTTTTTGGTGGTGGTAGAATTTTTATTTTATTTTTGTGATAGGCAAATTATGCCAAAGAATTTCAGCTTTAATTTTTTTTTACTGTATATTTATTGGTTTTATGTATGTTATAGGTTGATGGTATTAGGAACATTATTGAAATGTGATTTCATCAGTTTTTTGCAACAGTTTATTCATATTTCATAAATAAAGTGGATTATGGCTATTAAAAAAACAGATACATATTTCGTCGGTTTTTTGAAGCCTTTTAATCCTACACGTTTTCATTTACTAACTTATGTGTATTTGGATTTTCCTGATTTTAAGCGATGGCGCCCTGCACGATTGTTTGTGACGCGATTCGTAATTTCAAAATCTTTGAATTCCTAATACCCATATTTCTTGCAAATCATAACAACTTTTTTTAGTTTTCTAGGTTGGGGAAAAATCACTTGAGGAAAAGAAGAAAGAAGCAAAAATCATGTAACATGAAACTAACCAAATACCTGCCTACTTATGGAATATTTAATTGTTTTTATTTATCTGCAATGTATTACAATATAATAATGTAAATCATTTATAGTATAC
This sequence comes from Cryptocephalus moraei, assembly GCA_946251905.1. NCBI lineage: Eukaryota > Metazoa > Arthropoda > Insecta > Coleoptera > Chrysomelidae > Cryptocephalus > Cryptocephalus moraei. The sequence goes on from OX276454.1 coordinate 17,165,103, forward strand.
TTTTTAATGTTTTTACAAGTGAATATGTACTATTAAACATGTTCAATAATATGCCTATTCTCATTTTTCAAACTCTCAACCTTAACTCTCACTTATTCGAACATCAGTTAGCTCCGGAAAACAATTGTAACTGAAATGTGGACAGTTTATCGGTTTGTAACCATCTGTGGTTACAATCCGATCATCACCAATAAACTGTCGACATTTCAGTTACAATTGTTTTCCGGAGCTAACTGATATGTTAAGATGTAAAAATATGTGTTAAATTCAAAATGCCCGCCAACGCCGTTTTAGTTCGTGTCACTATGTTGGAGGGCGCTTTTGTCGAATTTTGAAAGCATTGAGTTGGTTCTCTTGAACTATATTTCTCATGGACCCTAGACCCGTGTACGCCGTGTACTGTGCCCGTGTATATCAACAAATCTGTCCCACAAGTAGAAATGATGGACTGACATTTGTAGGTTATAAACGAGCAGAACCATGTCTTGGCCGAACGACGTCGGCATACTGGCCCTGGAGATAATCTTCCCGGCGCAGTACGTCTCCCAGACGGAATTGGAGCAGCACGACGGCGTCTCGGCCGGTAAATACACCATCGGTCTCGGCCAGCAAGGCATGGGCTTCTGTTCCGACAGGGAAGACATCAACTCGCTGTGCCTGACCGTTGTACACAAACTGATGGACAAGTACGGCGTGAAACCGTCCGAGATAGGCCGTCTCGAGGTCGGCACGGAGACCATCATCGATAAGTCCAAGAGCGTTAAGAGCGTGCTGATGCAACTGTTCGAGCCGTACGGGGTCACCGACGTCGAGGGAATCGACACTACGAACGCCTGTTATGGGGGTGAGTACTAGATTATAGAGTACCAGATGTTGAGTCTCTCTTCTCTTCTCTTCCTCAGTCATCTGTTGTGCACTCCTGGACATATGCCTCGTTCATGCATCTCCACGCTTCTCTGTCTTGTGCTATCTGGAAACACCTGCTTCCTGCTTGTTTCTTTATATCATAGAGTCATCTCTGCTGTGGTCTTCCAGCGCTATGCTTTGATAGTTTTGGTCTCCGATATATTAATCTCGATCTCCATCGATTTTGTTCTTGCCTAGCTACGTATCTCACCGATTGACATTTGAGTATCTGCATTTACTGTATCAAAGTTAGTAGTAGATCTTGTGGGCAAAGCGACATATCACATAGTACATAGAAAATTTCTATGTATAGGTGTAAGAAACTTTAATACGGACATGGCTTTTGAATAACCCTGCAGTTAACCACCGCAAGGGTAAGTATTAAAGGGATTAAATTCTCGAGCAGGGTAATGGGCCATACTCGCAAACAATAATAACCATCGCAATAAGCAATAATGACCATCATTATTCAGTGATCAAAGTAAAGATTTCAGCAATATTCCAGAAACGTTGCACCGTTCTGGGAAAAATGAAGGTATAGATATTTTGGAATATTTTGCACTGAATAGGTTCAGTTTATTCGTATTTTCCGTCGTAGCAACATCGTAATGTTAAAAATGTGGCGACCGTGGTCAATAAGTTCGAATTCTAAAGAAATTGAAGAACAAGACCAGCAAGAAAATCGACCAGAGATGAGAAAGAAACTTTACAAACACTTATCTGTGCAAGAGAAATATGTAATTCTGAAAGTGCTAGACACACTAGTAAAATCTGCAGCGGTGGACGAGGCAGCTAGGTTAACCCAGAGAGCGCGTTCTACAGTCTACTCAATTATTCACCAAGGTGCTCAAAGTAAGAAGACCCATGAAGACAAAAGTGCATTTAGAAAAATTCTACCAGCTCATTTAAATACCATCAGGGAGATCATATATAATCTATGGGACCAAAATGATTTTCCGACACTAGACCGCATTCAAGAATTATTATCTGCCGAAAATATTAATTGTTGTTCAAAAACGCTGGGAAAATTTTTGAGAAAACATGGTTTCAAATTTAAAACAATCAACAGAAGTCAGGCGATTATGGAAAGACTCAGAATAAAGAGGTGGAGGAACGATTACTTGAAAAAAATCAAGGAGTACCGAGAAGGGGGTCGACCAATTTACTACTTGGATGAAACGTGGTTTGACGCTCACGATATTAAAAAAAAAAGCTTGGACCAATGGTGACACGAAGTGTAGTGCCAGTGTACCTCCATCCAGAGGAAAACGTGTTTCCATTATACAGTGATACAAGATGTAGACAGCAATTTATTTGAAAGTTGGTTTGTTAACACGTTTATTGCCTTCTGTCGATAAAAACAGTGTCATAGTTTTAGACAATGCCCCGTATCATTCGCGACTTGTGGAAAGGATCCCTACAATGAATACTTCAAAAGAAGACATTCAATGCTTTTTAGAAAAACACGATTTATATTTTAAACAAAATTACACAAAAAAAAAAACAATTATTAGAAGTGCTTCACACAAAACAATTTGACAAAAAGTATGTAGTAGATCAATTAGCTGAGAAACTTGAACATAAAATATTGAGATTACCGCCATACTATTCTATTTTTAACCCCATTGAACTAATTTGGGGTGAATTAAAGCAAGAAGTACGGAAAAGAAACAGAACACCACACCTGTCCAATACAGTTATTGAAACTATAAAATCAGTAAGTGCAGAAATCACGTCAAAAAATTGGGAGAAGGCAATAGACCATGTTTTACACATTGAAAATAAATACCGAGACAAATATTCCCATGTAAATAGTTTAATAATTAATGTTGGAAATACTAGTAGTAGCGATAGTTGTAGTGACCTAGATGAATCATAACTAGGTTAAGTGATGCATATCCTGTATAGTATAAATATAATCATTGACGTTACTTGTATTGTCATTAACGATATTGTGTCTGCCATTGCTTTTTTTGTCAAGTTTTTTACAGCTATATAAACTCCTGGACAAAATTAACGCACCACACAATTAAACTTGTGTAATTACAATACCGAAATGAATATTGCAATAACATTTTTATAAAAGCTTATAGTTAGGTATTGTCTAGTAGCTAGTAAATGAAATTAGCAAATCAGGGCGTTATCTCTAATAAGTTTTTATTAAAGAAATTTTTTTCTTGGAAACAATGCAAACTTGCAAACAGAAAACAAACGAAAACAATAGAATTTTCAGACTTAGAGCTGTTCTAATATCGTCTATGTCCTCCTCTACTCCTAATTACTGCTTCCATGCGTCTTGGCATACTGGAGATCAAATTTTGAACGACTTCTTGAGGAATATTTTCCCATTCCTGCATTGCTGCATCTACCAGTTGATTGTGGTTGGCAGGTGGAGGTGTACGATGTCGAATCCTTTTTTTAATATCATCCCATAGATGCTCTATTGGGTTCGTGTCGGGACTCTTGGCTGGCCATTCCATGAACGGAATAGCTATAGCATTTAAGTAGCGAATAACCTGCCCAGCCACATGAAGACGAGCATTGTCCTGCATAAACAAGAAATTCGGTCCCACAATAGGAGCAAATGTCATTACATGGTCAACAACAATATGTTCCAGATAATAATCCGCATTCATTGACCTACCATGTATGGGGACCAATTCTGTGCGGCCATCGAAACAGATGCCTCTCCAAAACATTACATAGCCACCACCAAACGGAACTCTTGGAGAGATATTGCAACTTGCACATCTCTCTCCTGGCCTTCTCCAGACACGCTCACGTCCATCAGAAGATTTAAAGCTGATTCTCGTTTCATCTGAGAATAAAACCCTCTTACAATCATTACGAGCCCAATCTTGATGTTGTCTCGCAAAACGCAACCTTTGAATTTTGTGCTCTCTGGTGAGCAGGAGTTTCTTGGCCGGTTTTCTGCTGTTTAATCCAGCTTCATTTAAGCGCCTTCTTATCGTTCGGGAAGATACAAGAAGATTGCGAGCAGCTACGAGTTCATTTTGTAGGATGGTACTAGTGGGTGCCGGTAAATTAATCGAGCACAATTCATCGAAAACAATTTATCGACCACAATTCATCGAAAATCAATTATTCGAAAACTCGATTGATCGAAGAAACTTTTCATCGACGCACAATTCATCGAAGGTTAATTAATCGAATGCCCAATTTAGCGAAAACATGATTTATCGAAAATTAGGTTAGGTTAATAATAAAAATATTTATTTACTAAAAATATGTCTTATTGATTTAACGTCTGAAATAGTTATAGAGAATTAAGTGGAACTATTGACAGTAGTGTAAGTATGTTACATAAAATATTATTACAATAGTACAAAAGCCAAAGCATTTAAATGTTTCATTTTTAAAGCAAATGCTGAATCGGAATCGTATTTTTGCTTCAGTCCGTTACTTTGTATCTTCCTGTATACACACTGAGTAAAATGAAAAAAACACCCGCGAATATCGCAACCCGGAAAAACAGTTGCAACTGCGTTCATAACTGCTTTTTCAAAATCTATCATCACAGACTGCGGTGACAAATCTGGTTGCAAGTTCTTCAGCTCTTCCAACATTTCCACATAGGTTTCTTCGCGTTTGTTTGGTAATAAAGTAAACACTAACGGGATAGATATATCTTCCACCAGGCCATGAATGGTATACAATTGTTGGAATAAATGCGGCACAGTTTTAAAAGTGCCGTCCATGTACCAATGCTCCGACCTTTTCAATATCTGCAACGATCGTTGTGTACCAAACATTAGTATGCGGTTCTCGGTGGGACCAGAGTCGAAAAGTAGAAAAGATTCGCCTTGTCCTGTTCTTTTAAAGTCTTCTGGTAAATGTATTTCTTCTCGAGACTTGGGTAAGGAGGTTCCTGCTTTTTCATTATTCCGGATGTTTCTTATCGTCCTTTTAATAGTTTTTACTTCTGGAATCTTTCCTTCGGTACCTTCACTTAGTGCACTGACAAAGTTGGAAACTATATAATGCGGAGTGTCGCGAGTTGTTTTAGCTGCCACTCGAATGTTTTCCATTAGTTTTGCAACTTCAACGCTGGCCGCGTCCCCGCTATGACTATGGTCGCCAGACATTTTCTGTATTTCTTCCTCTTTGGTGATAGCTCTTGATCTGCAGCACATTTTCTGGTGTTGCTCACACTTCCAATAAATTGTGTTATTGTTTTGTCGATCCTTGATGAAAAGGTATCCATTAAGTAGCAGCTTGGGCTTCCCCTTTTCACTTTGAACGAACTGCAAGGGCATCTTCACAGCCTCCCTAGAATATTGAGATTTATTATATTGAGAAACATAATAAATTAAATTAGAAAGTAAAATAAGAAATAAAAAGTTATAGTGGAATTTAGCCTGAACATATTCAATATTTCGGAATCCCGAGTGGCGGCATCGATGAATCCCGGGAAAAATGCCCCTCGGAAAAAATCCTCCTGTTTACCTGGCAACTTTCCTGAGCTATTTTCTGGGAGACATTTTTACCGTTTACCCGCATAGATATATATAGTTCAAACACTTTGACATCTCTTAGGGGGGCTTTACTTCACTATTACAGAATAATTAAGAATGTAACTCACCTTGCAAAAATTTTAATATTGCAACACAATCTACAATCACGAACACTGAAGTAGTATGGGTATCCGAAGTAGTACACTGGTAGCACTTAAATAGCAGGTTGTCGAAATCTGGCATATTTATACCTACCCACAAACAGTTATAGGGGTTAGTGTCAAAATATATACATTAACGAAAATGCGTACTGAAAACCTTTAATCTGTTAGGTTTAAGTAATTTGGTTTAGGTAAAATGTTAGCTTATAGCCTGAGCGATCGTTAACTTTAATTATCCACCGTAACTAAGTACCAATAATGTTTTTCGACGAAATCTGTTTCGGAGAATTGCGCTCGTTACCCTAAATTATTGCTAGTACCTGAGTACCTTTGACGAACCTTGTTTCGGTCAATTGCGCTCGTTATTTTAAATTATCCCCAGGACCTAAGTACACCAAAAATTTTTTCGATGAACCTTGTTTCGGAGAATTGTATTGTCGATGAAAAATTATTTCGATAAATTGCGTTTCGATAAATTGTATTTTCGGCGAAAAAATACTTCGATGAATTGAGTTTCGACAAACTGTTTTCGATTAATTGTGTTCGATGAATTGTATTCGATGAATTCACCTAGACCCGGTACTAGTCGTTGTCCTGTTTCTTAGAGCGGATTGTCTAAGAAAACGTTCATCTATTGGATTAGTACACCGTTTTCGCCCTTGTTCCGGCCTTCGTAAATGAGAACCTGTCTCGTTAAATCGTCTAACCATGTGACTTATGCTAGAATGGTTTCTTCCTATCACATTAGCAACATCACGCATCGAATATCCCTCATTTAGCAAAGTTGATGCTCTTGCTGCTTCTTCCACTGACAAATTTGTTCTGCGATTCATTATTAAACTGGAGAACACTCGCACTTACACTATCAATAACAAAAAACATTGGTGATTTTAAATCAATTTTCATCGAAAATGCTTTTCTTTGCTATTACACTTTTAAATCAAAATCCATGTTGACAACATTTATTTGAACTGTCGAAGTATATCCAGAGCCTACTTGTAAGATTGCTAAACAATTGAAAATCATCATTATTTTGAAATAACACAAAATATATGTGGTGGTGCGTTAATTTTGTCCAGGAGTTTATTACTTTTGTGTTGCAATTAATAGTACAATTTAAACAACGTTTTGAATATGTTAAATATTATGTGAAAGGAGAGTACTATTAATAACTAAGTAATCAGAAACTTAATCATGGCATTACTATGTTTATATAATAATTAGATCCATGCAATAATATTGTGATTGTAAATAGCTTTTTTATTAAAAGTATTACAGCCCAATTTTGACGATATTTCTAACTACCTACTATGTTGAAACTGAAAAATCTAATATATTTTGTTACTGATTATAATTTTTGATTTGTAATTAAATCTATGTTTACTAATATATAAAGCTGAAGAGCTTGTATGTTTAAACGCGTTAATCCCAGGAACGATTTTTAGCGACTTAACATTTGGAACAATTAGCCGCTTAAGAAACGAAACCTAAGTATTTTTAATTTTCTGGTACCTATTTCAAAAACTATAAATTAGAGAAAGTTCAGTAACTTAACAATTACCTTCGGGAGCCGGACAAAGCTGGGTTTTTAAGGTTAGTACATTTATAAAATCAAAATGGCATTCCCAAATATTTGAGTTTTTTAATTAATAAATGAATTGAAACTTATAGCACTTTTGTCAACGCTCAATGTCAATCTATGATTTCGCAGACGTCCAATTCCAGTACGAGCCTGTTACAAGTGGTCGGCTAATAATTTCATTATTTATGGTTACCTCGAGGGGTGCGTAAGCAGGTAGTAAAATTTAGTCATGTCCGAACTAAATGTTCTTGTACCTATATGTGTGTACGTGTCGATGTCATACGTTTGTATGTGTCTAGTTTATTTTTACCATTTTAACTGTGTTGTTTAACCCTTGACTCCGACAACATGCGTTCCATACAATAATTGCTCGCCTAAAAATGTGGCTCCGTGCCACGAGCGGTCGTGCCTCATGCGGTCAATGTGAAAAATCGTGCCAGATGCGGTCACTCCAAAAATATTTCTACCTGATATACAGTGTCTTCCCATGTGCGGTCGTCATTTCCGAATTCACCGAATTTCTCGGTAGACATCCTCGGCCGATATGGAAAATTGATTACTATGGTTTTCGATGTTTTGAGGCGTGAAAAGAGAATATATGAGATTTGTTTTGTCCTGTAAAGCATGAATTACTTGCGAGAGGGCAAGGAAAAACAATGTACTTATTTTCAATTTGTATTAACCATTAACATAAAGTATATGTAAAAGTATTTGTTACCTTGCGAAAATATTTTCGAGGGATCACATCTGGGACGTTTTTTGATTGTGACCGCATAAGACACTACCGCTCACGGCGAGCCGGTACCGAGTACTCGGATAAATTGGCCTGTCCTGGGATTTCGAAACTATTGACCGCACACATAGCACTGACCGCATCTGGGAAGACACGAAAAAGGCAAGTGGTAATATGAAGCATTTATGTATACCTACTTAATGTTGATAAAGTTCAACGAAACGTCGATAATTAAAGCTTCTTGAAGAACGAAAACCTTGTGTCATTTCAGAGTTACACTCTTGGCATTGTCTCGGACAGAACAAAACAGAGAACTTCTCCTAACGTATATGTATAAAATTGCTTTGACATAACTTAAAGCACTATTTTTTTTAAAATACATATAATATGTACAATATTGTCCACAAACGCACTTGTCTTGTCTGACTATCTTGTTGACTACTTTGTTTTACTTCTTTTTCACTTCTGTCGCCACACTCTTCCTAGTTCCTAGTGCAACATTTTTTTTATGTGTGGGTGTGTTGTATGGCGAGTCATTACATCTAAATGCACTCACGCAGGTACGGCGGCGCTGTTCAACTCCCTGGCGTGGATAGAGTCGTCGGCGTGGGACGGGCGGTACGCGCTCGTCGTCGCCGCCGACATCGCCGTCTACGCGAAGGGCGCCGCGAGGCCGACGGGGGGCGCAGGCGCCGTCGCGATGCTGCTCGGGCCGGACGCGCCGCTCGTCTTCGACAGGGGCTTCCGCTCGACCTGCATCCGGCACGCCTACGACTTCTACAAGCCCGACCTGACGTCCGAGTACCCGGTCGTCGACGGGAAGCTGTCGATACGGTGCTACCTCAACGCGTTGGACACCTGCTACCGGCTCTACTGCGAGAGGCGAGAGAAGAGGCTGGGCGGCGCGACGAGCCTCGACGATTTCGACACGGTGCTGTTCCACTCGCCGTACTGCAAGCTGGTGCAAAAGTCGCTGGCCAGGTTGGCCCTGTTGGATTTCCTGAGGTCGCCGGAGGGAGTACGACGTGAAAAGTATCCCGGTCTGGAGAAATTCGAAGGTATTAACTTGGAAGAGAGTTATTTTGACAAAGACGTAGAAAAGGCTTTTCTAACGTTTAGTAACAATCAGTTTATCGAGAAAACGAAGCCTTCGCTCTTATTAGCCAGCCAAGTGGGGAATATGTACACCCCTTCGCTCTACGGCGGTTTAGTATCATTACTAATGATGAAAGAGGTCTCGCAACTGATCGGTAATAGGGTGTTATTTTTCTCTTATGGCTCAGGTTTAGCCGCCTCGGTGTTCTCTATGACAATAACGAATAATCCCGAAAATCTTTCTAAAATTACATCAAAGTTAAAATATAGTAACTTATTGCTTGAGAAAAGGTTAAAAATCGATCCGAAAACGTTCGAGGATACTCTAGAGCTCAGGCAGGAGAGCTGTCATAAGGCTCCCTATGTTCCGGTCAGTAGTGTGGAACACTTCTTCCCTGGAACCTATTATTTAGTGAAGATAGATGAAAAGTTTAGAAGATTTTATGAGAGAGTTCCTCTTGGTGAGGCGGATGTTTAGGAATCATGTTGCAAATGCTAGTCTCTTTTGAGCAGCTTTAAAATCACTTAAGTCCCATTGAACTTTATAGATTTATGAATTTCTAGTGCATGTGTATTTTGTCTATCAAAAGGAAGACAATCAACCAATCCCAGTTCTGTTAGATCTACGTACCAAAGGAAAGTAACTAATGGATATGAAATTACAGTATTTGTCGACATAATTCAATTAATAAATTGTACACAGGGTATTTTCTTTAAAGTTAAGTATAACGAGGCTGACCATTTAAAGGAAATGTGTAAAACTGTTGCGATGATTTAACATTTAACAAATTTAGTCATTTTATTGTTAACTTATTTTATGGGCTCGTATGGAATGTTTAGGTTTATTTTAAAATGTGCTTTTTAGTGGAATTTTCGTCCCAATACTCCAGTACTGGTTTCTGGATTGTTAGGGATTAGAAATAATTTATGTTAAAGTGTAGTAACTTCTAGAAAACTATCAAAGTACATACTCGTTATTGTAATCATTTCATGGAGGTGTGCAAAACAGCTGGTTGTTAATCTTTATATCTGATGGTATGTTTCTTTAATTATGAATGATAGTAATATTTATTTGCTTTTAAAAATATAAATCCAACAGACTCCGTTTCCATTTCACTGGCACCAAATCGATAAAGTTTTATGGAAATAGAGTTTGTTCGTCTTTTGACTACTTGAATATGCTCCGTTAATGTTTAAAAATTTTTATAAATTAGTATATTGAATAAAACGAAACGAAAATTGGTTTTAACATTTACTCGCTTACTTGTGCTAGAAAAAATGCGATTTTTTGGAAGAAATGGATACCTTCCCCGATTCGAAAAATTCTGGCGACAAACTGTAGACCATGATGAGGACAATAGAATTGGAAGATTCTAAAGATTGATACTCAGGGCCAGTTGTATCCTCATGAGTTAACTTTCAGTTTAGTCGAACCCTTTGTTAAAGTTGAATTGAGATTATCTCGAGACGTATAACCGGCCCTGGAAGGTATGGGTATAAAGATATCTCGCAAAGTGTATTCTATGCAATGGACCGACAGTTTTACTTGAGAAGGTATAGATTAATCATGATGCCAGTATCCCAGTATTCGCAAGCTTGTCTTCTTTATAAATAAATGTCTGTTGCCAAGATTTTTGGGAGCTTGACGTTCTTGCTGTTCCGTGTCAAATTTCGTGTTCCGCGCTTCATAGAAAATGTTTCTGTTGCCATCTATCGACCAATGGATACATATGCAGGTTCTCGTGTTGGTAATGAGATGGCGAAGACTAAACGAATTATCTAACTGAACTCCACTTTCCAGGCCGCCATCTATCGGGTCGTCGCCTTCTAAAGTAAACTTCAAAGACGCAGCGCCATCTCATCAATATCGCGTGAACCTTCATATGTAGCAATCGCCCGATAGATGGCAACAAAAATGGAATTCTAAAGGCAAGGTATCGCCATCACCTCAAAATCGAGCGAACTCTCAGATGTAGCCATGGTACGATAGATGACGGTAAACGTGTCGGAAAAAGCCATAGAAAAAGCGAATCCACTGATAATTCTAAAGTCACTAGATATTAAAAGTACCGCAATTGGCGGCCATATTTGTTCCCAATTCAGGCGGCAAATTTAAATCTGGATGTCAAATAAAAAACGTGTTGTATTTTGAATGTATGACGAATACGAATGAGATGATAACTATTTCTTAGGGGGCGGGTGGTAGTTCGGACCCGCTACCTTTTCACACAGCGGGGTTTCAAGACGAGTTCCGACCCATCCTACCTGCTCGCAGTGATTCGAATTATAGGTAGACTCCATTTCACATAAGAAGAACCGTGGCCTTGAGTTCCATGCTGGACGCATCTCCGTCACGAAGTTGCCCGATCGGCATCTGGACAGTAGCGGTCCGAGTAGTAATCGTATTAGGGGATAATATTAATTGGTGTATTGTTAGTTGCCTATGTTGTGTAAACAACAAGAATAATTTAAACTAAATCATTTCGCTTTAGTCAAAATACACAATGCACAACATACAAAACTGTAATAATAATAAAATAAACGACCGTTACGTTACGTTAAATACGCGAACGCCGGGCGACAAGCGACAATGCCGAAAAACACGCCAACGCGCCTATGCTAAACCTTTACCCTCCCGCCACTGCTTAGACACGAATTACATGAAACTATGGAAACCGAACATAGCCGACGGAATATGTTGTTCCGTGTAACTCTAGCCCACGGTTCTTCTTATGTGAAATGGAGTCTAGAGTGAAATATTTTTTAAGGGGGCAAGGGAAAAGAGGCAAGGAAACTGATTTTGGGGGATCACAGGGGGATGTTTGATAGAGCGAAAGTATATCTTTCCTAGAAAACTTTCGAAAAACCGACGATAGTACCCTTACTTTTCTGGAAATGATCGGTATGAATCGCACCTGTGTGGGTCCGAATCCTTGACTACCTGACCGCGGTGGATCCGAACTCGCCTCCTCCGCTCTTAGGTTGAGTGTAGACATTTTACAATCTAATGTAATGTGTATACAATTCAATGAAATAAATGAAGGAATGGTCTAGAACAGTGAAGATTTAATTTGTAGAGCCGTCTCATGCAGAAAACTCTATTTTGCTAAATCTGTTTTTTGGTTTATTGCAGTGCTATCGATTAATCAGTTGAGAATAAGTTTTTAAACATTTATTTAATATATCATAAGTAATATATAACAAATTTAAACATGGAATGTTGGAAATGCTGTTTTTATTAATTATCATATTTCTGCACTTTAACCTAGTTATATAAAAGGTTTGTCCAAATGTAAGTCATACAATACCAACTATTTAAAAACATGTTACAATGTTCAACAAATGAAAGTATTTTGATTTTTGACTTTTATAACAAATATTCAACAATACAATAAAACAAGACAATAAATCATGCAATACAAAATTAACATGTATAATTCCTTTTACATAAAATTTTAAACATTTTACCAATGATACAAAAGTACCCAAGTTATAAATCACAAAATGATGTTCAATGGAACTCTAACTATTTGAACTCCGAATATCCAAATCCCTTATTCTAGTTTTATTATGACTTGGCTGTCTGAAAATGGATTAAGACAGCCAAACAGCTTACTTTATTTACCAATTCATAAAGACAATGATGCTCACGGTGGTTTACCACATTCATATTTTTTTAGATTTTCAACTCCACTTAAAACAATAACAGATAATATATGGTTCATAAAATAGCTACCTGCAATTCAATTTTTCTTTTACAATTGAAGTTAAATGTGGCTGACAACCTACAGAGAATGTTCTAAAGGAATCTAAAGAGAAAAAACGCGTTTTTCCTTCAAATTCTTCATACATTCTTCACACTTCATACCCTGTTAGGGGTCCCTTCACATTGGGTTTTTTGTCCTGGCCGTTTTCACTTACACCTACAAAACGAACGGTATTATCTGACGAGATTAACAAGAATCCAGACGAGTGTTGGTCCAACCAACACGATTTCGCTGTTTTCGATACTTTTGGACTGGATTCCTTCCCCCAGTTTTTTGGTTTCGGTGTTCTCCAGTAGAGAGGAATCCTAAAAATAAAAATAAAGTAATGTAAGTTTTACCCTAATTGTCTAATTAATTTTTAATGTTCATTGTATACAGTAATGTTAATTCTACACCTCACTGTCATGTATACGTAATGAATCATTATTAATTAGTTAATTATTTGAACATCACATACCTGTCCTTTATTTTGTACTCAATCCCACAAGCATAAATACCAACACATGAGTAGCAACAGCATCTTCCTCTCCTGAAGCCTTTTTCATTGTAGGCTGCCCTATAATTGAAGAAGTGGTAACATCAAACTGTTGACCTGGTTTTATGCTCATCTCATCTACAAGTAGGACAGCATGCTTTTCAGTTTCATCAAACAGCTTCACCTATCAAAGAACAAACATACATTAATAAACTAAAGTGGATAAATAAAAAATAGTACTAAAAAGTGAACTAAATCAAACAATTTGGTCTCGAAAGGCTACCTACTTTTCCTTCTACTAAATGTAATATGTGGAAGATGAGGAAAACGTGAAAGGAAAATAAAAACTAAACCAAACCCACAATTTACAACTGCTACATACCTTTAACTCTAACAGATTGATAACATCTTCCAAAATACCTAGTTTAAATTTTAAGCTTTGAAGGCGCGCGATGCTGGAGCGTACGAATACTAGGATAAGGAAGATTCTGATTTCTCATTTACAGATTCTCAGACTCAGATTCTTCATGAACCTCAGATTGTACTTCACATATATTATGTGTAGAAGTCGAAGGTTTTACTTCTACACTTGTGTTGAATTTACACAATGTCCCGTGCAGTAAATCAGGAACAGCATTCCACTTCAATAACTTCTTTCCATCGGCCCTATTCTGCTCGAACTGCATTTCAGAAAAATGTCTAAAAGTTACCAAAGTGAAATATTGTAAATTGCTAATTATTTTATAACGAACTAACCTCGCAACTTCTTGCATTTTCATGTAATTCCCTGTTGTCAACAGCCCTTTTCCATATATCTCTTCTGTTTACATCTAAACAAACAAAGGTACCAAACAAATATCATGTAATGTTATTAAACAATAATTAAATAATTTTAGCTACAACGTGCTACAACTTACCGCTAGGTAATTTGAATAATCCCACATTACTCTCACCACGACATTTACACACGCAACACGAAGGCATTTCAGACGTTCTTAATAGTCAAATCACACAAACAAATCACAAATACTATATATTTCACTTATCACCATACTGAACGTAAATAGAAACGGAGAAATATAACCTTAAATTCTAATCGATACGTTTTTCAAACAGCTGTTTATATGAAAATCCGCCATATTTGTTCCCAAACGGGTTCTCTCTCTCTTACTCATTGGTCCAATGAATTGCGGTACTTTTAATATCTAGTGACTTTATCTCTTCTCTCAGAAGAGCGACATCTATGCGAGGAGTATTGCGAATTTTGACGAAAGAAACTATTTATGCAGTAGTATCCTGTAATGGTTTGGACGCGGGAAATTTGAAATGATCCAAATTATTATTTTTTTATTTTTAGGAACGCATTATCCTAAATCAGTTCCATACAATTCCTTCTACAATTGAACTACAATAAATCGATCAACATTTCTCATTTTTGGTGTTCAATTTATAGAAGGAACTTATGAAACTGATTTAGAATAACACAATAGGTATTGAAATGAGAAGAGAACTTTGTTTACAAAATATTACTAAAGTATAATACGTAAGAATAATAACAATAAAAATAATAACAAGTAATGTAACAATATGTGGCAACAATAAGGTACATATTAACATTACAATAAGCATATATTGGACCATAAGAAAAATGAATTTATATAAATGTTTGCAACAATCATGCCAAAATCGTAACCGAAGTCGGTTGCTTACTTTCATCGGTAAGAATCTGACACTACCGTTCAAATGTGAGGTGTTCCAAGAAGCATCGAAAGGGATTCCTCTCGTGTGTGTTGCACTTTCCGAAACCTTAGTGCAGATCCTCTTGAAGTTGTTGCTGTTCTCGCAGTGGAGAGGTATCATTGCAAACAAAGACCGAAGAAAATTTCAAAAAGACTCAAGTACAAGGGAATGAAATGAATTAAAAAGGGACAGTTGCAAGTAACTTCAAAAAAATATCATACTTTTGCTACATTATTATATAATTGCAAGTTGGCAGTGAAGCCCACACAGTTCATCTGTTAATTATGATTATTCCCACCATACAGATCTTTACTGTGTGAATGCATGTACCTCCATTAATTTATATTGCATGATATAATTAGTAGGAGGGCAAGAAATTGAAATGCTGATAGTGTTGCTCCCTATTTAAAAAATAATCCAGATATCTCACTAACGTCCTGAAAATCGAGACCGTTCATGAAGTCAATAACTTCAATATTTAAAAGCTAGGAATTACATAATATGTAAGGTGAATAATATGTGTTTTCAGAGAGTGGAAGACTGTGAAGTCTACTTCAAAGTACTATAAGTTGTACCAAAGAAGTTACATGAGTTAAGACACCAAGAATGCCTCATGTTATGAGACAATAATCGTTTTCCATTGTACAACTGTCTGCAACAGAGTAGAGGTAGAGGTGTGGCGAGGACTTCATCCTCTCCCCCTTGTGGTTCAGTGCCTAAAGATAATTTAAGAAAAATGTAATTAATAGTAGTTAATATTGATTTCATGACTGTTTCCTTTAATACATATTTCGATTTTATCGAGAAGAAATAGGTTCCTAGCTATTTTATACTTGAGAAAAATTTATATCTTTTTGATAAGACATTTTCAAATTGCTACTTGTGTAGTTTTTTAGCAAAAACTCTTTTAAAAAGTCTGTAATTTAGAAATATTTTGAAAACAATCACTTAATTGCTTATTTGCGCATATTCTTATTATATCTTTATTTTGAACCATGCTAAATATCGATTTGGTATTTTTCAGAAAGAGTCTTAAATATGTTGGGGGTATGGAAATGTATTATCTAAAAAGTGAAGGTATGGACGAGGACATGGTTTTAAACTGCATACCTTCAGCACACAACACAGGAAATATTGCAATCTCAATGTAATTGCAATGTTTGACATACCAAACTGTGATACTGAACTCATCAAAGCTGCATTTAATTGTTGATGTTACTATTATTATATATGGTCATTAATCAAATGGATACTCATGAATGCCTGACGGGACAGGTTGTGGGCTGAGCCTTCCCACCTTTACGCTGGGCCCTTCCTCAACGGCAGCATGAAATGGCAGCCGCTTCCCATATACGCGTGTGGGGCGTGCCACGCTCATCTCCGGGCTGCTCCCTGAACACATCGTGCTGCTCCCCTTGATGATGTTGATTCCTCCTAAAAAATATTGCTACTTAGATGTTTCATGAGTATTGTGAAGGAATGAGTTAACATACGTCTGAACATTTTTGGAGTGGCGGGGCTTTTCTCTGACCTGGCTTTTCAGGTGGCTGCAGGAAGGTATCATTTGGCATCTTATTGTATCCTAAAACAAGACAGTAATATTTCCAATGTAATAAAGATAGGATACACAACAATATAAACATACCTGGCAACCCCAGGGTCGGAAGTGCTCCCGGTCTTATCCTACCACTCCCGTGGTATTCACACTCGGTCTCGAAATGTGCATGGCACACTCAAAGGTTCCTGAGGGACCTTTCATCCTTCTCCAAGAGAGTCGCATCGCCGATCCTCTGGAGCCATACATTTCGTATGACGGGGTCCCTTGGAATAATATGTCTAAAAATTTCGAGACGATAAATCCAGAGTACTGTTAATTACGCCTTCTACTTTACCCTGCATTGCTGTTACACCCAGGAACACAACAGTGTCTAATCGACGACATGTCGCCACTCACTTTTAAAGTCACTTAACACTATATAATAAACGCTATATACACTAAAGTATAAAAGAAATGTTCCTAATAGGACATACGGACATAAACACAATAATCACACTAATAATTTAATAAATAAAGAGACGCAAAAGTTAATCACACGGACACGGACACGAATGCTGTGCACGAATCGCACGAATGTCATAGATCTGTGAATCTGTGAATCACACGGTGGAATCGGCCGCGAGTCGCGACATCTACAAGCATCTCGAAACTACACTAAATCTGAGAAAGTAGCGGTCTTTCTCATTCTGATCAATATTTCCTAACACTAGTTCCTACTCTCTTGGTAGGTGGCGCCAGTTGCGAGAGTTCGCCCCCCCTGGTTTGTACTGTTCTATGATTTCGTGATTGAAATTTGGTTGATCAACAAGTTTTTATTTTTAAAAAAATTGGGATATTTTGAGTAAAAGGTTCGGTTAAGGATGTAACCTAGCAATTAAAAATGTGAATCGAATAATGTTCGTTAAGTACATTTCGTTTTAATTTTACTTCCATTGGACGAAGCTGATGTTCATCCCAGTTTTTTTCTTCTGTAGAATAATCTATTTATTTATATGTTCAACCACTGTTTATTTTTATTTGTAAAACGTGGAATTTGAACGGAAGGATATGTCCAGACAGGAGAAGACCAAATCGGGAAATTTCGTAAGTAGATTTTTAATTGTTTTGTAGGTTAATGTCCAGTTAAACTCCAGCGGAAGTTTGAACTAGGTGAATTTCACTCGTTAAATTAAATTGGGATCACTCCTAGGATATGGCTTTAATTCAAACCCCTCAGTGTAACCACAGTCTTACTTACAAAATACGAAATTATTTCAACCTCTTCAAGTGATTTCCATTTCTAAACCACAAAACCATTCAAATATCAATAAACACCTGACTTACACCTCTATCCTTACAAATTAACATTACATAAGAGTAAGATTGGTAAATTGCACTAAATTGTTAATTAACTCGAATTACAAACATTCGGTTAGTGTGTCTGTGTCGTAACAGTTATCCAAGCGCTCTACACTCCACAGCAAATATTTACCTCGCTACGACATCATCTCGCCTCTACACTTACCTGACTGATACATTCCACCTCAATAAATATTATTGTCACCACGTCTTATCTTATCTGCCGATTAATAAATTTTGTACTGTCTCTCTTAATAGACCTCTGTAGAGGTGTGCTCAGTGATTAAAAAGTGCTTAGAATGGCTGAGAAGAACCCCAAAGAAAAGGCCAGATCGAAAACGTTGGGAATATCGTTCAGGAGGAAACCCCGCAGACCCACTTTGGAGGTAGGAAGTTGCGAAGTTCCCCAACTGGATTCATATTCGTAGGAGATTTAGTTATGATGGGTGGGAATCGGTAATCGTATGGTTTTAATGTACTATGTGAAGTCGTATTGAGTTAACGTTACTTGTGATTAAAGTGTAAGTCGGGGTTTTGCGTCTATTTTTCGGTGTCGTTTAGAGATCTGTGTTTACACGGGAAGAGATTTTGTATCCTGGTAGTTCCATAAACTTTTTCGGTTCGTTTCTCAATGTTTCAGTGAAAGAAACTGTTTGATTCTGTTGACAAGTTTTTAATGTGCCATGTGAAGTCTTTATTGATTTTTCCATTAAATGTGATTTCAATTGTATCTTGTTTGAGATTTTGTATTCTAGTATTTCTAAATTTGTTGGTAACTTGAACAAAATGTTGTGGGCTGAAACTGTATTTGCCTTCAGAAACGGGTTTCAGATCATATGAGCGATTAACACATGGTATTTCACTAGACATTATGAGTCATTCATGAGAGAATCATGTTTTTTTAATAGTCGGTCTCAACATAATCAAGGTTACTCTTTGATTAACGAACAATCGTGTGATATCGCCAATGTCCCAAAACAACATTTTATTTACTCGAATCCTCTTCCCGCGCGCTAATGACATATGATGTCACAAGATTATAGAATCACTATTTATAATTCCATTCTTCAAGTTAAACACGTTATGTGCGCGCATAAGAATCTCAACGGTTGTGAAGTAAAGTGGTTTTTCGTTTTTGTGGTGCATTTCTGACACATTTTCCCATTTTTAAAAATACCGATTTATTTTTAATGCGCACAAAAAAGTTATAAAAATATACAATTCCCCTTTCGAGAGTTGGTGTTGGTGGTTTGGTGACCGAAACTGTTTACTTTTGATAAGCGGTTTGTTTGCTAATTAATAGGAATTCATTATGTACGGATACGTAAGTGGTTTTATGCGTTATTTTAATGAGTTCTCTAAGTTTTATTTTTATTTGCTGATGTTTGGTAGTTGTCATGGAAAAGTACTACTTCATACCACACTTCCAAGTCTACTGTTAAAGACATTAATTGTATATAATTTTGAAAACAATACGATCCTAAGTTGTAAAATTACAGAACCTTTCAATAGTACTAAAAATAAATATTTATTTACATGTATGATTTGGTCACCTTAGACCAGAGCATTAAAGCAGAATAAACCCCATAAATAACTTACGTATATTCATATCTCTAGTAAGTTCAAAAATAACAAGACCCACTTTGCAAGTAGTTTTATATTTTTAAATTCTCCTACAACGTCACCCAGTTTGTGTAAAAATGTTAATTGTCTAACCATTCCTCGGAAATTAACTCTTATCAAGGTACAACAAACGCACTAATGACCCAAATACACTGAATAGCCTTGTTTGATAGAATTTATACATAAAACTTATCACAGCACGCGTTTCAGATGACTTTTATCAAGGACGCATGTCCTCATTTCAAACAACAAATAAGAGGATCTTATTGAAAACTTCAGTATATTCTTCTTATTTAGAATTATTTCTAAAAATATTCAGCTTAATTTTAAGGAACTTCTTATTAACAAGTTCATTTGTATCTACCCCTTGAAATTATCATTTTTCTAAGTAGCAATTTCAGTCACCTCTGTAAATTTACCTTTTACCATCGATCTGGTACTTAAATTCAATTTCTATTCATAGTTGGAATCATGGTTCAAACCGTCCAGCACGAAGAAGGTGCCCAACCAACGGCCCGCCTCGACCCTATCGACTCGACCGAACTCCGATATAGACTTGGTCGATCCGGACGAAGACTACATGAAGATGGTCGACACAATGAGCGAGAAAGATGTCAACACCAGGATCGAAGAGCTGCTGGTAACACATTCATATTAAACGTAGCATATATGTAACTGGGGGTTGTTATTGAGTTCGTAGCTGCCGAGGAAGTAATTTAAACAATGAGGGAAATGATGTTAAATAGTTGTTTAATGGGTTAGAAATTGTAACTTTGCCTAGTTTATCTGTAGTAGAGGTCTTTGTACGTCCATGTTTGCAAAAATAAGCTCGGAATGTTCTAATGTGTAATAGTGTAATTCCAAAATCAAAGTAACTGGAATTGATGTGAAAATACATTCTTTTCACTTTCACACATATAGAACATTCTTCCTGCGCACTAGACTAAAAGTGTGTATAAACCACTGCAAAGTAAAGAATATACTTGCAAACTGGCTTCATGTAATGTAATTGTCAAGCGAGAATTAACTAATGTGAATTCTTTTGCTTTGATTTAAGTTTATTTTGATACTTTTAACATTGCTTCCTCAGTCTTTAATGAAACAACAGAACTTTCTAATTGTTGGAAATCAGTAAAACTTCTTTCAGCATTTTATTCACTATTTCTACCCTTTTTCTGCTTAGAGCGATATGAACCTCAACGACGACAAGAAGAAGCCTCTCAGGGACATGCCGATAGAGCAGAAGAAGGCAATGCTTGTCATGCAGAACAAGAAGAAGGGCCAGCTAGACACTGGGAACCGTTTCAACGATCCAGAAGATTACCACAAGTACCTCGAGCAGCATGTCAATTCGGAATACCTTCAGATATACAAACTGCAGAACTGTGTAGAATCCCTAAGGGTCTCCCTGGCTAATAACCCGTTGAGTTGGTTGGAGAAGTTTGGGCATCACGGCATGCAGCTATTGCTGCAGGTGTTGGATATCGGGTTGAAACAGTAAGGATCTACTCACAATTTCTACACAAAATAGAATAGTTTACTAACGATAATTTGACCAAAACGATTTTCTTTTTTGTACTTATTGGTCTCATTTCATTATTCCCAGCAAAGACTTCAAGCTACTAACAGAATGCCTGCGATGCCTAGAAAAATTCATGAACAACACCACGGGTTTCAAAACATTCTTCAAATATTCCAAAGGGCACATAATGGTCGCCAAGTGTTTAGATCACGAGAAACCCCAAATGATGATCCAAGCTTTAAAGGTAACCTGTTGTGTTTATATGTAATTCAGTCAACAAATTTACACGAAATTTCCTTTATTTTCTGGAATTCTTGTCTGCGTGATTAAAACAATTCTTTCAAGATTTAACTTTTTGTTTATTAGATTTTAGCACCGTTGTGTTTCATGGACGAAGGCGAGGGTGAAGGCGAAGAGGGTTGCAAGAAGGTCTTACTGGCTATCACGAAGGTCGGGGAGGAGGAAAATAGGGAAAGATTCTTACCAGTTGTTAATGGTATCACGAAATCCAATAATGCGGATCTACAGGTAATAAAAATTAACGGAAGGATTAAAAAAATAACAGTATATCCTCATACACTCATATTTGGAAGTACATGTAAACAGTAGAGATAAACTATCTTCCCTAAACACTCCACAAAAGGATAGCATTCCTAGAATTATAATCCTTGAGAAGCATTCAAAAACATGACTAATTTACAATTTCTACCTGCTCGGGGATTATAAACTTTAATGACAAACAGGCTGGTTTGATTACATTGTGTAATACAGAGGGAAGAGGCTAGTTTAACTCATGGATTCGTGTTTATGTTTTGCATTGCCTGCCATGTGTTTAACTTTTGGTATAACCTCCTTTGGTTCCAAAAAAATTGCACGAAAAATGATTCTGCTCATGTTTTTCAACATGTTAAATCGCAAGTGTGGCCTGTTTGGATTTCGTTTTGTAAAATTATTTATTTAAGTCTCCTTTTGTGTTGTTGTTCCCGTATCCCTTAATACTGTAAAAATGAAATTTTCTAAGTGGACAAGGAGGAAAATTTTTAAATGTGTGGTAAGTGTAGGTTAACGATTATTTTTTTTTTAACGAATATAACGTTTACACATTTCCTCTTATTACAGAGTATGTGTTTTCAATTTATCAATGCCCTTTTATCGGAAACTGAAGACTTCGAATTTAGAATGCACCTACGAAACGAAATCGTAAGGAACGGTCTCTATGAAAAATTACGTAAGTAACCATCCCTTACTGTTTTTCTTACGTTTACTCTCTTTTTAATTTACAGAAGAGCTAAAGAATGAAACTAACCCCATAATAAAAACTCAATTTGATGTATTTGAAAGTCGACGGGAAGATGATGCGGACGAATTACACGAACGTTTCGATAAAGTCCGACTCGACATGGATGATATGCAAGACTGTTTCGAAGTATTAAAAAACGTAACCTTAGAAACTCCTTCAGAGCCATACTTCTTGAGCATATTACAGCATCTTTTGTTTATTAAAGATGATATTAATATTAGGTAAGTTCAGTTCAAGAAAGAAATTATATATATTCAGGGGTAGTTTACATGTTTCGGTAAATTTTGAGTGAAAAATCATCAGCATGTTTCTCTTTTAGGGCAGCATATTTTAAGTTAATTGAAGAAGTGGTTTCACAAATCGTTTTGCACAAATCTGGTTTGGATCCTGATTTCAAAAAGAACCACATCGATATAGATCTACAGCCTATACTGGATGAATTGAAAGGCAAGTGTTTAGAGCTCAATCTCTTGGACAAATCAATTCTCCACCACGGTTCTGATGGCAATGGAGTATTGATTTCTCCAGTTAAATTCGTTTTTCATGAATCCATCGTTTGGTATAGATAATCCAAAGCAAGTCGATACCGTCGAGGTGGACAACCTCAAGAGACAACTGGAGGAAGCCTTGGCCGCCAAAACCGAGACAGAAGCGAAATTAGAGCTGATCCAAGGCAGAGCTGGTACTGCGGAGAACTCCGGCAAACTCGACCCGTCCCTAGTAAACAAAGTATCGATCGCTCCTCCTCCCCCACCCCTTCCGAACACGGGCGCTCCGCCCCCTCCTCCCATGCCTGGCATGGGAGGGCCCCCACCTCCGCCAATGCCGGGTGCCCCTCCTCCTCCCCCGATGCCCGGAATGGGCGGTCCTCCACCGCCGCCACCTCCCCCAGGCATGGGAGGGCCGCCACCGCCGCCCCCTCCTCCAGGAATGGGAGGACCACCTCCGCCGCCGATGATGGGTGGGGCAGGACCCCCGCCTCCTCCCGGTATGATCCCGTTAGTCGGTTTGGCTAGGCCGGACCTGCTGCCGCACGGGTTGAAGCCGAAGAAGAAGTGGGAGGTGACTGGGCCCTTGAAGAGGGCCAATTGGAAGACGGTGAGAAAGAGAGTCCGTAATTTTAATGATGATGTTGAGTACTCACCGTCGTCGATTTGCAGATTATTCCTCAGAAATTATCAGAAAAGTCGTTTTGGGTCAAAGCAAAGGAAGAAGAGTTAGCAGAGCCCGATATATTGGATGGTTTGGCCAAGAAGTTCTCTTCCAAACCAGCTAAGATTGCAGAGGATGTCGCAGATAGGTGAGTTAAACAAACAGGGCTAAACTTGGGAACGGTAGTTTCTCCTGTTAGTGTCCAAATTTAATGGCCGTGTTTTTAAAGTGTACCAGCTGCTCGAACACAATGTGTTCGAACAGTCAACTGCACCCTTCAGCACTTGCTCGACGAGTAATATTTAAAAATGGTATCTGTGCAAGTTTAGCAAATTCGCTGTGTTAAAACACAGCCAATATTAAATAAATTGACACTTTTAATTTCCACATTTGACTCGTTTAGGGGTGCAGACTACGGAACTTTGAAGAAAGTTAAGGAACTAAAAGTTCTGGATGGCAAATCTGCTCAGAACATCAGCATATTGCTGGGAGGTTCCCTTAAACACATGCCCTATGATGATATAAAGAAAGCCTTGTTGAGATGTGACTCGCAAATATTGTCTGAAAATGTAACCGAGCAACTAATACAGGTAAGTTCCATGCTTTTAATGTTTATTCGATCTATTCAACATGTTTCAAATTTTTAGTATTTACCACCGGCCGATCAGCTTAATAAATTACAAAACTACAAGGATAAATACAGCGAGCTTACAGAAGCCGAACAGTTCTGCGTTAAAATGTCAGAGGTGAAACGACTGCTGCCGAGGTTGAAATCATTGAGTTTCAGGCACCATTACGTCGAAATGGTTCAAGATACAAAACCGGTAAGAATATTTTTATTAAAATTATTGAAGCTCTTTACCTCGTACATTAATTCCTGAATTGTGTTTTAGGATATTGTTGCGGCAACGGCTGCGTGCGAAGAAGTGAAGAAAAGTAAAAAGTTCGCTAGGATTCTAGAATTGATTTTGCTCATGGGGAATTACATGAATTCCGGTACGAGAAACGCACAAGCTTTTGGTTTTGAAATATCGTTTTTGACAAAAGTAAGTAACAGTACGCAAAATTGCACAAAATTGCAACTTTCCTCTTTCAGTTGACTTCAACAAAAGATGTTTCAAACAAACAAACCCTTCTGCATTATTTAACCGAGACAATAGAGTCGAAATGGCCAGAATTGTTGAACTTTTATGACGAAATGCCACATATTGACAGGTAACAGAATTACTATTGTACCTTAAGATTTGTTCGTTGTAACGTTTAGTATTGCAGAGCCAGTAGGGTCTCATTGGATACAATTCAGAAAACACTGAAACAGATGGACACAAGCATAAGAAACCTTAAAACGGACTTGACAAACAACAGGGTCCCTCAGAATGAAGATGACAAATTTCTAGAAGTCATGGAGGTATGTTCTTTACGCCACGTTTACTGTTTGAGTATATTTTGACATTTTCAGCAATTTGCTGAAGACGCTAGAGAACAGTGCGATGTGCTTCAAAAAATGTTTAAGAAGATGGAGAGTCATTACAATGACCTCGCTGAATATTACGCGTTCGACAAGCAGAAGTATCTTCTGGAAGAGTTCTTTACGGATTTGAAGACTTTCAAAGATAGTTTTATTGTATGTAACATTTTATTAACGAATTTAAGACAGATTAATTCCTGTGCTAACACTATCAATTTATACTATTCTCCATTTCAGCAAGCGAAAGCGGATAATCAAAAAGAAAGGGAACTGGAAGAGAAGAAAGAGAAAGCCAGACTGGCCAAGCTGAAACAAGAGAAAGAAAAAGAAGAAAGAAACAAGAGGAGACTTATAGATATGAACCCTTCGGAGACACAGGAAGGTGTCATGGATAGGTAAATACATTTTTGTTTTCAGTTTAAATGTGGTTTTTCATTAATTTTTTGTTTTCCAGTTTGTTGGAAGCCTTATCCACCGGTAGTGCCTTTGGGGGACAACTAAAGAAACGGAGGGGGCACAGACCTGCAGGGGGTGAGTATTGACATTGATTTATCATAAAATTATTCATTTAAATTTTGTTTGGGAAACAAGGTTGCTTTTTGGAATTACAGGGTATGTACCTCGATTGTTAATCATTAAATAATACATAGTCATATGATTTGTAAGACTGATTGTAATTTATTTTACAGCGGAGCGTAGGGCGCAATTGGTCCGATCGAGGTCGAGGACAGGGTTAATATCAGGAAGGGAGTTGACGAGGTAAGAGCGTTTCATGCTTATACATACTTTTTAGTTCTTTGATAATAACAATATGTTTTAAGTTGTGGATCTTTGCATTTCTAGGGCTACTTCTTTAAAAAATGATATGGGGGAGGTTGCACTGTTGGATTATGAAAATGATTTGGGATGTTCCACGACTTCTGTATTTTTTTGAGAGCATTTCCTCTGTTTCTGTGTATGTGTTGATGCTTTAATGCTTTTGGGGTGTTTGCAGTGTGAAATCGCTTGTTAATCGTTGCTCATTTTACAATTCTTAAATACATCAATCTATAAGTAATAATCTCAATACAACTATTTCTAAAAGTAATTGATTTATTTAACAAGGGTATTGACAAATTTTATCAATTACTGCTATCGCATCGTTGAAATAATTTGCCGAGTAAATATGATTTCAATGTTAATTCGTTATTTGCTTTCAGTGAAATCGCAACATGATAGCTCCTCCCTGGTGGTTAGGAAAATATACAACGAAGAAAAGCGCTCAAAAAAACTTTTAATAATTTGTATATATCGAATCTCCTTTATGGTAAGAATGAGAACATTTAAATGGCCTATACCTCAAAGTTAATTTATTTTATATAAATTTGCACGCTTTTAATATGTAAAGAATTTATACAATTATAATGAAAATTTTTGTAAAGTTATTCATGTTAAGTTGATGTTAATTTTTTATTATACATATTTGTATTCCACAAATCCCAAGTAATAGAGATGTAATTTTTGATACAGAGAGAATATTATTTTTTGCTTATATGCTTGTAAATATGTGAGAATATATTTTAATAAATTATGAACCTGTTAAAATACTGTTCCCTCTATTATTTTATTTTTTTACAACAATGAAGATAATGATAAAGGGTGAACCCAGAATTTGATTCAGTGGTGCGGTAATTAGGTTTTAGGAATGGTGAGAAGGGCCAAAATGAGTAATCATGACACATTTTCAGGAAAAAATCATAAGCGGTTGGGCTAACTTTCTCGATAAAAGTAGAATATTTTTAAAATTCAAGCAAACCAACTAGTTTTACCAGCCCAATGTACTTTAACTCTAAATTAGTGAATTTGTAATATTGTCCTGCAAATTGGGTTGCTTGTGTTTAAAGGTTAAAGTATCACCAACCAGTACTTCTTACCTAAATGTCTGATCGGGTCTATCATTTCTCATATCATATCATCTATCAGTTCTATCAGAGGTAGAAGCCTCCCATTTCCTCTGACCGAGATGCCATGTTGATTGTATCGGCAACAACTTCCAACTTCACGTCGCTGCAACTAACTTTACCGTCCTCGATGTTACATTAACAGCAATGATAACCAATCAGGGATCGCGATTTTATCGGCTAAATGGTTCCTGCGCAGTACATTGCCAAGTAACTGAAACTGAACGGTTTTTATAAACTATGTATGTATTTCCCCTCTCTTATGTGTGAGAACATGGGCTAAAAAACTAATAATATGCATTTGTTCATTCTATGTTCATGAAAATAATAAAAAAAAATCATTTGAGTACAATAACATACATGTTTAAGGATCCAAGTATCACTTTCGTATTTTTAATATGTAGTGTACTACGCCTATTGGAATCTCATAATTCTGCTAAAATCTTTTACAAACCAGAGTCCTCTGATTTTATTTTTGGGGGGATATCAGCTGGATAAGCTCTTCGTAATCATATATCTTAGCTTTATTTAAATTTTAATAACACATTCACTGCTTATTCCTAAGGCTGAACCCTGCACCGCTGAACGCCTTAAACTCATTAATATCGTCCTGGCTGCTTTTCTGTTTAACAGTCCTCCTTATGAACCTGAGAGTGCCGATTTGGTAATCGTAATCTGGGATGCCTTTCACATAGACAGGTTTTGAGGAAGAGGTGTCCGAGGACGTCGAATCTTTCCTCTTCTTGCCATCTAAACGGTTACCGGCTCCTCTGAACGCGACGAATCCGGAAGGTTCTGGCATCAGCTCGGCCGGATCGACGGCCATGTCCTCCTCCTTATGACGCTGCTGTTCCGGCTCTTTGTAGCCGACTGGGGGCGCAAATTCAACCTTAAAATGATAAAAGAGGTAAAAATAAGTTTCATAGAGATGATTCTATGTTCTCTATGGTTGTAACACATACATTCATGTCACATTCGATGATGCTGATCGCATCCCCAGGTTTCGTCTCTAGTACACACAGTTCATAGCTTTTCTGATTGTACCTAACAGCTATGATGTCTCCGTTAGTAAGGCAGGCAAAGGAACGTAGGCAGTTCTCCAGAACAGCCTTTGGGTTTGTGATGTCCAAGAAGTCTGGAGACAAAGGTTGGAATTTCGAGAAAGTCCCCACTGGAAGAGAAACACTCTCCATCTGGACTAGATCGCTCTCCTCCAAAACCAGATTGTGCATCATCTACAAAATTTGACAGATTAAAGGAAAGTCAGTGGATTACCCCTAAAGACTTACCCATAAGGGTAAGTAGACTTTCCCCTCATCTGCAACGAATTCCAACACTCCGCAGTGAGTGACTCGATTGGTCTTTTTATTTACAAGTTTAAACAACATTGGGTAATTGATATTTAGTCTCGTCAATTGTTCCAACGCCGAAGGGGGCATAATAACTAAAACCCAAAGGTATATACATTGTAAAACGAGGCAAGTGATTGAAACATACTTTTTCCTCCTCGTTCTACGTCCTGGCGTTCGTTCCCTGGCAGCATAGCCACAGAAAAGCATTGATAGGTCATGTTGAACGGCCGGGGGATGTCCGGGAACATGTTCAACCCAAACTGAAACTAAAGAAGAAATATGGGTGGTATTATGGCTTTGCGAGTACATCACATAGTTAAGCACAATAATTTTGAAGGTGAATCTGGTAAGCAAATGTTATTGAAACCATATTAAGATTTCAATTGTTGAAACAATGAATGTTAATAATTGTCATTAGGATAGGCGCATACAAATTTCATGTAATGCATATTATTTAAACAAATCGTACCATTTTGTCGCTTTAGTCTGTCGGAGTTGATGGTAAAAGTATAGTTTAAACAATCATTTACAAATAACAAATCTATTTTTTAATCATGACAAGTTGAAATTGGAACGTCAAGTTCAATCACAGAACAGTATTTTGAAAAGGTTTGAAATGTTTGAATCCTAGAAGTTTAAACTTTAATTTATGAATAATTCACAAAGTTTCTGATATTTCCCTGCAGGTACTTCATTTTACTACTTTAACACAATCTCAGTTAATGAATTTCCATGAAAATAATCTCACGGAATAATGTTCCATTCCATATTCCATCAACTTCTTGTAAAGTGTAAAGTGTCTGTTTTCGTTTCGTTCTTTTTGTTCCGTGCGGTGACGTTTTGTGGTTAGGTTTTGCTTCAGCCAGCAAAATGAAGTAAGTTTTTAATAATATCGTAATAATCTGTACACATTTTTATATTTTACGCGATTATTTGCCTGTAAAAGGGTTAGATGTACAAGTTATGAACAGTATTTTTGTATTTTAGGATAGGACTCTGCGCCTACAGTGGGTACAAAATCTATCCCGGACATGGGAAGACTATGGTGAAAGTGGACGGAAAGGTAATGTTATCAGTGTTAATCCATTGTAAGTAAGCGTTACATATCATTAGATTCATGTGTGATGGTTACGAAGCAGCAGTATGCCTTTAAAATATGTTTGCGACAAATTCAATACACGTAACCTCGAAATATATATTTCGTTTGCTACTAAACCCGACTTGAAATAATCGTTCATTTTAGACGTTCACTTTCCTGAACTCAAAATGTGAACGTGCTCACCTGATGAAAAGGAACCCCCGTAAGGTTACTTGGACGGTGCTGTACAGACGTAAGCACAAGAAGGGACAAGAGGAGGAGGCGACGAAGAAGCGCACGAGGAGGACGCAAAAGTTTCAGCGTGCCATCGTAGGAGCCTCTTTGAACGACATCCTAGCGAAAAGGAACCAGAGACCTGAAGTGAGGAAGGCTCAGCGGGAGCAGGCCATTAGGTAGGAATTAATACCAGGTTTGAGTGCTCCATTACGGAATAGATACAGAGATTGATAAGTTTGATTTGACTAAATGAAAATAACTATTCTGTAACAGCTTGTGGAACAAACACATCAGTTTTCTAAGTTGCATAGTTAATGAGAGTGCGTTTGTAGGGCTGCCAAGGAGCAAAAGAAGAGCACAAAGGTTGCGAAGAAGTCTACAGCGCCGGCTAAAGCGAAGCCTGCCCCTAAACAGAAGGTGTCTAAGAACATGCCGAAGGCGGCTCCTCGTGTTGGTGGAAAACGTTAAAATTTTATAAGTGAAATAAAATATTTAACATATTTTGCCTTTTGTTTTCTTTACTGCTCAAGGATCGAAATAAGTCGTAACACGTTTTATTGAAGAGATTTAATTAAGACTTTTACCTTTCATCACACTTTTGACAAATTTTTAGAGGATACAGATAAATGCAACATTTAGATTATAATAGTTTTCCATCGTTAATGACAAATGAACTAGTCAAATATTTCGTTGTTTAGCAAAAACATCAAATTTATTGAAGATTGTAATGTCTTGTCCCAAGAATCACTTAAAAATTAAAATAGAAGTTGGTTTTAAAAAGTAAAAAACTAAAAAATGATTCATTTTCATCCAGTGACTAAACATGAAATATATAACAGTGCTTGACAACTCACAATTTGTTTAATACACAATTGCATTATTTTTGTATAACGCCACTGATACGATAAAGATCTTTTTCCATCAAACTGTATGCATTTGATTATGTAAAAATATAAAAAAATTAAAACACCTTAATGCTTGCTATTAAACAAAATTTCGAAAGTTGTGCACGAGAGACATTTCTATTTTCTGATGTGATTTCTTGGAAGAAGACATCGTAATTGAGGAATATTTTCTTTTCTAATTGTAAAATTACGACATCGAGAAACAACAATGAAGCACAATTAAGTCTATGTCCCTCCTATCTCGTAATAAACTCCATAACAAAAATGTTCTTTCTGTCTTAAAATAAAAATATTTTGATATTTACATTACACAAAAATATTTTTAACTATTCGTGTTTATTAGGAACATTCACTTTAAATGTTGTTTATATACAGAAAAATAGCGAAAAATGTAAGAGTAATATTTACTTCTTAAATGGAAGGACTGTTTTACTGCTTCTGAATATGATCGGAGATTTCTTTTACTAATACTAATATTTTTTTTTGTTTTTGAAGTCCTCATCCATTTAAAATGAAACGATTTATTGTAAATTAAGGGATTTAAATATTTTTAACAGTCAATTATCCACGCTCCAACCATTAACTGTACTGTACATATTTACTATCCAGAAATCTATGTTGTATACTTCCCTGAGAAATTATTGAAAAATTGACAAAATATACTTTCTTCATTTTTTACTGCGCTTTTATTATATCACTAATGTATTGAACGTTTGGTTTTTATTCATAAAATTACCATTTTTATCACTTCCATTAAATAATGATGGTTAACTATTCATAAACTTTTACATAAAAAATAAACAAAACAAATACTTAATTATAAAAACAAAATGTTTGTGGAAATATAACGAAGATTAATAAATTAAAGTTATTTCAGCACACCTCTCTCAACGACCAGTTTATATTCAGAAGCATTTGTTTATATATCACACAATACTTTCATTATCATAAAATAATTATTATATTATGTACATTCACAACGTGAACCCAAAATTTGCGCCTTAAAAATACCGACAACAACAAGTGGATAACGTTTTAGGTAATATTAAGTAAAAAAAATTACCTATTATATATAAAGTAAACTAACTTTTCCATAATGTGTCTTAATATAGTTTTCCAGAAAAGCTAACGTACACTGATTAAATATAATTTATTTGTATCATATCAGAAATTTTGGTTCACTTTGTATCAAGGACACTTACTCTAATTATTTGGCTTACTATAAATAACTTGCCTTCCAAAGTGTTCACAAATTTTCTATACATTTTGCCCTACCTACAAATACAATTACACAACAATAGTTCAGTGGAGGGCCAACATTTAGATTGGGCTCCCCACTTCCTGGCTAAAAATTATAATTCACCACAATCGTCGTTAATATCCTAATCATCCATCCTTAACCCAAAACGTTACGGTTTAACCAAAGCATTTTGGTAAATGTTTAACATCCGATTGAACAGTTAACGTTCCGTTATTTATTTATATAATATTATTTATATATTTCTATTGAGCAGGAAAGTAGTAAAATTATTAACAAGTAAAATGGACGATTCTTGTAGATTCATAGAAAAATATTCTTTTATTTTCTGTGTTGAGGCAGGTTTTCGATGTTAAACATTTAAAGTGGTTAATGGGAATAGTGGCTACCTAATAATTATAACTTGTCAACGTCTTGAAATTTAGAATGTTTTAGGGGAAAATGTTGTGCTCAAAAATTTAAGAGGGGATGAATCGAACACAGAGCATTTAAACAAGTAGTGCTCTACTTACGCTTAAATGATTTGTGGGTATTTTGAGGGCATGAGTAGAATAATATTGTTGGGGTGTTTGTAACTGAAAAGGGTATACTGTTCGTTGTAGCTTATTTCAAGACGTTAGCAGGTTTTGCTTTGCGAACAATTTACAAAATGAGGTACATCCATTTTGGCACAAGACATATACACTTATTTAGTGCATTCAGGATTATAAAAATATTTTCACAGTTAGCTTTTGAGCGTGTCTTTTTAAATTAATCTTTTCATGCATAACGCTTTTCATATTCCTGAATGTTTAAATTTTTTCAACATTTCGAATTAGTTATATAAATATCTTTATTAATAATAATAATTCATACTGGGCCTCACGACCAAACGACGTACTTCGTTAAGACCTTTGACTAGAGTAAAACGTTTTTTTTTCAATACCACCTACTTTATATTGCTTGGGTTCGGTAACTTTCTTAAACATAAAAAAATAACACATTGCTTATCACAAAAAACCTAAAATTTAATCACAGCCAAATAAATTTAAATCGATGAGTCTTAGGCTAATCTCGAGGACGGTACATAAAACTTCGTTTAATAAATTGTTAAGAGTAAACTGAATTACAATTACCATTTGAACGTTAATGGGGTGTTTCGAAGCGAGATCTTTTATCTTTTTTGTTAATTTACAGGCTTCGAGATTAAACCGGCGAGGCCTTACGTGGGGAGCAAGTCACGCAATATCCATCTATCATCTATCATTCGGACACTGCACTGCACTTACAGCAAGAAAAAAACACACACATACCCACCATATTACATCAAATGGGATATTGCCCAAGAGACTCAGAAAATATTTAAGACGGAAATTTAAAAGTACGGACGAGATTTGCAACAATGATATCCAACATTGCATGCTGCACTGCACATTTTCAAGTTTCCAAAAGTCGACGCTGCCAAATGAGGTATTGCTTCGTTTAAATTATTGAGGAACTGATAACTTGTGGCCTTAGTTTTGGAAAGAAATATACGAAAATGTGCACTTAATTGTTGATCACCTCGAGGCAACATTGGAACACCTTGTACAATAAACAAAAATTTAAACACTTTTTTTCGTTACAAGACAGTCTAATTTAGTTTTCCCGATTTCACCATAACAAAACCGATACCCGAAACACCCCTCAAACTGCCATTGCAATCCAGCCTTCCGTGGTCTATTTACCTTCAAATAAATTTGGTGTGATAAACTAATTTCCGTTCTGAATTCAGTTAGTACAATAGTTGTTCAACCTAAGGGTTTCGCTTAAGTTTTGCATTGTAGCGATTGTTGTGTAAATAGGCACTTTCATTTAAAAAAGTAACGATCTGTTTTGGAAGAGGAACTTAGAGTTGTTTGGAGCTTTCGTTCTGCCAATAAGCGCTCAGTAAACGAAGCTTGGGGAAGTAAGAGACGTACCCGGTGAGAAATTCGTGGTCCGCGGAATACTAAACAATCAGGACTTGGGATTTATAAAGGAATGATTGGGAATGTTTCGTCGTGTAAAGCTTTGGAAAGACTGTTGTAACGTTAACAATGGCTGCATTTGCTAATCAAATTTATTCAATTGGAAGGTAAACAGCTAACACTCTGCTTATACAGATTTCTAATTATTTCATAAACAGCAAGTGTGCGTAAAACTTGACCAAAACAAGTCAAAGATTCTGTATTGTTCAAATGAATTGTATTATTTTTTGTAAACACTAAACTTATTTTTAGATTGAGCTTTACAACACTCTAACGGAACTATTTGCAAAAATTTGATTTTCGGTGTTTCACATAATTTTGAACTTGACTACCAACAGAAATTGTGAATGTGCGATGGCCAATGAAAAAATTGCCCCTTTCAGGATCCTCAGCTTCATAAAGTTATAACAAAATATTCATACAGAACTCCACAAGTAGTCAGACCCAATCAAACGACATAATTTGATCATGTGATCGGTTTGCTAACTTGACTAGCCATAACTAGTTGTAGACCTTCTCACGAACAAAATATATGTTTAAGCAGGAATTATGAACGTTTTCCAAATTTTCATTTAATTATCTCCTTATACTTTTCAGTATCTTCCAAGCAATAATCTTCCACTTTAGGTATTTGGGTTGGTTCATGAAATCCACAACTAGTCAGACCCAATGAAACGCCGTAATTTGATCATGTGACCGGTTTGCTGACTGGTTTCTGACACTTGACTAGCCATGAATAGTTGTGGATATTTGTACCAACTAGTGACATGCTTTAGGTTTTAGCAGGAATCAGCAGGGATGTGTTCTAAACATACTGTAATCAATGGTGTATATGCCTTTAGTCACATGACAACAATTGATGATGATTCGTAACATTTGCTGGAACAATCCTAGTGCTACAGATTGAACTCATCTACCAAATGCAAATTTGAAATCAGCGATATTAAATGAAATGGGAGATTGACCGATTAGATTTGTTTAAAGATGAATTTACAACTAGTCGAACAACCTAATAATTGTAGGCCGTCATTTGATCGTGTGATGGGTTTGCTGACTGGTTTCTGGCACTTCATTGGTTGCGACTAGTTGTGAATCTCCTTACGAACAAAATATATGTTCTAGCAGGAATTGAATTTCTCAAATTTCTAATCCAATGGGATGTTGGTATTCAGTCACGTGACAGGGAACAAAACGGAGCATGTTCAAAATATTTGCTATGAATCGTGAAGAGCTACATAGTGAATTCAATACAAATTCAGGATTAATGACGGAAATTGATCATTTACTATTTAATTATCTACTTAGACTTCTCAGCTTCTTCAATAAATAACATAACAATCTTCACCATTTACACATTTGGATTGGTTCATAAAATCCACAAATAGTCAACTCCAATCAAACGTCGTAATTTGATCGTGTGACCGGTTTGCTGACTGGTTTCTGGCACTTGACTAGCCATGACTAGTTGTGGACCTCATAGACAAATTCACAACTAGTCGAGCAATTCAACTGAAAGACGTAATTTGATCATGTGTTGAGTTTGTAGATTGGTTTCTGACATCTCATTGGTTACGACTAGTTGTGAAACCCAGCGAGCAATGGAAAGAGCATGGAATTACTTACTCCAAGGGATAAAATCCGCAGTGAGGAAATTCGCAGGAGAACTAAAGTGACAGATGTACTAAGCTGAGGCCTGTGGCACAACTGAAATGGAGATGGGCTGGCAATACGGCAAGGCAGGACCACAGGTGGACAGATAGTCTTATCTTAACCATATTTTGCAGGATGGATATTGAAGGAAGGGATATAATAGTAGGTATAGAGGAAGAAGAAGAAGGGTAGGCTGACCGATTTCTGGCATTTCACTGGCCATGCTCACACAAGATCTGTTCCTGCAAGTAATTTCGAAAAACTATTATGTTTGAGCTATTTAAGCTAGAAAGAAATCGAAATGCAAACCGGTTTGCGGTACCCTATGGAGAGATAGAAGCTCAGCACGAAACTAAATATTCGTTTTAATTCGCTTGACTTTGATGCGATACCTGTAGCCAAAGTAACTCGTCCCTCAGTTCTGAGTTACTGTGTATCAGGTTCGGGTATGGCATTCGCTCGGGCAGGTCCCTTACTTCCCATTGGTTTCGGGTACGATACGAGCGGCGAGCGACGAGCGGCAAAGCGGTAGAGCAGCACAGCGCCAAACGACGCCGACTACGATACTGAGCAATTTGTGAATTTACATTGATTTACTTCATTATGGTGTCGCCGCGTTATCTAGCTAAGCTTTTCATATTAAGTAAACAGTTATTTTTTGAAACGCTGTCATGCGGAGTAACGAGGAAGTATGGTGTTCACCACAAAAACAAGAATGAGGAAGTTTATGGAGTATCACCATTTATTTGGTGTTTTAAAAAGTGACGAAACTTGGTTTTTGGAATATACAAGAATGTCAATACAAACTTTCGATTATATACTATGGAAAGTTGTTCTTCGCTTAATGAAGGAAAGGGAGTACCACTCAAAAAAACCCAATAAGATGTAAGCTAGTAGTGATCGGCCATATAATATAACAGGTTATCAGCTTCAGATACCTGGGGGTGGAAATATCAAGAGACAGATAACTATGGCAAGAAACAAAGCAGCAGGCAATGAAAGCAGTGAGAATATCTGTCTTACGGAATAAGCAGCTGTGATAAAGGCAGATACAACAGAGACGAAACAAATAATCAGAACTACAGAAATGAGAACATTCACACTCAGATACAGGATAAGGAACGGGGACACAATTAGGGAGCTAGATGTCCAGGATGTTTTGAGGTAGACGGTAAACAAGAGCATGACGACGCTTATCCTATGGAGAGACCACGTAGGTAGAATGGGTCAAGAAGCTTTGGACGGGGAGCATTGTAGAATGTGACTCCGAGACAGTAGCTATGGAAACTGTAGTCAACGAGATTGCGTCTGGTCACCATCATTTAGGTGTTGAAGGTAGATAACAGTGATATCGAAGAGTTTGTGGAAGAACAAAGCCAAGAACAAGAAGCTTTGAAGGAAAGATTGTTAGAGGAGGAGGAGGTAACAGAGAAGAAACAATCTCCTGACGAAATAAGAGAATTGCTGAAAGCATGGGAAACCGTTGCATCTTACATTGAGAAGTATAACCCAAGTAAGAAAGTGGCTATGCGCGCTGCAAATTCATTTAATGATAATGCTGTGTCGCCTTTTCGCCATATTTTGAAGTGTCGGCAAAACCAAAGGTCTCTGGACAACTTTGTAGTAAAAAATAATTAGGTACGTATGGCAATAATAGTTATGCCGATTTTGTTTTTGTTTTCGATTTTCTGCAAATCGAATTCGCATTCCCGATGGGTTAATTCCGCGGTGGAATAAAATATGAAAATGATTCACTCCCCTTCACAATATGTAACTAATTTTCTTTGGATAAACGATTTACAAGGGTTGGTCAACATAGTCGGGGAACACAAATCAGTGGGTCTCAACATATAAACACCAAGAAGACAAAGTTTATGATGACCAGAAGAGATCTGAATGCGCTTGAAGACTCCGAAATAACATTCAATGCGATGCACATACAAAGGGTGAACAAATTTAAGTATTTGGGAATTTGGGAGTCTGGTTATATGAAAACTGGTCATCGGACTTCGAAATTAAATGCTGCATTGAGCAGGCCTGACAGGCATTCCTGAGATTGAAAAGAGTAGGTACTCACTTGTTCGGACTTCGATATTGAATTGAGAAATGCTTCGTTTGGTCGGTACTTCTTTATGGGATGGAAGGTTGGACCCTCAAAGTAAATGTCATTAACAAATTAGAGGTATTCGAGATGTGGTTATACCGCAGAATAATCAAAATACCTTGGACAGCAAGAGTGACAAATGTAGACGTGCTAGCTTCTGTTAATAAAGAGCGTGAACTGTTCACTCTCATTAAGAATAGGAAAACTGCATACCTAGGGCACGTCATGAGAAACGAAAAATATAAATAGTTGCAGTTGATAATCGAGGGTAAGGTATAAGGTCGGAGAGGAGTAGGTAAGAAAAACTATCTTGGCTGCGAAACACTAGACAATGGACGGGAATGCACAACCTACAAACACTGATTCACACCGCTAGGAATGGAAACGATATGGAAAATGTGGTCGCAAACATCTGTTAATGGATAGCATGGAAATAAGAAGAAACATTTTGTATTTTTTCGGCATGGAACGCATTACACAGCCTCACAAAAAAATAATAAAGTGTAAATCAGTTATGTGCATACTTATGAATTTTTCACCACTGAATCCGAATCCGGGGTCAGAAAAAGGCCTGCACCCCTGAAAATGGCCGCCATAAGGTGTGAAACGTGAATTCTGGGATATGCTCAGGCGAGGTCGATTCATTCCCAAGCCAAAGCCGAATTCGTGGTCAACAAAGTTTAGAACCGACTGGGATTTACTCTCTGAGATCGGAAAATGGACCCTCGGGGGTCGGAAATGGGCCCTCAGAGGCCGGAAAATCGAGATTCGCAGGTCTCGGGATCGCAGCACTCGAATTGTCATGTACTTTCAAACTTTAACAACGCAGACGACGGTGAAATTGTTCTCTGGACCCAGAGGGTGAATTCCAATTGGCTTCGAACTGTTTCAACACCGTCTGCGTTGTTGAAGTTTGGAAGTATATGAAAATCCGAATGCTGCCATCCCGACCTGCGAATCTCGATTTTCCGGCCCCCGAGAGCCCATTTTCTGGACCCAGGGCGTGAATTCCAATGGGCCTCGAATTGTTTCATCGTCGTCTGCGTTGCTAAAGTTTGAAAGTACATGAAAATCCGTGTGTTGCGATCCCGACTTGCGAATCTCGATTTTCCGGCGTCCGATTGACCTCTGGGGCCAATTCCAAGGGTGTAGGCCTTTTTCTGACCTCGGATTCGGATTCAGCGGTGAAGAATACATAAGAACGCACATATCTGATCTACAGATCCGGACTTATTTTTTTGTGGGGCTATGTTATCTTATTTTACATTAATTTATATGATAAAACTGTTTCGCATAACGAGTATTTTGCTTTACGGGTAAGATTGTGGAACGAATTATGTTCGTTAAGCGAGGTTCCACTGTATATAAAGATGTGAGCGATACCGCTCTGTCGCTTGCCGCTCCACCGCTCGCCGCTCGTGTCGCACGCGAGGCCTTACGGCTCTCGTCGGCGACGGGTAAACGACGACACGCACGCGTAGTAGGTACATGAGATGGTCGCTCAGCGCGGGGTGTTGATGTGAGTGGTGAGATGCTTCGAAAGGTAATCGGCCCTCGCGAAACATTTACCGCACATATCACAGTGATAGGGCCGCTCGCCCGTGTGGATGCGCAGGTGTCGCGTGAGGTCGCTCTTGCCGCCGAACGCCCTGCCGCAGAAGAGGCAGACGAACGGCCGCTCGCCCGTGTGCTTCCGCACGTGCAGCTTGAGGTTCTCCTTCGACCTGACGCACTTGCCGCAGAAGGGGCACGCGAACCGTCGCTCGCGCTGCTTCTCCAGCGAGTCGCCGCGCAGGAAGTTGATGAGCGACGATGAGTCGCGCGGGTCGGTAGCGACGCCCGCTCCGCCGCCCCCGCCGCCGCCCGACGAGTGGTGCCCGCGGAACGGGAACGCGACCGAGTCGATGGTGTCGTCCTGCTCGGCCTCGGCCTCGGCCTCGGTCTTCTCCGCGTCCGAGGACGTCCCCTCGGCTGGAAACCACATAGACAGGCTCTATAACCTCGGCTCGGGAAGTTCGATCTCGAACGGACCCAAACGACGCTCAACACGTCTCGTTTCGATCCGTCCCACATTTGGACGCCTAATGGTCTGAACATATCTTGAGCCATTTACAATTTTTAAAGCATAGGACCAAACTACGACCACAATGCTTCTTATAATGGACTTATGTGAACCCGTCGCGGCTTCGCTCCCTACCTCTTCGACAAACACCAGAATATACCAATAGCGTGCTTATACAATAATTAACATGAAATATCTATATATATATATATATATATATATATACCTATATATATATATATATCTATCTATATTTTTGTTTATGATATATATATATATATATATATATATATATATATACCTTTTGTTCTTGCATAATTAACACACAGTTCCTCTTATACATGACAAGCCGTGACCCGTCGGGGCTTCGCTCGCTACTTCTCCGATAAAAAAACTAGAATATACCAACAACATATTTATAGAATAAAAAGCAGTACCCGGCATGCGTTGCAATGCCACGTAAAGTTGAAAAAAAGAAAGATAAATAAAATTATAGATGACACGGTGACAGATAT
The DNA here is from genome assembly GCA_946251905.1 of Cryptocephalus moraei. Taxonomy (NCBI): domain Eukaryota; kingdom Metazoa; phylum Arthropoda; class Insecta; order Coleoptera; family Chrysomelidae; genus Cryptocephalus; species Cryptocephalus moraei. The sequence goes on from OX276454.1 coordinate 17,205,087, forward strand.
TTTTGAAAAATATGGTCAAAACATTAATTTATTTCCGGGCCGTAGTGGAATGCTACTCGTTCTAGGTTTACAGAAAGACTGCGTCTGCGGAATCGCTCTATTTCATTGTGTCGTGCTCGCTGCTGTTGTATTTGATGTGCCCGAAGTGGTTTCATTCTAAGCCTATCTACTTCATAATTATTCACTGTTGAACGCAATTCGGTCATACCAATACGAATGTTATCATTATTTGTTTCTCGCTGGTCGTCAGTGCGATTTGCACGTGAGGCAGCTCGTCACACATTTGATTGACTTTGACGATCTAAGTCAGGTCATCTTCTTCTTGGTATTTTAAAATCAATAAAGATCTCGCGCACTGACAAACTGATGATAGATTTTAATAATCGTCTTAACATTTAGTAATTTGACAACCAACTGCCACTATACTTTCATTTGTTTGATTACAAAACGTACTTTTTTTAGTAGATCCGTTACTTATTATTTATGTTTCTCACCGCTTAAACCTTCCCTGAACTTCCACAAATATTTCAAGATCAAAATTAGCAAAATCGATCATTCTCGAGTTTAAGCGAGACAAACGAACAGCAATTCATTTTTATATATATAGAGATTAACATGAATATATATTTGCGACTAATAGAATTACAATATTACAATTGTTTATCGCATTCTAATTTCCAAGGTTTCCGATCAGCCCAATCACCTTCCGTTAGATTCCTTTTTTCCATTGCTTTGTGAATACCTTCCTTCCAACATGTTCTCGGTCTTCCTTTTCTTTGTCATTCGGGAGGGGTCCAGTGTATGATCTTTTTTGGCCATCTAGTTTCTTCATACGACACACAAGTCTATATCATCTAAGTTTTTTTGAACCTATTGTGTCGTTTATATTGGTATTAATGTTGAGAGTTGTTCCCTAATACTTTCATTCCCGACTCTATCAAGTGGTGTTAGCCTAAAACACCGCCTCCAATAACCCATTTTCATGGCTTGTAGTCTATTCCTTTGTTGTTTTGTTATTTCCCAAGACTTAGACCCATAAGTAACAACACTTTCTACTAATCTCTTATATTCTAATTTTTGTCTCTTGTCCTATTTGTGTACTCCACAGTACAGAATTCAACTGCTTCGTCAGTTGTTTTCCTTGTCCGATCCTGCTTCCTATTTCTGCGTCACTGGTGCCCTGCTTCGTAATTTCCACACCAAGGTACTTATAATAATCTAATCCTCTTTGTCTCTATCCCTCTTTGTAAAATTAGATCTTCACTTAACAAAAGGAGGTTGTCCAAGCTCTCACAGTTGGCCATGATGAGCAGAAGGAAGGAAAAACTTCTACATCTTCACTTGTATTCCCCACTACCACGTATTTGGTTTTATCGATACTTATGGTAAGTCCCCATTTTTGACACGCATCATCGAGCTTCCTTAACACATAATACACATCATCTACGCCTTCTGCCAAAATTACTTGATCATCAGCAAAGTGTAAGGTGAACAGTTTATCATTATCAATATCCAACCCCATACTTCAGCAACTGCGCCTCCAGTAAACTAGCGCAGAATTTAAATATATTTTAAATAGAGTGGGTGCTATTTAACACCCACTTAAGCCAATTAACATAAAACATATCTATATATCTACACCTTTTGTTCCTGTATCATTAACACACTTCAACATTAACATTCTTATAGAAGACTAGCGGTGATCCGATCGCACGACCGTAAACGTCGGCCGTTTATACACAACCATCTCTACGTTTATTTTAGGTGTCAGAAGGTTTCCAATCTGGCGGAAGTCGGGAAATGTAACTCTTAAAACAATTTTCTAGTTATTTCCTAACATTTATAGAGTAAAATTTGAATATTAGAGTCTAATTGGATCGTCACAGTTTATTACTATTGCTAAATTCATTAGAATAGTGACCAATCTTAGCAACATTTTTCAGCGTTTATTATTTTCTTTGCAAAAACTACTGATTTGCTAAAGTTAACATTACTTTTTCCAATGTACTGATAGTGTTGTCTTTCACTAAAAACACTAAAACGTGTCCTCATAATACATTTAAATAGTATAACAATCGATGGAACCCAACCCTCTACCCCTTTTCGGCCATTCTGTTCCTTGAGGTCATTACAGCGAGGCAGCGGAGCTACTTATAAGGGAGACCTATATCGTCGAAGAATTGTGGCCGGAAAATGTCCAGGATTATGTCTGGCATCAGATGTGTCCAAAAACCTTTAAACCTCTAAATGTTTCAATATTATTGTTTGACAAATGTAAAGGAACGATTCATAGTCTACTGGTGATTCTTGAAGCGAAACTTATAATGTTAGTTTACTCCGAGAGAAGCGAATGAAAAAAAAGTGACAGAAAAATGCGACCGACACCGCTTAGCGACACCATAGCGAGATTGGAAGTTCTCTTACTCTTTCTCTCTTTGCGAATTGGTTCCCGGCAGGTAAGAAATTAAAAGGTAGTACTTAGTGCCTCTTATCTATGTACAAATTGGTTCCTGGGATTTTTCGTTTACCTGACATTATCGGAGGAGGCGAGGAACCACACAGGTTTTCCCTTGCCCCTTCAATTGCTTTTCAGGTTTTCCCTTGCCCTTTCCAATTGCCTATTTTCCACAACATTAAAAAAATATTACAAAAAAAAGCTACAATAGTTTTTAGTAAAGCTCAGGTAATTTAAAACGCTGGGAACCAATTTACACTTACAGGTCAGGTAAACCAAAAACTGCGGGAACCAATTGGTATGTTATTTTTGACCCCGATTAACTTGGGAACCAACTTACGTGTTCTCTCGGTCAGTAGGTACTTTATATTCTTATGAGGAGAGGAGGATGGCAAGTTGTGGTGTAACTTCATTATATTTTCAAGAAGAGTGGAAGCACAGGAAATCGGTGTATAAAGAACGGTTCATTAAATATTTGAGTGGGAGAGAGGGGGGGGGTAAGTTGGTATTCGAGTTGCTTATAATGCGAATTTTCAAGAAGAGGAGAAGTAGGGGAAATCGGTGAATGAAGAACGGTTCATTAAATGTTTGAGTGGGAGAGAGCGAGAGGGGTAAGTTGGTCTTTGAGTTTGAATGGAAAAAAGTGACAGTAAAATGCGACCGACCGACCGACATCGTAGAGAGAATGGAATTTCTATCACTTTTCTTCTATTCGCTCCTCTTCGACAAAACTAATGTAACAAGCTTCGCTTCTGTCGGTAACCCCTCGAGTTACACTTTTTTTTTAATTAGCACTTACCTTGTTTTGGTCAGTCCAGATTTCCTTGAAAACCAAAAATTCTCTTAAAATTGAATAAAAATTGAATAAAATGAAAAATATCTTGGAATGGAGTTGTAATTTTGTTAACCCGGGTGATGAGCGAAAGGGGTCGGTGATATTTTCTGAATTTGTCGTATATCTAGTTTTTCAAGGGATCCTCCCGATGGCCCCCGGAAGGGTGTTACTGTTCCCACTGTACTAGCCCATTTTCGAGCCCTTCGGCCGGTGCCCTACCTGCGATATCGTCGGCGATGCTCTCCTTCTTGACGACGATCGGCCCGCCGCCCTCCTCCTCGACGATGATCGTCTCGTTCGAGCTGGAGACGAGGTCGTTCCCGTCCGGGGCGCTCCTCGAGTTCTCGTCCTCGGCGGGCGCGAACCTCGCCTCCTTCGGCACCTCGCCGCCCTTCCCCTGGAGCTTCTCGAGCGCGTGGTTGAGGCGGTGCTTCTTGAACGACTTGAGGTACCGGAACTGCATGCCGCACACGTCGCACGAGAAGAGCTTGTCGGCGGGCAGCCTCGCCCTGTGATTCTGCTCGCGGTGCTTCACGTAGGCCGACCTGTACCTGTAGCTCTGGCCGCACTGCTCGCAGACGAACGGCTTGTCCAGCGAGCTGATCGAGCCGATGTGCTGCATCGCTGTGGGAACGTGATAGGGCCATTTTCGAGTGCAATTTTGGAAATTTCGATTTTCTTGAAAATTAGGATTTATAACCTTCCTCAAAATTCACCCTGTGTCGAAGCGGGCTTTCACCCTAGGGGTGAAAGCTACCCCTTCTTAGGGGATGAAACATTTTTTAATCAAAATAGACTCGGAAATCGAGAAATTAACCAATTCTAAGCAATTTTTGTACTATAAGTAGACGTCTCAAAATCACACCCATCAACTGAAACAAGTATCGATGTTTAAATAGGAACCGATATATTTACTAGGACAACTTTCGAGTCCCGAGCTGCTTAGAAAGAAGCAGCTTCAGCTACGCTCTGCTTAGAAAGAAGCAGAGTGTAGCTGAAGATGAGTCCTAGGGACTCGAAACATGCCCTAGTAAATATATTGGTTCCTATTTAAACATCGATACGTGTTTCATTTGATGGGCATGATTTTGAGACGTCTACTTATATTTCATCTCCCCATCTTCGAGTATAAACTTCTTCCGAATGAATTTTTGTACTATAAAGCTTTTTTTGTAAAGTTGATACTTTCCGAGTTATTTACGATTGAAATTGTACATTTTTCATTGAATAAACGCAGTCGGTCTCTCGAATTATTTAAAAAGTTTTCATTTTATCGAAAAAATTATAGAGAAGAAAAATGTAGCTAAGAAAAAAAATCTGAGATTCGTTTTTCAATGACTTCTGTAAACCGAATACGAATCGAGTTATTGGTCGTTGAAGAACGGCTATTTTTCGAGCCCTAAATTTGGAACTTTCAACCTTAAATAACTTGGAAATGGTGAAGTTTTTGGTGAAATCTCAAGAGACCTTTTTTAAAGCACTAAAAAAACCTTTCAAATGAGTGCTGGTAAAGCAATTAATGTGTTTTGAATAAAAATTGACTGAGTTATTACAAAAATAAAGTCATTTTATTTTTTTTGAAAAAATTTAACAATTGGACCCTCGGCATTACCTCCCTAATTGAAATTAATCGTAACCCACTTGCAATTTACTTTATGTGGGTATTATTGATATGATTCAAGTGATTTGACCGGTTTGGAATGCTTATTTAAGCAATATAATGTTTACTTTTATTTTGCAAATATGTATTTACAAATTTTACAATTGCATTTTTTTAAGTCTCGGAGCAAGCATTTTGGAGTATAGGGCATGTGCAAAAAAACCTACAATTTTCATCGAAAAACATTTTACGTATCATGAATATTGTTTTTGGTTTATTTAAAAAAAGGATTTTTTTTTTCAAAATTACAATGCAATTTTTACTTTGATAATTTATTATTTTTTCTAAAATAAGCATTCCAAACCAGTCAAATCACTTGAATCATATTAATAATACCCAAATAAAATAAACTGCAAGTGGGTTACGATTAATTTCAATGCTGAGGGTTTTATTGTTAAATGTTTTAAAAAAACTTTATTTATTTAGTGACTTTATATTTGTTATAACTTAATCAATCAATTAATCAAACTTTGTCAATATTTTTAAAAGTACCTTTCCCAGCGCTCATTTGAAAGGTTTTTTTAAAAAAAGGTACTTTAAAAAATGTCTTGAGATTTCAGCAAAAATTTCACTATTTCCATTTAGAGAAGTTATTAAAAACAGAATTTGTTTGTTTTTTTATTAGCTACATTTGTTTATAAGAATTTTTTTTTGTTAAAATGAAAACTTTTGAAAACTACTTGAAAAGTAATTCGTAAAAAACAGTTAATAAACGTGCTTTTCTTAATGAAAAAGGTACAATTTCAATTGTGAATAACTCGGAAAGTATCAACTTTACAAAAAAAACTTTATAGAACAATAATTGCTTAGAATTGGCCAATTTACCGATTTCCGAGTCTACTTCAATTAAAAAATGTTTTATCCCCTAGAATAGGGGCTTCCACCCTTAGAATAAAAGCCCGCTTAGGCACAGGGTAGACATTGAAGTAGAGGGTAAGAAGAGCTTTCATCTAAATTTTTGTGAAAATCGGTGTTAATTCCCAAAAATGCACAGTAATACGGTATTTTACCGTTGATAACTGGACTATAAGGATTTATGGGATGGTGGGATGTTAGAGATGATTATGGACAGACTTGAATTGGATCAACCAATTTGGATTGGATTAACCAATGTCGGTGGAATCAACCATTATGGATTGGATCGACCAATTTGGATTGAGCAACCAATTTGGATTGGATCAGCCAATCAGGATTCTTTTGCCACCAGATTACCAGATTTTGCCACCATCAATTATGTACTGAAAACAAACTTTTGTAGTGTTTATGTACTTCAAACAACACCCAACTAATTTGAAAATCTCCAGCTGATGGTAAGGAAAGGATTATAAGCTACCAAATCGTTTTTCGAAAACTACAGTTCACCAAGAAATCTCTTTTTAATTTTCTGATCACAAAGACGAGTCCTGTTATTTGGTGAAGAAACATTTAAATATAGGGCGGAGGTATCATTTTAGGAAAATTTAATATTTCAAAAATTTGTCTCATTCATTTTTAACGAATATAAGTATATAACGAAATAAAAGTTGTCTATATCGTTTTTGTCATATTTCCAAAAATCTGATACCTAAGGAAAATTCAATACAAATTTCAAAAAATTGTATATCTCGTAAAATACTTACTAATTTTAATATTACTAATTTTAATTTTTAGAAAGCTTTTCTTTACTCTTTGATCTTCTTGAATATACAATATTAAAAAAAATCATTTTTGGGAAATTACGTATATTACAAAAAAAAGCTATTATAACTTTTCTCAATGGGGTGCCAGTACCTAGTACTATTGTTTGAAATCAGTAATTTAAACATTAAATATAGTTAATGTTTTCTAAAGTTCAATATTTCAAAAAAATTATTACCAACACAACGCATTTCTCTATCACTTGGTGCCAAAAATATTAAAATCAGGCAATGTGGATTTTGTTTTTGAAAAATTCAATAATTCTTGAACCCATATCTCGGAAAACACACTGTTTACGAAGAAATTTGTTCTATTTGGTGCGAAAACTTAAACTCTTTGAATTCTTGAACATCTTTGGACTGTTCATATTCAAAAGTTTTAGCCTGCTGTCAGAGTGAAGCTATTGATTCACTTCATTTAAACTTTAATTACAATTTTAAACTGGGTTACCCTGGACTACCAACATTGCAACCTTAATCTCTTAATCGCTCGATTGGATCTATTAATTAGGATCCGTTACAATATTTCAACATCTTTGAACTGAGCTTTTTTGAATCTTTGAACATGGTTGGACTGTTCACATTCAAAACTTATAATCTACCGCCAGAGTGAATCTACTACTCAGGATTCGTTTCTACTTTAACTCCAACTTTAAGCTGGGGTACTCTCGACTACCAACATTGTAATCGTCTAACTCTTAACCGCTGGACTGAATCTATTAATTAGGATCCGTTACAATATTTCAACATCTTTGAACTGAACTTTTTTGAATCTTTGAAAATGTTAGACTGTTCACATTCAAAACTTATAATCTACCGCCAGAGTGAATCTATTGCTTAGGAGTCGTTTCAACTTTAACTCCAACTTTAACCTGGGTTATTCTGGACTACGAACATTGTAATCGTCTGACTCTTAACCGCTGGATTGGATCTATTAATTAGGATCCGTTACAATATTTTAACATCGTCGAACTGAACTTTTTTAAATCTTTGAACATGTTTGGACTGTTCACATTCAAAACTTATAATCTACTGTCAGAGTGAATCTATTGCTCGGGATTCGTTTCGACTTTAACTCCAATTTTAAGCCGGGTTGCTCTGGACTACCAACATTGTAATCTTGTAACTCTTAACCGTTGGATCGAATATTATTTCATCGTCTTTGGACTAAACTGTCTTTAACTGTTAATATTCAGAACCACTAACCGTTAACTGTACGACTGAATTTATTGATTTTGATTCGATTCAACGCCCCAACATTAACTAGGTCGTCTTGAACTACCTATATTGTAGTTTTCTAACTCCTTACCGTCGGATCGAATCTAACGATTAGGATCCGTTAACTAATTTAATCGTTAACCCTCTAACAACTCCCAAATGACCCTTCAGCCTTAACGTCCCTTCTCACCTGTGTGTTGCTCCAAGAGCCACAGGGACGGGAACGCCGCCATGCACGAGGAGCAGCGGAACAGCTCCTCTCCCAGCAGGGCAGGATGCATGAGCCCGACCTCCAGCAGGGACGTCGAGAGCGACGGGAACGGCAGTGCGAAGGGCGTCGAGGACCTGCTGCTCTGCGTGCTCGACGGCCTGTCCGGGACAGGGGAACCGACGCACCTGTCCACCTCCATCGCTATCTAGAGGCAGAATAACCCACGGTTTACATGGAGGTATCTAGATGTCGAGTCGAGTTCAATTTTGATACGGAATCGACAAAGGGTCAAAGTGGATATAGAATTATTAGTGATGAGGTTGTCGAGTTGTGGACATCAAAAATTATGTTCATTGGAAACATAGCTTTCTTATCGCAGGTCTCGCTCGGAGCGCTGAGAGGTATGAACGCTGAAAAAACGAACGACCGTAACGACCCGAACGACCTTGAATGTATATAGTTATAGATTCAAATCTGCGCCCCCTTCTCCCTCACACACACACGCGCTCCACTACCATATATATTATACCGCATGGTACACGCAGGTACGTGCATATTATTAATACCTATATCCTCTTAGAAACCTATACGGTTTGCTCTAGGATTGTAGGCACGTAGACAGGTGCTCTCTTGTTATCCACATAAGACAAATTAAGTATTTTCTTTGGTATTAATAAATTTACAATTACGTCATGCATTTTTCACAGATTTATTCGATCCATTAGTAGTGCAGTGCTTTAAGAAAGCTATGCTTCCCCTCTTGGTCAATCCCCGAGTGCCTAGGTCATTTTTCTGTAATATATGCACTCGTTATATGCACCACAACCAAGAAGTTTAGGAATTATGTAAAATAATTGAAATTCAAAGTCCTTATGCACCTTAACGTATGACTTCTGTATTAACCATAATCACTAAAAATGGTTTCACATTATACATACCAAGTCATTAACTTCAAGCTTTATGTTGTCTTGTTAATTTTGAATGATTGGAACCTATAGTAAATCCATCGAGAAGAAAACTTCCATGAAACACAAAAGTCGAAATTCAAAGCGCGCGACCAGCTAGCGAATAAGTACAGGATCGCATTAAGAATGATCGCCTTGACTATAACTTATTTTTACTAAGATTTTACTAAGGATGTTCATTTCTTTCTTTTCTGTATACATTTAAATAATGGTTTTCTCCCCGCAGCTTAAGTATGTTCCAGGTCTCTTCTTGGGAAGCGAGCAGGGAAGGTGTCTTTCCATAATTGCAATAGATCGCAGAAATATGTTTATACAAATTTATATCAAAAACCTGAATAACAATAGCGATACGTTAAAATAAACTATCAACTAAAAGTCCACTATCACCGTCAACAACTTACCTGAACGCTTGTAAACAGACAACCATAGATCAGATCAGACAACTAAACTTGTTAATTTTACTGAACCGACTCCGTACATCAACAATTCCCGCCAAAAGTTTTATGACATTTCCACCAATAGCAAACGACGTGTATTAGGTGTTGTCTAACTTTACTACCTTTTCTCGTTTCGTGGATGTTTTCTTCTCAGTGGATTTACCATAATAACTGGAGTGAGGTACACCACCTCAGTCAATATAAAAAATACCTGAAGTCATCCGTTAATATGTATTACAACTACGAATTTTAGTTATTTAGTATAATTCTTGAATTTCTTGATTAATATGCATATAACTGGATTTTTGATTTCGATAGTAGTAAGGTGAACATGTAATTCAAAAAGAACGTCTAATAAAGAAGGTTAATGAATTAAAATGAGGTTGAACACAGTAATGGAGTAGACTTTTCGAACCTTTCTTTGAAATTGATTTCCATTATCTTTGAGATTTTTTGGAAGATGAAATAGGACTTGTTTCGGATCTCTAGGGCTCATCATCAGCTGAAATGGTAAAGAAGGGTAGATTCGATGAAGGAGAAGACTACAAAAATGATTTAAATTCACTTCGAAGACGTGAAATTGCTTACGTGTTGTACAATAATGCAAACATAGTACAACGTACAAAATTATTTTAAGGCTTCGCATAGCAATCTTTATTAATAGCAGAGATACTGTGGGTTAAATGGACAAAGTGTGCGATTTTATATTTTATTTAAAAAATTTTTTACAAAATATTTTGAAATTATATTTAAAAAGTAGCCAAATTTAAAAAAAAATCTGCCATCAAAGCTAGACGTAGGGGTTTTGTTATAGGTTTGTATGAAAAGTTATATAGGTATCTTCCTAAAATGTGTACTTTCTGAAATAGTGAAATTAAAAAAAATCAACCTTTTCCAATTTTTCAATGTCTGGCACCAAAAGATAAAGAACGGCTTTATGACTCTTTATGACTAGAAAAGCACAAATATATTTTTTTAGAAAATGTGTATTTATGAATTTTTAAGTAATTGAACTTTCCAAAAGAAAAATCAAACATGTTCGATTTTAAAATTTCTGGATCCAAATGATACAGAACGTATCAGAACTTTATGATGAGAAACGTTAAAACATATTTTTTCAGAAAATGTATAGTATGAAAATATGAAGTTCTGAAATGAATTTTCCAAAATGAACGTTTTTAAATTTCCTGTAATTTAGCCTAACCTAAAGTAATTAAATTATAGAGAAAGGGGTTCCGATGAGAAAAGTTAAAACAGATTTTTTACTAAATTGTACATTTTTCGAGATAAGAATTTTTGAAATATTTAGTCTTCAAATAAAATCAACCTTGTCCCTTGTTTACATTTCTGGTTTTAAAAGACAAAAAACAGTTTTATGACGAGAAAAGGCATTATCGATTTTTCATGAAATTTGTATTTTCCGTGATAGAAATTTTTGAAGTATTGAATTTTCCAAAAGGAAACTCAACCACAATTTTCTGGCAACAAACAATAAATAACGACTTTACAAGAAATATTCGAATAGTTTTTTTTTCAGAAAATGTATATCTGCCAAGACATGAATTTTTAAAGTAGTGAACTTTCCAAAAAAACATTTTTAAATTTTTGATAATACAACCTGAACAAATTATAGTGAAAGGCGTTTTGGTGAGAAAAGTTAAAACAGAATTCATACCGAATTCTAAATTTTTCAAGATAAGATTTTTTGAAATATTAAATTTTCAAAACTATTAACTTTGTCCAAGTTTCAAATTTCTCGTGACGAATAGTAGAGAAAAGCGCTTTAATGAGTAACATTAAAATAGGTTCAACACCAATTAAATCACATTATTTTTGTAAAATACGTAGTTTTCAAGATAGATTCTTTTAAATATTGGATTTTCCAAAAAAAAATTTGTTCGACTTTTAAAATTCTGATATCAAATAGCACGAAACAGCTTTCCGATAAGAGAAGCGTCTGCAATAAAAGAAATAGCAGGCACTTTAAATGATTTCAATTTTTCTTTTTAATTTTAATTAATCTTATTCCTTTCGTTACTTTTATAAAAAAATAAAGAATTAGAGCGAAATTTTGAAAATGAGTTGTATTTTTTGCCAACAACTTGCGATCTGGTTAAAATTTGTTCGTTCCAAGATGGAACGCTAATGCACAACTTTGTCCATTTAACCAGCATCGCATTTTTCCATTAACGAAGATAGCCATGTTAACGCTACATGAAAAAATCACCCTGTATAGAAAAGTATTACAATACGCAACATTTAAACTCGTGAGCAATAAAATTTTAATAACCTGAATAAAGTGCGTCAGAATTATGTACTGAAGATGGGACATCGGAAGTTCAAAACGTGTACTATTTTGATTATCCCAGGATTCAGTTCCCTATAAGGTTTATAAAATATATCTGAGTGGCGTTTTGATAACACACTTTAAGCCTTCTTTGATTCCGAATCACCCACATCCTCCTTATTTACCTCGTTATATGGGATATGGGTCTGCTGTTTTACGTTATTTTCAATTAATTATTATTTTGTCTCCGGAGCGAATCGAATAGAATAATCGATCAAACGAAACAATAAAATTCAACAGAGAGATATTTCTATATTTATTAAGTTTTGTTACTACATCAGCGATACCCACTGGAGATATTTTGTCAATTCTAAGAGTTAAACCTAAAGAGAATCTTACAAAATAAACGCTAAACGTATGTGTTAATAGTTGATTTTTTTGCACAAGCAAAACAATTACCCTAAAAAAGGTCAGATTCGATCCGAAACTAACATCACAAAATTAAATTAATAAAAAAAAAGAGAAAACAGACAAATTTCATAATGAGGATGTGTATATATCATCACAGACTATCACAGATTACATCTGCAATTCTTTATTAACATTAGATAACGTGTTCTCCGTACATAATTCTACTACTAGTGCTAGACATACAGTTTCGATCGAAGTTAGGAATAATATTTCGATTAGACGGTAATGGGAAAAAATAAACTCAAACAATTAACAACGGAATTAGTAACTTAATGTTTCGTTTAATCAGCAGCAATAAATATTTAATTACCTCTCTTTCCGCAGTTGCGTACCTTAACTGTAAGACATTTATTTTTTCGCATGCGTCCAATTGTACGTTTCAGGACTTCCTCGAGCGCCGCATGATTTGAAATGTTACTCCTTACTTCTGCATGTTATTTGTGAAGCGATAATTTATTTTATATGGAAACCATCCCGTTTCTCGATGTAATTCTCTCAGTTCTTCTCTCTCACTTTTACAGTCGTTCTTACCGCTAAATCGTGACACGAGCAATATTTTTATATATTTCCCTTGTATTAAAAGCGTCGTCATTAAATTTACTCACATTCTCGCAAATTACAATGTACGTATCACATTACTTTAAGTACAATAACAGACGTTAAGACGAATTGAAGTGTTTGCTGCGAGCAGAGCAGCGGGTTTTGAAAGGCGACGGAAGAGCGGGAACGAGTAATTTGAAATGGTGATTTTTGTTTGAGGCGTCGATAAGGTGAATTCGACTGTTGGAACAGGTCAAATAATTTTATTTTGCACGTTAATCGAAATTTATCATTTCTCACTTTACGATGATTTTAAGCACTTATCAACCCTTTGTAAATGCTCGATGACTTTTCTTCGCTCGCCTTACAATCGCCGAGCTCGTGTGTGTGTGTGTCGGTTTTTCATTTCTTTCATTTTTGCCAGTCGATTAGAGGCACTCGTACGATAGAATACATACCTAAATGTGTCTGACAAATGACAAGAGAACCGGTACAAAGATCGCGGGAACGGATCAATGAAAGTCGACTCGTATATCCTCGTTCCCTGACTAATGCCGAAAAAGTGCTTGGGTTATCATAAATATTGTGAAAGAAGCTGCGATCTTCATTGGACCGTCACCGTTTCGTGTTAGATACGCCTTGAATATAGTTCTTCTAAGGTAAAGAACGCCGAGAAAGTTACGAATTGATGCAGTTTCGAGTGGTAATCCGTGATACGCTCTCCGGCGTTCTTTACCGGATCTATGGAGATAGTTTTCCGGGTAAAGCGCGATGTCAGACGAGTCACTCTGAAATTTGGCCGATCCAAACTGAATTTTGAATCTAATATCGCGCTTTTCCGCGTTATGTTTAGGGTTCATCTTTCTCTGTTATAAGCGACTGGATTTACCCAAGTCGAGTCTTTGGGCTTGCACGCCCCGTGTGCTGTCTTATCATATCAGAACGAAATCTCCAACTTACTACATAATTATTCTACTTGATCTAATATGTACAATATATATTTCTCTATTAAAAATATCATAAATATACTCTCTTAGGTAGGAAACAAAATAGTAGTAAACTTATTACTAAGGCGTCTAGGTGCTGATACAAAATAAATATCCGGTTCGTACGAGTTTACGTAGAGTGTGAAGCTGCACTTGGAGCTAAATCATGATATGTTTCACTCGTATTGCGTTGTTGTACAAAATGGGAAATACTGTTTAAAATGTATGAGAAACAAACACAACTATCTAATTGTTTCCTGCGAGGGGATTTCAACTCAATACTTCTGCTGTAAAATAGGCTCAAGTACTTAGCATACTGATTACTTGAGCCTATCCGCGCTCACAATCGCTTTAAACATTATCCAATTGTTTTCTGCGAGGGGATTTCAACTTATACTCCATATGCTGTAATATAGGCTCAAGTACTCAGCATACTGATTACTTGAGCCTATCTGCGCTCACAATCGCTTTAAACATGATTACCCAATTTTTCTTGCGAGGGGGATTTCAAATTAATACTCCTGTTGGAAGATAGGTACTCAGCATACTGTAAGTATGCTAAATGTAACTAACCCACCATACTGATTACTTGAGCCTATCTGTGCTCACAATCGCATTAAACATGATTACCCAATTTTTTCTGCGAGGGGGATTTCAAATTAATACTCCTGTTGTAAGATACTCAGTATACTGTAAGTATGCTAACTGTAAGTAGCTCAGCGTACTTATTATTTGAGCCTATCTGCGCTCACAATTGCTTTAAACATGATTATCTTATTGTTCACAGCACACTGATTACTTGAGCTTATCTGCGCTCACAATCGCTTTAAACATGATTATCTAATTTATTCCTGCGAGGGGGGGATTTCAAATTAAACGCCTGTTGTAAGATACTCAGCATACTGTAAGTATGTTAAATGTAAGTAACTCAGCATACTGATTACTTGAGAATATCTACGCTCACAATCGCATTAAACATGATTATCCAATTGTTTCCTGCGAGGGGATTTCAACTCAATACTCCTTCTGCTGTAAGATAGGCTCAAGTACTCAGCATACTGATTACTTGAACCTATCTGCGCTCACAATCGCATTAAACATGATTACCCAATTTTTCCTGCGAGGGGGATTTCAAATTAATACTCCTGTTGTAAGATACTCAGTATACTGTAAGTATGCTAACTGTAAGTAGCTCAGCATACTGATTATTTGAGCCTATCTGCGCTCACAATCGCTTTAAACATAAATACCCAATTTTTTCCTGCGAGGGGGATTTCAAAGTAGTACTCCTTCTGCTGTAAGATAGGCTCAAATACTCAGCATACTGATTACTTGAGCCTATCTGCGTTCACAGTCGCTTTAAACATGATTATCTAACTTTTTCCTGCGAGGGGAATTTCAACTTAATACTCCTTCTGCTGCAAGATAGGCTTAAGTATTCAGCATACTGAGTACTTGAGTACTCCAGTCAAAACTAATTACCCGCAGCTTATTTTGCCTCCGAAATTACATTGGGGTGACACGTTATGGGTCTGCTAACATAATTTTGTCCCCTCTGTTGACTCTATCATTCCTCCTGCGGAGATTGTACTATAGATATTGGACACTCTAAGATTGTAATGATTTTTAACCTGACCGTATTGCATTAGGACCTTCTCTAATTTTACCCAATGCTTGAATTCGGATCATCCATGCAATTTCTACAGAAAACCACAACTAACCAATGAAATGCCACGAAACCAGTCAGCAAACTGATCACACGATCAAATTATGACATTTAGATGGTACCGACTAGTCGTGGGGTTTTGTAGAGAGAAAGCCCTGCGATTATTTCAATTTTACAACAGGGTCAGATTTAATTGTATTTAATTTAAATTTACGGTAAGTGTGTAGGACGCAGCTTGTTGTCTTGAAATCTCTAATTCTGAATTTGCGTTTAACAGTGGGTTCTGTGGTGCAACAAGCTACGACAGACGATTAGAATTTTAGAAAAAATGCAATTTCATAACTGTTTTTGATTATTTGACAAAAGACGTAGGGAGTAACTTGTAATCATAGAAGTTTTAACCACACATGTTTCTCTACGTTATATTTGAGTTCTGTTATTATTTTGAGTTTCTGTGGTAACAAACTACAACTTAAGTTTCGTGCTTCGAAATTTTGACAACTTTCCCTTGTTCGACCCAAAAAGTAAATTTTAGAACTTTAATATGAAACTGGCAGGGTTGGTCAATAAGACCGTTGGCCGAGTTTCAGCTAGATAAACCCCACAGATTTTAAAATATTCAGATGCTTTAGAAACATAGAAAACAGTTTTTCAATAATTTATAACTTGGACAGTAAGTGCTCTATGAATGAAAGTTTTACGCTTTTGGAGTTAGTCAATCATTCTCTTTCATTTGACATCGAAAAATCGAAAATTTAGTTTTGGTCAGATTTTAAATAAATCGCAAGGGATTAATCCTTCCTATTTTGGCCCCCAAAGTGAATTTTTCCAATTTTAGTAAGAAACTTGCAGGATTGGTCAATAAGACAATTGATTGTAAGACATTTTTCTAAGTTTCAGCTCGCTAGGCCCAACAGTTTTTGAGAGATAGAGATTTTTTCCAAAAACAGAAAACAGTTTCGGAGAGTAAATTATGAAAGAAATTCTTGCACTTTTGAAATTAGTTTATTTGCTACCAAAAAACAAAAAAAATCTAAATTTGGATTATCGCACAAAATTTCGAAAATTAGATTATTAAATACTTCGGGTCTATTGATTTCATAATGAATACAAAAATTCAGAATTAGAGGCACTTGGAATCAATGATAACACATTTTTTGTGGATAATGAATATATAATTAGAAACAATGTTAAACAGAAAAGACTACTCCAGGAGATAACTGGAATATATCTTAATATTTTCTAAAACTTGAAATAACCAAAAACTTGTAGGGTTAAACGAGAAAATAATCAAAATTGTCCTAAATGTAGTACGTGGATAGGAAACCCAAAAATAAATAACTTTCTAATATTAACATGTTTCGAAATTTTAAACAATAACCAAACTGTTGTAATTATTTTTTAAAAAAATTTGACTGGTAAACCGATCAATAGGAACAAAATCATAAACGTCAATTTACATTATGTTCAAAGCAAAAACTGTTCATGATTAAATTTCCGAAAATTGAACGATAAAATAAATTCTCACATGATGTGCACTTTAACCGTGACGCAGTATATCAATAGAGAACATGGACGTTTTGCTGATATGCTTTCATTTAGCAACGAATTGATGTCCTATGGCGCATTTAATTGAGATTTTTCATTTCGTAATCCTTAGTAATTTCCACAATGGAAATACATCATTTTTCCAAAGGGTTAGCTGGGCTACCTAAGATCTTTAGGAAAGAATGTTTATGATCACTCTTAAACATTTTTCATCAATCATTCCTATAATATGAGGAGTCATAGTCCCTTAGATGACCAACATGAATATTAAATCTGATGAAGTAACACTATAATCGTGAGCTTAACAGAAGGATTAGTGTTTTAAGTGCCAGCAGTTTGGAAAGAATAATTAAACGAATTAATTACTGAGTAATAAAGTATTTTCTTGTAAACATCTATTTAAATCGGTAATTAGGTAACGTAATTTTAACTTTTTACGATCGAAACCATAGCAACATTGTCGTTTTAAGATTATGATCGCATCTGTCCTTTTTTTTTTTTCGATTGGCTGACTTTTTAGAACTCTTCGGTCCGTTAAACGGCGAACTCTCACGAAAATCGAAAAACATAAGAGGCACCTTAAAAATTACTTAAAATGCAACGACACGGTCCGTTTGGGCCGGCGTCCTATCTCGCGGATTTCTAACGAGTCCGCCGAGGTTGTTCTAGGAATGATTACTTGCGAATATATCAATTTTGCGGAGTTTTCTAGTTCCGAGAACTCGCAGAAGGCGCTTTGTTAAAAAGATCGAAACGGTGAACAATTACGATCGTAGATTGCATTTTTAAGGTTCGTTACGCGGTTTTCGGGTAAAAAACGAGACGGGCCCGTTCGATGTCCTAATTGGAATTTTGAAATTTGGCCGAGAGCCTCGTTCGATCCCACCGGACTTTTACGTCACGCCGATTACGCTGAGATATTTTTCTCTGATGCGTTCATCGTGTTTCATGTGACGCCACGTTCAGCGTGACAATGGTGAATGTGTTTAGCACGTAACGACATAACATAGGGAAAGAAGTTTCATAAACGTTACATTGATTTTAATCACAACAGGCCTCTGGGTTTCCAGCACAATGTGTCACCACATGTCCCACTCACATATTACAACCAAATTTACTTTCTCTCATATCAGTCGAAGCCCCCATTTATAAATCTGAGAAATGCATTAAATTTTATACTAATCATTATGACAAAAGGTCTCTGGGTTTCCAGTCCAAAGTGTCACCACATTCCCCACTAACACGGAGAACCCAAATTTAGCCTCCTTAGTGAGTGTTAAAGCCCCCTTCATAGAACTGGCTAATGCCACAGACGTTACATTGATTTAAATGACAAAAAGGTCTCTAAGTTTTCAGCCCAACGTGTCACCACATTCCCCACTAAAAAGAGAACCCAAATTTAGCCTCTCTAATGAGTGTTGAAGCCCCCAGTATAAACCTGGCTAATGCCACAGACGTTACATTCATTTCAAAGACTAATGGTCTCTGGCCATTCAGCCCAACGCGTGTCATCATATGCCCCATTAACACGGAGAACCCAAATTTAGACTCTTTAATGAGTGTCGAAGCCCCCATTATAAACCTGACTAATGCCGGAGACGTTACTTTGATTTAAATGACAAAAAGGTTTCCAAATTTTCAGCCCAACCTGTCACCACATCCCCACTAACACGGAAAACCCATATTTAGCCTCCCTAATGAGTGTTGAAGTCCCCATCATAAACCTGGCTAATGCCACAGACATATTTTCAGCCCAACGTGTCACCATATTTCCCACTAACACGAAGAACCAAAAGGCCTCTCTAATAAGTGTTGAAGCCCCCATTATAAACCTGACAAATGCCATAAACGTCACATTGCTTTAAGTGATAGAAGGTTTCTGGGTTTTCAGCCCAACGTGTCATCACATACCCCACTAACCCGGAGAACCCAACTTTTTCCTCTCTAATGAGTGTTGAAGCCCCCATTATAAACCTGGTTAATGCCACAGACATGGCTTTGATTTAAAATACTAAAAGTTTTCTAAATTTTCAGCCCAACGTGTCACCATATTTCCCACTAACACGGAGAACCCAAAGTTAGACTCTTTAATGAGTGTCGAAGCTCACATTATTAACCTGACTAATGCCACAGACGTTACTTTGATTTAAATGACAAAAAAGTTTCCAAATTTTCAGCCCAACGTGTCACCACATTCCCCACTAACACGGAGAAGCCAAATTTAGCCTCCCTAGTGAGTGTTGAAGCCGCCATTATAAACCTGGCTAATGCCATAGACGTTACTTTGATTTAACTGACAAAAAAGGTTTCCAAATTTTCAGCCCAACGTGTTACCACATTCCCCACTAATACGGAGAACCCATATTTAGCATTTCTAATGAGTGTCGAAGCCCCCATTATAAAACTAGCAAATGCCATAAACGTTACATTGATTTAAGTGATAAAATGGCTCTGGGTTTTCAGCCCAACGTGTCACCACATTCTCCACTAACACGGAGAACCCAAATTTAGACTCACTAATGAGTGTTGAAGCCCCCAGTATAAACCTGGCTAATGCCACAGACGTTACATTGATTTAAATGACGAAAGGTCTCTAGGAATTCAGCCCAACGTGTCACCATATGCCCCACTAACACGGGAAACCCAAATTTAGCCTCTCTAGTGAGTGTTCAAACCCCCATTATAAACCTGACTAATGCCGGAGACGTTACTTTGATTGAAATGATAAAAAAGTTTCTAAATTTTCAGCCCAACGTGTCACCACATTCCCCACTAACACGGAGAACCCAAATTTAGACTCTCTAATGAGTGTTGAAGCCCCCATTATAAACCTGGCTAATGCCACAGGCGTTACATTGATATAAATGACAAGAGGTCTCTGGGAATTCAGCCCAACGTGTCACCATATGCCCCACTAACACGGAGAACCCAAATTTAGCCTCTCTGGTGACTGTTAAAGCACCCATTATAAACGTGGCTAATGCTACAGACGTTACTTTGATTTAAACGACAAAAAGGTTTCCAAATTTTCAGCCCAACGTGTCACCACATTCCCCACTAACCAGGAGAACCCAAATTTAGCCTCTCTAATGAGTGTCGAATTCCCCATTATAAACCTGGCTAATGCCATAGACGTTATATTGATTTAAATGACAAAAGGTCTCTGGGAATTCAGCCCAACGTGTCACCATATGCCCCACTAACACGGAGAACCCAAATTTAGCCTCTTTAATGAGTGTCGAAGCCCACATTATAAACCTGGCTGATGCCACAGACGTTACATTGATTTAAATGACAAACAGGTTTGTAGGTTTTCAGCCTAACGTGTTACCACACCACATTCCCCAATAAAACGGAGTACTACCCAAAATTACGTTCTCTAATAATTGTCGAAGCCCCCATTTATAAACCTGGCAAATGCTATAAACATTACATTGATTTAAATGACGAAAGGTCTCTAGGTTTCCAGCCCAACGTGTCAGCACATACCCACTAACACATCGTACCCAAATTTACTTTTTCTAATATTTGTCGAAGCCCCCATTTATAAACCTAACGAATCCCATGAACGTTACATAGATTTAAATGACCAAAGGTCTGGGTTCCCAGGCCAACATGTCACCACATACCCCACTAAAACGGAGTACCCCAAATTACTTCCTGTAATAATTGTCGAAACCCCCATTTATAAACCTGCATGGCAAATGCCATAAACGTAACATTCATTTAAGTGATAAAAGCCTCTGGGTTTTCAGCCCAACGTGTCACCACATGCCCCACTAACACAAAGAACCAAAATTTACCTTTTCTGATAATTTTCGAAGCCCCCAAATAATTCGCTTATAATTAAACAATTTCGATTCAATAACCTCACTTGTCAAATACAGACCTCGACGTAAACCTTACGAATCGGACATCTACTGCATGCAAATATATTAAAGTAAATCTCTGATATACCTCGTAACATAACTTTCAAAGAATAATTGTATGTATGTAGTATGTATAAATATCAATATCTCTGGAACTATTTGTATGTGATTATTGCTATGTATATATATTTTGTATATATATATTTATTATGGTAAATAACGACCTGTAAACAAAGTAAAAAAGGAACATATGAAACTGCAGGGGATCGTTTGTGGCAGGTGATGCTGTACAAATATCTGGTCATTATTAGTAATCGTTCGCGGAAAGAAAAACAAAACCACCTGTACCACTGTTACCTGCGTTGTAATACTGCAAAGGTATCCGGGAAAGCAGCCCTCTAGAAGAAACCCTTCAAATATCTGAAAAGCCTGTAGTGAATCCAGTGGCGTTTAGTAATTCACTGCTAAACTGTTCTAAAGTAAACGAGAGGCACTAATTAGGGAAAGTGCTAGAAAAGTAAATGGCCCAAATGGAAACTAAAATATCGTAGTACAAAAGTCAGCGTGTTTTTTTTTTATTGTAACTATGTAAATGGACACTTCGGCCATAAGGAAGCTTAAAGGAAGCTTAAAGCAGTAATTAGTGAAAATGCTTGCGTCAAATGTGGAAGAAAATTTCCCTTACTAGCACTCTAGAAGATGTCTTAATATACATAACAAGACAAATGAATTTTCCACATTTTCTATTGCCGTTTGATCAACTCCAGTAATGAATTAAAAAAGATTCTCATTAATAATATCGAAGAGAAGCAGAATACACTAATTACAAAAACACTTCGTATGGAAACGTAATATTAAAACAGTACTTTAAAACGCTCCCTTCACATGAGAAAGAAAACATTATTTTTCACCAAAGACGACCAATTTACGAACGCTAATGAAATATATGTTGCCTCGCTCTTTGATATTTACTGACTCAATTTGATAGGGATACAATTTAGACTTAAAAAAAGTTGGAGGAAGGTAGGCCGTAAGTATTAAAGTGCCGTGAAATGTTTGTTTCAAAAGCACAACCCTAAATTGCCCTTAAGAAGAGAAACAACCTCTGAAATTTTTACTCCATAAAATTGTTTAAAAGAAATGAAATATGTTAAGTACTGAAAAAACTTACTTCAGATGGGAGCGAAATGTTTGAAAAGCAGAGCAATGATTTATTTTCAGTTGGGATACACTCCAGTAATAATAAAAGTAAAAAGAAAGCAACCTTCAGACACTAATCACCGAGATTACTGAAAAATGTCTGTTTCAAATCAGAACGCAGACATGAAAACACTGTGTCGACGATCAGTTTAAGTAATCACTTCTTTAAGATATGAACTAGTTCAAATTAGTGAATTAGGTGAAGTAATCTGTCAGCCAAAAAATTGAAGTTCAACACACCTAAATACATTAACCAGTTCTGCAAAAGTTGCTTCTGATTAAAACGTTATTATTTCATTAAGCATTCAATACTGATTGACTAATTTACTGGTGCAATATTTATAAGGACATAAGTCAGACGTGAAAGAAGATTCATACACTGACAGTACTGAAAAATCTTCGCTTTACAAGAGCAAGGAAACTGACGGTAAGTTTAACAATCAGTTTGTATGGCAAAATTGTTGTAATTGCTTTTGAAGGAAACGAAAATTTAGAACTGTTTTGAAACACTGCAGACTGAACACATTTTCCGTTGCTTTTTGATAGTTACCTACTCATGACAATCCTTCAGTTAAGAAATGTAAATTAAGAAAAGTTGAATACATTCACTTCTGAAATTAAAACAAAATGCTTCGGGTCGAAACAATATTTTTATGTTATTAGTCATTAAAATTAATAACTTTTACTGATAAACCACAATTGTATTGATATTTAATAAACACGTGTAAAGAACAGAACTGGCACATTAATTAATTAGGTACTGGAAGTATTGAAAAACGTTGGCTTTAAATAATAAAGAAAAGATAAATTCACCCACGACCGGTTCACCTAGTTTACATAATTTGTACAACAGGAAAATAGTTGCTTCCATGGGAAAAAATTAAATCGCTTTAAAGGAAATCAAAAATAATTGCAGATTAACCATACTAAATTGAATGACACAAATAACTGAAAAAGGTCTGCTTCAACTGAGGAAGAAAACAAGAAGTAGTTATGACACTAAAGGAATTGACATACTTTTGAGTTCCAACTTTGATAATTTTTCAGGGAAATACTTCAACCATCAAATACGTTTAAGGGAAGCAGAACTTAGACTCAGATTGTTCAGAATACAGAAAAATATTTCACACGCAATGAAATCATTAAGGTACCCTACAGCTAACTAATTTGGTGAACATGTTGCCTTGCTCTCCGTTGACAAAATTTGTTGCTTCTGATGGAAACACACACTCCAAGCGAAGCTACTTAAAAGAGTAACGATTGGAGCAGATTGAATAGATTGTACCATTCTTGTATATATCCATCAAATGTATCAGATACAGCAACACATCAGTGAATGAATTTATTGCTGAAAACATTGCTTGAGACAAACGATATTGAGATACAATTAAATACTTTCTTATGGAAGGAATTGGAGATTGACGAATTTAACGAAATTTGGGTGAGAATTTTAAATAGAACTTGTTTGAAATAAATTTCCATCGACTATTTGTTTACTTTTTGATTCAGCCATACAAGACTTTAGGGAAAGCAGAACTTATATTGTTCAGAATACCGAAAAATATTTTTAACGAAATGAAATCATAAAGGTACTCTAAAGGAAATAAATCTGGTGAACATGTTGCCTTGCTATCCGTTGACAAAATTTGTTGCTTCTGATGGAAACAAAACCTCGAGGTGAAGCTACTTTAACGAAGAGCAACAGATTTTAGCAGATCAAACAGATTTTACCATTCTTCTATGTACCTAGTAAAGTCATCAGATAAAGCAACAGTGAGTGAATTTATTGCCCAAAAAACTGCTTTAGACTTAGACAAACCATATATAGACACAATTAAATACTTTCTTATGGAAGGAATTGGAGGTTGACGAATTTAACGAAATTTTGGTGTGAACTTTAAATAGAACTAGCTTGAAATATATTCCCAGCGACTGTCTGTTTAGATTTCGATATCATCAGTACAAGTAATAACTGCTGATTGGCGATGGACGTAAAAACATTTACGACCCGGAGTAACTCACCATTATTAATCCGAGAGAACGGCCGTTCGGCTACACGAAGTGTTCATGTTTCATTCATAAGGCGCCCGAGAAGAATTAAGTAAAGGTACGGTAACGTCACTTATCATAGCGTAGGTTATAGTTTAGCTCGTTATGCTCACGTGTATAGACGCGAAGCAATAAATTCTGATTGGATCTTAGAGACTTGGAGAAAAATGCCTCCGCTTTTATAGTTACAACGAAATAGTAATTATTCCGTTCTATTCCACAAAACCTTTCACCGAGTTGACGGTAACAATAAATTGGGATGCGGCTTTTCAGTTCAGATATTTGAAGGTTTCGTTCCAGCGCCCGTTCGGTCTATGGAATGACAATTTAAAATGGACTCTAAATAAAACTACATACCATCGACGTTCGCAGGCGTGGTTTGAGGCAAATCTCGCAAAATCCTATCACCGTTTTTTTTTTAAAAAAAGCTGATTGATATGTCAGTTGAGAAGTATTCGATTCCGTAAGAGGATTTTACGAGATTTCGTTAGGATATCTATCGATATGGAAAATTATACCGAAATAAAGTTGTTTCATTTTGTGACGATCAACTTCAAATCAAGAAATTAACCAGATTAACACCCTAAATTAATTTATTGCCAATAGTTATCCCAGGGTCACACTGTTCAAAATAAAATCCTCGCCACAAACCACGCTGAACGTTCGATCTTAAATTATTAAAAAAAGATCGGTGTGGTCAGGTGTTCTCACCTTTTACTCTATCCACTAGTAATTCAAATACCATTAAATAAAGTAAAGATTTTATCACAGCTTTCAAACATGTCATAAACAAACAAATATTCAGTTTATAGCAAAATAATAATAATACAAAAATTAAAACAACAAATAGAAATTCGATCACCTGACCAGAGTAATCACTGATTGCTTCAACGCAACTACGAGACGCCTAAAGTTGACAGGTCAGCTTCGAAGTTTCGTAATAGTGGACGTATCGCAGGAGAGAAAACCGTTTTGGCACTTTCCTTAAGTACGAAGTGTTTAAGTACGAATCTCTGGACTGTGAGTGATGATTTTTCGGGCCGAAATGGCCTTAAAGGTTACGGATAATCTGCAAAGCGCGTTTTCCATTACGACACGTCCGATTCAGGAAACTCGGTCCTTCAACCCTAGGCTCCACGATGGACCCTTTGATCAAATAATTGCTACGCTTAACTAGTATTGCTTTAGGAAAGTATTCTCGGTATTGACGGAAGGGTCCATTATAAGATGACGCTCGATATGCTGATAATAACAGAAGTCCGGTGTGTGTGTGTGTGTGTGTGTGTAGGTGTATATATGTATGTGTAAGTGTAACGCGGAGGAAGAAAGTAGGAAATCAACGTCAAATGGATCCAATTTATCAGGATTCAAAGTTGCATTTTAAATGTAACCACTTTTTACCAAACGTAATTCTATAAAATGTGTCTAATTCATGATTTTCCTTAGGAACAGTTTAAACAAAAATTTTGGTGTTGCGTTTTTTGGTTGATATTGCCCTAAAACCTTAGAAAGGTTTAAACCCACAAAAAACTGCCAATAGAATTAAATTTTATGACAGATTTAAATTGGGTTCACCCATGCCAATCCATTATTACACAAGGTGTCCCAGAATTGGGTGCCATAAGTTGTACGGGAAATTCCTTGCCCAAAATAAAGACAAAAGGCATAACCAATATATATCCTGAAATGTAATGTTTTTCAGCTACAGGATGTTGGAATTTCCAAAAAGATATTTTATTTATCCTGTAATTTCGACATTTCGACTGTTTAAGTTATTTTAATGCTATTTGGTAAGCTTATGTGAATGAATAAATCGCTACAAATTTTGGACTAGTTTCGCCCTTTCGAAGAAAAAAAATTTAATACGCCACTGCCTTTTCTATTTTCATTCGTAATTCTTGTTACTTTACAAGTTTATAATAAACAAATATCAATCATTGGGAAACTTATCTTAACAGACAAATTTCTCTTAGCGTTGAATATTAAGCAGCTAGAACAATAACAAAACATCCACATGCCAAAATGCTATATTGTTCTTTCATCTAGTTTTGTTTAATGCACATAGTACCTAGTGCCAACAGTAGACAGCAATAGGAAGCAAATTTCAATTAGCAAAACCTGTAATCACTACCCTTCTGCAAAAAAGGAATCCAAGAAGAGGCAAAGAATATTTAGGCATCCTACTGAATACATAATGTAGCCCAATTGTACGCGCTTACAAGGGCGTACCCAACGAGGTAGCTGCTTCTTTCTTCCCAGAAAGGAAAAATCAGGTGGCTTTTGATTCTGACAGCATATAGTAGCGTTGCGAGACTTTCAGAATTTAAGATAGTTCCAAACCGATCTAGAATAGCCCACTTGTAGACTTTTGTCAACTGTAAGAAGTAAAGCTTCTCTCAACCCCTTTCAATCATTTCTAAGAACTAAAATAAGTTGCACATTCAGTTCAAGTACGACCTTATCAATTACCAAACTTGAACTTAGTGTTTGGATGTTAATAGAAGTTTTGAAAGTCAAATGTTCAGATTCTAAACTCGTGCTACAGTAATATAATTTAGTTCGCAGATGCATCGTTTCATTTTATCTCTTTCAAAACCTGATTTTCAGAAAAATGTAACTTAAATTTAAGTTATATTACTTAAATTTAACTTAAATTATATGTGGGATGCCCCTAAGATACAAATATGATTAGGTATCTATAATGTGATATTCTGCAATATCTTTTCAACAAACTTTATACGTGAAAATATCTGGGACTTTGTCTTACTAAGACCATTAATGAAAGTAATTTTGTCTTGTGAACTGTAGACCATTTAAGTGGAGAATTGTTTGATTATAAATAGTTGCTTGTTGCTTCCCTAATTATTTGTAAAAAGACGTGTTTGTGAAGTTGCAGAAGATCAAAGAAACCTGCTTTTATTGATAATATGGTTGGTATTTTACTATTTCCCTTCAAAATTGGTCAATGAAAAATTATATTTGCTTAATTTCAGTCACCCTTCATATTTCATTATTTACTAAATGATCATTTTATCGCTTATAAATGATTTCAAATTTCCCAAAAAGTGTATTCAACATAGTAAAATCAACGATGTGAAGTTGTTTTATGCTGGTTCATGGTTGAAATGTGTATAAGTAAAGTTTGACACTAACACCAATAAGGTACTTCTTATCCCAAAGGGCAACTGTGCACGCTTAGATGTCGAAAGTGGAAATATTACTGCAGCACATACTCTACACCTGCAATATCTTTCCATAAAGGACGACTTACCCCAACATGCAACCAAACATGCTTAGATGTCAAATGTTCAAGTTACTATAGCATGCGCAGTTACCTTTTGGTATAAGATATATATGGTTAAATATTTAAATTTATTAGTAGTGTTATGAATAGATTGAATGAATACTACATAAATAAAGTCTCTTTAGGAACTTCAATTTTGAAACAATTGAGTATCTAACAGTTTCTTGAATCTTCCTTCTTTACATTTAGAAAAGTTCCAATTTTAAACCAATATTAATTATAATCACTGGATCCTTGAATCGAAACTGAATACAGTTTAGAACTAGTTTAGTAATAATTAATATTTCTCAATTAAGTTATTGTTAATTGTGATATCCCTTAATAAGGCTTTATAATCTGTGTCGGTGTGACTTTACAATTCCACATGGTAAAAAATACCATAAGTGTGCATAACTGAAGTTTGGCACTAACACCATTAAGGTAATTCTTATCCAAAACTGCAACTGCCCACCCTTAGATGTAGAAATATTACTGCAGCACATACTCTACATCAGCAATTTTCTTTTTGTAAGGACGAGTTATACTAATGTGCAACTGCGCATGCTTAGATGTTAAAATGAGGTTAACCTTATTACAGCAGGGCATGCTGTAGGTACCACTGCAATATTGAAGTAATGTGAAATTAAGTAAAAAAAGTTTTGTAGGTAATTGGAGTGGAATTAAGTTCATCAAAAGTAATTAACTTTAAAGGGCACTGGCTAACACAACAAAGATAATCCATAACCTAAATACCAATAACGTAATAAAGGAGACCAATTAACCGAAAACGTTCCAATACTGGAAGGAATTAGACAAGTAGACCACTCGAAAGACCACCGAAAAGATGGAGAGATAGTTGTCAATTTACCTCTCAGGAAAAGATGCAGAGGCAACATCAGGATTAACATATTGACAGATCTCCAAGAAGTAGAAGAAGGGAATAATTACAATGTAGCTAATTACCATAGGAATTGGTACTCTCATGTAAAACGAATTCAAGAATCTCGCCTACCTCGAAGAGCACTAAATTATGGATCAAAAGTAAGGTACCAGTCGCGGAATTAGATTCATCATTAGACTTGTTGGTAAGACTTTGCGTTTTATTTCTCTTAAGATTCCATCACCCGATTCAATTTAAAGCGGTTTTAGGTTTTAGAGGTACGGGGGAAGGATGATACCTCGAACATCATTTGAAATATTCTTTTCAAATGAAAATCACTCGAAGAGAAAAACTCAAATTTCTTTGTGACCGTTTAAAACCGCCCTTAAAGTTGACCTATTTTACGTACTATTTTCAGATAAAATTTGACCAAAATAAGAGAAAACTCAAAATTCTGTTACTAGACCAATGTAGAATGATCCTTTATCTCTTAACTGAATCCAATTTCGTTTTGATACGATAATACACTACCCTAGGATCATGTCTCCCCTAAACCCTTACAATCTCTAGAAAGCTCGCTGTAAAGTGCTTCCATCGTATGTATTTGGGAATTTAAACTTATAGAGAAAATTAACTTAGTCCTAGCTAGTTAAAAAGTAGTGGAAGGATGAATTAGAGTCACGCCTACCGCTACCTCGTCCTTGTCTCTTATCCCGCAGCAACGCCGGGTGATGCACTCTTAAGATCATTAGTCTCACGAGAAGTGGATTTTGGGTATAGATTCAGATTCGCTCGTTAAATGTGTTTCTAAATAGGGTCTGTGCGCAGAAGGTTGAGTTCCAAGTACGAGAGTGCACAGGGACCAATTACTCTAGATAGGATAATATGATCTCCTACTTTCTTCCATTGCGGAGTGTTATGATGTGTGAACGAGCGGGTGTATGTGTGAGATGTGTGATGCTAAAATTATATAACAACACTGATAGACGCTAAGAAGTATTACTGAGGGCTGTCCTCTTCGGTGTCGAGGGGGCTCGGCGAGAGGAACTTGCGAACGTACTTCGGGAAGTGAGTCTTTTCGTGCGCCTTGAGTATCGTCGAGCGCGAGAACGTCTTACCGCACAGGGCGCACCTGAAGGGCCGCTCGCCGGTGTGGACGCGGCAGTGGTCCTTCATGTGGTGCCTCAGCTTGAACGCCTTGCCGCAGAACTCGCACTTGAACGGTCTGTCGCCCGTGTGGACCGGCAGGTGCGTGATCAGCGAGCTGACGTCCGGGAAGGACTTGCCGCAGAACTTGCAGAGGACGACGCCGCTCGAGCCGCCGCCGCCGCACGCGGCCGCCGCCTCGCCGAAGTCCATCTCCATCGGCGTCGTCGGCGGCTGGTCCGTCGGGTCGGGCGGCTCGTAGGGGATCGCCGAGAGCCGCCCCGCGAAGTCCATGCAGGCCATCGCGTCCGGCATGACGGAGAACGTCGACGGGTGCGGCTGCAGCTCGCGGTACTTGAGCGTCTCGAGGCTGTGGGAGAGGATGTGCCGCGTCAGCTTGCTCTGGTGCGGGAACGAGCTGCCGCAGTACATGCACGGGTAGAGGCGAGGCGAGTCCTCCTCCCTCGCACTGTTCTCCGCTTCCTGCAACCAAACAACAAACATCAACTTCTTAGGCTCTTTTCGCTTCGTGTTAGTAAATACGACGCGGGGCGACGACGCTCCGTCTAAAGAAGTTGACGCTCATTCGTTTGGCTGTAGGAGGTAAAGATGTGCCATCAGTAACAGTAAGGAAACAGTTTAGACGACTCTTTACACCGCACGTCTTATTACTACCTTAACATTTACTCGGGTAACGGGGAACACTTTACATCTTTAAGCCAAAATGATTGTCAACTTCTTGACGGCACAGTGTCCTTTCTACATAGACAAGTCCTTTACATAAATTTACACATTTTACATAGATAGTATCCGTCTCAATATAACATACAGTACGGCTCACGTTAGTAGATATACTAGGCGGGTTGAGCGATACATAACCTAGGTTGAGGTCAAGGTCCTAGGCTCGAATCCTAGTTTCGCTAGATATATTACATTGAAGTATCTAAAAAATATTTCGTGTAATACATAATATTGTCTCTTTTCCTCAGGTCGCAGCTACGATAGGTCTCTAACGCCACTGTACCATGGGTGGGGTACGATCTATCCACAGCTACTCGTTTCGCCACTGTACAATAGGCTAACTGTTAACGCTAACTGTTAACATTTGCTAAAATTTGCCGCCAGGTGCTCACCTGTCCCCGCCACAGTGTTCCGTGCTTCAAAGACTGTTCCGTGCTTTGGCCCGAACAACCCTAGAGAAGCAAATGGGAGGCCCGGAGGAGTCTACATGGGGGCCAATTAGTGGGGGAGGAGCCCACTGCTGTCGCGTGGGACTCCGGTCGTACGCCACCAAAATAGTGAGGTTATGTATCGCTGAACCTGCCTAGTATATCTATTCACGTTGACAGGCACATAGGCAGTCGTTTGTACACTTGACGCCTGCGCGCGTATATCGCCGGTGCCTACGAAGAGTATAACTCTGAAAAACGCGGCGAAGAGTTTAACTTTCAATAAACGCGGCGAAAACTCTTATTTATAATTGTATGTCAGAGAAAAGTATAACTCTTAATAATGCGTCAGCGAATAGAATTACTCTTTGACGTGTGTCAGCGAATATATTTTTGTTACAAGTACCTAAAATACAGTTTTTGCGGACGAATCGTTGCTGTTTCCGGACGAGGTGATAGACGTATAAAAAGTTGGCGACCCGAATCTAGCGGCCGGCAAAACAAAATACTAGGTAATTTGTGTCTTTTTTGTGCCTTTTTTGTACCGCAAGAAAGAATTTTGTAGCTCTCACTATCGATGAGCTACAAAAAAATCTGCCAGCTTAAACTTAACCCAGCGACCATTGCGATAGCGTGCGAGTGGATTTACAAAAAAAAATATTTTCAGTTAGAAATTTGTGTCTTGAAGAATACTAAACGGAGATGGGGTCAGAATTTTAATTTGGTCAATTTTTGGCCAAGTTGGCTCAAGTGGGCTAGATGGGGTTGCGAATCGGCCAAGATGTGGAAGAAATGTGCTTTTCTGTCTCCGATTCGTTTTGAAATGAAATTTGGAGAACATAGTCCTATTTTCAAATTGGTCAATTTTCGGCCGAATTGGCTAATGGACAAAACGTGTCGTCCAGAATTCAAGAACCCGCGGCTCTAGTGGAAAATGTTGCATCTCGGAATCTTTTGGTGTTCTGAGGCCTCGGCAACGGCCTAGACCCTGGACACAAAGGCCCAAGAGCCCTCCCAAGACCCAAGACCCCTCCGATGAGTTCCAGTCTAAATAACGACTCTTCAGTGCCGGCCGCTGTAGTTACAAATTCGAGAACCCACGACTTTAGTTGAAAATGTTACATCTTGGAATCTTTTGGTGTTCTGGGGCCTCGATGATGGCCTGGAACCTGGACACAAAAGCCGACGGGACGCCCCAAGACCCCTCCGGCCAACTTCAGTCAAAATACCGACACTCAAGTGCTGGCCGCTGTGGTTACAATTTCGAGAACCCCCGACTTTAGTGGAAAATGTCGCATCTTGGAATCTTTTGGTGTTCTGTGGGCCTGGTAATGGCCCAGACTCTCGACCCAAAGGCCCAGGGGAAGCCAGTTCCAGTCAAAATACCGACACTCCAATGCCGGCCGCCGTAGTTACAAATTCGACGGGTTCTTCAATTCTGGACGACACGTTTTGTCCATTAGCCAATTCGGCCGAAAATTGACCAATTTGAAAATAGGACTATGTTCTCTAAATTTCATTCCAAAACGAATCGCACTTCATTCACATCTTGGCCGATTCGCAACCCCATCTGGCCCACTTGGTCAAAAATTGGCCAAATTAAAATTCTGACCCCATCTCCTTTTAGTATTCTTCAAGACACAAATTTCTAACTGAAAATCTGTTTTTTTTTGTCAATCCACTCGCACGCTATCGCAATGGCCGCTGGGTTAAGTTTAAGCTGGCAGATTTTTTTGTAGCTCGTCGATGGTGAGAGCTACAAAATTCTTTCTTGCGGTACAAAACATGCACAAAAAAGACACAAATTACCTGGTATTATATGTTTTGCAGGCCGCTAGATGCGGGTCGCCAACATTTTATACGTAGGTGATAGCCCAATCTGGAATAGCAGGTGAGTCCGCAAAAACTTTTTAAGTACGTATTACATTTTTTTGTTAAAGCTCCCAAAAACACATTAAACCTCTTATTATGTATCCAGTATGATTAGTGTGAACAGAGCAATTACTTTTCGACAATAGTGAGCTTCGGATTTTAGTTACCATGCCATCACAGTAACCAGATTGTTAAATGTAAACACATTGCAATATTGCAATTGTATTATAATTGCATTGTCAACAGCACAAATAACTTAAGCTGTAGGTACTGTATATTATACATGCCATTACTACAATGCCCATAATTCAGAAAGCGCAGTCAACAATGGAATATAGAATACTTACATCGTCCTTGTCATAAAATAATGTTACCTATCACTACTTTTTTGGCATTCTTCAATTATGGATTATTAATGAGTAAAGGCCTAACAGTTTAAGATTCAAACGTTACATATAATATGAGCTTTATTCTCTCCTTAATAAAAGTACTAAATATTACTATCATATGCAGTACAATCGTAGTCCGACGTGATCTAACAAGTCATATTGAGTGGAAACCATAAAATACACAAAGTGCACATACAGTACATATCTGGTTTATCTTTGTAGTTTTACACATGCATTATTTCATATTAAAAATGTTCGTGTTGTAATAATGGTTTAAAATGATCATTGCTCTCTCAAGCAAGGCATCTCCAGTGCTCTACATCGTTACTTAGTGTAATGCCTTGTAGGCCTTAGTACCTTCTGAAGTCATTTTAAAACACACTTGGCTTAATTAAATTTATTCTGCTAAAATTAAACAAACTTTAAAAATATTTTTTGGTACCTTGTAAAATTTTTGCTAACAAATTTAATGCAGATTAATTTAAAATAAATACAAGTTTGTTTTTTCAGTTACCAGTTGAAAATTGACAAACACTATAAGATCTGCCAAAAAACCAGCTCCTTTCACGGTAATTGCTTACTGTTATTAGTTTAATTAAAATTAGTTTCTATTAACTGTTTAATAACACAAACATGATTACACCAACATGTCCTATGTCGACAAAATAAAATTTGCTGCATCTTAAAAACCACCTTGTACAATTCAATGAAAACTTATTAAGTATGTAGGTATGACCATTGCGATCTTATGTTTTAGTTTTAACGCAATTTTTCAATTCACAACTACGAATAATTACAAATTCTTAAGAAATTCACTAAACTTCAATTTTCGTTAAGGTTTGGTGGGAGTTCAATCAAAACAGTGACACGTCTTCATCTTATTAACTCATCAAAGTTCAGAGATATAATCTATTTTGTACTTGGATGCACATTAACGATCAAATAAAAAATTTACTGAAACTGCTAAATGACCGATATTTTATCAAAATATCTTGTAAGTTGCGGTTTGTTAACTTTTGGAGTTAAAGAAATTTTTCGAAAGTACGCAAACGCGGAAAATTTTCAACAAAATTGGAAAACGAACGTAGAAACGCAGAAACTAATGCAAATTTCAGGAAATTTCAAAGGCAAAATTTCAGAATTTTCAAGAAAAATATTAAAATTTTGACTGAAATAAAAAATTAAAATCCAACCAAACCTAACAAGATTTATTGTACGAAGTTGAAATTTAAAAGTAGTCGTTGAATTTATTTTACAAATCTACACCGATTTCCAATTATAACAAAATTTATCTATTAAGTATACCAAAAAATACACCAACCTACATCTAAACACCTACAAACTTTCGACATAAGTTCATCACATTTTTTCCTAATATCGTAATAAACGTTTAACAAAAACGGCTTTTTATAAATGTGTATCAATTAGGATCAGGCAACGACCAGAAATTGATATAAATCCATATTAAATTATTCGATTATTAGTCGATTAATAATTATTTTGTACGGTTACATTTTTAATTTGCGTGAATACTAAAATCGAAGGGACGGATACCCTCGCCGAGAATTCGATTAATTAATAACGTCATCGAGATCATCAAAAGTACGGAAACGGATGGACGATAATTGGTGATTTTCGGAAAGTCCAGAGGAGGGAAACTATTCAAGCATCAAAGTTATTGACCGAGAGGCACGACTTCGTGAATATTGACCTCGATTCTTAAATCAGCGCGTTTTTTACAACACGCAACATTGTTTATTATTACTTCATAAACATGCATTTCATTATGCGTTCGCTTTAATAATTGAAATATCAGCATTTGCGTTTATTTAATAAATAAGTGTAGTGCATGTTGTTATTAAAAACACTTGCGTAATGAAACAAATGAAATATCTAAGTTATTTACTGCAAAACAGAAGAACCCATATTATACGGTGTATCCAAAAAGTCAATCGACGAAAAAAAACCACAATTATCAAAATGGAGGTTTTGAACTACCTTCTAAAAGGCACATTGATGAATTTTCAAACTTGGCACACTGAACCGTTTGAATAGACAATGTTCTATTATTAAGATCATTTTTATATGACACCTACTGTTATTTTATATCACAAAAGTATTATTTTCTTCCACTTTTGTCATCAAATTTCGTTGACAAATTCAAAGTTCTCTTGTCTGTTGTTAGTGGGATGTTTTCAAGAAAAATTGATTTAAATTTCCAGCAAGCGCTTCAAAAAACTTATTAATCCAAGCTACATACTGAAAAATTACAGTTTTGACAGCAAAATGTTCTACAGGTATCTGAAAGTTTTAAATGATAGGGGGGACCTATAAGAAGATCACTGTATGGCCATAAACAGCTAGAACGTCCCAGTTTTTTATAAACAATGGGTTAAAGTGTGAAAATAGATTTTTTCCTTATAGAATTTTCCGGTTGCATTTTAGAGAAAAGTGGTCAACAGGAAAATTGCAGAGAATAAAAAGACGGTTAATTTGGTTTATTACAAATTAAAATCGCTAAATAAACAATTGAGTTATTAGCAAAAAACCATCAATTTTTCATTATTTTATAAATGTTAATAACTTTTGCAATAATAGTGATAAGTGAAATGTAATACCCGGATTGTGAAGCCTTTAGGGGTCTTTATAAGTGTGCAAAAGTTCAGCCAGATCGGGTTATTAGTTTACGAGATATCTTATTTGTTTATCCCAGAGAGTCAATGTTTAAACAATTGAGCTTGCCCAGGCTGCAATCCTACAGATATTTAATAAGGTGGAATAGTTTCCTTGAATGCCGAACTATAAGTTAAGTTTGAAAACTAACTCATTTTTAATGAAATTGTTATTAAAAAAATCATTTTAAAAAGGGGCTAATTTTTTTTGCTTATAAACAAATTGAATAACTTTTTTGTCTATTGTTAAACACGTTTTTAATAAATTGCATTGTAAAGGTGGTAAAAAAACCACCTTTCATTTTTCCGGGAATTTTCCGGGAATTGAATTTTCCGGGATTTTCCAATTTTCCACGGCGATGAAAATATGTTAGATGTTAATATTTCGTCGAGTTACCCCAGAATAAAAAAATAAGGTTCTACGTTGCCTAGAAGCCGAGATATAGAAAAAAAATTTAGCGCGTCCAATTTGAAGTTTTGGTATCAAAACGACCTGCTATCCCCTCCACTACGACATTGTAGACTTGAGCGAAAAACCTTAACTCTAAAGGGCTATAACTTTTTTCAAGGTGCATAGAT
Source organism: Cryptocephalus moraei (assembly GCA_946251905.1). Classification (NCBI taxonomy): domain Eukaryota; kingdom Metazoa; phylum Arthropoda; class Insecta; order Coleoptera; family Chrysomelidae; genus Cryptocephalus; species Cryptocephalus moraei. The sequence continues at coordinate 17,241,150 of OX276454.1, forward strand.
ATTAAACCTATAAATCCTATATTAACATTTAGAACTTTATGTAAAACTGGTGAAAATTCGGCTCTTAATATTTATAAATAATGAAGATATGATTTATTTTTAAAATGTTGCTATCTCGGCTTCTATTGGCCGTAGAACCTTTTTTTTAAATGAAAGGGTGTTTTTACCACCTTTTCAATGCAATTTATTAAAAACGTGTGTGACAATAGACAAAAAAGTTATTCAATATGTTTATCAGGGGGGGCAAAAAATCAGCCCCTTTTTAAAATGATTTTTTTAACAACAATTTCATTAAAAATGAGTTGGTTTTTAAACTTATCTTATAGTTCGGCATTCAAGGAAACCTTATTCCATTCCACCTTATTAAATATCTGTAGGACTGCAGCCTGGGCAAGCTCAATTGTTTAAACATTGAGTCTCTGGAATAAACAAATAAGATATCTCGTAAACTAATAACCTGATCTGGCTGAAATGTTGCACACTTATAAAGACCCCTAAAGGTTTCACGATTCGGGTATTGCATTTCACTTATCACAATTATTGCAAAAGTTATTAACATTTATAAAATAATGAAAAATTGATGGTTTCTTGCTAATAGCTCAATTGTTTATTTATCGATTTTGATTTATAAAAAACCAAATTAACCGTCTTTTTATTCTCTACAACTTTTCTGTTAACCACTTTCCTCTAAAATGGAACCGGAAAATTCTATGAGGAAAAAATCGATTTTCACCTTAACCCATTGTTTATAAAAAAACAGGGACATTCTAGCTGTATATGGTCATACAGTGATCTTCCTATAGGTCCCCCCTACCATTTAAAACTTTCAGATATCTGTAGAACATTAAATCAATTTTTTTTTGTAGTCTGGCCTATATTGTTCATGATGAAGTTAACGTTGATAAAATATACCAAACGGATCATTGTAGCAACGTCACATAAATAATGAAAAAATTCTAATAGAAATCGTTTAATTATTAAACTAGTATGTAAAGACTGGCTTGAAGGTATCCTAATGTTTTAGAATCTTCTGGTTGAAAATTGTTTATGAAGAAAACTTATATCATTTCGATTTCAAATTAGTTCAGGCGATGCTACGTCGAGATTTTCTAACTAATGTCTAATTTGCCATTTAGATGTAATACCAAAAAATTTAAATACAGACTTTAAATATTTTGTCCTATGATGTCCTAAAATCGGCCCATTTTTCAGTTAGAACGTAGCAAAACAAAAAATGACTCGTTAATCAGTTACAACGTAATCAATTGTTTCACTATATAGTTATGATTATGACATTTATGACGTAGTCAAAGCGACTAGATTGCTTCAGTTAACCGGTTCGTACATAATCAAGTGACTAAATTACATTGGTTAATTAGATATAGTGTAATCAAGTCACTCATCATTTGGGATCCGATTGAGTGACTAATTTGCTCCCTTCTTGAGTTAGATCTGACTAGATTGCTTCACTCTATAGATAGTCCGATAAAAATTTCCAAAGTGAGGTAATTTTTAAGTCTACACGAAAACCTTTTACATTTATGTTTTCGACCCTCAGGATTCCGAATCTGCAAAAATTTTTGACCTCAATTCAGGGGAAAAGGGTCAAATCTCAAAAAAAAGGGCGAAAATCAAGTTTTTCACCAATTTCTTGAAAAGTACAATATGTAGCACGAAAAAAATACTACCATCGTGTTTGGCAGGCAATTTTACATCGATATAGCACTTTTCTTTTTCCAAATTGAACAAGTATCTCTCAAAATATTAAGGTTTAGAAGAATTTCGGTAGCCGCGAAAGGGGAAGTGTATCTTGCGTGCGGATGGATTGGAGGGGCATGAATACGTGCACAGTGCACAGATGGTAGGTAAATACATTATAAATATTACGTTATGTTACCGACTGGCCCGAGCTTATTTCACTTGACAGTAAGTATATATACTTACTATCTTTTCATTAAACATTTCATTGTTCAACAACATTTCATGTTGTTTAACATTAACACCTTGTTTTAAATTGTTTCACATTGGGGAGGAAGGTTAAAAAGAGTGTAAAAACAGTGTCACGTAATTTTTTAAATTTCTCAAATGATATTAATTAAGAGCTAGGTACATCAAAAAATTTGAATATTAATATCAAAGTCATTACCAATTAATGTAGTTAGAAGGTGTATACGTACTTACTATTTTAGAACATACAGTACAAAATAAATTGTAACCATCCCACTTCACCTCAGTATACCTATATTAGAGAAATTAATAAAACTTGCGGTGCACGTCATCAAAATTTATGACGTTACCACGTCGCCATGTTGACACAGCATTTTTTGTATTTGACATGACTGTTGGTTTCGAAAAGTATACATTTTCTTCGTCCTTCAAGAATTTTGCTTTGAGGTTATTGTGAAATTCTTAAATAATTAAAAATACATAGGTATTAGTATACACCAATAATTAGGAATGAAATAGAATTATAATGTGTTAGGATGAGTTAAAACATGGAATTTACTCATTTAGTCAGTGTGATTTTATTAGTATTACTATACATTTACATTATACATATTACATTATACACTATTATGCTATTATACAATTATTTACAAACAAAATAGATATTAAGATATTAATATATTAATAATATTAGAAATTATGAAATTCTTAATTACAAAAACATTTATATACACTAATTACAATTCAAATAGGATCATGTGTTCTAGGATGAGTAAGGTAAATGGAATTTACTCACTTAGTCAGTGTCACTTTATAAGTTTTTCTAATTTGCCATTATGCATTCTTGTTAATTGAATTACATATCTGCAAGTGCTTGGACTTTATGCGTTACTTTGTTATAAAAGCTCACTGTCTAGCAAAGATCACAGGGAGGTGTGAGTATCCTTTGTGCCAGGAAAGGAGTGGAACAGGAAGTGTACACTTTCATATAAAGAGAAACCCAGTAGACTTGGCACAGCACAGAAAATACAAAATTGAAATTGAATTGTTCACCGAAATGACCTACGATGTAATATTAGGTAATACAAATACAGATGAGAAAGAATAGAGGGCAATACAGAACAAATTTACATGTGAGAAACAAACAACAATATAGGAAGTAAAGTATCTGCTGCCAGAATATATGTGGCCATCAATTGAAACAAAGAAACCCAAATTAACCCTAGAATTAAAAAGAATAAATAGAGAATTTTCAAATATAACTGAACTTTTGAGCAATTAGAGGAAACAACTACTTCGAGGGCAAATACTCCTACCGACATTGAATTACACCCCTAATTTCTCTCACAGTTTAACATTTCAGTGATTTTTTATAAAGAATATATTTTTCGGGATTAAGGGTGCATTTTTCTTTATAATAAATAGAGAAGTATGGAGGTCGGGACTGACATCGTTGCGAAAACCATAAGTATAGAGCCAAAAACATTAAGGAAAACAGTAGCAAATAGAAGAAAACAAAAAACAAACAACAGTAATAGATGACAAATCGAAAAGGGAAAAGAAATATTTACACCTATGAAAATGAAATGGAAACACTGCTCTGAAGATAAGCTACAAACTACAAGTATGATATAAGAACTGATCTGCAACATTTGGATCAAGAAAGTGTACACTAAATTGGCCGGTGTAATTGGATCGAGAGGGGTAGAGGCATTGTAGGGAGGTGCATGTCACTCTATGGCCATATTGTTCAGCCATCTGATCCATTAGGTATTTTTTTCCAGTTTATGTCTAGAAAAAAAAAAGATTAAATAAACATAAAAGTTTCCATTTCATTTCTACTAAGTTGTTTTGGTTCATTTCTCCATGATAGTCACCTTTGGATTTAGAGGAAAACACTAATTCAGCCCTTCGTGGATTATTCTTACTCCATTTGAAACCAATATCTCGTAAAAGGGTACGAGGTGATGATTTACATCCCTCAAAGAGCTTCATATTCTCAAGTTTTTGATGAATACTTTCAATAGTAACAGTTTTCTCTGAAATAATTACATTAAATTATCACTCATTTTATATTGTATATGGTGAATACAATCAACGATACAATGTAAAAAATCTTTCTTCCTTCTTTCATACAGTTCGTAAATTTGATTGCGAATAGAGCGATCTTGATTCATGACTCGCCTCACATGTGGACGGTTTTTCTTCGGCGACTTTAACACCACATCACTCCTCACTTTTAGCGAGATTCTACTCACAGTACACACACTGATATTCAGTGCAGCTGAAACACGCTAAAAATATTTCAAGTAAGGACCATAGAGGCTTAATAACCAATAGTATCAATACGTTACCTCTCTAATGCAGTTTAACGGGAATAACGGGCTCCCATGATCTCGATCCAGTTCAAAGTAACTGATTAGAAACGAGACCAGTTGCCGACATCGACTATTCATTGGTTTAGGCATTTTATTGCAATTCCTTACTCTCGAAAACACCCAAACAAGGATTTAATTTCAAAGATTTCGAAGTATAACCTCAAAATCATAACAAAACTTTGCCAATACGTGAATCGTCCGGCAACCGCGCCCATGGGTACCAACTTATATTTTATTGGCTAACATTCGACAGTGTGCTATCTCTTTTTATCTGGGATAATAGTGCGCTCTGTTTAAAGCAAATTTTTATCTTATACCAACGGCAATTGGCAATGAATTTGACATCATTGATGACGGCACCGCAAGTTTTATTAACTCTCCTATATTAGGTATATTATTCACAATTCAATTAAAGTTTTTGGTTATTTAAGTTTTCAGAACAACCGTTCAATTCAATTTTTCCGAAAGGTACTGACAAATTTAAATATGAAATACATAGTTTTAGAAAGCACATCGTTTCCCAATTAGCGTATAATAAGCAAAAACTTCCCTTTTGAAAGGCGAATATCGCCCACTGCAGAACAACTGATACAAAAATAAAACTTAAGAAGTCTTTGAAGAAGAAATTTAAAACACATAAGGATCTATTACGGGATTTTCAAATACTATACCGATTCTCACCAAATTTTAGACTTGAACTGAACTATCTAAAAGCTGCAACTTTTATTTGAAATATTCTTTTCTAAAACCTTTCTAAAGGGCACATGAATATTTTCAATATTTCCATTTTTTTAATAATGCTTTTAAAGCTTTCATTAAGCTTTATATTAATTGAATTAGCATATTAAATGTATATAATTTTTACTTCAGAAACCTTTCCGAGTTAACAAACAACCAAAAGAAATATTTACTAATAAGGGAAAATGTTAATAGTTATTCGATACTAAATTTATTTTATAAAACGGTGATAATGTTGCCATGAATATTTTGTCCAGCCATATGAGAAAGTTTTAGTATGTTACACATCGCCATTTTTTTAAGTACAAATCAATACTTTCAATCGTGAATAACTCGGAAAATATTAATTTGCCGAAAAAAAATTATATAATACTTTTTACTTGAAATTGATTTTAAAAATTTATATAATACCTAATAATAATAATATAATAAAAAAAAATTATGTAATACTTTTTGCTTGCCATTGAACACTATCGATTTCCGGGGTTATTTTGAGGTTAAATATTTTCACCCCCGGTGGCACTCACCCCCAGGGTAAAAGCACACATCCCCACTATATACCGTTTTTTCTATGACATTTTTTCTATGTACATTTCAAATTTCAGATCAATCGAAGCGGTACTTTAAAATTCTGAGCAATATTACAAACAACTAATAGCTAATAGCTCAAAACGGTGCAGAGTGTGCAGACCACGCGTTGAAGGACAAATAAAGCGCACGTCGCCAAGCGCTGTGGGGGAACGCACACTACATCTATAAATTTCCCCTCTCGTGGCTGGCGAAATTCTTAAAAACCTTAATATTTTGAGAGATACTTGCTCAATTTGGAAAAAGAAAAGTGCTATATCGATGTAAAATTGCCTGCCAAACACGATGGTAGTATTTTTTTCGTGCTACATATTGTACTTTTCAAGTAATTCGCGAAAAACGTGATTTTCGCCCTTTTTTTTGAGATTTGACCATTTTCCCCTGAATTGAGGTCAAAAATTTTTACAGATTCGGAATCCTGAGGGTCGAAAACATAAATGTAAAAGGTTTTCGTGTAGACTTAAAAATTACCTCACTTTGGTAAGATTTTATTGGACTAAGAGGGAACCTAGTCAAGTTACCCAGCCAATTAATGAAGTATGTCAATAGATTCCTTCGTGAATCAAGTACAACAAAATCAAAAGATCAGATTGCTTCAAAGTTAATTCATTTTATTAGTTCATGACTAGATACTAAGTCAATCAGTCAGTACCTTATCATGTACCTAGATAGCATTATTGTTCAGTTAGAGCCTAGTTAATTAGCTCGATTACCTTGTTCTTTAATTAGAATCTGGTGAAATATATAATCGATCAATTACAACCAATCATGTGACAAGGTTTCAGTGTTTTGTTGTCTTGTTAGTAATTAATTATGATAACCCAATATGATAATAAATCATTATTATTAATAAAAAAGTGAACATTTTATTGGGATTAAAATTAAAAACAAAATTATCCAAAAATTACAAAACGGATGGGATCAACAATAAACCACTGTAACGAACAAACATTTTTCTAATCCCATCAAGTCAATAGAAACTAGTAAAAGAATGATTTGAAGTTTAGATAATTACTAAAAAAAAACTACCGTCTAATATAATGAATTAATATTTTTTTTTACATTTTCAGCAAATTAAAAGTAATATCTCTTGACCAACAATAAACAAGTGGGCTTTAGCATTGTGAAAAATGTTGAAAATTTTAAATTTAATGTGAAAAGTGAAACAAAAATGGAAAATAGAATATGGCGGTAGTTGTCATTAAATAAAAGGGAGAAGAAGGTTAGAAGATAATTAAAAGAAAAGCTGATGTGACACGTCATCTCCAAGAGGCGCTACCTTCATTAGAAAGCATTTCCACAAAGTTTGTTCCAAGAAGCACTTCACGGACTGTCGTTTTTTTAATGCGCATGTCCCAACTTTGTTGCCACATAAAACGCGTTCTATTCCAAGGAATGCGAGAAAAAACATAACCCCAACAAAGTAATAATGGGATTGCCATACGTAACAACTCCTCTTCGTCTCTTGAATCAGAGGTCTCATACCATCTATTTTAATATATACAAAATTAAACACTAAATGTCATAACTAACACCGAAACTTTAACTTTCAGGATTTGTCTCCTAATCTGCGAGAAAAGCGGATTTTAAGAGGTTTTGTTTTGCTTTTACTTTCAATAAAAGATGTAACCTCAAAAAAGGCATTAAGGTAGCGCGTTACGATGCAGTACTTATTCTGGTTTTTGTTCAGAACAAATAACTGATTTCACCGTCCCTGAATCAGTTCATCGGATGTTGGAACGAAACGGTTACTAGTTCAACGATTGTTGCAACACCAAAATGCTGCTGCGTCTGATTCACAATTGATTCAGGTACTTGTTGGTACAAATAAGGTGATTCTGGATAAACCAGTGTAAAATAACCCTTAATATTCGTGAGTTTCTTTTGGGACAGGGTGTCACCTATTCTGGATACCCCATCACTTTCTCCTTAAATTAATCTGATCAATTTAAAAAATGCCACAACTCACCGAATCCTGATGATGTCTGCTGTAGTCAGATGACGTTTCGCCGATGATTTTCTCTTCTCCCCCCCTCCAATCCACTTCCTTTTTTAGACTCTGCAAAAAAAGTACCTGTAATAGTATGTACATTCAAAATCGACGGAGCGCTATTTCAACGAAACAAATGAGCTCGTGTAAAGCCCAAAGCGGCATCGCAAACGCAATCTATGAAATATTTAACGCCAGACTAATGGCCAGAAATGTAGGCGATATTTCCCCTCATCCCGGAATACCCCCGACTCCAAAGCGAGGAATTACTCAAGACGCAATTTGATCCCCACGGCGCGATTATTCCTCGACTTCCTGCCGTGTTGAGATAGTGCTCGTAATCTCCGATTGTTCCTGTTGGAGCATCAATTATTACGGCTGACCCTCGGCTAACACGATAGCGTTATCCATATCCGTGTAAGCTTTCCCGGGAAGGCTTTGGCGTTGTCAAGGATATAGATTTCCGTCATAGTTCCAGCTAAGAGCTTCGGATTTGCATCTGCAAGTTCGTAGGTTGGGGGAATTGAAAAGAGTCGAAATCCTGAGGGTCGTCTTGGGTTAGCTCGAGCGGATTCTGGGGACGGGGGGGATTGCAAACCAGGTCTGCGGGTACTATGGCGACCTGGTGCGTGGGCAGCGTTCAATAGTCCTTAGACAGAGATTACTTCAACATGATTATTAGGGAAAATGCGTTACTGATCACAACTTTACTGTACATAAGTATTGTGTACTGATCACAACAATGTATGTATAATAATGTAATGTATAATTAGATTTGACAATTTCCTGTGATTTTAGGTTTAGTTTTGTAAAATTTTCAAGATAGTTAGTGCAGAGAGAGATGGTGAGGTAAAAATAGTTGCATCATTAGCTATTTTAAATGTAGTGTATAAGCTTTAAAAATATTGCACCAAATGGAAAACTATCTCAAAACAATTCACTTTCGCCACAGTCCTCGCAGCTCATTTGCATCAGTACACTGCAATAACAAATTTCCAAAAATATGCAGAGGAGTTTTAAGCATAAGAAATCTGCCAAAGAATAAACCACATTTGAGGGGTGTTCAAATTCGAAAGACAATCTCAAACACAAAGTCATGGCATTCTACTACTAATTTTGTTAATAACATAATAATTAGTACTTGCCGGATATATGAGCAAATTGTAAAAAGTAAAGCTTTAATTTTTATTTAATGTAATAGATTAATTAATAAATATAATAAAGTACGCTTTAATTAAGCTGTGAAAATCATCCCGAAACTCGATTTGTAAGTCATTCCTTTAAATTAATAACATAATTTTGGAATAGGTACCTATGCGGTAGTAGTTTTGTGGAGGCAATTGATGTCTAATAGCTTTAATTGCCAGGCATATCAGAATGTTTTTCAATTTTTTCGGTGCTCACCACGTGCTTCAAACAATCTGAATTATAACGATAACAAAAGAACAAATAACACAAATTTCTTTTGTCAAGGAAGGAACAAGGAAAAATGAAGATATTGCAAAAATATTTAATTGTATAAATAATCAACAATATTCAGGAAGTCTTTATTCTCAAAATCTCGGTAATATTGTGGGAGGTATTAGTGTGCTATTGGCCTTTTTGATCTGCAGATGCGACCCAACAAGACTAGAGTAGAAATCTCTTAAGTTATTTTTAACGAATTTCACATTTTTTTGACTTTATCTGCCTATCATCAGACATTTATGAAATTGTCTTATTGCAATATTACACCAAGATATCTTAAAAAATCGAAAATCCTGAAAATCTCGAGAATACATTGGATGGGAATCAGTATACCACTGGCCCTCTAGATCTCCAGATGTGACCCACCCATACTATTTTACAGAGATTTATAAAAAACGAAGTTATTTATGAGTAAATTTCATATATTTTTTAGTTCTCCTGTATGACATCAGACGTTTATAGACTTTTTTATTGCTAAAAATCTCACATAATATATTGGGAGGTAATCTGTACATATATCACTGGTTATCTAGGCTTTCTATATTGGACCCACCTAGATTGTTTTACATAGATTTCTTAAAAAGGAGGGATTTTTCCTCCCAGACTTTCGGGGAGTGTTTGTTTTTTCAAAAGTAAAAGTTTCCTAAATAGTGTTTGGAATTTGCAGCATTTTGGATTCTAGTGTTCTTAGGCTATTATTAAATCTGTGCATTATAAATTTGAAATTTTGACCCACTACGATATTATTAATGCCCAGTAAAGTGATTCTAGTTACTTACAGTATATTCTATTCATTTCAGTACACAGAGGTTTGTCGATAATCCCTAGGCTTGGGGAATTTCACTTTTCCAGGGAAATTAACAAATCTTTTTTCGACACATTATTAAGTGAATAACACGTCCTTTTAGATACTACCTTTGATGTCTATGAATATCACTTTTCGACAATTCCTTAAAGCTGTTAAGTTAATTTGGAGCATTTATTTGAAGCAGTTAAACATTATTTTTTAAGATATTTTCCTCGGGAAATACGCAGAAGATGTGCTAAATGTATATCTTGTAGCGAAAGAAGCTTAGTAAATGTCATTTAAAGCATTTTTTTTTTTTAGATTCTACATGTCCCATCTGGGGCTTTTGGTTAATCAATTTTTCGTCGTAGATAGTCACTATGACCTGTTATGGTTTTTTACCATCTGCATAGTAAATCTCACCATCACCAAACCTTTCGGAGCTACCATAGGTGAGATGTAAGGGTTTATTCCACATATCATTTTAGGGCTTTGGTGGTAAGCATTATCACCAACCAGAGGTACTTTTGGTGAATTTAACTTCTAGAACAAATTTATAATATTTTGAAGGCAGCTTGTTCATTTGTTTTAAAGGGTTATTCATTAACCCTTTATTAACAAGGGTCATTGTTAACTGCTAATTATTTAATTATGTTTAGTTCAGAGCTTCTCAACTCTAACTGTATGGTGGAATTGTTTGTGATCTGTCTCATGACTGTTTCTTTACTTAATACTAAGCAGGTGAGTGTACTGTAATGTTTTTTACATGAGCTACATGTCTGAGGATGGCGTGACTCGCCGAAACCGGTAACCATTTTATGATCTTTTAATATAAGTCATTATATACATTATTCATTTAATATAAACTCTCACACGTGGCTAAGACATTTTTATTTCAGACACCTTCATCATGGAATGCCACTTTAAGAATTTGGATGATTTACATCGTTTAAAAATATTATCCATACGTTTCAAGTAACACACCGAGTTATGGAAAGACGAATCTTAAACATCAAGCTCCAAGACCGCATTACTAATGCAGAAATAAGAAGGAAAATTAAAGTCAAAGACATTGCAGAAAGAACCAGTCGTACCATGTCTGTTGGCGTCTTCCAACACTTCTTATCTCTCTCCAGGTATCTGGTAATATACCCGCTCCAGTTTTGTGTATGTCTGACCACGTATGCGGCCCATTGCTATTTTAGAGAACCAATTCTTTTTGTGATGTCTGTGACTTTGGTCTTTTCTCTTATCCATTGGTTCGTTTTGTGATCCCTCTGGGAAATTCCTAGAATTATTCTTTCTATGGCTCTTTGGTGTACTTTCAATTATTGATGTTTGATCTTTTCAGTCAATACCGAGGTCTCACATGTGATGGTTGGAGTATACACTCGTTGTAACTTGTTGATTTTAAAGACATTCAAGTACTCATACTGAAGATGTATTTCAGTTTTTCGTAGGCTGTCCATCCTAGTCTACTTTTTCTGTCGATTTCCATGTTGTTTGTCTAGTGTTATAGCTTGTCCGAGGTATATGTATGTTTGTGTTTCCATGAATGAGAATTGCGTCGTCTTCATCCTGTGTATTTGTAATGAACTGGGTTTTTGTGTAGTCCTACTTTTGCAGCTTCATCTTGTAGTTCTTCTAACATACCTTTCAGTTATTGTTTGTCCTTCGAGAACAACACGGTATCGCAGGCAAATCTTAGATTATGTAAGTGTTTATCCTGTATGTGCATCCATTGTTTTCCCAATGTAGTTTTTTAAAGATGTCTTCGAGCACTGAGTGAACAATTTCGACGATATTACATCTCTTTGTCAAACCCCTCTTTTAACGTTCATTCTGCTTGTTGTTTCATGTACTTTTATCGACATTGTCGAAGCGCTATAGATGTTTTTACTGAGGTTTATATAGCGTTGGTTCACTCTAGCATTTTTCACGGATTCTATTATTGCCCAGATTTCTACAGTATCGAAGGTTTTCAGAAAATCGACAAAAGCCACTTAAAGTGGAACTGGGTGGGACATATTGGAAGAGAATGACAGACAGATGGACGCGGAGGGTGATGGAGGGAGAAGAAGAGAAGTAGAGGAAGACCGCAAACAAGATGGTGAGGTGACATAAAGAAATTGGCTGGACATGGCTGGATGAGAAAGGCCTGCCACAGAAAGGTATGATAGGAGTTAAGGGAGGCGTTCAATGACCGTTTCTGGCTTATCATTGTGGTGCACTTAAACGATTAGGTCCCGTCAAGACTCACCAGAGGCACTTGTTGGACCGGCGGCAGGTTCGACGGTCCCGGCAACGGTTCGCAGTTCAGCGGCGAGGACATCCTGCTGCAGACGCCGGAGGGAGTGAGTGGCGGACACGCTGCCACCATACTGTTACTATTGTCTATGATCAAGTTACTAGCACCACAGTCACTGGAGGCGGGTAGGGAGACGTTCTCGACCGAGGGCGGGCCCTTCTCCTCCTTCTCCTTCTCCCTGTCGCGCTCCCTGTCCCTCTCGGGGGACTTGCAGACCGTCAGGTTCTGGACGAGCGGCGGGGAGGGCGACGGCGTCCGCGGCTGGCTCTCCTCCTCCACGTCGTCGGGGGAGGGTTCCCGCGGCGGGTGCGACGACGACGGCCTCCTGTTCACCAGCTCCGTCGGCTCCACCTGTTCCGGGTGCGGTTTGAATTCGCGCGTCATCTCGGCAAGACCTAGAACAAGGGGAACGGGTAACTATTAACTCCCCACTCCAGAAATGAGATCGTCAATACTATATCAACTACGAATTGGACAGGAAATTTGTTCCTGGGTGGAAATTCGACAATGATTAATTGTAGGCCAATGATATTGGCCAGACGCGGTAACCATGTCAAGGTAGCTTTACGTATATAAGGTTATAACTTCAGTTTCATTGGAGTAATTAATTTCTTTATGAATATTAATATTTTACATTAAAAATCCTAAAGGATCCCTTTAAAAACGAGTGTAAAGATAGCCACATCCACAAATCCATGCCGATTAAGCCACATCATCCACATCATAAGTCAGAATTTACTATAGGCTCATATTTTATTGCTAATTTATTAAGCAAACCACGATTTTATTGCTCCACCCCTTAGCGAGAAAAAGGGGACAAGTGACTTAAGACTTAAGCCACATCATCAACCCCTGTATCTCCGGAACGTAAGAGATATATATCTAAACCTAGCGGTATATCTTATTGCTAATTTACTGCTGAAGATAGGGACTAGTAGCCTAGTAGCGCAATCTCGGAACAACCCCTTGAACCCTTAGCATTAAACTCACCAACGAATATATTGTACATACCGAAATAAAATGTATTAAGGAATATGAATCCCTTATTGAGTATTTCATCCCCTGATTTTCGACTTTAATCTGTTACAGGGGGATAGTTTATGTATAGATGAATATTTCCAGATAAAAATTTTATATGTAAAAATTGGTTTAGATAGGTAATTAAATATATTTTTTTCATATGTAACCTAAGAACCCCCAATGACTATTGCATCCCCTAATTTTCGACTTGAAACTGTTTCAGGGGGATGCTTTATGTAGAAATGAATGTTAAATTGTCAGTGTAAAAATTGGTTTGGGTGGTTAAAATCTTTTTTTTCCATTTTTTGTAAACGTGCCCCATGTATCAACCCCCAAACGAAAGCTAGGGTGGTAAAACGTATCGGATACATTTGTTTAGTAATAAACAATCTCTCCGAAGACGTTTTCTGTACAAAACTTGAGATTAAAAAATAGTACCTATTTTACCGTACTACAGGATTTGTGGATGTGGCCAGCCCGTCTTTAAAAGCCCTTTTTTGAAACACTTATATGTTAAAAAAACATTTAAAGAGCTTGTGGAATGAGGCAAAGTTAAATTCAACCTTGCAAATTTGATATTTAGCTGCATTAAATACGAAATAATATTAAATTAGCATGGGCTGTCTGGTCAAATAATTACATATTATCTTTGATGAAGTATTATTTAATTCATCCACGACAGGCTGCATTCAGTAATTGTTCTGGGATTTCCCAGGTAAACATACTAACTGAACGAGAAATATGTATAAAGTAATTAATATATGTAATGCGGCAAGAACAAACAAGCACATAATAACTATTGAAGTATGTAAATTAGCACAGTTTACAAAATGAAAACTAAATCCATAACAAAGCACACACTATTTATATTTAACATGGCACAACTGTATGTACTTAGATTTTAATAATTCACGAAAAATGGAACATACCCTTACCGCACATTCACCATTATAGTGATTGCCCGCCATAATATGAAAATATTGAACGGATCCATTGATATTGAATTTTTTAAGTAAACGAACGGTTCAAGGTAACGAAACGCGCCGCATCTCATGATACATTTTTCATTTCAAGGTAAAGACATATGCATCGTATACGTCCACGTGGAAACGTACTCGTAAAAATACGTTATAAAAATAAGTGAATCGTTACAAATTCGCATATTTTTTGAAAAAATATTTTTGATATTTTACGAGTAAAACGAGCCAAATGTGAGAACTGAGCGTCGATATTACCTTTGACTTTGAGGCTCTCCGCCGTCTTGAGTAGCGTGGAAAGCTGGCAGTACTCGACGTTGACTTCGCCCTTGTACATAAACTCGATGATCGTGCGCAGCTCGGAGAAGTGGACGTCCTTTAGGATGACGATCGGGTGCCTGCTGGGGTGATCGACGAAGAGCGTCTGGAAGTACGAGGAGCAGGCGGAGAGGACGACTTTGTGGGCTCGTATCGAGTGGCCCTCCGAGCAGGCCAAAGTCACGTCCACTAAGCTCTCGTCACGCAGCAACTGACTAAACACGCCGAGGAGATTGCTCTGATGATTATTCCACCTTAGACAGTAATGCTCACTTCCCATCTCTCCTGACGGCAGCCACACTGAAACAAGAAGAGAGGAAATGAGTGAGAAAAGTACAAAGTTAAGTTCGGATGTGACGAAAGTACACATTTACTGGAAGAGTGTAATACTGATGAAATACGAAGCAGCAGCGGATTTATTACGTCAAACCGTTCCCTATACTGTAACAGTCCTACTTTTGACTCATCGAGATTGAAGATATTGAACAGTGGAAGTTGTCAGGGCCACAAACTTGAACAACAATGGATTGGATTGATCAAAAAGGAGCCCCCATAGTTTTTTTTTAATTCTAAACTATGCGTCATAATGTGGCATATTCAAAACGGAACAATTTTTTTTACAAAAACAAGACGTTTTTTGGCGAAGCCCAATTCCTGTTACCGATCACTTCGGTCAATATTTTCGAGTTTTGGCGTTTTGGTCAAAATTGTTGTAGCCCCTGTGGAGGTTGGTTGGCGGAATATGGTTGCATTAATAAAATGGCGAAATGGCGCATATAATGAAACAAGATAGTTAAGATTTACATCGATCTATCGTTAAATGTCAATCGATACTTCTCCTTCGACATCTGGAGACGAGAAGAACGAGAAATGTCATGTAACAATAAAACGGTAAGTTGACAAAGGATGGACAAACATTAGGCATCTAAAATGACTATATTTAGAAAATCGCACAGAAGATGGAGGTGGTACAAATAAAACAGTTAAAATTTCTATCGATCTATCGATTATTGATATCGATAATTTCCTTTCGACGTATGGAGAAGAAAAGAAATTGGAAATGATTTGGTGCATCGATTGCCATGACACAAAAGTTTGACAGAGGGCGCATGAGCTAATAAATCCAGCACTAAATAACCCAAAGTGGTTATACTTAAAAGATGGTAAGTAATGCTGGTGAAGTTGGTACGATATAACACTCCTATCGATCTATCGATATGACCCTCAACATCTGGAAAGGAACTAGTGGTGGACACGAGACCAGTACTGGTTCGAGACGAGACGAGACGAGCCATAATTTCGTCTCGTCTCGAAAAGTCTCGATGTCTCGATTTTTTTAACAAAAAGCGATTTAAGAATTTTCTTTCGTTTGTAAAATGAAAGGCCACCAAACTCCATAGCAATGAGGACGAAAGCGCAGGTAAAAGGATATCTAATAAAGGGTCGGGATTAAACCGTGCCATTGTCCAGTAAGGGAGTAAAATTTATAATAAGCCCGTCTTTTTCTTAGAATTTTGGAAAGGTTTATTATACAACAGACAGACGTACAGTGGTGTGAAACGTTTATCTGAGGTAATGGACATATTTAAAAGTAATGCTCATTCTTTCATTCATTCATTCTTAGTACCGTAGTTTCTCAAATCTAACAACTTTTCTGATAGATGAACATCTTGGTAGGTATAAATGAAATTTCCAGTTTACAAGTTCCCAGTGCGATGTTGTTGGTATTGTTGAGACATATCCCGAATTGAGTAAAATAAAACTATAGCTGATCTGACTATTACAGTCCCAAATAGTTCTAAACATAGGTTATTCAGCTGCATAACAAGGACCTAATTAGTGCCCTCTAATTTTGTGTCGAAAACGTATGTTTTGATTAATCACAATATCTTTTTTTTTTTCTGAGAGCGATAATATGAGGTAAATAGGTAAGTATACCATTACCAGCACATTTTTTAAAATTATGGTAGGTAATTTTACTTTCACATATAATATATAGATGATATTAATTTCTTATTTGTCCTTATAAAGATATATAGTTTATTTTATAAGTTTATTTAATAACTTTGTTTTATAGTTCGTATCCTAACAAGTCTATTTATTAATGATATTTATTTTCGATTTTGTATCTATTCTCTAGAATTTAATTTCTTTAATTCAATATTTTCTAAAAATGAAATATTCTTTATCAAAACATAACATCAATAAAATACTACTGTACATTCAACTTTACCACACCTGTATAGGTACTTCAAGGAAATCAGTAAATGTTATCAAAACAGTATACATTTATAAAAGTACCATCTATATAAGACTATTTATTTCGAGACGAGACGAGACGAGACGAGACCTGTACCAGATCGAGACGAGACAAGACGAGACATAATTTTTGGGAATTTTTCGAGACGAGACGAGACCATGTCGTTTCTCGTCTCGTGTCCACTACTAAAAGGAACACAATGGGAAATGTTAATATCATCGATTATCATGGAACGATAAATTGTCAAAGGACGTATCGATTAATAGATCGAGCATTAAGCAATCAAAACTGCCACATTTTGGCATTTTAGCATTGATGTTGAAGACGAAAGAACTCACAGGCCGAGCTTTAAACATCTAAAATTCATTTTAGACAATTTGCATATTTAGAAGATCACAGTGAAGGTAGAGATAGTACAAATAAAACAGTTTATGATTCTATCGATATATCCATTAATGCCAATCCATAATTTTACCTCGACGCCTGGGAAAGAAGAGATTGGAGGAATGATATGAGGATGACAGATGATGTATCTATCAAGCGTTAAGCAACCAATACGTCTATATTTAGAAGACGGTAATGATGGTGAAGGTGGTACAAATGAAACCATCAATAACCAATAACAAACGACAGTTTTTAAGGTCTGGAGAGGAAAAGAATGAGAAATGTTTGCATGGTGAATCGATTGTCATGAAAAGAAAGGTAGGCAGGTGTCAGTTAATAAATAGAGCACTAAGTAACCCAAAATGGCTATATTATGGTGTAGCTGATACAAATAAAGGAGTAGACATTTCTATCGATCTGTCGCTAAGTATTAATAGATAATTGGCCTTCGACGTCTGGAGAACTAAACAATGAGAAACGTTTTGCCACGGAACAATTAGTTCACAGGGGACCGTTATTATCCTATTGATCTACCTTTAAATGACAACGGGTTTGAAGTTCCCTTCAACATTTGGAAAGGAAAAGAATGAGAAATGTTATGGAACATCGATTATTATGGAACGATAAGTTGCCAGAGGACGTATAGATTAATAGAAGCATTAAGCAACCAAAATAGTTATAAGTAGAAGATGGTCATGATGGTGAAGATGGTGCAAATAAAACCATAAACATCTTTCAATGACAGTCTGCAGTTCTATTTTGAAGTCTGGAGAAGAATAGAATGAGAAATGTTTAGGTGCATCGATTGTCATGAAACAAAAGGTTAACAAAGGGTGTATCAGGTAATAAATCGAACAGCGAGCAGCCCAAAATGGTTATATGTAGAAGGTGGTAATGCTAGTGAAGTTGATATAAATAAAACCGTTAATTATCTTATCGATCTATCTTTAAATGGCAATCCGAAGTTCCCCTCAGCATTTGGAAACGAAAAGAATGAGAAATGTAATGGAGCATCGATTGCCATAAACGATAAATTGACAAAGAAAGTGTGGATTAATAGATCGAGCATTAAGCAATTCAAATGGCGTTATTTAGCCATTTTGTCCATGATGGCGAAGCTGGTACAAATAAAACTGATTATTACTATCGATCTATGGCTTAATAATTTTCGATAGTTCTTCTTCAGTGCCTGGAGAGGAAAAAGATGTGAAATGTTATAAGGCATTGACTATCACAGGACGACAAATTAACAGAGAACGAAAGAACTCACAGATCGCATTTCCCATCTAAAATTACCTTATTTAGAGTATTGTAGTGAAGCATTACATGACAATCGGTACTTTCCCTTCGAAGTCTGGATAAAAAATGTTTGGGTGATTGAGATGTTTTGGTACATTATCGATTGACATAGAATTATCAATTAATGTAGTGGATGTTCAGCAAACAAAATAATTGCAATTAGAAGATGGTAAAGATGGTGAAAGATGTGAAAAAGGAACAGGTAACATTCAATCTCTAATTGACAATGAGTGCACGCTTTGGATGTCTTCGATGCCAGAAGAAGAATAAGTTATGGTGTTTCGATTGTGATGGAATGATAAGATAACAGAGGATATTACTGGTTAAAATAAAACCGTTACATTGCAATTTCAGCTCATACTATCATTTAAACAAAATTTGATACACTGTCTCTACCGGAATATACAAGGCGTTTTTTGTTATCCGAACATACTTTCGTGTCCCTGTAGGTAAAATAAATATGAAGGCAAAGCACAATTAAAACATATATGTACGTAAGCTATACAGGACAATTTCCAACGATTTTTTTGTATTTCTATGGTTCTTGGGTCAGTAAATTACTGGTTTTAAACGTTGCAAATTGCCAGTTTCCTCTGCAATGCAAATGCTAACACGAGCACAATCCCAGCAAGAATCCGAAATATTACGAAACCTGCAACTCCAAATGCAATATGAAAATTGTCAATTATTTGGAATGGAACGACCCTTTCGAGATGATTTATGGTTCGAAGGCACGTGAAAGTTAAAGGTCGTACCATGTCGTTATCATTTTAAACGACAAAAATGCACCGCGGAAAAAAACCTAACATATTATACTCCGTAGATTGGACGAGTAGAAGGATATTATCGGAATTTGCATCACTGTTTCATCAATGGGAAAGGTCAATAAGTCGTTACTTGTGTTACTTATAGTGGCAGTTTTCCTAACAATTAAAGGTCGTAATGGAAGGAAACTTAGAATTTAGGGAACAAATAGCGAAAACTCGTATAAAGCGTTCATGAAGAGTCAATCATCGATGCCTACGAAGAGTATAATTCCCAATAAATTGTCAACGAGAAAAATAACTTTGGGATAAGAGTCGTCGAAAATGCCCGCGAAGAGTATAACTCCTAGAAGATTTGTAGCGACAAAAAGTATTTCTTTTCTTCGCCGACACCTATTAAGGAATTCCGTTTTTCGCCGCATATTATTAGGAGTTATACTCTTCGCGGACTCCGAATCAAAAGTAATTATTTTCTCTGACACTTATCGAATAGTAATTTTTTCCACTGGATACTTTTTAATAATAATTGTTTTCGTGGACGCATGAATAGAAATGACTTTATTCGCTGACACACGTCAAAGAGTAATTCTATTGGCTGACGCATTATTAAATTATACTCTTCGCCGAGTTTTTCAGAGTTATACTCTTCGTACGCACCAGCGAAATAACATTTATCGATATTAATTGAATAAGGAAATTCACCCACTTTTCAAAACAGTTTTCTTGCATGTTTGATTCACCAACCAAAAAAAGTAAAAATGACACGTCTCCCCTCCTCTCACTTAACACTCGAATTTCCCAAAACTCATCGCAAATGATTCAATACTTTACACAAAACGATTCCCATACTTTTGGCAATGCCATTATTATTCTTGGCCATCCCCAATTATTATCACTCATTAAAAAACGCACACATCTTTTAATAACCGTCATAATTTTATACACTCACGTGCAAAGTATACGTACGTTTATCCGGCATTTATTTATATTTCATCGCGCTTAAAGATGCGTTGATAAATATTTTTATATGTTCTCGTTTGAACAGAGTGAGATAAGCGGTATTTCCAATATTACGGGACCATCGATTCACAAAGTTTCACGGAACACGGGGAGGCACACAGGAACGATAGATACTGTCGATGGGCTATTTCGACTATGCAGGTATTAATTAATCGTTACGGCAGGTAACTATAATAAGTGCATGCGTACGGTTTCGTTTTATATACGTACGTGTACGTACGTACGTACGTGCGAGTCGCTTACAAAGTAGAAGAAAGATTAATTGGAAGGCGAAAGAGATAAGATAGACATACAGTGTAAGAAGCGCGTATCACATTTTTTTCCACGGATGTGATAACATTTTTGCCATACTGCGAAACGGTTTTTGATACATTTCACGATCACCGATACGTCCGAGGGTGATTAATATTCCAGGTTGATTAGGAGTCGACTTAGTGATCTGAGAGATTAAGTTAGAAATTTGTCTTACGTCTCTGGTTCCATTGTTCGGTAAATCCCGAAGGGAGTGACGAGGGGGTTGATTTAACCCGACGGACCCCGCATTCATCGCAGCACGCTTTGTAACTTGAGCTGCGTATATGTGGGAAGAAGCTTTAAAAAAACGAGACACCTCGTCATTGTGTGTACGTTTATATCTTGTCATCCAAGTAGGTATTCATCTATCGACGAGTCCTCAAACAGGACAATGGGATCGAAATTATAACCCAAAAAACGCTAGTGAATTCATATTTAGCGTCATTACAGCTCTAATAATCGCATCGAAACTACCTACACACACAATCAACAACGGACTTATGAATAATTTACACTAAGTAAGTACCAATTAACCACTGTATCCCGACTTAGCGGCGTATTACTTTGTGCTTACACGAATAAACTCTTCGTAGCATAAACATTAAGCGGATCAAAAGTCTCGAAATATTTCAGTGATTAAAGTTGATGTATGTACGTACGTTTAAATTGTTTACATAGATCGCGAATCAATGACACTAATTTGTTTCCCAAATGACTAAAATCGATTCTAGCCAGACTAAATTCAATGGAAAATTGTTCGCTCCAAAAAGTGCTAATAGTAGTTTTTAAGTTTTACGCTTTTTTAAACTGATTGATTATCGGTTTAAGACAAGTTACTTAAGTTGGTTCAGAATGTCTACAGTGTCTTATATCGCAAGTCGATATTGAAATTTCTTTAGGGAAAACAATAGTACTAAGTATTGTGTCAAGAGTATTAAGTCTCAAGTTTTCAAAAAATTTCTTCAGTCGTTATTTCGTAATCAGGCTGCATTTTATTACAAATTTAATAAAAAATTTAATTGTTACTGAAAGTATTCCTGCCATCGACATTGTATACTCTAATACCATTAAAAATGAGTTATTGATGTGTTTTATTGCATAAACAGCTAAATAGGAACTGTAATAAAACTTTAACTGGCACTGAAGTTACTTAAAAAATTTTAGGATGTTCACATATTTTTCACAATTTAATAATTATTGTTGTAAGCATTGTAAGCTTAGAAAAGTTGACTAACGCACAAGTTAAATTTTCTAAAGAATGTCCAAAGTTGGTACCTATATATCAATTTATTTTATTACATTATTATATATAATTATATATTTGTTAAATTGATCGTCAAATCCCTTTGGAAGAAAAGTATCTACTACGTACCTAAACTGCAAATTTGACTTATTTCAGTTACTTAAAATTATCATAATTTGATAATTAGATTAAGAAGTGAAGTGGTCAGTACTGTGTTTTAGTACACTGGGTTTAAGCTTGATAAAACTTTGCTTATTACTTAAGAGTTCTTAAGACAGTTCAAATTAATATGATCCATAATAGTCCAATCACGAAGAAAAGAGTTATGACTAGATCTTTTTATATACAAACTTAATAAAAGTTTGACTAAGCCTTATATCACTTAAGGATTTTTAAGAATGTTTAAAATACCTGTCTATCACCTTACTGTGAACAAAGTACTATGTTGTATTAAGGAGATTTCAAGCTAAATCGAAGTTTGGTTGATGGTTAAGTTACTTAAGACCTCCTTTAAACTAGGTATATATTCCATCTTAAAAAGGTAAAGTCCTTTGGGACAAAAAGTAGTACTTAAGTGCAACGTTTCATTACATAAACTGCAAGCTTAATAAGTACTACAGCTCTTTTAAGCTACGTAAAAGTTTCACTATCATTTGATAATGGCATTCCTTTGAGAAGACAGATAGCTTGAAAACAAAATATAACAGTTTGATCGTTACTGAAGAGTAGGTACTTAAGGATGTTCAAAGTATCTTCTATCGTAATTTGATAAGACAGAACCTTTGGGACAAAAGGTAGGAAGTACTGTGTAAGTCTGTAAGTGTGTTGTACTAAGTGAACTACAATTATTACAGAAACTGATAGATTACATTGGATTAGATATGACTAAATTAGATAAGTTGTTAGCCAGAGAACTGTGTAAATTAATATACAAGCACTCCTTGAATAACAGAAATGGAATTCACTTATGCTGTAACAACTTGCATTATTACACATACAACATTATTTAAGTAGTTATGGGACAAGTACATTAATATTTTTGAGATATTATCTCTTCCTATCACAAACATCAATAATTGTAAAATATGAGTAGGTATGTAAAAACAGATGGTAAATGTTACTGATTGTAAGCATATGTGCGAATTTTAATACTGACGTTTTCGAGGCCAGAGCTTTAATCGCTAATTAGAGATATTACTCATCATTGCAAACTGTATGCATGCACAAAATTGTTAATAATTTTTGTTTCAGAAAATCTGATTGGTGGGGGGGGGGATGGGTTGTAATGGGTTGTATTACAGAGATTTCAAACTAAATAAATCTTTGATCCAAGTTACTTAAGATTTCTTAAGAATGGTTCAAGCACATATCCCCCATCTTAATTTGATAGTCAACGTTCTTTGGAAAAATAGTAAGTAATGCCTTTTATGGTATAAACTGTAACTCTACTTAAAGCTTAGTATATTTAAGTCAGGTATTTAAAAGTTCTTAAAGATTTCTACAAAGCATTCTTAAGGATTCTCAAATTCAAGTTTCATATTCTTCATTGTTATTTGCAAATGGAAATCCTTTGAGTGTTGTGTTTTTGTATGTAATTTGGTCGACTATTAATTACTTAAAAATTTTCAAGGTTGTTCACAAATCTTCCATAATTTGATTAGGTAGATCACAAAATTATTACAAGCAATGCAAGCTTAATAAAAGTTAGACTAGGTATTCTTTACACCACTTAAGGAGTAGCACGAATGTTCTTAATATGGATCTATTACTCTAATGCTCAAATCAGGTCAAAATCAGAAACCAGAAAAAATGTAGTAGTTAATTACTGTGTTGCATTACGAACATTTCACTCTGCATGTAAGTTTGGTACAGTTCTTAGGAATGTTCTAAGTATATATCTTTCATCTAAATTTAATACTCAACGACCTTTGGGGAGAAAAGTGGTACTAAAATATTGCGTGTCATTACGTAAATAGCAACTTTAATAAACGTTCAGTTTATTTAAGCTACTTAAAAGGTTGTAAAGCTATTCACATGTTTCTTAACACCTAAGGGTTTCAAAAAATGTTCAAGTTGTACATTCTTCATTATTATACGATAATGAGATTTCTTTGAGAAGAAAATAGTTGGTCTTATGTTTTATTCGACTGATAATTACTTACTTAAAAATTCTCAAGGTTGTTCAAATATCTTCAATAATCTGATAATTAGGTCACTTTGGAACAAAAAGTAGTGCAGCGTCTTATTACAAGCATTGCAAGCTTAGTAATAGTTTGACTACTCTTTTTACCACTTAAGAATTCGTATGAATTTTCTTAACCCGTATCTGACACTTTCATGCGAAAATCAGAAAAGTGTTGTATTACAGAGATGTTAACCTTCAGTTTAAACAAGTTCAAAGTTGAATTGATGGTACAGTTCTTAAGAATGTTCAAAATTTGTTTTATTTTAATTTGATAGCCAAAGTCCTTTGGGAAGAGAAGTAGTAAATACTGCGTTTCATTACATAATCTGCAATGTGAAGAACAGAAATCTTACAAAAATGTTCCTAAACATTTTCAAAACGTTGCATAATTTCTTAATGGGACACAAGTAACATTGTAATTTAAAAGTGCCATTGCGTTGAAAGGACAAATAATAAGTATTGTGTGATGCAGTTTAAACTTAATAAAATTACTTCCATTGTTACTTATGAGTTCTTAAGAATGTTCAAAGTATCTTTCACCGTAATCCATCCACCGGATCCCTTTGGGAAAAAACATTAAGTACTCTAGTTTATTACCGGTTTAATTAGTCCATTAAACACGAAACCGACACTTTTCCTCAATTAATTTTTTCCTTAATTGTTCTTCGTCTCCTACATTATTACAAGGACTTTCCGTCTCTATAATTGTAGTCATGTTTCGTGTATTTTACACGCCGTTTCGCTTATTATACATGCCGTTTATTGAGCGGTAATTATTCTGCGTTCATCTAAGAGACTGATTCAGTCATCGATTCCGAAGTTACCTAACAAGGTATCGAATCAAACTGGTATTGAGATCGAGACGGTCTTCTTTTTATAAGTCAGGTATAAACGTTAACATAAACAAATCTTACATAGGAATCCGAAGGTTCAGGCATGGCCTGAAGTAAAAATTTGTTGCGCCGAAAACGAGCAGTTCCTCAACTTTCTTTTCAGCAAAGTGTGTTGTATAAATAAAAATTTTGTAGATGAAGTCGGTACGTTTGTCTAGATTTCTCTTGGGCAAGCAAACAAAATTTTGGAATGGCTGAGTTGAATTCGGATTATGCAGATTTGATGTTGGTGTTAATTTTGAACTAAATTAGATGCAAAATGTCTAAAAATGGAATGCAATTACTGTTTTTCGTAATTAGCCGCACTGTTTCTTATAAGTACTGATTAGGAAGTGTAGCCTTAAGGCTTGATGGAATAATTATAGACGACTAATTAATTAATTGGAAATTAACTGCACTTTATTGATTTATGTATTAATTTACGTTATTAAACGAAATGGAATATTTATAAAAGTTCGAGTTTACTTAATTATAATAAACTTCTGAAAAATTAAGTGTTTATGAAACAAATTAAAGGTATTTTGCTTAACGTAAATGGTAATCGGTTTCAATTTATCAAAAATAATAGTTAATAATTAGCAAGTGGTTTTCGATGCGAAGTCGATTACATGACACAATTATATTATATTTTTAACTGACATTGAAATTCAAACAAAATCTAAAGTACATATTTAACATTTGTCAATTTGATGGTACGTCAATTAACCAGAACTAAAAATTTAACGTTAATACACCTTCATATAATAACTTTTGAATTATATTAAATTTTGGAAAATTCGTAACCAATTTCTACCTTATTCATGTCTTAAATTGATTACAACACATCAGCAATTTTGATGACTTCAACTGTTTTACTTAAAAATACCACAACAAAACCGTATTTGTACGAGACGTGAAGCAGACTGAATGACGGTTATTTTGCTTTCCTAACCCAAATTTATGCCCGCTATAGGGGAAGGACGTCTGTTTGAAATGCATGGAACCAAGGAAGTGTTCGGCTTGGGCGGTAGCATTTTTTGGCAAACACAGCAAACAGTTACGGATCGATGAGTACTTCATTTGGACGAAATTAACCGGTGGCCATTAATTTTACACAATGCTGAGTTGTAATGTAGGAAAATTCTTTAGAAATTCTTCCCAAATTTGCAATGAATAATTTTTCGACATTGCTTGGATTTTCGGAACTTTGAGAAGAATAATTTTAAGGTATTAAGAACGTATTTAACTGAAACTAAAATTTAGGCACAAGAGTTTAGAAAGCCTAAACGACAGTTGTTGCCTCTTTTATGACAGATAAATTTTGTGGTTTCAAAATAAAGCTGTGGTTTCAAAAAAAAAGGTTAAATCCATTCAAATACGTTCTACTCATATACAATATGAGTGTACTGGACTGGATTTAGAGAATATTTCCAAAAACCGAAAAGTGTCGAGTGTAAAGTGCTCATTAGAAATTTCAAAAAAAAAATAATAAAGAATAAGAAAATTTTCAAAACTGAAAAATGACAATAATAAGCTACCTCTTTATTTTGGTTGATTTTATTAAAAAGCTTACTGGGAGGTCCTGGCGAAGGACAAAGTCTAAATTAACAGTTTTTGGTTTTCACTTTCGGAAAAATCATACCACAGACACACATAGACTTATTTACATGAATACACAGACATTTTTTCAAAAACTTGTTTCTTGGATTCAACATTACCTTAAAATGTATAAAAGTGCTAAAAATTAAAATTCGAAAAATCGACCAATTACAATACTTATATATGAATGTCTCATATAAAAAAGAAGAATGAGGAGATGATTTAACAGTTTTATAACAAGCCAAGAAACAAGATTTTTTGAAGAATTAATCAAAAATGTTTGAAGGAAGGTTTTTTTTGGGAAAACAGTTGGATAATTCATGCAAATTTAAAGGCAAAATGAGGAAATCAATATGAAAAATTATTATTGATTAAAATTATTATTATTATTATTATTATTATTATTATTAAAATTGCTATAACATAGAGCCTTATTAAAATTTGTGTGGGTACAAGAAGCTTATTTATTGATTAATTTTCTATCAATAAAATAATAATTGATAAGAGTTGAGTAACGGTCAAGAGCTACTAAACATCGCCAATATTTTTAAGATATACCTACCTATATAAAACCACTAAGATTTCCACCCAGCAATCAATGGGCTTAGAATATTTGAAAATTATTCAACTATAATTATTAGGAATACATGATCAAAAGTCGATTTTTGGATTCTCAAAATGTAGAAATATTTCCAAATCAAAAATTCCAAAAAGTTTCAGTCACTTTTGGTAATCAGATACACTTAATTAGAACTAATTAATTAATAACTGCAAGTGATAACAGGTAGGTATGTTGTTAGAATGGAAGACAAAGTGCAAACATTGTACATAAAAATTAAACAAAAAAAATATTATGACTGAAGCTTTGTACAAGCAAGGGCAATATTTTTTGGGATATGTAAAATTTTTACATATTCAAGAGATATAACGTTTATAATTTTTGAACAAAAGAGGAATGGTCGACTAGTTTTGAAACAAGCAAAGTTTCTGAAGCAAATTTTTTTGCAAAATGTAAAACCAAAATATTTAGACAAAAGCGAATTTTGAGAAAAACTCCTCAATTAATTACAAATACAATTTAATTAAAGGTAGAATGAGGAAACCAATAAGATAAAATTATCGAAATTCAAAGGAACTATAATGAACTTTGAGCCCTTAATTAAAGTTGTACTGATACAGGCAAGTAGGTATATTGATTGGATGATTTTTTATCGAGTAAATAATGATTGATTAATATTTTGTAACAGTTACATGATGTAACAAGCACTGGCATTTTATCAGGGACAAAATTTGAAATGTAAATTTGTGAGGATTCAAGAAAGACATTGAATATTTTTTTTAACTAAAATATTTCAAATGAAATAGGAAATGCGTCAATAGTTTTGTAACAAGCAAGGTTTTGGATTCTTCATATGTCAAAAATGTTTCTAAATGCAAATCAAAAATTCTACATAGTTTCCGTTACTTTTGAGTAATCACATGCACTTAAGTAATAACAACTAATTAATTACTAACTGAAAGTAATATAAAATGCGAATGTTGTTTGAATTGAAGCCAAGGTGCAAATATTTTATATAAAAAGTATCAAAAATGTAACCCTGATGTTTTGTAACAAGCAGAGGCAATATTTTTTGGGAAATGTAAAGGTGTGCGTATTCAGGAGATACAATGTTTGAGATACAAACTTTAAATAACATTGAGAATGATTCAATGTTTTTGTAACAAGTAAGTCATTTCACCACATGCAAAATTTTCTGAAAAAGTTAAGATCACAATATTCAGATAAAAGTTGTTTCTGGGGGATACAGTTCAATGAATAAACTAATATATTGAAATAGTTGAAATTTAAAGGAGCTATAATGAACCTACAGCCCTTAATAAAAGTTGTACGAAAGCAGGAAGTATATTGATTTAATCATTTTTAAATTAAAAGATGATTTAAGTATACCAGTTTTGAAACAATCTACGGCAATTCAATGGGTTTAGAACATTTGGAAATTTTGCCAAGTACAATAAATTATTAGGAATACAAGATTAAACTTGGATTTTTGGATTCCTGGTATGTCAAAAGTGTTTCCAAACACTTTTCTCTTGGTTACTTTTAAGTAACGCTTTAGGCCGCACTTTGTCAAGAGGTATATATGTAAGCAGTAATTATATGTTGCTTGAATGAAACACAAACTATAAACAATTTAAATAACAATCAATCAAAACAGGAGGTGACTAGGTGGTTTTGTAACAAGCGGGGTCAAATTTGTAAATCTCAAAGTGGCATATACAAATGTTTTGACCATTTGTATTTCAACATTGAGCATAGCTTGACAAAGCTACATATGTAAGTAGTAATTGGATGTTGTCTGAATCAAACACAAAATATAAACAATTTAAATAAAAGTCAATCAATAAATGAGGTGACTATATAGGTGGTTTTGTAGCAAGCAGGGTTAAATTTGGAAATATAAAAGCGGCCCATATAAATGCTTAAAGATCGCACCTCTTAGTAACCTTCGAGTAACAACAGCTACAAACACTTTTGAAACATAATATATAAACAATTTACATAAGGATCAACCAAAGAATCAGGCGACTATGTGGTTTATAGTAAATGGGGGTAAATTTGGAAATCTCAAAATGGCACACACAAATGCTCCAAGATGCTCCTCTTAGTAACTTTTGAGCACCTTTTGAGCATCAAGATAAAAGTACAACAGTAACAACTGTGTATGTTATTGGAAAAAATACAAAAATCAAATAATTTTCATGAAAATTAATCAAAAAGTAAGATGACTAAGGTGGTTTTGCGGCAGTCAAGGGTAAATTTGGAAATTTTAAAATGGCACATATGAATGCTCCGAAACCGCTCCTGTTAGAAACTTTTAAGCGTCAAGCAGGAACAAATGTAAGTATATGTTGATGACAGAAGGTTGTCCAAGTTCTCGAAGTTGGCCATGGTAATGTGTATCCGGAGAAAAATACAAAATAGAAAGAATTTTCATGAAAATTAATCAAAAAGTAAGATGACTAAGGTGGTTTTGCGGCAGTCAAGGGTAAATTTGGAAATTTTAAAATGGCACAAACAAATGGTCTGAAACCGCTCTTATTAGTAACTCTTGAATTACTAGAGGCATTTAAATATTTTTTGGCTCCATGATTTGCGCACCAGGCTAGATATGTTAGTAACAAGTGAGTAAGTACGTTGATTAAGTATAATGCAAAATACAATCTACAAAAAAATTAATCAAAAAATGAGGTGACTAAGGTGGTTTTGTGGCAGTCAAGGGTAAATTTGGAAATTTCAAAATGGCACAAACAAATGCTCCGAAACCGCTCTTCTTAGTCACTATTGAATAACTAAAGGCACTTAAATATTTTTTGGCCCCATGATTTATTAATTTGCGCATCAAGCTAGATATGTTAGTAACAAGTGAGTAAGAAGGTACGTTGATTTAGTATAATGCAAAATACAATCTACATGAAAATTAATCAAAAAATGAGGTGACCAGGTGGTTTTGTGATAATCAAGGGTAAATTTGGAGATTTCAAAATGGCATAAATGCTCCGAAACCGCTCTTCTTGGTAGCTATTGAATAACTAGAGGCACTTAAATATTTTTTGATCCCATGATTTGCGCATCTAGCTAGATCTGTTAGTAACAAGTGAGTAAGTAGGTACGTTGATTTAGTATAATGCAAAATACAATCTACGTGAAAATTAATAAAAAAATGAGGTGACCAGGTGGTTTTGTGGCAGCCAAGGGTAAATTTAGAAATTTCAAAATGGCCAAATGCTCCGAAACCGCTCTTCTTAGTCACTATTGAATAACTAGAGGCACTTAAATATCTTTTAGCCCCATGATTTGCGCACCAGGCTAGATATGTTAGTAACAAGTGAGTAAGTACGTTGATTAAGTATAATGCAAAACACAATCTACAAAAAAAATAATCAAAAAATGAGGTTACTAAGGTGGTTTTGTGGCAGTCAAGGGTAAATTTGGAAATTTCAAAATGGCCAAATGCTCCGAAACCGCTCTTCTTAGTCACTATTGAATAACTAAAGGCACTTAAATATTTTTTGGCCCCATGATTTAATGATTTGCGCATCAAGCTAGATATGTTAGTAACAAGTGAGTAAGAGGGTACGTTGATTTAGTATAATGCAAAATACAATCTACGTGAAAATTAATAAAAAAATGAGGTGACCAGGTGGTTTTGTGGCAGCCAAGGGTAAATTTAGAAAATTCAAAATGGCACAAACGCTCCGAAACCGCTCTCCATAGTAACTATTGAATAACTAGAGGCACTTAAATATTTTTTGGCCCCATGATTTGCGCATCAGGCTAGATATGTTAGTAACAAGGGAGTAAGTACGTTGATTGAGTATACTGCAAAATACAATCTACATGAAAAGTAATCAAAAAAATGAGGTGACCAGGTGGTTTTGTGGCAGTCAACGCTAAATTTAGAAAATTCAAAATGGCACAAATGCTCCGCAACCGCTCTCCTTAGTCACTGTTGAATAACTAGGGGCACTTAAATATTTTTTGGCACCATGATTTGCGCATCAGGCTAGATATGTTAGTAACAAATGGGCAAGTACGTTGATTGAGCATAATGCAAAATACAATCAACATGAAAATTAATTATAAAATGAGGTGACCAGGTGGTTTTGTGGCAGTCAAGTATAAATTTGGAAAGTTCAAAATGGCACAAATGCTCCGAAACCGCTCTCCTTAGTCACTATTGAATAACTAGAGGCACTTCAATATTTTTTGGCCACATAATTTGCGCATCAGGCTAGATATGTTAGTAACAAGTGAGCAAGTACCTACGTTGATTGAGTATAATGCAAAATACAATTAACACGAAAACTAATCATAAAATGAGGTGACTAGGTGGTCTTGTAGCAGTCAAGGGTAAATTTGGAATTTTCAAAATGGCACAAATGCTCCGAAACCGCTTTTCTTAATAACTATTGAATAACTAGAGGTACTTAAATATTTGTTGGGCTCATGATTTGCGTATCAAGCTAGATATGTTAGTAATAAGTAAGTAAGTAAGTAAGTAAGTAAGTAGGTACGTTGATTGAGTATAATGCAAAATACAATCCACAAGAAGATTAATCAAAAACTGAGGTGACTAGGTGGTTTTGTGGCAGTCAAGCATAAATTTGGAAAGTTCAAAATGGCACAAATGCTTCAAAATCGCTCTTCTTAGCCACTATTGAATAACTAGTGGCAGTTCAATATTTTTTGATTGAGTATAAATAGTATAATGCAAAATACAATCAACACGAAAATTAATCGAAACATGAGGTGACTAGGTGGTTTTGTAGCAAAATTGGAAATCTCCAAGCGGTACACACAAATGTCCCAAAATCGTTCCTCTTAGTAACTTTTGAGTTAGTTACAGGTACTGGACAATCTTTTGGTCACATTTGAGCGTCAAGCTTGATATGTAATATGTAGTAACAGGTGCCTATTATATGTGAATAAAATACAAAATATGAACAATTTACATGAAAATCGATCAAAAAATGAGGTGACTCGGTGGTTTTGTAGCAAAATTGTAAGTCTCAAAGAGGCACACACAAACGCTCCGATACCGCTCCTCTCGATAACTTTTGATCAATGACGTGCATTTACATTACAACACTATTTGGCCGCATCCTGCGAGCAGTCGAGTTATATAAATAATAACAAATGCGTGTCTGCGTGTGTGTGCGCGAGGGGCCCACGCAAAATAGAGTACATATGCATGTAATAGAACGTTCGGCATTGTCGAACGGTGAGCAAATTTGAAAGTCGTCGCAAGTAAACCGAATAACAAATGAGCGTGTTTGTGCTAAAACAATGCGCTTAGAGACAAGGAAAACCGACGCTCGTTTCAATAACATCTGCGTGTGCCGCACGAAAAACGTACTTTGTGATGCGTTCGCACCGAACCGGATGCAGCGAATGGGAGATGAGAGTGCAATAGTGTGTGTGTATTGTATAAGTAAAAATGTAAAAATAGATACCTTTCTGTCATTGATTATGCAATGCGTTAAAAACGCACTTTCGATACGCAAAGCCGAAGACCGGAGACTGGTTCACATAAATAAACTGCGACGGAGTGTCTCTCGGCACCGCTGCTGCCGGCGGCGGCGGTGGTGGTGATGGTGATGATGGTGAAGATGGTGAGTGAGTGAGCGAGTGCGTGCGTATCCGTCCGTCGTTAGATACGGAGAGACGTCCTCAACAATTCGGACGGTGGCCCACTGTTCTTCGCACACGGCGACGGCGACATCGACTAGACGGGAAGGAACTGTCGAATCCTAACGGTTCATATACTATATTATGTATATGAAACTATATCAGTCGACGGCGACGGACGTATTGTACGTACGTACACGCGCGCGTATGTCCGGGACTCGATTCAATACTGCGATCGCACACACTGCATGGCACGTGGTGTAGGTGAAAATGTTATGTTATTGTTATTATTGGATGGGCGAGCGTGTCTATGTGTGCGTACATACGGACCAGCACGACACGACTGAGTGTGGGAGAGGCGCACGATGGAGAGAGTTTGGGATGATGATAACAACAACAACAATAATTGTGGGAGTTGAGTGTGTGGCAGGATCAGCAGGAACAGCAGCAGCAGCAGCGGCAGCGGGAGTAGAACCGGAGTACAGTAGAGTAGAGAGAGAGAGAAAGAGAGAGAGAGAGATGTATGTAGGTATGTATGTATATGTATGTATGTAGATAATAGTTGTGGGTGGCTTCGGCTGGTGCTGTGCTATACCTGAACCGGCTGCCTGGCGTGACGTCGTCGGCCAACTGTCTGAGTGCGCTGTCAGTGGCGCGAACGTCGGGCCGGTTCGAGAGCGCTCGCCCCCGCAGCCCCACCAGAAACGTGCGAATGCATCGTCGCCTCCGGGCGACGCTCGCCGCCGCCGCCGCCGTCGCCGTCGCCGCCGTCGCGACGCGCCAGACGGCCTCTGCAACGTGTGCATCCGCGTCTCTCGCCGCCGGAACGACTCGACGGGAGGAGTGCACCGACGGCGGAGGCGGCGGCGACGCCCGCCGCCGCCGCCGCCGCTCGATCGCCCCCTTCCCTTCCTTGCACTTCCTTCTTCCGGCTCTCGTCGTCGCGGCCCGACGATTTCGGCGGAATATTTTACGGGCCACGCGATTCCCTTTGTCCTTTACGACTTGAGCGCTCGTCCGCGCGGTAGGTACCTTCGATGGTACCGTCCGACTTAATAGACTAGGGAAATAGGGGAAAAGGTATAATCGTGCTTGAGCCGACCTTAAAAAAGTGTCTCATAGGAAACCACTTCAAATTTTAAACATAGATTCTAGATTGCCCTTTAGGCGGATAACTACAATGTGCAGTTCTGGCACCTCTGAAGTGGGGCGTTAAATCGGGCCATAGTGTCAAAGTGTCAAAGTCACCCGAAATTGAGGGTCCCAAAGTGCGATAAGAAACCAAATAAAATTTAATTTATCTACTGTGCGTTACTAATCTCATTATTACATCAAAAGTAGTGTAATAATATTCATATTATTACACTACTTTCGGTAACTTTAGTTTTGTTAAGTTGGTAGGTACATCAGCCTGTCACGTAGTCGTGCTTAGACCCCAAGGTTAAATTATTAGTATTTAAATAAACATAACCTTTAAAATTTACATGAAAAATGTATTATTGGGTATTATTTTATATTATTCTAGTACAAAATGCATTGCAAGCACAGATCATTAATATAACTACACCCGATGTTCCCATTAGAAACTGATGTTTGTTTACATGCCAACATAGCCGATAGGCGCGGTGTAAAGGGGGAAGGAAATATGGCCGCCGTTGACGAATTTTGACAGTGTACAAAATAGCTATCCATAGGCGTATCAATAATAAGGGGCAAAAAGGAAACAAAATTATGAAAATAATTTATTTATTTATTTAGATCAATGGGCAATGAAGCCCTTTACATGCTAGGTATCTAAGGTGCGAAATAAGTGACAAATGAATGATAGAAGGACGTAGATTATCAAAATCATCATGACAGTAATAATGCATACAATAAGTATAGTCCAAGATCTGTCAGAAATTTGCTTCAGATTGACGTAAGAGGTAAGGTAACCGTAATGTTTTTACGTGAATACCTCCGGAATAAAGTCTAGCTAGAATAAGGATTGACTTATCCTCCAAAGCGCAGAGGTCGGGAACATTGTTTAAAATGCAACAATTTAAAAAAATGGAAAAAACGCGTTTTTCCCGACTTGTCTTGCTCAAACTTTTAAGTATTGAATTTAGAAGAAAGTTGAAGAGAGAAAAAAAGTTGCAGAATCGCTTTTTACATAATATGGCGTAGGTAAGAAATTCAAAAATTTATAAGCGGTTCTGCCGAATATATAGTAATAAACAAAAAAAAATATCGGCCATAAAAGTGGTTTTTTAATTTACTATTTTAGGTACTTTAAAATGTAGTTAGGACTTCCATATCACAGGTAGAAAATCATGAAGTTATAAGAAAAAAATGCTGTAAATTTCGTTTCGATCGGTGTATTACATTTTGCACAATAATTTTGAAATCCAGAAAAATCGAAAAAAAAAGATTTTCAAAATTGTTTAAATTTTTTTCCACTATTCGATTTTAATAAAACTGGCTGACCATATATAAGAGAGAACAAGCTTTTATGTGGTTTTGTCAGAATTAAAAAATATTTATTAGAACGGTCACAGTTATTGTTTAAATTTGGTGTCGTTTTTTTACTTATAAACAAATAGATTATCTCGGCGAATTTTTTGTTAAATGAAATTCTGAAAACATAGCCGAAAAGTACTCTGAAAGACGCTTCTTTTTATACATAATAAGTTGCTATTTTGTTCATTAGCTTCTGAGATATAACTCCTCAAATTTGTTTAGAGTTTAATAAAATGGTGAATAATGGTTAATAAAATTACTATGTTTTCTCATATCTTAAGAAATAATTGTTTCTCACAGTAACCAGTATAATTTTTTGTTGAAATTTACATTAAAAAGATTGAAATTTAAATTAAATAAAGTGTCTCGCTTCGAATTTTGACAAATTCATAAATTTGACATTTCTATTAAACACAGTTACAGGATAGAAATTAATTACCTTGTAGTACTTTTAGGTTCAAAACCTTAATGCATCGGCAATGGAACAGCATCTCTCTTTTAAATATCTAGCATTGTCGGTTGCACCTATTTTAGACACAAAATCATCTTTATTGAAATGTTTTGAGAAAATATAGGACAACAGCATCTCTCTTTAAATATCTAGCATTGTCGGTTGCACCTATTTTAGACACAAAATCATCTTTATTGAAATGTTTTGAGCAAATATAGGACAATTTTGTTATGTTATCATTTTCGCTAAGTCCCAAAACAGAAATCCAAATATTTTTTAATTGGATCTGCTGGAAACCTAAAATAATAACACTGATAGAACGCCACTGAGATGATACATAACCTCAAAAAATTTCATTAATAAATTTCTTTATTTACCTATGAAAAGACAATCCCGAGGCTTTCCCTGCATCGCTATAAACGTTGCATACCTTGCACCTATTAACCATTGTTAAATGTTTTCTATTTTTATCAAAATACACACACAAACCGCGTACACAACGAATTCTATCACGTGATAGACTAGAACGCGATGTTGCCACTCATAACAAAAGTCTATATTATTTTAGATTTACCTACAACTGACCAACCGCAGGCGAAGTAGGCTGGGTGTATACGCAAATCGTAAGCGATAATTCGTCATCTGCATTCATGCAACAGCGCAAAAAAACCGCTTAGAATGTGCTAAGATCTTGGCAATACATTATTTTGTAAACAAACGGGTCTAGTTATATTAATGGTATGTGATTACAAGTTACAAAAGACGGACAACTGATCAGTAGGTAATGTACAATTAGTAAAAACTTTGGTTTGGATAATACTTTGGTTAAAATTAGTATTTCCCTGAATATTTCGTACGAAACTGGTCTCATTTGTGATTGAATTGATATTGTTTATAATTCCAATTTTTGGGCGGTTTTGGCTCGAACATTGGTTGTGCATTGACGGAAGTAGAATTGGATGTCGATGGTCTCAGCACATCCGCCACATCTCTTTTCCTTTTTAACGAAGTGTCAATGTACCTCTCTGCTATTGCTGAAGACTTCCAGGCCCATGGTTTTTTATAGTAATTAAATCTGCTCAATTATTAGCCAAGTTTGATGCACTGGACCTACGGAAGCAATGCCCCGTGTACCGATTCGGATTAGCAAGATACAGAAACGTAGCAATTATGCGTGGCACTTGACTAATCTTATTAATCCCTATAGGACTAGTGATGCATCGGCCGTTTCGGTATATGGGAAAAAGCGTTTTGAAGCTATACCGATTGGTCGAAGGCTGACATAATATTTCTAATAAGATGAAGCCAGTACCCCTCAGTTATGACAAACAAAATTTTTTTAATTTTTTAGGCTGATATCCTTGAGACTGCCGTTTGAGAAAAGCAAGCAATCGTGAAAACTTCGATATATCTGCGCTCTTATAAGCATTTAGACATGCTCTCAGCATGCTATACGATGCGCAGAGCGTCGAAGCCTTTTTTGTCTTGCTTTTCTCCTGAAAATACGCGAGAAGGACTTTTTCAGAAACATTCACTACACCTTCATTCTTGCACCATTGGGAAAAGCTTCGTACTCCTTGTCATATGCTGGCTTGGATTTTGCTGGCAACAAGTTCTCAATAGCCTCTTGAGCAGCTTTGCGTATTTCTGGGGGTGTACAAGTCAATCCTACATTTTTGTCTTCCATTTCGCGACCGTAAGTAAGTAGTTATTGAATTTGTCCTAGGGCTACTAGATTTTCAAATTCAAATACGAAACGTCCATGTCAATGACGTCAGTGTATCCAACACACCCAAAATTCCCTAGTGTAATACTAAAACTTGAACAGTCAAAATTTAATGAATTAATAAAGCAAAGTAGATAAAATATTATAAAGATAGTTGAATGCCGTCGGGTAAAGCTCCCTTATGACATAGACTTCGAATCTCTTCCAAGAAAACTGGCCCTTGATGCACTTGTAAATTGTATAAATATATATCAGGAATTACTTTCATTACAGACGTATTGTACTTAACATCAGGTAGCAGTTTCTATCAGGGACGCACTTATAGGTATATAATATAAGTATTTGAAGTTATTTTCGATATATTTCGAACTGTATCTTTCCAGTCAAGTGTAGATTAATATAGTGTATAATAATTATTAGTCACTAAAATTTAAAATTCTACTCTCTGAATAAAAACTATTAGTTGGTTATAGTACTTTTTTATGTATTTCTGTACGACCCATAGGGCCAAATCTCTCGCCATTTTAGGCTAGGAAATCCCGTCCGAAATCATTTGCAACGCACTATAAAACCCCTGTTTGTGTCCACCCTTATAAAGCGACCACTTGCCTATAACGACCGATTTTGGAATTCCCAAATCTAGTACGTGAAAACGTCTGGCTATTTCACATGTATATAACAACAGCTTCTCAAACTCTACTGCAACCACCCATCATCGGTACTTTTAAATACTTAGCGATGCTAAATACACCCTCTTTAAAGACCGGTTAAACCAAACAAACAATGATAATGTAGAATTACTTTACTGTTATAATCTCTGGGCCTTTCTTAGCGGATGAGACGTGTTTTCAAATTCAGTCTTATTCTAAATTTTGACCTGATGGCATTAAAATTTTTTCACTTTTGGGTATGGCTGGAAAAAGAAAACGTCTTTCTCTTAAGGGAAAAATCGATATTATCGATTTTTGTGAAAATAGTGGTTTATTTAAGCACTAGGAAATTTGCCGAAAAATTTTAAGTAGGCAAGACACAAATAACAATGTTGTTACAAAATAAAGACGAAGTGAGAAATTTGTATCGAGAAGGTGTCAGTGGTGAACAAAGAAGAAAGTTTCCCAAGACTGAAGGATTTGCTGTGGACCAAGTTGTCTTCAGTTGGTTTTGTATCCAGTAAAAAAGTTTGGATAACAGGAGACATTATAACGAACTGTCTTCGCGAGTTTGACGCTAAGATGAAGAGACAGAAGAGGAAAGTTGTATCGTTCTTGGACAACGCAACATCGCATCCGAAAATTGCATTGGACAATGTTAAGCTTTATGTTTGTTCCGCCAAATACAACTTCACATTACCAACCTTTGGATCAAGGTATTATTCAGAATTTTAAAATGCTACACAGAAGTTCTTTAATTAAAAAACTTTTAACATGTGTGGATAGTGACTGTCCGCTAGAAGAAATAGAGAAGAATATCACTTTATCCGACGCGCTAATATGGATTTCGGTGGCCTGGCGAAATTTGTCTCCAGTAAGGATACAAAAATGCTTTTGTAAAGCCGGATTCAAATGCAATATACCTAATCCCTGGGAGGACTTCGAAGAAGAAGACAATATTCCGCTAACGTAACTTTTCCATATCATGAGTGGTGTTTTGTTTGATTTGAAACAATTTACATCAATTGATAATGATGTAGCAAGACTGAGACTGAAGAATTTACTATCACCGACTGCATTGAAGAAGTAGGACAAGTATGTACTATTACATCAGATTCTGAAGCTGAGGATGAAGAACCTGGAATTATTCCTGCATCAAGTGTGACAAGTCTTTCTCCAGTTTGCGCAAGTTTGAGAGACTTAGAACTTAATCTCTTAACGTAAATAATTCTGATACGGCTGCCAATACATCAACGTAATTATTAAAAGGTGAAAATCAATTTTAATAAAAGTAAGATGAAATCATTGAAGCAGTTTTTTTAAACTTTTAAGACTTTTTTAAAACATAAAAATTGTATTGCCACATGCTTAACCACATAAACACATATGTATTAGGTATATCTGTACCTACAAACACCTATTTACACTTTTAGTTTTCTTTTTATTTCCTTATTTAATTTTTAAATAAATTTTAATTAAATTTAATAATAAATAAAAAATATAAAATATACAGTTTTCTTTTTCTGTCTTCTTTCGAACGATCACCCGTCTTGAAAGACCAATACATGATTCTCCAAAGGTGGTCACTATATAGAGGTTATACTGTATTGTTATAAAAAAACTGATGATTATTTAAAATAAAATTTACATACAAACGTAGTACAAAAAATTGAAATTCTTGAAATTTTTGCCCTCAGAACTGAGGGGCCAATATATTCGAAACGGATCAGTAGGCTCGTCGAATAACCCTTCCCTATTCATCACTTCTCTATAAAAGTTACGTGTTGAAATCCTTCCAATCACTTGTATAATGTCCATGCGACACGTTACTTGAATTATTAAAATGGCAATTAAGTGATGGCGATTTAAAGAACGTCGAGGAATTAATAAAGAGATTAACAAACGAACGCACACACTCATCAACGACAACGCGTTTGCTAATTAAAGTGCCGCAATATGAGTACGCCTAATTGCTCACACCTAAAATAGCAAAACGTTAATTTGCTTTTAATAGTAATTGACAATAATCTGCTTAAGGAGAAGAGTTCCTAACGGTGCTTTCTCTTCTTTGCCGATCTTCGGCCGGTAGTGAACCTGACGCCTGTCGTTATTAGTTTCGAGCGAACCTGATTTCTTCAAAATGTTCCATCATCGACGTGATAGAAATCTTAATTAGACGCGCCATTTCCATAACTTTCACGTGGAATCGACTCCCTAACCTCGCGGTCTCGCTTAAAAAGAAAAACAATGCGGCACGAATCGCGACTGCTTTATTATCCGACCGGCTTATAAAACAACAGAAAAAAGTGTAACTTAAGGTCGATAGACATTTTACGCTCACGCAGTACTTTCACGCACTCCGGGCTAAATAAATTGCGGAGTTGCGGACCGAACCGAGGAGCTTATCTTTTAGACATCTGGACGCTTCTCGGGGATTTTTGTCTGCGGTAAGTGCAATTCCATTGCGATCTAGTAAGCAGGAAACGCGAAGAGGTAATGGTTATGACGATAAATAAACGACGCGAAAATTGTGAAAAATTTATAGTTATGGTCGCGGAGTCGTGGTTGGATCTTTCGTTCTTTATGCAGAAATAAGAGAATAATGAGATGAATTCGAAGGGATGTGAGTTGTTTATCAGGAAAGTTAAGTAAGGGCTGAATAGTGAAAACGAGTTAACTAAGTCTTCGCATTTAACTAACTAGCTGGATACTTATTTTAGCTTCTCAAACTCTAACCCTCTTTCACAGACTAAATCTTATCCAATCATTTTCAACGATATATTCAATCAATTAAATATGCGATCAAGTAAACTTACTGTGATCTTCGTTTCCTTTGAAAACGGTTAATTTGTTGTCATGGCTTTTGAAATTATCAGTTGGGTTTTTGAAAAACAAAACTGGCAAACTTTTCTGCCGCATTCTCAAGTAGTATAATGATGCTTTATGCCAATCAATCAATCAAAACACTAATTGTAATAGTGCGTAATTGTGTTTAAGGTTTACAAAGCCGTCAGCTAAATCAAGTTGTGAAAAGAAATGCTGATTGCCGAGGCATAAGCGCCGAAGAGAGAATATGAAAGCAAATTGTCATTTCATCGAATCACTGTGTGAGGTTGTTAAATTGATAACAATAACTTCCAAAAATTCTTCACTACAAGGGTTGAAATTTACCAAATTCCCAAAAAACAACTCAATACCCCTTCACTGAAAGACTACTAAATTACTAAATTACCCTACGATATTTAATAAAGTGATTTAATGAATTTTACCACAATTTGAGTTTCAGTGCCAAAAATTATAAATTTTTGAAATTTGAGAACGGCGAAAATTGCAACTACACTCGTTTAATTGTCAATTTGAATTTTTGACATTTCGAAACGTCGCAAGTTGCAACTATCTCGTTCAGTTGTCAATTTGTTACATGAAACTCACAACTTTAAAATTCCTGCACAAGCTGAAACTGACGATATTTCAATAAAGTATTTGAATGAGTTTTACCAAAATCGAAGTTTAATACCAAAAATTATGAATTTTTAAAATTTGAAATCGTCGCAAATTGTAATTACACTCGGTCAATTGTCAATTTGTTACATGAAATTCACAACTTCAAAACTCCTGCATAAAATCTGCTGAAACTGACGATATTTCAATACAGTACTATTTTAATGAGTTTTACCAAAATCGGAGTTTCAGTACCAAATATTATGAATTTTTGAAATTTGAAATCGTCGCAAATTGCAACTACACATTTGTTACATGAAACTCACAACTTCAAAACTCCTGCATATAATCTGCCGAAACTGTCTAAACGTTTTCCAAAATATCTCAATAAACGATCATTGCTGAATTTTACACTAACTTTTTTTTAATAAATTTTTGTAATCCTCGCAAATTGCAGCTTTATTCAATCATTTTCAAGTGGTTAAATAGATACCTCCAACTTCAAACCTCCTTCACAAAATAAGTTGAAACTCCCTAAGCTCACTAAGGACATTTCAACCACTTTAGTGACTTTTACCATATACCGAGTTTTAATATTTGTTATGACTTTAAAATATGAGTTTAAACACACTGAGCTCCCTAATGACACTTTAAAAAAAACTCTGCTGAGTTTTAGCAATATCTGAGCTTCAATACAATAATTAAGAGTTATTGAGATTAAAAATCTTGGCAAATTGCAATTCAATTTTCTCAATTTTTTACATAAAGCCCCACAACTTCAAAACTTTATAAAAGTGCTGAAACTCGCTACGTAACTGTAAAACACTTCAATAAAAACGATTCAAACTCCCTCACTAAAAGAGTTGAAACTCATTAAGCTCCTTAAGGACACTTTTTTTAAATAATTTTACTGAGTTTTAGTAAAATCTGAGCTTTAATAGAAAAATTAAGAATTTTTTAAACTATAAATCATACAAATTCCCACTACTTTCGTTCAATTGTCAGATTTTATATAAAGCGTCACAACTTCAACACTCCTTTATAGACACAGCTGTACTTTACTAAACGTCTGCAAATCACTCCATTAAACAAACGTTAATGAGCTCATAACAATTTGAATATTTCTTTAGGAATTTTTAAAGTCCATGCAAATTCTAACTTCACCCAATAACTCGGATTTTTAAAAAAGCACCTCTAACTTCAAGACTCCTTCACAAAAAGAATTTAAACTCACTAGGCTTCTTACTGGCACTTTAATAAAAAATCCTACTGAGTTTTACTTATATTTGATTTTTAATACGACGATCAAGAATTTTTGAATC
This sequence comes from Cryptocephalus moraei, assembly GCA_946251905.1. NCBI lineage: Eukaryota > Metazoa > Arthropoda > Insecta > Coleoptera > Chrysomelidae > Cryptocephalus > Cryptocephalus moraei. The sequence goes on from OX276454.1 coordinate 17,283,867, forward strand.
TGAGAATCGTGACAAACCGCAACTACACTCGATCAGTTGTGTCAATTTTTCACATTTACAACTTCAAAACTCCTTTATGAAAATGTGCTAAAACAAACTATACGTCCGAGAAACACTGCACTAAAGAACCATTAGTGAGTTTCACAATAATTTGAATATTTTTTAAAGAATTCTTAAATTCCTTACATGCAACTTCATCCAATTACTGTCCGGTTGTTATAGATAAACACCTATAAATTCAAAACTGCTTCACAAAGAGTTGAAACCCACCAAGCCCCCAAGGACTTTAGTGAGTTTGCCGTAATCTGAGTAAACTTTTTTGATGAATTTTTAAAATCATTGCAAACTTTCACCCCATATGCAACCACAATTGCTACTAGTTCAATGGGCACCGACAACTTCAAAATTACTTCACTAAGAGAGTTGAAACTAACTGAAATCTTCAAAAACACTTCAGCTATCAATTTTAATGAGTTTTACCAATATCTGAGTTTCAATACAAAAATTAGGAACTTTTGAAACTAAAACTCGTAGCAAATTGCATCCAGTTTCGTTCAGTTGTGTCAGTTTTTTACATGAAGTGTCTCGACTTAAAAAAATCTTTATAAAAATGCTGAAACGCACTGTACGCTTATAATAAACAAGCTTTAGTGAATTTTACAATATTTTTTAGGAATTTTTATAATAGTAGTTGCAAATTACAATTTCATCCAATCATTGTCAGGTGGTTAAATAAGTACCTATACCGCTAACAAAGCGATTAAACTGTTTTCGCCGTCTTCCCCATTTGAATAAATCTCAAATGCGTTATAGTTGGCGAGTAACGAGGAACTACAATTAAAATTTTTACAAGCGTATGGGGGAAGTTTCCTGTTTTATTTATTTTTATATTTTACGCGACGGGTAGGGATGCTAGTAAAAGTACATTGGAACGAACATTAAGAAAAACGAATTCCCTAATTCCTTAGATTTCCTTAATAATTGTCATCGCCAAGCAGGCGAAGATTACCAAAGATAAATCCGAACCGGCGGGGGGTGCGATCGACGGGTGGGGGGTGCCGTAATGATTGGCGGAGATGATGAATCGCGGAATTTGGCATCTGTGGGCAACGTTGCACCCCGAAGAGAACGGACGTCGAGACGCGTGTGACGCAGTGTCTGGGAGGGGAGGGTAGCGTCGGGGTGGACTAGCCTAGACTAGGTATTGATCTAGGCCACCTTCACCCACTAATTTCGTTGTCGGTGCACGAAGAGGAGGCAGAGGGCTCGCAGGGCCGATTCCGACCCCCCTCCTCCCCCCTCCCCCCACCGACTCGATGCATCCCGGACATCTTCACGTCTTGACTTTATAACGCAACCCACCCCTACGTCTGGCCGCCCCCTCCCCGCCGCCCCTTTTCTCGCTCTTAACCGAGCACCCCTTATCGTCGTCTCACCCCGTTCCCCACCCCTCGGACCGCAATGGTGCACTCGTTGGGTTGACTGAGCCGAACTTCACTCTTGCTCGGGATAACTTTTCACGAAGAACGATTGGCCGTGCTTGATTAATTCAAGTCACTCGATCTGAGCGCTCTCCTTCACGAAACGAAGTCGCACGTTACATGACGCCGAATGGTTAACCGTAAAAAATAAGAGGGAATTAAGTTGGCGCGAGGAAAGGTGCCGAAGTCACCATTTTCTTTCTGCAGTTCCTCAAGAATCAGTTCCTTTAAAGCACATTTTGCGTTCGTTGCCAAATCTTGTAAAGTAGTCGTATTATAAAAATGAGGCACTCCGGGAATGACCGAGAGGGGAAGCATAGCTTTATATATAAGTGTATGATATAATGCCAGAGGAACTTTCTTGTTAAACCCCAAATTGTCCAAGGAAAAGGATAAAAAAACACCAGTGGATGTCATGACGTGTTTTTCAATTTATGTAATGTCTAGTTAGTCGACGTTTCGTCCAGAGATTTTGGACATTTTTGAGACTCTGTTGTAGCAAGAAAGAAGAAACAAGAACATCAGGTAAGTAATACAAGTAATAATTGGTTTGACTTACATTTTCTCAAATGAAAGTAAATTCAAAAACCTTGCGTAGACAAGGTGGCGTCACAGGAACCAGCCAAACTCAATTACAACAAGAACATCAGGTAAGTAATACAAGTAATAATTGGTTTGACTTATATTTTCTCAGATGAAAGTAAATTCAAAAACCTTGCGTAGACAAGGTGGCGTCACAGGAACCAGCCAAACTCAATCGGAACAATACAAACAATACTAACGATGGCTCAACATAGAAAAATCTATGTTGAGCCGGATATGATTTTAGGGATAGTGACCAGTACTGATGATTGATATAAAGATATTCTATAAAGAATTAACTGTAGGTATCTTATTATTAATTGAAATTTTAAAAATCTGAAACTTGGAGTTATGTTGTTGCATGTATATATTGAAAAATGGGAAATTTTGTTATTGCAATTAGATATTATTTACATAACATAATAATAACATATCAAGATAAATTGAAAAACACGTCAAGACATTCACTGGTGTTTTTTTATCCTTTTCCTTGGACAAATTGGGGATTAACAAGAAAGTTCCTCTGGCATTGGAGCTTCAACCCCGAGATCACGTCTACATGAATGATATAATGACATCTATACGTCATGTACAGAAACTAATGGTAGCTAGCACGACGCTAGTCACTCCTGGAGCAGGCAACCAACAGTACAAACAATTGGAACACGAGTTGCCACCAAACACCTAGCGCGACGCGATAATTGGCCGTCCGGATCGTCAGGTTTTTCGATGTAAAAACGTCTCACCGATCCAGCGCTTCGAGCGAAGCTCGCAATAAGAAAGCTATGCTTCCAACAAATCTATATGTCCATATAGAGAGTCGCTCTCTAGATCGGAAAATACCACTGCCCAGAATTCACGGTGAATAGAGGAGTACGCTAAGGATGCATTCTATCTCTGATGCTATTTAATATCTACTCGGAAGGATTATTCAATGAAGCACTCCAGGATTCGGAGGATGATGAATCTACCTCTTAAGGGAAGAATAATCTACAACCTCAGATATGCGGATGATACATTAATTTTAGCTGACACAGAGGAAGGCGTTCAGAGACTAATAGATCGAGTCGTAGAAGTCTGAACTGCAAAAAAGACGCATAGTCTAGTTATAAATAAAACTGACACAAATAACATTCAGTTCTATGCCAATAACAAGCCTCTAAAACAAACAGAACATGTTTTTCATCTAGGGGTGCAACCTTAACCAGCAATGGGATCATTCAGGGAAGATTAAGTCCAGAATTGAAAAGCCAGGAGAGCGTTCTGTCGTATGTGGAATGTACTATGCAACATGCAGTTCCATATCCAAATAAGGATTAGAGTCCTCCGATGTTACATATTCTCAGTATTTATATATGGGGCAGAGGCATGAACTCTTACAGATATATCAAGCAGACGGCTAGGGGCCTTCGAGATGCCGTGCTACCGCCGCATTCTCTGGCTATCCAGGGTACCTATATCACGTGACAAATTTTACTGTTCTGAATCTAATGCATAAAGATCAGGAAATTCTGAACACCGGTAAACGATGGAAACTGGAATACTTGGGGCATATCATTAGGAATGGCAAGTATTAAGTTCCTCAACTGATTCTGCAGGGTAAGTTAAAGGAGGACAAGAGGCCCTGGTGGGAGAAGACACTCGGTGCCTAGGACCCTTAGGCAGTGGACGCAGGTGAGCTCCAACAACCTTTTTAGATTAGCAGTCAACAAATTTATTTGGACCAATGTGTTAGCCGACATCCACAGAGGACGGGCACCGCAGGAGGAGAAGAAGAAGGAAAAGCTCACCACAAGAGGAAGAATAAGGAGAAGGGAAAGCTCTCAATATAATATATTATTTTTATAATGTATCAAGGTACAAAATAAGTAAATCTTAAGCAAAATATGTTAAATCTTATCTGCTGACAAACGAACCCATGTTTAGTGTGACAGCATCTAATGGCTCGCCTAACAGTAACGTCTAGCGTCACCGGACCACACCGATCTTGGCACGTCGCTCCTTTTTCACAGCGTTGCCTACATGTTACCGACAATCAAAGGAAACTTCGTAACCGACACTTCAACGATAACATCGCAGTTATTACTACATCTAAAGGACGTTTCGAACACTATTTCCAAACAAATAAGAGTGCATTACTTGAGCACATTCTTTTACTTCTTTAGGTGCTGTACACAATGCAGCGAATAGACGGGTTACTGTTCATATTGTATAATTATATAGAAGTCTATTGGTTAATAATGTGTAGTGATTGCTATTTCGCTTTTCTCAATAATTTTTCCAGACATCCCGATATTCGAGCGGCTTTCACTGTTTGCTCCCTTAATTCATTAAAAAGGTTAATAGCATTGTTGAAACTTTAAATATAATTCCTTTAAAACCGCGTAACTAAAATCAATCCATTGTTCCAGGCAAATCCATACAAGTTCCCATTCATACCTTCGTGCGCGCAAAAGTTTCCAGATCAGACTGGGCCTATACGAGTCACATTACAGATCGGTCGTTAATAGCGTTTCGTAACAAGTTACGGATTCTGACGCAAGTTTGAAAATTCGACTTGACGAGTACTCGTCTGGTCCACTTCGGTCTGGAAACTTTTTGTTCGCACGTGCTTCTTGCGCAACCAATGAGTATTGATTACGTAAAAGTCGATTCCCATTGACTGACATTGTTTTGCTTCGTTTGTGTAGCAAACGTCATACTTGTGGGAAGTAAATGCGCTTCGAAGTTTACGTGGGATTTATTAAAAGGTTTTCGTCCCTGGGGAACTAGGAATATGTGCTTTGATGGTTCCAATGTGCAAGTGATCCGTAAGGATAACACTTTATGTAGTGATTTACGTGCAATTCACCGCATATTTGTCCGAAAGTTGACCCAGGCTCTCAAGAGTAAACCTCATACTTTATAATCGATTTAAGCACTTTACGTCGAAAGCGCAAAGCTGCAGTTTCGAGCACTTTCTCTTTGAAACGTCTGCTGCAAGCGATATGATCTTCAAAAAAGTGTTTTGTGTGATGTGATCACCTTTATTTTAATTTTAATTCTGAATTAACGCAAAGGCCATTTATTGCGATTACTTCCATTTTCCCTCTCTCCAACTCCGAATTTATGCGGGTAAAGAGCGATTTACGTTACCCGCTTCATCCAGAAATGCCCTGACACGTATTCAGGATTACTGCATTCTACCAAAGACTATGTATATATGTATATATACATAGTCTTTGATTCTACATATCCACACATATGCGCCTATACAAATCGCGTCTACTTTACACCTTTCGCCCTTTCAAAACGAGCTTTCCTAGCAGGTCGAGCTTTCGTTTTTAAATCCTAGAAAACATACAAACCAACTGATACGGTGACTGTACGTTACCAACTTTGAGTAGGCAAACCGTAGTTACGATCCCTCGTTTCGTAGCAGGACAGCAGGATTCGACAGCTGCATGTAACTCCTTAAAGCTTCGGTAAATGGATGTTGCTCGCTCGTTATTCGTAGTTAGGAAAGTGCCTAATAACAAGATTTTTATTGAGGTCGAAAGGGAAGAACACAGAGAAGAATCTTAAAAATTCCCGACGATACGCCGCGTTAATCTCTTTATTTACCCGGACGCTCATTAACAGTGCGAAGTAATTACGGCACAGGCAGTGAATGCATTAGTACGGTCCGTTGTGGTAACGCTGATACGATTTAAAAAAATATATTTCACGTATTGTTGATCCCACAAAACATTTTTGGATTGAGGATTTAGCCCGCCCGTTTAAAAATACGCGCTGATAAAGTTAAGCAGTTCATTATGAAGTGCGTTTAAATGGTACAGATTTTAAACGAGAAGTCATGTTATCCTAAATTTAGAACGCTGTTAAATATCGACATGTTTTAGTGCTTTAAATCTCTTATCAAAGTATGCGTTAAAAGACCTTTGTTCTTTATTCATATTATGATTTTAATTAGAGGGACACATTTTGTGCAAACACTCTCTTTGACATTGCAGTGTTGCCAAGTAAAAAAAATATATGTATTAATAACACATTTTGGTAACAAGCAAGAAGGTTAGACAACGTAACTTTATGTCCACTACAAGTTTCAAACACATTTCGAGAACGATTAGATTGTATTTACAACTTCAATGATATGGAACATGACTTAAAAGCCGTGCGTTAAATAGTTTACCTTGCTTGCAATTTTAGTGGCTTCCTTATTGTTAAGTTACTATTTGGAAAATGTTCTAAAAGAGATTATTAGAAATAAGATAATTGACTAGTTCTCTAAAAAACAAAATCTAATTCAAGCTTTCCCTTGTTCTCCAAAAAAACAAGGTAGTTAACTCCAATCTTTTAGTTTCAATATTACCCAACATGTCCAGAATTTCTTCAAATTTTCCAAAACTCAACACAATTGTCAATCTTTCCATTGTTCTTTAGGGTACCGAATGTTACTTTTAAAAAAAGGTTTAAGTATTTCAATATTTTCCAGAGAGCGAAGTCTATGTCGAACTTCTCTTTTTCCTCCAGAAAACAAAAAGTTAATTTCAGTTTTTCTAAAAATAATTTTCAGCGTTCCCCAGAAAGTGCTTGTTGAAATCTGACCCAAATTCTCCAAAACTCAGAACAAATTGTCAACCATTGCCATTGTTCCCCAAAAAGCGAACCTGATTTCAGTCTTATTAAGTAATGAAGTTTATTTCAACATTTTCCAGAAAGCAAAGCTTGCTTCAACTACCTTTTCCAAGAAGACAAAGCTTCAGTCTCTTCTCGAATAATAGAGTCAGCATCCACCAAACAGCATAGCTTGGTTAAATCTGTCTCAAATTTTCCAGAACTCAAAACACATGTCAATCTTTGCCATTGTTATCTGATTTCAATTCCTTTAAGAAGTAAAACCATCCCCAGAAAGCATAGCTTACTTCAAACTTCCCTCTTTGCTCCAAAAACCAAGGTAACTTCATTCTTTCTCTGAAGCAAGTTAGCCTTCCCCAAAAAGCACATCTTATTCAATTGTTTCCCAAATTTTTTAGAACTCAAAACAAATCTGTCTTTGTTCTTTGTTCTTCAGGAAACGAACCAAACTTTCATCTCTTTAAAAAGTAAAACATTCTCTCTAAAGTAAAGCCTAATTCAAATTTCTTTTTTTTCTTCTGCAGAACGAAAAAGTAAATTCAGACGTAAATCCTTAGTTTAAGCCTCTGAAACATAGGCTTAAACCTTTCAACCTTTCTTTCCACCTACACTACATTTTCCAGAACTCCAAATAAATATCAGTCTTTGGCAATGTTCTCCAAAAAGAGACCTGATTTAAATCTTACTAAGAAATAAGGGTTATTTCAACCTTTTCCAGAAACCAAAGCCCAATTCATACTTATCTTCAGTGTTTTAAGAAAGCTTCAAATTTTTCCAAATTGCACTTCATTTAATTGCCCCAAATTTTGCAGAACTGAACTCAAATATCAGTGTCTTCCCTTGTTCTCCAAAAAACTAACCTCATTTTAATCTATTTAGGAAATAAAGTTTACCTAAAATTTCCCAAAAAGTAAAGGTTTATTCAAACTTCTTTCTCACTGGAAAAAAGTTTAGATTTCTCAAGTTTTAAGCTTCACTAAAAAGCGCAGCTTCTTTAAATCTGCCTCAAAACGTCTAGAAGCCAAGACCAATGTCAATCTGTGGTAATGTATTCCAGGAAACGAACTTAGTTCCAATTTTTCGGAAAATAAAGTTTGTTTCAACTTTTTTGAGAAATCAGAACACAATTCAAACTTATTTTTCTATAGAAAACAAGGCACTTTCAGTCTTTTCATGATACACAGTTTCAATCCTTCACTGATAGAACAAATTCTTATAGAATTGTATAGAATCGAAAACAAATTTCAATCTTTATCATTATTCTTCAGAAAAAGAAACTAATTTGAATCTGTTTAAGAACTAAAGGTTATTTTAACTCTTCCATAAAGTAGAGCCTAATTTAAACTTCTCCTTTTTTTTCTGGAAAAACGTAAATTCAGTTTGCCTGCCGCAAAGTTTTAAACTTCCTCAAAAAGCTTCTTTAAAACTGATACAAATTTTCTAAAATTTAATACAAATGTCAATCTTTGACATTGTTGTATGGAAACAACATGATTTCCATGCCAATTATATTAGGTAGGTGCGTCTTTTAATACCTCAAAAAAGTGATCTTTTTGTTGAGAAATAACTAGCAATCTTATTTCTATTGGATTCTATGATAAGCCAGATTTTATGCAATTGTCTTGCTACGTAACCATAAAATGCTTGAAATTACATAAAAAAATTATATGGTTTTATTTTAACTTCCCTTTAATAAGTTCGAAAAATGACTCTCTTATATTAGAGTCGTACTTTGGTAGGCTATATTTTAGGTATGAGGAGTATAATCTTAAATATATGGACTTACATTACAAAAGTTGGAAAGTTTTGGAAAGTTTGGAAATTATTCTAAGGATTAATACTTAATTGATGCTTTATTTTAATTTTTATCTGGGAAATGCCTATAAGATGGTTTCCATTTTGTAAATGACTGGCAGTCTCATTTCCATTAAAAGGATATCTGTAATTCACGAGTTCAAAATATATATTTTTTTTCAATTTCGTAATAGTTACGATTTGTGCACTATACAAAACATCAACAACTGGCGATTACAATAATTGCTTTTTAACTATATTCCACTGTTTACCCCGTCCGGTGGGATGCGATTCGTTACGAGACTTGCGTGTCTGAACAAATATTATAATGCCTTCGCTCAAAAGAAAATATTACGGTAACGCTGCATTGTTTAATTATTCAAAGAATTGATCAGCTATTTGCTGGAATATTTAATGAGACACGTATCTAGACCAAATTATAGCGTTGATGTAGGTCGAATGAAAACTGCAATATTACAGGTCAATATCGGAATTATGTATGTATAATATACGAATTACGACGACGACACGCTCGATAGAAGAATGTAGTAACGGCCACGTGTAGGGCAGTTTAGAGATAGATCGAAGGGAGATGGATTCGTAAGTAAAAATCGCGTTAATTAATATGGAAAATTCGCGTTTCGGTCCATGCAAATAAACGTAGACGACGACTTTGCCGGTATCAGTGGAACAGAACACAGAAAGAGGCCCATTTGCGGGTTAGGTCATATATAATAGCTTTTGGATTAGTACCAATTTAGTTTTTTTTTCACAATTAAAAAAGTAATTTACGTAGACAGTAACGAGAAAATGCGAGAAATAATAAGAAAACGCTCCTACGGAACGAACATTCCATTGTGGAACGGGAGTAAAGGCGATATCCATTCCAATCTTACACTTCTATTGATACGAAAATTAAACAAAATGGGAAGAAAACAAAAGAATATTATATACGCCCTTAATTTATCATTCTCTAGCTGTGACTATATCCATGAACCAGCAATAGCTACGCTATGGCTTAGAATTATTGCTATTTTCTTCCTTCAGGTTAGGTTGTACATTTTTTTTTCTAGAAACAGTTCCTGGAACGTTATTTCCATAAATTATGAAGAGTCTAAATTACTCACAAATGTTGCTGACTTGCTATGCCAAAATCTATAACCTTCTGCTTGTGAAGAAACAAATTAATGCTGCAACAGCCTAATCCAACCTAACCTAATCGACATCAAGTACCTATAGACTTTCCTCTTATGGAGTAATTACTGCTATTTTACAATTAGATTTAATTACAGTTCAAATTGTAATTTCTTTTTCCAAAAACTTCATGTTGTATCAACAGTATTAATATTTTGTTCCTAGCATTTTAAAATGTATAATTTTCTTAGTATCATTATCCAAAGGCAATCTGACACTTACCCAGCTTTATTTTTTCTATTGTTTCATTTATAACATTATATTTTATAACTTATTCACTACTAAAAAACTTGTAAGAAATTCTAAAAAGGTACTAAATCTAGTTAAGCATGAGACGACCTTAAGACACAGCTATAGCAATCTACAGTAATGCTATGGAACCTTACCTAACCAAAAAGAGATATCGACTTCCTTCCTGTAGGTTAATTACTACTTTTTGACTGAGAATAGATTTTATACTCAAAAAACAATCTCCTCCTTGAGGTTCCTTGAGAATTTTTTAGCCAAAATCTATAATTTTCTGAGTGTGGTCATATCAAAAAAAAAACAGCTATGGCCTTTCTAGCATTCACTTAGACTGTCAAGAAGGTGTCTTCGAATCAAAAACAGATATCGACTTGATTCTTATGAAATAGTTATTATTTTGTACGTTTTACAATTCTTTTTTAATACCAATTCCTTGTGACTGAGCATTACCTTTCCATAAATAAAAAATTGCAAAATAAACATCTCCTTTGATTTAAATATCTATAATTTTATGAATATTAGCGTCATAGAAACAGCAATAGCTTTTTGAGTGTCAAGTCGTCATTGCTTTGGACATGCCTTATGAACAAAAACCTAGTAATTTTCTTCTTGGGTAGAAATTGCCGTTTTGTACTGTGAAAAGTTGAAAAATAAAAGATATAAAAAATTGCTGTTTTATTGGTAGCTTATTGAAATCTATAATTTTTTTACTGATCATATCTTGAAGATCACAGCTAAGGCAATCTGTATTGAGTTCAAAAGTCTAACCTAACTTAATTTGGAACAGACATGGACTTTCGTTTTATGGGAGAATTATTGATGATCTCTACTTTCAACTTACGTTTTTCGATGTTTTTATAAAAACAATCCCTTCAGTTTTAGCATCATGTGTTCAAAATCATAAATCAAATCGAATTAATCATGATCATAAATCAAAAACCGTGATAAAATAAACGTGTTATTGCTTTGTTGTTGACGAATATCTATAATTTTCTGACTGTGTCCATATTCATGAAATAGCCATGACTTTTCCATATAAAAACAAGCAATCAATCATTACCATGGACATGTCTTGGAATCAAAATCGGATGCATATAACATATAACAATTATTTCTTGTGGAGAAATTATTGTTGTTTTGTTGCTTCAAGTCATATTACACACTTTCTTTCTAAAAACCAAAAAATTATAAAATAAATTCGTTTCACGAGATAAAATCTGTTGTCATGTTGTTGCTTTCTTTGTAGAGCCTGTGAGACTGTGAGCATCTCCAAGAAACTGGTTTGCCATTGCGCTGTCTTCAAATTTATAATAGACATTGCTTTCTTCCAGCGAGACAATTATAACTATTTTGCCTGCCAGCCCCCCCCCCCCAAGTATTACCCGCTCATGACACACCTTTTCATAAATCAAATGTTGAGTTATTGTTGAACATTAAAAATTAGAGAGATATTGCAAGTGCACAAAATTGTCTAATAGTAATGAGGTCGACGTTATTTTGACATTTGAGCATGCGTAGTTGCATTTTGTAATAAGGTATACTTTAATAATGTTAGTGTTTTACGTTATTTATGTACAATTATGGTAAAGCATTATTGTTACCCTTGGAATGGATGGACTAGCATATAATCGTTAAAGTTCAACCCTTCAACCCTTAGCATTAAACTCACCCTCGAAATATCAGAAAAATTGTAAAAAAATGTATGTCCTTTAAATAGAGCCTGGGCTCTTTATTACTACTATGTAATTTTTGAATTCTCAAGCAAAGTATCATTTTATTGCTCCACCCCTTACTGAGAAAAAGGGAATAATCTGACTATGCATAAACATGCATAAACCAAGCGGCATATTTTATTGCAAATATATTGCTTACGATCGGGACCAGAAGCGCAATCCCAGAACCACCTGTTCCTGTTGTAGCCCAGCCACAAGCTGGGCTACAGCCCAGGCTGCATTTAACGGACACACAATTTTTTTACGATTTTTCTGATATATCGAGGGTGAGTTTAATGCTAAGCGTTGGGGGGGTGGTTCTGGGATTACGCTACTAGTCCGCATTGTCAGCAATAAATTGGCAATAAAATATACCGCTTGGTTTATGTATATATCTCCTGCGGTATCGTAGATACAGGTGTGGATGATGTGGCTTACGTCAGATTATCCCAATTTTCTCGCTAAGTGGTGGAGCAATAAAATCATACTTTGCTTAAGTGTGGAGAAATTAACTAGTACCTAATAAAGAGCCCAGGCAGTATTTAGCGCACATACATTTTTTTACCATTTTTCTGATATTTCGGGGGTGAGTTTAATGCTAAGGGTTGAAGGGGTGGCTGTGGGATTGCGCTACTAGCCCTTATTGTCAGCAACAAATTAGCAATAAAATATGAGCCTATAGTAAATGCTGACTTATGAAGTGGATGAGGTGGCTTAATAGATATGAAATCGCATACACCCCGCCCTTAGTTGCCAAAAAAGTGCGAAAATTGTTTATGACGTGATTCTGCAAAAATTGGGGATCGGTCAGAAACCTTTTATCACACACTTAAATTACACATTACCGTCTATCATTTTCCGCAAGATGGTTCTTCCAGCTTGAAATTTGTCGAAATTATGAATTTTCAAGGAAAGATTAACTTTTGGAGGTTTCTCCGGAGTGGCTCGATGAAAAATGGTCCGACCGGGTCGTACAACGAACCATTTTGTAGGTTGTTTAATTATCTACAAAAGTTCTATTGGTCATATTACGATACCTTCGTTACTCTTCACAATATTCGCCAAATACTAAGAAAAGGCGAGTTTTCATCTATGAACTGTCAGAACTATAACTGTTAAACTATGAAATAATCAGAATATAGAAAATTCGCAACGATAACCTATTAAATATTTGCAATAATCTAAACTTCCACAGTTGATTTTATGTCGAAGATATGCTACTCTTCAAATGAAGAGTTTACTTGACCCGGATCAATGGATATAGATGGGGAGGGGGGTTTAGTTCGGGCAACCACACTATCAGATGCGACAAACAATTCATCCCAAAGTTGGAATTTATTTTGATCTATTTCTGAGATGTCTTTTATCTCATCTGGTGTCCAGATGTAGTATTTCCCCTCCTTAAAGCGATATGGAGATAGGAACCGAAACAATAAAACTACGTTCATCTTTCAACTATCTGGGCGTTACCATTTCTTCCTCAGGGCAAAGCACTGAAGATATACTGAATAAAGTAGAAAGTAGGACAAGGGAGAAATGCAATCCGTCAACTGAATTCTATACTTTGGAACAATTGTCCAGAGTATATGTACATATGGTTCCGAAACATGGGAACTCAACAAAAAAGACCGCCAAAAACTCCTATCCCTCGAAATGGATTTCTGGCGAAGAAGTGCGAGAATATCTGGACTGGACCATATTAGAAATGACAAAATACGAGAAATCATGAAAGTGGAATAGACCATCATTGTCACTATAGAACAAAAAAGACTTACATGGTACGGCCATCTTCAAAGGATGGATGAAGACAGGTGGCCTAAGATAGTGTGGCAATGGGTACCCCAAGAAAAACGCAAAAGAGGAAGACCACCCAGGAGTTGGAAAGCTGACATAGAAGAGTCCATGCTAGCCAGAGGACTTCAAGAAGGAGACTGGCAAAATAAATATTATTGGAGATTGAGATGTGAGAAGCGGTAGCGACCGTAGTTAACTCGCTTATATATGTAATACCCCGGACTTACGCGATAGGTGGGACCAAGCGATAGCCGCGTAAGTCGATTTCGCGTAAGTCGGGGTTCAACATTGCATATAAATACGTATAAAGTTTGTATAATCGGGACCAGAGTCTAAAGAAAATATTAATTTAGAAGAAACATGTTTAACAAATGTTAGGTAATAAACACAATTTACATTACTATGAATAAAACAACGTAGACCGAAGCTATTTTGGTGTCGAAGGCTTCAAATGTCGCCTGACTTTTTATGACTTCCTTGTCCATTGGTGAAGCAAGCTGGTATTGTTTGGTGGCAAAAATACAACTTCCACCCTTGGATCGATACTAATTAGAATTGTAGGAGGATATGATCTGGTGCATTGTCCATTAGTAGCATCACCTTAAATTGAATTTCTTTCAACTGGCAATATAACGTTCGACTTCAGGAATAAAATGATGACCAAACCAGTCTTCAAAAAGAGAAACTGTCACCCAAGCTTGCAGCACTTGCCGCCTTTCCACATTCTGCGATGCTATGCCAATTACAACGACTTTTAAATCGGCTGAACCATCCGTTACTAGCTTTAAACTCTTCAATTTTCAAAATTACTCATTTTTTGGTCTTTTAGATGGAAAAAGAAAAAAAGCGCGTATCTCCGAATGCGCGTAAAACGGGGTAGCGTAAGTCGGGGTATTACATATATAAATTGCCATAGACAACAAATTAGATTCAATTTGTATCAATAATTTAATTACAATTTTATCGGAAAGTTGGATAACAGCTTGGTTTGCTTAAAAATTCAAACTTCCCTCAGTTTAACCCAAATATTAGCTTGTTTTTGTCGGTACTTACGTTAAAGTGGTTTCGGAAATTAGTGGTGTAGGTATTCAACTGCATTACCTGCTCTCGTTAAACAACACTTCCCCCCGGTGGTAACGCCACAAAATTATCATCCCTCGTGTTAGATCAGCAGATGAACCCACGGGCACCATCGAAAGTACCGCACATTACGTTCTCCCATTGGACGCGTTACTGAAATCAGTCGCATTCAGAACGTAGACCGATGACGCCGGCCATGTGGTCGACGGTACCGCAGGCAATTCGGAAAGTAGCTCTTGAAACGTGACTAAGGATCTAAGCGTTGGTGGTACCCGCTCGGCGACGAGGGCGAAGGGTGGAACCCGCACGCGAGGTAGCGTGGCGTCGGCGAGACGACGTCACTCCCCGGAAACCTTGCCCTTCGAGACGGTTAAGCCGAAGCGAGAAGGGTGATACGTCTGCGCCGATACCATCGGTACCAGCCGAGCTGCGTTGTGCGTGCGTACCCAGCCGAGATAAGTACATGCGACGACGCGTCTCACACAAAACGCGAAAGTGATGTATTAGAACGACACTCCCGAATCACGGTCGCGACAACCTTGGCTGTATACATACATGCACACATACATATGTGTGTGTGAGTGCGAATGTGTATATAAAACGTAGTCATCGTTATGAAATTATTTACATTTTTTCTCCGTGCGTCCCGCGGGGCCCACACTCGCCGCCGCCGTTGAGGAACGGGGGAGGGGGAAGGAACGGTGTTTGGTCACCGGCGCATAACAACTATTCATTATGCACGCATTTGGGACCGGACTGACCGTCTCAAGGATAAATCTATTCTATTAGGTTCGACGCACACGAAAAACCCACTGAGAGCTCTGAAAAAAAAGTTACATCGTTAGGTAATCTCGCTCATTTCGTCTGGGTTCAATCAACTGGCGGATAGATCAGGACGCCATTGGGGCAGTAAGCTGGGGTCTACGTTCGTGCACCCAAAACGTACAAAAACGACGATTAACTTTGCAATTCGTCCGGGGATGGTGTGGCTATAACAAAAATTACCTAACAGGAAACGATGAAGGTTTGGCTTATCTTCTTATTCGGCCGTCTCCATCAATGAAGGTTGGCAATTACATTGGCAAACGTTGTTCTGTCTTCTGCGGTTCTTATGAGTTGCTCAAAGTCTAGGTCTGTCCAGTGCCAAATGTTCCTCACCCTGACAATTTTCTCCTTACTACTCACATCTTTCCCTCGAACTTTTCTTTGATAATGAGTGGAGCATATCGGTATTTATAGCGGCGTGCGCTAGTTACCCTTCGTGGTAAGAAACTAGTAGGTAGTCTAAGTTCGTTCAGCGTAAAGAGGTGTACTAGTAACTGTTGAGATGTTTGTTTTTCTCCTAAAGATAGAAAATTGTCTATTATTGGATGATTAGCGGCGTGTGGTCCATGGAAGCAAGTAAAGCAGTGCTTCCCTTGCTTTAATGGATCTCACGCCGCTAGGTATTTATCATTCCTCGGCACATGACCCAGGTGAGCCGTCTTGCGAATTCTTATTAAATGCTAGAGCTCATGTTCTCTGTTCTACGTAATACCTACTTCTTCATTAGATATATACGATGTCCAAGGGATTTTAGGGATTCTACGGAGTGTCCACATCTTGGAAGCCTCTATCTTATTAATCATAGATGTTTTAAGAGTCCACGTCTCGTCACCATACAAGAGAGTAGACCAAACATAGCACTTAAATAGTCTCAGTCGAAGATCGAGAGTATCATCACAAAGTAACCTCCTAAGTCTATTGAATGCACTTCGAGCTCAAGTCGAGCGATCCAAAGGAGGGGCGATAGCGGCGATCGCCCCGTCCCCCCTAAATAACTTGTTTCTGAAATCCAGATTTCCATTACATCAAACATTTTTGTTATTTTTAATTATTAACACGCTTCTATTAGCTTCACTTGTACGTTTGTTTGTTTGTAACCAACTCTTCTAAACTCGATTTTCACGAGTATTGAGACTTTTCTAAGCAGTATTTCAAGATGCGTATATCTCAATTTTCCAACTCTTTGGGCGTTAAGCACATCTATAAATGTCGTGTCTCCTTGTTGACGCATGTTTTGTTTGAGTTCAACCAGCTGGAACTGCCGCCACAAATGTGTAGCTGGCTTCATATGCTATGGTTGTTGAAAAACTTGATTTACAATCCATTTAGAAATCTGATGCGGATAGCACCGTTTAGTGCAAACTTCACATATCTTATCACAAAATATATTAATTACCTTTACAAAGCCCGTAGTACCTACTTGCTTTACATAATTTTCTGGATTCTGCTTTACACTGCCGCATTTGCTGTAAACGAGCTGCTCTCTCTTCTTCTGATTCGGAGGCTCGATAATCAGCCATGTGCTGTCATCGCAATTGCTGCAAGCGACCTGCTCTCCTGATTGTGAGGCTCGATAATCAATCATGTGCTGTAGCACTTGCTGCAAGCGCTACTCTCTCTTCTTCTGATTGTGAGGTTTTATAATTTCTCATGTATATTCGCCCTTCGTTCTTTCTCTCTCCCAATTCTTCTCTTGAGAATTCTATGTTTTTGTTGGCTTCTTTTCTCTAATCTTTTTTTTTCTGTGTTGTAGTTTCGTTGTTTTTCGTAATTGTCTCGTCTATTTTTTAAAAAATAGTTCTACGACTAATCGCTACACAAGCTTATCACTTGAAGGACACTACCCCATTTATACTTGCGACAAATAATTTTTTAGCAAATTACTGTCCAACAACATAGTTCAACTTGAGCATTTTCCAAATATTTCTAATAAGCCTTTGGCATTATTACTGGAATGATCTCAACAACTGATCATCCATAACATGCCGTGAGAATCTTGCCAATAAGGTAACAGATGTCAGTGAAGAATATGGTTTGTCTTGATCAGCAGACTGAAAAAAGACTAGAAGCTTTCGAAATGCACCTATATAGACGAATACTGAACATTTCATGGGTACAACGGATTGTTGGGGAGATAGTTGGTTGGGTGATGGGTGAGCGTAGAAAATAGTCCGGATGAGTTTGACTCGTCTATTGATATACATGATTTACAATTTTATACAAACTTCGCCGAGAAAGGTTCGAGGGTAACTGAGGGATTCTATCCCTCGGTACACGCGTACATAGCAGGTACCTCGGTGCGGCGGTTTTTATGAGGGTGAAAGTTTTCAGAGACCATCCCGACGACTCGATTTTGTAGAAGGCTCCGAAACCGTTCTTTGAGGAAAAGCATATGTTTCTTTTTTGAATGATACTAAGTTTCGGGGCGTTCCTAGAATCGGCCCTCGAGATGGTCACATCTGTAAAAAAGGAAAGTGCAGCCCGTGGGAAGAAAACTATTTACACTTTTTACAATATTATTTACAACTCATCTCCCACGGGCCCCTACAGTACCCCCCTGCCAGTATTTGAAAGTATTTTGAAAATACGTGACTATTTACATTATACAGTTTATGAGAAACCCGCTTGAAATCGATCCGGAAAGCGTACCCTTCTTCCGACTTTGGTGGTGGTGTACATTGGTGTACTTTGGACGATTGGTGGGTCACAGGTGTCGGGTCGATACGAGTCATCTGCCATGGTGTAGGCTGGTTTTAGGCGGTCGATTGAGACGGTCACGTCACGTCCATTGACGTGCACTGTAAATGTCTTGTCGTTCCGGCTTATGACAGGGTAGGGCCCCTCATACGGCTGCTGAAGCATCTTCTTTGGACCTCCTCTGCGTATGAGGACCTGGTTGGTGGTGCGAAGGTCCTTGAAGACGAAGGTGTTTCTTTCGCCGTGGCAGGTAGCCGCGGCAGGTCGCAGATCCCTCATGTGCTGGCGGAGTTGTTGAACGAAGTCTGTCTGGTCTGCCTGGGGTTCTTGGGTGTGATTGGCGAGGAAGTCGCCAGGAAGTCGTATTGACTGCCCGTAGACCATTTCTGCGGCTGTGGCTTGAAGATCTTCCTTCCAGGCTGATCGAATTCCCAATAGGACAGTGGGAAGTACTTGGGTCCAACTGGTGGTGTTGTGGCACATGATGGCTGCTTTTAGCTGGCGATGGAGCCGCTCGACCATGCCGTTGGCTGCCGGATGGTATGCAGTTGTCCGATAATGAGTCACACCTAAAACAGAATTAAGA
Organism: Cryptocephalus moraei; assembly: GCA_946251905.1. Classification (NCBI taxonomy): domain Eukaryota; kingdom Metazoa; phylum Arthropoda; class Insecta; order Coleoptera; family Chrysomelidae; genus Cryptocephalus; species Cryptocephalus moraei. Next base: position 17,302,475 of record OX276454.1, read on the forward strand.
CTTTTGAACAAATGGGACTCAAATTGTCGTCCTTGGTCTGTGGTGATCCTCTGCGGTGCGCCAAATCTGCATATCCAGCCCTCGTAGAGTGCCCTAGCGACAGTTGGGGCTTCTTGGTCCGACATCGGAATGGCTTCTGGCCAGCGAGTGTAGCGATCCACCATGGTAAGGCAGTAGCGATGTCCTTCCGATGGTGGCATTACGACGATGTCGATGTGGATGTGCTGGAAGCGGGCCGTGGTCGGGCTGAACTCTCTAAGTGGTGCGTTGACGTGTCGTGTGACCTTTGAGCGTTGGCAAGATGTGCAGCTTCGCGTCCATCTTTTGCAATCTGCTCTCACTGACGGCCACAAGTAGCGCTTAGTTACGAGTTTAGTGGTTGCTCTGGCTCCTGGATGCGAAAGACGATGTATGCAATCGAACGCCCATTTGCGAAACTCGAGTGGGAGAAAAATCCTAGCTGGTGTTGTTGATGTGTCGCAGTACACCGGTTGGTCTGTTCCAGGGAGTTGAACGGTCTTTAGGTGCAGCCCAGATGAGTTTTGTAAACACTTTTGCAAGTCATCGTCGTTCTGCTGTGCTGCAGCTAAAGCCTTGAAATCCAACGTTTCGCGGATCTCTTCGATCCTGGAAAGTGTATCCGCGACAACGTTTTCTGCTCCGGAAACATGACGGATGTCAGTCGTGAATTGTGCGATAAAGTCGAGGTGCCTGTACTGTCGAGGTGAACACTGCTGGTTAGGTTTTTGTAGTGCAAATGTAATTGGCTTGTGGTCGGTGAATATGGTGAAGGTACGAGCTTCAACCATATGGCGAAAGTGTTTCACCGCGAGGTAAATTGCCAATAGCTCTCGGTCGTAGGCGCTGTATTTTTTCTCGGTTGGAGAAAACTTCTTGGAGAAAAATTCCAGAGGTTGCCAGCTACCCTCCAGCCACTGCTGTAGGACCGCACCTACGGCGTTGTTCGAAGCATCCGAAAAGATGGCGAGATGTGCATCGTCCTTTGGGTGCGCTAGTAAGGTTGCAGCTGCGAGGCTTTCCTTACAGGCGACAAACGCTTCCGAAGCTTCTGGTGTCCATGCGATTGGAGTGTTTCCTTTCCCTTTTCCCTGTAGTAGGTCGTTGAGAGGAGCTTGGTTTTCTGCAGCGTTGGGCATGAATCTTCGGTAGAAGTTAATCATACCTAAGAATTTCCGAAGGCCTTTGTACGTTCCAGGCGGCTCCAAGTTTCGTATAGCGCTGACTTTGTGGGGTGCCGGCCGCGTGCCTTCGCTGGAGACTAGGTAACCTAGAAACTTCACCTCTGGCTGACCAAATGTACACTTCATGGGATTGATGACAACTCCATATTTCCGGAACCGCTCGAAAAGTTGACGTAGGTGTTGTATGTGCTCTTCGAGTGACGTCGACGCTACTAAGATATCGTCCATGTAGGCGTAGGAAAAGTCAAGACCCCTAAGGACTTCATCGATGAAGCGCTGGAAGGTTTGTGCTGCGTTGCGTAATCCGAACGTCATGAAAGGAAACTCGAAGAGACCAAATGGAGTTGTTATCGCAGTTTTAGGAATGTCCTCGTCTGCAACCGGAATTTGATTGAAGGCTCTTACCAGGTCTATGGTAGTGAAGATGGACTTTCCAAACAGGGATTGCGAGAAGTCCTGGATGTGGCGTACTGGATACCTGTCTGGACACGTGCGACTGTTGAGTGCGTGGTAGTCGCCACATGCTCTCCAGCCTTCATTATTCTTGGGCACCAGGTGAAGTGGGGAAGACCACGGGCTTTCAGACGGGCGAGCGAGGCCTAGTTGGAGCATCGCGTTGAACTCCTGCTGGGCGGCCTTAAGCTTGTCTGGAGCGAGACGGCGGGGTTTCTGCGCCACTGGTGGACCTGGTGTTGTGATGATGTGGTGTTTGGTGTCGTGTTGGGTTCCTTTGGGAGCTCCTACAGGCCGAGTGATTTCTGGAAACTCTTGGAGAAGTTCGTGGAAGGGTGTGGAGCCATTAATTGTTTTAATGGTGGGGTACTCACACTCTGTTACCTTTCCGCCGAAGGTAAGGAGAGTAGTCGAGTCGATTAACCTGCTGTTTTGGAGATCAGGGAGAAGGTTGTAGTGTGCCAGGAAATCTGCGCCTAGGATTGGTTTGGAAACGTCTGCTATCACGAATCTCCAGGTAAAACTTCGTCGTAAGCCGAGGTTCAGAGTAAGCGTAGTTGTGCCATAAGTTGCTATTGGTGTTCCGTTGGCAGCAGAAAGTTCGTATTCCGATCTCTTGTGCGAACCGCGGAGGCGATTCCGTGGGAAAACACACAGGTCGGCGCCAGTGTCAACGAGGAATTGTACCTTGGAGTCCTTGTCGCAAATGAAAAGACGGCGCGAACGGATTTGGCCGGAGTCGTCAGCCGTCTCTAACGACTGGCCGGTGCATTTCCCGACGTCCAAGAGCATGGTTCGGAGCATTTTTCTGCCTTGTCCCCAAACTTGAAGTGGTACCAGCACATACCTTGCGTATTCTGTGGACGTGATCTGGAGTTGGAACGGGAGCGGGAGCCTCGTTGTCCATTTCTGATGGTGGCTTGTAGTCGGCTCATTTCCTGTTGTAATTTCCTGATCGATTGTTCGAAGCTTTCTTTAATTTGCAGGAGTTTATCTTCAGTGGTTGTTGTCGATGGTCTGGCTTCGTTCACCGCTGCAATGGTACTGCGAACTGGCAGGAACTCTATGGCCACGTCCGCTAGCTCCGCTGCTTTAACCAAGGTCTGATCTCTTGCTGTTGCGAGAAGTGGTTTCAATGCTGCTGGTAACCGGCTTTGCCATAATGTCCGTAGGGAACCCTCAGATATGTTGGTCCCAGCTAGTTGCTGTAGCTTCCGTAGAAATTGGGACGGTTTCTGGTCACCCATCTCTTCTGTCTCCAACAACTGCAGCGTTTTCTTCTCCTCTGACGTTCCGAGCCGCTTCAGGAGCTCTTTCTTGAATTCGGAGTACGGGTTATCCGTTGGTGGAGTTATAATTAGGTCACGAATCTCGCTTGCGATTCGTGGTGGCAGCTTGGGAATCACCTTATTGAATTTGGTCTTCTCCGAAGTGATGTTGGAGGAGGAGAACGTTGCCTCAACCATCGCGAACCATACCTCCAAATCGTTTGAGTTACACTCTGGTAGTTGGACGGCGAATTGAGCAGCGACTTCCTGTTGTTCGCCGGGCATCTTGATGTGGTGGATGATTTCTGCGTAGCTCACGATCACCGCACACGCACAAATATGTCTTTACGATTAAACTTCACACGCTCGTGAAACGCCAATCGCGGTTCTAACTCGGGGTCACCACTGTTGGGGAGATAGTTGGTTGGGTGATGGGTGAGCGTAGAAAATAGTCCGGATGAGTTTGACTCGTCTATTGATATACATGATTTACAATTTTATACAAACTTCGCCGAGAAAGGTTCGAGGGTAACTGAGGGATTCTATCCCTCGGTACACGCGTACATAGCAGGTACCTCGGTGCGGCGGTTTTTATGAGGGTGAAAGTTTTCAGAGACCATCCCGACGACTCGATTTTGTAGAAGGCTCCGAAACCGTTCTTTGAGGAAAAGCATATGTTTCTTTTTTGAATGATACTAAGTTTCGGGGCGTTCCTAGAATCGGCCCTCGAGATGGTCACATCTGTAAAAAAGGAAAGTGCAGCCCGTGGGAAGAAAACTATTTACACTTTTTACAATATTATTTACAACTCATCTCCCACGGGCCCCTACAGGATCATCAATAATGAAGTACTTATACGCATGCATAAATGAAAATAATTATCGCACACTATTAAAAAAATAAAATTTTAATATATGGATTACATGGTAAGACGCCAGAGATACAAATTACTTCGACTCATAATATAGCGGCAAATAGAGGATAAAAGGTCAGTAGGAAGACACCAGAACTCATGGCTGAAAAGACTTGAAGATTATTTCATCACTCATCTATAGAAATATTTCGTGCTGCAGTTTCCAAAACCGCAGTTGCCATTTGGCTCGCTAACCTTCGTATGGGGAGGGCGTGAATAGAATAAGATGATTGCCTGACAAAAATCAAAGGAAAAGTACAAAGTGTTACTTTTGTACCGGGTATCCCTTATATAATTACCTTGCCTATATTCCTATGATCGTTTGGTTCTACCATCTCCCAGGCAGGAAATAGCGGAGTCGAACCTGTTCATAGGCGTACCGTTGCTCTTTAAAACTTGCACTTATCAAAATACGATCGAAAATATGTTTCGAAAATCAATTTACTTTTAAAACAATTAAATATTTTCCCACTTAATGTCAAACATTAAAATGCAAGTACATATGAACAACGTATTACGAGGAGACACTTAAATATGAAATAATTAAACAACAAACAATATTAAGAGTAGTAATAATCATTGCTACAAAATCGCCCTTAGTGTCGAAGTTCTGGCCCTACCCCTCTCCTACTTCCCAGCACAGTGTTTTATAATTTACAACACATGTTACCGACAATTACAGGAATATTCCCAATCCGATGTGATCGTATCAATGGAACTGTATATGAAATCGCGGGTCCTGATTGGTCCTCCAATTTGTCAAACTTCAATGCAAAGAAATAAATGAGAGTTGCTTTAGAGAGAAGTATGTGAGATTACGTTTGATGGCGCTATTTTGATTTTGTAACCTTTTTGTTATTTGAAAGACATTTTTGGTTAAATTTTTTACCACTTCATGCTTCACTACGACGCCTCATACACCAGGTGTTTTGTTTACTACACAGGCTATTTATCAAACCAATTTATTACAGAATTCACATATGTATAATTTGCCTCTAAATTTCTCTTCTACTCCATTTCGGAACTATGGATTGTCTTTTGAAGACATAGCCCAAATAAACTAAAGATATGTTTTCAATGTCCTTAACCAAACTTACCATATGTGAACATCCAAACATTCTAAAGAAGCAATGTGTTATTACAGTACTGGAGGTTCATCCAAGAGGCCATACCCACAAGTCAAACATAAGAAACGCAAATAAAATGGGTGTTATGTACAACATAATTAAAAGGAAATGGAAATGGACAAGACGAGAAACATGATACCAATCAAACAGCTGTTACATTGCAAGGAAAGCAGGAAATGAGCAACATCACCTTTCACAGGGTCGTGATGAATGGAGGAATTTCATCAGTGGACTGAAAGTAGCTAAAAATAAAGAATAAAATAAAATTACCGCAGTACCAATCTAATCTGCAATTACCAGTTATCAAAAAGAAGTAATCCTGTAATTTAGATTATTTAATCATACTTAAAATCCACTACCTACTGTAGAAATAAACGCATGGACGAGCAACTGCAAATACGGTAATTAAAAACATTAAATACATTAAGCGCGAGAAAAAGTCAATTCACCCATTAAGTACAAAGTTTCCTTCAATTATTCCCATCAATTAAGTGTCTGAAGCGTTGAAACTCTCGAGTCGGATAGTCGGTATAGTTTGGGGGTGTTCCCTGCTAACGTTTGTTGCTTAATGGCCGACTCTCTTGCGTTTGTGTGCACCTGCAGCTCAAGGGTTCTCAGGTTGCCCATTACAACCGGCAGCCTTTTCGGAAATCTAATTCTGGCTGCTTTAAGACCGGATCCGAATAACTCCAGAAAGGATCTCAAAGCGAGAAATTGCCTTTTTCAACTATGTTGAAATTGAGGGAGCATTTGTCGGAATATTGTTAGACATATCTGTAGGTAAACTATGGTGTAACAGTTTAACGCTTCAAAGCACCACTTCTTTGGTTGGGAACGTGATTAATTAATTTGATATTTGGGAGGAAAAATTTAAAATCTCTTGTCTACTTTTATATCAGATTACTACTACATTATACATCAATTCTCGTCTTATATTCAAATTTACATGGTTAATTCTTGGTTGGTAAACTGCATGACTGTTATGTAAACAACTCATTTGAAATTTATAATTATTAACCTTTGGGTTGGTACAAGAAGGAAATTAAAATTACGAGACTTGAGTAACGTCTTAGGTTTGTGGTTTGAAATCAGTCAACCAAATTTAAATAAAATAATAGAACAAAACGTTTTTTTCGGTAATAATAACTTTCAAAACAATTAAGCGTATAGTAATTATAGCAGAAACAATGTTCTCGAATTGAAACACCTGCTACCAATTAGCTTTAATTTCGGGTCTTAATTAGAGTAATCCTGGTGGGAATTGATACCATTTATTTCATCATAGTTTAGTTATTTTTATTAACTATCAGCTAAAAGGTGGTTTATTTGACATTTTAGGCGGAAAAAGCTAATACGAAATGTTTTCTAAACTACAAAAAAGTCTTTAGTTTAAACTTTGTTCCAACATTGTAAAAATAGATAAATTTGTACCTTATTTCAACGAAAAAGTAAAAGAATCCTGTTTTGAAAACTTTGTAATTAACATTTATCTTAGAAATAGTTTTTGGTTTTGGCTGTAGGTTTACAGGTTTCAAATATAATTAAAAATTTGTTGCAAGGGACTTTGGTGGTAGTTTTTGTATGAATGATAATACTGAAAACGTCTCAAGGTTCATTGCCACATAACCTTCTGTACTCTTGTCGTGCTTCGACTATGTACCAGCTGTGTTATTTGCTACGAAATGACAATGTTGCATGCATTTTGAATGGATCAAGCAAAGATTCGTCTTCACATAATATTCCATATTACACAACACATTCAAACGCAACAAGAGCTCTGTAGGTTGTGTGGAAATAGACCTTAAAGATATTGTAAGTTACAATTTAAATTTCATGTTATACTAAGTCAATTGTAGTTCATCACCATGTTTATTAGTTTTATAAATTTGTTTACTTATTTGAAATGATTAAATCTAATTTAAAAACGCCATAAGTTACATATCAAATGGCACGTTTTCTTGAAAATACTTGTAACTCCTATGTATAAATGGAGGATCGTTACAATTGTTACAAGTTAATCAGACAATTCTAATCTCCATTCAAAAGCCTTAGCTCTTTTAAACTTTTTGTTAAAACAATTGATACTATTTTTAGAATAGCCCCTGTTCAATATAATTGTAATAAGTTTCTGATAAGCTCCTCAACTTCTTTAATCTTGTCAGAAGTTATTGATGAACGTCTCAAGTTACATTTTTAACAGACAATAGGTTTTTTAATATCTCTGTAGATTACAAATGTTACCAACTATTTAGAAACTTCTTAACTGTATTCAACACCAGAACTCTTTTAAAAGCCACATTTTAAATTTTATGCTTCACTTTCATACTCCATTCTGTTGTCAGTTGCCACCATAACATTTTTTAAATATCCTTTAGAAACTACTAAACTTCATTTGAAACGTCAGTTCCGGCTTAATTGCAGTTATCAGAAGATCCCTCCAAATACATTACGTCGAAAAGAGGTTTAATAAGAATGAGGTAAGTCAACATAACTTTAATAATCTTCAAATTTTACCCAAAAGAATTAAGAGGACCCTAAAATAGGTCTGTTATCTGTTTAAAGGTCAATAGAAAATTTAACATATAGCTTTTTCCTTTTTATTGGTCTTACAGTAACGCTTAGTTTCTAAGACTTCTAATTATCCTATGACTTAGGATAATGCAGAAACTAATATATAACTCACCCCTTAAATAGAAATACTGAAATGATTATAAATACATTTACTGTATTGCAGAAGTTAGACTAGTCTACAAGGTTTGGATTAAGACTCATTATATCTATTAATATAGGTTTAAAGAATTAATATTAATATGGTCTCTAATGAGACCAATAGGAAAGGACCAATAGGAAAATTTTCCACTCCACGTGCTTCGTTTGGTTGCAGCTGTATTTAGTTAGTAATTGATTTTAGTTATTTTATAGATAGAATTCAGTTAGAGGCTGTTCATCCGCTTTTAATAGCTAAAAACTAGATTCCTGTATAAAAGTTTTAGATTAAAAGTTTTTCATAAACGTATTTTAAATTTTCGTCAGAAATTTCTGGATAGAAAAATGACAGAGTTAAGATTACTGATTTCCTTTAAGACAGCAAGGACCATGAAGGAATGTGATTAATAATCATGAATCTCAATGGTGAAGGTAATACAAGTTGTTTCCTCTCTTATAAATTTGTTTGGTTTTAAACTTGACAGTGTCATTTTGAGCAACATCAAGTTTGGTAGAGGTATTATCACTCAGAGTTGTATTTTTGAACATTTTATTAAAATGGAAGGAGCATGTTTCCAGAACAAGTCCTGGATGGAGAGAAGGAGAGGAGGTTAAAAATACTGATTTCCTATTAGACAACACTGACAATAGTTTCCATAAAGTACCTAATGTGATTAAAGTTCCTGAATCTCAATGCTAAAGGTAACATAACTTGTTTCCTCTCTTATAAATTTGTTTGATTTTAAACTTAACAGTGTCAGTTTGAGCAACATCATCAAGTTTGGTATAGGTATTATCACTTAGAGTTGTATTTTGATCATTTTATTAAAATGGAAGGAGCATGTTTCCAGAACAAGTCCTGGATGGAAAGAAGAAAAAGAAGTTAAAAATACAGTTTCCATGAAGGAATGTTATTCATGTTTCTGAATCTTAATGGTGAAAGTAATATAAGTCGTTCCCTCATTTACACATTTGTTTGACTTAAAACTGGACAGTGTCATTTTAGACTCATCAATTTCGGTAGAGGTATTTGTACTCAGAGATGAATTTTTGTACATTTCATCAAATTGGAAAGAGCATGTTTCCAGAGCAAATTCTGGATATAGACAAAGACAAATACGGTTATAGACTGTCGGCGCAATGATATAAAATGCAGACCCTGAAAAGAAGCTCGCCCACCAAAGCGAGCTTCCCTCGAGAGATTCAGAGATAACACTCGCAGCGGACACCGATAGATGGTGCGGTTAAATCCACGGTGTTGCCAGATGTGTAACACCATACCTTTAAGCGAGCTTCCCTTGAAACGGTTAGGGGATGCTCTCATGTAATCTCTTCGACAGAAAATTTATTATTGTGTTACGACCTACGACCTTTTATTTAATAAAAATTAAGGGAACAATTGAATGGATTGGAAGAAAATGGTTTTTTGCTATTTAAAGCGTCAAATAAATTATTCATAGTTTTTAAAAAATGGGCTGTGTCGGTACCAACAGTTTTATTAATTAAATTGTAATTAACAGCAGTTTGCATGGCGGCGGAAAAGGTATTGGAAAAAACCTGCAATGCTAAGTAACAAGACATTTTCTGAAAGGAATTGGGATACATATGCTTATTGGTTATTTTGGTTAATAGTCGAGCTGTATTAGACTTTAAATCAAGGTCATAAGTCTGCCTCATAATGCTAAATGTAAATAGTTTATCATCTAATTTTAGATTACCATTTAACATATTATTGCGAAGACTTTTGAAGAGATGGGGAATATATATTGAGTAAACTCTGGTATTTCTAACAAAGAAAGAGTAACTGTTTTCAGCAGTAGCCCCTAATTTTTTAATTGTCGATCTGTTTCCTCTACTTTACGCATTTCAGATATTTTTTAAAACATCCTAATTATTTGTGAATGAGAAAAAATCTTGTATCATACAAGTGTGAAAAGTGCGTTTAAGGTACTTGTTTGAATTACAGAACTCGCTACGCTCGTTCTGTAAACTTTCAAAACAGCTTTTATATCATAAGGTGGCTAAGTGAAAAATTAGATTGACATGTCAGAGCGGTTTGCTTGAAAACATTATTAAATACCGCAGTTATGCATTTTGTTCATTCAATAAATATATCGCATGCCATTTACAATTCTTAAATTTCGTATTTTCATGAATTTCAGTTTGAATTCTTTATTCACAGTCTAAAGTGATATGTGCATCATCTAAAACAATGGCATTATTGCTTTTTAATTCTATTATACAAGCAGAATGGTCGCCGTAATAGTAACATTGGGTTGGTTTTTATAGGTAACTAGCCTTTCATTCCTTCAATCTTCATACATAATTTGGTAATCCGTAAGCAAAGACAACGGTTTGTCTTTGCAGTAAGTAAGAACTACCTGGTTTTGTTTTCACGTGCCGAGTCCTTCAGCAGACAGATACGTTGACAACACCGCAACCCTAATTTAGCAATCTCAACAAATCCCTTACCTACCTGCGACAACCGAGTGTGCATTTATACGTAAAATATTCAGGGAAACGACAACACGCCACCAAATATGAACTAAAAGTACTATCCATTTACGCCGACAGTCTATAACCGTATTTGTCTTTGATATAGAGAAGAAGAGCAGGTTAAAAATACTGATTTCCTATTAGACAACGAGGACAATAGTTTCCATAAAGTAATTCCGGAATACCAATGCTGAAGATAATATAAGTTGTTTCCTCTATTATAAATTTGCTTGGTTTTAAACTTGGCAGTGTCATTTTGAACATCATCAATTTCGGTAGAGGTATTAACACTCAGAGTTGCATTTTTGTACAATTTATTAAAATGGAAAGAGCATTTTGCCATAACAAGTCTCGGTTAGAAAGAAGAAGAAGAGGTTAAAAATGCTGATTTCTTTTTAGACAAGGACAACAGTTTCAATGAAGGACTGTGATTAATGTTTATGAATCTCAGTGGTAAAGTTAATAAGTTGTTCCCTCATCTACACATTTGTTTGATTTAAAACTGGACAGTGCTATTTTAAACTCATCAATTTCGGTAGAGGTATCAGTACTCAGAGATGAATTTTTGTACATTTCATCTAATTGGAAAGAGGATGTTTCCAGAGAAAATCCTGGATAGAGAGGAAGAGAAGGTTAAAAATACTGATTTCCTATTAGACAACGAGGACAATAGTTTCCATAAAGTGATGTGATTGCAGTTCCTGAATACCATGCTGAAGTTAATATAAGTTGTTCCCTCTCTTATAAATTTGTTTGGTTTAAACTCGACAGTGTCATTTTGAACATCATCAATTTCGGTAGAGGTATTAGCACTCAGAGTTGCATTTTTGTACAATTTATTAAAATGGAAAGAGCATTTTTCCATAACAAGTCTCGGTTAGAAAGAAGAAGAAGAGGTTAAAAATGCTGATTTCTTTTTAGACAAGGACAACAGTTTCTATGAAGGACTGTGATTAATGTTTATGAATCTCAGTGATAAAGTTAATAAGTTGTTCCCTCATCTACACATTTGTTTGATTTAAAACTGGACAGTGCTATTTTAAACTCATCAATTTCGGTAGAGGTATCAGTACTCAGAGATGAATTTTTGTACATTTCATCTAATTGGAAAGAGGATGTTTTCAGAGAAAATCCTGGATAGAGAGGAAGAGGAGGTTAAAAATACTGATTTCCTATTAGACAACGAGGACAATAGTTTCCATAAAGTGATGTGATTGCAGTTCCTGAATACCATGCTGAAGTTAATATAAGTTGTTTCCTCTATTACAAATTTGTTTGATTTTAAACTTGACAGTGTCATTTTGAACATCATCAATTTCGGTAGAGGTATTAGCACTCAGAGTTGCATTTTTATACAATTTATTAAAATGGAAAGAGCATTTTTCCATAACAAGTCTCGGTTAGAAAGAAGAAGAAGAGGTTAAAAATGCTGATTTCTTTTTAGACAAGGACAACAGTTTCTATGAAGGACTGTGATTAATGTTTATGAATCTCAGTGGTAAAGTTAATATAAGTTGTTCCCTCATCTACACATTTGTTTGATTTAAAACTGGACAGTGCTATTTTAGACTCATCAATTTCGGTAGAGGTATCAGTACTCAGAGATGAATTTTTGTACATTTCATCTAATTGGAAAGAGGATGTTTCCAGAGAAAATCCTGGATAGAGAGGAAGAGGAGGTTAAAAATACTGATTTCCTATTAGACAACGAGGACAATAGTTTCCATAAAGTAATGTGATTACAGTTCCTGAATACCATGCTGAAGTTAATATAAGTTGTTCCCTCTCTTATAAATTTGTTTGGTTTTAAACTCGACAGTGTCATTTTGAACATCATCAATTTCGGTAGAGGTATTAACACTCAGAGTTGCATTTTTGTACAATTTATTAAAATGGAAAGAGCATTTTTCCAGAACAAGTCTTGGTTACAAAAGAGGAGAAGATATTAGAAATATTGATTTCTTTTTAGACATGGACAACAACTTCCACGAAGGAATGTGATTCATGTGAGAGTGTCATTTTAGACTCAATTCAGATCATAGATCAATTTCAGTAGAGGTATTAGTACTCAGAAGTCAGAGATGAATTTTTGTACATTTCATCAAAGTAGAAAGAGCATGTTTCCAGAACATATCCTGAATCTTAAATATATATGGACAAGATGATAAGGTTAACATACTGTATGTAGCAGTGTTCTCGGGGCTGAAGCTACAAGCACGTATACACGGTTAACATACTGATTTCTTTCTAGACAACAAGGACAACAGTATTCATGAAGGTATGTGATTAATGTTTCTGTATCTCACTGGTGAAGGTAATGTAAGTTGTTCCCTCTCTTAGAAAGTTGTTTGATTTTAAACTTGACAGTGTCATTTTGAACATAATGAATTTGGGTATAGGTAAACAGTTCGTGTTAACGGATATAGTCAATTTTGATGAATTTTTTTTAGTAAAAGAGGACACTCATTATTAACTTTAGAACGTTTGCGGTTTTCGCAAAAACTGAAATAAATGCAATGTCTCTCATTGACTACTGATGATATTTTGCTGAATTTTTTAATTTCTACCTCACAACCTCCTATGTAAAACGGCAATTTCAAAAGCCATATATCTTTTAAACGAATCATGTTCTAAAATAATAATTGGTACTTTACTTGTTATCCAGAAGGTACTTGTTATTCAAAGTACCTTCTAGTAAAATTTAAAAAAAAAGTCAAAATTCAGTGTCTGGTAAAACGAACCTCAGCCTTTCGATAGAGGTATTAGCACTCGGATTTATATCGTTGTACATTTTATTAAAATGGAATGTGCATGTTTCCACAACATGTCCTTGATAGAGAGAAATGCTGATTTCCTTTTAGACATCAAGGACTATCTCGAGGATTTCCCCAAACAACAGTGGTTAGAGTTAAGACGGTTACTACTAATGACTGACTGAATGCTCGAGCACAATAACAGTAACTAGAAATGTATTTTTAAGAGCCCAAATGGATCCACTCGGGCGGTCTTAAACACTAACCATCCATGACACCGTTCTTTGTGGATAAGGAAGGGGCAGCCTTTGACGTCTAGAAAGAGAAGCGATTACGTTAGAAGCGTCCTCCATCGCCTCTACTGCGGAAGGAAGTCGGGCTGGCCCGAAGATGCATCGCGACCGACCACCCCCGACCCCTGCCGCTACGAATTAACGCAGTTTCCAATAAATTTCCCCTTCGCATCGGAGAGCGTCCCCACGAAACTTAGATAATGAGATAGGAACGTTTAAGCATGCATTAGTCCGCGGCTCGGGGGGGAACGTAGCGTGCCTTCGGTCAAAGAAGCCAAGGGTTAATTCGTGCCGGCCCAGGATGTAGGGCAGCGGGGTGCAGAATTACGGCTGACTCCACCCTCAGCGAGGCCGTATGATTGGCCGGCGGGAGCGGGACGGCACGCCCAGTGCGTAGGTGCGGATCGGACGGGGGATCACGTCTCCCTCGTATTTTCTTCCTCGTCTTGTGTCTCTCCCCTTTCCGTCCTTTTTTACTATTTTTCGCTACACTAATTTTCGACATGATACGAAAACTTTTAGGGGCGATTGATAAAATAAAGTTCGCGGGGACGCGGTAGTAAAACGATGCGCTAGGCACCGTGGAGACGCGTAGTTACCTGTTTATGGCTCGGCGTCATTTTTTAATTCGTCTCGAGGCAAGACGAGCACGAAATGCCACCACCACTCCTGGAAAATTCGATTTCGCCGGCCGTAAGACGTTGGGTTTACTGCTGGACACTTGAAAAATAAACTACCTTACCGGGTCTAATAATGTCTTAAGATGACAATCAAACAGCCCATGCACGTGGAAATAAAATTTTACTTGCCCAACAAGACTGATAAATTTGCACCATTTCCAAAGTCACTTGGGACAGCTGAGACCACTCTAAACGGCCACTAGAACCTATAAAAGACGCCGCAATGCGTTGCGCGTTTAAAAAATATTAGGAGAATGAAGTTTTAGAACAAGGTTTATGAATTGCTTTGAACGTTAACAATATACAACGAACTAAATACAACGTTTCGAAAAATGCCATTGTTTTTCATCATCTTCTTCTGTACTTCCAGGATTAGGCTTGCAGCCTGTTCCTTCTTCATGTTTGACATCTTCTTCTGGGCATACCCACGTCTCTTCTTCCTTTTGGTCTGTAGTGCACTACTTGTTTAACTAACCAGTGATCGTTCATGCTTCCAATATATTGTCTCCATTTTAATGAGTCCTGATGCATTGTGCCATTCACTAAGAGTATGTTAAATGTTTATTTCGGCACTTATTTTTTCATTTCTTATTTGGTCTCTTATTGTGCAACCTTTTGTCCTTCTTATAAATTTAATTTCACCGTATGCGTTGTCGGTGTTATTTTCGTACTGCCCAATTTCACTTCCGCATGGCAATACTGGTGCTGCCATCACTTTATAGAACTTTATTTTTGTTTCTTTACTTGTCGTCTTGCAGTGTTCTTTGTATGGTTCCACACATCATTTGGTATTTATGTAGTTTGTTTTATATCTTTTTCTCATTTATTTATTTTTATTATTAATTATTATTATTTATTTTTTATTTATTTATATTGTAAATTTTACCAGGAGAGGAAATGCGATTTATACATTGTTGTTAGTAGGGAAGATTTTTAGTAGTATTAATAAGTACCCAACCTAAAATTAATAGAACATTTACCTAATTTGTTGAACAAAGTTTGGTACTATACTTTATTTTATAATTTGAGATGTGAAACCTAAATTATTTTTGGACAAAATACATACAAAAACAGAACAAATTTAACTTGTAATAAAACTTTTTATATAGATAATTATATAAAAAAAATTAAATTTTTGGGCTGTTTTTTTTATTTCTTGTATTACCGCAAGTGCCCACATGGTGATTACATTTTTTATGAGAGTATTACCTGTATATGTTATTCATCACAAATTTATCCGAAAATCATCCAAGAAAGGATGACTCTTGACTATCTTGACTATCTTGACAATATCTTGAATAGGATGACATGACGAATGTTGTTTTTTCAAATAAGTTTAAAAGACATTGGACAGTTTAAAACCGCATTGTAAAGTTTATGGGCGAAGATATTTTTTGGCAAGCGACCATTTCTTGTTGCCCAAATCACTTCTGTAGAAGTCAAAATACAGAACTAAGGCGGCAATCTTAAAACACTGTGTTAAAGGTGATATTTTTGGTAAAGCCTCACAAATTTTTTTTTTTAAAAATGTACTATTTGTGTTTTTGTTTACTACTGGAATTTGGAACTTTACGAAGTTACTAGGAATGGTGAGGTGCATTATCTATAACAATTATTGAATTTGGTGGAATACTTGGTATCGGCTGTTCAGCAAACAGTTTTCTAAACACAGTCATATTTTATATCCATATATCACATTTTGAAAAATATATTTCTTAACTCGATGATAATCAGAGAAACTTGGATTGCTAGCTTTTGCTGAAGGTACATCAAGTCGCCCGGGATAAAAAAAGTTTTCATAACTCTTCCCCTCGAGGAAGATACGTTTAACGTAAAATTTTGAAAACCATCTACTACAAAATCATGAGTATCAAACCAGTATTGTCCAATCATATTTAGATTACTATATTTAATAATAATTTCAATAATTACCTTATAGTTAATACCAATAAGACCTTATTGCCTATGCTTGTTTTGGCCACTGAAAAAGGTGCATCCTAAATAATACTGTGGTTTGCTATAGGAATAACAGTCACTTTTGAATGCACCCGGTACATCGTCGTTTTGTTTTCTGTCCCAATTAAGAATGCAAAGACAATAATTAGTCAAGTTAGTGTTATAGCTGCAGATCCATCAAATGACAAATTGATATCAATAGTGAAATTAACGACAGATACACGCCCTCGGAAATGTTTCTTTTGGTTACAAAATTAAAAAGTCATTGGAGAAGTTGTTTCTGTTGGTTCCTACAAAATTAACTAGTTCAATTTCTATGTAGTTAATGCTTTAAAAGAATGCATTGCACTGGGTATAGAGCCTTAAAACGGCAATTAAATCACAAACCTCTGGCAAAGTTTATGTTATGGTTGGTGTCATAGTTAGTTTAGTTTAGTATAGTTAGTTAGTAATTGTTAGTTTAGTAGCCAGAAACTACGAATTTCTGTAGATATACAATCACTTGAGTTTACGCTATTTTTAGTTAGTAGAATTAACTAATTTTTAGTCTGTAATAATAAACAACATTAACCAATTTTTATCAAAGAAATGGTCGACATTTCACCTCAGTTGCTTGAAACAAATTTATGATGAAATACTGTATAAGACACCAATTAAACAACAAAATTTAAGCAAAAATATCTCATCAGTTTTATTAGGAGCACAGCACGAAATTTCAACTCGTGAAAACTTTGATCCCAAGTTGAGCAGGAAACAAATTTTAGCATTCAAATTGGAATAACTTTACACAAAAATTCAGTGATCGAATTTGAGGGAAAACGCGACGGACGTACGTGGATTTAAATGGAAAAGTTCTGAAAAATTATCTTACTGGTTGTAATAGGAGCACAAAAGAGCAAAGAAACAGGACACGTGAAAAATTTGATCCTATTTACGACGTCAAAGAGACAAAAAGCGCTCGAAGCAAAAATAGAGCTTCAAGAGAAAAATGAAGCAACAGAATAAAATTCCATTTTACCCAGGAAAGTTTTCTATAAATGCAAAAATACACACATTAGCAATTTAATTTTAAATATCAAGTGAGATACGTTAATGGCACGCTTGACTTATATTTACGAACTTCAATGTGTATTATTGCCAATTTTCGTTTTTTACAGAATGTTTTCACAGAAACAAGTTACCTTCTGTATAATTAGAATTAAAAAATATCTTATTAATTAGAGCCTATCTATTTATCTTTATATGTGTTTGAGGTTGCCTCACACCTACAATACAAAAACAAACTTATAAGATTTATTGAAAAAGGAAACATTGTATTTGTCTTACAGATTGTTGGCCCAGTAGTATATTTTATATACTCCCGAATTCTATGTTGCATGTATATGTTTGAAAACATGCCGTGGTAGATATTTCTGAAGCACCTTTAATGTCTTTTTGACACAACATAGGGATTAAATATGCATAACTTACAATTTTCCGAGTTATCTGCATATTAGCATAGTTGTGCATGTTTGTCATGTTTCTGACTGTTCCTGTATGTCGTGCTCAAGTGGTACGGTAAGAGGGTATGTTATTTGCTTCTTTTGTAATGACTCCAATAAACTTTCAATATTTCTCTTCCTAATCTTACGCATATTTTTCATTCAAACGTGCATACTTGTAAAATTATATTACAAAGGCATATCTTCTGCATTTTTCATTGCCTCGCTACAAATCCCAACTTCCCTCATACCACTCAAACGATTACTTCCATCATCATACAGACATGACGATGCGTTCGAAAGCGCCAATGAGAACCTCTTTTGCCATTGTTTAATATTCGTAGGTGATGTGATGCTTTCTAAAATATAGTTAGACCTCGGGGAAATAAGGACGGCGAGGTCTATAATTGGAATAATCTTTTTATAGAGCAAAATCGATTCCGTTCTTCACAGCAAGCAGAACAAACCACTTCAGTGGAAACTTCACCTACATCGGTCAGTTATTTAAGTGAGAAATTACCAATACCGACAATTGAAGGTATGTCTGAATGGTTTACATAACGACGGAAACCTATTTTTAAATTTTCTCATTTCGGTATAAAACAAAGTTGTGAAATCGGCGAAAAAAATTAATTACCCACCTACAGTCGTTTTGAACATGGAATGATGGTTGAATTAATGTTTAGGTGTTCGTGTTGAAAATCATTTCTTTTAAATAGGAAGTCGTAGTTGTATTTGTATTTTTGCTCGTATTTAATTATGAACTTTAAACCCAATTGGTTGGGCTCTTACAACGCGATATTATTGTATTAATTATTGATTGTGTAGGAAAGGGGAAACTAATTGGGTTTAAGAGTAATTTTACCTCTATACAATATAATAATAATAATAACAACTAAATAAGTAAATTAATAAACACAATAAGATTGAAAAAAGAAGGTTATACGCATTTATTCCTAAATAATGGTTTGCGTGAGCCAGATGACGAGGGTGAAGTAAACTAAGACTGAGATTGAAATTGAGACGACGACACTTCTGGAACAAAGAAATAAAACAACTTGGGTAACTTATCCGCTTTGTCAATTTACATACGATAATATATTTTCTTACGTATTACTTGGTGGAGTTGTGTGATCAATTAATTAAAACAAATATAAAATGCAACACTATAAGCGATGATAGTTTTTCTCTATATTTTCGTCTCGTTTGTGCAATGAATATTAGGACAAATAACGAGCAAAATACCCACCTGACCTCAAATAATGTAGTACTAGATGTGTAAGGGGTACTAGGGGAATATCGCGCAAAGTATCCGCCCAAGCTACTAGCAAACAACAATCTAACAAATTATAGGGTCATGTGTGCAATGGTACTAGTGGATGGCACGCAAAGTACGTACTGGACATCCTAGCAAACGACACTTGTACTGAACGTGCAATGGTACTAGGAGATGAGGTGCAAAGTACCCACTCTACCTACTATTTGGAATTACCCCATAGAACGTGCAATGAGTACTATGGGAATGGCGCGACAAGTATCCTGATTTTAGGTATAAGGCGACACTGTACTAACAGTAAGCAAATAATGTTTGGAATACTAAATAGGAACAACTTCGATTACTACTCGGTTTTAAGTGCGGTGGTTAATTAATCATATACTTAATTAGTTAATCAACAGTAGAAGAATTAATGACTTACTGATAAACTCAGCAATTAGTGATTTCTTCCAATTGTTCTGCTCAATATTATTGTCTTTCCGCACAGGAGAACGGCTAAACCAATCAAACAACACAATAAAATATCATTTGAAGGGTAGTCGTAGACTAAAACAACGGGGGCAAGCCTTTGAAATTCATAACGTTTACCTTATATCTATTCGTTCGGGAAGAACAACCTTCTTGAGTTGTACCCAGATACACTTTTATTTTTAGAAAGAAATTTCAATCGCTTAGCTTACATATATGATACCTGGCACATGTATATAAGCCAGCCCTTAATGAAGTGTTACAATTTATATATTTTTCTGTATTGTTGCTCAACGCAAAATACGAATAAAAATTTGAAATAGACGCAAGAAGAATGGAAGAAATGAGATAGAATGTAGTAGATAAATAAAATCATTCTTTCAATCGGAAGCTTATTACATTCACGATTTTCGGGTATTATAAATGTGTAAGCGTCCTGCAGCTGATTACTGGTATAAAATAATTTCTGTGTTTGCTCGGGCGACGTGAACAGATAACATAACCATAATTTCGGTACACCTAGCAATTATCCTCGAGGTAGAATACTCCGATTCTTCTTTAGGTGTCGTGCTTCGCCTCCGATCATTCGATTACTTCTACTGGAATTCCTGCTGATCGGATGTTTTACCTGTCGCCTTCAAAAACTCCACAATTCCTAAAACAAAGCACAATATCCGTTGCTCGACAAAAGGCTAGATAATGTAAACGTACCACGCCGGAGCAGGTTCGCAGGACAGAAGATTGCATTTCATGCTCGAGCGAGTTTATTTCACATCGACACTAATTGCCTGTAAGTACACGATCAGTGTGGTGTGCGCAGAACTGAAAGGTGACAGGTACGTTCCTGATCGTTTTCCGAGGGAAAAAAATCGAAATCCCCGGCACGTCACTGGATGGAGTTATGATAGGCCATCTCTGCAATAATAATAAATTAAAACGTGAGCAGGAAACGTATTCTGCAAAAATGATATAACGTTAGCCGATCGCATCTCTCGACGATCGTCCTTCTTTCTCTTCTCTCTCCTAATTTGCCATTTTGCATTAATATGTAGTAGTGGTGGCATAGGAAATTTTGGATGTGTCGAATTGGCACGGCCTTAAGCTACCGAGTCACTGAACTTTTAACGTGGATTAGATTTGGATGAGAGTCCGTGGGTCTCATCTCCGATGATAGGCGTGTCCTGCGAGCCGGAAAAGTTTCTTGTAAATTATTTTGACACCGAAAAAGCTCAATGCACCTGCCAAAGTCGCGACGAAGTAAAGACTTTAACTCAATTCATTAGAGACTCTCTTTTATTAAGTCAGTTCTTTGTTCCTACTGTGTCTTACTTGGCACACATAGGAAAGTTTTCACAGTAATTTGTAACTGCATTACTAAATAATGAATTCCCTCACCAGAAACTTGAGCTGACCCTTAAATTTTTAAACTAGAACTTTTTTGCTTTGTTATTCTCGATCAAAAGATCCAAATTCCCCCATTTGTGCTTCATTTCTCCAATTTAGCAATTGGAAGCTGTAAGTCCTTAAAATTTTTACTCTAATAAGTACATAATACGTTTTACACCATCGTAGCACTAACTTTTACAAGAACACTTCAAATTTCTAAAAACGAGTAGTTCAAGTATCTTAATCTGATCAATCAGGCTCCCGAGTTTAGTTCATTTTAGACCAGAAATCTTCCGTTTATTCCTCTGAAGCAATCATTCACCTTCTGGACTTAGAACCGCGAACCTGTTCATCCAGAAGAGCCCAATGCTTCAGTTTTCAAAGCATCTAGTATCATTGGTTTTGGAATAAATCTAAGAGCTACAAGACCTTCTATTTATTTCACCAAAAGAAATATACATCATTCATTCTCTGTACTTAAGAATTGTCTCCACTATCTTCTATTTTATCCGCTATTGAATCCCATACAAATGAGCTCAAATCCTTTAATTTCCTGCTTCATAATTTCTATATTTCAAGTCTTTCAGGTTTCAGAATAAATTTATATTTACTGCAATATTGAAAGCTGTAAGATAAACGGGGTGATAATTAATAATATCAGATATGCGGATGACACGGTAGTCATAGGAGAAACAGCAGGACAACTGCAGGTATTAATGGGTATCCTGACAGAAGAAAGTAACAGGGCAGGATTAGAGGTAAATGCAAAAACTAAAACAATGGTTTTCTCCCGAGGAACAAACCAACAGGATACATTTGTCACCATAAATGGACAAAATCTCCAGAATGTTCAGGGTTACATCTACCTGGGCAGAGAAGTAAACAGGCAACTAGACCACTCAGTAGAAATCAGACGACGAATTGAAATTGCTAGATCGGGTTTCACCAAAATGAAAACCTTGTTATGCCACCCAAAACCGTCTATAACAACCAGGCTACGAACTTTAAAATGCTACATATGGTCCCTATTGCTTTATGGATGTGAAACGTGGACATTAAAACAAGATGATATTAAGAAAATAAATGCATTCGAATTGTGGTTATATAGAAGAATGCTAAGGATAAGCTGGACAAGCAGAACGACCAATGAAACAGTTCTGAACAAAATGAATACCCGCCTACTTTTAATCAACTTATAAAGCTCAGAAAAACGAGTTATCTAGGTCATATCATGCGACACAAAGAGTATGAGCAAATCCAACTAATACTGGAGGGAAAGTTCGACGGGAGACGTGGCATCGGAAGAAAGAAAAAATCTTGGCTCAGAAACATACGAGACTGGACACATACTAGTGGGAACAATCTAATTCATAAAGCACAGGACAGAGAAAGTTACGCCATTTTGATCGCCAACCTCAATAGAGAAGGCACCTAGGAGGAAGAGGATTGAAAGCTGTCGAGTTGTTCAGCGATGTGAACGAGATAACGTTAAGCTGAAATCCACCACATTTATTCGTATCCTGGTGGTGCTGTAAGCTGAAATTGGAATATCCATATGCTTCAAGTTTCAAACTTAGAAATTAAATTTAAGTTTGGGAATATTCAACCACTTCTAATGGAATCATTAAACCCCCAATGCTCCCAATAACTGTTCGTCAACTAGAGAGTTTAGACTTTTCCATTTTGGTTCTCAAGTGACCGATACTTTTCGCTGTAACAAAAGTGATTGTAACTATAGTGACAATCCTAGCCTTCCGCTTGGTATATATGTGGACCATCTGATACATCTCCATGTTATCCTTTTTAAGGACGATTATTAAAATTAGACCTAGTGATCCTACAACGTCCTAAATGGTCTAAATATGGAGTTTATCCTTAACTCTTTAATAATATTACTCTTAGAACAATTATTGTAAGATTTTATAACTTCACATTTTTCATTTTGTGTAAATAAGGTTATTGTGATTCTTAAAACTGAGACATTGTTGGTCTAAAGAATAACTTTTAGATGTGGTCAGTTATAATAACTATTCATTGTATCTTAATAGTGATTTTTGAGCCGTAATTCTCTGACGTTATTCTTTTTATTTGCGTATCTCAGAATGTTGTAGTATATTATGTCGGTAGTCAAATAAGAATTATGTTAGTAGGTAATATGTATTTTGTATAGGATTATAAATTGGATGTTTTCCAATCAATCAATGTTCATCATTCATAATTGTAAAGTTATTCTGTTATATAGGCAACTTAAATGGTTATGTTGTAAAATTAATGATATTATTTGTGATAATAACGAAAACTACCTTTAGGTCTTGTGAATCCAAAACCAAAACATTTCCATAAAAATTATTTCAAATGTATACATTCTGATATCATTTTCTCTTATATTATTTCTCTAAAGAGCAATTTTATTGTGGCGTGTAGTGACCTTCAAATTGGTCTATACGTGGACTTTGTACTCTGGAACTTAGTGCACTTGGTCTAAATTGGTATACTTAGGGGCAAATTCAGAAACGGCACTCACACTCATTTGTACCTACACTCATTTGTATCTCAAAATGAGAGTGAGTGCGCCTTCTCCTCAATTTTGGACTTCAGAAACGTGTAAATCAAGTTACTCAAATACATC
Organism: Cryptocephalus moraei; assembly: GCA_946251905.1. Classification (NCBI taxonomy): domain Eukaryota; kingdom Metazoa; phylum Arthropoda; class Insecta; order Coleoptera; family Chrysomelidae; genus Cryptocephalus; species Cryptocephalus moraei. The sequence goes on from OX276454.1 coordinate 17,325,562, forward strand.
TCAATTTAAAAATGATTTGAGGGAAGGATGTTTGGCAATATCGCAAATCGTCGTGTTCGCTGTTGACTGTGTTAGTTCAATTTGGTGTTCTGTGCATATATCATGTGTTTTGTGGCAGCCACCGTCGGGCGCATGTCAGGCGTCACCTAATTTGAAATCGCGTTAATTAATTAATTGCCTTAACAAATCATACTTTTCCCTAGGTACGCATTTCCATCTTAGGGTGCTACCTACAATTTTATCGTAGGTAGGAAATTAATCGTATGTCTTTACTTACCGTGGTACTGGTAAATACCTTTCATCTTCAATGTATTGTATGAACTCTACAAATTCACTGAACTCATTAGCCATAATATCCATATTTTCTAACACCATCTAACATAAACAGAAATGCACAAAAAACTGTCACTAACGACGCTAATGACCATCTGCACGAAAGTCAAAACTCGTAAAAGTGGTTGGGAATTATTTTAAGTGGTGAATTTCAACCACTCAAATCTCACTCAATCTGATACTCAATTAAAGGGATATTTCAATTCAGGGAAGTCTATGAATTCCAAATAGAGTGTAGTTCAGATTTTACTTAAAAATTGAGTGTAGGTGTAGGGTGAGTGTGAGTAGCGTTTCTGAATTTGGCCCTTAGACCTCAAATCTCATAAGAACAAATATCAAATGCAGTGATTCCAAACCTTCTAATCTATGAATGGGAAAACCAAATTTAAGACCCATTAACTCCCAAAACTGTGTAATTGCACTACGTATGAATAATCCTGAAAATCTACATTTTTTCTTTGGTATTAACAATTAAGATTAGGTCTAATAGCTCAAAGCCTTCTCTTTGGTCTAAATAGGAACAGTCTCTTCCTTACAGTACCCATGTTATTCTTCCTTAAGACGTTTGTTAGAACTAGTGATGCTATTACGTTCTAAAATGTCTAAAATATGAATATTTGTGTCGTAAAATCGCCAATATTGTTGCTGGCAAGAAAGACTGTTAGATATTCAACTTCAAACCTTTCAATTAGTGTAACAAATAAGGAAATTTGGACTCTCAAAATATAGACGTTGTTCATCTAATACAGAACTATCTGATTTAGTGAGCTTAAACCTTTCATTATGTGTAAACATCTCTAAACTTGCACAATTTTTGTATTGTTGATATTTGGTTGAAACTTGATAGCAATTCAGGATAATAATTATTATGTTAGTACGTAGGTAATTTTTTTTAGGCGAGAATAATAACTGGATTAGCTCTTGTTATAAATTCCTAAAAGAACTGTCATTACTTACGTTCATTATTCATAATTGTTAAGTTATGTAGATGCAAGGTACCGCTATGTTGGACAATAAATGATATTAGTTGTAATAATAATAAGAACAATCTTTGAATGTCGTGATTACAAATCTTTTTAATTATTCTCAGTGCTTCTGAATTTAATGTCTTAAATTACTAACAATTGTGATATTTAGTGATCTCCATGCTTAGTCTCAATTGGTAACCTTAAATCTACAAGGTTGTTTGACATAAGAACAATTGCCAGATTTAGTGATTTTAAAGTTTCTATAAGCTAACTGATCTAACTGATAATCTGTTCAAATGTCCAATATCATTCTTTCTAAATACAATTCTTAGACCGTATGATTTCAAATTTATATAAATTATTAAATTGCTCTGCATATGAATTATTCTGAACTTCTAATTTCAAATATTATTTTTCATAAGACCATTTCTTGTAATTTGTGATTCAATTGATTCAAATGTAAACATTTTGATTTTTTTTCTCATGAAATTGTTCTTTCTTCTTAAATCTCATTTGTTACTAAAACAATGATATGATATAAGCTTTCCAAACCTTCTAATCTTCAGTCGGAAGGCGGATATTATAATCTCAAATCGTTTGAAGATCAATTGTTGAATTTGAAAATTCTCTTATCATTTGGGTTCTCAAATCTTCATAATTATTAATCGTAGGAAAAATTCTTTAATCTCACGATTCCAAAACCTCAATTGATTTAATGGTTTATATTTTTTAAAACCTCCCCTAACATCCGCATTAAGAACAATTTTTAGATTTGATAACTGCAAACCTTTCAATTGGTCCTAATATTGATATTTTGAAATTTGATATTTGTATCTTTAATTGTCTAACGTAAATTTGTATTAGAAATTTCAGTCTAATTTCGATATAACGTTTAGAAGCAGTTTGTATCGATAATGACAGCTGTGCGAACTCGCGATATCTGATAAGGCAGTTCAAGTTCAATTCTGATGCACTTGACCTTGGCGATAAATGTGTGTGTGGTTGATACTACACATCGCCACATGCGTTTGTGCATGTGTTATGTATTACACTTGAAAGCTTATTACAAAATTGTAGATATAATATCGCAAACAGTCATTTGAGCGGGGTCGTACTCGTTAAACTCGATAATTACATACAATTTGTAGAAAATCTCCCACGTGTACTCGCAACTTATTTAGGAGAGGAGTTAAGCTAACCCCTTCAAATATGAAATCTGGTGAATTTGCGCTGAATAATTGCTAGGCAATATATTTTTATTAATTTAACTGAAATTCGAAAAAAATGTAAGCTTAACAGGTTAATTGATTAATTGATTTTCAACACCTAAAAATTATTCAAACATATTGAATATTGACTATTGGAGATTGATACAAATTTTTTGTGGAGATTAAACACCGGATGACTTTAGCGATATTTAACTCTCAAGTGCCAACGGTATTATCTCAAGCTTCAATAAAGCTGAATAAATTAATTACGATCCGAATCGGAATTGCCACTAGTTGATTAACCCGAGTTAATTCAAAGCAATAAAAATCCTATTACAACACGCAGCAATAGATTTATGATAATTTATTGTCCAATTAATAATAGCGACACTTAGCTGAATTCCTTCTTGGGTATAGTCCCTCGCCATTTTCTTGTAATTTTGGTTGGCTGAAATTTTAGGGGTGGCCTGTAAACCGGTGAACTACGGCTCGTAACCCACGGTTTATTATCTAATTTAGCGTTAATTACGGCGATAATCTTTCCCACGTGTCTTCGTTATGGTTCGAAGTAGGAAAAGTACTCGGCATACATGTTTGATTTACGTTTAGATAAGCTCTTGAAAGTATTTACTGAATTTTAATGGGAAAATCTCTCGAAAGCTTCTATCTCAACTTTGTAACGTTTTGAGGAGTGGTAGGTACGTTTTTTTGAATATGACGAAATGGGCAATTTGAATTAGTAATTTACAGAATTTGATTGGAAATCCAGAATGAATCAAATTTGTTTAATAGGTATTAGTATGATTACAAATTCCAAACTAACATGTTTACCGAAGTTAACAGCGGTTTTTGAACATGTTTGTTTGTATTATTTATTAACCCACACTTAAATTTTATCATCAGGAGACGCATAAATTTTTTTAAGTACAACCTCCAAATTTTTATTCTTAAATATAATACATTAATTCTTTAGTATTATAATTCCTACTAAAGAAAGCACTCAACTAGAAGGACACATTTTTTTCGTGACAAACTACAATCATACATACAGTGTGCAGACTCTATTAAATTTAATATAATTATTTCATTAATTCTCGTATGTGGCGGTTCCTCTTTACAATTAAATTTTTATCTGAAATAAATTTTAAGTAGTTCGTTCAAACAAAGTTGTCTCTACAAATTGCAACAATGTAAGCGACAATATAAAACGAATGTTATCTGTAGAGATTAAGAGGAATTATATAGTAATCCTCGACAAATTGTTAAGATAAGTAATAAAATGATAAAGCTTTTTTCTGCAACAATTCATCTAATGATACGAGTCATAACACTATTAATTGCATTTTTTCGTAAATGATTGAATTTTTAAATGTATGTACTTCGAATGTGTGGTAGTAATTAGCGCGGCGGTGCGTCACTTTGCTATATACATAGGATCCGTATTTTGCAACACTAACATGATGTTTTCCAATTTAATGATTTTTATTTACGAAAAAATCAAATATAACGGTAATCCATATATTGAAACAGCAATCTAGTTGATTAGAGATGATTTAAGAAACAGATTAATTCGTTTTTATCGGTAAATTGTAAGAATAGTTGTTTTAAACAAACTGTTTCCAACGATGATTCGTAACAAAATCTAATACATAAACAAGACTTTTGTAGACTTCAGCTTAAAAATTAATTATTTACTACTATTTTTTTTGAAAATGAAAGTATACTTTTGGCAATGACATTTATAATGATTTATTTAACATTTTCGAAATGAATATAACGTATAAATCGTGTGCTCCCTCCATAACAGTATTTTCTCGTTTTCTAAAAATACATGTGAAATACATGCAACTGGTGTGAAGATAAATGTTTCTATTAACATAGACTGATAAATTATGTAGTAGGAAATACACTCTTCCTCTGTAATGTGGACAATTTCTAATTAAACTTTTCTTTATTTGAATTTTGATTACATTCTGTCCAACATGTAAATAGGTATATTAATTTAATTAAACCAAAGTTGATTATTTAACCAACCCAAGGATCTCCTGGCTGAAATATTTCTAAACCTAAGGTTGTTAGGTGTCCCTAGCAGTCTGATAATAATAATATCACATCACTGGTATGCTGTAATTAGGGTACTTACTTGAGTAGTATGTACGCTAACTTGAGGTATTTCTTTATTAATTTCAACTAGTTTATGCTGAAATGGGATTATAAGAGCTCTAAATATTCACTTGTCAATAACATTAAACTTGTACTTTAACCTCTTGTGTCAAACTTTATAAAAAGCATTGGTCACGTCTAGGATGAAGAAGACTTTTGAGTTGGATGGTTGATTGTCTTTACTTGAAACGAAATTAATCTGTAGGAATCATGATGATAGACAATTTTCCGTTAAGTGTAACTTCATAGGGAAGTTTAGCATGCTTAAGTATCATTTATATTTTATATCATGTGTTACCTTCGATAGCTTTGTGAGGTGTAAGGGATCGTCCCTAATAAACCTATTTATTACTTAAACCTGAAATTAATCTTCCAATATAGATTCTAGCTAAAATAACTCGGGAAATAAAACCCATACCGAACCACACTTAAAATATTCCACTAGTAATAAAAGTCCCCAAAGAAAACACTCCCTAAGCAGAATTAGGCCGAATTGGGCATAAGGCTGACACAATGTTTCAAAATTTTGTTTAGCCAGTAAAGTATGTTTTGTTTTGTTATAGATATGGGTTGATTAAGAAGTAATACTTCTTAAATATAACTATAGCTTTGTATTTCAATTTTACGAAAAAAAAAACAAATTGGTATGGCTCTAGTGCTCAGCTAACAGTTTAGGTATTGCTCACCAAAGTCAAAGTTAATTTTACATATTAAAGTAGAAATTGAATTACATTTCAATAAATCGGGTGAGGTCGTTCAAGGTAACCAAATAAGTGACGTGACAATTTGGTCAAAAACGATCCTTAATAAATCGTAATATTATTTTAAGTAATGTCAGACTGCTTAACATGTCACCCAGTAATATAATTACCATTCAGGTATAACAGAGCTCGTGATACCACAAAACTTATATCACCTAATGGGTTATAGTCTACTTGCTGGTAATAAATTGGTGAAACATATACTGCACTATGTTTCAACTATTATGATACATTCTGTATTAGGTTAATTTAGTAAGTGCCACAAACACCACCTAATAGGTAACTTAAGTCGAAGATTTCTGTTTAACTACTTAAGTGGTCAATTTACACCAAAACCTAATTTTTTTGATCTAATTGGTGCAAACACAAAAGCAAAGATCTATACCACTACAGTGATGAGTATAATCACGTATGGCGCGAAAACTGGGGATAAATAAAAAGTACCAAAATAATATCAAAGTAACGGAAATGGAGTTTTGGCGAAAAAGCTGCAGATTAACCAGGCTAGACAAAATACGTAACGATGAAATGAAACGAAGAATGGGGGTCGAAGAAGACGTGCTGGAATATCTAGAGGAGAAGAGATTAATGTGGTATGGACAAATTAGATGAGCAAATAGGAACTGGTGGATAGGTAAAGTTACTGACTGGAGTCCCAGTGGAAGACGGCAAAGAGGCAGGCCGCGAAAATCGTGGAGAAACGAGGTGGAGGACGCAACGAAAGAGGCAAGGAATGTGCGAGGAAGATTGGCAAGACCGAGAAGAATGGCGGCAGAAGTTGGGAGCATGAGATTAAAGGGAATATTAACACTAAAAAGACCCTGGGTTTGATCTGGTTACAGGATCACTATTAAAACAACTTCCTAAAGAAGCAATAGTGAAAATAATAAACTTAATATACGCATCATTTATACTCAAATATGGGCCAGCTTACTGGAAAGTGGCAAAAGTTATAATGATAGCAAAACCAGGCAAACCTCAAAATGATGTTTCGTCCTATAGACCAATATCTCTGCTACCTACTCTATCTAAGCTATTTGAGAAGCTATTACTAAAAAGGTTAAAGCCGATAATAGAAGAAAGAACCCTAATTCCAGATCATCAGTTCTATTTCAGAAAAAAATCACTCAACCATAGATCAAATAAACAGAATAACCAATGTAATGGAAAAAGCGCTCGAAGGAAAAAAATCTGCTTAGACGTATTTCTTGATGTTGCTCAGGCCTTCGATAGAGTATGGCATCAAGGACTCATCTGCAAATTAAAAAGAGTACTACCAGCACAATACTCTCAATTATTGGAATCTTTTGTACTGAACAGATTCTTTAGAATTAAGCAAGGAGAGACTTATGCAAAGTTAAATGAAATCAAAGCCGGGGTACCTCAAGGTAGTGTATTTGGGCCGGTATTACTATATTTGATATATACTACCAATGATATTCCAAACCTTGAAGAGGACATGATAGGAACTTTTGCCGACGACAATGCTGCCTATCAACTGAAGAAGACCACTAAGAAGCTGCAAGAAAGCTGCAGATCTCAGTTAATAAAATTCACCATTGGACAAAGAAATAGAGACTTAAAATAAATTGCACAAAATCATATTCCAAACCTTGAAGAGGACATGATAGGAACTTTTGCCGACGACAAACCTGTACTATCAACAGGAGAAGATCACGAAGAAGCTGCAAGAAAGCTGTAGAACTCAGTTAATAAAATTCACCATTGGACAAAGAAATGGAGAAAAAATAAATTGCACACAATCGGTTCGGGTCAACTTCACCTATAAAAAGGAGCTGTATTATCCTATCAAAATAAACGACACTGAAGTCCCAGTCGCAGACTCTGCCAAATACCTTGGGCTACACCTAGCCAAGAGACTACGATGGGGAGTCCATATCAGAAAGAAGAGAGAAAAACTCAATATAAAATATAGAAATATGTATTGGATGCTCGGAAGAAATTTCAAACTATCTATAGACAACAAATTACTAATCTATAAACAAATGCTAAAACCGGTATGGACCTATGGTGCACAACTCTGGCGCAGCACGAACAACACTGAAATAATCCAGAGGTTCCAAAACAAAGTGCTGAGGTGTCGACATGTGAAAGTACAGCTGGTAATTTGAATTTGCTATTTCAAATTCAAATTTCTGGTATTCTTTTCAAATTTATTTATTTAAAATGGTTTTCACGTTACAACAGGAAATTTTCATTGGAATGGCGTACTTTCGAAGCGGGATTTATAACCCAATTACACTCTCTGGAAGCGACATACCAGCAATTTCAGGAGTTGTTTCCGGAGACTTTGGTCACTTTTGCTGTCTTTCTGCAACATTGCATGCGAGTAGTTGAACGTTATTTAAACACAGGGAGCGTAAGCAAACAAAAATCAACTGGTAGACTTTCTACTCTAAACGAGGAAGTTGTCGAGGATATCAGAACTCGAACGCAAAGAAGTCCTCCCAAATCCTTAAGAAAGCTCTCCCTTCAAACAGGTTTGGTCCTTATGCCTCCTATTCAATCAATTTTCATTCTTACCCATAAGACTTCCACTTTTCCATGTTGTTCTAATTCACGGTTTTACAGGTTTATCATATGGAAGTTGCTCCACTGTGCTTAAAAAGAAATTAATGTACCACCCTTACAAAATTTCCATCGTCCAGTCATTAACCCCTCCTGATCACCCGCAGAGAGTTTTATTTTGCAATTGGTTCAATGATATATTAAATAATAATGATATCCTTGACAATACCTTCTTTTCCGACGAAGCCTGGTTTCATCTCAACGGCTATGTGAATAAAGAAAATTACAGAATTTGGTCAGGTGAAAATCCTTATGCTATCAGAGAGACACATTTGCACCCGGTTAAAGTTGGTGTTTGAGGTCTTTTATAAACCAATTAACAGACGAAAATCGTCAAATTGGATATTGCCAACAAGACTCTGCAAGGGCACATACAGCTCGTACTACTATGGGATATTTAAGAGAGAATTTTGGCGACAGAGCAATTAGTCAGGGCATTTGGACAATCAGATCACCAGATCTCAATCCATTAGATTTTTCGTTATTTGGGCTCTTGAAGGACAATGTCTTTAGTAACATATTGCATACTGAAGAAGAGCTGCAAGAGGCAATAGTTCAGGAAGTGGCAAACATTACCCCCAATATGCTGGTGAATATCTTCGAGAGCCTAAAAAGAAGAGTTAATTTATGTCTGGACCAAAATGGAGGGCATTTTGAGCATTACCTTTAGCTGTTTCATTAAATCGTTGCTCTGTATTTACAGTTTCATTTTTTAAGCGTTAATTTTTATTCACATAACCTACAATCTTATCGCTGATTGTTATGTCATTTTTTTGCCAAATAAACATATCTGGTTGTAGCGTTGCAAACCCTTAGGCAAAAAAATCCTCCAGGTAGGATTGCCATCTCAAACAGTCATTCTTGATCACCCAGTAGTATCAGTTGAACAGGTAATAACAAAATGCGCCGGAAGCCATGAACAACGATTGTTAAGGCATGTGAACGTCGAGATCATCCCACTCCTCAAATAAAACAAACATAGTACGAAGGCTCAAGAGGACAAAACCCTATGAACTAGTGAAGTGAACACAGTTAGTACTAAAGCAGAGCATGCTTGCGGGCTAAGTGTACACGTGCGTAGTGTGTAAAGAATATTGTGCAAGAACTTATAGATACATTGTTGAATGAACTATAGGCCATCATACATTTTAGCAATTTAAGTTAGATTTAAACTACTCATTGATCCAGATCAGAAAAAAATAAGTTCGGTAGAGGGAGGCAACGAATGCTGTAGACACTCTTTATATTATTATTACAGTTATAATAGTATTTTCGGCTAAATCTTTCCTGGAGCACACTTTTCACCTGTCTCTTTTCGATTTTTTTGAGATTTTTCGTTTAACATTTGTTTCATGCATCGGTTCTTAGGGAAATTCGTGTTCAGAAGAACTTCCCGATTAGCATAACGTCTCTGCGAGCCGCCGAAAGCCAAACACCGTCTAGTAGTTCGGCGTGAGACCAGAACGTCGCGCCGACGGCGACGCAAAGAAAGTCCCGGAGAACAACGCAAGATAGGGAAGGAGCGCCGTCCAAACATCGATTTTCGATGTATTTGTCTGGTGCGCTTTCGAGTCGAGGAGACGCTTGCATTTTACACCACTGACCTCGCGATATCGCCTACCTTTGTTCTCTTTGTTCGCTCCCGGAATCAATCTCCGGAATGAGTTTGTTTCGCTTTTTACGGCGTCGGGCGTGCACACGCACGCAGACATACACGGGGAAGACGACTACTCGGAGACGCCCGTCTACGAGAATTATCTCCGGACTGCAAATTGCGAACTTCCACCCTTGCAGTTTTATCTGCCTGGCGTGCACTTGTTTCGAAGCACCTAATCCACCTAGATTCGTCTGGAGCGTCGCAAGAGCCAATTCTCCAGAAAAGTTGATACGAGTAAAATTTGAAAACGAAAAATAATGATTTTTTAGATTGTTCCTAGCAAAACATGTGTTTCAAATCAGTCCAGATTTACCGACCATCTTCTCATATTTTTTCGTATTGCTACGTTTCCTTCATTATTCTTACAAAGTGATCAAATGTATATATGTATCGGTTTAAAACGTCTTTTGTCGTTGTCCGATGCCTAACTTCCACTCGTTCCGGTTATTCCATTGGTCTTCTCTCAGATCCCGGGCACTGATGGCTTTGTTTACACCTTCTCTCCACGTTCTTTTAGGTCTTTTTTACGATTTGGTGGTATCCAATTCATGGCTATTTTGGGCAATCTCGTTTCTTCCATCCGCTGGACATGTCCGTACCATATTTGTTGCTTTCTCTCTATAACAGTCATTAGTGAACCATCTATTCCCATCCGTTATCTTACCTCTTCATTTCGTATTCTATCTCTCCTTGATACACCCAGTGCTCTTCTAAAAACGTCCATTTCAGTCGCCTCAAGTTTTCTTCGGTTTTGTTCCGTTATTCTTCACGTCTCTGCTCCATAGGTTAAACTGCTTTTAATGAGAGTTTCATATATAGTATGTTTTCGTTTCTTTCCGATGTTGCTCCTCCACAGTATACCATTCAGATACTGAGTTGTTCTTCTGGCTTGTGTTATTCTTTTCTGAATCTCTCTGTCATCTCTACCTGAAGTGTCAAATCCCACACCCAGATATGTATACCTCCTGCAGTTTGACACTTCATCATTCTCCAATTGGACATAAGATAGTTCTGCTCCTATAGGGAGGTATTTAGTTTTCTGTGTGTTGAGCTCCAGTCCCCAGTTACTATACTATTCTAGAAGTTTCCGGGCCATATATTCTAAGTCTTTGCTATGATGACTTGATCGTCAGCGAACTGTAGCGTATATAAGTACGTTTCTCCGATGTCAATACCCATTCCTTTGCATTTCCTTATCCACTTGTATAAGGCTCTTGCTACATAGATCTTGGATAGTGTTGGTGATATACAACAGCCTTGTCGCAATCCTTTATCCACCAGGAATTTATCTGACCCTCTATTGCAAATTGTTACTCTTGACTTGGAACCGTGATCAAATGTAACGGAGCTATTTAGGTGATATGTATTAATGGACAACTAGACCGTGGGCCCATGACACCAAAAGTGTCGATAATATATGTTCGTATGCCCGTTGGGGACATACTCAGACAGCCTGGGAAACCGGAAAAAGGTTACTCCGAGCTTCTGTAACCAGTCCTAGCACCTGCTATGACCTCCACTTCTTGTTGATGCTGGCATAAATCGAGACACCCTCTCCGGAATCCGTATGCAAATGTCGGAATAAGGTTAATGGGTCGAAAGGAGTCGTTCCACCAAAGGGCATACTTTCCTCGATCATCGTCTATCACCAGTGTCTATCACCGTCTATCGCCAGTTCCGGTTCGTATGCCTCCTTCCGGTAGTGACCTAGACGTATGCAAACCGGCTAGCGCCCGGCTATTTTTGCAAGATACGATAATGTATCTACATGGCCGAGCTTCCTCGTTCATCGAATACTTGACCCTTTTTCAACAAGAAGTGGAGGTCATAGCAGGTGCTAGGACTGGTCACAGACGCTCGGAGTTACTTTTTCCCGGTTTCCCGGGCTGTCTGAGTATGTCCCTAAATGGATATACGAACATACATTATCGACATACTCCCAAATACTTAAATTTGTTCACCCTTATTATGCACATCACATACTACAGTCTGCTACATCCATCAGAAGTAGAACGTGGTAGGTGCAAGGTTAAAATCTTATTAGTTTATAGTATTTCAGCCGAAGCACCTAGAAATTTGTTAGTGGTTAGAATGTGCTAGAATCTAGAATTAATATGTGCCTGGAATATTCTGGTTCTGATAATACAGTATTGCAATTTAGGAAAAAACTCAGAATGCAATTCTTATTAAGAACAAGTCATATTTTAGGATGTCAACTGTATTATATTCTAGAATACCCTAGTGAAATAATCAGGAATCTAGTCTGTAACTGAAAGACGCCAGGAGATAGAATTCACTTCAGACTGTAATATACTGGGATGCTTAATTTATACAACAGTACTGTATAATGTGGATCAGCAATCAGATGTAGAACTTGCTAGATTCATGTTTATTCTAAGGTTATAAACTCTTGTTATTTTATGGTACCTTTTCCAATTCTTATTAAGAACAAGTCATATTTTAGTATGTCAACTAAATTAGATTCTAGAATACCCTAGTGAAATAATCTGAAATCCAGTCTGTAACTAGAAGGTGCCAGAAGATAGAATTCACTTCAGCCGGTAATGTACTGGGATGCTTATTGGGCACAACAGTACTGTATAATCTGGATTAGCCGTCAGAAGTAGAACTTGCCAGATAAATGTTTATTCTAAGGTTATAAACTTGTGACCTTATGGTACCTCCGCAGAAACACATAGAAATTGGTAAATGGTTGGAGTGTACTAGAACCTAGGAATATTATGTGCCTGGAATATGTATACTCTGACCAGGCAGTGCTATAATATAGAAAAAAGCTCCGATGTGACACCTATTACAAATGGGTCATAGTGTGAAATGTGGAATGTACTACATAATGTGACATCCTAGTAAAATAATTTGGTATCTAGTCTATAACTAGAATTGTCAAGAAAATTAGCCTGGAATATGCTAGCGTGTTTTTTGACACAGAAGTAGGTACTTTGTATCTGGAACAACTATTAAATGTAGAACGTGCTAGATACAAGCTGATTCTAAGAATAAAATCTTGAAATTTTTTAGTATCTATCTCAGCCTAGAAATAGGTAAGTGGTTGAATTGTGTTATAATTTAGAAGAAATCTGTGGCAGAAATAGTACCTTAATCCATAAAAGAGCTCCATTGCGACATCTTAAAAACGGGTCATAGCATAGAATATCTCAGAAATTATCTGAAATGTCTGGACTCTAGTTTGTGACTGGAGTGTACTAGGAACTAAAACACGTTTCAGCCTAGAATATGCTAGAATTAAATGTATGGATATTCCAGACCCAATGAGAATCTAGAACTTCCATCCGATATAGAATGTGGTAGGTACAAGCTTGTCCTAAGTTTATCTTATTTTACAGTATCTCAGCAGAAGCACCTAAAAATTAGTTAGTGTTTAGAATCTAGAATTCATAAGTACCTGGATTATACTGGAACATCCATATTCTAGCACTGGTAAGAAAAAAGAAAATTCTTTTCCTGCCCTGTGTTTGAATTTGACCTTTGAGGCTATTTTAAATAGTTCCTTTAGCCAAATATATGGTGTCGAAGTGGAACATTATTTGCCATTTCCATTATTTTGTTAATAGAAAAGCTAAGATTTTAACAAAAAAAAATTCTTTTCTGTTGGTAAAATATAGTGTTGTAGTGCAATTTATTCATAGCATTGTTAACAACGTCTCTGAGGATTCTTACAGGAACACATATAAACATAAACATGTTTTAGACGATTCATTCAGATTGCGCACGTTTCGACTTCATTAAAATTCTTCTTTACTCATCAGCGAAAATATTTCAAAGGATTCCTACGTTTACTGCCCGGCCTGTTATTATTTCTATTTGCATAAGGTTTATTATGGCTTGGTGCTCTTTTACATTTTGTTGCATACAGCTCAAAAACCCTTATTAGGACAATAAAATCTAGTCAGTCGTTCGCAGGCTACGTCATTTCTCGTAGAACAAAGGATACTTGATTTTTTTCGAAATATTGAAATATTCCATTACAGCGTTCCAGGTGGTTGTGACGGGCGCATTCGCCAAAAGGTACACATGCATGGAAAATTATCTTATGTAGCTGCGCAAAATTTATTGTTAGAATGAATTGGGTAATTAAATTTATTCATATGAAGAATACTTTTTACATAGGTATTCATAACTTTAATTAAAATTAATGCGCGGGAGTGCTTGTCATATGAGAAACTTGTCATATAAAAGTCTTGTGATTAAATTCAAAGTACTAATATATATTCAAAACTTTAATTATATGGATGTTAAAATACTAACGCACATTCCGAATTAACTTGTGTAGGTATGAAATTGTGAAGTTAATATCTCGCTAACGTACGTAACGGAAATTAACACAACAATAAAAGTGAAAAGTAAATTTTACCATGTTACTACAAATTAGCGGTTTTAACGCAGATTTTGATAGCAGATAGAGAACATCAAAAAACGCACGGGTAATGAACAGCTTTATCCAAGATAATTCCCCATGTCGCCCAAGGTAATAATTAACGTCTATAAATTATTACTAATCGTTGCGTCTACCTATAATATATATAAATTTTTTTGGAATTCCGTCTAGCCTAGACAAAATATAAGTATGTAAGAAGGTTCCAGTTTCCAGTTTCCGATCAAGGCGCTTATTACTGAAATTGAGATGCAGGATATTTCAAATTTAACGTTAATTCTTAACAAAAAATCCGGTGTAGAATTGCGTAAGGTTGTTCGTAGACGACTTTTAAGACGCAACCATGACAGGTTACTCAATGGCGTGCGTATGATTTTTTATGTACCAATAATTTCCCGAGTAATAAGTCAGTTTGAGCTATCTGGAATTTTTGATGCCGAATTATAAAACCGAAATTCAGGAAGAAATGTCATTTCTCCAAACTGACGGTTTCTATCATATATACGGAGTGTGCATTTAAATTTATACTCGCAACGACTCGTGCGATGAGTTACATGGTTGCGTGATAAATCCGCTCCCTTACTTTGGTAGATTTGCTTATTGACAACCACGAAGTGTTACCATCGAGGGACACCTAAGCTAGGCTAAGACGTGACGGGCCGGCTCCGAGTATAAATTCGAACGTACTGTGGTTATTTCCCGTATATTTACCGGCACCAACATGAAATAAACATAAGAAACTCCCTCTGTCGTCAAAGGTACACGAGCGACATCGATTCCGGCGGTATTGCGATCGAAAAACCATCGCGACCGGCGAAATGCGCGGAATTCGTTACGTGACTAGTTTTCGAACTGCGTAAGTTATACCATATGGAAAAATGAAGTTTGATTGGCAATGAAGAGTTAACTAGGGTTTCTGATAATCAGTAATTAAAGAGGGAATTTACGAGACAGACAAATGGGCAAAAAAATTTAACTCAAGCTGATTCAAAGAAAGAAGGGATATCACTTCGATGATACAAATAATGTATGATGAAGTATTACAAACAGTAATATAAAGGACATAAAATTAGCCGTGGAAAGCACCTGATACATCACTCCTCATTTGTCCATCAGTCCATTTTTTCCATTCCATTCCAACTAAATCGATATAACAGTTATAATTGCGATAATGATCACTTGTTTTAACTTCAATCAAAGCGCAAAGTATTATGCTTAGGGCTCCATTATACATATGCAATTGAAGCTTGGCTCAACTAATTGCAGTTTAGTTACTCAAATAACGAAACAATTAGTTAAATCAAAAGTAACCTGGAGACCACAATTACCAGAACTTTTGTATCATGATAGGTAAAATCTTAAATTCTTCGGTTAAAGCCGCCAACCAACTGAATTAAAGTTATGCCTTACCTATTAATCACAACTGCAATATTGGCAATAGATTTTCATTCAATTATAGTTGAGACTATAACTAATGTCCAACTAAATCGTTATAACAGTTATAATGGCGATAATGATCACTTGTTCTAACTTAAATCATAATGGAAAGTACTGTGCTTAGGGATCCATTATACATATGCAGTTGAAGCTTGGCTCAACTAACTGCAGTAGGTATAGTTACTCTAATAACGAAACAATTAGTTAAATCAAAAGTAGCCTGGAGACCAGAATTACCAGAAGTTGTATAATGTTAGGTAAAATCTTTAACTCTTCGGTTAAAACCGCCAACCAACTGAATTATAGATATCCCTTGCCAATTAATCATAACTGCAATATTGGCTAAAGATTTTCATTTAATTATAGTTGAGAGAAGTTACTCTGAGGCCCCATTAATTATACATTTTGGGCTAGGCTCAATTAGATCGAATTTAATTGCTATATTAATAAACAATATCAATGAATTAAGTCAAGAGTAACTTTGGAACTAAAATGACTACAGCACCATGAAGATTAGTAGAGAAGTCAATGCTTCTTCGGTTAAAACTTCCAACCAATTCCCTGTCCATTGATTGTACCTGTTTGCAACGATGCTAGTTGTTTTAACATAATCTAATCCGTGATCATAGCTGTAAGTACTAACTTATGGCTCCGTTATTCTAACACAATTCAAGCTTGGTTACTCTAATAATGAAACAATTAGTTAATCAGAGGTAAACTAACGACCAGAATGATTAAGAGTAGTCTGATAATTGGTATGACCTTTAACTCTGGTTTTAACCATCAACTGAACCCTTTGCCAATTAGTTATAACTGCGATGTTGGTCAGTTGTTTTAACTTATGTTAATCTTTAATCCGATGTAACAGAACTGAGTCTAAATCCCCATTAAAATATATACATTAATCTAGGCTCAGCTAAGTTCAGTTTGATCAGTGCAATAACGAACAGTGCGCATCAATAAAAATATTTACGATGAGTTAACCTAGGAACCAAAATAATCAGTTTCACTCTGATGATTGGTGTATAGTCTGCAAATCGACTGGATCAAACTAATTGCTAGCCCATTACTTACTATAACTGTGATATTAGTTTCAACATTAATTTTTGTCAGAAGTAACTCTAATGATCCATTAGAAATATATAAAGTGAAACTTGGTCCCACAAAGTTCATTTTAGTTACTTCAACAGCGAATATTTTGAACCAATGACAATATCGACAACTAGTCAAACCATAAATAACCTGGAAACCAGAATGATCATCTTCAAGACTATTCCTGCTATATCTTCCCATTAGTTGTAACTGACATTGGTCCGCAGTTTCATATCAAACTTTAATCATAGTTGAAAACACCAACTCTGTTACTGTTACAATTTAAGCTTGATTCAACTTAGTTCAATCTAGTTTTTCCAAGAGTGATATTATAATAAATTGATGACAATATTATCAATAATTAGTTAAACCAAGAGTAATCTAGAGGGCAGAATGACAAGAATATTGATTGATATAGTATTTATTGGATCAGGATTTCAACCAACTCGATTAAAACTAGGTGTCTCTTGTACATCTGTTGAATCTGCATTATTAGTCCACTGGTTCAACCAAAGCTATGATCATAGCTGAAAATATTGAGTTTAAGATCCCGTTGTACACATACGATTTGAGACTCGGTTCAACTGTACCTATGTTGCAGGTGAATTTCAGATTGCTTGTGTGGGTCCAATTGATAGCCTTGAAAGGTTAGGTTAGTTGCTTTGGATAGACAACTAACTGATTTATCGTAGCATTTCGTCCATTAATTATAAATGGGGTGGGGGGTAAAAATGCTGACTCCATTCACTCTAATTTGTAATTTTAATCAAGTTATTCCTCAGCATATAACAGCCGGATAACTGTATTGCTTAGCAACTAAACCGAGTTTATGGAATATGTTCTCGAAATTAATTCAAAGTGATGGTGTATATGAAACAAATGTAAGAGAATGAAAATGAAATTTGTGGCTCAGCCGGGATACGAACCCGGATCTCCCAATATCGCGTCAGGTGTTCTACCAATTGAACTACCGAGACACCTATCAATTTCATTTTCGATGTTCGTGTTAAACGTTTTTGAGAGGATGATACGGAGGACGTATTGGTTGTACGCAACACACCGTACCCCTCTCACGTTAATAATGTGGTCTCTTAAGGCGGAAACAGACTATCGTCACGTCACGTGAGCTCACGTGCTGTCACGTTAACTCACGTCACGGATAAAAAGTGCGGAGTAATATTTCACATGGTATTTAAATGTATTAGAACCAGACTGAGGTTACGTCAAAGTGACGTGAGTTAACGTGACAGCACGTGAACTCACGTGACGTGACGATAGTCTGTTTCCGCCTTTACGTGTTCTCTGATATACAAATGAAACAGATGGAATATGTTCTCGAAATTAATTCAAAGTGATGGTGTATATGAAACAAATGTAAGAGAATCTGAAAATGAAATTTGTGGCTCAGCCGGGATACGAACCCGGATCTCCCAATATCGCGTCAGGTGTTCTACCAATTGATATTGGGAGATCCGGGTTCGTATCCCGGCTGAGCCACAAATTTCATTTTCAGATTCTCTTACATTTGTTTCATATAAACCGAGTTTAGTTAAACCAATCGACTTTTGCCATCGGATATAAGGAATAGTTTTTCTTAAGTATATTCAAGCGTTCACCAACTCGTTGAATTATAACTGCATATTTCTCTTAAATGTAATTAGATTTTAGTTGACTATCTGATTTAATCTAGGATTAACTTAACCATTGTCTCCCCGTTTCTTAGTTAAGTTTATTTTCGATTATATCAATTAACCAACTAAAGGTCATTGGTTCAGGTGAAGCACAGTACAGAAAAATTGCCCTCTACGTTATTAGGTTTGTTCCATTATGCAGTAAATATGTTATAAATTTTATCAAAACAGTATTGAAGGTGGTGTGGGTGACTGGAAAAATGATACTGATTCTGATTGCTGGAACAAATTTAGTTCAGTTTAATAGACAGAGTTTACCTCTTCGGATCGGTTGGTTGGCTCAATGTATAGTTTGCAATAATATGCCCTTACCTTTCAATAAAAATAAAAATTCGCCACTGAACTCTTTTGTTCTACACGATTGAACTCGATCACAGTGATGTGCCTGCTAAGAATGATTTTAATGACAAGGATATTGATAAATAAGATGCTTGATGAGATTACAAAACGGCAACCGCCCATAGTGGTTAGTGAGTAAAGGCTATCTGCATGTTGTGTGTATGTTAGGAAGAGAAATTATGGTATTAAAATCTTCAAGTGGCGTTCGATTATCAGAAAAGTGTGTAGAAGCACCAAATGGTACTTAGAACCTTTGACTGTGGTGCTGGTAGAATTGATTAGTATATAGCCGAACAGGAAGTTATCTTGTTGCGGGAAAAAACCCGCTGATCTTCGAAATTATCCACCGATACGCCCATGCTGACCCGACGACGTCTCGTAATCCTACCAGCATCGGAATATTTCCTATAGCGAAAGCTATTATTAGCCCAGACAAAGTAGGCAAGCAATGACCTTGGTTACATAACATTCGGCAGATTTTGCATGGGCCAATTGCAAAACCGTGCAAAAAAACGTGTCCTAGCAACGGCAACGTCTGGGTCTCCGCGAGCCTAGATGCCTTGCCGCCGCCGACGAAATGTAACTGCAAATTTGATTCCTTCTAGAAGTATATTTATTTTTTTTTATTCGGCGCGCCAGACTAGAATTTCTGGTGCGCCGTCTACGGAATGTCGTAATACGATTGGACAGGTATTCCCGGTTTGATGTTTGATAATCTATCATGTGACCGAAAAAAATGGACGTGGAGAAAATTGGAGATTAACTCGTGCAGCAAGGAAGGAGTCAGACGTTCTAAAAAAAAATGGATTTCGCTTTTGGCAGTGCAAAGTGTTGCTTTTTATGTTACACGGAGATGAACTTTTTTGTACAGGTGTGATCGTTTAATTTTTTTTCTATTTTACATGTGGAAAACGGACGTTGACTTAAAGTACTAGTACCGAAAAAAGTAGCTAAAAGAGACACATATTTCAATATTTTTTTCTCGCTTACTTTATTATGAAACTTAACAAAAATTTTTACGCATATTAACACACTTTTCAGGAGTAAAAAATACTACGTTTTAATTTATTTTTATTTAGATCATTTTAGAGGGGACACTTAAAGTTGCCTCCTTCAAAATTACATTGACCCATGGCACAGAATTAATCTTGAGAATGGCCTCTCTGTAACAAAAAATGAAAGGAGCATGTGAAAGAAAGGTCGATTACATCGTTATTACAACTTTTTATAAAAAAATCACTGTAAAAAGAAAGTGGTGGCTATACGACAAATATTTTTTTCATATTTTTTGACTTTATTCCATAACCAAATTTTTTTTCTTCTCATTTTCTTCAATTTTCTGGTGAGTTACCATGTCTGACATCGAAACAAATAAGACGCACAAAAATATGAATAAAAAATCCATCGAGTGATTGCGGAGAATAAGTCTGCGCCGATTGGAGAAATGCAGTTTCGAGTAAAATTGTGTTTGCGGTTTACTTTTGAGATGTTTTTTAAAAAACTAAGTTTTAATACTTACCAGTGGTTAATCAGCTATCCCTGGTCCGTAGATGGTATTTACAGAGCAAGTAGCAGCTGCTTCCACAAAATCAATACCGAATACTCTACTAACTTACCTTTCGTCCAAGTGGGTGAAACTAACCCTATTCCAAAATTATATTATTAATTTAAATGAACGACTTACCAATCGAGTGCTGGGATGATATTCACAGAATAGATAGCAACTACCTCCACAACACCAATACCGAATACCTTATCCACTTACCACCCGTCGAAGTGGGTGAAACTACCCCTATTCCAAAATTACAATAATAAATTTAAATGAACGACTTGCGTATCGATTGCTAGGAAGATATTCACGGGGTAGATAGCAATTGCCTCCACAAAACTACTACCGCATACCCTACCCACCTACCACACGTCAAAGTGGGTGAAACTACCCCTATTCCTGCGGTTTACTTTTGAGATGTTTTTTAAAAAACTAAGTTTTAATACTTACAAGTGGTTAATCAGCTATCCCTGGTGCGTAGATGGTATTTACAGAGCAGGTAGCAGCTGCCTCCACAAAATCAATACCGAATACTCTACTAACTTACCTTTCGTCCAAGTGGGTGAAACTAACCCTATTCCAAAATTATAATAATAAATTTAAATTAACGACTTGCGTATCAGTTGCTCGGAACATATTCACAGGGTAGATAGCAATGGCCTCCACAAAACCACCACCGCATACCCTGCCCACCTACCACACGTCAAAGTGGGTGAAACTACCCCTATTCCAAAATTACATTAATAAATTTAGATGAACGACTTGCAAATCGAGTGCAGGAATGATATTAACAGTATAGATAGCAATTGCCTCTACCAAACTACTACCGCATACCCTACTCATTTACCACCTGTCGATGTGGGTGAAACTACCTCTATTCCAAAATTACAATAATAAATTTAAATGAACGACTTGCGTATCGATTACCCGAAAGATATTCACGGGGTATGGTAGCAATTGCCTCCACAAAACTACTACCGTATACCCTACCCACGTACCACCCGTTGAAGTGGGTGAAACTACCCCTGTTCAAAAATTATATTATTAATTTAAATGAACGACTTTGTAACCGTAATAAGAGAGTGGAAAATGCGCATGCGCTTAAAGTGCTACCATCTTTTTATATTTTCGAATTTCTTTATAAAATTGTAGGTGATTCTTAAAAGTATAAGGAATCGAAATCTGTAAAAAGCAAAAAATGATTTTTTCCAAAAATTTTTCGGTACTAGTACCTTAACGAAATAAAATAGCTACAATGTAGACGTAGACAACGCCTGTTCTGAAGTTTTATGGGAAGAAGACCAACCGGAAGAATCTGTAAATATAAATTTTTTGAAAATGATGCATGAAGTTTATTTAGGCCAAACTTATCCAAGTCAGAAGTTGTACCAGTAACTGATGCAATTTATTTAGCACTAGTATTATTCCATCTCCAGTAAACTGAAAATAAAAAGGTATAGAAAATCATCCCTTGCTGGGGACACGTGACCCGTTAGTGGGTCACTATAATTTTCCAATGACAATATTAGTAACACCACACAGACTTTTTCAGCTGTCATCAAATTATCAGTCGCGTGTTCATCATATCAATTTTAGACAAGTTGGTAGTAGCAGGAAGAGTTTCCTGATTGTTTTCAAGTGAAGCAGTGAAGAAGTGAAGAGAATTAAACGCGTTGTTCCTTATTGTTTTATATCGAGTGATTATTATTAGTGAAAAACAACTGATGTTAATTTTCTGTGTCAGCACAAATGCAGCTGTGGTAGTTGATACTAGATTTAAAGCCAGAAAGTCCAAAATTGCTAAGTGAGATCTACTCTTGGTTAAGAAATTGTCTAAAATGACAAATAAAACTCGAAATCATACCAAGTTTCATGATGATTAAAATCCCGAGACTAGTTTCGACCACTTCATGCGGACTATACGAATATAAAGAAAGTAACTAACATTATAGTGAAGTAAAGGTAAGTACATACCTAAAAATCATTTCTAACAAATCATCCGTACGTAACGAAAGGACCATGGAGGAGTCAAAGGTAAAATTGTACAAACACCCTTAAAAACGGTCTAATAATTCAAATTAAAATACATTTCGTACCATGGAATCCAATGCATGTAAACCCTTCACTACGAAGATTACATAGAAAGTGAAACATTTGTAAACATTTATGTATACATGAAAAGTTAAGTTGTTTGGCTCATACACACAAGGTATATTTATTTCGAACAAAATAGTAAAAATGAAAAAAACTGTACCTTGGGGGTAAGGTGAAAAATAAACTATTTAGCAATTAAGTTTACAACTATTTCACTCTCTAGATAATCTATACATTGAATGATTTTATATATGTTAATCATTAACTAAACTTCTTCACATTGCCTTCATTTCTGTAAAAATAGACAGGAACTAAGTTATTCAACTTTTCCAGGCAATTTTCTGTTTGATCAGGCATTATTTAAGCAATTTTCCGTTCGGGGAATTCTCCACTCGGGCAATTACCTTTTGGATCAATTGCATTCGGGGAATTTTTATTCGGGCAATTGTTTTCTGGTAATTTTCCAGCTTACCAGATTAAATAAATAATGCTGTATTTCGTTTGTAAAAGCTGATGTAGTTTTTTTTTATTATATTTATTTTGATCTACCTACACTTTTGTGACAATATGTTGTAGTGTAATTATATTAGTATTTACCTTGTTCTACTCCTCCTTCTCCATAGCAAGTGTTAGGCTTTTGCCTGTTACGGCACACATTTTTTTCCTAGTCTACCAATACTTCTTCTACCTCTACATTTATAGTTTAGTACCTCCATTGCGATTCTTTCATCTTGCATTCTGTCTACATGCTCTTTCAGCTTTCTCCTATTTGTTGTAATACTTTCATTTATGCTAGAGATATTCAATTCTCTTCGTGTACTACCACTTCTTATTCTGTCCGTACTTGTGCAACCTTCAACCCTTAAAAAAATCATTTCCTGACTTTGCAACCTATTGTCATCTTTCTTGGTTATAGTCCAGGTCCCGCTACCGTAAGTCAGGATTGGTACAGCCATTTTCTTATGAAATTTTATTTGTGATTCTTTCCTGAAATACCATTAATACCAGGTCATCTGCTTAAAGAACCGATTTTAAAATTGTCTTTTGATTTAATTTAATTACTATCTTGAATTTATTTTTCCGCCCTTTTATGATGACGTCTATATACCTGTATGTTAAATCAAATTGAGGAAACACTGCATCCTTGTCTGACACCTTTATTTGTTATTATTTCTGATGTTTCTCTTATGTTTATGTCGATTAGTACTTTAGTACTGTGGTACAGGCTTCTCATTACCCATTTTAGTTGTTTTGGATAATCTCTTTTTTTATAATGTTCCATTATTTTCTCTAGTTAAGTTGCTTAAAGCTTTTTCTACATCTGTAAACCTGATATGTGTCTCCTTACAAATTCTCTGTGTTTTTCTATCAATTTACCTAGATAAGACGAAATTTTATCATCTTGCTTCAAGGAAAAAAACCTCTAAGTCTGTCTCTGAAACACAAGGTTTTGCTATAAGTTTCATAATGTATTACAGCTTTCCATTGAGGTTAAAATTAATCCACGTTGAAAGTTCCATGGAATACCATCCTACCTGAACAGTTCACATACTAAAGTCCACCCATAGACGGTTTCCTAGGTAGACGAAGTGATAACAGATCGATATTACTTTCTACAGCTGCTGATTGATATTAATGTAATCTGAGCTGTCCTTAGCATCAGTGCTCTGTGCTTGGAGTAGATACCTAGCAACGACAAAGACCCAGAGATCATCGAGAGAGAACTAATATGAATCTCACTTAGCCTGGATGTTTAATAAGAAAGTATGAGAGAAAACCTAATTTTTGCAGTTTAAAGCATAGAGGCACACGGGTGGTGTACCTTTCCATCCCAATCCCTTCCAATTTCTGGTGCAATTTTCCGCGACGTGCCTCTCTTACACCCTTTAAATGTACGACGTTATAGGCTATGGCTATGTCGATCTTACGATATGCCGGGATTGGGCGTATGTATGCTTATATCTGGATATATCTATGGATAAGATATGTCCTTCCATTGTTACTGTAGGTTATCGCATACTTCGTTATTTTTCCTCGTACATCTCGTTTCCCCTAGAGAACCCATAGAGAGGGGAACTAAAATTAATCTAATTTGTCTTAAATATTTAATAAGAAAATATAAGTGAAAAACCAATTTTTGCAGTTGAAAGTATAGAGTTACACGGGTGGTGCACCTTTCCATCCCAATCCCTTCCAATTGCTGGTGCAATTTTCCGCGACGTGCCTCTCCTACTCCCTTTAAATTTAAGACGTTATACCTAATCGTACCATATGCCGGGATTGGGCGTATGGATGATTATATCTGGATATATCTATGGGTAAGATATGTCCTTCCATTGTTACTGTAGGTTATCGTATACTTGGTTATTTTTCCTCGTACATCTCGTTGCCCGGGGTATTACCATAATTTTAAATTATTTTTCCCAACACAAAAAATCCCATCGTTTACTTTTTGTAGATACGAAGAGAACGAGAGAGAAAGAGAGAGAGGAAGATTGTCATTCCAGAAACAATTCCGTCCGAGAGTAAATCCCCGAGACGCCGAACCTCCCCCAATGGTAATCAGCTTCACCTCGTCAAAGCGAAACACAAAGACGCATCAAGACGCCCCCACTCGAACGTAACGAAAGTAGGTCAGCGAGCGCATCGACGCCGGCGACGCCGAGACGTCGTTTCGGCAACGCATCACCAGAAATGCAGCTTCGGGAGGGCCTTGCGCCGCGACGCCGTCGGGGACGGGGGTCAGACCGTGGGGGGGGGGGTGGAGCGGAGGCGGCGGGGAAGGGCGTCGGCGGGGAGGGGGCGGCGGCGGCGGCGGCGGCGGCGGCTGAAACGGCCTGCCTGAACTTTCGGGGGGCGCCCTTTCAGAGCGGCGGGTCACGTTTTCGGGAAACGCCAACGTGACCGTTATCAAATAATTATAATGAGGGGTCGGGCCCGCCAAGGGGGAGACTGGGGGTGGGGGAGAGCGCACGCGAAACGTTCGAAAATAATTATAAGGCTCGGAATGAAAAATGCATCAAACGGCAGATTGGGAACGTCGCGCCGCCGTTCAAAACAGATGAATTAATGGCAAAGGGGCAACAAAACGACGATACCTATGTTCACCTGAGGATAGCGGTACGCGTGTCTTTCGGGAGGTGCACTAAATTCTATCAGAAACTTGGCGGATAGTTGTGAACGGTTTTAGGACAACAACCCCCGAGACAATCACCCCCCCGGGCATGCACCCCTAGAACAGAAAGAAGTCCAAGGGTTTCTCACTTAATAAACAAAAAGTTTATAAACAGATCGAACTACTTCGTTGTAATCTATCTACTCTTTAAGTATAGACGTTTGAAATGATTTCCAGGTAAAACTCTAATTTTTCAATATAGAATTAAGAAGCACCCTTATCACGAAACGATTTCAAGAATGAATTAACTTCTTGGACTATTGCCAGATTTTAAATTTTATTTCAGAAACTTCATTAAAATATTAATTTCCAAACTCAAAATTGTAGTATTCTATTTCAAAAAATGTTAATATTTTCTTAAAAATACTGTCTCAAAAGTATGTTTCAATAATTTCACTGAAAAATTCCGTATTTCCGTAAAACAGAAATTTGTTGAAGCAACAAATTCCTGTTTTACAAAATGGATGTAAAATAAAACAGGTTTCAACTGGAAAGGAAAATAAGCCATTCGTAAGAAGTGTTTTCGGATCTCAGCTTACTGTACAATGATTTTACTTCTGAAATTTCATTTTCCTCTAACCTCAAAATTGAAATTTTCGATCTAGAAAATAACTCCTCAATTTATACCTTTTGTAAACGTGGTTTTTCAAATTTGCAAAAATTTATTCTTGGTATAATTTCCTTCACAATAGATTCCTACCATTATGGTACATGAATCAAACTTTTTAAATATTTACAACTCCTCGACAAACGTCCACGTAAAATTATCAGAAGTTGCATGGAAACTTTTCAATTATTCAAGCAGCAGCGTTGCTCTGGGGGTTTCATAAATTATGTTACAAATTTTATGCCTAACAACCATTTCGATCGCACTAACTGCGCCATTGGTTCCTTAAAAATTCGCTACCATCCACCTCTCTAACGGCGTCTGAATTTCTTTAGGTGTGCTAATTGTATTTCAAATTTTGAACTTTTCTTATGACAATTGCAACTTCGTTAAACTTGTCACAATTTCTTTACAAACAACATTACAATAGTTATAAATTCATAGAAATTTCCTACAGAATCCCAGGCTAAAATAACTTTACAATCTACAAGAGTTATATTCCATTTATGTGATTTCAGTCTCCTTGCAATACTAATGAATTCCTATTTCTCAATTTCCTTTCATTCGTCAGAATTCGTTTGAGTTAACCAAAACTTCGTTAAAAACGTAGTGTACAGGTAACACAAGTAACTTTGAAACTCCTCAACTCCTTGTCGTTTACAGTTTGAGTGTACGTAACTACATCCTAATAACCCAAATTTCCCTAGAGACAAGTTTTAACTAGAAAGCTAACATAGCCATTGGTTAGAACTATTGCCGGACTTTATACTTTGTTTCATTAATTTCATTAAAATATTACTTTCCAGACTTAAAATAGGGATATTCTACTTTAAAGAATTTTGTTAATAGTTTAATTCAACAACTGGTCCACAATTTCAATTCGTTTTTTGAAAAATTTCCGTTGAAAACTGCTTCAGAAAGGCTACACGACACTACAGTCCTTAACTGGAAAACTAACAAAGCCATTGTTCGAAACTATTTCGGGATTTTAAATTATTACACTGAATCTCACAAATTACATGAAAATTCTAATTTCCATACTCAAAATTGTAATTAATAACCTCAAAATATGTTTCAATAACTTCACTCAGGAACTGAATTTTTAAGCAATAGTTTTCATCCACATTTTAAGTACTTCTGTTTATAAAACGGATATAGGATAAGACAGGTTTCAACTAAGCCCATTAGTTAGAACTGTTTCCGGATCTTAGCTTACTGTACGATGCTCCTACATCAGAAATTTCATTATTCTCAAACCTCAAAATTTAAATTTTCTATTCAGAATATGTTAATATAACTTCTTAAAATAAGCCTTCTTTAAACGTGGTTTTTCAAATTTACAAGAATTTATTTTTTGTATAATTTGCTTCGCAATAAATACCATTATCGTACATATATCAAACTTTTTGAAATATGTCAAACTAGGTTACAAACTTCGCGTTGTTTTTTAAATAGTATTAACAACTCCTTCACAAACGTCCAATTAAAATTGCCAGAAGTTGCTTGGAAACTTATCAAATCATTCAAAGCATCAGTTTTGCTTTGGAGGTTTCATAAATTATATTTCATATTTATGCCTAATATATCTTTCGATCCCCCTGACTGCGCCATTGATCCTTTAAAAATTCCCAACCTCTCTAACAACAGCATCCGAATTACTTTAAGTGTTCAAATTCTGTTCTAAATTTCGAACTTTCTCTAGGATCATTACAACTCTGTTAATAAACATTTTAACCGGTTAACTTCTTTGAAAATGTTGTAATTTATTTAAAAAGCCCCTTTTTCCTTAACATTTTCCGTATAATAGTGCCAACTACATTATAGTTGTCATAGGATCACAACAATAATTGTAACAAAAGGCTAAAAAATTTCTTAACCTTATTATTTCAAACGTCACGTTTCTTATTCAAACTGATTTTAAAATGTCATTAGTTCTTTACAATTGCAATAAAGTTCTTAGCAACTCCGCAACTGATTAAACAAACAATTGTAATTTTTTAAATCGTCTCAGACCGATTACTAAAGTTATAATTACTTAGAAAATTCCTAATTTATTCCAGACTGAAATAACCTAACAATATACAAGTTTTATTCCAAATTTTAAGTTATTTTAGGCTCATTGCAATCAAACAGATTCTCCTATATTCTACCTATTTCTCAATTTTCTTTTACACGTCAGATTTTAGGATAACTAGAACTTCTTTAAAATTAATGTCGACAGGTAACACCAGTAACTTTGAAACTCCTCCAGTTCTTTACAATTATAATAAAGTTCTTAGCAACTCCGCAAGTGATTAAACAAACAATTATAATTTCTTTAAAGCGTCTCAAACCGATTACTCAACTTATAACTTCTTAGAAACTTCCTAACCTATTCCAGACTAAAATAACTTAACAATATACATAAGTTATTTTCCAAAATTTAAGTTATTTTAGGCGCATTGCAATCAAACAGATTCTCCTATATTCTACCTATTCCTCAATTCCTTTTATATGTCGGATTTCGTTTAGGATAACTATAACTTCTTTAAAATTATTGTCGACAGGTAACACAAGTAACTTTGAAACTCCTCCAGTTCTTTACAATTATAATAGAGTTCTTAGCAACTCCGCAACTGATTAAACAAACAATTGTAATTTTTTTAAAGCGTCTCAAACCGATTACTAAACTTATAACTTCTTAGAAATTCCTAACTTATTCCAGACTAAAATAACTTAACAATATACATAAGTTATATTCCAAAATTTAAGTTATTTTAGGCGCATTGCAATCAAACAGATTCTCCTATATTCTACCTATTCCTCAATTCCCTTTTATACGTCGAATTTTGTTTAGGATAACTAGAACTTCTTTAAAATTATTGTCGACAGATAACACAAGTAACTTTGAAATTCCTCCAGTTCTTTACAATTATAATAAAGTTCTTAGCAACTCCGCAACTGATAAAACAAACAATTGTAATTTTTTTAAAGCGTCTCAAACCTATTACTAAACTTATAACTTCTTAGAAACTTCCTAACCTATTCCAGACTAAAATAACTTAACAATATACATAAGTTATATTCCAAAATTTAAGTTATTTTAGGCGCATTGCAATCAAACAGATTCTCCTATATTCTACCTATTCCTCAATTCCTTTTATACGTCGGATTTCGTTTAGGATAACTATAACTTCTTTAAAATTATTGTCGACAGGTAACACAAGTAACTTTGAAACTCCTCCAGTTCTTTACAATTATAATAAAGTTCTTAGCAACTCGGCAACTGATTAAACAAACAATTGTAATTTTTTTAAAGCGTCTCAAACCGATTACTAAACTTATAACTTCTTAGAAACTTCCTAACTTATTCCAGACTAAAATAACTTAACAATATACATAAGTTATATTCCAAAATTTAAGTTATTTTAGGCGCATTGCAATCAAACAGATTCTTCTATATTCTACCTATTCCTCAATTCCCTTTTATACGTCGAATTTTGATTAGGACAACTAGAACTTCTTTAAAATTATTGTCGACAGGTAATACAAGTAACTTTGAAACTCCTCCAGTTCTTTACAATTGTAATAAAGTTCTTAGCAACTCCGCAACTGATTAAACAAACAATTATAATTTCTTTGAAGCGTCTCAAACCGATTACTAAACTTATAACTTCTTAGAAACTTCCTAACCTATTCCAGACTAAAATAACTTAACAATATACATAAGTTATATTCCAAAATTTAAGTTATTTTAGGCGCATTGCAATCAAACAGATTCTCCTATATTCTACCTATTTCTTAATTTTCTTTCACACGTCAGATTTCGTTTAGGATAACTAGAACTTCTTTAAAATTATTATCGACAGGTAACACAAGTAATTTTGAAATTCCTCCAGTTCTTTACAATTGTAATAAAGTTCTTAGCAACTCCGCAACTGATTAAACAAACAATTGTAATTTTTTTAAAGCGTCTCAAACCGATTACTAAACTTATAACTTCTTAGAAACTTCCTAACTTATTCCAGACTAAAATAACTTACCAATATACATAAGTTATATTCCAAAATTTAAGTTATTTTAGGCGCATGGCAATCAAACAGATTCTTCTATATTCTACCTATTCCTCAATTCCCTTTTATACGTCGAATTTTGTTTAGGATAACTAGAACTTCTTTAAAATTATCGTCGACAGGTAATACAAGTAACTTTGAAACTCCTCCAGTTCTTTACAATTGTAATAAAGTTCTTAGCAACTCCGCAACTGATTAAACAAACAATTGTAATTTTTCTAATGCGTCTCAAACCGATTACTAAACTTATAACTTCTTAGAAACTTCCTAACTTATTCCAGACTAAAATAACTTAACAATATACATAAGTTATATTCCAAAATTTAAGTTATTTTAAGCGCATTGCAATCAAACAGATTTGCCTATATTCTACCTATTCCTCAATTCCCTTTTATACGTCGAATGTGGTTTAGGATAACCAGAACTTCTTTAAAATTATTGTCGACAGGTAACACAAGTAACTTTGAAACTCCTCCAGTTCTTTACAATTATAATAGAGTTCTTATCAACTCCGCAACTGATTAAACAAACAATTATAATTTCTTTAAAGCGTCTCAAACCGATGACTA
Organism: Cryptocephalus moraei; assembly: GCA_946251905.1. NCBI lineage: Eukaryota > Metazoa > Arthropoda > Insecta > Coleoptera > Chrysomelidae > Cryptocephalus > Cryptocephalus moraei. The sequence continues at coordinate 17,356,260 of OX276454.1, forward strand.
AACTTATAACTTCTTAGAAACTTCCTAACCTATTCCAGACTAAAATAACTTAACAATATGCATAAGTTATATTCCAAAATTTAAGTTATTTTAGGCGCATGGCAATCAAACAGATTCTCCTATATTCTACCTATTCCTCAATTCCCTTTTATACGTCGAATTTTGTTTAGGACAACTAGAACTTCTTTAAAATTATTGTCGACAGGTAACACAAGTAACTTTCAAATTCCTCCAGTTCTTTACAATTATAATAAAGTTCTTAGCAACTCCGCAACTGATTAAACAAACAATTGTAATTTTTTTAAAGCGTCTCAAACCGATTACTAAACTTATAACTTCTTAGAAACTTCCTAACTTATTCCAGACTAAAATAACTTAACAATATACATAAGTTATATTCCAAATTTTAAGTTATTTTAGGCTCATTGCAATCAAACAGATTCTCATATATTCTACCTATTCCTCAATTCCCTTTTATACGTCGGATTTCGTTTAGGATAACTATAACTTCTTCAAAATTATTGTCGACAGGTAACACAAATAACTTTGAAATTCCTCCAGTTCTTTACAATTGTAATAAAGTTCTTAGCAACTCCGCAACTGATTAAACAAACAATTGTAATTTTTTTAAAGCGTCTCAAAACTTCCTAACTTATTCCAGACTAAAATAACTTAACAATATACATAAGTTATATTCCAAAATTTAAGTTATTTTAGGCGCATTGCAATCAAACAGATTTGCCTATATTCTACCTATTCCTCAATTCCCTTTTATACGTCGGATTTCGTTTAGGATAACTATAACTTCTTCAAAATTATTGTCGACAGGTAACACAAGTAACTTTGAAACTCCTCAACTCCTCGTCGTTTGCAATTCGAGTGTACGTAAGTACATTCCAACAGCCTTAATTTCCAAGGATTGTTGGGCCCGAGCGTAGAAAATTGAGAATCGAAACAGTACTCCCGTAATTAGCGCTACCTTAATTGCTGGACGCGTCGGACGTTTGTCGGGCTTTGTTAACTTATCCCCCTCGTCGTGGAAGGGAAGTCGCGGGGGGGCGCCGCATCAATAAATTAAAAGCCTACCCAGACAAAACACGATCGATCGTCGCACGTGGTCTACTCGAGACTCTGAGCCTCCGCCTGAGGAAAACCCGCGTGGAAAAGTCGGAAAACGCAGGGCGACGCTCGGAAAATTTTCTCGATATTTTTCTCTCCCGGCACGTCCGGGAAATGTGCCCGAAGCTCGTGTGGAAACGCTCCGCTTGCTTATCCCTACGGTTAGTGGGGGGATTAACCCCGATCGCTTCAGTTCGAAAACGTAAGTCTCGGTTTCCTTCGATGAGTGGAGGAGTTTTCCGTGTTTTCCTCTTCGTGAGACATTTTTACATTAAAATCACACTCGAGGTGCTCCACTCTACCACCACATGAGACAGAGGGGCACTGACTACCATTGCACCATTTACTTTATCCATAACTAATTTTCCCGGAGAATTCGCCATTATCTTTGGTTTTCCACTCTGTTTTCCGCTCGCGATCCTCAGAATTGTACCTCCCGCCATCTACGCGACGGTAGTGACATTTCCATTATTTAATCTTCCGGATTTCTAACTTTCCTACTTCTTATCGACCCGGGGGATTAGATATCATGTGAAAAACAGAAATTGAAACGAAAACTCTTTCCAAAGTTACGAAACAAAGATGATGTATACACATATAAATTTATTTTTAGTTTAGCGCAAATGTTGTTATTTGGACGGACCTCGAAAACGTAGTTGCTGGTAAGCATTTTTCTATTCTCAAATTGTAGTTTGAGAATTTGTATTGGAATGTATAATTAATACCCAATTCTTAACTATATCACCTTTTTTCAAGTGTTTTACAGCGTTCATATTTATTTCCAATTATAACAGTATTCCGCATTGGAAAGGACCTAATGAATTATACTTAATTTATACGTTTGTTCTGAAACACAAGTCTTTATTAATTAATTCATCATTAGGTACTTATTTTTATTAAAGACGCCAAAAAAAATACACACATCTTTGCTGTTAGATAGTGAAATTATCACAAGAGCCGACTTTAGATTAGAGATTATATCTAATAAATATGGATGATATATCATGATCACATGAATTAAAAAGGAGGAGGTAAATTGAAACTAACAATAGTATTGCGTGTCAAGCGACTACTAAATTTAAGATAACAATCTAAATGAAGCTGTTAAAGTTGTTGAAGATTACTATGAGAATTAAATAACGAATGAAACAAGCGCATTGGAGAAACCAAGCAAATTTGTAATATTAACACCACACGTTATCCAGCTATCAAGTGCTTCTTAAACTATAATTCATTTTAGAAGACACAAACGATTAGTCCGGTACCTCACAAATTTTAATTGATTTTACTCCCATGTTTTCGTACATTAAATGCAGACAATCATAACTCACTATTACTAGTAGGTTAAATTTTATATTTAATCTTTTCAAGTCTTTGCAAATCTTTGATCTTTGATACAAGTACGTATATCATCAGAATCAATATATGCTCATCCCGTAAACATAATAATACCGCTAGTAATGTCATCAGGTAAATTGTGTCCTTAAGGAGGTAGTAAAAAATTAAAGCAACCTACCTTATTTGAATCACTCGAGAAATATATTACATAAGTTTAATAATACTTGTATTCTACGGCAGACAATTGACGCTATATTTGCCCACTAGAACAACTTTCTTTTGTCCGACGTGCAACATTAGGAAGGATTTAGAGCGCGTTATGTTCGTTGATTCGGGATTCCCAGAGTTCCAGCATGTACGCCTAAGAGGATCTGGCTTGAAAATATTTTTATCACTTTTGAAATAAATTTTGAGTAGGAGATAGTAGTAGACAAAATAAAAAACAAAATATGAATATAAAAATAGGGTGTTTTACAGTTAGAAATACAATATAGTGCATATAGATATGTTTTAACTATCCTACACTTCACGCATCATCTAAATTTGCACATGATTAATGGTATTTTTCCAGTTATCAGTCGTTAGTCAATTACACTACTTCCTAATTAAGATTGCTGCTTTTCTATTCTTTAATTGAGCTTACCTCAACTCAATTGGTTTAAACATGTAATAATACTGCGGTAACCTCAATTCCTTAGGGCCATGTTGTTGCCATTTCGCCAATATAATGATTTTTTTAATGCGTTTCTTGGTATTAAATATTTGAAACAATTATTTCCTTTTTGAGCAATATTTCCCAAAACATGAATTTTTCTTTATTGAAAATACTTTTTAGAGAAAGAAGTAATGGTTTATGTGGTAGAAATGATACGAGGAATTATTAAAGTCTATCTGCTCGGCAACAGTGTGGTTTTGGACCAAATTTTATCCAGCTACTAAGTTGAAATGTTTTACGTGTTTTACTCTCAAAAGTAGTGCACCTTTGAACCATACAGATTCACTTCCATAACGTAAAATGCAAATACGTTTTCCCACGAGAAGCGTCCAATATGCACAAATCGCTATGGTTAGTCATGGTCATTGTGGTTCCTAATAATAGATCATAAATTTTCTTTTATCCTGAATTAGTTTAATGTCTTTAAGATAACTATATCTTAAACTGGAAACTGTTAGATTCTACAAAAGTTTTGTGCTACTTTTTGGCTTCAAAGTTAAAAACATTAGATATTAAATATCTCCATAATTGACCACCCATAATGGGTAATTCATTTTAATGAAAGGTTATGCCGTCCCGATTATTTTCTTCATAACGACCATCTCTTTCTTCATCTGCGTACTGTAGTCACTGTAACTTTGATTAAAACTTTATTAAAGTTTCCGTCAGTGGATGACAATTCATAAGGTAGACCAGTTCCAATAAGTTGCATTCGTTTGTTAAGCTTTATTGGTATTGCCCATGACTTAATTATGCGTTCCGTTTACTGAAGTCTCCAGTTAATTACGGCCCTTGTGCGTGACTACATAAATGGTGTTTCATATTCGGATTACTTTCTCAACTCTTCGGCAGCAAAATGAACAACGCTGATAGTAATTCAGATTGTCATTCTTTGATCAAATAAACAGGATCAGTTAGAGTTTAGTATATCCTTCAAAGATTTAGTTGCATTCAGTTTTCTTAAAAATGTCGTGATTTTTCTCCTTATGGTGACCATAGAAGGGTCAGACCCGTGATGTACCCATGAGGAGTATTCTGCCAATATACGTGACAATATAAATGAGGTTTCATATTCGGACTACTTTTCAGACTTTTCGGCAGCAAGTTAACAAGCTGGCTTTAATGCAGGATATCATTCTTAATAAACATGATCAGGTGGAGTTTAGCTTATTCTTCAAGCATTTAGTTGTATTCGCGTTTTAAAAGAACCTCGTGATTTGACTCCTTGTGATGACCATAGAAAGGATAATCTCGTGAGGTAAGCATGAGGAGTATTCTGCCCTTAGAAGTGAAAATATAAATGAAGCTTCATATTCGAACCACTTCCTTTACTGTTTGGCAGTAAATGAACAACACTGGTTCATTCAGACTTTTAACTAAATAAGCTGCATCAGCCAGAGTTTAGCCTATCTTTCAAGAATTTCGTTGCGTTAGATTTACTTAGAAACCCCGTGATTTATCTTCTTGTGGTGAGCATAGAATGGTCAATCTCATTAGGTAAGCAAGAGTAGTATTCTGGCCTTAGACGTGACAATATAGATAAAATTTCATAAGACCATTTCCTCTACTCTTTGGCAGTCAATGAACAACACTGGTTCATTCAGACTGTCATCTTTTTACCAAATAAACTGCATGAGCCAGAGTTTACCTTAGCCATGCAGAATTTAGTTGCTTTCTATTTTCTTAGAAACCTCGTGATTTATCTTCTTGTGGTGAGCATAGAATGGTTAGTCTTGTGTCGTATCCATGAAGAGTGTTCTGCCCTTATACTTGACAATATAACTGAGGTTTAATGTTCAGACTACCTTCTCTACTTTTAGCTGCATGAGCTAGATTTTATTTTAGCCTTCCAGTATTTAGTTGCGTTCTATTTTCGTAGAAACCCCGTGATTTATCTTCTAGTGGTGAGCATAGAATGGCCAGTCTCGTGTCGTATCCAGGAGTGTTCTGCCCATGTATCTGACAATGTAACTGAGGTTTAATGTTCAGACTACTTTCTCATTTTTTCGACAGCAAATGAACAGCACTGATTCATTCAGACTGTCATCTTTTTACCAAATAAGCTGCATGAGCCAGAGTTCATCGTAGCCTTCCAGAATTTAGTTGCGTTCAATTTTCTTAGAAACCTCGTCATTCGTCCCCTTGTGGTGAGCATAGGATGGTCAGTACCGTGTCGTATCCATGAGGAGTGTTGTGCCCTTGTATGTGACAATATAACTGACGTTTAATGTTCGGACTATTTTCTCTACTTTTCGACAGCAAATGAACAGCACTGATTCATTCAGACAGTCATATTTTTACCAAACAAGCTGTATCACCCAGAATTTAGCTTATCGTTCAAGGATTTAGTTGGGTACGATTTTCAGAGAAACCTCGTGATTTAGCTTCTTGTGGTGAGCATAGAATGGTCAGTCTCGTGTCGTATCCATAAGGAGTGTTCTGCCCTTATACGTGACAATATAACAGAGGTTTAATGTTTGGACTACTTTCTCTACTTTTCGACAGCAAATGAACAGCACTGATTCATTCAGACTGGTATCTTTTTACTAGATATGCTGTATCAACCAGAGTTTAGCTTATCCTTCAAGAATTTAGTTGTGTACGATTTTCGTAGAAACCTCGTGATTTATCTTCTAGTGGTGAGCATAGAATGGCTAGTCTAGTGTCGTATCCATGAAGAGTGTTGTGCCCTTGTACGTGACAATATAAGTGACGTTTAATGTTCGGAACATTTTCTCTACTTTTCGACAGCAAATGAACAGCACAGATTCATTCAGACTGTCATTTTTTAACCAAATTAGCAGTATCCGTCAGAGTTCAGCTTATCCTTCAAGCAATTAGTACTGTACGATTTTCATAGAACAATCGTGATTTGTCTCCTTGTGGTGAGTATGGAATGGGCAGTCCCATGACATACCCATGAGGAGTATCCTTCAGGCTTTTCCACATCAATTGCTTTGGCTCTCCTTTTGTACATGTAAGATTGAAATAAGGGTGTGAATGTAAAGATAGCTATTTGCGGTGGACACACAAGACGTTCCCCATTTCCGCGGCGCGTAAATGGAGAGTGCCTCCCCCCGAACGGACGGCGGATTTCCCCCGTAGGTTTCGTGAACTTTTCTGGTAAGTTTTTTTTCGTGTTTCTTCCAGCAACGCTGCAGGAGCACCAGTGCAAATCGATATCTCAGTCTGGGTCTGGTTCGTTGGCCTCGTGACGTCAGTTCATAATAATGCGTGCACGAGATGGAGGTCAGTGACGTTGTTTTCAGACAACGCGTCGCACTTTCGGTGTAAGAACCTTACGGTTGCCATAGGTCGAAGTTTGCCTCCTCGTGTGGGAGCACACACACACCACACACACTGGCGTCTGAGTACGTCGGCCTGGACGTCCCCGGAGTTCGCCGCACCCCCCGCGGGAGGCAGGGGTGGATTTTCGGGGGTCGAACGACTTTCGGGGGTGAGAGAAGGAGGGTGGAAAGGGGGGGGGGAGACCCGACGCACGGAAGACGGCCGGCTAATCTAAACAAAAGACGAGACGCCGAACGATCGAAGTCCCGGCAGCCGAGACCAGACCCCAGACACACTCCACCCATTATTTATTAGGGTCGGAGGTAGGGACGTGCAGGTCGTCTCCAAGCTCGCTCCTAACTCCGCTACGTGGGTTTAATATTAGCCGATCCGGACAAAAGTGCGCTCCATTATTTAAGGGAGGAGGTGGATGAGGTCTCCGAGCTGTCTGTCTGGCTTCTCCTTGTATTGTATGGTTTGTCTTGGTATTGCAGATCCCATTAGCGACCGCCCCGAAGAATTACGTTCTCACGTCCGTAAATTCGTAGGTCTGGAGACTGTATCTTAACGGATGGAATGCCAATTGGGTGGATGGATTCCTGAAGATAACACTTTAGATGAGGTTCGGAGTTTTATAAACGACTCCTCTTACTTTAAACATTATTATTGTATTATCCCATCTAACAACTTGGGTGAGATATTAATAGAAACTTACGTCGCATAGGTTATTTCACCAATTATATTTTGTACAAAATTACCAATTTTAAGCGGCAATTCGACTTATTTTCAAGTTAGAGAAACTTTTTACAATTACTATATTGCGTTTTTGTACATTTTCAGAAACTTCCCTTAATTTATAGGGGTAATTTACAACTGCAAAACATTTAAATGCCTTGGAGTAAGTCTATCGAAAAATATGAAAAGTACTGATGATATCAGTAAAAAAATGGACAAGGAAAGAGAGCAATTTAACAAACAAACTCGATATTATGGAATGACAAATTGACTAAAGCCTGGTAAATGACAAAGACAGGCTGTGACAAACTCCTAACTATGGAAACGGACTGCTGGAGAAGTAGTGTGATCTCTAGACTTGAACATATCAGGAACGATAGAATTAGGGAAATCATGTCAGTAGAGAGGACAATCATGTCAGTAGAGAGGACAATCATACATGATACATGCTATCCAAACTAAGCAATTATTGTGGTACGGCCACCTAGAAAGATTTAACGAGAACCGGTGGCCTAAAGGAGTGTGACAATGCAACCCTTCTGAGAGAAGAAAACGTGGAAGACCATCAAGAAGCTGAAGAAATGAAATTTCATGGCAGAAACGACAAGAATCGTAGGAAAAACTCACACACACACACATACACATATATATATATATATATATATATATATATATATATATATATATATATATATAATTTACAACTAAGCCTTGGGTGACTTTATATTTTTCAATACTTTTATTATTGTTAGATTTTTAAATTGCCACAAGTAGAGCCTGAGAAGATGATAATTGTTGACGCCTACTCTCCCAGTCGTAATAAGTCATACAATCACAGCCTGCAGGAGTGTAGGATATTTCCCCAAATACGGTACCTAATATAAGAATGACCACTTACGATTTTAAGCACTTACGATTTTAACGCACTTACGATTTTAACGACTTACGATCACGAGTACACAACTTAGATTCTCAGAACACTTTATAAGTCCATAACGTTAATTGTCATTTCACCATTTCATCATTACTTACCAGTTAAGTAAATTGAAAGCACATTATAGACAAATCACTTACAGGTATTAAAATCGACAAATTTTGACCACTTGGTCACGAAAATACCATTCTTCAACAAAACTTTTTTTTTGAGATGTGTAAAAGTGTTTCAGGAAGGTTAACTAGATCATGCTGTTATACCATTTTTCCGTAAATCTGATATTATTTGTCTATCATTGAGTTCAGTAATTACATTAATTTCGATATTATTTCCTCCAGCACATACTAAAGTCAAGCTCACCTCATTTCGTTATTGAGGTCGTCAACAATATCTTTCTTTTCAAAAATAATCATCTAAACTATTTACATTGTCACATGTATTATTAATGTATGTATTATCTACTTTGAGACAGTTTAATTCAAATCCACTTTAATGACTCCTGTAAAACAAATAAATTATGAAATCCCATTGTTCCTTAACATTGGCGTCAGTTTTTCCCATCCTTTTTTATAATAATTGCTCTTCAATGCTAATATCTTGTAATTTGCTTCGGTTTTTATTGTCTTAAATTTACTTCGTCGATATAGAGACTACATTTAAAGATATGCAAGAAATAAAATACATATATTCACTTTGCATTTAATCCGCTCTCAATTTATCACCTTCAACTAACAATTTAGCTTGTTGCTTTGGTCAGATATTACATGATCTACATACACATAATGGGTTTAGAGTCACTCTAGTAGCGTGTTCATTATTGTCATAATTTTGTATTGTAACGTTTATTCTAATTGATTTTACACTGTCTGTCTTAACACTACTTAATTTACCTAAACTACTTCCTAACTAATTAATTTATATCACACTCTTAACTGTTAATTTATTTATAGGCTCTCGCTTGTCCGTTTATCGCACTGTTTCACTCGCGGCTTTACGTCTAATCTCCTCCGACCGCAAGTCCGTGTTTATATACATATCTCAATAATTGTATTCGAGAAGATTCCAGTTAATTCTTTTCTCTAATAATGTTTATTTTAGAAAGGCCCGGAACGTAATGAATCATTCTTCCTTTAAATGAATATTCGCGAGTATTCTGCAACTGTTTTATGACTCAATTAGCGGAGCGGCCTCCCTTTGCGGTAGGCCGCCGTCCGATAAGCAGAACGCTTAGGCTGGTTGTTTACATTTCGTGTTATAGTATTTTAAAATTATTTAGGTTAATAACGTTTTTATAATTCGTTAAATCTTAGGGGTCGTCCATTAATCACGAAATAAGTTTTAGCAACTTTTTAACCCCCTTTTCCTCCATGGTGATACGTGGTGAGGTTTTAGACTACCCCTAAACTCAAATGTATTTTTTTAGTACAAAATATCGTTAAAAAATTCAGAATATTATCATTAAATACAGTTTAGCATGCATAATCTAATTCAATTCTGGAAAACTAAGTACCGTGCTAAAAGCACACGTGATATATCACTACACCCCTCACTCCCTCTTAGTGATATTTCGAGATTTTTTCTGAACCCCCTCCTCCCCTTTCGACCCTCACGTGATTAATGAACGACCCCTTAGGAGTTTTTAATGACAGTAATAAGTACGTTTCGCTACATAACACGAACTTACACTACATGATGGATTTCTATAGAATTACGTTCAATTTATTTGTGGAATAACTTCAATAATAGATTTCCAGAGGTGATCCCCAAATTGTCCAAAACCTCTTTCTTATATTGCCATATATTAATTATTAATACATATATATTACGTATTTCTAAACGGCCGTATTCACCATCGACTTATCAGACTGTTACACATTTATCAGCCTGTTAAATTTTTGACTGGTATTCGCCATTCAAATAAATCACTGAACAGCTTGTTAAAGTTAACAGTCCGAACTTTCCCTGATGAACTTTTACCAGGGTGTTAGAGGGCATAGAACGGTACAATTGGCAGAGTTTGAGGTTATATTATCAAAATTGAAATTTGTTTTGTTTATGTTTTGATTAATTTTATCAACAATGATTGCTGATGTTGATTTTGTCGATAGAATTCATAGAATCGATGTATCAGATTCATCGTCGGACTCCGGTAGTGCTGGAGAGGAACCACTATAACTATAACCAAAGTTTATAGGTTACTGTCATCTGTAATCACAAAACAGCTATATGCACAAAACGAGCGGAATTCGGTTAATTTCCAACATAAATGTTTAGTAATATTCTGTTAACAGTCTGTTTCTTATCCAGCGAGTTCATTTCATGGTGAATACCATAAATTCTTATCAGACTGTTAACCGTTACTAGCCTGTTACATATCAGGCTGTTAAGTTAAGAATGGTGAATACGACCGTAAGTAATACTAAATTTTATATTGGAGAGTTACATTGATATTTTTGTAAAACGCAACGAATCCTTGAAGGCTTCGAGGATCCCGAAGATTTTTTCAATTGTACTATCTATAATATTTAATGGTATATTATCATAGCTATCTAGTGCACTTGGTGGCCTAAGCTACAAAGAGTTGTAGCAGCGTTTAAAGCAGAGTTCAGAGGTTCTATCTACTCGGAAAGTACCATGCGATAAAACAGGCCAAAACCAACTTCACCCTTATTTTTCACACTTTATGGGTGGGATATAAGATGAGAAAATTTCAACTTTTCAGGTAGTTGGAAGGTATATACATCTATATATTATATTTTAGAATTTTTTTGTGAATTCCCCAATGCTCATATAGCTAACAAAAGGTGATTGTCCAAGGACTCAAAGTTGGCCATGATAAGTCAAATTTGCGATTCTTAAAATAAAGTGTTGGCAAGACATAGAAGTTTTCCTTTCTTTGACTCATATAGCTAATTAACTATCCTAGCGACAAATCAGAGATTGATTCCTTTCGAGTTTTCAAATGGCTATCTAGCTAATTAACTATCATAGTGGTTGATTTCTAGTTAAAAACCTGAGGTGTCTACAGAGAGACCTTTTTAGTTTCAAAGAAAGAAACTGACAAACCATTGCTTCTTATTGCAGGTATGCTTCAGTGCATTGCGCCATCACGCTCCATTAGTAGATTATTGCCTTAGATTAAGTACGAAATGCAGACCCGCTTAAATCATCATCAAGCTTTTTCGCTAGAAGGGAAAAGAGTTGGCTGGTCTAAACGGCGCAAGCGCTATGCCTGGAAAATTCTAAAAAATCCGATGGTGCCGAGCAGCAACTGAAGAAGGATGGAAGGATAAGATTGTATGGTCCTGAGAGGAAGACTCAAAATTTGTATGGGAAGGTAACCTATAGCTGGTAAGGTTTAAAGATCTATCGCACAAAGAACTCGCGTAGTTTATCTCGGTGTGCGTGTGGCTGGGATGGATTTTTCGTGTGCGTCGAAAGTGGGTGGAAAAAGGAAGAAGACGCACACATGTGGGAATCCGCGACGGCGGCCGTAGCCGGAGAAAAACGCCGGTTAGCGAGGCATTGTTAAAAGAAAAAGATTTCCGTGCGATCCGCCGGGGCGTGCAGGTTAGCATCGTGCGAAATGGGAGCGTTGAAAAGTAAAACAGAGATACACACCGAAATCGTGACGCGATTTCGCGGACGCGTGACTGCATCGCGAGTTTTATTCACGCATCATTGACCATACTAAGCTCTCCTATCTCCGAGACGCACCACACGCTCGCCGCGCAGTTTCTCCTTCGTCTTCTTCGTTTTCTTCGATCTTAATGCCTCTCCTGACCTTTTTCACGGAACGGAACTATTTTTTCGCTATTGCGACAGCGCTCGGATCGGCCGATTCCGCTGCTTTGTTGCGGGACTTCCTCGGCTGCCTTTCATTTGTTCATCCAGCGGAATTATCTGGCCGCCGAGGAAGACAAATTGGGGCCCCTACGCGCCTCCGGCATTTCTAGCATCTCAAGCGACTTTACCTGGTATATCTGGACAAACACACTATTTAACTAGCTATTATATGCAGACGACATAGCTATTATTGTCGCAACAAAAGAAGACTTCCAGAAAGGACTAAATGGTTTGAACATAATTTGGCCCTTTCACAAAAAAAAGTAAGGGCTTTTATAAGACATAACCCAATACTGACAAAAATAGTAATAAACAATGAAACGTTAGGACAGGTCAACAGCTTTAAATAATTAGGATGTGAATTATTTTATGGTACAAGTGAAGATGTCGACGACTAACGTAACAAATTTATTCACACATGCAGCACCATCACAATACATCTAAAAACAGAGCTCGCAAAGAAACACAAATAAAATTTTACAAAACAATAGCCTTATTGCATGGAAGTGATTGCTGGATCCTCACAGAACAACAAAGGAGCAGAATACAAACACAAGAAATGAAATTGTTAAGGAGAATAATAGGGCGTAATAGGCGCGACAAAGTAAGCAACGATACCATAAGAGAAGAATTACATATGTACAACCTAAACGAAAAAATAGACACATATAGAAGAAAATAGAGCGGACGCATAGGTAGGTTAAGCGATGAAAGTTTACCGATAAAAGCAAGACTGGATAAATGTATAGGACGACCACGTAACAGATGGATACCGTGACAGGCATGCCTAATAGTTGTAGTGAAGAAGGAGAAGAAGACCTTGTTGTTGTTGTTGTTGTTGTTGTTATTGTGTGTTTTAAGTAAGCTTACATTTCTTACAATAAAAGGTAAAGTTGTAAAGTTGCAAAGTTAAATGTCGAAGAAACCAACAATATCCACAAAACGAGCAGTTTCGTGCAATACTCACTACACGAAAGTTAAAACAGCTTTCAGTGGTGGTAAACGTAAAAAAAGTGTAAAAAAAGTTTAGGTAAAGAAATGAAGAAAGTACCTCAGGGATACCTCAGGGTTATATTTTAGGAGCAATATCATGGAATATGCTCTACGATGATATCCTTCGTTTAAAGTAGTTATTTAAAAATGTTAACTAATGGCATTCGCGGATGATTTAACTCTCTTAGTAGGTAATAGGAAGTCTTCCCTTGAAGTTAAAACTGATTGTAAATGATATTCTAGCGGATATTTCGTATTGGATGCAAAATAATGATTTAGTATTGGCTCCTGCAGAAACAGAAGCAAAAATTTTAAAATGAGGTAGAAAAATTGATGCAATTAAGTTCAAAATTGTAGGTAGGTAAGGGCATTAAGTATCTAGGTGTATACTTTGTTGACACATTAACATTTGCGCATCATCTACAAATGATTGCGAAGAAAGCGGAGGAGAAATTAAGCACATTAATGTAGCCCAGTCTGTGTAGATTTTTCACGACATTAATTCAGTACCGGACGGGAGTGGTCAAATGTTGTAGGCTCTGATTAGTTGATCATGCCTATATAGCTTTAAACATTCAAAAAGTGTGCATTAACAAATAGGAGGGGTCCAAAGTTCGCAAAAACAAGTTTTTTGATTCTACAAGCCAAAGTATGCATTTTGTGGAGAAAAGTTTTAAATATAAGATGTAGAGAATTGAAACACCTATAATTTGAGCTACAGCACGATTAATTTTGTTAAACATTTATTGCAAAAATGTCAAAAAACTACTGAAAATGGTCATTTTTTGAATATTGATTATTTACTGCAAAAATGATATGATTTACGTTTTTACTGCTCTAAAAGCTAGCTTTTAAAGTTCCAAATCTAAACAACTTTTATAAAAGTCAATTGGTTAATTTGTTGCTGAGATATTGCTATTTGTTTATCCCAAGACGCATAATGTTCATTGTTATTACGTCTTTTTGGATAAACATTTCGAGATGTACAAAGGCTTATTGTCTTCATAAACACCCATATTTTCATATCCCGTTAAGAAAATATGATAAAAACAATTGTCAACCCCTTATTTATCGCCTTAAAAAAGTGGTTGATTTTTTTTATAAATAAATATACCTGGAGCCATTTTCATAACTTGCACAAATTTCTGACATACAAATTCGGATAGCTGGATTCAAAACGGAGAATTAAAAAAAAAAACAACTTTTTTTGACCATTAGAAACCGAGATAGGAATTTTTTTTGAGACTGAGATACGGATATTTTGTCGGCGCTCTGCGGATTTAAACGCTTCAATTCGGTTCTCTCAGCGCAAGCGGTTACCACTGCCACCCCCACCACTCGCATTCTCGCGTAGCTCTGAGAGTACCTATACACCTTTTTTCTGCATATACTGCATAATACAGCTTTTTTAACAATAGCAATCGGTTTTTTTTCTTTTATAATAAACATTTAAAAAAACATGAATTTTTAGGTATCGAATAGGGCAAAATTCATATCTCGACTCCTAATGGTCGATAAAGGTTGTTGTTTTCTTTCAATTCTCCGTTTTGAATCCAGCTATCCGAATTTGTAAGTCAGAAATTTGTGCAACTTATGAAAATGGCTCCAGGTCTATTTATTTATAAAAAAACACCCCATTCTTTAAAGCGATATATAAGGGGTTGAAAATTGTTCTTATCGTATTTTCATAACGGGATATGAAAATATGGGTGTTTATGAAGAAAATATGCCTTTGTACATCTCGAAATGTTTATTCAAAAAGACGTAACAGCAATAAACATTATGCGTCTTGGGATAAACAAATAGTAATATCTCAGCAACAAATTAACCAATTGACTTTTATAAAAGTTGTTTAGATTTGGAACTTTAAAAGCTATCTTTTAGAGCAGTAAAAACGTAAATCATATTATTTTTGCAGTAAATAATCAATATTCAAAAAATGACCATTTTCAGTTGTGTTTTGACATTTTTGCAATAAATGTTTAACAAAATTAATCGTGCTATAGCTCAAATTATAGGTTTTTCAATTCTCTACAACTTATATTTGAAACTTTTCTCCTCAAAATGCATACTTTGGCTTGTAGAATCAAAAAAATTGTTTTTGCTAACTTTAGACCCCTCCCATTTGTTAATGCCCACGTTTTGAATGTTTAAAACTATATAGGCATGATCAACTAATCAGAGCCTACAACATTTGATCACTCCCGTCCGGTACTGAATTAATGTCGTAAACCGTCATAAATGACTACACAGACTTTGAACGCAGAAGTTGTTCAAGTGATTACAGATACATTTACTAGCAATGAAAAAATGTAAAAGATATAAATGTCTCTACCCTAAAATTATAGTGAAATAAGATACTTTTAACGCATGGCAAGAAATGGAATGTACTTTCAAGTAAGGCACAATGTAATAACTGTACATTTAGAACATTAGGTTATTTTCTAACCCAATCGGTTAATTTTTCATTATTATTGTAATTAGGTTTTTAATGCATATTTAGAACAGTTTTTTGTATATTTGGTAAATTTTCTGGATAAATTTCCGGATTATTTTTCCACACATGATATCTAGAGTTAGAGTTAAAATAAATTCTATTCTCCAAACTACAGTCATACTTTTGTCCCACCATAATGTTTGAAATGGCAATTAACGATGGTAGCATCACTAAAATTCAAACAAACGTTCACTTCACTATTATTGTGTCAATTACCTTAGACACTCACCCAAACAGGTAGTAGACCATTTACGTAAATGTGCTCACCCACTCTATGCAGATCTGTCATTATCGAATTGCGCCTCTATGTGAGGTAACCAGATGATCAGTGATCATCCCAGTTGCGTAAACATTCAAATTATAAACAAGTTGTGATGAAGTCGAATAATTTGGTGAATGCGCAGATATACCATACAACACGATTTTTCCTGGTTTAAATTCTGTTTAACCATCAGTTGAATTTACACCGAAAATAGTTTCAATTCAACACTATAAATGTATAGTTATAGTCTTTTAGCTTGGTTATAAATGATAACTGTAAACCCAGGAAAGTTCAGACCGTCTCGTTCGTCTCGGTGATTCTTTTTTCTATTTTGCAGCCATAGCGACGAACGGGAAAGTCTAAGATTTATGTCCCTCGTGAGGGATAAAATCATCAACGCCATCACCGCCTCGTCATTCGTTAGTAAATCAATTCGTAGACAATAAACGGGTAATAATCAATTACGCACGTCGAACCGGCCACGTTCGTACATAAATAATTCATTTCGATATTAATAGCGCGAGTTTAATTGTTATAACGTGAGGAAAAAATTTTCCACCAACTGATTCGCCACGTTATTGTCGAGATTATTTAGGTACAAAGGAACGTCGGCGAAAGGATTTCTCCTGGATAACTTTCGAAAAATTGAGCCGCAGATTATTCCGTCCGCCGAGCAGAAGTTTGATAAAAACAGTGAAAAAACCAGCGCTGCAGCTCATCTCTTTCGAACGATGCACCTAATGCCGTGTGAGGATGATATCAAAAAGATCGCACAGATCAATATTGCAAAATGCATCTAACGAGCTCCTCTGATAAAAAACCGTTACAAAATGTTATCCAACGAAGTGGTACGGCTTTTGCGAGCGAGAGATGCAGCTTTGATTGTTTCGAATCCACTCTACGTGCAAGAAAAAATAACGAGTAACGATTTTTTCCCTCGTGCCTGGCGAACGAACGAGTTCAGCGCAGTGTGTAATACAATAGTTATTTTTCCTTTTTTATTCACGTACAGTTTGAGCCCCGCAATTATGGAAAGTAAATAAACACAAAGCCCGTGCGGTGGTTAATCGGCGAAAACACCCAACGACAAAGTTTATCGATGTATGTAAACATACTCAAAAATGTTTCAAACTATACGGGCTCTATACCCCCAATTATAATCGCATTTGATCCAATCTTACGACTCAATTGAGGAGAGTTCAGCTTCAAAACACGTTGACAGTCGAAAAACGTTGTGAAGTTTCCTAATAATGAAAGTTGTACTTTTTTAAACTCTCGACGGGAATATAACGCAGGACCTCACAATTAAAACACGCTGCACCACCAAAACCTCAAATGCGCTCGTAAAAAATTATTTTTCTATTATGTAACACGTCGATAAAACGATTTTGTCCTACGATTCAAATAATCGACTCGTGCCTCTATCTAGCGACTCGTCGAATAACTAACAGCTCCTCTACTACTTAGAGAAGACTTAAGGATTTTGTAATCACAGAATTACAGGTCACTGGAGTTCAATTTTTGATTAAAATCGTCGATCACAGCACTATTATAGTTCACGACATTTGACTGTAGGTGGGCGAAATAAAATATTGTTTATGATTTACAGAAATCATTATTTATTCACATCGTTGAATGTAATGTTGAATTTATTAACATGTGTTCACAATGTGTACCTTGAGAAGAAGAATGGTGTATCTATAGGTAACATTTTATTTGAATACTTTTATAATGTTCTGAACAAATACCTTTGCTTTACTTGCATTCCCATTTATTCCACAATAATTTCCTTTGCTTTCAACTTTTTTATTTCGTTTATATTTAACACTATACTAAATATAAAAAGCAAAGGAATCTGCAGTCCAATAGAACGTAGTTTACTAGACCAAAATGTATTAATCAGTGATTAATTCAACATCAATTTAATATACACTTATAGGAAAGAATTTCAATAGGTGGGCATTTCCCTGAATTGGAAAACTTAGACTTGGGCAGATCATTGCTATTTTTAACGATTATTTTCCTTTATAAGTTTCGCGCAGTACCCTTGTTTGCATGCATTTTCCATGAATAATATTAAATAATTCTGAGTTTTTTTGAATTTGTATATTTGTATTTTGCATATTAAATTTTGTACACTTTTCATTTAATCCTTAAGTCGCATTCGTTTGTATTTGTTATTAAATAAAACAATACAAATACTCTCTATACATATTTTCTTTCTTCTTAAATTTTCTCTCGAATGTACTTATCTATTAAAGGTTAAGTTAACGAGAAGAGACTAACTTAAGTCTTTCTTCTTAATTAAGTTAAGAAGAACCTTTTTTTCATGAACAGATGTAATAATGTGTTGGTTTTCTAAACTACTAATTTACCTTTTGATCTAAATATGTATACATAATTGACTATGGCAATATATGTAGAGTTTTCTTTTTAACTCTTTAGTGTCAGCACTTCTGGGTTGAGAAATTGGTTTTCAGAAAAGTCGTATTATATATTTGTAGGTCGAATATCCCTGAATCTAACAACTGAGGAAAATTATTGAAAAATTGATCTAAGACTCGACCTATTGCTCCACCCAAATCTACTTAATAAGGCGGTTAGGAGGGGTGCATCAACTTATTGAAATTGTTGAAGTAACTCATTAGACCAGTAAAATTTACCTATTAGAAAGGCTACAGTAACGTATTGAGGTTGTTAATTTAACTTGATACTAGCCTATGAAACGTTACACCGGTTAATTGGACTTATTAAAACAGTCAATTTAACCGATTAGCTATGTTAATAGACACAGCAGGATGGTTCAAATAACCTAATCAGTAGGTTAGGCCATCCTAATATAGAAGTTATATAGTTTGATAGGTTGTTCATTTCCATATTTATTAGATTCTCTCTGTCTTTCAATTTTCGGCTCATTCGGTCTCTGAACTTTTCTTCATTTTCTCTCAATATCTCTCAAACTATATAACTAGAAGTATACAAGTGACAACAAAGGAACTTTGTACAAAACACAAAACGAAAAATAGGCAAATTGCGCAAGACACGGAGAATTTGATAAAGAGAAGACGGGGCATGAATAGAGAGAACCCAGAGTATAAGGAGTTAAATAAAGCAATAAATAGAAACATTAGAAATGACCTTAGAGATTACAACACAAAACTAATAACAGACACTATTGAAAATAACAAAAATATGAAGGTTTTAAAATCAAATCAATCAAGGGGTAAATTGAAAATCAACCAACTTAAACACAAACACGGCATTTTGGTTACATGTCGGGAAGAAATTGTAGACGTGATACAAGATTTCTACAAACAACTCTATAGTTCATCATACCAAGAACACACATACACAAGAGTAAACATTCAAAACGTAGGATCAGAGGAGATTCCTGAAATAGATAGGGATGAATTATGGAATGCACTCAGACAAATGAAAAACGGAAAAAGTCCTGGCGAAGATCAGATTACTAGCGACATGATTAAAATGGGGGGAGAAGAACTAATCCAGAGTGTCAGAACGCTATTAAATAAGTGTTTGATAGTGGGAAGAATACCAGAGTCATGGCAAAATGCTGGGGTAATTCTTGTATTTAAAAAAGGAGATAGAAACAACCTAGAAAACTATCGGCCAATAAGGTTAATATCTCACCTGTATAAAATAATTACAAAAATAGTAACAAACAGGTTATCACACAAACTGGATTCATATCAACCCTGTGAACAGGCGGGATTCCGTAAAGGATACAGTACGATTGACCACCTGCAAACTATACGCACACTAATCCAGAAAGCGACAGAATACAACATGCCCCTACATTTGGCTTTCATCGATTTCCAAAAGGCATTTGACTCGGTTGAAACGTGGGCAATTTTAAAGGCACTAGACAATGCCAGAATTGACTCTAGGTGTTCAACCCTCATAAAAAACATTTACGAAAATGCAACTATGACAGTAAAAATGGAAGAGGACATAAAGACCGACAAAATCCCAATACACAGAGGAATACGGCAAGGTGACACAATCTCCCCAAAACTGTTCACGCTGGCCTTGGAGGATGTTTTCAAAAGTCTAAATTGGCGTTGTAAGGGAATTAATATAGATGGAATAGGACTGAGTCATTTACGATTCGCAGACGACATCATTCTAATTAGTAATACTACTGAAGAATTGGAGATTATTTTAAAAGAACTCCATCAAGCGTCCCTAAAAGTAGGATTAACAATGAACCTGAGCAAAACTAAAATAATGAGCCCTTTGTCAACAGTAATAAACATAGAAAATCATACCCTAGAAAATGTAACTGAATACACATACCTCGGGCATAAAATACAATTAGTTAAAGAAAATGAAACGGCCGAAATCTCTAAAAGAAAGGGACTTTGTTGGGCAGCCTTTGGTAAACTCAGGTTTATTCTCGGATCAGGTGATATACCGATAAATCTCAAACGAAAGGTCTACGATTCATGTATACTTCCGCTTCTTAGATATGGTTTGGAAACAATGTCCTTAACCCGAAGATCTATACACACCCTCCAGGTAACACAGCGTGCAATGGAAAGGATCATGCTTGGGATTAGTTTGAGAGATCGAGTACCAAATGACGAAATCAGGAGAAGAACAAGAGTGGCGGATGTTGTGCGAAGAACAGCACAGTTGAAATGGCGATAGGCTGGCCATATAGCACGACAAAAGGATGACAGATGGATCAACAGATTAATAGTATGGCGTCCAAGAGAAACAAAAAGAAGTGTTGGAAGACCCCAGAAAAATGGCGAGACGATATCCAGAAAATCGCAGGAAAGAACTGGATACAAAAAGCCCAAAACAGAAAGCTGTGGAAAAATATGGAAGAGGCCTACATCCAGGAGTGGATGAATACGGGCTGAAAAAGAAGAAGAAGAAGAATAGAGAGGTTGGTGTTTACCTCCTTGAATTAGATAATCTATGGATAATCTAACCTATTGAATGGTAGGTTACATTTTAACCGCTGTTCCTCAGTTAAAACAACTGATTATTTTTCTCATTGTTGAAGTTAAAATTTAGTGGTTGGATTAACCTACCACCCAGCTTTTTGGCTTATAACACAAAACGATTTTCTATATTGCTTCTAAGATTTTTTTAGTCGTTTGTGATGATGGGGAGGTTGTTCAGTTCCTAAATACATTAAAACAGGTAACAAAGAGATTCTCAAGAAGAAGGAGAAGAAGAAGTGTAGTTATTAAACAGTTGAATAAATGTAGTAATAACTAGAGCAATCTGTCGTTTTATTTCAAATGTTGACATAACGTTTAATTGTTAATTAAAAAATTGTCTTTTTGGGTGCTGTACAACAAATCGCAAGGTTCGAATTTTGTATTAAACAACATTAATGTTAGCATTAAATCATATTTAAAACGTGTTATTGATTTTAACTAAATTAATGACATTTTCCAAAACGTAATTTAGAAATCGTCACTTTGGACCCTTTAATGCAATACCTGACTATATAAAGGAGAAACATTATGAATGTAGTACGGTAATATTTTCATTATTAGGCAGTTTGACAAAATAATTTGCTTCTTTCTTTTAAGGTCAGGATTAATTAGGATAAATCAGGATCGGGATAACTTAATTAAAGGCAATTAAAACGATTTTTTTTAAATGTGCATTTTACCAGTACGAAACATTTCCTTCCCGCTTTTACCAGACTTAGGACTGTCAGAATTCGTCGTTAGGTCGAATATCTCCATTGAATATACTACAGAAAGCATTCCAATAAAGAAGTTACTTTCTCGAATTCTGGTGCGGTTAAAATGTTTGTCTTTTGTGGTATACTTGCCTGAAATACAAATTTTTTGTCCCAAAAATTGAACTTGTCTATAATAGAATACTCATTTATACAACACCTCCAAGGGTTTGACTCATACTTAGGAAGCATCGAATATCCAGGACTTAATCCAAAACATGAAATTTCAAATCAGGCATTTTCTAGGGCCACTTCAATGGAAAAATGCCTGTAAGAGCTCATATATATTCCATGATATTTCACATTTCCTCTTCTTTGTCCAGTCCAGACTTCCAACGCTAAGTTCCAATACTTATCGAAGGCCGATAGATTGGCGGTACAGTACCTGTGAACTCTCTTATGGTTCCTCGTGACAACCTGTAGTCTGTAGTGTTTAAAAAGTACTTTAAATTGAATAAAATATACAAGGGCATGTTGTATGGTATCCCATGTATCCACAGGCGCTTTTCCAGTAAAAATCACAAATAGATAAAAAAAACATATGCAATATACCAGTCAGCGAACAATTTGTATTAGAGAATACAATGAAATGCATCAAAGATATCCAGGAAATATCGGATTTTCAGATAATTTGGTACCTATTTGAGTATTCGGATAATTTTGGGCGTGGGATAATTGGAAACCCTAATTTAAAAAATGCTTTGTAAATGTGTTGTATTTTTTGTGTTTTATTTACAAAACATTAAATATAATATATTTATAATATATTCTTTATATATATAATATAATCTTATAATTATATCATGTTTATATATTGTATTATATTATATTATATTTAAATATTACGTATTATAATAAAATTAATAAATCAGTGGATAATATGCTTTCTACGACACAAATGGCAAAATTTACCAACTACTAATATAATCTTCTATTAGTAGAACAATATAAGAAATTTCAGATTGATAAATAGAAAAGAAGTAGAATAATTTCTTGAAATGATAACAATTCTTAAAGAAGTGCAAAAAAAATAAACACAAAAATTAATAAAAACGATTTGAAAATGGATTTTAAAAATTAAAATTTAATTGTGCCAGCATCCTCATCTAGATCACAAAATCTATATTATTTTCAACGTCCTGCAAATTAATAACGATAGCATTTATAATTTTATTGTACACTTTTCAAACCGATCTCAGTCAAGGTTGATTTGAGAGTAGTATTGTTCTTAGGAACTTCACTTTGAAAATATTTAAGAACACGACCACACGCTACGTCTTTGCTTGTTAAAAACAAATAATACTCTCAAATACACTAGAGAGGTAATTAGAAGAAATAAAATTTTATAGTAATATCAAAAACGCATTTGCAATATAAATGTTTCATAAATTAGATGCACCCCAGTAAATCTGAAAAACAAAACTAGCCGAACATACTTACAATTTTTAACGTTACTTTTACTTTCCCATGTAGTAGGTATTTCAAGTCCATATCACCAAACAACGAAACATCCTTATCTCTTAACCTATTGACAGCGTGATAGATAAGAAGTTCAAACCAATATTGCCTCAAAAGTAACAACAATCGTATCTTCTTATCCCGAGGTCAGTACTCATTGTTGCCGTGCACTAAACAGTGATGAGCTTGTTCCTAAAATCCCCACCTGGAAAAACTATTAAACTCTACTACAGAACCATGTCAACTTTAATAAACGACAAAAAATATTCCTTCCTCAGTGAGCTTGGATTGAAGGAGAGGAACCCGGGAGTGTACGATGGGGACTGGAAGGGTTCCGGAAAGGTGACCTGGGTACTTCTCGCGAATGTGACCGGTACTAATTATCCTTTCCTAAGATCGTCCAGTCGATATGTCCAAGCAACGGCAAAGTCATCGCGGAGGTGCAGCAGGGGACCGTATCGGATTACGAGACCTGCGTGGAAGCCGCCAGGAGAGCGTGGAGTACTTGGGCGGAAACGCCCGCCCCGAAAAGGGGAGAGATCGTCAGGCAGATCGGCGACGGTCTGAGGGAGAAGTTGGTCCCTCTGGGGAAGTTGGTCTCGGTCGAAATGGGTAAGCACCCAACGGGTGATTCTACTGCTCCGAATCATGAGCTTATTGTTCCAGGGAAGATCTTTCCCGAAGGAGTCGGAGAAGTCCAGGAGTACGTGGACATCTGCGATTACGCCGTCGGACTGTCCAGGACTTTATCCGGCTCGATATTCCCCTCGGAACGTCCGGGACACGTTTTGCTGGAACAGTGGAACCCGCTCGGGGTTGTCGGCGTTATCTCTGCCTTCAATTTTCCAGTGGCTGTGTACGGATGGAACAGCGCAATCGCCATGGTAACTGTTCATCCAAATTCCCTGAAATTTTCTGGTACTTCTAATGCAACTCGACTGAAAGTACTAAGGAATATGTTGTTTCCATATCATAGGTTTCATGACTTCATAACTGGAATCTCATTTTTCTCATTTTCGTTGTGGTTCAGTTCCTTTCAGTATTTTCGTCGACTGAGTTGTCCAGAACTTAAATTAGCCTCAAATTGTTTCTCTATTAGTTTGTTTGATGTAGTCCCGTGTTTGAATCATGTGGTTGTCAAAACCTCTATATGGTCTATATAACTTCCCTTCTCTAACTAAAACCAACGTTTAAGCATTAACTTTTACTAACTAGCACTAATAACAAAAACCTCCACATCCTTAATTTAACCTTCTTTTTGTTCTTCTTCTTCGCTACAAGAATTGCATGTTACGATACCCACCTTTTGCGGGGTCGTCCCTCGCTTCTTCCCTCTTTACATTTGTATTAGAGGGTTTTTCTTCTCATAACCTTATAAGCTTGTCTCTACGTCATCTTCTATTTTACTGATGAAGTGATCCCAAGAGCCTGCGTATACTTGTCTCGTTATTATTTTAACTGCGCTTCTTTTATGTTCATATTCTTCATGATTTTCTGTCGTAGGATTATCAAGGTATTTTAAGTATAAATCTTTCTCTTCTTCTACTATTTCACCTAATTCATCGTTCCAGATTCTCAGACAAATTAATTTAACCTCTGGAATTATTTGGGTTTCAGGTTTGTGGAGACACCGTCTTATGGAAAGGTTCCGAGACTACTCCCTTGGTATCGATTGCGACCACCAAAATCGTAGCGGAAGTCCTGGAAAGGAATAACATCCCCGGTGTTGTAGCTTCCTTATGTTGTGGAGGGGCGGATGTCGGTAAGGCCATGGCTGCTGATCCACGAATTGGGCTGTTGTCTTTCACAGGAAGCACTAAAGTTGGAAACGAGGTAAAAATGATTTTGCAAAGATGAAGAACAGAATTATAGTGCAGATAGTGGATGATTGAACTTACCTGCACGATTTATGAATGTCAAATAATTCATAAGTAATTGGTGAGTCCATTGCAGGGTTTAGTACCATCAATTAAACCATGAAGGAATTACAAGGTTTGGATATTTAGGTCTATTCTCCTCTCCTTACCTCTTCATTAAAATTAAATTAAACTGACACGTTTTGGGACTACCGGCTGCCAAGCATTGTGTCAATTATTAATGATTATTCTGCTCATTTCATTTATAGATTATATCTATTTCCAGGTTTGGTTTTTCGAATACCAATACGCGCCTCCAAATTTATTCAGATCCAAATTAGTCTTTACCACTTTCACGAAACTATCATTGAGCTTTCTTTCAAGGCCCATTGAACATTTGCTTCTCAAACCATCAGTTCGGATTGGTTTGTTGAAGTTCATTCTTCCTGATTTTTATTTAAGTCCGTATCTCCTATACGAAATCGACTTTTGAACCATATCTATTCTTATGTTCAAGGGTTCTTGGAGGATTTGCTATATATTCCTCAATCAGTTCCAGATTTCTCACATTTCCAGTTTTTCGAAATTCTACCAGACAAGGTGCTACTAAATGAACATTTACCTGTCGTTTCCACTTTACTCAAGTAAAAGATATGAATGTTTCTTCTATGTTTCTTTTCAGAATTTGTTACATACATCTTTGCCCAGTTACAGATATCCAACAAATCTAGTGCCTAATTCCCCAAACTTTTCGAAACATTTCATATTCGCCGTTACCAGATATACTAAAATCTCACTTTGGACCAATTTAAGACACGTCAATACATTCAACGATCATTGGAGCCTTTGTTACATATCCAGTTTCCCATAGTTCCACTTCCTCGGAATGCACTCCAACCTGCAATTCTTACACTTGGTACCATTTCGTGAATTAATAACCACGTTTGATAGGTCGGGGTGGAAGTCCAGAAAAGGTTCGGCAAACACCTCTTGGAACTCGGCGGCAATAACGCTCTAATTGTCGCTGACGACGCAGATTTGAACATGGTAGTCAGAGCAGCGTTATTTGCATGCGTCGGTACCGCTGGACAAAGATGCACAACCACCAGGAGGCTGATACTGCATAAGAAGGTAAAATTTTTTTCAGATCCTTGGAATAACAATTTCAGATAATGGCTCGTTCCAGGTGTACCAAGAGGTGTTAGACAAGTTCAAGAAGGCTTACCAGCAGGTGTCCAGTAGGATAGGCGATCCGCTGGAAGATAACACGCTCATAGGTCCTTTACATAGTGAAGATTCGTTGAAAAGGTACAAGGAGACGGTAAAGGCTATCGAGAAGGCAGGAGGAAAAATCGAGTTCGGAGGGAAAGTAAGTACCCAACCAGGCTTAGTTAGATTCATTGTACCATTTAGACTTAAAGGATAACAAGTCTCTCGCTCAACCAACACGATCTCTAGTGTGCTTCAAAACTGAGAACTTAGTATTTTACCTCTAGGTTTTGGACAGGGAAGGTTTCTTCGTCGAACCGACCATAGTAACAGGTTTAAACCACGACCACCCATTGGTGCACGATGAATGTTTTGCCCCCATAGTTTACGTCCTGAAAGCTGAAGACGTACGTGAAGCCATTTCTTGGAACAACGAGGTGCCGCAGGGGCTCTCCTCGAGTATTTTCACGCAGAGCATCGCCAACATTTTCGAGGTGAGGGCAATATTCTGAAAATTCGAAATCCGCGTTAATGGTAAAAATTTTCGTTATAGTGGATCGGGCCTAAAGGTTCGGACTGTGGGATCGTCAACGTGAATATTCCAACCTCAGGGGCTGAAATCGGTGGAGCGTTCGGTGGGGAGAAAGCTACTGGTGGTGGAAGAGAATCCGGCAGTGATGCGTGGAAGCAGTACATGAGACGATCTACAATAACTATTAACCATACCAAGGAGCTGCCGTTAGCGCAGGGAATTAAGTTCGAATAAAGGTGTTCTGACGAATGTGGCAAATGAATTATTGTATTATAATCAGATAGAGATAAACGATATAACTTTCTGTTTATTGGTGCCTTATATCATACAACAAGTCACACATACATTTATCAATTTTTTTATCCTACTTTTCATTACAAAATAGAGTTGATAATGAAAATTAATGGAGAATGAAGGAGACCAAAGGGCTGTTCTTTTGATGTTAATTACGTGTCTCTTACTCACCCTTATCCACCTCCCCATTCCGCAAATATAATAATAAGAATAATTTTACAACGGAATCGTACAATTCAAAAACAGAAAAAAAATAAGAATAAATAAAAAATGAAACTAAAAGATTATTATTAGTCTGCTGCAGCCAAGTTGTAATTTACCGCCAAGAAAATTGTCTTTAGGAGAAGATTAATTTGTTTAATTAGAACACAGCGCACTTAGAGGGTTTTCTTCTATTCCAGTTCGGGGGCTAGGTCGAACCTGGGTGGGAAAGGTCCGCCAAGGGCGTCGCCCATTCCCATCGTCGGGCGCTGTCTGAGGGGCTGAAAATCAAACAAAAATCAGCACCAATCGGAAATTTTGGAGAAAATCCCAGAAATTTTTAAGAAATCCCCAAAATGATTTCAAACGTAAATGTAGGTTTAACCTGAGAGAAAAGCATTAAAACCAAAGGATAGCTGTTTCAACTGCCACCTTTCCATCAACTGTCTACCTTTTGTGATCAGTTCAAACAAAATACATTTAACGTCAAACAGCAACAACTACATGTAACGTCTCAACAACGAAAACGTATTAAAAACAGTAACGATAATACTCAAATGCACACATATAAAAAAAGGTGTCGGGACGTTGATTTTGATTATTGACAAATACGCTTTTAAAAATTTGTAAACTTACGACGTTTTACTCTAATGCAATTGGTAGACGTTGCGCTTGGGGCTTCGGCTTTGGGAAGAAAAAGGGGAAAAATTTAAAAAAATGTCTATACGTGTGTAGGTGTTTAGATTCTGATATCATACTCATAGCTAGTAGTTTTAAGAAAAAATTCTTAAAAAATAATTTCAGTCAGAAATATACTAATTTTGAAAATATTTAGACCAATAAAGTAAGTAGATCAATTAGAGTGATAAGGACAATTGCACTTGTATTTACTCAAACGCTCAGCATTTGAGGCCCTGCAGTCCCTAGGAACAAGATCACCGGGCAGTCCCTAAACATCCTAACGTTCATCACACGTTTCCAAATTTAGAAGAAATTTATCATCATAGTCACTATCCAGACCATTGGCCTAATGACTTTAACTTCTTCAGTTAGAGTTATGGTGTTTAGTTGCCCCCTCCACTCAAAAAACCACCAATCACGGCACTCATTCCAGACGCCCTCCATTTAGTAATGGTAGCTACTCCCTTGGAAGGCAGGCCACTGTTTTGTCTGTAGGAATTCCACAGAGTTCTTTGTAGAGTATTTAGAAGAAATATTGGAAACGCAATAACGATACGTGGCCCAGAAACTCAAGACGTTATCAATTATCTATTATTTTTGAGGTATGGCAAGTGAGTCCCGAATTTTAAGAACCTACATAAATTGAGTCCGGAGGTAAAATTAAAGTGATAATTACTGATATTCTTCCCTTCTTTGATTTTGGAAAGGCTTTACATATTGGTGATGGGTATAATAATCATTTGTAATAGTAATCTGCCTTCACCCCTATCTAGAAATTGTTTATTGCCAACTTTAGTAGATTAGTAGATATATACCATGACAAAATTAACTTGATTAATGAATTTAATAAGTAATTTAAATATCCATATACATTTACTTTGTAATGTATTGATAGTTCCAGCAGGAGGCTATTTAAGGCCTCTTTACAAGAATCAGCTAAAGAAATAGAACTAATATAACTCATTTGATAAAGCAACATCGTGATCTGCTCGACTTAGAAGAGAGTTCATTTTTGAGAAATAGATATAATATAAGCAAATTACGGGAATACACGAGATAATATGGTAGAAATAAACAATGTTCCTATTCTTCTTGACTTCGGCAAAAGCAGGTGACTGTCAGCCCGGAGAACCGGATAGAAGGAAATATATTTGATCTTTAATTTAATGGAAAGCCTAAAACCAGGACTAAATAATCATCGGGCTTCGAATAAGAATTATAAAGACAAGGATCTGTTATGCCTTAATTGTGTTTCTATTGTGTTTGTATGCTTACCGCTGGGCTGCCTCCCCTTGCCGCCGATCCTGAGCGTCCCTTCGCGCGGAATTTGGCGATGGCCTGTTCGGCGAGGTCGGCGCGTTCCTCGGCCTCCTCGAGCTCCTGCTGCGCCTTACGGAATTTAGCCAAGTTGAGGGCGGCGATCTCTTCCGCCTCCTCAATCTGCCTCTTGTACGTCTTGATCTTCTGTTGCAGTTTGTCGACGAGGTCCTGCATCCTTTCGTGGTTCTTCCTGTCCTCCTCGGCCTGGAAGCTGAGCTCCTTGATGCGGCGCTCCGACTTCCTGAGGTTCTTCTGGGCGTCGGCGTGTCTTCTCTGCTCGCCGTCGAGCTCGTTCTCGAGCTCCCTCACCCTCTGTTCGAGTTTCGCGATCGCCTTCTTGCCGCCCTTGAGCGCGTTCGCCTCGGCTTCGTCGAGCCTGACCTGGAGGTCCTTGATCTGCGACTCGAGCGCCTTCCTGAGCTTCTCCTGCGTCTGCGCGTGGTCCTGTTCGGCGCGCAGCTCGTCCGCGAGCCTCGCGGCGTCCACCATCGCCTTCTTCGCCTTCTCCTCGGAGTTCTTGGCCTCGTTGAGGAGCTCGTCGAGGTCGGAGTGCAGGGTCTGCAGCTCGGTCTCGAGCTTCCTCTTGGCGCCGGACAGGGAGGCGTTCTGCGCACCCAGGTCGTTCAGCTGTTCGTGCGCGTCGCCGAGTTCCTGTTCGGCCTGGCGGCGGGCGCGGTCTGCCTGTTCTAGGAGCGTCCTCGACTCCTCGAGCTCGTTCTGGAGGGCGTTAGCCCTTCTCTCGGAGATGCCGAGCTGCTCGCGGGCCTCGTCGCGGGCGCGTTGTTCCTCCTCGAGGGCCGTCTGGGTGTCCTTGAGTTGTTGCTGGTATCTCTTGATGGTCTTCTGGGCCTCAGCGTTAGCCTGCAAAAAGGGAGACATTTAGCAAGGGAAGAATATGGGAAATACTGAATGTCGAAGATAATCCGTTAGAGCCATGAAATCCTGGAAGCAGAAATACTGTAAAAAGGGAACACGTATTAACGACGATACCCTCTATATATTATTATTCACTAGTCACCAAGATGAGTAGATGAAGATAAACACGGTGCAAGTTACATGTTTCTCAAGATACAGGAAAATGACGTCGTATCTCCGGATTAGATCGTACAAGCAATGAGGTCATCATGTGGTCACAATCTGGTCAATGTGTGTCGAATCTAATATCCTAGACACCATAGACACTAAAAGACTTAGTTGGTACGGACACCTCCAAAGAATGGACGAGAATAAGTGGCCAAAGAAAACATGGCAACTGATTCCTCCTGAATGTAGAAAATGAGAAAGATCACCTAAAAGATGGATAAAAGACGTAGAGGAGCCCATGGAGGCAAGATGTCTACAAGATGGGGATTGGACATACCGCAAAAAATGGAGTTGAGGAGCCAGAAACGGTTCTAACCGTTGGAACCTCGCATTTAAGCCGTCTCTACCTTTTTTGAATTTTTATACGAGCGATGTGCTGGTCCACTGTAATATTTAGGAGTAACATTCTCTAAAGCGAGAAACAGCTAAACATAAATTAATAGCATAGTAAATAAAGGCAGAAATATAACAAAATGCTTAAATTCATTTCTGTAGGAAAAAAAATTTCGAAAACAACCAAAAAAGGGTATAGAAATCTATGGCAAACAAAGCAGTTACGTATGTTGCAGGTTACAGAAATGGATTACAGGAGAAGTTGTAGATTGACAAGTATGGCTAGAGTCCGCAATGACGACATTACAGAAAGAACGAGACTAGGTAAAAACATAGTAGATGAAATACAGGAAAGACAACTGATATGCTTTGGTCATATTAACAGAGACGGAGAGACAACGGCAACTGTAAAAATCCGCAAATATATACAAGTATAGTTTACCTTGTTGGCGTGGTCCAAAGCGATCTCCAGCTCGTTGATGTCGGCCTCGAGCTTCTTCTTCATCCTGAGCGCCTCGGCCTTGCCCTTGGCTTCGGCCTCGAGGGAAGCTTGCATGGAGTCGAGAGCGCGCTGGTGGTTCTTTCTGGTGTTCTCGAATTCTTCCTCCTTCTCCTGGATGCGCCTGTCGATCTCCTGGCGCACCTGGGAGAGCTCGAGCTGGCTGCGGAGGACCTTGTTCTCCTCCTGCTCGAGAGCGGCCTCGGCCTCCTCGAGGGCGGCCTGGAGCTCGTCCTTCTCGGCCTCGAGGCGCTTCCTCGCCTTCTCGATCTCGTGGATGTTGCGACCACCTTCGCCGATCTGGTCGAGGAGGTCCTTGACCTCGTCGGCGAGGTTCTTGTTCTCGCGCCTGACGGCCTCGAGCTGCTCCTGGCCCTCCTCGTAGGCTCCCTTGAGCCTGAAGAGCTCGGTGGAATAGTTCCTGCACTCCTTCTGGCTGGCGTCGAGCTCGGCGGCGAGGTCGTCGACCTTGAGCTTCCACTCGCCGATGATCTTGTCGAAGGCCTTCTGCTTCTTCTCGGCGGCGTTCGCGATCGCGTTGGCGCGGTCGACCTCGAGTTGGAGGTCCTCGACCTCGGTCGCGAGGCGCTGCTTGGTCTTCTCGAGCGCGACGACCTTCTGGTTGAGGGACTCGATCGTCTCCTCGGCCTCGGCGAGGCGGGCCTGGAGTTTCCTCTTGGCCTCCTCGAGCTCCTCGGACCTGGCGACGCCCTCGGACTCGTACTTCTGGCGCCAGAGCTGCGCCTCGGCGTTAGCCTTGCTGAGCTGGCGTTGGATGTCAGCCTTCGCCTCGGCCTCCTCTTCGACCTGCTCCCTGATGTTGTCGAGGTCGTGCTCGAGGTTGCGGAACTTGCCGAGCAGCGTGGCGCGCTCGCGGCTCTCCTCATCGGCGAGCCTCTTGGTGTCCTCCAGCTGGGTGGTGAGGGACACCTTGATCTTAGAGAGCTGCGAGACCTGGGACTCGGCCTCCTCGAGTTGCCTCAGGAGGTCGGAGTTCTCGATCGAGAGCTTCTTCTTGGCGGCGTCGAAATCGTTCAGGGTCCTGTTGGTCTCGTCCAGTTTGCCTTGGACGTCGTTCAGTTGTTGTCCCAATTGCTTGGAGACTTTCTCGATGGCGGCCTACCCAAAGGGAATAGATAGATTAAGTAACCGACCCCATTCACGTTCCACACAAGCACAGTCATGTTAGTTGGACAGAGGAGCAACAAACACTATTTTAAATAATCTCAATGAGAAAAGCGACAAGGTATCAATTCAGTTGTTCCTTGCTTCATTTATACAGGTGCGTAATGTTAGGATTGATCGTCTTGATCTTCTAGTTAATCGCTGCGTTACCATGGTTAGCGTTGGAGTGAACACCGGCAGCTTTGCTTGGGATTATCGCAGTTTTCCTAGTGTTAAAACAATGTGACATTAGCATCGCGCATAAGCTGAAAAATCTCTGTCTATATAGCCCCAGATCCGGGTTTATACCTTCTCGTTGGCCAAATGGTCGACGGAGGCACGGAGATCGTTCAGTTCACCGAAATATTGCGCCTTCTCTTTCTCGGCCCTGGAGAGGAGAACAAGAAAAGAACGTACATTTAGAAAAAAGGAACACGGACGAGCACATTGTGAGGGGGATCAAAAATCGAAAATCAAAAATCGAGACAGTACAGAACGCTTTACAGGTCCTTGTACCTTTTCGCGTCCGACTTGTTCGACGGCGCCGCGGGTTTGCTGAAGCTCAGAGTAAATGCTGGCGCGGTCTCTTTCTGCCCTAGAATTGTTTACCATAAAAATGAACAAAAAAATGCCCAAAAATCTGTTTGGGGCTGTAAAAAGTGTTTTCTGGGCGCGAAATTTGAGACAAAATATTTTTACATGAACGTATTTTGTGTTTGGTTAAGTGAATTTGTATGTATGTAACAAGTAGGAGTAGTAAACTTGTGTTTTGACGTTACTGATATTGTCTAATTATAGGCTTTTTTGGCGATGATCAGGTCAAGGGGTTTGATACCATTTGGTCAACTCTGGATCAGTTATGGTTTGCGATGAAATAACGAATCGCGAAAACAGTTCAGTCAGTTATCATTTAACCTAACTGTCAATAAAAGGATTTCTAACAAAAATGGAAGCAGAACAGAACTTGTATTTTGATTTGTTTGTAAGAAATGTGTGTACGAAGAAGTTGTTAACTCCTTGTATAAAATGAGAATTTTCACAATATTCGTTTGGGAAGTATTATTTTCTAATAAGTTTTCCAGTATTATGGCTCGGCTCTTCTACAGATTTTCTAGTGCTCCCAATATTTCCAGTTTTTTCCAGTGGGTTTAAGACGCTTTGGAGGTTGAGTTAATGGGGTACTTGTGCCACGTTCTGTACTTTAAAAGCTACCTTCAGCTTCATCCACTGTTTTTTAATTGTCAATGTTTGGAATCTTAAATGTGTCTAATAGGCTTTTTGCTTTTATGTTTAGTCGATAGTATTTCAGTAAGGTCATTGAAGAAACTTGGTTTATGAACCTTACTATTCCCGGTAGCAATCATGACCTTCAGATAACCGATGTAAGAGCTTTTTAGATTGCTCCACTTTTGATGAACCATCTTCCCTCCTTTTATCTCATTGCCAGAAATTTTGTATCCTTATCAGTAAGTTCTCGATATATATGCATAAAAATTGTATTCTTTGTATTTTTAATTTTGTACTTTAAATTTTTTTTTAATCTCCAATTTCTTCAAACCATCTAAAAATCATCAGATATGACATAAATGATCGGTCACATGAATTAGTCCCCACCAAAAAAGGCTAATATGTTGTTTCAATATGAGAGACAGTTCATTACAAAAAGCACATACAGGCTGATCCAAAAAGGTAACCGAAAAAATTTCTCTTTCTGTAATTCTAAGCGGTTTGTATCATTTTCATTAAATAAATCTATTTTTAGAATACATCATAATAATCGCAACAGTTTAATTAGAACCAGGGAATAAAACAAATGCGCCAGTAAAATCAAACAATCCGACAACTCAATAATAAACTGGTGATTTAAATAAAATATGCAGATCACATCGTTCAAGAAGTGCCAGCATCTCCCGAAATGTGTGGAGAATAAATCGCTTTATTTAATTATAGAGAAGTGTTCCAAATTGTTCAAAATCTAAGCTAGAAATCAGGACAGCCGTGCACTGAAGGCTCATTGTGTAGGGACCTATTTCGGAAATTTGGGGCAGTCTGAATGGTCTGTTCTGTAAAAAGGTAATCTCGAAAATCTAGATAGATTAAATGAGAACTGTCCATTTGGAACAGTACGTTTCAAAAAAGAACGTTTGGTACTTTTTGATACTTGAAATTGGATGCCAGGAAATTTAGGGATTTGAAATACGATTCCAGTTTCCACTACGGGAATGAGAATAATAATTTTAGCTGGTTTCAAATAAAGTGGAGGGTTCAGAGAGACGACCACAGACCCACCTACGCAGAGTTCTGATAACTGGCTATTTGAAATCATCTTAAATTGGGATATGTGTGGTATGTAACACGTGGTTGGTACATTTTCGTGGTTGAAATTGGATGCCAGGGAATCGTGATTAATTTCGTAGAGTTTAAAGACGATTCCAGTTTCCACCAAGGGAATGAAAATAAACATTTTAGCTAATTTTAAATAAAGTGGAGGGTTCAGAGAGACGAGCATACACCCACCCACGCAGAGATCTCAAAACGGGCTCTCTATCCCTCTCAACCCTCTCTCCTATTTGAAATCACCTCATTTGTGCTTCAATTTCGGTGTAGTGTGTGCGAGTTTCAACTTACTTAGCCTTGAGCTTGTTGAGCTGGTCGATCTGCTCTCCCATCTCCGACACGGCATCGTTGTGCTTCTTGCGGAGGTTGGCGAGGGTGCCCTCGTGCTGGATGTTGGCCTCCTCGAGGTCGCGCCTGAGCTTGGCGAGCTCGGCCTCGCGCTTCTTGTTGAGCTCGATTTGAGCAGATGTCGCGCCGCCAGCCTCTTCGAGACGCTCGCCCAACTCCTCGAGCTCCCTCGCGAGGTCCGCGCGCTGCTTCTCAGCCTTGGCGCGAGCCTGTCGCTCGGCCTCGACCTCCTCCTCGAGCTCCTCGATACGGGCCTGCAGCTCCTTGATCTGCTTCTGCTGCTTGCCGACGACCGACTGCTCGTCCTCGAGCTTCGCCGTCAGCGAGGAGATCTCCTTGTCCTTGCGCTGGATCGTCTGCTCGAGCTCCTTCTTGTTCCTCTCGAGATCGGCGACGGCCTCCTGGGTGAGCTTCAGGTCGCCCTCGACCTTCCTCTTCGACTTCTCGACGTCGCCGCGGAGCTTCTTCTCGCGTTCGAGCGAGTCCTCGAGCTCATCGAGGGTCTGCTCGAGCTTAGCCTTCACCTTGTTCAAGTGGTTGACTTTGTCTTCGGCGGCCTGGAGCTCCTCGGACACCTTCTGGTTGTTCTCGCCGGAGAGCTTCTTCTCCTTGTTGAGCTTGTTGATGAGCTCGTCCTGGTGGGCGATCTCGTCGTTCAAGTTCCTGATCTGGTGGTCCTTGGTCGCCTTGTCCTGCTCGGACTTCTGGAGGTTCAGCTCGAGGTCCTCGATGTCCTTCTTGTAGCCGGAGACCTCCTGCTCGAGCTTCTTCTTCTGCTGCATCAGCTGGTTGCGGGCGTCCTCCTCCTGGGAGAGGCGGTCTTGGGTTTCCTGAAGTTGAAAATCGGAAATGAGTAAAGTGTTTCAGGTTAGCATTAAAATAACAATGACGACGGCTAAGACTACTTTGATTGTTACTTTTTAAACTAGTGATTTTAAACATTGCAAAACCTTTTCTGTTTCTGGCATAAAAGAACATTATTGTTACTTCATTTTTGGATGAATGTGATTGAGGAAGTGAAAAAAATGCAAATACGAAACTCAATCAATTCTTGAGTTTTGGTTCATTCACAATTGTCATGATCCCTACAGTTAAACAAACAGAAGCAGTCAGCGCAACAATCCCTCTCTTTTTAAATTCTTGTTCATAATTCATGAAACACTTTACATACCAAGAAGTGGATGTAACTAGTGCATTGACTTTGCTTCTAGATATCAAACGCAGTCTTCTAGGTACTTTTGAATGTCTGTGGTCAACAAAGTACCACAAAGTAACACAAATAGTAAACAGTAGCAAAAGCTTTTAGTTCTTGAATACTTGATAATAGGTTATAAACAGTCTAATGAAACATGAATGTAGCGTTTTGAGTTAGGTTCTAGTTCTGTTACTATTGACGAGTAAAACTAGTACAAGGCAATTCAACAATTCCTTTTTGATACTAATGTATTCACTCATCAACATGGACAGATATTAATTAATTTAAGCTATCATCTTACATGGTTGCATAATTTCAAAACATGTCTATAAAATGTCTAAATTCGATTCTACCGCTTATGCATGTGTGAGTTGCAGAAATTTGCATCGAGTCGCTATTTTCAATGTTTCGATTTACGTCAATTTTTACGAATGAATTTTTTCGTAAACCTTGGAAAAGTTTCAAGATTCTGTAGATACTTAGAATCTGTCCCACATCGACACCGATGTTTACGCCGATATAAGATATTTTCATCTTAGTGAGGCAATTTATCAGCAGTGAAAGATTTTAATCGGCACTTTAAAAATTATTACATGTACCGAGGAAAAATTGGCGGTACGCCAGATATAACCCGATCCCTCAGGGATAAATATAAATATATACATAAATCGGAAATAATCGTTGAAAGAAGACTAAAAATATTCGAAAAGGAGAGAATTTCGCATTACTGGAAAGGAACGGCTCTCTCGATGTAAATGCGGTGTTTAGTCTAAATATACTGCGATGGTTTACATCGTAAAAATGTATAAACTCCTATTTAAAAATATTTCAAAGTATTAACAGTAACAACTGTGAAAATAATATTCGCATGCCGGGAATACTTTGTAGAACAAATAAATGTACGGGATTTATGTTGGCCTGCAAATGTTACTGGGAATTTCCACAAAAAATTATAATTCCTTCACTTCTCCAAAATGGCGAAAACCTTGTCGACTCCGCCATTTAATCACTATCCACTCACTTTCCCCCACAATTTTCTTCATAGGGACATAATTGTTCCTTTACCGATGCAAGTTATATTAAAACCGAAATTAGTAGTATTAAAATATTTGTATTTTCAGTATCAATCGAATTTAAAAAGGGCAATATGTGGATTCTATGTGAATGTACCTGATTAAAATGAAAATACAAACTTCAGCCTCAATTATAACTAGTAATAGGTAAGTGTATCCAGAAACCTATTAAAATACATCTGTTCAGAAGAGCGGAATGCAAGTTTAAATTAGAAATGAAATTAGTGTTAAAATGTGACTTTCTGAGATCTGCTGTTGCAATAATTTTTATAAGTAGCTAACATGTGAAGAAACTGTGCTTTCAGTTTGCTTTTAAGAAGAGATACATTTGAAATGGATCTAATAATGAAACTCGATTTTAGTAATTTTGATTATTAACCAACTTATATTTTAGTTAATATATAAATTATTTATATATACCTACTAGAGTTTACTACTAATTTACAACTCTTTCGAAAAATCTAGAAGTGTCAATCAAGTTTGAAATTATGAGAAAAACTGAAAATCTATCTGAAGGGTTTGCTATCAACAATAAAACAAAAATATTTTATTGCTGTAGCAGTTATCGATGAGTCAGAAGCGTCTAACATTCATTAAGGAGACCGTTGATTTAAAAAAAGCTTGTGTGATTCAGAAATCTTTTTCGGTACTTACGGATAACTGAGCCTCGAGATCATTCTTCTGCGCCTGCAATTTGTTGGCCCTCTCTTGGGTCTCGGAAAGGCTTCCCTTCTCCCCTTCGAGAGAAGACAAGAGCTCCTGCTTTTCGGCCAAGAGCTTGGCGTAGAGGGCCTCCAACTCCTTCTTGGCTTTCTCCTCCCTCTCGAAGGCTTCCTGTGCCTTGGCGGCCTTCTCCTCGAGTTTCTGTAAAATTTCGCTCTTGTTAGGGCACGAGTAATCGATGTCGACCATTTTCGCTTCGCGTGTTCGTTTCGTTCTTGAAGAGACTGTTAAAACCGCTTTTAACAGTTTCTAGAAGAGGTGAGATCGTAGACTGGACGTGCTCCCCTACGCGTCCGAAAATTTAGAACTCCCGTAGGTGAAAAATGGGCGGATTCGGTGAAAGATCCGGAAAATATGTGTGATGCTTCATGAGACGATGACAGAAGGAAGAGGAACGGAGGGGGGAGGGAGGTTTTATATTTAGATTAATATAGGACAGGTAATTTTATGTTCGGCTATAAAAATCGATGTTTACCGTTCCATAAACATTTACGGATCATTAGGGGGCCGCGCGGATCAAGATCGGCGTGCCTTATTTTTAGATGGGAAATTATTCATTTCTGAAGGTAAACAATCTCTCATATTTCCCTAACGTATCATCAAATTCTACGAAATTGTTCTTTTTCCATACCACGGACTTCTATTAATACCCAGCTTGTGTCATAGGGTCGAAATAACGAAAGTGATGCACAAAGGAAAGTTTGAGCTATTCTGAAACTTTCGCTTTCGAAAAAAAATTTACTGCAAGTCATAAAAAGCCTGAAACGACTCCGCGGACGTGAAAGAGAAAAACATTTAGCAAGTAAACTCTCCTGTTTTCTCCATATGCAACTGGAATTCTTACTGAGACTACTTTTTAACTGAGGAAAATTTTTTAGCTCGCGACATCAAAGGATATGTTAGTAAACTCGACGTCGGATTAAGTTTACGAGTAACGAAGTCAAATGAACAGATCGAATAAATTTTTAGCTTTACTGCAACTCTGAATAAACCGTGACTTGAGTAACGTCGATCTCGCTAATAAATTGTTCACTTGATTATCGCTGTGGAACAGCGAGGAAGTATCGTGTTTACATTTTACATTAATTTTTTAAATAACATTCAAATTTGATCGATGTTATTGGGACTTAAGTTGCGATTTGACTAGCATCAATAATATTCAGTCGGTTTCACGTTTTAAGCAGTAATAAATGTAAACGCAAATTATTCTGATAGACACTCTTTGTTCAGGTTATCTTTACTCTTGGATCGGTATAAATTTCCAGATTTTAATCCATCCAAAGGAGGCTTAAAATTACACAAATGTTAAAAGCATCAAACTGACCAAATTGGGCAGATGTACTTCTCGAGATGATTAAGTAACTCAAGTCAGTGACTCATGATGAAAACACGTTGGATCAAAGAGAGTTTGGGAAACTTGTCAATTGTCAATATGTAAAGCTACCATAATTAGCCAAATGAGTAGGTTTAAACGGAATAGGCTTAAAATTAGAATTATTAAATTTGAATTAATTATAAGATGAAGAACAGGAACGAATACTTTCTTGAATGGTTAAAAATTCAAATGAAAATTTTGTGTATGAAAGAATTTCAGAATATAAAGCAATATGTAGATAAAGCAAAGTTAAACCAATCGCTAAAGAATAAATAAATTTAATGAAAATTTACACAATTTTATATCACAATTTAAACAGGCTTAAGAAACCTATAGGAACTCCTAAGACCTGTATACGACTAAGCTTTGAAACATATTCTGGATTAACAACACAAATTCCTACCTTTTGGATTTAGTCATTATGTGCATCAATTTCGTTCGACTGGAATAAAATCTGGATAGATTCCACTAACCTGGGAATTCCTTGAAATCATTTTACTGGCAAGAGTCTACGTGAAACAATAAACAGTTAATAAAACCGTAATGTTTTTTTGTCTTGGCTTACAATGTGCTCAGTGTTAAAGAACATAATTGTGGATGGGTACAAAGTCTGAATTAGCTTTTAGTAAAAGTAGAAGTGGAATTTAGCAAACTGGAAAAGCCTGTAATAAAATATGGTAGACCCAAGTGCTCATTTATTTGCTCAAAATCTGGATCCGGATAGATTAAGGAATTTGGGAATTCAATTTCTAATTACTGTTTGTCATATATTTTGGTGCAGCCCAGAATCGAAATAAATTCCTTAAGAGTAATATTTGACTGGATCAAAATCTGGATCAGTTGATGAAATTTGGGAATTCAATTTTCAATCATGGATGGATGTAGTTACTTTGGCTTTGTTCTAACATTGAACAATTTCCGTGAATCTATCGGTTTACAATCTGAATAGGATTAAGAAACATTGGAAGGACTGTACTATCATAATAGAACTATCAACTGTATAAAAGCCTGTATAGGTGCAAGTAAGCTGTGATTGTCTTGAAATCATTTCATTGGCAGAACTATATTTTGAAGGATGTATGTTAAAAGATAAATAGTTCACAAATTCTTATGACTTTTGGTCTGATCAGTTAGTATCTTAATTTTTAAAGACATAAATATGGATAGAAGCAAAATCAAAATTGGTTGAAAAAATCTGAAAATTCTTGGATTAAATTTGAGTTTGGTAACAATGGAACCAATTGCCCATATATAATGTCAAAGTAAGTAGGTACTTGATTTTGGTCTGAAATTCAGTAAGTTCTTTTAAAATAAATGTCGACTGGATCAAAATCTCGACAGTTCTAAGAATTTTGGGGAAGTGTATTTTCCACTATGCATGAATGCAGGTACTTCATTTTTATATTTCGTGAGATTGGAACTCGATTTGGAAAAATTTATGGAAACTGGATTTTCTGGATTAAAGTTTATAAAACCATTTGTGAATTCCTATTTTTGACCAAAGAATAAATAGATCATAAAATCGTATGACTTTTGATAATGGTCATTAGCGAAGTCAATATCTAAAACATAAATATGGATAGGATCAAAGTCTTAATTTGCTGAATGTACCTGGGAAATCTTGGATAAATTATGTTCATGGTTAAAGATGAAACCAGTTGGTCATATATTGGATCAATTTTTTTGGAATATTGGAGCAAAATTCTGGATTAAAAACTGGAAGAATTTATGAATCCAAATATTTGTTTTGGCTAATATCTGCATCGAGCTCAAGAAAACAGCATTATTGACTGCATCTGGATAGGCTCAGAGAACTTCTTAAAATAAATTTTAAAATTAAATAATTTAACTAGTAATGAATTCAATAACTAAAGACGTAAATATGGATAGGAACCAAGTTTGGATTGGTTTAACAAACCTGGATAATGCTGGATTGAATTTGGTCTCGATTAGACGCAGACCTAATTCCTCATCTGTTGGGTCGGGATAGATTTAAGGAACTTAGGACACCCAATACACCTGACGACCGACGTATACACTTCCACGTCGGAACACCCTTACTCACCGCGATCTCATCCTCGATACGGGTGACGTTGAGGAGGGGCCTGACCTTCTGCC
Organism: Cryptocephalus moraei; assembly: GCA_946251905.1. Taxonomy (NCBI): domain Eukaryota; kingdom Metazoa; phylum Arthropoda; class Insecta; order Coleoptera; family Chrysomelidae; genus Cryptocephalus; species Cryptocephalus moraei. The sequence goes on from OX276454.1 coordinate 17,397,514, forward strand.
ACAGTTTGTACCACGGCCACGTGCGCAGCTTGAGGTACTTCCTCAAGTTCCTCTGGCACACCTGGAGGGCGAGACGTTGTTCCTGGAGCTTCTTGAACTCCTTCCTGGAGAGGTAACCGCGCACCCAGGACTGCATCCAGGTGACGATCTTGCTGAGACGCTCGTCACGCAACTCCTCCATCTGACCCAGGACACCGGCACGGAAGAACACCTGGATTGACACGGTGAACGGGGCGTTTTAGGGGACTCTTCCCGGCGAGGGTGGACGGGAGGGACGCAACTGTCGGGAGACTGATTGCAAGAGTTGAACTTGACGGATAAGGGTGGTGCTTTTAGCTGATTCCAAATAATTAAGTGACTGCCGTTTAAGAAATTTGCATTGCGTCTGACAGCTGATACCTGATTCATCCCCTATGGTTACTATAATTTTCTTAGTTCAAATCCCCCAACAGTTGCGTTAGCTTCCCTTTCCGGCGCTCCCATCGGACATCGAGAACTAAGCCTATGTGCCATTGGTGAAGTTTTTAGCTCCTAAGCTGAATCGAATTAGTCACATCGTAACACACAAGTAGGGGGATTAAACGGTTTTAGCACTGGGATTATTTTCATCGAAGCGGATATAAAGTACAATGTTCGTCTCGTGTTTATTGTACCTTATTTTTACCCAGCCTGTACTGTTCAGGATCAAGCTGAATGTGGTCCAGAATGGCTTGTGCTGCCTTTTCGGGCGGAGTGCCGTCCTTCACTTTACTTGCGGCCAGAATTTTGTATCTGATTCACGCAAGAGAATAAGCAAAATACATGAAAATAACAAAGAGGGGTTGGTGGATCGGGGTTAAAACGAGGGGGTGGAGGGGAATCGACTGCCTGTCTCGTTCGGCAGCGATTACACAAATCTGTTATGAACAAAAACAAAAAGAAAAGAGAGCAAAGTACGATGCGAAAATGATGAAAAGAACCAGTCGTACACATTTGAAACGTAAATCCTCACAATCTAATCGTATGTGGTTGAAGATGGTAGGGATTTATGTTCAACGTACTGTGCCCCCCCATGTAACAAAAAACGAATTATCAAACAACCACATCTTAAACGGTGACATGCCTTGGTGTGACCGAGACGGTACAATTCGCTATCGAGACCGGTGGCATCTAGAATATGAGCAGCGCATTTCTTGGGGTCGGTCTCTTTCGAAACAGCCGACGGGTTAAGGATTTTGTAACTAGATTGTTGAAGGGTAAAACAAATTACTGTACATCTCTACACAACATTCCTACGATGGGCATATAGAAAACAAAATTATAACAATACAGTTCTACCGGTACAGGGATACACATACATGATAGGACTAATTCGACGATATACACCGAAAACGACTTTTATGGTGTACCCATGCAATACGGATTTCAACGACAAGGACAAGGGTATATTATTGCACGCGTGTATTATTGACTGTGACTGGTTTCAATCCCTTGCCTTTGTATGTCCGACCCTGTACGAGTCCGGGTCGAGACCGACCTCTTCCAGACATTTTCTGGCCGCCTCTTTGGGGTCTTTCTCTTTCGTCATCGTCGCCGGGGCTAAGATCATGTAACTACACGCCGAAGAAACGATTTGTTAGAAACTAAACGGACTTAGGCCGGTACTATAGTTGCAGAAAAGTGAAAAAAAAAATAGAAAATAAGGGTAAAACCACCATTTTCACGTTCATGGTGGTCAAGCCACCCACTCGCGCAGTGAAATTGCGATGGTAATTGGAAAAACCCTGTCTTTCGTTCGGACTAAACTTCAAAATGGAATAACGACAGGTTTGTTTCAGCAGGAGTCACCTATATGTTTGAACGTTCCATCAGGTGCATCTGCCGGAACAAACCTGTCCCTTGCGATCTTCGAATTTCGCTCGATCGATCGTCCCGTTTGAAATCCTTACCGGAGCTTGAAGTCGGGGTAGACCATCCTGTTGGGGAATCCCTTACGGCAGATACGGATACCTTCAAGTACACCGTTACAGGTCAGCTGGTGCATCACCAAGTGGGAGTCGATCACTCCGGGCTGTTTCAGCTCGTTGGGGATGATACAACGTACGAAGTGAGGTTGGGTGGACTTCAGGGTGGTCATCAAGTTGTTCAGTTGTTCCTAAGGGGGAGTAGGCGTTCAATACGAGGGCTCCCGTCGGGGAGGGAGTCTCCGGAGACGGTCTGGCCGCAATGGGAGGCGGAGTCCAATTTGAACTTGATTTGAAGGGTTCATGGGGATTTCGTTGTCGTAAACGTAACCAAACGGTTGCGTTTGGTGCATAACTTAAGTCTCTTTGTTCTGTACAATTATTTTTGTTTCTCGCTGCCTCCCATTTTGACCAGATTCCGGTGCAGGAAATTTCGGTTTTCGGTTGTCGGTTACCGAAGTTTCCTTAGAAAAGCTCAAAATCTTAGCAATTCCTGTTGTTAGCGCTGAGAAACCGCAAGTGTTAGGAGTATATTAAACAACGTCTACTTTTCCGACGGTGAGTGGTAAAATGGGTGTGTTTATGTGAAAGCCCGCACTGTTCCATTAACGGGAGGGGGGGAACCTCGACAATACCTACAAGTAAATCACACAAAACCAATGTGCATATCTACAGGGAAAAAGGGGAGTAAGTTCCGGATTGCCCCACGTTTTTATTTTATCTCAAAAAGATGTTTAAAACAGGGGGAAACGCGGTGTACAAAAAGTGGTGTGTATTACCCGTTTCAGGGCGTTTTAATGGAATCTTCACGCCGGCATTAATCTTTGACAATTAGTTTGTTTTCACTTGTGAAAGGGGGGATTCATCTAAGAGGGGGGCTCGACTTAACGTACCTTGTAGGCCGACGAGACAGTGGCGAAACCACCACCCTTCTTACCACGACCTATGAACAGATTAAAGAGATGAAGCGTAAAGCAAGCACGAAAATTATTATTCGATCATTAATAATCAGAAAGAAAAACAGGTTGCAAGGCAAAGTTTCTAGCGCTGTGTCTCAAAGTGAGCCAGAAATGCAATAACCTTGTATAAACTGGATACAGTCTGGAAAGCAGAACCCTTGGTTCTCTTAGCACCTGTATATTTGAAAAATGTCAAATACGGTTTTATTATAATTTCAAATGGTGGGATGGAGATATACCTTCATAAATATTTGAAGAGTTAGGAAAATGATGTTCGAATGTAACAAGGCAAATATTAATGAAAATACATCACCATCGCCATAAATCAGTAGAAGTCAGGAACCATCGTCTGATTGAATTTACTTTCGAACAAAAAGCAAAAATCTGTTTGGTAACTTCGTGACCCTATGATGTAAACAATCGATAACTAAATTTTAGGAATTTTAACGTATAAATGATGGTTAAACGTTAAACTAAACGCTGAAAAGCAGCAATTTCCCATTGTGCCAAAGAAGGTTGAAAGTATTCATTACAGTAGCGCAACCCCATTTCCAAAATATTCCAGAATAGATCTACTGAACTTCAGAAGCAAGAAAACGCGCTTCTGATGGAGTTCCAACCTACAACAAGTTGTACCTAATTAAGGACATGTCCGTTGGACTGTCGATTGTAATCATTTCTGTTTCTGTTATTTTGGTTTTTCTGGAGTTCAATATATCTTAAAATTCGGGCAATAAATAACAAAACAAATTCCACCATGGATTAATTCACGTTGAGGCTGGCTAACAACAGCGATACTAGCTCGTATTATTTGTTGCCCAAATTCGTGCCAGCTCAAATCAGGGTAACCTTGTACCAATCGCTGGTTTGATCTGAGATACTTTCGAAAGCGAAGTAGGCGCTGGTATCAATCTTAAGAATCGACGATGGTCCCGGCGTAAGAAAATTTCTGGGTTTCACCCTAGAACCGGTCAGACTGTCCCCACCTTTCTCGGCGGCGCCACCGGACTGTCCAGGATGATCGGCGAAGATCTCGACGACCAACTTGTTGGTACCCTTCTTGTACAGATCGACGACGGTGTCGTTCAGGGGGTCCTTGTTCTTCTCTAACCAACCGGTGATGTTGTACGGTACCTAGAAGTGAAGGGATGAATATACGATGGGTCCAACCGAATCGCGGTCTATACTTACGTTACCGGCGTAGTGACCCAGTGTGAAGTGGGCGGCGACCTGGCCGGGCTTCGGCGGTTTCGGTTTCTGGAAGTTGGGAGACTTGCCCAAGTGGTTGGTGTTCAACTTCTCCTCGAAGGTCTTGTCGGTGGCTTTCGGGAACATAGACTCTTCCTCAAGGATGGACAAGATACCCATGGGCTAGATTCGGGGGAGGAGACAACGATCAGAACTGAGGGAATTCGATGCGGCGAAGTGGTTGTATCGTATCCAATCGCATTTGGAGATGCATGTGGAGTGCATTTCAGTGTTGAAATACCCTAGTGGCGTGTGTGTGTTTGTGAGTCCCTTGCAGTGCCATACATCGTGCAAGGGGAGCGGAACTTGGAAAACGTGAGGTGAGGTCTACAGTTTCGATTTGTCGTGCAATTCTAAGGGTGTTTAAGGGACAAAATGAGTACGACTTGTGTGTGTGAGACAAGTTAAAAAATGAACGTTTTATTCAATTCTTCGCTAAGGGAAATTTCGGGTACTAGTCTAAAATTTGGAGATTACAAACGTAAGTGACAGCAATATAACAGGACATGATGTCTACATCCCCTGACTTGAAGCAAAATTTTGAGTCAAGATCTCCATAATTGAAAACCACTTCTGGTCATCGATGAACTTCCATTTCGCTTAAGGCGTTTCAGATGTTCAAAGCGCTCTCATTTCTGAATGAGAGGTCAAAATTATAAAATCTTGGATAAAACGATTCATAATAAATTAGTCACCTACTGGATTAATGGTTATGAGTAAAAACTGGTCCGATAGTGTCATACTAACATGTTTTCGGGTGCACGCGGGTATTTCAACGTCGGTGAAGGTCTGAAATGCCTCGATAATCAACCCGTGTTGTTATAGCAAACCTGGTGTTGGTGCCAAGGGTACGGTGCAGTTTAATATGAGATAGGCGACGCCTATCTATATATCTGTGCTGTGCATATACTACATACGTGAAGTGGGTAAGAGGTATGCATCGTTTATACCTTCTCTATAAGATCAATGCAAGGTTGCAGATCCATACCGAAATCGATAAAATTCCACCTGATCCCTTCGTATTCATACTCTTCCTGTTCCAAAACGAACATGTGGTGGTTATAAAACTGCTGTAGCTTCTCGTTGGAATAGTTTATGCACAGTTGATTGAAGCCGTTATACTGCAATTGTACACTATTAGCAAACAAACGACACTCATACAAGCAACAGGAGCCCCGAGTCTGTTGTGGGGCCTTGGTATTAGCTCGAGACATACAATAAGCGACATTTAATCGAATAGGAAGAGGGAGAAGGTTGAATGTGCAGCGTATTGTGCTCTAAAGTACCTTCTCGATCAATTCGATACAGGCGGCTAAGTCCATACCGAAATCGATAAATGCCCATTCAATACCCTCACGTTGGTATTCCTCTTGTTCGAGTACGAACATGTGATGATTAAAGAATTGTTGCAACTTTTCATTCGTAAAGTTGATACAAAGCTGTTCAAAGCCGTTGAACTATGGCAAAACAACACAGAAAAGGTAAAAAACGTACAAGTACAGTTTGATTCTCATCCCTGTTCGTTGAGTGGAATCAACTAACTACAGAACACATACATATAGACATGGACATGGAATTATCTACAGATACACGGACATTCTTAATAATCACAACAATTTCTTTCAGCTCACGGTCGCCACCTCCAATTACCTTCTCGATCAATTCGATACAGGCAGCCAAGTCCATGCCGAAATCGATGAAGGTCCATTGGATACCTTCGGTTTTGTACTCTTCTTGTTCAAGTACGAACATGTGGTGGTTAAAGAATTGTTGTAATTTTTCATTGGTAAAGTTAATGCACAGTTGTTCAAAACCGTTGTACTAAACAAACAAAAAAAAAAAAGGAACTGTAGACTACAGACAAAGGTGACAAGATAAACGTTAGCACGCGCATGCGGAGCCGTTAGTTCGTCCCGTTCAAGCCAACCTTCTCGATCAGCTCGATACAAGCGGCCAGGTCCATGCCAAAATCGATAAATTGCCAAACGATGCCCTCCCTAGTGTACTCCTCTTGTTCCAGCACGAACATGTGATGGTTGAAGAATTGTTGCAGCTTCTCATTAGTAAAGTTAATGCAAAGCTGCTCGAAGCCGTTGTACTAGAGCGCGCAAAGAAAAGAGAGAAAGACGAAATGAGGTTAAGCTCGTGTCAATTAAGCCCCCAAAAAGTGACATAATGAGTGCAGTGCAGTGGTGAAAGAAAGTAGAGATTTTATGAGAGAGAGAAAAGCGATGCGTATAAAATTTTGAAACTGATTGGAAGAATCTACTTTTCTGATACGTCAGTAACTGTTGCCTGTTGAAATTTGATTCATACAATAAATTGAGGAGAGCCAAACTGACTCCAAATCTTTTTTCCCGATAAGACGCACCCCAAGGCAAATCCTTCCACATCAACTTAAATAAAAAAGAAAAATCCCTGTAAAAAATCCATTCAGTATCGTTCGATAGATTGATTCACCCTGAACAGGAAATTTTATAAAATGTAATATGTATCTCATCGGATCATCCTCCTCTCCGATACTTACGTCGAAAATCTCGAAACCTGCGATATCCAGTACACCAATGAAGTGCTGCCTCTTCTGTTTCGTGTCGAGGGTCTCGTTACACTTCTTGACGAGGAACTTGAACACCCTGTCGAACATCGCCTTCGACATGGCGCCGACTGAGTAGTTGACCTGGTTGACGTTACGGCCCTGGGTGACGAACTCGTTACCGACCTTGATCCTGGGCTTGGTGAGGGCCTGGTAGAGCTGGGTGGTGTCGATGCCGAGCAGTTTGCTCACACGCTCACCCTCCTACGGGAAAGAGTCATATGGTGAGAAGGGGGGAAATTGTGGAAATCTCGTCTAATTTTGAAGGATCCAAAGGGAGCATAACCTCCACAAACAGCAAAAAATGGAACATGAGAGAAAGTTACAGTTGCTTTCTCAAGGAGTTAAATGTATCCAAGGAGCTGTTTCCAAATGATTACTGTTCAATTATTCAATGTTTCCTATGGAATAAATTTTGTAGCAGTGAAAATACAAAATTCAAACCAGATTCGTACCATGGATTCATTTAACTGGAGCTACACGACACATTCGATATCTCATCTGTAATCACAATTGGGAAAGCTACAAATTGAGCAGATCATGAAGGTCCAAGGATAGAACTAGTTGTTGATCGAGGAGAATTTGATGGTAATCTGAAGGGTTTTAAGGAAGAAGATGGTGATGTCGTACCACGTCATGGAAACAAGTGGTCTAGATTGAGCAGAATCTATGACGGAATTCGTTGGTAAGACTACTTCCAACTATTTAACAGTAAAACTTTAAACTTGGTGAATTGGTGAGGGGACGAGTATATTACAAAAAATGTGTCATGAGTTTTCAACGAGAAGATTAAATTGGTATTGATTTGCCTTACTGCTGAAGAGAAAATTGCAAAAACAACAAGGAAACAAATCGCCAAAATTAAGGAAAACATACGACGGGTTTTTGGAGAATGATTGTTGATGGTAAAGTTCTCTCAAGTCATTTGGGAGGAAGTCTTTAAAGTTAGTGAATTGACAGGACGACAACGAAAATTTGTTTGATATTTTGATTATAAGGAAAATACTCAAAAACAAGACATTTTCGAAAAATGAAATCTGGCTACTTAACAACAAAATCATGTCAGTACTGGAAAGAGACTGGGATTTTTTGATACAAAAAGAAACTTCAGGTTTGGAAAATTAGGTCTTCAACTAGGAAAACCTTCAAGGAAGAAGTAATGGAAATTTATTTTTAAACCCGGAAAATCCTTTAAATAATACATTTTTTTTTGTATTCCACGATGAAAATTTTCTCAAGTATCAGAATATTGAGGAAAAACATCTTAAAAAGTTTTTTCAGAAGAGGCACTGTTGTTGATTCAACGAAAAGAGACAAAATAGTAACGATTTGTTTGTAACTGAAGGGAAATCTATAAAATTCGAAAACCAACAAACAGAATAACTTGTTCTCAAGTTATCGTTCCCTTTGCAGTCACCTTTTGAAGAAGTGAAAAGTTTGTCTAAAGACAAAGTTGGAACACCATAAATTCCTTTACCTGAAGCATTAGAACATATTCAAAATCTTAAATGTCATCTGATAGTTGTGAAATCTACAAACTAAATAGATCTTGAAGGGCCACAAACAGAACTAAGTGCCAGAAATATTGATCCAAATTAGTGGCTACATAAGAAAAAAGCAGTTAACTGTGTTTCTATTTCAAATATAGGAATTGCAAGATTACAGGTGTTGTCAGTGAAGACCAATTGTTAAATCTGATCATCACAAAAATGACTCCAAAGGACCAAGTTCCTGCCATGACAGAATCTCCATATATTTTGAAACCAAACAGTTAACGGTATAAATTGGAATCAATAGTGAGGGTTTTCAAATTCACAATTCTGACAGATGAGATCCTTCACATCGAGTATGAATATAGAATATTTATAAAGGCATATACTGATTTAGAAACTTTCAAAGGAAGCAGCAGAAAAACGAATCTATAGAAATTGTCGACATGGTGGAAGCAGCTCCGATATAAAATGTTAGGCGTCTTCAAAACCAGGAATAAAATCGGAATCTCACATGTTCATCGATTCCAGTTTTGTTCCAGTAATGATTATTGTTCGAGTCCTTACCTCAGTACCATCAGGCTCAGCCTGCTCTTCGCGACCCCTTTGCTTGAACTTCATGCAACCCATGTGCATGACGGCGGCGGTGATCTTGTAGACGTTGTCTTTCTCCTCTTGTGTGAAACCCAAGATGTCGAAAGCTTCCTGTATTTCGCGAGGGGCAGAAATAACTCATTTGAAGGTGATGAGATAATACGTCTTAACAGATAACAGGCGGAAGTATGTACAGCGACTTACCACCAAACAGTTAGTGAAAAGTAAACAGCTGGACAGCGTTAAAAGATAAACGTCATGACGGTCAGAAGTCGGGGTGGGTTCTGGTATACTGTGTATTTTGAAGGTTTACTGACAAAAAAATACAACGGGACCATCTCGAGAGTACAACACAAGTGTAGACGTTACAGGGTGTTTCACTTTGGTTCACGTGTACTTACGTCTGTCAGTTGGAACTCTTCACCGTCGTCGACGTTTGGAATTGTAATTTTACCTTGCGCTACAGTGTTGTAGTCATGGATATCGTTCGATAGCATACACATTTCTATCCGAAAAAAAAAAAATGGAAAGATATTCAAAAATGTTGGAACGTCGAGTTTCAAAAATCTATTAAACCATCACGTGTGAAAAACTCGGTCCCACCTAGTGCTCTCGGCTCTAGCGGCCCAAAAACATTAAAAATGAAATTTGTGCATGTTTCGTTGTGTTCCTAATGATCAAAAGCCGTTTTATACACAGCGCAGTCGTATAATATATACAGCATGTCGATGATAGTAAGTGCGTTAATAAATACGTCAAATGTCTGGTCGTATTAAATCAGGAAGCGAGCCATGCCCAGTCCGGCACAACGTGAAACCATCTCCATAGAACCCTCGAATTTCTCAATTTGCTTACGTCCGTGATCTTCCACTCTTCCGAATCGTTAACGCCCTGTATTCGGATTTTACCTTGACTCACGTAAGGGTAATCCAAGATGTTTTTGCTCAATAGGCACATTTCTAGAAACCAGTTAATCCAATTAGAATCCAATCAAAACATTAATCAATAGTGTAGGTGTGTGTACGTCCTAGGCATCGCCGCCGCCTGATTCGGAAAATAATTCGGGTGAGCAGCCAGGCGAAAATTGGAAAGTTAGACACATACATATAGATAGAGATAGAGAGAAAGGATAGAGAGAAGACAAAAAACAAACGTAGGAAGGGTCGGAGGTGGTGGCAACGTTGCTGATACGGGCGGGTTTGACGTCGAAAAAAACGGCTAATGTCGAAAATCCAAAGAGGTTCGCTGCGTTAAGAACCGTTCTGGGCAGAGTCAAAACCCGCAACGTTTCGTCCGACCCGTCCGTCATCAGCAGCGATGCGTTCGGGATCAGTTGCCTTTTCTGTGAGGCACTTACGTCGGTGACTCTGAACTCTTCGCTGTCGTCTACGTTCGGAATGGTAGTTTTTCCCTGGGCAACGAAGTGGTATTCGTTGATGTTATTGGATAACAAACACTTTTCTGGGGAGAGGATACAAAAGGTTTTCTTCATTATATGAGTAAGTCGCATATATGTAAAGGGTCTCCATGTCGGGATGGATTGTACAAAATACAAGAATGTTCTTTCCGTCACGTCTCGGTGTGACGTGTTCGGACGGGCTCCGCGCTCAACGGGGTCGCCCATCCGACAAACAGGAGAGAGTTTGGGAGAGACGATTACATTGTACACAAAAAACAAATTAAAAACTTTACTCGTTTGTGGGTGAATTTTCACCCACTTACATCTGTAAATCTAAACTCTTCACCGTCATCGACATTGGGAATCGTCGTTTTCCCTTGGGCGATATAGTAATAGTCCGTGATGTTGTTTGACAACAAACACATTTCTGGAGCGGTAGAAATTTGTGTGAGAATCGAGAATAAAAATGTTGCAAACAAAAAGTAACATTTCGGAAGTAATGAACTCATGTCGTTCTCTTGTGTGGAAACGTGTCAAATACACCACCTCAACGAAAAGTCGATAGGATTCGAACAGTTTCCGCACATCGAGAACTTCATTTTCCTTCAAATAATTCCTTGCTTTGATAAAAATCTGAGTTATACCTTTGACTCCGGGGACGGCACCAGACATGATCTGGTAGAAGATGTGGTAGGACCTCTCCAGAGGTTGCTGAGAGATGACACGGGCCTTCTCCAGCAGGTCTGCAGATTCAAAACCCCCACATTAACAACACAAGCCCGACCAAACACCACCTATAACTTACAAGTCTCGATATCAGCACCAGCCAGTTTTCCAGTGGGCCCGAAGTGGATACGAATGAATTTACCCTACACGAGGACAGATAGCGTTATAAACTCTACCAATCTCTGTCATTACACTGTCACTTACGAAACGGGAAGAGTTGTCGTTCCTCACGGTCTTGGCGTTACCGAAGGCCTCAAGTACCGGATTGGTCTGGACGACCTGATCCTCGAGGTTACTCTTCTTCTGGCCCTCTTCGGACTTCTTGCTGGAGGCACCGACGGTGGCGAAGTACGCGATTACCTTCTTCGTGTTCTCAGTCTTACCGGCACCAGACTCACCACTGGGGAAGAGATAGAGAAAATCGGTAAAGCGGCGCGGAGACGGGGTCTCTGGCGAAATGGAGTGAAATGGAAATCTCTAAACTGGGGGGAAACGGGATTGAGGAAAATATCTGAAAGGTTTTGGGAAAGGAAGATGGTAATGTGGTGAGGCATCAATGAAGCAAGTCGTTTAAATTGAGGAAAATCTATGACGAAATTTGTTGGAATAAATTTTGGTTGAGTTTAACCGTTTGGGAGGAAATATTTAGACTTAATGAATTAGCAAGAGGACGACGAAAGTGAGAAACATAGCTGATAGGTTTGATGGAGAACATTATAGTCGTATTGGTTTGCCTCATTGCTGAGGACGAAATCGGAGGAATTGTTAAAAAAACAAAGTACCAAATCGTCGAAATTGGAGAGGATGGGTTTTTGTAGAAAGACTTGTAATTTTAGTCGTTTGGGAGAAAATCCATAAATTACTGAATTGACAAAGACACAACGGAATTACATCTGACATTTTGATAAGAACACGACGAAAATGAGGAAAATAGCTGATAGATTTGATGGAGAACATTAAAGTGATTTGGCTCATTGCTGATGACGAAATGGGAGAAATTAATAAAACAACCAAGTACCAAATTGTCGAAATTGGGGAGGTTGGTTTTTTTTGTAGAAAACTTCTTCTTCCTCTGTTTTTATGGCCTTAGTCTACTAGCACTGTTGGCCATTATGTAGAAAGACTTGTAACGCTAAAGTTTACTTTAGTCATTTGGGAGAAAATTCATATCTTACTGACTCGACAAAGACACAACGGAAATACATCTGACATTTTGACAAGAACATGACGAAAGTGAGGAAAATAGCTGATAGGTTTGATAGGTAGGAGAACATTAAACTCGTATTGATTTGCCTCATTGCTAAGGACGAAATCGGAAGAATTGTTAAAACCACAAAGTACCAAATCGACGAAATTGGGGAAGATGGGTTTTTGTAGAAAGATTTGTAATGGTAATAAGGTTTCCTGTAGCAGTATGGGAAAAAATCCATAAGTTACTGAATTGACAAAGACACAACGGAATTAAATCTGACATTTTGATCCAAGGAAAATCCCCCAAAAAATAACACATTTTCCAAAAACGAAATAGGATCAATCAGCAACACCAGAAAATTGACTCTTTTTTCAACAAGACACTTCAGTAAACGTCTCAGAAAGGGAGTAATTCCGAAGTGTCAAATTTGGTCTTAAAAACAGGAAAGGCGTTTTCAGTGGAAGGACAGTAGCTCTTTTGATTCGAGGGCCAAAAACTAAAAATAGGACATTTCTTTTAGTCGAAGAAAAAATCTGTAAAATTTCCAAAGTGACAAGTCATCAGAAGAGAAGACATCTACTGGGACTTAAATGGTAATGCTGTCTCTTGCTGATGAGATCAAAATAGACAACCTTGAAAAAGTTTAAACAGCGGAATCAAAGAAAATCTGTGACGCCATGCTGAATAGAAACTGATATTATGATATATTAATGATATATTCTCATGCTGTTGAGAAAGAAATTGAGAAAATTAGTGAAGCGTGCACTATCAAGTAAGCAAGACTGCTAATTTTTATTTCTTCATTAAGAAGGAAATGAAGAAAACTGGAAGAGTTTCTGATCCTCTGATTTCGCTAGACGTTGCGGAAAATATGCAGAAGACATAGAGTAAAATTACATCTGGCATTTCTAACGGAGAAAGATACAGGAGAAATAAAAAATTAGCAATTTGTTGTTCCCAGCTTGAAATATTGGTAATTTTATTATATTACTTGCCTTAATGCTGAGGAGGAAATCTGTAAAATAGCAAGGGTTATGAAAATCTGGAAAAGTGACAAGGAGACAAGTTATCGGAGATGGAAAAAATTTTCGATCAGTGGAAAATTGACAAAATTACAAAGTGGCAAGAGAGCAACAAAATGAAAGAAAAACTCTATAAGCCCTTTATCATAAAATGGCAAATCGAAATCGGCAAATTGATAGGGCTGGTATGAAAAGCATAAACATAGAAATTCTGACGAATTTTGACGAAATTCTAACAAATCCTCACGTCTTCTGCAACGAAATTGAGTAAATTGGGAAAACTTTTCGTATTCTCGTTTTAATAAGTGTTAAACATAAATTAGGGATACATTTAGAACTACTATTAAGAACCAACAGCTTTGACATGTATAATAAGGGAGACAAATCAGTGAATCGCAGATTAATTGGTAAAAATTGGAACCTTTCAGGTATTAGTGAAACCAGAATATTAACTAGTTATTTTGAGTATATGTTTGGCAAGTTATGGCGACCAAACTGATTTTGACATGTTCAAAATTGTTCTTGTTATGAAATCAAATATCTAAAGAAGCAGGGAAAACGGGAATCGACTAAATGGAGAATGTTTCTGAGTATGAAATAGTGATAATCCAAAAATCTGCGCATTAAAGACTTTCCAGAAGATTATAAAGAATACTTAGATAGGATCGTTGAAAATAGTTGTCGGGCATAACCACAACACCTCCAAAGGAAGTTAATAGTTAAAGAAGTTAGGCAAATGTAAAACAGTTAAAACTGCATACAAGTGAATCACGGGACATTTTCCGGGGAAATTATGGGAAAATTGCTACAGTTAGATAACATCTATTTGATCAACTTGTTTCGATATTAAGCGAAAGTTTTTGGATTTTTAGTGAGAAAGGCGACTTCCAGGGAATAAATGGAAAAACCTCCAACATCTCCTGCATACTTACGTAATCAACATAGACTGGTTCTCGTGATCTGCAAGCAAAGAAAACGATCAGCATTATTACCTCCTCTTGAATCCAATTTCAATTACTTACTCGTCAACATGTTGACGTAGGCACCGTCGGAAATGGCGAAAATATGCGGTGGCACTTCATTACGCCTCTTGCCACGGTAAAGCTTAGCGCAACGGTTAGTGTATACAGGGAAACGCTTGTAGGGGTTGATAGCGACGCAGAAAAGGCCGGAGTAGGTCTGTAAATCGAAAAATAATGAGCGAAACGAACAGTCTTACATGAGAAACCAGAAGAAAATCAGCCTCGAACGTCTCAAGAACCGCCGATGGTCTCACAACATGAGATATGCATTGATGATGCAATGTGTGTTTTGTCTTGTCGTCGTCAAGTATGACAAGACTGTGAGGAATGTAACGGCGGTTTTTGGGCGTACGTACGGTTTTTGAGGCTTAACACTAAAAGGTCTGAAGGGTTTTTAAACTGTGCTCGGATCTTCACCTTCGAGTTATCGTCAAGTTAAACGAGGTAAAGATCAAGAAAGCACACTTGACACCCAAGGACTTGATCTCTGCATAGTTCGCGCAGAGAAAATCCAAAGAAAAACACCAAAAAGAAAACCTAGTCCCTTAACGTATGTTTTCAGGGACGAAAAGTTAATGAGGAGTATGAATGGTTAATTTGGCCGGGTCCAACCGCTTTTTCACCAAAGATGAGATGAGTCATGGTGTACAGAAATCATGAAGAGCTCGTGAAATTGACTGGGTCCCGGCTGTCGTATTGTCCCAGATCGACAGCGAGGGAACTTGTCAGGACTGTCATTTGTCGTTGTTCGAGCCCTCTATTTTTGACATAAACCGACTTACGTAGATGAGCTTAGCGTAATAACGCTGTTTCAAGTTATGCAATACTGACGCGTCGTTGAGGTACGTCAGATTCGACATATCCTCGGCTTTTTCGTACTTTGGAGGGTTCACTTGGGTCACTTGATCCTTTTTGAAATGCTTCTCCTACACATACGAGAAAATGGTATTAGTACGGCGATAGGGGTACTTACGTAGATTAGTTTGGCGTAGTATCTCTGTTTCAGATTGTGTAATACGGCGGCGTCGTTCAGGTAAGTCAAGTCGGCCATATCTTCGACTTTCTCGTATTTCGGAGGGTTCACTTGGTGGACGTTTTCCTTTTTGAATGATTTCTCCTATTCTCATAAAAATTTAGTTAAGATATCGTCATATGGAAATAGAACGTAGATCTTCTTTACGATCGACGAAAAAATTTAAATTTCGCAACTGAAACTGTACTGTTAATATTCTTTTCTTACATGTGAATTCATTTAATTTCATCGATAACAAATCATGATTTACAGTTAATAACAATAACCGTCATGCTTGTTTTTGAATGAGATTAAATAAATCTGTAATGCAACAATTTACCAATCTATTACGAAATAGTCTTACTTAATGCAAATTTACTTAATTCTGCCACATTTGACTTAAATGACAGCACCAAAAAGCATCATCTAGTCTTAATGTGACTTCCATGTTGTTTTCATCGTGTTTGTCTGTACTGATTTGTGTTTAAATGTAAAAGGATCGAATGAGACTGGCAATGGAGACTGGAAATCCTTCCTGAATTCGTTTGGAACTATATTCTCGATTGATAAATAAAAAAAATTCATCTGATGAAATGAGTTACATGAGATGATTTAAGCATTTTCATAAATTCATTGCAATTACTAAGGCACACCTACAGGTAAAATATTCTCGTGAAGTGAGTCACATCAGGTGGGTTAAGCACTTTCATCAATTCATTGTAATTACTGAAGCATATCTACAGTTAAAAGATTCTGTATTTTGTGACTAAGTGGCCCAAAACTGACTACAGTAATTAGACATGACTAGACTAGACCCAATCAAAATCTATTTCAGCCAATGAAACAAAGGTATTTAATCAAAAAGCAGATATATAGATTAAACCATCATTGTGAGTACTGAAACACATCTACAGGTAAAAGATTCTGTATTTTGGAATAAGGTGGCCCAAAACTGGCAGCAGTAACTAGACATTACTGGACTAGACCTAATCTGACGTCTAGTTCATGAATATCAACTATTTTACAGGAGCCCAAATTATGGGATATGCTATATGCTTTGTTCTAGAAAGAAAGAAAAAAGGTTGGCAATAATGTCCCATTTCATGAAACGTTTAAAAGTGAGTTCTAATCTAAGTCAATTCGATGGTAGTGATGGTGCTGTTTAAGGTTCTAATAGTGACACCAAATTCACAAGATTCGAGAAAATGTAGTACCAGAACCAACTCAAGGTTTCCAGTCCTGTGCAAGTATCGAGCAGTATGAATAAGTCTGGATAAATTCCTTGTTTCAACAGTAGAAACAAGATTACTTTAGGCCATACCGCTGGATAGCACAGCACCTCCCAGCATCGTCCCACAAGTCAGACCAGGTCTTTTCAAACCAGGACCATAGGGACCCTAATCCCGCTTAGCGTCGATCCCTTAGGTCCCTTTTTGCGACCTGATCCGATCTCGTCCGATCTGAGCGTTACCTCTCCTCCAGGAATCCCGACGGTGACCAGGTCGCCCTTGGTGCCCTTGATCTCGCCGAGGACGAAGCCCTCCTTGTCGTCCGGCACCCAGCATGATTTCTTGGCGTCGTATGGCTTGGTCTGGTCGATACGCTTCTGTTCGAGGGAGACGAACAGGTACGGGGTCGGGTCGGGATCCTCCCCTTCATCCTGAGTCTTCTTAGGCATGGCTGACTTTGTTCCTGGGGGCTATCGAGACACGTAAAACAGCCCTAAAAGCCTTCCTGGAAGAGATGGTCGAGGTTAGCTTTGGATTTGGTGGCGACAGTGGTGTGGTTGGAATGGTGAAGGGGTTTGCCACGTGTGTACAGAAAATGGCGGAGACCATGTCAATTTGAGCTTCGCCATTTATTGGGCTTCCATTCTTTTGCAATCACTGGATGGTTCGTTAGGAATGAGTGATTTGATTACAGGGCGCCATTATTCTTTTTAATTAATTACAAATCAACAGTTCAAACGATGAGTAATTTGTGAGGTCTTATTGTTTTTAACTACACACCTAACAACGGGCTCAACCTCACAATGTTCTCGTAGTAAGAGGGTTAAAAATTAGGAATATATTAAACTTCCATCGTCAGTCCAAAGACCTATGAGTATTTCCTGTGTTTGCGTTGTTCCTCTCATAAAATCAAAACAAAGAACAAATATATAGGATCAACTTTCAAACAAATTATAATACTACTAGCTGATAATTTTAAAATTAAAAGTTTGATAAAACTCATTGCTGAAGTCTTAATTTTGAGCTAATTTTATGACATGGATCAACATTTCATTAAATCCTCTTTGACATATTTTCTTTTAATAAGTGGATGGAGGTTTGAAACAAGTGGTTTTGAATTTCGCCAAATAGTTCCAGCTATAAAATCAATGTCAATTTAAAATTAATTTTCAATCACCGTTAAGTATTTCTTATTTAATAGTTCGTTACTATTTGAAACAATAGTTTAGTGTTAGTTTAATACTGGTTTATTAGGCCCAAACCAAGTTGCATGAGTAACAATTCACATTTACATTAGTTTCATAATTGATTTAAGGTGTTTATACCAAGCTGACTGTATTGAACAGTTCAACTCCATTCACTTGACAAATCTAAATTAACTCATTATCTAAAATGAGTTAATTGCTTTGGGTTGAAGTCATTATTTCATATTGGTCATAAATTTCGTTAGTGTTAATAACGTGTTTAACTGTAATAAGTTAGAATTAAAAACAACTTTTTGAAGGATATGAAGTTTGGGTTAAGTTACACTTGACATAAGATCGGTTGCTTACTATTGTTGGACTGAAGCAGTTGCTATAAGTACCTACTCATTAGTTAAAATTTCAGATTTTGATTCAGTTAACATTCAGATTATTCCCTTGCTGCAATTTGAGTTTATCTCTTAATATAAGTTCTTATTGGTTATAGGTGTTATTGATTTCAGGATTAAGTGGTGTCGTTTATAATTAGAAAGTAATTTTATTTTGCAAAACACCTGTGGTCTGAGTTAGGTGAAATGTGTCATGTGGTCATTTCCCAAATTTTGATTGGGGTGTAGAGTAATTAATGGAAGTCCTCATTATCTATTTTAAAAATTGCGTTCATAACATTAAGTCAAATAACTTTAGGAACTGATTTGGAGTTTGAGTTGAGTTGCATTTGTAGCATGATGAAACGTTTAATATAAGTTAATTACAAGAATATAAATTTGATATAGGTTATAATTGATATGATCAGTTCCTCGTTATAAAAAAATTCAGTAAGCTCTGTGAGCTCCTAGTAACTTCAAAGCTTGTTAATAATTTCAAAATTGAGTATAATTTGGTAATTAATTTTAAACTGACAGATTTTTAAAAAATATGTCAAATTTCTTGGATCAGTTTATTGGTTGTGATTAGATTGTATCGATAGCGTAAGTCCTCAATGGCTCTAATTGCACTAATTAGTTCATTTCCTTTAAAAATCGAAATTAAAATACTTTTCCTTGAATCGTTCATATCATCAGTCCTCTTTTAAATTTCGATTAAATCGCTAGTCGAAAGATCTCATTGATTGCAAGTCCTGCAAGTTAAATAGCTGAAGTATCCTCCAAAAAATTTTGTTGAGTTAAGTCCAATTGTAATTTGAGCAGTTCTCGTATCATCAAATTCAATCAGAGTAATTAATTTTAGTTCAATTATCAATATCAAATTTAATTTCAATTTGTTTATAACTTGAAACTGAAAAATTTTTTAGAAAATATATTAAACTGTATTTATTAAATGATCAGTGGTTGATTGAGATTAGATTGCATCGATAAGGTAAGTCTGAAAAAGGCTACAATTGCCATAATTATATTTATTTTGTTTGAAAGTCAAAACTAAAAGAGTTTTAAATTAAATTAAATTCCTTAATTTAATTTTAAATTAATTTCTTGATAAAGCAATTATCTTTTAGCAATTCCTTTAAATGATCATCAGATCTGATATATTTAGACTGAATTGTTAGTCGCAAGTTCTCATTGGTTATTTACCGGTATTACTAATCACTGGTAATTAATTAGGTTGAAGTGTCTGAAGGATCCTTCGAAAGAATATTATTGAATTAAGTCCGTTGGTCATTTTCAGTGCCTCTCGTCTCAGCGATATTAATTTCAGTTAAAATATTAATTTCAAAATTAAGTTTAATTTGTTCACAACTCGAAATTGAAAGATTTTCAGAAAATATATCAAATTGCATTAGTTAAATCATCAGTTATTGGTTGTTATTAGATTGTATCGATAACGCAAGTCCTCACTGGTTACTAATGTATTAATTAAAAAAAATTGATGTTAAAATTGATGATTTTTTTAAATTGTTTATATGATCCTATAATGATCCCGTTCCTCTCGTCTCATGTGCTTGAATTAGAGTTATTAATTTCAGTTCGATTATTAAGTTTAATGTGATTCTAACTAGACATTGAAAGATTTTTGGAAAATATGTCAAATAGTGTATCGAATGATCAGTTATTGGTTGGGGTTAGATTGTATCGATAACGTAAGTCCTCAATGGCTACAATTGTAATAATTGAGTTAATTTTGCTCAAAACTAAAAGACTTTTCCTTGAAATGTTCATATGATCAGGCCTCCATTATGTGTGGATTGGATCGCTCGTCGAAAGATCTCATTGATTGCAAGTCCTCTGATTGATAAAGTTTAGCTCGATTATTAAGTTTAATGTGTTTCTAACTAGACACTGAAAGGTTTTTGGAAAATATGTCAAATAGTACTTATCGAATGATTAGTTATTGGTTGGGATTAGATTGTATCGATAACGTAAGTAGGTACTCAATGGCTACAATTGTAATAAATGAGTTAATTTTGCTCAAAACTAAAAGACTCTTCCTTGAAATGTTCATATGATCAGTCCTCGATTATGTGTGGATTGAATCGCTTGTCGAGAGATCTCATTGATTGCAATTGCTCTGATTGATAAAGTTTAAGTTGTCGAAGGATCCTTCAAAATGATATTATCGAGTCCTTTTATCATTTGATCGGTTCCTCTAGTATCATCTGCTTCAATTTTATCGTTATTAATTTCAGCTCGGTTATTAGGTTTAATGTGTTTCTAACTAAATACTGAAAGGTTTTTGGAAAATATGTCAAACGGTAATTATTGAATTATCAGTTATTGATTGGGATTAGATTGTATCGATAACGTAAGTCCCCAATGGCTATAATTGTAATAATTGAGTTAATTTTGCTTGAAAGTCAAAACTAAAAGACTTTTCCTTGAAATGTTCATACGATCAGTCCTCTATTAAGTGTGGATTGAATCGCTCTTCGAAAGATCTCATTGATTGCAAGTCCTCTAATTGACAAAGTTTAAGTCACCGAAGGATCCTTCAAAATGATATTATCGAGACCTTTTGTCACATGATCAGTTCCTCTCATCTCATCGAATTCGATCGGCGTTATCAATGTAATTTAGATAAATCGTTTCCCTTAACACCTCCAAAATGGTTCAGAGCCGCTTCGACGAATTCGAAACAATCCAGGAATTCGATCTCGATCGATCGCGAATCGATCGATTATCCGAGTTTAATGCCGTTCACGTCGTTCCCATCTGTTTACCTAATTAAAACGTTTCGCGGCCGAAAATACGCGCGAGGAGGAATTTTCATCGGGAACGTCGCGGCGCCGCTCCAAAATAAGTAGTAGCGGTGGATATGAACTCGACTGTTAAATTTAGAACGCCGTCGAAAATAGAACGGGGAAAATGTGGCAAACTATAAATAAGAGAAAAATCGAGAGAAGTGAATCTCCCGAATGCACGTCCGTGCCAAATATTGTTATAAAAGGTCCACGAAAGAGAAGGGGATATTTGGCAAGCGGAATGTGTCGTAACAGGGGACGATTGCGTAACTGGAGTGAATAACAAGAAATTCCTGAGCCGACGTGAGATCATAGGAATCCGAATCGAGACCGATTATTCTTAGCGCGGAGACGTAACGGAGCAGCGACGTAACTGTTAGAGCCCATAACGCCGCGTTACAAAAATAAATCCGATAAGACTCGAGTCATCCTTCAAATGGAAATTGAAATTGAGTTGAGAGGAAGTTGAGTTGAGGTTAGAAAATTCAAAATGGCCAAAGACGGCCTACAAATTAAACACGCTACTTAATTAACTGGTGTCATGAGCCATGAATGAAGTTAATAATACAACTAGTTATTAACGTCAACTTGATTGTTTGCCAAGGGTGTTAATGAGACGCCCATTACGTAATCGTGGGCGTAACTTACGAAAAGCGATACTTGTTAGCTCACTATGAAACTGAATATCTCTCATTCTAATGTCATACTAGCACTTGCAGGATCTAAAGCTAGCCGCGCTCTACATAGCTACCGCTCACTGACGGTCGTACGAATACAATTAACACAAACCACTTGCTAGTAGTATCCAGAATGGCACATAATCACACAATTGCTAGTATGACACTGAATATCTGATGGTTGTCGGTAATGTGAGGATCGACACAAATCACTGCCCTAGTCCACACGTGGCACACAGTTCCCAATGGTACTTTCGGAGGAGAGAAAAAATGGGACACACAGATTAGATGCACACACTTACGTTCGAAAAGGCGATCTGGACTAGTCCCCGCGCCTCCACACGAATATAAATCTCTGACACCGTATCCCGAAAAGTAAAGCTCACCGCGATTGGTCCACGAGGTGCGCCAATTATAGAGCACGTTACTTCTGTGGGCCGTCTCCCTTTTTGGGCGCAGTGATAGCTGAAGATTAGCTGAAAATACATAAGAAGCGCCGGTTGCTAAGCAACCGGCCCGAAAAAAGGGGGGGACCACCAGGCCACGGTGGGGGGATAAGGTACGTTCACCTGGTGCTTCGTAATCCGGGAGATACCGGGATCGGTTGATGTTAGGTTAGGTTTCCCCTCTCGCGGGCGTACGATGTAACGTGCAAAATCACCCATTTCCACCCCACTTACAGCGCCCAGAGAAACGAACGCTTACCGACCAAATGGTCGGAAAGGTGCCGACATGGTACAACCCCGAAAAGGGGTTGTAAAACCCATTCTACCCCGAAAAAAACATTTCACGTCATCCAACTTCAATCCGACCAATCTTCACGCCATCATCACGATTAGGGTCAGGCCAGCAGTATTTGCTGAAGACACCTGAAACGTCCCATCAATATCCCAAAATCCGACTCCATAAAGATCCTCAAAACTTTTCCTTTTTTGAGCGACCCAATGCCCGGACTGGATTCAAGGTGGCGAGTCCCTGACTTGAATATTGACCTCATTTTTTGAGGTCGGTCGTTCTCTTACGCGAAAACGTAATTACTGTACGCATTTCTCAATTGTTCCTCCTCAAAACCAACGGGCTTCTTCGGCTAATTCTCGGGCATTTGACGTCTTGGCAATGGCATACGGCAGTTTGTCATCGCGATTGATGAGAATTGTTTTACGAAAGGTGTTTTCGCAGCGATACCGGACTCGTCTCATCGTTACTTAATTTGATGACCTTTGCCAAAACGTTCGCCTGATTAACTTCTCGCCTTACAGTCAATCTCCTTAATTATTGCTCTATTTAGTAGTAGAAGTATACAGTATTAGTCCTATCGCAGTTATAAATAAACTGTAAAATGTTTTCATTAGAGATGGAATTGAATGGTTTAAATTTTTCACGCGATATAAAAAAAGATCTTGTATATACTTGCCAATGAAATGTTTTCATTAAATCAAAACCGTTCTGGGCTACTGCAAATACGTTGAAAACAATTACCCATCGTTACACTTCATTTACTCTCATTTTTTGAAGTTTTCCTACTCCATTTAACCTTCTGTTAATACCTAATTAATTAGAAGAATTTGCGTTATCGATGATCGTTAATTACGGATCCCGCAATTAATAATAGGTTCAATTCACCATTTCCGAGAAGTCCCGTTAACCTAGTTTGATTATGAACTACATACAAAACGTGCAAGTCTATTTTCGGAATGCGTTATTTTCAAACCGGGAGTGAATGTTGAGTGAGTGTGTGTGTATGTGTGTGCGTGCGTGTGTTGTGTGTACCGTTATTTTATCTTTTATTTTAACCAAAATGAATGACTCAAAATTTAACGGCGACGTTATTAATTTTATACCTGTGAGACTTTTGGCAATGGCGAGACGTCCGAGGATTAATCAATTTCGGGATGATTAATGCAAGTTGGAGGTATTGACTGAATTGAGTTAAGGTGACTAATTTAAAATTGTGTAGGTTATGTAGGTACAGATTTATAGACAAGAGGCCTTTTTCAATTTCTTGCAAATTTGACTAATTTTTCGCATATTTTGCATTGTGCCTATTTTGTAAGTTTAGAAGTACACCTTTTAACCCTATGAAAGCCTATTTATGTGACATTCCTACAATACTTAGGAAAATACGGTAAACTTGACAAAGTAAGGAATGTAATCACTACAATCAGTGATAAATGTGATAAGGTTATTGTGAATCGTTATTTCTAATGCGTTCATGGAATGACCGATTAATAACTATCATGATCTACGGAAGCTTCTTTATTTATTTTAAAACGTCCATTCTCTTTCATATTAATAACAATATTAACGATTTGTGAGAAGTGACATTATTGCCATTGCAGGTTAAATTAATTACAAACGAAACAAATTCTCTTCAAAATCCCCCAGTATTCGAAACTGTTTGTAGATGGAGATGGCGTTGCCTGCAATCCTTGTGCAAAATATTAAGTCTATAATTTTAATGAATATTAATACTTAAAGTACACGTCGGTGTTTAGAGTGAACTTTAATTTATTAACAGTAATTTTCAACAATAATTAATTTCTTGTTATATTAATAACAACCATAAGCATTAGCCTTTTCGTTATAGTTAATTTACGCTTATATACGGGGTTTTTAAAAAACAAGTGTCAAATACTTTGGCCGAAAATATGTCGTAATGAACATCTGTCCGAGAACGCTTGGCTTTTTAAAAACAGAACGTTAGACTTTTTGAAAAAAATATTCAATTTTTTTTATTGCCTTTAAAACGAAGTTCAACAGATGAGCTAAATTTAAGTCAATTACCACCTTTAATGTATTTACGTGAGTAGGATTAGAATCTTTCTCTATTTTAAAATAACTGTAATTTATAGGTTTTGTTGGATATAAAAATCCCTAACTTGTTGTAAGCACCTGTTTAGAAATTTAAAGAATTATAATTGTATATCACCAAAACCACTGATAAGAAGTACAAATTTGTACAATTTAGATTGGAACTGTACGCACAATTATTTAATCTAGTAATCAAACATAAGTAAAACCTTCAACATCGCTTACTTAATTTAAATAACACTTATTTTTAGCTACAATAAATATATTCATAATTTATAACTGATTTAAATTACAAAGTATGGATATTTATCCAGCAACCCCCGTCCACAGCCATCAGAGCCTTCCTCGGGTCTATTTTAACAGGAAGCTGGGTCTTCTCGTTCAACGTCAATTTGTACTTACTCAGAATCGTCGCCAGCCCAACTTTCATCTGAAGCAAGGCGAATCTAAAACCTGAAGGTATTTTGTTAATGAAATACAATTATCTCTCTTTACTAGACCTTACCGATGCATAACCTTGGACCCTCCCCGAAGGGCATGTAGGCCATGGGATGCCTCTTCGCCTTGTTCTCTTGAGAGAAACGCTCCGGGTCGAATTTTTCCGGGTCCGGGTAGTACTCCGGGTCTTTGTGGATCGACATCAATGATATGTGGACTTTCACTCCGGGTTCCATAGTGTAATCGGTCCCGGGTATTTTGAACGGCTTGTTGCAGACCCGGATCAGAGTTTTGGCGACCGGGTATTTACGTAGGGTCTCTGGAGAAATAGACAAAAGTAGAAATCTAAAGATGCCGAGAATTAGATGACTGCATGAACTTCATATAAATTGACTATATATGGCTTTTATTGACAACTACCTAAAACGAATGCTTTATAACCCGTATGCATTCCCGGTCCTTACTTACAGAGCTGTACCGTGGTACTTAACAAAAAGAACTTGCACAATAATTAGCCAAAACTCAAAAAGCTCACGAACGATTCACATTGGGCATTAAGCCCATGGATAAAAGAGGCATATCTGGATTTGACAATAGAGTAAACTAGAGAATGTAATCGAAAGAGCGACTGAAGTCAAATGGAAATGAGCAGGCCATATCGTGAGAAAAACTGACAATCGCTGGACAAAACGACTGTTAGAATGAAGACCGAGAGAAAGTCGAAGAAGTATGACAGGCCAAACACCAGATAGATTAACGACTTAAAAAAATTGCTAGGGTTTCTCTAAATGAGAGAATCGAACAACAGACAAAGAGCGAAAGAAAAGGAAAAGCTTACATCAAGCAGTGGATCGAAATAGGCAGATCGTGATCGAGACCGAGAATCGAAGCCTAACGCTCTAACTTACCATTCAACACCTTGTCAAGGTACTCCATCGACATTATACCCTCGTAGGTCAATTTTCCTTCTTTCTGAAGGACAGTATTGATCTCTTCCCTGAGCTTGTCCTGTATCTCTTGATTTTGAGCTATTTCGAGCAGTGAAAAGCTCAAAGTACTGGAAGATGTGGCGAAACCGGCCCCGAAGAACGTGTAACAATGAGCGGCCATCTCTTCGATCGTAATGTGCGGTTGCGCTTTCTTCTTCTGCGCAGCCTTCTCCAGCGACTCCCCATCGGACACTTCGCCCTGGTCCCTCAGCTGGATCAGCAACTGCAGGAAGTCCTTCCTCGTCACCTTGTTCGAGTCCCTGTAGTCGACCATTTTCTTGGTCAGGTTAACGAAGAAATCGATGACGTCCTGTTTGTGCTCGCTGAAGTTGACGAGGGTGAGGATCTGCCTGTTGAAGTAGACCCTGAAGCTCTTCCTCCAAGACATTTCGGTAAAGTCCTTGCCGTACTCCCTGAACTCTGAGTTCTTGGGATCGTTTATGGCGTTACACTCGATGCCGAAGGCGCATGATCCTATCACGTCCATCGTGTACCTGGACATCATCTCCAGCGCTTCGATCGGTACGTTCTTGTCCGAGTGGTTGTCCAGGACGTGCATCAGGCCATCGATGCTCTCAACCATCGTATGGAACATCATCTTCATTTTTCCTGGGAAATATTTTTAATTTGTTTTAGATTGTAAAGATACAACTGCAGCTACAGATGTTATTAGAAATTATACTCTAAACGAAAGGATAGGTCCAAACGGAAGTAATCTACGATTGTTAATGTGCAGGTACTTCAGATCAAAAACACCCTCCTCAAATCTTCTAATACAAACAAAAACCTCTAAAATACCAAACAAATACTTCATTTGACATTCGAAATAGAACTCATCCTTCAACGTTCCGAGAGTGGTAATGCCCATGCCCAAACATGACCAATTGACGAATTAATGCCGAATTGGAAACAAGATCAAGTTTCCTTCATAATTCAAATCTTACCAGATGTGAAAGTGGGTGACAGCTTCATCCTCATGTGCCTCCACTTCTCGTCCTCCAACTGGATGAGTCCGGCGCTCAACGGGTCGACTTTCTCATTGTAATAGCTGCCCCTGTTGATGAAATGGTCGAACTTCCTGATCAGGATCTCCTTGGCTATGTCCAGATCGATCGGGGTGTACACCGGGGACATCAAGGAGTACCTACCGATGTGTTTGTAGCCTCTCCTTTTCGCCTCGTTATACGAGACTTCGGGGATACCTTTCCTCTTCCAGTAGGAGTAGATCCACTTCTTGGCGAGGAATACAGAGAAGGCCACGAAGGCCACGAAGAGGCACACATCTGCCAAGCTCATGGTGTGTTTGTACTGTTTTGGTCCGTTTGGGATAAATCGTTTGTATTTATACTATCTGATAACGAGAGGCATGCGTTATCAGCGTCCGTCTCTGTTGAAATTTAAATGTTGTTTCTCTTTCTTCGGCTCGTAGCAGGCGTAGCTGCGCCTCGCTAACAAGGGGAATCGGGGCAAAGATTACTCTCTTTCGCAAACTTAAAATGAGTTGGAAACTGTTCAAAGTAAATTGAAACTTCAGGAAAATCGTCTAAGTATTAAACGGAACTATCCGAAAGATTCAGAGTAATTAAATATTTTAAAAGATTAGAAACACAAAATTATTTTATGTGTAAGGTAACAAAACATCAGTCACCAATACTTACATTTTAATTAAGTTTGTATACAATCGACATATTATTATATTAATTCAATTAAAATTGAATAAATATAGTTCCACAAATATACCGTTTTACTTCAACAATATTTCATAGACTTGTCATAAAACTTGACTTGACTTAAGTCTTGTCTTATGACTTGTCAAGTCATAAGACTTGACAAGACTTGACAATAATTCATCGACTTGTCATAAGTATCTTTTTGTGATATTAAATTTAAGTAGAAAGAGAAAACAAAATTACTGTTTTCTATCACATAGTACCTACTTACCACTTCTATGAATTTTGCTTTTGTTTATTAAATACAATAGGTTTCCTTGCGCAACTATGATTATTATCAGTGATTATCACCAAATCCAGTGATAACGAGTACAGCTTAGATTGGAATTATACGCACAATTATTGGATCAACTGATCAAACAAAAGTAAATCTTTCAACACCACTTACTTCGTTTAATTAACAAATATTTTTCGGTACAATAAATACATTCCTTTCGTGAGATCCACATTCTACTGATTTAAATTACAAGCTATGTATATTTATCCAGCATCCCCCGTCTACAGCCATCAGGGCCTTCCTCGGGTCTATTTTAACGGGAAGCTGGGTCTTCTCGTTCAACGTCAATTTGTATTTACTCAGAATAGTCGCCAGACCGACTTTCATCTGAAGCAAGGCGAATCTAAAACCTGAAGGTATTTTGTTAATGAAACTCAATTATCTCTCTTAACTTGACCCTTACCGATGCATAACCTCGGACCCTCCCCGAAGGGCATGTAGGCCATGGGATGTCTCTTCGCCTTGTTCTCTTGAGAGAAACGTTCCGGGTCGAATTTTTCCGGCTCCGGGTAGTACTCCGGGTCTTTGTGGATCGGCATCAATTGTATGTTGACTTTCACTCCAGGCTCCATAGTGTAATCGGTCCCGGGTACTTTGAACGGCTTGTTACAGACGCGTAGCAAACCTCTGGCCACAGGGTATTTACGTAGGGTCTCTGGTGAAGTATACAAAAATAAAAATGTTAATTTCAAAATGGAAAGAGTGAGTACAGGATGAGTTTAGGAATTTCAGATTTAGTACCAAGCACCGATGTTGGCGTTCCAGACGTAATGGCGTATGTAAACCTGAGTGTTATAGAAGAACATATAATCCAAATTATTCAAGGACTATATGCTCCTACCTCCGACTATTAGGACGATGTAGTGGATGCATTTCATGGGCAACTTCAAGAAATATTAAACAAAACATCGGCAAAGGATATACTCATTATAGGAGACTTCAAGGCTAAAGTAGGAGCCCGTAAAAATTAGCACCAACAAGCAGTTGGTCAATACGGATATGGACAAAGGAATGAACGAGGAGATACGTTAGTAAACATCATGGAAGCAAATTACCTATATACGATGAATATCTTCTTTAAAAACCGCAAAAATTGAAAGTGGACGTGGGAAGCCTATACTTCAAATGTAAAAACGAAATCGACTTTATAATCCCTCACAATCCGAAAACAGTACAAGATGTTACAACTATAGGTCTATTAGTCTCCTCTCGCAACTGTACAAACTGGTGAATCGTATATACTATTTACCAGCATCCTCACCAAGAGGCCAACGGGAAAGCTATACTAGCTACAAACCTCGACAGCAGACGGGTTTCAGGTCGTGATATAGCACGTTTGATCATCTACATTCAGTAAAGAGCTTAATGAAAATGTGCACCGAATACAAAATAGAAACATACTTGGATTTCATTGACTATCAGAACGCTTTCGACACCATAAAGACCTGGGCAGTTCTCAATTCCTTAAATGCATGTCGAATTTATAGCAACTACACCAAAGTGATCGAGATTACCTACGCCGAAGCAATGATACAGGTACTTCTTTGAAAGGAGACCGATAGTATAACAATAAAACGTGGAATACGCCAAAGGGGACACCATCTCGCTCAAACTATTTACATCTGTTCTCGAATGCCCTTTTTGGGGAACTAACTGGTCTGCAAAGGGCATAAATATAGACGTTGAATACCACTACCATCTCAAATTCGCAGATGGTATCATTTATAAGTACTAAGCCTCGAGAACTTCAGGTTGTGACTACGGAATTCAGTAATCATTCTAAGGTCAGTCTCGCAATGAATATTAATGAAACTAAAGTAATGACCAATGCACAAACAAACAGAAACATAGACAATAATTGGAAAAAGTGGAAATGGATCGGCCATATCGCGAGAAGAAATGACAATCGCTGGACAAAACAACTGTTAGAATGAAGACCGAGGGAAAGTCAAAGAAGTATTGACACACAAGACACCAAATGGAGAGACGACATAAAAAAGTCAGTAGGGCTTCTCTGGAGGAGAGAATCCAACAACAGACAAATATGGAAAGAGAAAGGGAAAGCCTACATCGAGCAGTGGATCGAAATAGGAATATCGTGATCGTAACCAAGAATCGAAGGCTGACGCTCTAACTTACCATTCACCACCTTGTCAAGGTATTCCATCGACATGATACCATCGTAGCTCAATTTTCCTTCTTTCTGAAGGACAGTATTGATCTCTTCCCTGAGCTTGTCTTGTATCTCTTGATTTTGAGCTATTTCGAGCAGTGAAAAACTCAAAGTACTGGAAGATGTGGCGAAACCGGCCCCGAAGAACGTGTAACAGTGAGCGGCCATCTCTTGGATCGTCATGTGCGGTTGCGCTTTCTTCTTCTGCGCAGCCTTCTCCAGCGACTCCCCATCGGACACCTCGCCCTGGTCCCTCAGCTGGATCAGCAACTGCAGAAAGTCTTTCCTCGTCATCTTGTTTGAGTCCCTGTAGTCGACCATTTTCTTGGTCAAGTTGACGAAGAAATCGATGACGTCCTGTTTGTGCTCGCTGAAGTTGACGAGGGTGAGGAGCTGCCTGTTGAAGTAGACCCTGAACTTCTTCCTCCAAGACATGTCGGTGAAGTCCTTGCCGTACTCCCTGAACTCTGAGTTCTTGGGATCGTTGATGGCGTTGCACTCGATGCCAAAAGCGCATGATCCAATCACGTCCATCGTGTACCTAGACATCATCTCCAGCGCTTCGATCGGTACGTTCTTGTCTGAGTGGTTGTCCAGGACGTGCATCAGGCCGTCGATGCTCTCGACCATCGTATGGAACATCATCTTCATTTTGCCTTGGAAATAGTTTTAATTAGTTTGAAATCGTAAAGATACAACTACAGCTACAGATGTTATTAGAAATAATACTCGAAAAGTAAAATATGTCCAATCGGAAGTGATCTACGAATTTAAATGTGCAGGTATTTCAGATCAAAAAAGCCTCTCCTCAAATCTCCTAATTCAAAAAGAGCTTCTAAATTACCAAAAAAGAACTTCATTTAATATTCAAATAGAACTCACCCTTCAACGATCAAGAGTGGTAATGCCAATGCCCAAACATGACCAATTTTCGAATTAATACCGAATTCGAAACATGATCAAGTTTGCTTTATAATTCAATTCTTACCAGAAGTGAAAGTGGGTGACAGCTTCATCCTCATGTGTCTCCACTTCTCGTCCTCCAGCTGGAAGAGTCCGGCGCTCAATGGGTCGACTTTTTCATTGTAATAGCTGCCTCTGTTGATGAAATGGTCGAACTTCCTGATCAGGATCTCCTTGGTAATGTCCAGGTCGATCGGAGTGTACACCGGCGACATCAAGGCGTAGTTACCGATGTGTTTGTAACCTCTCCTCTTCGCCTCGTTATACGATACTTCAGGGATACCTTTCCTCTTCCAGTAGGAGTAGATCCATTTCTTGGCGAGGAATACAGAGAAGGCCACGAAGGCCACGAAGAGGCACACATCTGTCAAGCTCATGGTGTGTTTGTACTGTTTTGGTCCGTTTGGGATAAGTCGTTTGTATTTATACTATCTGATAACGAGAGGCGTGTGTTATCAGCGTCCGTCTCTGTTGAAATTTAAATGCTGTTTCTCTTTCTTCGGCTCGTAGCAGGGGGAATCGGGGCAGAGGTTATTCGCTTTCGCAAACTTGAAATGAATTGGAAGATGTTAAAAGGAACTTGAAACTTTGAAAGTACAACATAATTGGTAAAACGTTTATAAAATTAGAAAAAATTAACGACAAATAACCTATTTCCAACTAATCGAAAATTTGAAATAAAACGTACATAGAATTAAGGGAAGATTTGATTAACAAATTTTAAAAAAATCAGACGTGTTAGGCAAAAGTAAAGAGTTGACGTATAAGGTAGAGTATCAATGGTTCTACATATAGATTATTAAGATATAAGATAAGATTAAGATGTATAAATTAATTACCATTTTCACCATTTGTAAACATCACAATTCTAGGTTCTTAAGAAATGAGATCAAACCAGACTCCGTATTATTTGTTTGTAATTAATCATTCGTAAATAATTTGTAACATAAGCATATAAGAAAGCGATCTTTCAAACCAAAAATGATATTTTGCCGATGATAATTAGTGAAAATCATAACATGTAGTATTCAAACTAAAATGGTTTTTTGTAATTAGTTACTGGTGCCTAAAATTTGATGTATAATTACAATTAGTTTAAACCATTCTGTAAATGAACATAAAGCGTAATTTCCTATAATGACCTTATTAAAACAATGTATAAAAAGAGCTGATGTTCCGGATGTTTCCACTATCGATTTTATTGACGTAAAATTTATCTTACCCGATCCCAAGGTAACAAAACGGCAGTCACCAATACTTACGTTATAATTAAGTTTGTATACAATCGACATTTAGTTATAATTGAATAAATATTGTTTCACAAATATAATGTTTTACTTCAACTATTCATAAAATTATACGAAACAAATGTAAGAGAATTTTTGAAAATGGAATTTGTAGCTCAGCCGGGATTTGAACCCGGGTCTCCCAATTTCGCGTCAGATATTCTACCAATTAAACAACTGAGTTTAGTTTACAGTTAAACTCAGTTGTTTAGTTGGTAGAATACCTGAGGCGAAATTGGGAGACACGGGTTCAAATCCCGGCTAAGCTACAAATTCCATTTTCAAAAATTCTCTTACATTTGTTGGGTATACACCTTTACTATGAATTAATTTCGAGAATATATTCCATCTATTCATAAACTTGTTTCACTGTGAACATTGTTTACAGTTGGTACAACGAAACTATTGTATGCACAACATGTGGAACGAGCTGAGATCCCTGCGCATCTATTTAAACATAATCATACCACTTCTGCATTACCACAACGGATACTTCCACAATATGGCCAAAGATGCCCCTACTTGAGAAATGAAGTATCTTTTTGGGATATTTAATTCAAGTAGAAAGAGAAAACAAAATTACTGTTTTATACCTCATAGAACTTACCTCTTCTATGAATTTTTCTTTTGTTTATTAAATACAATAGGTTCCCTTGCGCAACTATGATTATCATCAGTGGTTATCACCAAATCCACTGATAACGAGTACAAACTTGTACAGTTTAAATTGGGATTGCATGCACAATTATTGGACCAACTGATCAAACAAAAGTAAAACTTTCAACGCAACTTACTTCGTTTAATTACCACTTATTTTTCGGTACAATAAATACATTCCTTTCGTGAGATCCACATTTTACTGATTTAGCTTACAAACTATGAATATTTATCCAGCAGCCCCCGTCCACAGCCATCAGAGCCTTCCTCGGGTCTATTTTAACGGGAAGCTGAGTCTTCTCGTTCAACGTCAATTTGTACTTACTCAGAATCGTCGCCAGTCCCACTTTCATCTGAAGCAAAGCGAATCTGAAACCTGAAGATATTTTGTTAATTATGTTCAATTATCTCTCTTAACTGGACCCTTACCGATGCATAACCTAGGACCCTCCCCGAAGGGCAAGTAGGACATGGGAGGCCTCTTTGCCTTATTCTCTTGGGAGAAACGCTCCGGGTCGAATTTTTCCGGGTCCGGGTAGTACTCCGGGTCTTTGTGGATCGGCATCAATTGTATGTTGACCTTCACTCCAGGCTCCATAGTGTAATCGGTCCCGGGTACTTTGAAAGGCTTGTTGCAAACGCGGAGCAGACTGTGGGCCACCGGGTACTTACGTAAGGTCTCTGGAGGAGTGAGCAAAAATACAAATGTAATATTCAAAAGGAAAGATCGGAGTACAGGTTGAATGTGGGAATTTCAGATTTAGTACCAAGAATCGATGTTACTATTTCAGACATAATAGCGTATGTAAATCTCAGTGTTGCAGAAGAACATACAATCCAAATTATCCAAGTATATGCTCCTATCTCCGACCATTAGGACGGCGTAAGGGAAGCATTTAATGGCAACTTCAAGAAATATCAAACGAAACATCGGCAAAGGATATACTTATTATAGGAAACTTCAGCACAAAAAAAGGAGTCCTAAAGATTAACACTAACAAGCAGTTGGTTAATATGATACGGATAAAAATTAAGTTGAAAACAAGTAAAAAGGCCACCACATGCCTCAAGAAAAACAAATCCTCAAAACATCACCAACAATAGAGAAAAATACCAGACCAGAATTGAAGAGGGGATTCTAAATAAAAAACCAAAGAATACCAAGCTAACAACAGCTGCAAGAAAAGAGCAAGATGATAAAAAACGTCGGCTCTTAGGAAATATCGAAAATCACAGATGACGAAATTATTACGTCAAGCAAGTCCATGAAGAACAAGAAAGCCGCAGGACCTGACAGGATAATCTCAGAGAGTCTCAAAGTATGGGGAACTAAACTGACTAGCTATATTGCCATATAGCCAACTTTTCGATAAATATTTGTAATAAAACCGAATTCCGGAGGCAT
The DNA here is from genome assembly GCA_946251905.1 of Cryptocephalus moraei. Taxonomy (NCBI): domain Eukaryota; kingdom Metazoa; phylum Arthropoda; class Insecta; order Coleoptera; family Chrysomelidae; genus Cryptocephalus; species Cryptocephalus moraei. The sequence goes on from OX276454.1 coordinate 17,431,726, forward strand.
GGCTAGAAGCCGAATGTATGCTTATCCACAAGAAGGGATACACAAAGAAACTGGACAACTATATGTCCCTCTCAAATATTGAAACACACGTTTGGAGTCAGCAGAGGGTATTTATTGAACTCTTATTTGTCGAAGTTTCGTCCCAGGATTGGGAACATTATCAAGACACTATTGAACAAAACACAAAGTTACAAAAGAACAATCCAAATTAAAAGTAAAATTACAGACAGGTATTTATAAACAGACAGGTATTTACATACCTGTCCGTAATTTTAATTTTAATCTGGATTGTTCTTTTGCAACTTTGTGTTCTGTTCAATAGTGTCTTGATAATGGTTCCAATCCTGGGAGGAAACATCGACAAATAAGAGTTCAATAAATACCTCCAGCTAACTCCAAATGTGTGTTTCAATATTGGAGAGGGGCTACACGAGAAAAATCCTTCTGGTTTGTCTACTTCCCCGAGAACTAACCTGCTATAGGTCTATTAGTCTCCTCTCGCAACTGTCGACATAAATAGTCTATTGGAAAAGCTAGACTAGCTAAAAACCTCGACAGCAGACGGGCTTCAGGTATGATATAGCACGTTAGATCGTATATATTCAGTAAAGAGCTTAATGGTAAAGTGCAACGAATACAATATAGAACCATACTTGGCTTTCATTGACTATCAGAACGCTTTCGACACCATAAAGACCTGGGCAGTCCTCAACTCCTTAAATGCATGTCGAATTTATGGTAAATACCCCAAACTCATCGAGATTATCTACGCCGAAGCAACGATGCAGGTACTCCTTTAGAAACAGAATCAGAAACAATTACAACTAATAACATATGACTGATGAAATAATAAGGAGAATCTCAATGAGCTAGGCAGCTTTCGGAAATCTCAAACACGGATTTATATCGAACTTAACCAACTGCCTAAAACGAAAGCTTCATGGCCAGTGTGTACTCCCGGTCCTCACTTACGGAGCTGAAACGTGGTGCTTACCAAAAAGACTTGCACAAAAATTAGCCAAAATTCAAAAAGCTCACGAACGAATCATATTGGGCATTCAGCTTATGGACCAAAGAGGCATGTCTGGATTAAATAACAGGCCAAACTAGCGGATGTGATCGAAAGAGCGCCTGAACTGAAGTGGAAATGGGCCAGCCATATCGCGAGAATAACTGGCAATCATTGGACTAAACCACTGTTAAAATGAAGACCGAGAGAAAGTCAAAAAAGTATTGGCAGACCAAACACCAGTCGTACGAGATGGAGAGACGAGATCAAAAAGTCATAGGGCTTCTCTGGGTGAGAAAATAGAACAACAGACAAAGATGGAAAAAGAAAGAGAAAGCCTACATCCAGCAGTGGATCGAAATGGGCAAATCGTGATCGTGACCGAGAAACGCAAGCTGACGCTCTAACTTACCATTCAACACCCTGTCAAGGTATTCCATCGACATAATACCCTCGTAGGTCAATTTTCCTTCTTTCTGAAGGACAGTATTGATCTCTTCCCTGAGCTTGTCCTGTATCTCTTGATTTTGCGCTATTTCGAGCAGTGAGAAGCTCAAAGTACTGGAAGATGTGGAGAAACCGGCCCCAAAGAACGTGAAACACTGAGCGGCCATCTCTTGGATCGTCATGTGCGGTTGCGCTCTCTTCTTCTGCGCAGCCATTTCCAGCGACTCCCCATCGGACACTTCGCCCAGGTCCCTCAGCTGGATCAGCAGCTGCAGAAAGTCCTTCCTCGTCACCTTGTTCGAGTCCCTGTAGTCGATCATCCCCTTAGTCAGGTTGACGAAGAAATCGATTACGTCCTGTTTGTGCTCGCAGAAGTTGACGAGGGTGAGTAGCCGCTTGTTGAAGAAGACCCTGACCAACGTTCTCCAAGACATGTCGGTGATAGCTTCGCCGTACTTCCTGAACTCTGAGTTCTTGGGATCGTTGATGGCGTTGCACTCGATGCCGAAGGCGCATGATCCTATCACGTCCATCGTGTACCTGGACATCATCTCCAGCGCTTCGATCGGTACGGTCTTATCCGAGTGGTTGTCCAGGACCTGCATCAGGCTGTCGATGCTCTCGACCATCATATGGAACATCATCTTCATTTTGCCTGGGAAATAGTTTTAATTTATTTGAAATCGTTAAGATACAATTGCAGCTACAGATGGTATTAGAAATAATATACGAAACGAAAGGATGTGTTCAAGTAGAAGTGACCTACGAATATTAATATTGTAACGTTTATTTTATAATTTATTTACATTAATTGAACACTAATTTATTTAACACACTTAACTACTTTTACACTAGACTAGACACTACATAATTTATTTATACTGCTCCGCATTCGGATCGTATGTCGCGTTCACTTCTGCTTCTCTACTTCTAACTAACTCCCTCGATCACAAACCCCCTTATATATACATCCCCAACCCTGATCGAGAACATTCTAGTACATTCTAGAAGCCTACGCAGCAAATGTTCATGCACCTGTCCTACGCGTCGTAGTTATTCTTTTGAAGGAGTAAACATGTGTCGCTTTGTTTACTTCTCGCATTACACTGCCCCCGCCTTAGAGACGTTTCGTCTCGGAACGTATCCCTGGTAGGCCCATGCAGGAACCTGCAGTTAGCCCCCCGCTTACAGCGAGACGTGGCGTCAAAATAACAGGGGACCGTCTTCCCGAGTCGACATGGTGCAGGCCCAAAACAGCAGACTAAAACTTCCACTCCGGTATTCTTCAACACTACTTCCAGCATGTTCCGGACAACCCTCCAGTCCAGCTGATCTCGTCCAGCACCTAACTTGGGGACAGCTAGCTTCCTGATGTCGAGCTCCAGCAGTCGGTCTCGTAGCCTATGCAAGGTTCGCCATACATCGTGATAACATGGTTTAAGGGACCCGATCTCCTTCGTAACCAGATAAAAGATGTGTCTTACGTTGTCACGTAGTTCCAGAACCTTGCCAATTTCCGGGAGTTGCTCTCTGAGTTGTTCCGAGCGCCCGTACTTCTTCTTGAAAACCGTGGCGATACCTCGTGACATTACCAGGTCGGCGGACACACAATGGGCCAACGAGTATTCTTCAGGTACGCTGAACAAATCCTGTTGTTTTTCACAGGTTACCCCATACCGTGCTTTTCCGGTACCCCCGTAGGCGCTCATAAATTCTTCGAAGGAAAATTCGTTCTCCTGCGCCAATGTGTTTCTTACTCGGGGAACCTCCGCCTCATCGTGCGACCCCTCATAGGGTGCCATCCGATTAAACTGCACCACTCTCGGCTTGCCGTTTGGTAGTTTGCTTACCCGGTAGACCACGTCATTGATTCGTTTCTTCACAACATAGGGACCTTCCCAATTGGTCTGTAACTTAGGGGACAAACCACGTTTCTTCTGTGGGTTGTACAGCCAAACTCGGTCTCCCATTTGGTAGCCACCCTCTTTAGCGTTGATGTCGTAACGCTCTTTGATGCGATCACTGGCGATATTTAGTTGGTACCGGACTTGATCGTGAATTTCGTTCATCCTTTGCCGCATCCGGGAAACGTAATCTTCCCCCGAAACGTCCTCGTCCGGTCTAGCGCCAAAGATTAGATCACAGGGTAGTTTAAGTTCTCGCCCGAACAGGACTTTGGCTGGAGTTTGTCCTGTCGACTCATGAACGGCCGAGCGGTAGGCCATCAGGAAGAACGGCACGTGTTCGTCCCAGTCTCTTTGATGTGACGAGACCATTTTCGCTAGATAGCGGTTGAGGGTGCGATTCATTCGTTCTACCATGCCGTCAGACTGAGGGTGAAGGGCCGTGGTTCTTGTTTTTCGTACCCCAAACTTCTCACAGATCCTCCGGAATAGGCCACTCTCAAAGTTTCTTCCTTGATCCGAGTGTAATTCCATGGGTACTCCAAACCGGCAGATCGTCTCCTTCACTAGCACATCGGCCACTGTCTCTGCCTCCTGATTAGGGAGAGCGTACGCTTCTACCCACTTCGTAAAGTAGTCCATCACGACCAAGATGTATTTATTCCCCTTTTCGGTCTCAGGGAAGGGTCCTGCTATATCAATAGCGATCCTTTCGAAGGGGCTTCCGACGTTATATTGTTTCATGGGAGCTTTCGGTCGTCTTTGTGGCCCATTACTTGCAAAGCATGTAGTACATTTCTTGCACCAGTTCTTCACGTCGTCTGAACAATTGATCCAGTAGAAGCGCTCCCGTACCTTCTGCAGCGTTTTCTTGATCCCTAAATGTCCACCAGACGATCCGTCGTGAAGGTGCCGCAAGACCTCCGGGATTTTACTGGAGGGAATTACCAACTGCCGTCTTTCCTCCGTCCCGTCTTGGCTCTCCAGTACGCGTTTTAGTAGCCCATCCTCAACCACTAGCGAGTCCCACTGTGCCCAATAGCTCTTAAGTTTTGGCGAGCCAGGTGATACCTTTTGCCACTCAGGACGCTCTCCTCCCTCTTTCCAAACCAGGATTTCTTTGAGAACCGGGTCTTTTCCTTGCTCTTGTCGTAACGAGGATGGTGTCCATTCCTCGGCGACCACGGTCGTTCGATAGACTTTCTCGGACTTTTCCTCAGCTTTATGACAATGAGGACACTCATCAGGGCATGGTCTTCTCGAGAGTGCGTCTGCGTTTCCATGACTCTGTCCTGGCCGATGTTCTATGACAAAGTCATACTCCTGGAGCCTCTCGATCCAGCGAGCGATCTGTCCTTCGGGATTCTTAAACTGGAGGAGCCATTTAAGAGCAGCATGATCGGTCCGGATCAAAAACCTCCTTCCACACAAATATTTATGGAAGTGCTCGATGGACTTGACGATGGCCAATAATTCACGCCGGGTGACGCAGTAATTCTTTTCTGGTTTGGAGAGTACCTTGCTGAAGTATCCAAGGACACGTTCTTGTCCCTCCTGGCGCTGCGACAGAACACTTCCAATTCCCACATTGCTCGCGTCGGTGTCCAGGATGAACTGTCCTTCTGGCAGAGGAAAACTCAGCACTGGGGCACTGGTCAACTTCCTCTTCAGCTCGTCGAAGGCAGACTGGCATTCCTCATCCCAACAGAAGTTTCGTCCTTCTTCCGTGAGCCTTGTCAACGGCTTAGCGACGTCGGAGAACATCCGGACATATCGTCGGTAGTACGTGCAGAGGCCCAGAAAACTCCTCAACTGGTGTTTATCTACCGGTATTGGCCACTCCTTCACCGTACTTGTCTTATCCGGATCAACGGCGACGCCCTCTCTGCTCACTACGTGCCCTAAGTATGAGACCTTCCTTCTGAAGAGCTGACATTTCTTAGGGTTCAGTTTCAGTCCCGCACCCTGCAGTCTCTGGAAGACGTCCTCTAAGTTTCTCAGATGTCCTTCGAAGGTCTTGCCCATCACGATGACATCGTCCAAATAGACTAGGCACGTTTTCCACGTCAGACCCATTAGCACGCTCTCCATCAGCCTCTCAAACGTCGCTGGGGCATTACAAAGTCCAAATGGCATGACTGTAAAATGCCACAGGCCGTTACCGAAGGTAAATGCCGTCTTTTCCTTATCGGCAGGGTCCATTTCGACTTGCCAATAGCCGCTTTTTAAATCCAAGGTCGAAAATATCGTGGATCCAGCAAGGGTATCGAGTGTGTCGTCGATACGTGGTAGCGGGTAGCTGTCCTTTTTGGTGACACTGTTCACCTGCCGGTAGTCTACACAGAATCGAGTAGTCCCATCCTTTTTCTTCACCAGTACTACCGGCGAGGCCCATGGACTGCTTGACGGCTCGATGACCCCGTCCCGCTCTAGGTCCTTGATAATTTTCTCGGCTTCCTCCCGTTTGGCCAAAGGTAGTCGTCTTGCTGTTTGTCGAATCGGTCGTGTCTCGCCCGTGTCAATTTTATGTGTCACGACCTTGGTCTTTCCCAGCTTTCCATTCTCGGTGGTAAATATGTCCTGGTACTTATTTATTAATTCGTGGGCCTTTTGTTTCTGTGTGGGCGAGAGAAACGCACTGGTCTGGGAAAGAATTTGTTTCAAGTCCTGCGGAGTGTGTTTGGACCTTTCTTCCTCACTAACGCCCCTTACGATGGCTGATGCGGCTATACATGTGCCCAGCTTCGTACCCTTCTTGATGGTGACCGGGTACTGATTGATGTTAAGTAGCCGCACAGGCACTTCCCTTGAGAGAGTAACGAGCGCCTTTCCTACCAGTACCCCCCGAGCCAGTCGATTGTCATCGTTTTCTGGTTCGATCACGGCTGGAATTCCCTCTTCCACAACACCCCTCAGACAGGTAGAGGTGATCGTTTCGCTTCGTTCCGGGAGAATCACATCTTCTGCCATTATTACGTCTAACACAAAGTTGTCACGATTGTGTAGCAGTAATTCTTCTTGACCGATCCTCAACACTCGGTGTCCGAAATCCAACTGGAATCCATGATTCCTCATGACGTCCATCCCCAGTATGACGTCTTCCTCAATTTCGGCTATGAGAACAGGATGGTCAAACTTTACTCGTCCCAACGTCATGCTAACCGTCGCTTCACCGTGTATTACTGCCTTCTCCCCAGTGGCAGTTCTCAATTGCCACCTACTTGGCCTAATCTTCCTACGGTCCCTCACAACTTCCGAGCGTACGATCGTCTTCGTAGCTCCCGTGTCCACAAGCATGGCGTGGGATCTCCCGTCGATAGTGCCATCGACGTACGCGCTCCCCAATTGGTGGGAAAACGAGGCTATACTGGCCCGGGGGTTTCCACTGCTACGGGTCGACGTTCCCCCTTTCTTGTCGACCCGCATTAGTTTTCCTGGGCCTTCGCCGGCGCCGCTGTTCTAGGCCGCTTGCAAGAACTCTTCACATGGCCCACTTCGCCACAGTTCCAACAGCGAACTACCTTCTTCTTCGCCGACAGCACCTCCATGATCTGCTGTAGGACCCTTTCCACGAGCTTTTCAGTGTCTACTTCCTCTGTAACCGCTCGAACACGGCCGTGACCGCGGGAGGCTTCCATGGCTGCATCATGCTCCAGTGCGATGGCGAGCGCGTCCATTAATGTTTTCGGTCGAGCTAGTCTCAGGGCCCTCTGCAGTTCCTGGTCCCGCAGCCCGCTCACGAACGTCTGCACTGCGAGGCACTCCATCATCTGTTCCGGTGCCGTGGGATACGCCAACCTCACTAGTCTGGCTACGTCCGCTTCGAACTCCTGCAGGGTCTCGTTCGATTTCTGACGGCGATTGGACATCTGGGATTGATGGACTTGCTCCAGATGTGTTTGGCCGAACCGCATATCCAGTCGCCTTAGCAGCTCCTTGTAATTCCCGGCTTCCTCGGTGGATAGCGTCTGAAGAACTTCCAACGCCTCTCCACGCAAGGCTACCGTTAGGGAAACAGCTTTTTCGTGAGGGGACCAAGCATTAGCCTCCGCTGCTGCCTCAAACTGCTTCTTGTAGCTGGCCCACGGAATTTTTCCGTCGAACGTTGGGGGCGTCACTCGATTGGTGCATATCGAGTTCTGTTGAACGACCGCCTTTATTTCTTCCTTCGTCTCGCCGCTACTGACTCGCCTTAGTCGTTCTTCCAACTGCTTCGTCTTCGGTTTAATTTCGTCTTCTTTTCCCTCGCCGCTACTGACTTGTTCTAGTCGTTCTTCCAACTGCTTGATCTTCTCTTCAATCTCCTTACGCTGAGCTTCCATCTGGTCGGTTATCTCTTCCCTCTGGGCGGCGATTTGAGCAGAAATATCTTCCCTCTGGGCGGCGATTTCTTCCCTCTGGGCAGCAATTTGAGCAGTGATGTCTTCCCTCTGGGCAGCGATTTGAGCAGTGATGTCTTCCCTCTGAGCGACGATTTGAGCAGTGATGTCTTCCCTCTGATCGGCGATTTCTTCCCTCTGGGCAGCGATTTCTTCCCTCTGGGCGGCGATTTGAGCAGTGATGTCTTCCCTCTGGGCGGCGATTTGAGCAGTGATGTCTTCCCTCTGGGCGGCAATTTCTTCCCTCTGGGCAGCGATTTGCTTCGTGATGTCATCGTCTTCGAACTCGAAAACTTCCGGGTCCTGGCCATTTTCTTTCAAAAATGCTGAGAGTCGGTCCTGGAGTTCGGTCTTCCTCCCTCCTGTTTCCAATTCCCGTTCCTCGAGTTCTTTTTTTAACTCGGCCACTTTTAGTTCGCGTAACTTCTTCATGATCCGCTCTTCTGACACCAATGTAACGTTTATTTTATAATTTATTTACATTAATTGAACACTAATTTATTTAACACACTTAACTACTTTTACACTAGACTAGACACTACATAATTTATTTATACTGCTCCGCATTCGGATCGTATGTCGCGTTCACTTCTGCTTCTCTACTTCTAACTAACTCCCTCGATCACAAACCCCCTTATATATACATCCCCAACCCTGATCGAGAACATTCTAGTACATTCTAGAAGCCTACGCAGCAAATGTTCATGCACCTGTCCTACGCGTCGTAGTTATTCTTTTGAAGGAGTAAACATGTGTCGCTTTGTTTACTTCTCGCATTACAATATGCAGGTACTTCAGATCCAATAAACGTTTCCACATATCTTCCAATATAAAAAGAGACTCGAAAATACTAAATGACAACTTTATCTGATATTGCAAATAGAGCTCACCCTTCAACCATCAAAGAGTGGTAACGCTCATTTCCAACCGTGACCAATTAATACAAAATTCTAAAAATCCTCAAACATACATTTCGGTGTGTGGTCAAGTTTTCATTATATTTCAATGCTTACCAGATGTGAAAGTGGGCGACAGCTTCATCCTCATGTGCCTCCACTTCTCGTCTTCCAGTTCGATGAGTCCGCCGCTTAATGGGTCGACTTTCTCATTGAAATAGCCGCCTCTGTTGATGAAATGGTCGAACTTCTTGATCAGGATCTCCTTGACTATGTCCAGATCGATCGGGGTGTACACCGGCGACGCCAAGATGTAGTAACCGATGTGTTTATAACCTCTCGACTTCGCCTCGGTATATGACATTTCAGGGATACCTTTCCTCTTCCAGTAGGAGTAGATCCATTTCTTGGCGAGGAATGCAGAGAAGGCAACGAATGCCACGAAGAGGCACACATCTGTCAAGCTCATGGTGTGTTTGTACTATTTTGGCCTGTTTGGAATAAATATGTTTATACTGTGTTGGTAATGTAATGCATAATGTTTCTATTTATACTTATATCTGTATCTTATAACGTGAGGGGTGTGTTATCAGCGTCCGTCTCTGTTAAAATTTGAATATTGTTTCTCTTTCTTCAACTTGCTAATAGGGGGAATCGGGGCAGAGGTTACTCGCTTTCGTAAACTAAGCCCTAAGCATTGAAAGTAAGTTCGTAGCTATCCAAAAGAGAGACGAGTTATTAAATAGGTATATAAATATTTTAAAATATTAGAAACAAAAAACACCTTATTATTGGATGTACAAATTTTATATCAAACGGATATTTTCGTTTAACTTTTATCATCAAACGGTTGAAATTATATATTTAATTATACTTAATATTATATATTTAATAAAGTTGTATAGTTTAATATGTACGTCCAAGAAATATTTTTCACTAGCAACACTTTTAAACTAAATTGAAGTGAATTAAATTTCTTAAATATATTCAATTTTCCTCGTAGTACTGTGATATCAATTAGCAAGACAATTTGTGGTTCTAAAGGTATTTTTTCGCTTTGGTATGTTTATTTCGTGAAGGCAGTGCCAAATATTACTGCCCAAACCAAATGGAACAATTAAATGTACTACTTGATGGGATGTTGACAATTTATTGATGTTGTAAGAACATTTACTGTCATTTTATTTGGCAGAACACACGATTGCCGTAAATCTTTTCTTTACAATATCTAAATGTAAATTAGTTGTGTAATATTTATATAGTAATTATATTTTGTAGATGTTCTTTTAATGGAAATGTTGTAAATATTTAATGAAAGAAAATTAGGCGAATTCATTTAATTTTTCTACACGAAATCATAAGGTGTAAAATCCACTCAAATCCAAATTTTCCTACAGTTGATTTCACTCGAATTTCGATTTAATCTCTTCTCTTTTTCTATCCGTTATCTTAACTTATCTCGAACTTATAGTGCGTTCGTCTCCTTTTAGATAAAGATCGTAAATTCGCGATATTATCTTTCTTTATTTGGGAAATATTAATAAACCTTATCTTTTATGTATAATTATTATGAACCTCTCTTTCTTTCTCTAGATAGAAGAGTCAAAATGAGAAACTGATAAGATATTGCATGAGTTTAAATCTGTTTTCTATTTAATTTAATCAAAACACGGGAAATGGTTTTGAGAGAGATAAAAATTGTAAATTTAAATAGTTTTATATATTTTACACTAAATAGGTATTTGAGAGATAAAATGTGAGAGAGATAAAAATTGTAAATTTAAATAGTTTTATGTATTTTATACTAAATTGGTATAGAAAAGAATAACAAATCGATGTTTGGACCTTTGAGTAATTACTCTAATTAATTAGTTACCTCGATTACATTGAAAATCCGACGATTGTTCAATGTTGGAACTTTAAATTTCAAAAGTAATCCCTTTCTCGTTTCAGTCCAATACCTTCCTCAATATTCTGTCAGTTGCGAGAATTTTAAACAACGTAATCTAAAAGGAATACTAAATACTCCAATTAATTTACTAAAATCCTGAGATTTCTATATACTTATTTGTATCTGTTAGCTCCGTAAGCAAAAACTATTTCTTGAATTATTGTTTTTATCTATTTTAACAATTTATAAATGTTATTAAACCTTACAATTCTTCCGGTGGATTTCAAGAAAATTTCGATAAAACGAAAAACGACAAGAATAAAGTGCTTTTCACAAACGATTTAGACAAAAATGTTAATTTTACAGTGGATTATGAGAAAATAACCAAAAACCAAACAATGGGAAGAGTAGAGAAGATTTAGCCAAAAATGTTATTAAACTTTAATACATTTTCAACAGTTTAATATAGTATAATAGAAATTTAAAAAAAATCTTGGGAGAAATGTTTAGACAATTTTCAAAGAAACCGAAAAATGACAAGAGTAAACTACCCCTTTATTCCGGCCTGTTTTAATGAAAACCTTCTTAGGAGGTCCTGATGGAGAACAGAGTCTAAATTCAAAGTTTCGGAGAAAAATTAATATTTTCATAGAAACACCTCCCACAGGCACACATACATACACATAGGCATTCCTTCGAAAACATGCTTTTTGATACTTTTGAACACTTTTAAAAACGTCTAGAAATGTAAATAACTTAAATTCGAAAAAGACCTGATTACAATATTTCTGGTATATGAGTGCCTCATATGAGAAAGTAAAAAGAGACTAATTATATAATGGATATATATATATAACAGTTTGAGTTCTATAGAAAAATTGGAAAATTTTATTGCCAGTCTAGGGAAATTAGAAAATTGACAAGACTGATCAATCTTCATATACGTTTTGTTAGCCTAAATATATACTTATAATCTTGAACCTAATGCAGATATATTGCTTAAGCATTTTTGCTTGTTAGCAGCAACAAGGAGGCCTCGTAGAATTCCCAAAAACACTTGTAATCTCCTTTTAACCTATGCTAATTGGAAAATTCGATTATAACAATAGAAATTCCTTTATACGTTTAAAAGTTGTTATCAAGATAACTTAAAACAATTTTCCAAACATTAAATTTAGACACACTCTGAATAGAGACATAAGGATTCCTGAGTTACCCATCTGAATCTATCAAAGTGTCAAGAGCAATTTTTCTGGATGAGATTGGATCTCTGAATTTCTCTTAAATTTCGTTGCTTTCTCTCAAAAGCAATTTCAATATCCTTATCGGAAGTGAAATTAAAAGTCAGTTTTTCTCATTTCTTGTAGAAGAAAATGAGGAGAAAGAGGAAGAGAACGGTCGATCGGATTAAACTGAAGGGTTCTAAGATGTTCGTGGTTAATTTTTTCCAGAGTTGAGACTTGCACTGCAGATAGTAGGTAATTACTACTATCTTGTTTTTATATTTAAATTTGCTTTGATACGCAGCTCCATCTTTTTCTAAAACGGTGCGACGCGAGATAAACAATCGAGATTTTTCTATCTTTCTCGTTAGATAACACCTGCGCTATCTCTTTTTAAACAATAGACTAATTAATTGTGTCAACAGGATTACTCGGTGGGGGCGACCGGAGCAAAATTCATCCTCTCATTCGTCCCCAACATTTCCTATCTTTCCTGTATACCGACTCCTTATACACTTAAACAGAAAATCGTTTGGCCACTTTGCCAAAATCACTACAATCCTCAATTCATATTACGAGCCAGTTTAACGGTTTACGGGCGCAATGAAAATTAATCGTGTCATAACCGTTCAGGGCACTCAATAATCCTCTCTATTCCGCTACGTCTGTCTCTATCTCTGCGCACTTTTTCGTTCGTGAAATAAAACTCATCGAAGAAAAGTATTCGTAAACGAAAATAGACCAGCGGCGAGCGAGCAAACACGGCTCGTTTAGAAAAGATTCCTTCACACTGAATCGTATTTGTTCTAAATTAAGTTTTGTTCTATTTTATGGACTCCCGAGGAGCGAGTATTGGAGTTCTAATTTGGAAGTTTCGGAGGTCGCTCGCCAGTAATGAGGTGCTTACCTACTTACCTGGACGAACGATATTTTGTAATGAGATGATTTTTGTTTCGAAGTAGTGAATATTGCGGTTGACTTAATGTTGCTGAAGTTTTCAAAATTGAGTTCAGGAAAGCTTCAACTTCACCTTCGGAAGTATTCGCCAGTAATTACGTCCTTACTTATCTGTAACGAACAATATTTTGTAATGAGATGATTTTCATTCCGAAGTGGTGAATACTGCGTGACTTAATGTTGCTGGAATTTTCAAAATTGAGTTTAGGAAAGCTTCAACTTCACATTCCTAAGGATTCGTCAGTAATTAGGTCCTTACTTATCTGTAACGAACAATATTTTGTAATGAGACGATTTTTATTTCGAAGTGGTGAATATTGCGGTTGACTTAATGTTGCTCGAGTTTTCAAAATTGAGTTCAGTAAAGCTTCAACGTCACATTCACATGAATTCACATCCATTTGAATATGTTGCTGCTCTTAAGCGCATCGTAATTGTGTGTTCAGCTTAGCATTTTGAAATTTGGAGATTTGTTCCTTTTACATAACAATCAATTGATAAACGGTGTGCTGAAGTATCGAAGAACTTAATACCTTTCAAATTTGCTTAAAAACAATAATTGTAATGAAAAGAAGTCGTCAAGACTCACTGCAGCTCAATCCTGCTACAGTTGAGCCCTTAAATATATTTGAATTATACATTTTCTAGTTTGGACTATGAAAATAATTCGTCGTTTGTAGTTTTTTCAATTATTATATTAAATACAGAGCAATCAATTTGTTGCTTAATAAATTTTTTAAAACCTTGATAGATGTTTCTATTGGCAATCGTATCCTTGAATCATGCAGCTAATTAAACGATAATTTAAAGTGTCCAAGAATCGTTAATCATTTTAGGTTTTTTTTTGAGGAAATGTACACGAGAAATGCTGGACGCTAAATTTCAAATTATGCCAGAAATTTTGAATCCATTGATAAATCCAAAAGTATTTAATCATTATTAAGCAAGTTTGAAGCATGTTTGGGTTCCAAAAGTATATTGATTCTTATTAAAATAGACATTTTCAGTGTCGAAAAGTTGTGATAGGTTTAAAAAGTTTTTTGAGGAATGCGTAACATTTAATATTTTAATATGTTAGTAATATGTCCTTCAGTAAATATAAACTACGTTTTTTCTCCAAAAATAACAGTTCAGTTGGATGTTTTTAAATTTTCATATTAAATGCATAGCAATTAACCGGTTTTTTCATAAACTTTTGTATCTTGTAATTCCAAGAATAAATTGAGATTTACTTGTTTCAACCCATCGAGTTAATACCAACTGATTAAGCGACATTTTGAAGTTTTGAATAATAGTTATAAGAATGTTATTTGAAGGAATTTAAATTTCCAAATTTTGGCGGCAAAACTTCTCAAAATCTGTTAAAATTCATTAAAGATATATTTGTGGATAAGAAATAACAGATTTTCTGATTTTTTTTTTGTACGAAAACCTAACCTAGTATTATTTTTTAATTTTTCAATCATTTTAGGGATCGTTTCGGCATCACATTCATACACCACTTTTGAATATTCTTTTCATTCTGTGGAATGCTGTCATAAAAATAGTAACTTTAACGTCAACGTCAACGATAATGTCAACGTTAAGAATTCAAAAAAACACATTTTCAATGCATTTTTGGCAGGTTTTAAAAACAAAAATCTGAAAAAAGGTGAATGTTTCTTATCCACAAATACACAACTATGAATTTTTTTAGATTTATTTGGCGGGCAAATGACTCTCATAATTGAAGAGAAAACAGATGTTAAGCTATTTTTCCGGTGATTTAAGACTTATGCCCGTTTGCACCAGTTACACTTAACCTTAAGTGACACTTTAATTCCAAAAATGGTTTGCACATGGTGACATTTCACCACTAAGCTCACCTTAGTGTGAGGTTTAACTAAGCCGAGAATATTCTCGGTTTAACTCTGACTTAACCTAATTGTGTATAGAGGTTTTGACAGTTTTGTGCTGTTTATTTTGAGAAGTAAAGAAATGTTGCAAATATTTGAAGATGATGAAGATATTTTTGAATTAAATGCAGTTAATTTAATAGAATTTGAAATACCACGTAGAATCTACATCAGAGAATTTTGTTTTATTCATTTGATGATGTTACCTATTATAAAAGGTTTCGAATCTCGAAAGCAACTACACTTTTGTTCCAAGAGCGTAGACAACCTACATACACATATTTGTTGTTGGAAGAAATTGAGGAACATTTAGAATATCCTTCTGATTTGTAAGTATCTTATACAATATGTAAAATAAATATTTCTTGATTGTTTAGTTGGCATTAGTTGACCAGATTCAGGAGGAGTTCCATTTCTTGGATAGTGTAAATTGGCACTTCTTATTCTTTTATTCTCGCTCATTTTAGAGGTTGCAGCAACTAACACTATTCTAAAAACAACAACTAACAAACATAACCACAAAACGACGACCTGACTAGTTGTCACTTGACAATCTAATCACGAAACACGATAATTCCAAGTGCTACCAACCTTCCACCTTATCTTAGCTAAGGGTGGGTATTATAAAACTTGTTTGGCAGTTAACTAAAAGTTAACAGTCAAGTTAACTTGAGCTTTTATAATGCCAGTTTTATAAAAGTCCCATTAAAATTGAGGTTATAAGCACAGAATAGTTAGTTATTGACAGAAGAAATGTCGAAATTCGAAAAAAAATCATGAAGAGGGCACAACGATTATAGACTACCAGGATTGCTCATTTCGCGGAATCTGCCTGGCAAACTCTGTGACGTCACCACAGATGCTGGACAGAAGATAAGAAAGATTTATTCATTTTACTGTATCAAACAGTAAGAGTTATCATTGTAAACTGTACGGTTTACGTACGTACTCTACGTAATCCATATTTACGTACGTAAATATGTTATATTATGTTATATGTAAATAAATTACGTCATTGGCGATAGAGGATGATTTCTAAAAATAAAATTATTAATATACAAAAGCCTACAATAATTAAAATAGTTACTGCTGACCAATTAGTTGGTCTTTGTAAATTTGCTTCAATGTGCCCCATTAACAAATATACAGAATCTCTTGATAATCGAAAACGATTTCTAAATTCTGATTCGTTCCACAAGAGGAAATGGTCTAACCGATTTCTAAATACCCTTTGTCGCCGAGGGCCTTTAACAATATTCACAGCATCTTCTTCATCGTCGGTTAAAAATTCCTCAAAAATATTGTAAATATCGTTGGCTAACATTTTTGACAATTAAAATTACAAGTCAAATGAATAAAAATCTATATCTTCTGTCCAGCATCGGAGGTGAAGTCACAGAATTTGCCTGGCAGATTCGGCGAACTGAGCAATCCTTGGTAGTGTATAATCGTTGCATAAACACAATAAAAAAATTAAGGTTATAAGCACGGAATGGTTAGTTATTGACAGAGGAACTGTCGAAATTCGAATACAAAACATGATTTTCTACAAAGTTAACTTTAACCGATACCCTTTCCACCCGATAAAGTTAACTCCGACATTTGAAGTTAACTGGCATATGTGACGTCATTCCCCAAGTTAACTTTGAGTTAACTGTCAGACAAGTTTTATAATACCTACCCTAAGTATTTTTTAAGTGCAACTGGTGCAAGTCACACAATTTTAAGCTGGGTTTAAACATTAGGTATCACTTTGCTATGTACTGATTTAAGTAGAATTGGTGCAAACTGGCATTAGTGAATCAAAATTATAGCTGAGCTCTTATACAATTTCAGCCACTTTTAACTTGTTTGATGATGCTCTCTGGAGCAGATTTTACCTGCATGTCCTGCTATAACTCTTAATAAACATTAAGTTCCTATATCTTTTAGTTCTGACTTCAAAAATAATGTCAGTTAGATATCTTCAAAGCTTTAGATCGAATACACCCCACTAAATTAGATTTTTTTTAAATTTTTGTCATTCTGAGATTTGAAGAGAAAAGAGTTTCAAAAGACAGCCTTGAAGCATAGTAATAAATTAAGTGTAGGGCATAGTTATTTGTTACGATTTTAAAATTTGTAAGAAAATAAGAATTTTAAATATTTAAGATGTGTTTCAAAATTGTTTACAGTGGTTGCTGTAGCAATGTCCTTGAGTAAATCTACAGTATACATTCCAGTGTGAGCTCCCAAACTGAAAAATCCGTTTGATTAATCATTGTCAAATGTAACGCAATTAATCTTGTTTACAGTTTAAATTTTTGAAATATGCTTGTTTTACATGATACTTTGGAGCTAAATACAAGTATTGGTAAAGGGGAGGGGGTGTAAGATTCTTTCAAAATATGTTTTTGTTTTACTGCATAAAATCCAGTTTACGTGTAAAATTTTCATAGGAACTGGAGAATTAGTACAAAAAAATACAAGTCGTTATAAATTTACCTGAAAATGTGATGCCGTGAGCATCACCTGGCAACAGTCCAATTATCTCTCCATTTTCAATATGACCAGACCAATGAGACGTCTTCATTGCGCTTCTGGAATCCTCCATCCTTCCTAATTTTTTCCACTATTTTAGTTACCAGACTCATTTAGCCATATTTTAATTTACTGTTACGAGTGTGAAGCTAGATCCATAAATTCTAAAATAAAAATAAATAAAAAATAAATAAAAATAAAATAATAATAAAACCTCATCTCACAAAAATTCAGTTTATTCAGTAAATATTCATCAAAATAATATTTAAGAATAAATCATTTAACCATATAACCAAAATAATGTCAGCACGGCCGTCAGAGGGTGGTACTAGGGGTGTAAAGTTGTAAGTTCCACAAAGTTAAACATGTATTTCAACGATTCAATTTATTCCGTGAACATTTACTTGAATTATATGTATCGTTATACATTAACTAACCAAATGCTTTATTGTCAAAAAAAATTCCCCTGCTACTTTTGAGGGTGGTGGAAATATGTGGCACCCTAAATTTTCTACTTAAATTCCTAAACAAATCATTCAGTCATATGCTACACGAAGAAACAGCCGCATGGCGCCTTCAGGGAGTGATAATAAGGGTGAGAAATCCTACCGTTCTTATGGACGACTATTAACTGAGATATTAACTGAGAGTATAAGTTTTCATGAGAATGTCACGTTATTTAAATTATAAAATAATGCTCAGCTTTTGTTGAGTGTGACAAACTTTAATAAAAATTTAAGATGATTCATATTTCGTCCTTATTTCCACCACCCCCGGAGATAGACTGGAGATAAAGAGGAATCCCCAGGGAACCATTTATTATTATTTGCATATTTTACATTATATGTTAAGAAAAATTGTTGTTTCTTAAATTTCTTTCTAGGCAGAAAATTGAAATTTGTACGTTTGGAATGTTAAAAAAGATGTTCTCAAAATTGGCCACAGTTGTCCTAAGCATACTCAAGTTTGGAGTTCACAAATGAAATACCATCACGTTCATTTTTATTGAATTATAAGGTGAAGGCGCTGCAATAAATCGCTTTTTGATTTAAATTTTCCGAAAAGCCCCTAATGATTTAACTCCTCTGTGTTATGGGTCCTTACTGCTCGTGCCAACGGCTATTAGCGAAATAGTTACGGGTAAATAACGTTTTTGACGATTTATTACCGACATGATCCGATGTTGTTTAATAACGTTTATCGTTAAAAAATATGACAGTATTAGTAAACAGCGGTAAAAATCACATAAATTACCCGAATGGAAATTACCCATACGGCGTTATCAATATTTCTACGGCCTTTCGGAGTTACTTCTCGTCAATAGGAGCGGTCGAATCATTTTTACCTAAATACATAAATAAAACAGCTTTAGCTAAAAATATATCTCGTGACTCAAAACAACATTCGTTCGTTATGTGTAAGGTTGAAGGTATGGGGGCGTTTTTCCAATTTAATCTCCGAGGTTTTATTGCCGAAAATTCGCATGCCAGTAAATAACATTAAAGGAAACATCACTTGTCTAAACCGAACGGACAGCGACTCAATAACGAATATTAGCTGTCTCGATTGAAATTTGACTGCCTTTGGCGTAATAGATAGGATAGTTAACGAAAAGGAGACCTTTGGCATAAATTACGACGCTCTGACGCCAGCCGGAGATTTTTGAATCAACTCACCACCACACTTTTCAAACGGCTACTTATAACAAAAGCTCTAAAAATAGCGTATAAAACTGCAAGCTCAATTACACGACGAAATTGCCGGAGATAAGATATCCAGCCAGGAAAATCCTCACACGCGGCGATTCAAGACTTCAATTTAAGGGAAAGTGGTAATTTCTATTAAATTTTGGCCAAAACGCCCCTTAAAAGAATTCTAAATACGACCAAATATTCAAGGAGGTAGGTCAAGTGCAAAAATTTTAGAAATGACTAAAAATTTCGAAACTATCATTTTTAAGCAGGGTTGTCAGATCTATTACAACGTCAGGCATAATCATAAAAACAGAGTTGGGTGGTTTGTCCCAGTAATTAGTTCCCTTCAACTGTATCAATTCAGAACATGTTTACAGCAGTGTGCTTGATAAAATAAATATCTTTTTTTAAGTTTACACACTAATTACGATTAAGACTTCCCCACGAAATTCCCCAATGGAGGAAGCTCGCATCCTCCCCGCGACATCCGAACGGATCCCAAGCAATAAAATAATACCAGGTGCGTATTTTTAGTATCGAAATATCGTTTCTGTAGTGAATTAAAAATATCGCGCAGCGCGGGGACTCGGGGATCGAACGGGGGAAAGAGAAAAGGCTACGCGGGCAGACGGTGATAGAGAAGGAGAGCCAGGTAGAGGGGGAGATTCGCATAACTGTCAGGTTATTGGAACACAGTTTTGTTGCCAAATTGCATTTCTGACCAGTGGCGTGTCGGGGGAGAGACGACGGGAAAGGGGAAAATCCAAGCGAGGTATTTCGAATTATGTAGATACGTTTCTGAAACGGAGCCAACTTAGCGAAGGGCGATCCATTGAATTGGGTAACCGAGAGGGGTTTCGAAAATAAGTCGTATCGAACCTTCGATAGGTTCCAACTGTTCTGGTATTGGCTGCTCCTCAATCCAAACAACCATGGTACGAGATCTACTTTGAACCCAACAAAATGGCTGCGTCCTGATCTCTTACGTCAATGCAATTCATTCCCAAATTATCAGTGATGATGACGATGATGACAAAATTTTTGAAATACCAAAACCAATCCAAATAAGACGGTTACTACTAATGCTTTTCCCAAAAATTACTATAAGGACATTAAAGGACTATTACTACACATTTGAGGTTCAAAGCATACGTGAAAGCGTTTAAAACTTTAACACAAAATGTGTTCTAAACTTAACAAGCCTAGATGCACATATTACACTTTTAAAATTCTTTAAAAAAACCCTTTTAGATTGAAACTATTAAAAGTCACTCGTTAAAAGAAACTTAATATTTTGCTTTCGTTATATTTAATTACTACCATATGTTGTTAGGGCAATATTAGAAGTAGAAGTTGGTAGCAGTGCGTAGTTGGTAAGAGTCGTACTTTTAAGTTTCTTTTCTGTAACTCTCTAAATAAGAAGTGTTCCATAAGGTGTGAAGCGTAACAAGTAACACGTGTTGAGCTAGCATTAAAACTCGCTTTTAATGTATGTATCATGTACTACCAGTTGTTCATATAACTAATAAACGAAGCTTATCACTTCCGCGCATCAATATTCCAACACCATACACTCAACAGTTTAACGTACATAAATAGATAAACGCAACGAAAAAGACATTGCAATATACAAGGTGAGTTTGAATTTAAATTCAAAACATCTTGACTCTACCTTGAGTACTTATAGTGTAAACTTGTAAAGTATAAGTTTTTCCTGCAAGTTTTTTGTCAAAACGGCATACTGTTCGGGTTAATCGAATTTTAACTTTCAACGCCGGCCCTGGTTTATACAGACCTTATATTTTTATAACGTTCAAAAAAAAATTCCTCAGACAGGACGATTTTAGTTCCTAAAATTATATCTCTTTCGCTCGAAAAGCAGTAAGAAACGTTATTGGTTTTAGATTAATGACGTCATAGTATGTTTGTTTACCTGCAAACTGCCATATTTTCGATCATTCTGATTCATTAATAATTTCGGAAGGTTAGATGAAAAATTTAAACAAATAAAACGATTTTCCTTATCATTTTACAAATTCGTAACAAATTACTACAACTCCAATTTTATTGAGATCATTTTATTGACATTCCATATACACATAATAACTAAAGTTGGTTTAACTAATTTCGTATCTTGTCATTTTCAAAAATCCGTATGCTTTAACTCAAATTTCTTTGGAACAACTCCCTATTGTTAACTGAAGTACATTTGCGATCTTCAGTTAGTTTTGTCAAATTATCTAGCCAACTCTATGAAATAAGACACGTCTCTTACTGCAAATGATTAAAAACTCATGGTTCACTAATTTTCTAAAATTCGTAAAGGAGATACTGCGACCCAAATTCAGTTGAACAGAGGTACTAAACTAAAGGACAATTAAGAAGTTACCAAAGTTTCAGCCCATTAGCTATTGAAATGTTCGAAATATGAATTCCTATATTTTATTTCAATTCCTATGTGTCTGTTATTTCCCAAAAATTCATAAAAAAAATATTACAAGTCAAATTTGACAAACACTCCACGTGAATATAAACTAACGCACTTTTAATAGTAAGTTCAATACCTTTCAGCTCATTATATTTCGAAATTTCCGAAATACGAACGTTCATCTTTCATTTCGAAACTTATGTGTCTTTACTATTTTTTTTTATTGGTACGCTATTTTGCCTATTTAAAACATGCTTTGGCGTGCGTAATTCGGGCTTTTTCGAACGCGCGTGTTTTAAAGTCGCCATGGAAACGTATCAACAACGGCCATATCAACCAATAACAGAGCGTTTTTGGCCATAGCCGGACAAGCCGATTGGTGGCACGACGTGCGATGGGCCGTCACGAAGCGTCCCGAGTGTCATTCAAATTAATCATATTGGGTATGCATTTGGTTTTGGTATAAAAAAATGGTACCAATAAAAAAAATCGCGTAAAGTATTCGTGGATACTGCTCTTTCAAGCACTTGCTCTATTTCGAGCACTCCGGCTACGCCGTCGTGCTCGAAAACTCGCGCGTGGTTGAAAGAGCTCAATATCCACTCATACTTTAATATACTATAAAAATTCGTAAAGGTTACTGAAATTTCGATCTCTTTAAAACTTCTCCCGGTTATTAACTGAAGTACGACATTCCAGTAAGATTTGGCCTATTACACAGCAAGTTTTCTGAAATAAAACGCATTTTCTCCACTAATGACTCGAATGTTACGTTTTACTCATTACCAAAAATTTGTAAAAAGTGCAGCGACCTCAAATTAATTATAGGTACATTAGGTGTACTAAGTTATAGGTGTATTAATTAACATACTTTTAAGAAGTTAATCAGTTCCATTTAATTGTCCATTGTACATTGAAGTTTCCGAAATATGAATGTGCATTCTTTGTTTCCTTGTCTAATTTTCTAATCAATTTTAAAAATTGATGAAAAAGAACGGTTGGAACATGTTTCAAAATGTGTCTAACTCACTTTTTGGTCAACTTAGAATAAACTCAATTTTCGTTAGAATTGAAATAGTTTGGAGAAATGTTGTTTTGAACAGTTCCATTTCTAATAATACTTACCACTTCAACGACCGAAGGTTGTCCGGCTTCTCCAAGTTGGCCATGGCAATGTAACCAAATGAAAACACCAAGTCTTCATCAACTGCTTTATTGTTAAGACTAGAAGTGATGGTGAAGAACGCCATCCTCAACCAAATTGATGAAATTCAGTTGGGAGTACAGGTTCCTGACGTCCTCTCTCAACCAGAATTCCTTAGCCATTTGGACAGACCTCCTCGCTACGTTGGATTTGGAGTTAGTTTTCAGAGATATAGAGCGTGGAAAAACGTTGTTCCTTAAACATTCGTTGAGGAACCATATTTTAGTGAGGGTCTTCTTACGTAGTAACAACCCCTTTTTGTAGAAATGGACGACGTGGGCTCGACTAGCCGACTTTAACGACCGAAGGTTGTCCAGCTTCTCTAAGTTGGCCATAGCAATGTAACCAAATGAAAACACCAAGTCTTCACCAACTGCTTTAACCTACCACTTGACAACTGTGTTAAAGACCGAAATAAACCAACAATTATTAAGAAATATTTAATGGTCATGTAGGCTAATCAAAATTAGGAAAAAATAGCAGTTTCTATTTTACAAAAAACAATGACGACATCAGATTCGAGAATTAATGACGTCACTTTTTCCTTTTTATTTTCAGCAAAAAAAATATAACTTTTGAGTTTGAGGTATTTATCTCGATAATTTTAGAATCTAAGAGATTGTCCAAGAGATTTTTTAATGTATAATAACGCTGAAAAAAATTGTACTCCTTTTTCATGTTTTCCTATTTTTCACCCCATGTCATCAAAAATGAGGTTTATTTGGATTATTTCGATTATTTACATGAAAATATATTAAACATATTTATTGTCAGTTCTTTGATTTCCTATCTCTAAAAATTTAAATTTCGCGCCAAATCTGTTTTGCCTAATTACTTATAGTATTGCCTTAAGTTACGTGAATATATCTTGAGAAATTTCATTTATTATATATTTGGGACATATCCATAACCCGTATTAAATAGACCGATTAACACTTTCTGACTCAAAGTTGTCCTGGATTAATCTCAAATTAAATTGGCCTCAAAATATAAGATAAATCAAAAATATCGTGTTACAGTGTTGAGTGCGTTACATCACGTTAATTGCAACACGTGTCTATTAATTCGTCTACAATATTTCAACGGTAATGTTTATTTTAAGCGCAATTTATTGGATTTAGTCCATTCGGCACTGATTACAATGAAGTCTCTCACCCATCCAGAAAATTAAATGGGCTGAGGCTATCACATCAACAAAACTATCGTTGAATTAAATTTTTAAAGGAACGAAATCGTAATGAAATATATTAATCTCTACGAAAATATTTTTAATTTTTCAATAATACGATTTTAATCAATAGTATTACAAAATATTAATAGATAATACGGTTTAATTGAAATTTATACAACATGGCCCATCGCATAAATCAAAATAATGTAACGTATGTGATAACTTATTTGTAGAAATCTAGAGGTAAAGCACTAATTTAAGTTCATTTTTTCTTCAGTTAATCGAGGTATATTTTGTGAAAATTCTGAGAAATTTCGTTGCATGTAAGATAAAAATGAACATAGTAGAAAGTTGATAAAGTAATCTTGTGACCTTATAACATATTCAAAATAATGAAAGTGTTATGAAATTATTTACGGGCCATTATATCACAACAAATTAAATGTTTACAAAGAAAAAAGAGAATTTAGGGAAAATGAGAAATTAATTGTCATATTTATAGTAACTTAAGCAGTAAGAACTTGATTAAATTTTTAAAAGAGTTATAGGAAGTGCCAACCCTAAAATTCTAATGTAATGTAAAGGTTTTCCTATAATTCGTATAATTCCTTTAATTAATATTCTGTCTGTTAAGGAATTTATTATGTCACGACTGGTAAAAGGCATAGAAAATATCTTATCTTCTACTTTAAAAATCATTTTTTGAAATTTTTCGAGGAAAAAAATTTAGTGCCTATAAGTACTTCAGGAAAGTGCAGTTGTGTAATCGTTGCAAATTGGTGTAAGTGTAAGTAATTATAAATCAATTAAAAAATTAATAAATGTAATAATTTATTTAAAAAGGTGTTGTCTGCCAGTACCTTACGTATTAATCAAATATTGTCACGTCCGAAATCAGAGATTTATCGTCCTAATTATTAATTAGCGCAGTCAGATCTGTTACAATAATTTTACAAAACACACGTGCCGCGGGAAATAACACCGCCATCTAATTAACTATAGTAAAAATTTCAGCAAAGTAAGACGTTCAATTGATTACCATTAAAACCCACGACCGACGAATCGATATTTGAATTCATCGAATACGATAAAAATGTTTGATCAAAGGAATCAAAATGTATAAAATGAAGACAGTGAGAGACACGGGTCACGTTCATAAAGGTTGCGACATAACGTAACCACTCCTATAGAGTAAACTACCCTTAACTTAACGTTTCTTTTCCAGCTCTCTCAATTGTACCATTTGGGTATAGCGTACCGGTTCGTTTCAGCTTACAGGAAAAATAAATGTACCTTCTTCTAACTCGTTTCCGTTACCCTCACATACCGTCACCCTCAGCGATATTTCATCAATATTCGGTACCGAACCAATAAATTTTATGGTACTCAATTTTCCCAGCACCGATATTGAAACCGCTTATCAGATTTTTTTCCATGATTTCCGGAAAACATGACTCCCCCGTAAATAACGCTCCGGATCCATAACACAAACAATATAACACTAGCGAGCCTCGCAGTAAATCGCCCAAATTTTAATAAAAGGCGATAATGGCGACAAATGCGAAGACACGTTAATGAGTTGAAAATTTATGACTGGTGGAGGAAAAGTTACTTGGGCGATCGGAAAATTCTGGCAGTTCTCGCTCTGTCTCCCGTCGAAATGGGCTGGCTGCCGGTGAAGACGGATCCAGGGAAGCTGATCAAGTTCGTCATTTTGTTCTGCTGCGGAGTGTTCACCATTACCCAGGTAACAAGGTCTCCAAATTGTGAAATCAGGTATTCCAGCTTTAGGTATCTATACCTTTTAATGGACGTTTAGAAAATTCCCCAACAATATTTTTAGGGGTTATTTTCCAAATTATCTATCCCTCAAACGAATTAGTTACTGCATGCATCTTTGTGTTTAAGTTTCCATACCTTCTCCCACGTTTCCGAAATTTCCATGTTAATTCCTCGATGACACCAGCTGGAAGAATGTATCGTGAAGCTGACCCGTCCCCCAGTGTCGACGCACTACCAGTACAGCCTCAACGAGACGATCAAGTATCCGACGTTGACCATCTGCAGGAGACCCCCGTACAAGAAGCACCTGTTCACGGTAAGCGGGAGGGAATAGTTGCTCCCGGAGACTCAGCGGGTACGTTTCAGAATTACGGGTTGAGGGTAAACGCCAACCTGGAGGCGGTCAACGCCTTCCAGCGTTTCCTCTTCGACAACCATACCCTGTCCGAGTTCATGGAGGCGGTCACTTACCGTTGGGAAGAGGTCGTCGGGGCTTATGCTTTCGCAGGCACTGGGTCCAACCCTAGTGAGTTAATTTTTATATTTTTTTGACATAATCGGAATACGAACCCAGAGACATTATTTACAATTGGGCAACAAAATAGTTAATGTTTCAATCCTCAATTAACAAAGAATTTAAAAAAATATCAAGACAGAAAATTAAAATAAATAAATAAACCTTGTTTAATAAAGGAGATAGAAAATTTTTTAATTTTGTTATATACCACTCTTCTAGATTTAAAAATGGCGATGAGTAACATCGTAAGACTTTCTCATATCGCTGGACAAAATATTCATGGCAACATTATCACCGATTTATAAATAAATTTCGTATTGAATATTAGCATTTTCTCTTGTTAGTAAATATTTCTTTTGATTATTTATTATATTAGATGAAAAAGGTTTCTAACAACAAATTTCAATGTTCATACTTGGAAATAAAAAATCCAATCATCGAATTAGAATAAATAAAAATAACTTTATTTAATGGAGATGTATCAGTTACAGTTAGACTGAACAATCACTCTACAAACCGATGCACTTAAGGAAGTTCCCTTCAGGGCAATTTGAGACAAAAATGTTTCAAATAAAACGAATAGGCATTACACAGCTAACTTAAGTTATGAGATTTGGTATAAATCATTAAAACCGTTTTAAAGAAAATTGTACAACAAAATAAACATTTTTAAGAGTAAAGTGCCCTTTAGGACAGTTTTAAAAAAAAAATTTCTAATAAAAATTGTATACATTTAATATATGAATTCAAATATAAAGTTTAATAAAAACATTTAAAACCAAATTGAGAAATTAAAAATGTTCATAATGTAACGAAACGGCTCGCCGCGGCATAAACACGCCGGGAGCTACACTAGTTCGCAGTATTCGTGGTTCGGAGAATCCTATGCGGTGCGCACCGACCAGAGCCTTCTCGGCTGTTCGACGCGATGACAACTTCCTCGAATTCTAGAATCCTATCTCGAAGGGACCAGAACGTTCGACCGAATATCTCGAAGGTTCTCGCAAGCGAAAGGCTAGCCATAAAAAGGGAATGTCGGACCCGAGCCCAGGCAGTTGAAGAATCGGTGTGTAAACATTCGGGCGAGAGACCGCGCGCGTTAAAATAAATAAACATCTCTCTGTGTGAAATAAATGTGTTAAGAGTTAGTAATAAATTAATTAGGATAATCGCGTAGTGTTTTAGTTTAGTGTAAATAGTAAAAACGTTACAATAAGTGCCCTTTAGGAAGGTTTTAGAAAAAAATGTTTCAAATAAACGTTATAGCTATTAATTAGATCTGTTCAAATCTCAAACTTGGTAAGAATCAGTGAAGCCGATTTAGAGAAAATTGAGAAAAACTGAAAATTTACAAAAGTATAATGCCCTTCGCAGAAGATCAGTCAAGATAACGATAAGGGCAATCGATAAGGATTGAACAGTAAAGTAAACATACGAAGTTCAAAACAAAAACTTTGGAATAGTTTTTGAGATGATTAATGAGATGAAAACAATTAAAAATTAGTTAAAAGTGTCTAAAAAAAGTTGCCTGAAAATGCAAAACAAAATAAATACACCTTGAGACATACCTGAAGATAAAAACAGCAGTACACCTGAAACAAAACAACGTTAAGTACCTTAAATAATCTAAAACACAAGGAAATGCGAAGGGTAACAAAACAATTAAAAAATTATTATAAGTGCATGAAAAGAAAAAGATGTACTGGAATTGACATAATAAATACAGTGAAAAAGAATATCATAAGAAATACCTGAATGCCAAAATAGCAGTATACCTGAAAAAAAAAGACGGAACGTTTAATACCTGAAATTACCTAAAACAGACGACAAAGGGAAACAAGGAAGGGATTCCTTCCTTGGTATGTTTAATTAAGACAAAATGAAATTTAAATTCACCTGTCCTTTATACTATCTCTTGTCTGTTTTTATTTTTAGTAAAATAAATACTATAAACACTAATAAATACATTAAAATTAGGTTCAATGAGGTTCAAAGGTTATTTTTTTAGTAATTGTAAACTGTTCTTTTAAGTAACTTTTTAACTTTTTAACTTTATAAAAGTTAACTTAACTTACCTTTTAACTTCGCGATTATTAAAAGGTAACTTTTTAACTTAACTTAAGTTGGTTTGGTTATCGATTAACTTGTAACTTAACTTTTTCTAAAATCGAAAAGTTACCCAACACTGCTATGTGGAATTGAAACAAATTTATCATAAATGTAACAGACACTACAAACTAAGATTAACCACAAAATCTTATAAACAACACAACAGAAAGGCACAATTATTTGGTTACTTGTGTTAAATTTATAAGATTCACTAATAATGATAGAAATTAATAAGATGTCAATATAACTTGTAAATATTTCTTTGGCGGGATACTTACCACTTACCCAAGGATTCCCAAGGCCCGAATCTCATCTCTCCTCTCATGTGTGGATCCTGGAAACACGTCTTCTTTTTCCTCGCCATCCAACCGACATCAACACTCTAGGACTCCTTTAAGTGATCAAAAATTAACCCCAATAATCAAAGATTTGAACTGAAGTTCCAGTGTGAATTTGAATGCCACACAGACTCAATGTAATTTGGAAAAATGCGTGTGCCTCCCCAATTTATCTTCCAAAATTATATCTAGGAGCCTTTAGGAAGTCCGAGAGCGAGACATCAGTGGTGGGAGGCGTTTCATTCACAAAAATTAAATTTCACGATCTCAATCACAATCACAAATCGGAAAAATTTTTGAATAATTTTCGCATCCGTTCAGGACCGACCGTTAAAAGTGACTGACAGTACAAAGAATTACACAATTAATCATCTCGACACCTAATAATGCTTATCTTAACGATAATTTTATTTTAACGAGCCTTTTTACACACTTATTTTTCTCGAAAGTTCCTTTATTCGTAATATTAGATTTTTGCTTCTAACAACACTTACGCAACAGATATTTTTTGATTTGTTTGAATTGTGAATTATTCTCGAAAGTTTTCTAATCGTTGAATATTCCTAACAGTGAATTTTATTAAACTAAATACTTCGAAATAAGAATCCAATTATCAAAACAACTTTACTTGATGGAGATGTATCAGTTGGATTGAACAGTTACTCTACAAACCGATGCATCTAAGGAAGATGTATTTTTAGATAAAAATATTTCAAATAAAAGTATAGCCATTAAATACCTAATAAATTTGAGAATTGATGTCACCAAAACAAAAATTTTACAACAAAATAAAAATTCTTAAGAATAAAATGCCCTTAATAACATTTTTAGAAGAAAATATTTGGAATAAAAATTGTGTACTTTTAATATGATATTAATTCAACTATAAAGTTTAATGAAAACATTCAAAGCCTTTTTGAATAATTTTTTTTGAGAAAGTGGAAATGTTTAATAGTGCCCTTTAGGGAGGTGTTATAAAAAAATGTTTCAAATAGAAATTGTAGCCATTGAATTAGCTCAGTTTAAATCTAAAATTTGGCAAGAATTAGTAAAGCTGTTTTAAATATATTAAATAGTAAAGTAAACATACGAAGTTTAAAGAAAACGTTGGACCAGCTTTTGAGATAATAAAAAAATAAAAAACCTAAAAATTACCAGTAAAATGCCTTTTGCACTTAACTGATTGTTATGAAATTTATGTGGTATCTAATTTTCAGGGGACCCAGCCTAAATACATACACACACACACAGACATTTTCCAAATTCATGTTTTTCAAACTCAGGGGACCTCAAAACTTCCAGAAATGCCAATATCTCGAAATCGAAAATCAGTACGATTACAATATTTTTTCTTACTATATGAGTACCCTATATGAGAAAGTACAAATCTCCTCTACTGGTGGACTCGACATGAGACGAGGCAAGAAATGACATGGTCTCGTGTCGGTCTCGAAAAATCCCTAAAATTTCGTCTCGGCTCGATTTAAGTATTGTCTTGTCTCGTCTCGGTCTCGAATTTCTGGAATAAATCAATAAAATTAAATATCTTGAAAACATTCAGTGATTTTCTTGAAGTACCTATACAGGTGTGGTAATGTTTAGTGTACAGAAATTAGTCTTATCGATTTCATATTTGGACGCAGGATATTGAATTTTTTGAAAATATTGAATTAAAGTAATTGGATCAAGAAGAACAGGTACCAAATTGAGAATCAATGTTATTAACAAATAGCTTTGTTACTTTTTTTACGAACTCTGTTATTTTAAATATAAGAAGAACTAAGTAATTAATATAAATTGTATTTATATTTATATACACTCGAAATGGGCATTATTTAAGAGAATTATTGTCGAATTTTAAAATTAGATTTATCTACCGTAACTATAAAGCCGTGCTGTAATGGTACCTACCTTTTACTATTACCATACTATTGATACATTTTAGTAGTCACGAATAGTGATTTATAGTAATCACAAATGCCATTTACATAAAGAAAAAAACGGACCTGGAATAATTGCTTGAGAAATACCGAAGTTACTTTTAGTAAGTATGCTAGACACGTTACCAATCCTGTAGAAATTCTATTACGTAAGTATTATTTTACAAATTCTAGAACTATGCTATAAATACCAGCAGCTTCATTAATAATATGTCTTGATTAGCAGTGGCAAAAACTTTAGTCAAATCGATGAAGGTCGCTATTAATTTCTTATCAACTTCAATACTCTTGCATATCAAATTCAACAGGTCATGAGGAGTTTCTACAGCGCCCTTACTTTTTAAAAATCCATATTGTATTTGGTCAATTCTCTTACATTTGATTAGGAAGTTATAAAATCTGTAATGAATAATTATGAAATGTTAGTCTGCAAGTGTTTACAATAGTATAGTCACCTGGATAATGTACAGGCACAATCTAAGCTTGTTTTAACGCTATTGGTCACATATCCCAAATAAAACTTAGGTAAAGATTTTGGAACATTTATAACTGAAGTAGCAAAGCCTATATGTCACCCTTTGATGAAGTATGAATTTTTAAATGTGAAATGTAATACAAAAACGGAATTTGTAATCAAAATTAAATCACGTTGAGAGTCAGATTCACCTCGTTTTCCTTCTTCCATGGAAGGAGCGAGTGCTTCGCTAAGCTACCCTTGTGTCATGAGTTATAATGTCCCAAGATATTGCAGATAATAACAGGTTACATTTCACAACAATTCTCTCATGTCTTAAACTGATGGACCTAGCATATTATAACTTTTCCTTGAATTTTTCCTTTCCGAAACCATCCAACCTGAACTGTTTCGCTAAGACTCCGATTTTTGGTCCATTACTTCCAGATTTATCCATCTCCTGGTTCTACCACCTATCCAAGGGTAAGTGTTACATGATAGAACCACTGGTCCTGTCGGATAAGTTCTCCGTGAGCGGCGGTTACGTCCTGTTCCTGAAGCACGACACGAGTACCAAAATACAGGACGAGGACGGCCTGAACACTTTCGGGTTCCCGTTGTTCCTCCACGACGCGAGCGAGATATTAATGTGTAAGGCGAGAAATCCAGTGGAGGTACCTGAGACCTTTACCATTTGAGGTGTTTTTCCAGATCAAGACGAGCAGAAGGACAGCTTCATGGATTCCTTATACGTTGAATCCTCTGAGGACGTCAGCGTCATCCTGGACACGAGAGAGTACCACAAAATCCCGTCCAGGGAACAGCCGTGCCTGATAGACGACAATTACAGCAAATCGAGGGTGAGAACTTGCACATTTGGATGAGGGTTCGGATCGAATCCCAATTTGTTGCAGTGCCTCGAAGTTTGCATCCACAAGCAAGTCGCTTTGGCCTCGAACTGCACCGTTCCGTGGTTGATGCTTCCCAAAAGCCTGAACTTGAGCGAGTGCGACAACTACAACAGCGTCAAGAATTTGCTTTACTATTTCAGGATGTGAGCCAACCTCGACGCTTTTCCGGGATAAGTTAAATTGACCGAATTGTTTCAGTAAGAGGTCGGAGTACCGACAAAACTGCGATTGTCCCACCTCGTGTAACCTCACTATCTACAGCACCAAAATAATGAACAGGAAGGAAATAGACGAATTGAATGCGCCAAACAGCAGTGTTACGCTCTATTATAGTAATAATTTAGTCAGCTCGATGAGAGAGATCGCTGGATACGACTGGAATCAGTTCGTTTCCGACGTCGGGGGATCCCTGGGATTCCTGCTAGGTAAGAATCTGGAAGCTGAATATCTTCAGCAACGATAATCTATACAAAACCACAGAAAAAAGTTACCACACGTTTTGTAAATTTTGACATTGCTATATGTATTTAAGTGTGTTCCTCTATATAATTTCGCCTCGAAACCTAGTTGTGGTAGGTATGGTTCTGGTTAAGGTACCTCGATATCAAGGTAGGTTTTGTTGTTGGGTTCCGCACCTCTTCTTTTAGGTTTCTACTACTTGTTACTTTGGAGCAAAGGTATGAGTATGTCATTACTTGACTTGATAATTTACTTACTCACTTCCTTCCTGACAAATGACGAACCATTTTTAGTCATCAGTTTCCATCTTCTCCATTCCTTTCAGGTCTGTCCGTCCTGAGTATAATCTGCCTCGTAGAAGAAATCTGCCAGCTGTTCATAAAGTGGATGTTCAACAGGAAGATGAAGAAGCAAAAGGCGAAGGAGAGAGAGGAACAGCTGAATGGTAAAAATAAGGAGACACCGTCCAACGAGTGCGAGGACGAGAAGAACAACGTGTTGAAGAGAGAAGAAACTCAAGAGAGCAATCAAACTATCGCCGATAAACACGATTACAAGTATCTGAAAGATTTCACTACAGATTACCATTATTACGAGAACAATTTGTTCGGGGGAAAAGAGGAAGATCGCAATAAGAAGTATTGAGGGCGTTCCTGCCATTTTAGAACGTAATCGTTATTCAATGGAGATTACATATCGATGGTGGCATGAGTAATATGCCAGGTGTTAGTACTTATTTATCACATTGTATATGTTATAGCGATCATAATACTATCACCGCTGTTTCAATAAAAAATTGTAATGACTTCAAGCTATATAAATATTTAATTGTATCAATTTCAAAGCTTTCGTTATTATCAAAGTTTTTCATTTTAAATCTTTTAAAGTTTCTTTGTACTACTTCCACTTTAAACATATGTTGGTTCATACTTTTCCCCAACGTGTCGCCACCAGCGAAAAAATTGCGAAACAAAAGTCCATTCTGTCCTGATGACAACTATGTGTTTTTTGAGGTTATGTCCAACCTAACCTCAAACTGATCACAACAAACCTTTAATAACAGGAACGTATTTAAAATGGAAATAATTATACTGTTCGAAGGGTACTCCAGATTCGAAGACGGGAACTACAAGGCGAACTGTTCATGCGTCTTACTAAAAGGCACTCCCAATGTAATAGTAGACACTATGACCCCCTGGGACGGCGATAGGCTCCTGGAGGCCCTACATCGACATTCCATCACGCCAGACGACGTAGGCTACGTCATATGCACCCATGGCCATTCGGACCACACCGGATGCAATTACTTGTTCAAAAAGGCGAAGCTCATCGTAGGATTCAGTGTTTCACACCGTGACACCTACTTCGATAGCGGATTTCATTCGGGGAATGATTACGTAATCAACGATGCAGTTAGGGTGGTTCCTACGCCAGGGCATACGATGCAGGACGTTTCCGTCATAGTGAAGACTGACGAAGGTGTGACTGCGATAACTGGGGATTTGTTCGAGAAGTATGAGGATCTAGAAGATTGTAGTATATGGAAATGCGCAGGAAGCGATTGTGAAAAATTACAGGAGTCGAATAGGGAGAAGGTACTTCGAATGGCAGATGTTATCATTCCTGGCCATGGGAAGGCTTTCAAAGTACCTAAAAACTATAAAAAGTGAACATGTTTATAAAAAAAAATTATACAATTACTATTCGAGTTTGGAATGGTTTATTTGCCCTAGTTTAATTCGGCTTGTTCCAGAATGCAGAAAAGGTCTAATTGCTCCCAATTACAATAGCGACAATAATAATATAAATTATACAGGTGGAGAGAACAAATCTATGAATGGCATGCTTCTTGTTGTCTACTTGCTGGAACAAACCTATTCCTCTAGAGACCTCATCATATAAACAAGAAGAAATGATCACAATACATGTTTCCATACTTATAAAGTACTACAAAGGAATAAATATTGTCAAATTCTGTGAATTGTTTTTAATTTTTGTATTAACCTCATAAAAATATTTTAATTCATTAATCATATTGTTAATAGCAGTCATTTTTCTTACTAAACACTTCCCACTATTACTTTAAATACCCATACATTATTAATTAGTAGTATATTACAAAAATATACACATAGGCAATAAATAATCTACAAAAAGAATACTTGAACAGAATAAATATACATATAAATATAAATTGTGTTGAAAATGTACAGTGTCTTTTTCGTGATCAGGTAACAAAGCACATCCGGTCTTTCTCTAAAAACATCAAGCTCCTTAATATGAAATTTACACAAATAGTTTAGAACAAGAGTTGTCAAAAAATGTTTCTTACAATACTATGGAATGTTTATAAGGCTTAAAAAAAGTTTCCCCATTTTTGGCTCCGCATCTCACTATAACCTCTGGAAATGTCTGTATTTCATTACAATTACACTAAAACTGAAAAAACTATACCTAAGACACTAAGATAATATTAGTCCATATTGTCTGCTGTTTACCATTTGTTAAACTATACTCTTCACATTTATTGTGGAGTCGCATTATTAGGTTTTTTTTTGTGACATCAACTGAAAGCTATATGAATATTAAACAAATATAGATAGAGACCTTTGAATAAGAGTTGCCAAAGAATTGGCTTCTTTAACTCGGAATATTTTTAGAAATATGACGAATTATAATAGAGGTCGTTAAAGAACATACATAATGTTTAAATTAATCTTAGAATTCTGGAATAGGATGTACAATTTAAAGAATTAATTTCCTTCCTACATTTTTGGCTTCATAACTACCCCTCGAACGTCTATATTCCGTTACAATTACACCACCCATCTAAAACTGAGGACTACACCTAATAACATCAAGACATTATTAGTCCACACTTTCACCCCATTCGACGAACCGCTCTTCACCTTTATTATGGCATCGCACGACGTGCCCATTATCGCATGGGAAACAGGAGACTTGAGGATCCTGAAGTGGTACTCCTGGTACTCCTCCTCGAACCTCTGCGGGTCCATCATGAACACCGGCAGCTGGTTCGATAGCACCCACAGGTTGTCGTTCTCGTCCACCTTGAGATCGGAGGGGAAGACCATCGTCTTGTTGCTGACGTACACCCTCCCGTGGGACATGATCGTGTAGTTCTGCGTCGTCGTCCTCCAGCAGGCGACCGCGTCCAGGTTGAGCAGAGTGTAGAAGAGCACCTTCGACTTCTCGTGGTAGAAGGAGGAGCCGCTCTGGCCCTTGGCGCAGCGCGAGCCGAGCAGCTGGAAGTGGTGATAGTTCTCGGCCGGGTCGGTCGCGAGCGTGCGGTTCCTGAGGACCTTCGTGCTGACCGTGAACTCGTTGTAGCTGATCATCGGATGGAAATAGAGAGTGCTGTATCCGTCCGGGTTCTTGCGCAGCGCCATGCCGAACAGGCCGTCGGTCCAGTGGAAGTTTTGCTATACATAAGGCTCGTTAGAAACAGTTACACGTGTCGTTTATGAAATTCGAGATATGAATAACAGCCGGGATCTGTAAGTATATCCCGGCACTGACTGGGGAGCTTCTATATATCTATGATAACTTAAAAAAAATCGCAACAAACTTAGATTTTACTGGTCTGGTAAGTTTCACATTTGTAAGATATTAAATAACTTGCTACAAAAGCTAAAGTACTGTAAATTATTCAAAATCAAATAGAAAACTAAAGTAATCATAGCGATTCAGAAAACGGCAATAGTGGTTTTTCTCCTACTCTAGTTTAGCAACAGTTACTACAAGATTTCGTCTGGTATAGAATAAATATATGGATGGGCAACTTTGTACTACCAAACTGTATTATAGCAGAAGAATGACCTAGAGTAGCAGAGTAGATTTGAACAGTGGTTCAACAAAATTTGATTGTTCTTTTAAATTATTTACAAACAAGGTGATAATGCAAATGAGCCATTATATAATCTGCTTGGTTATTAAGTTGAGAAACGAAATGAAAATAAAAAAAAAGGAATAAATTTCACCTGAAGAATTATAAATTATGCCAAGTAGCCCACAAATTAGATCATATAATCGTGTTCCTGCCCACTATATGCAACTACTGGTCACAATGCAAATATGCTCAAAATCGAGTAATATCAGATGCAATTAAGAGAGATTCCATTACATTACTTATGAAAAAACCTTACCTCAATGTCCCTGGAAATATCCACTACATTGAATAAGCATTATTATAATATTTATCATGCTTGAAAAAAATATTTCTCCAGTCTAGAGCAGATAGCGCTTTAGGACAAAATTCAAAATCAGGTAAAATATTAATAAAACAAACAACCCCCCTCTTTGAAACATATGAAGAAAGGGATGAAACTGTAGACATAATAGAACCCTCATTACTCACCCCTCCGACGGTCATATTGGACGCTAACGGATCCGGATGGAAATAGTTGTGCTTGACCAACCACGAGCTGTTACTCTCGTACGAGTACACGACCATCCCGGGGCGTCCGAGGTCTGCCAAATAGGCGAAACTATCGTTA
Source organism: Cryptocephalus moraei (assembly GCA_946251905.1). Classification (NCBI taxonomy): domain Eukaryota; kingdom Metazoa; phylum Arthropoda; class Insecta; order Coleoptera; family Chrysomelidae; genus Cryptocephalus; species Cryptocephalus moraei. The sequence goes on from OX276454.1 coordinate 17,468,371, forward strand.
CAGTTGTTCTCCTCCACCACGACGTTACAGAAGAAACTATCCTCCGGGTGCGTCTGATTCTTCGGTATGGGATAGCTCCTGATCAGCTCGTCGGTCTCGAGATCGTAGATCAACAGCTTAGGGTCGGAATTCTGCGGGTTGCTCTCGAGGATGTCCGAAGAGCCGGAGTCCATCACCCAGAGCCTCCCGCATTTGTCCGCCCGGATCCTGAAGGGGGAGTCGATCTGGCGGGGCTTCCCGGGATCGGGACGGTGCGCCTCCCAGTTCGGGTACGGGTACAGCTTCGGGGAATCCATCGGATCTAAATTGAAAATAGAGTATTAATATAGTGAAACTTCTCATCTCTCACCTCATATAACCGCGAAAAATCTCTGACCGCCGGCAGGAACTAGTCGGTGTTAGTAACGTTCCTTTCATTGCAGTTTTTTATACTCATAATATTACTTATGTATATATAATTATGTATACGGAGCTTTTCTATTGAAACGCCTGGCCCGAAATCAACAAGAGCAAAAGAGAAACTAATAGTAGTTAGTAGTTCGTTAGTATGTTAGAGAAGGAAGTTTTACAACGTTGCCGGCCGCAGTCCAAGTCCAGGCATCTAACGCGTATCGCTTATTCAAGCTTTCGGTCTCGAGTCGTCTCGGGTTTTAGTAACTCTCTGTTTAGCTAACGAGAAATATATGGCCTTTCTTTCGCTCTTATGTTTATACCATACTGCGACTTTGTAGAATAGGTCATATTACCTATTATTGCAAATAGCTTTACTCGTGCTTAATTTTAGGTCTCTCTCTCGAAACGTGTGCGTAATAAAAGTAAATTAACTGCTCCATGCTCCATTCCATATCATCATCGCCCAATCCTTTGCGTCCACTGCTAGACATAGGCCTAACATACCTCTATGCCCAGTGCTTTCTGTCTTGAGCTATCTGGATCCAATTACAATAAGCGAGTCTCTTGATGTCATCCGTCCAACGAGTTGAAGGTCTTCCTCTGTTTCGTTTGTCAGCGCGAGCTATTCATTCTAGCAGTCTTTTCGTCTATCATTTCTCATAGGATTCCTCCTAGTTGAATGGGCTTAACACAGAGACCGAGTGAGGATGGGCTTAAGAAGCCCACCCTTCTTTTGAATGCATATGGCGATCCTAATGTTTACATTAAACACAAATATTAATTTAACTACATAATTACTTCTCCTTATATAACATCAAATTTATTCCTCAGTGGCAGAAATTCATAGAATAAGAATTTCTTCGCGCAACATGAAAAAGAAATTTCGATATGCAAAAGTTCGTAATCGATAAAATCTTCAATTCCGAAATTCCGTATTTTAAGATGTCTTAGTTTTCCTTGTATTCCGAACTACATCACATACATACACCTTACTTTATAGATTTTAGAAAAGCGTATTAAATGTAAAATCACTTCGTTCCGTTCCACACTGTATGTGTATAAATAATGTAAATATAATGTTGTTATTGTAAAAGAAAATCCGTAACCCAACTCTCACTTCACGAGAGAAGAAAATATACAAAAGGTGGCAGAGCAGAGCAACTTACCCGTTAACTTGATGTACGCCAAGGAAGCCGCGACTCCAGCCCTCCACCTCGGGACAGTTATAAATAATTTATCCTTGTACACCTCCAAACCTATGGGGACGTTATTGTAATCCGTGTACCAGGTGTTTCTGGCGGTTTGCCGTTCCTCCTCAGACCTGAAGTGGAAATCTAATTTCCTCCATTGGAACGCCACGGTCAGATTGTCCATCGCCTCCGTGGAAGCGAAGATCGAGAGGATGCATAAGACGATGTGCATCATTTTTCTGGAAGTAAACGAGAAGTGTTTAAATATTTGTGGGCTCCCATTGGGTAACAATGCGGTTTTTTGGTAATGATCGTTGAATCGAATCTTTCTATTGTTTAGTTACAAGTTGTGTAACCGTGTAAACAATAAGTGGGAAAACCTGGGTTTGGCCTTTAAAGGTATCCTTGCACTGTTTAAAATTCAAGCCCGTGGGTTGTTTCATTTCATAAATTCAGTTTGTACATTAATGGTGAAAATATTCAAATCCATCATACCTATCAACGAATTTAAAGTGAGCTGGGAAACACTGATATTTTTCACCGTCCATTAAATGAATTTATAACCGATTTATTGTCTGTTTTATTGTTTTATAAGTTTTATAACTTGTAACAATTTATTTTACAGATTGTTTTATAGTATTATCATTAAATACCTGTTCAAATTATTAACTTAAACGGTGTTATTGTTTGTCGTTACCCGAACACTTTCTGGTGTGATTTTTCAATAGGCGACTCGCGATCGTCACTAATTATCTGCAGTTAATTCAAGCACTGATGAACTTTGTTATCTGTGTGTTAAAATGTTACCACTTCATTTCGATTCGATCACAAAAATACGAGGCAGGAAACGTACGAACGTATGTACGAGCGGTTTCGATAATTTAACCGCGGGCTCTGCGATAAATAGCTGAAAGTAGAAAGTATTTAAAGGATATTTAACATACTTGTCTCAAAATGAACAATTAGTAACTACTATATACTGATTTTCCAAGTTCGAACGACTGCTCGAAACAGCTTTTTAATCTATAAGTAATTTAAATATCTTCCTAATTAGCGTATCGACAATTCAGGAAATGTACCACTCTCGTATAACCTTCATTATTTTTCTTCACCTTCCTATGTGATACCATTGATATAATTCTATTTAAAACGAAGCGGGGGGAAATTTCGACCTCGTATAGTGACGTTCAGAAAATATTAGCTGCCCTCGTTATCTCGAAGAAGTATTGTTTGCCTTGACATTATTAGGTGTAGGTACCTAGTATACAAATTATAAACGGATGAATAGCGTTAATGTGGAAACGTGAAATTCGGTTTTCCAGGACATTAGACTAAAATTGTTTCGAAATTTGGTTTAACGAGGATTTAATTGGGGTTCACAAGGAAAATCTCGAGTTTTCCACAATTACGTAAAGGTGCGTGATGCACATATTTTGTCCGGCTTCATTAATTCCAGAGGCGTTAATTAAAGTAGTCGTGCTTGAATTAAAGTGTAATATTAATCAGATTTGAGCGTGTTTTGCACAAATTGTATAATAAATAAGCAAGTGCGTGTACGGAGAATCGTTAACTCTCTAAAGAATATGGTGGTAATTAATGGTAATGGTTTGAATCAATATCGATCTTCCATTAATTAGGCATGTTCGCCAGAATTTGTGGGAGCAGTATTTTCTCGGCCAAAAAATAGAATCAAAAAATCAAAGGCAGTCTATTCAATCCGAAATACATTGCAGGTATAATGATATAAAGTGTGAATAACAAACAAACAGTGTGTACTTGTATTGAATAATAAATTGCTCGTAATTAGTTAAATAAATATTGATGATTACACCTACCCACTTCTGCAAGGGCCTTTTCACCAAAGGACACCACAAACTGATCCCACTAATCTCGCTCCTTCTTACGCCGCAGACTCTGATAGCATCCCTGCACACTACTGATCTTCGCCAATTCTGTACTTTAATTGAAAAATTGGTCCACGTCTGTGATACACTCTTCTATTAGGCGTGGTTAAGACTGACCGGCCTTCGTGTATACTTCGCTTCTTTTGCGGATCGCGTACTGTTCGAATAAAGTGAAAGTAAGGGGACATGGGAAGGTTTTAAGAGCGCGACACTAGCGTATTTGCATGTGTGGGGGACAAGTAGATTCGGGCTTTCCGAAAATTCGAAAGACGATTTTGGGAAAACGCCTACCAGTTTAGGGAATTTCGGGGGAAATTTGAGGAATCACCGCAACAGTTTCGTTTAGGTGGCGAAAAGTTAAGTCAGTCTTTAGGATAATAACAAGTAACTGCTGTCAGAGATAATTTTGAATTAATAAAAACTAAACTTTGAACCCTCAGTACGAGAAACAGCTCGTTACATCAATTACCAAAGGCAATTGTGAGAGCATTTCACCAAAAGCAAACAATACATATTTAAAGTCTTATTATAAATACTTACAAGCAAGGTTTTTTAATACAGTTTTGAACGAACAAGAGTTCAAATGTGAAGGCTTATTTAGTACTTTAAATAATTACAAAAGCAATAACTGTTGCCTGAGGCAAATTTGAAATCACCCTCAAATTGTAGCATTATTGCAACAAATTGCTGCCATTAGAATCTGAACTAGATGAAGGGTAACTTATATAAGGTAGGTAGCTAAAGCAATGTGTTCTAAATGCCTAACAATGCTACTGTATACTACTATAAACAATGGTACAATATTAAATACTTTCCCGAGACTGGGTTCGATTTCTATTTAGACACTCGTGTATCTAAGTACTTAGGTCTAAGTAAAACAATGTTGCAATGAACAACAATAACAATCAGTGCTATATTACTGATAGTATCTGAAGTTGTATTGCAATATCTTATAGAATGATGTCACCATCTAAATTATCTCTAGGTAGGTACCTAACTTAACTGACCCCTACTAACTTAGGTACATTGTCATGAGACCAATTAAATTGTCGTGTGGTCCAATTTAAATTCTGATGTGGGTATCTTATAACCTTACAAGTAAATCAATATTACATAAAACAACCTTAATGGTTAGTAACTACTATCTTATTAGTGTTATCTAAAGTTGCTAATCTAATAAGTATCTAAAGAACATGCAGAGGATTGATTAAAATGAAAAAAAAAAGAACATACCTACATATATGATAGCTTAAATATTTCTTGTTGTAGTACGCCTAAATATTAAACTTATTGTTATGAATTAAACTTTGTTTGTTTGGAAAGGTTTATGCTTTTCCGCCATGTATCTTGCACTGCATCTACCTTTATATTATTATAACATTTTATTTTTTAATACATGTTGAGACTTCCTTGATTAGCAATCAAACTATTGTGGCTGTAGGGTCCCCCCTCCATCTCTGAATACGTCCTTTTGCGTCTCTCCATCTGTTAAACTTTTTTGGATGCAACGAATACTCTCTCAATATTAATCAATCTATATATTCATCCTTGATTCAAATCGCAAGAGGTTAACCTTCCTTTGTACTCGGTCAAAATAACGAATTTTCGAATTTCGAAATGAAGCTCATAGGGAAGGTTGTAAGACACGCGGGCAACCCATTAGGCCTAAAACTTTTCATAACATTGGGGTTTTTTCAGCAAAACTCATTTTTGAATCACATTGTATACAGTGTGGCCCATTTGTTGTTGAGCATCCTTGTAAAACTTGTTGATTGTGCGAGATTGGTAGGATTTTTTTTTTAGATTATATAGAATCTGATGATTTGTGTCCACAATAAATGAGACTAAGAATATTAACACTTAATAAACTTAAGACATTTATTATTTATTTATTAACACACTTAATTTATATTGCATGTCAATCAAGTGCTTCATACATTTTAAGAACATGAATTTTAAGGTACTTTTTGTATGTCACATGATACTTGGAAAACTATGTTTTATTGACTTTAGTCTCATTTATCGTGGTGCATATGAAACGAAGGTCCAATTACTTACGATTATTTCTCAAAAAAAAAATTGGGTGTTTGCAGTTAAGGTAGCAACGGAGATATTTTGAAAGTCTCTTAATGCTAAAGTTTTCTGAATCTGATAATCTGACCCACTGTGGATACGCCCTTATAACGTAGGTACCACCTCCAAAAGCAACAATAACGTTTAAAACAACCATTAACTTAGTATACGTACTGATCCTTGCTTTCAGGAAACATGCAAATACATTCAGGTTACAACAAATAATTGGTAATGAATTATGTATGTACAGAAAAGCAAATCTAATTTGGAATTCATAATTAGAACAGGTTTATGTAGCTAAATCAACAACCATATAAATCAAGTTAACTATGGTTAGTAACAAATTAACATAGGTGTTAAATGTAAACTCTACTTTAATTAATATTCCTTGAATAATGTTTAATCGAAATGAGTTACTTCAATCAAAAAGGGTATAATTAGGAAAACTTACAAAACAATCACTAAAGTTGTATGGTGCATAAATTTGTATACTTGGGTATTTAAAATATTTTCAGACTTTCTATATTATATCATTGTTCTGGACAAGTTTTTCGAATTCCTCCTCGGCATGTCTCAATAATTGTTCGTTATCTATGGACACCTCGCCATTTACACCATTAATACTGTTCATACTGTCCAGAAGGATGCTCGAATCCTCCCTTTCTCTGTCTAAAAATATAAAAAGGCAAATAGGTAATAAAATTCAGTACCTAACAAGATCGTCATTAATTTACTTAAAAAATCTGTAGACGGGTCAGCTTTGCGAGACGAAACACTCGAGGTATGTTCTGTCTCAGAAGTACGTTCACCATCTTCCTTGGAAATAATCGAAACATGTTCCGTTTCTACAATCTCAGGTTTCGAAATGTGCACTTCGTCGATTTGTAGCTCGTGTTTGGGCTTTTCTTGAACATCTAAGTGAAGAAACGAAAGTTAATTTTTGAAATGGAAGATAATATAACGAATTAAGCAACACAACCTTCAGTAATGTGTTGCTTCCGACCATCTTTGCCCTTAACTTCCTCGTTGCTGTTGCTTTCGATTTCTTGGATCGTCAGGGATTGCATGTCGTCATCTTGTGGCAGAACTGAAATGTACATTACAATAATAGTACGAAATGTTTTTCAGAAGGAGTTATACCTGTGGCTGAAGAAGATAGATGGACCTTTTCCTGCGTTATTAGGACGGTTCTCGATGTGTCGGTGTCGAAGGTCCTAGTCGAGTTGTGTTCAGTTCCCAATCGTACTGAGAAAAATAAAACAATTTGTACAACTTAATGGTGTACACCTCAGCGCACTATTTCAGTATAGCATTATGGCTTTCAATAAAGCCTTAGGTTCTCTTCTCCATCCACTAAACATAATAACTTAAAAAATTCCCAACAAACTTTACTGTCCTCGTAAATTTACATGAGTAAGATATTAAATAACTTGATATGAAGCTACCCTTGCTAGTTAACTAAAGTGTAAATCTACATCCTTAAATTTGCAGAAACCTAATTCAACCTTCATTTACAGAAAATTAATAAACGAAAATCATAATTAAGCTGAATTGTCATTAGTTTCCAAAGTAAACTAAAAAAGACGCATAAATAAAGGAAAGAAAGTTGGGCCGTGGACGCCATTGATATACCAACAGATGCTTACATTTCTTCCTATTGTGTAGAAATGAATGGAAACGACAATATTGGGATTTTTGTTACCATAATAATGAAACGTGATATTTCCCAGGCTACTTTATTCCACTAGTCAACCATTACAAAGACAACATACTAAGTTCTTCGTTGTACAAGTCATATATGGTCTGAAATCTATTTAGCATATTACATATATATGTATGGTGTATGGCTGTATATTTTTGATCTGATGGTGGACCTATTTATTTAATTAAAAAATATTTATTTTTTATTGGAAATGTATTTAATCTAATGTATTTTTTTAGTAATAAAAAATGTTAAAAAGTGGCAAATATTTTATTACCTCTACCAACTTTGACAAAACAATGTTTCAAATCGGGTGCAGCTCCATTATAGGGTCAATTATTTATAAAAATAAAGAGTTAACTCAAAACAGCCATCTGTATTTAAATGTTGTAATCCCATTAATGTGATTTCGATTTAAACAAGTTTCTATAACTAGTTTTCAAAAAAAGTTTGATCAAAGCATAAAAAAAAATGAAAAACGAGCACTTTCCACAAAGATTCAAAAACAAATTTATAATTCGAATGTACCACAGAATTATTCCCTCAAATGTCCAATTGAAGTTACTGGAAAATTTGATCATGGGAGGTTGCAAAATAAACTGTATAAACCTGTTATATTCTATGCGGGAACTTGTCTCGGAAAACTTATTTCGTGTAAGTCACAATAAAGTTTGCTGCACGCTTATAAAGAATTATGTAATCTTCTCGAAAATTCACTCTCTTCACTTGAAGTTGACAATAGAAATTTAAAATTGCTGTAATATGTGGCTGTTTCAAGCTTGCATCATGTATGTTGTAAGTTTTAGTCAAATTAACTTTGAAACTTGCACTTTCAATTGTAAGTTATATAATGGAAAATATTCTGCTTATTGCTTATGCTTAGTGGGCAGGATTTCGTGATAAGAACCATGACGTTTGAATATGGCGATAGGCGATAGAAGATATGGCGTTTTGAAGGAAGTTTAGGACTATTTAGCGGTTTAGGAACCTTTTTAACATCTTTAAGGACGTTTATTAAGAGTTTCTAGACGACATTTTTAAAAGGAGTTAAGATTGTGTTAACTTCAGACATCTGCAAAGATGTTGATGACATTTTTAAGGCAACTACGATAGTCTTAAGAAAAGCATGAATCTCTATATATAGGTATACCCATTACGAACCGGAAATGGATTGTTGTGCTGACCAATCCGTAACGATTGGAGAAATGACAATTATTTGTTAATATTGTAAGGCGTTAATAAAATACAGCGGTGAATCTACTGGATTATGTTGTGCCTGTGGTAAAGTAAATGTTCATACAACTAGATATATCCATTACGCTCATTAGTTTTTGGGGTGGGAAATACAACGACAGTTTGCGGAATCAACTTGGAGTTTCCCTGTTTCGCGCATGGGCAGTTATAAGTCGCGTGTTCGCGAGTCGGAAAACCATCATCTTTATATATTTAAGCACCGCAAAAAGACAAAAAATATAGTACTACAGAAAGCTTTAAATTGATTATGTGTATAACTGATGTTGCATTTAATTTAATGTAGATAAAAAATTTATATCAAGTTTTGACCGTATTTTTCAAACATATATGTAGGTGCTAGAAAGTTCACCAGGTCATCTATAATTTTTATTTATCTTTCTTCTCTAAACTTTACGTGGCAATGCAACGCATGCAGGGTACGGCTTGTTTATAATATAATTGGCACTCCTAAACGAGTTTAAAAGCTTTGACGGAATTTGGAGTATTTTTATTTATGATAATTTTTAATGAACCGATGGCACTTCTAAAGAAGTTGGAATTGTTTTCAAGAAGACGCAGATAAGTACGTACTTAGCAAGCAAAAATTTATATCAGATGACTAAATATTGAGAGAAATTGAAGCAACAAGGGAGGCAAAATGGTGGCTAAAGTATGCCGACTGCACCAACTAAATTGTGTTAAGCAGTACCAATGAGATCAATTCTAATGTATTTTCCTCTTACCTTGCACAGACGAGGAGAAATTCACTTTCGCCTCTTTGACGCTCTCGACGCTCTCCGAACTCGTGTCGCTCTCGTCGTCGGAAAGCTCCCCGTCGGAGTCCCTCGAGGTTCTCCTCTCGAACGGAACGTACCTGTCGTCTTCAAACCCGTGGAGGCTCTTGCTCCTGTTCAACTCGGCCCGGTTCCTGTTGACGTCCACGTTCTGGAGAACGCCCGGGTAGTTCAAGTAGTTTCCGGAGTTGGCTCGGTACAGACGGTACTTCCCCAGGTTCCCCTCCGTGTACGGGATCTTCACCTCGTACTGGAACGTCCTCGGGGCGTCGAGGATCGCCTGGAGGCCGGAAGTCTTGCTCTTCTCCTCGAATAAGTTCCGGAGCCTCGACACAGAAACCTCTGGTGTCGGCGGCGGTGGATCTTTGGATCCTCGCACGGGTGCCTCCACTGGCGGTACCGTTGGCTTGACAGGAGAAGGGGGAACCGTAACGGGTTTTTGCGGCTCTCGCTTGGGTCCGAGGGCCTTCGATTTGGTGACGGAATCCACTTGGTCCTTCGGGACGAAGTGTTGCCTCAGCCTCCTCACCGAGACGACCGAGTCGGTTTCCTCGACGTCCTCCTCCCTGATGTCGGCCTTTCTGCTATTCGGCAACTTGTGGTTTAGATTCGAGACGAGGCTCTGCGTCTTCGATATCAACGCTTTCCGCTCCGCCGGGTCCTCGTCATTGATGCCGATCACCCCTGTCAAGATATTGAAGAGCTTCTCTTGGAAATCGACGTGTCTCTGCTTGTCGTAAGCGGTGTAGTAGTTCAGGCTCTCCTCCACCCCTTCCAGGGCTTCCTTGATGTCGTGCAGCGTGTAATACTCGTTGTAACGCACCGTCACTTCGCTGTTCAGGATGTGGCCCAGAGACCTCGCCCGGGGCCGTGGGGAATCCACATTATCCACCGGTTCAATTTTCTTCTCGTAAATCGATATCAGCTTGCGGACGTTTATGTTGGTCCCTTCCGTTTCTTCAGACATGGTCTGAAATTTTTTTTGCTTTCGAAAATCGATTTGATGGATATCAATTAGATTCGTTACTGATAAAGTAATATTGATGCTGAAAACTTCGGAAATATCAAATATCGTACGAATATAAACAATCGCAATATCAAACTTGGATGAAAACTGTTTCAGTTATCTTCAAGAAGTATCTTATCTCTTCTGTAATATATTGTTTTTGTATAAGTTTCAGTAGTTATTTGACATTCGTCATTAGCATCATGCGCTCTTTCTGGAAATTCCAAAAAAAATTTCATAACGAGATTAAAATCTCGTTCCCTCAAAGATCACTTATACAATAATTCTGTGTAATAAAAAATAAGTGATGATCTAATAATAATTACTGATAACCAATTGTCTTAAACATTTGGACTTATGTAACTACTATACTTGCAACTCATTGAATAAATATACAATTAACGGACTGTCACAACAATTAACGGCTAATTAACTACCTAGTAAATACTTACTCAATTGTCGATTAAAAACTGGTGTTATTAAACAGGTGCCATTATTCTTCTCAAGGAATTGTCACGCTCCAATAGTTACGATTGAATTGAGAAATACGTTCAAAATTTTAAGATAAGATAATACTGCTATAAAAAATTTATCAGTGGATGAGATATCAAGATTATTTAACGTTGATGATAAAATTTAAATCCGAAAACGGATAGGCGTTGCGGGACATCAGGGTGGGATTCAACAATGGCATTTCCCCATATGTTGAGTCATACATGAGGAATGTGATTAAACCTTAACGAATCTTTTCCATCAATCCTGAAATTTGTTTATTTTGCATTGTTCCGAAAAAACACATCAAATAATACAAAAGTTCTCCAAATAAACGTTTTTATTAAAAAAAATACAGGGTGATATTATAAACAACTACTCTGAACATAGATTACATGTATTGCAATAAAAGACAGGGGCTCAGGGCAAAATACACTGTTCACTATACAAAGGAAAACAAATATAATACAACCTAATTAAATAATTAACCAGTTTAATAAAGCGTAATTTGCTCTGATCCAACAGGGCTGTATACAGCCTGTGATATAAATCGCCTGTCAGAAGCTACATTTTCTCGACAGGGGACTGATGACCCAACAGCATTTCCATTATTCATTTATTTATTAATTATTATTATTACCTAAATGCTGTGACTGTACATCACCTGTATAATAATATATTACGATGAAAACAATAACAATCATTATATCAAGCGATTCATTATATCTATATATGCATATAAGGTGTCTAAAGTCTATACTTAGATATTACGTTTTTAATTATAATAATCTACAAATATTTTAGTAAAGTATATACAATTTCCATGGATCGCATCGTAATACAGTTATACAGGGGGCCGTATCGGTCCAACAGCCCGAAAGCTGTGACTGAAAGGATCGCCTGTCTCTACAAATCCCTTCTCGGAGAAAAGAAAACGTCTTCATCGAACAGAAGTCACATGTACTGAAACATTAACTTTACAAACGACTTTTCTTTCACTTTAGGAGATAACATATTTCTGCTTTATAAAGAGAGACTCGAACAATAATTCTACTAAATTAAGAAAAGATACATCCCAGTATTATTGGAAATAATTAGAAAAAAAAACTTGTTTATGTTACTTAGGATTGTTCAAAAAATGGTGTGCTATTATTTTGCATACACGCTTGAAATTACTTGACATTCAAATACAAGACTTTCGACTACTATTACACCTTCTCTTCGATCAACATTTTCTCACATCTCCTTTATTACTAATGAATTCACCTTCATTTTTTTTTCAAAAAAAAAGTTTTTCCCCATACACCGTTAGATAACTTACTGAAAAAAGATCGTCATACCTTTACTTGTTTTCACTTTTTGCAACAATAAAAACGCAGCGGCGACTTAATAATTACGCCCTCTTTCGCTCTCTCACATATTTTTCTCATCTGACCTACCTTTCTGTCTTTGTTTACCGGAGATTATTTTTAACTTGTGATACATTGAGGAAATTTTGGAAAAACGTTCCCAGATCGGAAAACAACAATTACCAAATCTTTACAATTTCGTTCAAAACCATGGTGTTCCAAAACAGAAAAAATAATTTGATTTCGATGTGGATATACTGCGAAAGCAAGCCTATAGGACATTTCGGAATTGAAAGAGTATTGTATATTTGATATATATACTGAATTTGGCATTAAGCGTTTTTTCTCTTTTGGAAACAACACTTCTTTAAAGAAGCAAATAAGGAAATTTACAATTTTTGACAACAGTTAATCTGGGAACTACTGCTTACCTTTCAAAAGAACAACTCAAACAGAAAAAATAAAAAAAAAATCGTACAAACCTGAATATATTCCGAAAAAATATTAAGAACAAACTCTCAAATTAATTTTGAGTTTTGGTCCCAATACCTTTCCGTATAAAAATCAAAACTCCATCGTTGCCTTGCATAAAATAAATTAAAATATTTACATACCATCTCGGCAGGTTATCAAAGGTACATTTTTGAAAACCTGTTAAAAACAAAAGAAAACAATATAAATTTCAAAATAATACAAATTAACTGAAAATAAAATAAAATTTAATACCCTCATGAGTCATGCAACTATGGAACTCTTTAGATCTTATGGTTTAAAAGAAAATAAGGAAGAACTTATCATTGTTTTGAAAGATTTGGAAAATGTTTTGAATTGTTTTTAGACTTGCGGATGGTAGACGAGATAAATTGGAGATCATCTGAAGCGAGGTTGCATCAGTACCGGACCAGTTGGGAACATCGGGGCACCGTACATCATCCCAGGCGGGACACCGATCATACCTAATGACAAATAAGAAAATTATTCACACAAATTGCTTAATCGAGGCGACTTTAACATGAACAGATTACTTGGATATTGTCATTTCCACCGTTTCACCTTTAGAGAGCCCGAGAGAAAAATAAATCTACCACGGGTTTACTTACCTGGGAAGGAATCAAAAACAAAGGAACATTTATCTTGTATTTTTTTTTATAATTAATAGAAGCCTAGCATAGGACACACAGCTAAGAAATACTACAAAACCCACACAATGTAAAGACCGTTTCAAAAAAATAAAGATATCTAAAGGGGAAAATTTGTTGCGCTAGATAAATAATCGAACTAAAAATATTTAAAGACCAGCACTGCACACTTCAAAATACCTCTGAGTAATTTTATGAAATGGACTGATTGAAAAAATGTATAGTCCTCATTTTCGTTCGAAATGTGCAATGCCAAATCTCATATCAAATAAAACTTGTGTTTAAAGGTCAAAATAAATAAAAATGATAAAACAGAAACGACAATATCCAAACGTCTCTCTCTACATTAATGTAATATAATATTTCTCTCTCACTCTCTCTCTCTTGATGTGTTCTCGTGATTAGTGAATTGAAAAAATAGTATGGAAAAAATACACAATTAAATGTAATAATAAATACGCAGTCAGGATGAATATAAAAATGCAATAAATTCAATCCAATGACAGTAAAAAAAATCAACCACTGCCAAAAAACTAAGCGAGTGACAAATATCTGATGCAGGCATGCCAACACAGAAGAGTGCGTGATTTTTAGTACCTGGGCAGAAGTCGCATCGCCCGTTATATCTTCGATAAAAAACACATTTTGTTTAATTAACGTTCACTTCATTAATTTCAGGTCGTTTCCAATTTTACTACTACACATTCAATTAGCCCCAGTTAAAACTAAAACACTTGAAACGAAAATACAAAAAAAAAACACTTCTGATTCTACCACGCCCTGAATTATTTATTTAGCCATAAACCAGCCTCTCCTAATATACATAGCTCCCCTTTTACATGTTTTTAACTCACCTTTAAATTTAAACATGAATCTACAAACCTATCAAAATAAGATGAATCATAGCTGGAAAATTTTAGTGATCTTTAATTTAGAACACATAAATCAAACATTAGTCCAAGAAAATAAACATTTCAGAGCATTAAAAGAATGTTCGAAAATATAAAACAAAGAGTTACTCAATTTTCAGTCTGTTAACAATAACAAAGTAAATTGTTATGTAATTAATGGAGAGTGAAAATGTTTAAATCATTCATTTACTAATTCCGCTGTTTAAAAAAATAATATACCAAATAAATAATATTTGATTTATTAATATAGTTACGTTTAACAAACTACTTAATTATCATGTTTCGCTAGAATCGGAAGTTCTCCAACGGTTTCGACAGGTTTTCAAAGGATTTTAGTTCAAAATAAAATTGGACTAAGACCCTTTAGATTGTAAATGAATATAAATTATTACAACCTACTTAAAAAAAAATAACAACTAAACATTCTAACCTCTAAGAATGACTCGGTTATTTCAAATCAACTTGGGAATCGTTTTTAGTATGAACTATGAAAAATAATGAAAGCACTCTGAGAAGTTAAAGTACTTGGATCATTTTTAGAAATTTCGAAAAACTGCTGAAAACGATCCCCAAACTGGTAGTACAATCTTAAATTAAACTAAGCTTATATAAAAATAATTTATTTTTGTCTGAAGATGATATTGTTCTCAGAGCGGGTGGTTAATATGAGAAGGCGAAAAGAAGATAAATATGTAAAGAAACTGAATTAGGCATTGAATTACAGTGAACCCGTTCAAATTTAAATTACTTTATAGTAACTCCATGAGCAGAATGAATTCTAATCACTCTAGGAATAAAGTGTGATCATTTAAATATAGGATTACAACATGACTTTCTCTCCCTGAACGGGTCCATATCCAATATTTTCAAAATCGAAAAAAGAAAAGATGTAAATTCAAAGAAAAATGTGCACTAATAAAAGATTCTGTGCAAAAAACTGAATTCAGACTTATTTCAAAGGAAGAGAAGAAAAAGACGACTTCTTTTGCATTTCCTTCATGAAAAAAACATCCTGTAAGGTTACATCCAAACTCACATTTGGAATTAATAAATCCCTAATCAAGTATTATACACCTTGAATTACAGTCCATATCTCCGATTTTAACTGTTTTTTGATAGAAATGTGACCACATTTTTGAGTAAGTGTAGAAATATTTAACACCAAAGTCTAAACATTTAAGTCTTTCAAATGCATATTTTTTTTTAATAGTCTTTAAATTTCTAACAACTTAACCAATTAGAATTACTCTCGACATCGACTGCAGAACACAGCACTTTAAACTCTAATTTTATACTCAGATCCCCTCATGTTACAGCAAATGAAATCACACACATATAGAAGGCTCCTCCTTTAGTGAGAAAGGAAATAGAAAATGGGAAACTGTGGGATTAGTTAGTTCCCAAATCTTTAGTGTTTCACTCGAAGGTTATGATATTATCAATGTTTATTTATTACCGATCTAAACTTTCAATACCCATTACTTGCCTTAAATTTATTAAGGAATAAAAGTTTTATCACAATTTCAAACAAAACATTGATATGAAAATGTAATCTCACAGGGAAGTGTCAAAAATACAAAAACGACATTGTTGCACTTGCATGTCAATGATGTATTATTGATAATATGATATGTCATAAAACAAGTATGATAAACCATTGCGTTCTCAGCTCCCATGACGACAACACAAGAAGTGTTCTATATGTGTCTATATTCTTTTCGGTATAAATTTTTACAATCAACACGAAAAGTCCCCATCCACATTCCATGATCCCCCACGAACCACAACACTCTAATTCCAGAGTTGAACAGTTTCTCCTCGTGGTAAAAAAAAAATAAACAAACGACACTACGTTACTCCTTACGTACCTGGGGGCATGGAGAGGGGAGGCGGTCTCATCAGCGGCCCCCCGATCAGTGTGGGGGGACCAGGGATCATCTGTCGCATGGGGGCCATCATAGGTCCCCCCATCGCCCCCATGCCGATGGGGGGACCTGAAACCCTCATGGGAAATCTCTGCATCATCGCGGCGTGCTGATTCATCGCCTCCACTTGCTTCTGTTGCTGGACGGCCGCCTGTTGCGCCGCCGACACAGCAATCGCCAACTAAAAAATAGAAATAATGGACTATAATATGAAATGGGATAAACATTTACAAAGTTATTAATAAATTATGACATTATCTGCTGATATTATGTAAAATAAAACAATTAGTATACACATAGTGTAATAGTATAAACTAGTATACAGTGCTTTGTTATATGGAATTATTATTTGAGGAAGTGCCTATCGAACTGTAACTTAAATCACAAATCCTTGCATATGTTTTCGCATCTTCTGGAATTGCGGCAACACTTTTGGATGGTGGTCGAACAGCGCATTCAACGCTGAAATTGCCGTTAAACATACAAATCGTTGAGACACCAACATGTAATATCAAAAAAAATTCTGGAATGGGTAGTGTTACAATCATGTGAGATAATTATATGGGACGAATGTACTATGGCACACAAAAAAGCATTGAAAGCTCTTAATCGTACATTAAAAGATTTAAGAGGAAATGAACAACTCTTCGGTGCCGCATTGATTTTATTGTTGGGTGATTTTCGACAAACTCTACCAGTTATATCACGTTCAACGCCCACAGATCAACTTAATGCATGTCTCAAAACATCAGTTTTATGGCGACAGGTAGAGAAATTGAATTTGAAAACCAATATGCGTGTGGAACTACAAGGTGATGCATCAGCTGGATGTATTGCAAAACAGTTGTTGAATATTGGGAATGGAAAAATGTATCACATTGCCAACATTTTTTTTTAAATAACGGCTACCAAAGAAGAATTAATTAATAAAGTTTTCCCAAATATCGTACGGAATTATAAAAATCATGAATGGCTAAGTGAACGTGCTATTTTGGCAGCCAAAAACAATGACGTAAATGCAATCAATTTAAGTATTCAAAAAGAAATACCAGGTGAAATAAGAACGTATAAGTCCATAGACACTTTAATGAATCAAGAAGAAGTTGTCAATTATCCAACAGAATTCTTGAATTCACTTGATTTGCCAGGCATGCCGCCACACGTTTTGAAGTTAAAAATTGGCGTTATTATAATTTTGTTGAGAAATACGAATCCACCAAGACTTTGTAACGGTACCAGGCTTTCGGTGAAAAATATGATGGATAATATTATCGAAGCTACTATTTTAAATGGGAAATTTAAAGGAGAAAATGTATTGCTGCCACAGATCCCAATGATTCAGACAGATACGCCATTTGAGTTTAAACGTTTGCAGTTTCCGGTGCGGCTCGCGTTTGCAATGAATATTAACAAAGCACAGGGACAATCGCTGCAAGTTTGTGGATTAAATTTGGAAAACCCATATTTCTCACATGGACAGCTGTATGTGGCATGTTCACGGGTAGGAAAACCTTCGGATTTATTCGTGTCCATACCAGAAGGAAAAACAAAAAATATTGTGTATGCAAAAGCTCTTCAATAAATAGAAAGATTTGCAGATTAATAATGGAATTTTGATAAATCGATGCTTATAATACGGAGAGCTGTACGGTGGCCTGCTAATGCGCAAGAATTTAAATTAAAGAAAAATAATTACAATTTTTTTTAAACAGTATTTTAAACCATAATTATAGCAGTGTAATGTATGGTGTTAAAATAAATTGTGGTTTCTCGCTAAATCTATATTCGCTAGATTACCCACTTATATTTTATTGCTCATTTATTTCATATCAAACAGCCACAGCGAAGCGTGGCCGGGTGACGGCTAGTATGTTTATTAAATATTAAATTGTAATGATTTCCTAAACTTTGATCAATTGTAATTAGTAAATATATATTAGATCAACACGAACTACTTGAAAGTAAATTTATTAATTCATCTAGTATAACTAGATATAAACAGTTTTCCTTAATATAGCAAAAGAATATCTAATAAGAAAAGTATCTATATTGGTAAAATTTTTTTTAATAAGACACCTAATGAGTTTAAAATATTGAAAGATTCTAAAACATTTATTAAGAAAAAAATTGAGCAACATGTACAATCGATAGACTTGACTGAATAAGTTTAATAGATGATTTTCAATATGTACTAATAAAATGATGAAGATAATGCAAGAATACACTTGCATGGTACTATGTGACAGTGCCACATGGAAAGCACTATTATAAATGTACAATTTATTTAATATCTATAAATGTGTATTTTTAATTTTTTTTTCTAATATTTAATCATTATCTTAGTCTTAAGATTATAATATGTTTATACCCAGTGCCTGTGCACAGAGAGGTATTTACCTCTCTCTTGCAGGATACTAAGTACATCCATTCTATGAATTCATCAATGTATTGCTATAGAAATAAATAAATAGGTGTGGGCTGGTAGACTTTTATTAACAGTTTATTGTTATAGTTAACGAAATATTTGCAAAAGAACTACTTTTCACAGTAATTCCGTATTAAAAGTTGTTACTGCAAATTTTGTGCAAAATCATAATAAAAATTAATTAGCTAACAATCTTTGTCTAATTTCAATCTAATGATCAATCCTAGTGAGCAATCCTGATCAGACCGAGCCATTGCTTAAGGCAGTTTAAGTACCATCGATCAACCAATAAAAATCTGTCGAGCCGTTACATGTGGAAACGAGCAGGACTTGTCAGGCCTTTGGAGAGAGCGAACTTTATTTAATGTGCACATATTGAGACTGATGATGATCATGTGAACTTGACTTAATTGAGGAGTTCAACCGATCATCTGGACGGACGGTTAGTCGTTTGTGAAATGGCACCGAAGGTTTAAACTTTACACTTTGAATTATTTATAAGCAATGTGAAAAACTTCATTTAAATTCATGGTTCCGATAATTAATAGTAATTAAACAATGCAAGTCTTAGCTCTGTTGTTACTATTGGAGAAATAACCGAAATACTTATTTGAAACAGAAATCAATATACAAACCACGTCAAGTAGTCTTACAATTATCAACTACTTATAACTCAAAAGTGATTGGTTTAAAATTATAAGATAAATAATGTTTGTTTCAACAAGTACCTGAATTATTTCTGAGTCAGGCGGACCGTGCATACAAGCATTTTGGTGTCCCAACAGATGTTGAACGGAGCCCAGGACTAGTTTACCTTTGTCTGTATAGATCGGAATTCAGTCAAGGTAGCTAAAATACTGTGTCAACAGTAGACTGAGAGAGAGGATCCAAGTGAGTATCTGTCTCCATATAACGGGTAAGGCGCATTCACAAACACTATCCACAGCCTACTATGAGGTGAAATTTAAAAAAACACCCGTTATTTTATATCAATATATTATATATACTAGAATAAATACCGGATTCTGTGGATACCATTAAGCTGGATTTATAAACTCTGAGGTTGTGGTTCAGTTGAGGTAGGCAACATAAAACTTGTGGAAAGTACGCAGTCATTTATAAACTCTTGTTAGCAAGGTTCTAAGTTCAGTTGACGTACGTTTGCAGTTTAGAGATGACACAGTTTTATGTTCAAGGATCGGCGACCAACCTTTAGCCAATGAAATGAACCCATAAGGTCATGTGATCATGCTTGAATGAAATGACAGTGTTATTTATATCGAAACAAAAAAACTACTAAAGCAAACAGTAAATGCAACAGTAATGTAATTACATTCATTAAAAAAAAACAACAATATTTTAGATTAAGTCGATCTCACATGTCAAGTCCAACGATTATAGACTAACCAGGATTGCTCACTTACATTTGACCAATGTTGGACAGTTTTGTGACGTCACTACCGGTGCTGAAGTGCGTTTACATGTTGATCTGTGGATGACGTGATGTAGATATCGTACGTAAATATGGATTACGTAGAGTACATACAACAGTCAACCATACAGTTTACAATGATAAATCTTACTGTTTACTACAGTAAAGTGAATAAATCTCTATCTTCTGTCCAGCACCGGTGGTAACGTCAGAGTTTTTGCCAGGCAGATTCGGCGAACTGAGCAATCCTGGTAGTCTATAATCGTTGTGTCAAGTCAACGTAATGGTGTCGGGAATGGAACATTTATAAATGGTGCCCAACCTCAAAACCTGCCAGCGTCAACTGAACCTCAACTGGAATTCAACTAAACCTCAACCTCAAAGTTTATAAATCCAGCTGGTCTTATAAAACTAAGTAAAACTTGTGATATAAATACAACATTAATTTTTTTATATTTTTTGGCTCATGGAAAGAAAACAAAGCTACAAAGCTAAAAACCAAGAACATTAAACCTCGCCCCTATCATGCAAAGCAATAGAAACATTTAATTCCTCAATCAATTTCCTTACCTCTGACGCTGCCGTGCTGGAACTAGTAGCGGGATCCTCCACCTTCGCCTGTACATTTTTCGAGTACTTCGGGTGTCTCGCCCTGATCTCCTCCAACGAGATATCCTCAGAGGGATGTATGATCTTACTCATCGTCCCTGAGTTTGCTATCTGTGGCACCTTATGGTTCTCGCCGCCGCCGCCACCGCCGCCGCTACTACTGCTGCTAGCTGATGTGTTCGTCGTCGGGGGCGCGCTAATCGTTGCAGCTGAGAATGAAATGAAAACCGGAGTAGCAAGCTTCATTTAAATGTTCGGCCAAGATAAGTGTTGCTTTCCTTACCTGATGAAATTGGTTTGAAATCCGCCCCAACCGGGGCCCCAGGTCCACCCGGGGAGGACGTGGGGATCGCGCTGGGGAAGAGGGGCTTCGGAGGGCCTCCCTGACCTTGCATCATCGCCTGCATGTGGGGAGGCAACATCGTCATCCTGAAACACATCATACTTTTATGCATTTTAGCCAACTGTCGTATGAAGATAAAGACGATGCGAAATCCACGAGTTAGCAAGAAGTTAAAAGTATGCAAGACTAAGTACAGTAAAATCTGTTAATCGGACCACATTTCCAGAAAATAGAACTGTTTTACATTTATATTCTGTAGACTGACTACTTACGCATACTTTTGCCTAATTCTTTCAATGGCCACTATAAGCAGGTTTCACTGGAATGAAGAGAACTACAAGGCAGACAATATCACTACTATTTCTTGGTACTTCCACCTTTTTTTGCTAATTTCGATTTAACAAGACAGAAAAAAATAAATTGTGTTCTTACCCATGTGGGGACATGAAGGGTGGTCCCATGGACATCATGGGAGCCATCTGCATGGTCGGAGACATGCCGGGAGGCGGCATCATCCCTGGTACCATCCCAGGCATCCCGGGCACCACCCCAGGCGCGGTACCCAGTAGTCCCTCAGGTTTCGCCCTTTTCACTGAAGGCTCCTCGTCGTCAGACCCGGAATCGTTCGCCCTGGTCCCCTGCTTCTGCCTCTCATGATCCTTCAGATCTTGAGCGGGAATGCCTGGTATATAAACAAAAAACATGCTGTGATAAGCGAAAAAGTCTCTAAAATGGTCACTTTCTACCGAGATACCAACTAGAATTCTACGCCTAACACTTCTATTTTTAGACAGCTTAAAAATAATATGAATCTCACCTTCCATGCCATAAATCTCTATATCTATGTTGGAGCGGTTCGGTAACGAGTTCGGCACCTTATCTATAGTCTCTTTATGAACTTGCATGCAGTGTATGGATAATCCAGGACCAGTGTATAGTTTCTTATGACAAATATGGCACTTGAAGTGCTTCGCTTTCTGATGCTGTATCAGAATCTTCTCATCTTCAAATTCCCTGTTGCAATACCTACGAATCGGGTTAAGGAAACATAACATGCTAAAAATAAATCGATCGCGTTTAAATATAGAAGAACCCCACACACACACGCACACGCTCATACACGGGCCTATTGCGTATCCTGCACGCACGATTGAAAAAAGGATACCAGCACCACGGCTTCGACAGCTTCTTCTTCTTGCGACCCATCTCGGACTCTTCTAGAAGTGTACGTGGAAGTTGATATGCAAAACGATTCTCTGAGGAATGTAATTATAGTCAAATTATCGCGAAACAACTATCCCACTGTCAAAGATGGCTAACAAAGGGCGAAAGAGGAGCAAATGACGGTGCTGCCAACTTTCACCGGCGAATTCCCCTAGGCGGGAAACCTCCGTAAAATATCGGCAATATGGTTACCGGACGCTAGATGGCGGAATAAAACATGACTTTCCCTCGTTGTAAAATCTAACCAATGGCAATACCACGTCGTTCGAAGTTATTATACGCGGAAAATACGAATCATTACATCTTGATTTGGCTATTACAAACTCGGTCTAAAAATATATCAAAATCGCTAATTACATCTACAAGTCCATCAATTTTCTCATCCCTATGATAAGAAATCTCACAATGCGAGAGTAGGATCGTGTCGTTCGGCTGGACGATATGTATCATGGTTTACAGCTGTGTTGCGAATTGTGGTAAAACCTTTTATGTGTCCTTAAATTAACTTTGGAAAGAGCGCATTTGTTAAGTACATTCATTTACAATCGTTTAATCATGAACGCACGTTTTTCCGATTGTAATACAGATTTCCTTTGGAGGACATAATATCAGAAACGTTGGTTTTCCCACATTTATCCGTTCTCAGAAGCGAAACGTTAACATATCCTGGTCCCGCTGAATGTTCGAATCCTACGCCAATGATAGTATTAATTTTTTTTAAACAGGTTTCAACGTTACATAAACTCTTGAGAAGCAGGATTCTGCGGCCAGTGCAAGAAGAAACGCCGGACAGTACAGATCGATAGTATCATTGATATTTCGATTGATCGACATGGCGTACGTGGACGTCGTTTTTGTGCTTTTTCTAACATACTTCGCGACAGGTTAGTATAAGGGGGATGTTTTGTCAGAATTGACTCAATAACTGTTTTTTTTTAGAAGTAAATTCTTAAAATTGATAAGTTTTATGTTAGTAGTTACGTTTAATTTGTTTATTTTTATCTGATATTATTGTTTACTGATTTATTAATTCGAAATTCTTAAAATTTTAAGATACACACCAGCCAATTTATTTGATTGCAGATTTTATGAGCTCAATATGAAAATTTTACATATTTCTGAATTTGAAGGCTTGTAAAATGATTCGTATTACAATGTTTCACTTCTTAAAAATTCGAACTTGGTGTTTTGTTATTAAATTGTTGAAAAATGGACGAATTATTCTGGCTTTCATTTTTTTTTATGTAAGTCACAAATGCCTAGATAATAACTGACATTATAATAAATAGTAATAATTGTTATTCCTGAAATATAATTTCTACATATATTATATCTCACTCTGTTCACAAGTTATAGGTATTATTCACGCGCTCCTCATCCAGTACCTATTTAATAACTAGTTATTATTACTTACTTATTTTTAATAACAAATAACAACCATATTTTTCTTAAAAGGTTATTTCACCTGAACAATCTAAATAATGGTGATGATTTCATCGTCACATATATGTACTACATCCTTTTAGATGTAATTCCACAAGGTTAAGAAATACCTCATGGCACACTTTACACGAAATATTTTTAAGACACATGCACGATGACAAATATATATGTTAATAAATAATTAATTTTTAACCTTGCGTCGAAAAAATTTGAATGAAAGGCGAAGGCGAAAATACGGTTGATGTAGAAAATAATAGATAATGCAGAAATGAGAGATAACAAAGCGCAAAATAAGTTGAGTAATGTTTACTAGCCTGAATTTCTCCTAAACACACATTACATCAATACATGTTCATTTTTAGTGCCGATTAGAATTTCTGAGCGAAAATTCCGGGAACTTCAATTTCGGGTATATACATTTTTCATCGTTGCATTGAATGTAAATTATTTCTTAAGAAGAGGAAACAATGAATTATCCAATAAAATATTCCACAGGCGTACTATCGGACGACCTGCCAGTGACCCAGCAGTGCCTTGGATGCATTTGCGAAGCCATTTCTTCGTGCGACACCACCAGCAAATGTTCAGGTAGGAATAATACAGATTCAAGGTGAAAATATTAAGCTGAGCTAACAAAACGAACTAGTTAATAATAGTAATTACTCATGGCACCTTAAAAATGTACATACACACCTCCGATATATCCATATGTAGGGAGCAAATAACAATGTCGATAAATGATCAATCGAATATTAACTCTTATGACTCAGAGCATCCTAAACATTTCGACTGTAGATGTATAACATGGAATATATCTTCAGCCTCACCCAAATGGTTCTTTATAATTTGTTAATCTCTTCTCAGAATCTGATTTAAGTTCTTTTTATGAATGTAACAGGTGACGTTTGTGGGCCTTTCAAAATAACGTGGGCTTACTGGGCGGATTCCGGTAAGCCGACTCTAAACGGCGAATCCCCCGACTCCCCCACAGCCTACAGCAATTGCGCTGCGGATACATACTGCTCAGCTTTATCTGTGCAGGGATACATGAATAAATTCCAACAGGTAAGACGATCCTATTGGAGCTTCTCTCTGGTTTAACTCGTTTAATCCCACTTTTATATCCGTCCATCTCGGTGTTATTTTTTTATGATCAAGGATTGAATTCCAATGCGGTTATATCTCCTTAAGAGGTGTCCGGTCGTGGAGCTTAATGGACAGTATAATTCTAAAATATGCAAAATAACTGTAATGGTACCGGATTCCAAGTCAGATAAGCTTAATTTATTTGCGAACAAACTTTTATGTACGGTACTATAGACGTACCGGGGACAATCTTTGCATATTTTAAGCAGAAGTATATTAATACTTTATTGTTTATTACCTAAATAATAATTTACCACTACATAGCCAAGGGCAAGGTAGACTAAAAATATATTCAAGACCCAGCGGCGTATCACAACAATTTTAATTTTAAAGAAAAACCCAATAAATAAACAATACCAAATTGAAAATTTCCAGGAAAAGGTATTTTTGACTATGTGTTAAACTTGAAAATATCATACTCTGCCTTCCGGCGAGAACCTTAAATGTAAATCGATCCCTATATGTAATTCAATGCCTTGACTGGCATTAGCCATGTGACTATAAGTTGTTTCGGGTTGGTTCATATTTATAAATGTCAAATTCCAGTAAACAATACTTATTTCGAATGGTTATTAATTCCAGGACTGCAACAGTGATGGAAGGATTGACTGCGACGATTTCGCCACCATTCACAAAACTGGAGGGTATGGATGCAAAGGGGTCCCACTGCCGGAACCTTATGGCGAACGCTACAGGCAATGCAAACAGATCGTTGGGCAATTAAAACCTTGAAAGAAGACTAATTAATTAATATGAGTAATTAAAGCAAACGTGATAAGTGTAACAACGAGCTAGACATATACAGCTTTTGTGTAACAGTGAAGTTAACTTTAATAAACAACAGAAAGGACATTTTTGTTTCTTAACGTTTAGTAGGTACATTATGTAAACATACCATTTTGTTCGTCTACGGATTTGACATTTCTGTATCACTGCAATGAATATATAGACAACCTTCTTACAATAAACGTCAGTTAAGTAAAAGCTTTCGGCATTTTTAGATAATCAAAACAATCATTACATGGTTTATAATGTACCCATTACATTAACTCCATATACCTGTATACCTACTTCACACATGAATGAAAATCAATACTTTGATTACAAATATCTCTACTTAAGAAAATGAATATTTCCTGACAAAGCATTTGTATCTTTGTTTGCATCTACAAAAACCACTTTTAATTTGTAAAGACAATGATCTCTATACCCAACTCTTTGTTAAGCAGTAGAGCGACGATGTTCAAAATTATACTTTACCTGTCTTACTTCCTTTGCTTGGATAAACCACCGATTCCGACGTCTATATACGTGGTTTCGTACTTATGTTTCTGGTCAGTTATGTCGTGGACTAATCTCAACTTGATACGAACCTTCTGGAGTGATTCATCAACAGTAAAAGATTTCATTTTAGTCGCTTATTTTATTGTAATTTGTCTCATAAATTTGTCATATTCCGTTAACATTGTATGCATTGAAAGAAAACGCATCAGTGTGTTACGTCGAAGTTTAATGAGATCAATGCGAGGTGATGAAAATGTGAACAATCTGAATCAGCTGAGTATGAAGTTTCTTGCAGTGCCGATCTTAACAAATATGGCGTTTTTAATCATAATTACTATGGCGCACAGAAGTACCTGGTGGACATTAGTGATTATGACAATCAACAAATTACAAACTGGGCTAATCGTTAGCAGGGAAAGTATCGAGATTTGTATTCTTAAAAAAATGGTGAAGGAGGCCAATGAGGAGTTTTACAATACTATGATGTTCTCGTCTATGTGGATTATTATTGCAGACAAGACGAAATCGCAACAGAAGGAACTAGTGAGATTTTTTCGAAAGTACGAAAGATTAATGCGTCTACTGGAGGATTACCAGATTGTATTCAGTTTTCATTTTTTCTTACTGTTCCTCTTAGTTTTTATATCCACATTGATCAGTGCCTACTACATGAAGAGCAACCTTTTAAGCGCTCAAGATGAACAAACATCATTACTACTATATTTCATTGAATTGATATTTTATGGAGTAAGAAATGGGTAAGCTTAAAAAGAAAACAATGACTAATTCCTAGTTTACAGTGGTGTGGTTCAACGATAATGTATACCTGTCAAAATGTTTCCACAGAGATAAGCAACACCATACACATCGTCTATAAAATTTTATTCCACTTCAAAACGGATAAAGACGAGATAAGGGAGAAATTGATGCAGTTCGCGGATGATATTTCTTTCAAAGATTTTAAGTTCATGGCCTTAGAATTTTTTCCAATGGACCTAAGTGGTCTTTTTATGATACTGGGGTCAGTCACTATGTACCTTATTATTATACCAAATGAAACCTAAAATATGTCATCGCAAAATGATATGATTTTACACAACTTTAAGTTCTGAAAGGTATTTGTATTACTTTAATTTACAATATATTATAATTACCACTATAAGATTAAGTTTTATTAATTACATTTATGATCTTACTATAAGTTAAATATTACCTAACAGATATATATCTATTAAAATCTAATCGTTATTGTCCAAGTTTAAAAAAATTCTTTTTATAAAACAACAATTCTTCTACGCTTTCCTTGATATCATCTAGTGCTCTGTGTGTGAATTCTTTCTTCGGAAGTGACTTGAACATATCAGGATTCCACCTCCTGCACAATTCTTTAATGGTAGACACATCAATTATCCGATAATGTAAATATGAATCTAACTTTGGCATAAACTTCTTCAAAAATAGTCTATCCATATATACACTACTCCCAGCCAGAGGCGAGTGGTTTTGCGCTATGTGCTCTTTCACAAACTCCACAAGTGTACCCTCGGCTTGTTCTACTGTTACTTTTGAATTCAAGCATGCTTCTGTCAAACCAGTCTAAAAACAAGGTATTGAATACTGATTGATTCAAGGTAGTTTTCATACCTTCCGGTGTTGTTTAGTGCACCATTCGTTCATGTTGCTCAGCACACTCTCAGGCTGACCTATAACGATGTTAGGTCCTTCGGCGACAATGGTTAGGTCTGCGTCAGTTATCACACAGGCGACTTCCATGATCTTGTCCTTCTCGATATCTAGGCCAGTCATCTACGAAAGATGGTAACGAGGTGCTGACAAATATGAAGTAATTAGGCTTACTTCCATGTCTATCCAGACTATTCTGTTAACTTCTATGTCTGAGATGTTTACCGGTGTACTGTATTTCATTTTGCTTCCAACCATAGCTGAAGATAAAAGCGACTCGTTTTAAATGGAAATGTTACAGTTACAACTCACTTGTGTTAAATCGTGTGCTTAAAGCTTTAAGTAAGTGTCTGCAATTTGAAATTAACATTTTATTTTGGGCAATTTAAGTACATATTATGATAAATACACCACATACACGTTTGCATTTGTAGGTTACTTTGTTGACAAGTAAGGTTAGAAACAATGAACGAACCATAGAACGAACCATCAGTCTATGGAACGAATGAACACATTACGAAACAATAAATTCCTGGGTATGGAACGATTTTGGTTGAAACTTTACAATTGACGGAGTCCATTACCGTCATTAAATTATAAAAGGTTCAATTGGATTTTCTGATAATTTTCACTTAATTCCCACGAAAAATCCACCCAGAATGGCTCTACACGTCCCAAAAGCGCCGGGATTCTCCCAGATGCTCAAAGAAGGTGCACGGGTGAGTACTTCCATTATTTCGAACTGGTCAATGGAACATGTGGTCTGGGTATAGGGTGTGGAGAAAACTCTTAATTCCCCTTTTTTCCAATCAAGTTACTCAATTTACGTCGTTCTATTCAAGCACTATTCCGGACTAGAGGAGGCCGTCATCCGAAACATAGTGGCATGCAAGGAGTTCGCACATTCAGTCAGGTCCGCCTACGGCCCCAATGGCATGAACAAAATGGTTATAAATCACATAGAAAAGCAGTTCGTTACCAGCGATGCGGCCACCATTATACGAGAGCTCGACGTCGAACATCCCGCCGCCAAGTTGATGATCATGGGTAGCGAGATGCAAGACGCAGAAGTGGGAGATGGGACCAACTTCGTTATCATCCTCGCGGGGGCGCTTTTAGGTAGGCCATCAACACTCTAACATCAAATCTACAAAATGAAACCACAAAAATGAGAAAGATTTAGGCTGCGATTCTGCATTTTATCGTAAAAGTGTATTTTCGTGCCCTACCATTTACGATATCTGCGATTCTGTGAAGCCAAATAATGATTCTCGTCAATAAAGACGATATGGTCCTTAGCGATACGTTTTTATGATCTGTGGCTAACTGAAAATTTCGATTGCTTAAAATCGATTCAAAAGTTTTATGTAATAGTACCAATATAATTATTTCAATTTATTACTAGCATCATTATTTTATTTATTCATTGTTTTAACACTAATAGAATGTTCTATTTCTATTGATGTAGATAAAGGGAGGGTTGGTTTGGTCATGGATAGGGGGAACAAAAATTTTAACACAAGTGCTCATCTATAATACTTATTACATGTCACTCATTAAACCTAATATTTAAAATAAAAAGTATTTAGAAAAGTTGAACAGGTCTGGCATTTCAAATAATACTTACCCCCTTATTGATTCATTTTTGTACATTTTTGTTTGACACTCGTAGGAAATATTTCATCCAATTTAGTAATAAATGTTGGGAAGTTATTGAACAAATTTCATATAATATTTCAATAAATATTATACAGCGTTTTTCAAAATGATTGTCATCTAGTCGGCTGTGGAATTCCCTTGTAAAATAAAAAAAACCCGCCTTGTGAAAATAGGAGTTTCTACTAGCTATACATAACCTCAAAATCACCTACTTAACTTCTTTTAATTTCTTGTTTTTCTCTGTCAAAAGAAAACGAATTCTGAGTATTTGTCTCTTTGTAGTATTTGTTTCGGCCCTGAAAATGGCCGTTAATTACCAGCAGTAATGATTGCCAGTTTCATAATAAATGTTCAAAGTGTCACTTGTTGTCAGAATTAGATAGGTTCAAATCGATAGTGCGCGGCACATCAAAAATTACATGCACAGAAATTCCAACGCCAACTAGATGACAATCATTTTGAAACACATTGTATTTAACCGCGTTTTATCAATGTTTGGCTTACAGCAATCCAAAAGCATTGCTATCAACTTAGCTCTGAAAATAACCTGCACTGGCAAAATATAATGCAAAATACCTCTTTGAGGTATTCATTGTTTACAGACACAACGCTTGCTGTAACTATTTGCGATATATCCTAAGAAGTTACGAGAAACCTTAACTTAGTATATCACGATAATGTTCAGAATTATATTTATCCTTAGAGGCTTACAGATTGACTACAATCGCTACAGATCTGCTCAGAATTGCAACATTACATTTGAGGATATTCGTTTGACAACATAGTTTGCTCAAAGAAATGGCCCTTTTGAAGCTTTTGGTGTCTTTTACATTTTATCATACAACAAGTAAATTAATATTGCTTATTCCTCTTAATTATTTTTTTTACTGTTACATCTAAATATGTTTCATCGCAAATTTGTTTCAAAGATATTTATAAGCTTTTCATTAGCATTCCTAAATTGTGGTTTATAGACTTTAAAGTGTTTATTTAAAATTATGTTTTTCTTCAGAATGCGCCGAGGAGCTAATTCGGCTGGGAGTAACCCCGACAGAAATAGCGGATGGGTATGAAACGGCCCTGATGAAATGCCTGGATATCTTACCCTCGCTTGTCTGTTTCGAAGTAAAAGACTACAGGAATGTTGAACAAGTCGAAAAAGCACTTAAGACTTCCATACAATCGAAGCAGTATGGGAACGAGGATTTCCTATCCAAACTCATAACCAAAGCATGTATCTCCATAATACCCGAGGTAACAACCTTCAACGTGGACAACGTGCGCATCTGCAAGATTTTAGGGTCAGGTTTGCACAGTTCTCAAGTTGTGCAGGGGATGGTGTTCAAGAGACACGTCGAGGGCGAGATCACAAAGGCCGAGAAGGCGAAGATCGCCGTGTACAGTTGCGCTGTGGATATTATGCAGACAGAAACGAAGGGTAAATTAATGTAGTAAAAAGATGGACGAAAGAGGAATAATTATGAAGTGTTCTTGACAAACCCCAATACAAAAATAATCTTGATCAAACTGCCGACGTTTCGTTCAGTGTTCTGTATAACACTGAACGAAACGTCGGCAGTTTGATCAAGATTATTTTTGTATTGAGGTTTGTCAAGAACACTTCATAATTCATCTAGCTCCCTGAGAACATTCTCCTATTCTTTAGAAAGAGGAATAACATTTCCTTTCTCGATCCTATTCGCTCACTTTTGACATTTGGAAATTTGATGGTTTTTGGTTGGTGTTCTGAATCACTACAAAATTGTAAATAAATATAGAAGTATGTAGGTTTCAGTGGAAACTGTCTTCTTATCTGCTTTCATATTAACAATTGGTTAGATATAGTTGTTTTCATATTTGGATTTTCTTTTATGTTTAAGTAAATTATTGGTGTAATACCAACTATTTCACTCAATTCTGTAACTCCTGTATAATACTAAAAGTATGTAGAACGTAATGAGTTAACATCCCATAACCATATTGAGTACCGTAACAAAATTATTTGAAAGCATAGCGTCCTACTAATTCACATACATGTTTTTGGAGCATACATTGTAATTAAATTTGATCAGTAACGCAAAATATTTTAATTAGTCAATCTGTTTCTCAGGCACTGTTCTGATTAAATCTGCCGACGAATTAATGAACTTCAGCAGAGGGGAGGAGAACCTCCTGGAATTACAGATTAAGGCCATAGCTGATACCGGAACTAAGGTCATAGTCGCCGGTGCTAAGTTTGGCGACATGGCGTTGCATTACTTGCATAAATACAACATAATGGCAGTGAGGCTCAACTCTAAATTTGATCTGAGAAGGCTCAGTAAAACTGTAAGGCAAATCAGTCAAATTTCAATCATATCTTAATTTCAATGGTTTTTAAGGTAAATGCGACCGTCCTTCCTCGTTTGGTAGCACCGACGCCACAGGAATTGGGTTATGCCGATGTGGTTTATGTCGAAGAACTTGGAGATACTCCGATTGTTTCATTTAAAATGGAAAGTAAAGAATCGAGGTAAAGTAGGTTTACGATTTCGATTGAACTATCAGTAAATTACTTTATTTACAGACTTTCAACTGTTGTCATCAGAGGAGCCACTGACAACTATATGGATGATATAGAAAGAGCAGTAGATGATGGGGTCAATACATTTAAGGTATGTTAATGTCTCGATCGCACAGTTATGCTCTTCTGTTGATATGAACCATAATACTTGTTTTTACGTCTACCCCATGTAAATTTTCTTTAATTTCGTCATTCTTTAATAGTCTTGGTCAGTCCTGACAATTTTCCTTTCAAGATACTTAGTTTTTTTTTGCTTTGCTTGTAAGATTTATTGTTTCCATTGCATATGTAACTGCTAGTTTCATTACTCTTCGATATATTCTCTTTTGTATTGAAACTCATGCCCTTTGCCTTGATTTGTTATTTACCTCTGATATTTGTGTGCTTTCTGTGATTGACTTCTGGCATTTCTTTTATCCTTGCTGTTTATGATTCAACAGGTACTATTTAAAATGATTCAGATATACATATTTATGCTTATTTCTAGATCTCTTCTGCCTGTTATTCTTTCATTTCCGGTTATCTACATATATTTTGTTTTTCTCATTAACTTGCTATTGATTCTCTATTGTTTGCTCATTTTCCTTATTGTTTTCTAAATTATTATGTCTAGCTGTTACAATGAACTATCCTTTGGACGCTACAAAGTGTAATTTTGTTATTTTAGTGCATAACGAGGGATGGCAGATTTGTGCCAGGCGCAGGTGCTACGGAAGCTGCGTTGGCTGTCCAGCTGACGCTGTACGCGGATACACTTCCGGGATTAGAGCAGTACGCCGTCAGAAAGTTCGCTAACGCTCTAGAACACTTCCCAAAAGCTTTATCTGATAACAGTGGGCAGCGATCTACAGTCGTATTAGAGAAGTTGTTGAAAGCACATCAGGTATGAGATCATGTCGTTATCATAACCAACGTTCTCATTAAAATTGTGTTCTTTAGGATGGAAAAAGTACTATGGGGGTTGATATTGAATCTGATAACGGCATCTGCGATGTCCTTGAGAAGAACATCCTCGATTTGTACGTCAGCAAAATGTGGGGTCTTAAGTATGCAGTGAACGCTGCTTCTACCATTCTCCGTGTGGATCAGATTATAATGGCGAAGAGAGCTGGAGGGCCGAAAGCGAGACCGAATGCCGGCAGCGATGACGAATCTTAATTCAATAAGCTTCATTAATAATTTGAAACATCCGTTTTCACAGGTTTTGTAACAATTTTCTAAGCTATTAACATTTAATAAATCACTATGCTAATAAATGGATTTTGATATAGGAAAGGGAAATTAAATAAGAAGCTTGAGTGTAGTTTAATGTAATTTATATATCTGAACTTACCATATGACAAGAACGAAACTTTCAAGAGGATACATTTTGTCGCAAACTATGAGACATGTAGAGCAAGTACACAATTCCTAACAATATCAAAATAAAAATAAATTCTTCAATCTTACAAACAGTAACAATATTGTTAGTCACAATCAGTAACAAGTTGTATAAAGAGTACGAATGAAATAAAACTAAATTCCAAATATACGTTTGTAACATACACGTTGAACACAGATCACATCTTTACCTGTGCTATACACAATCGTCAATGGGTGTAAAGAATACACAAATGTTCTTAAAGCTAATTTGAAAGGAAAACTTAATTCTTCTAGAAGTACTTAAACTTTCAGGACCATCAATGGAATGGTAAACATTTTAAACTTAAAACATGAAATTCTTAACAGATGTCAATCTAAAAAAAAAAGTAATCGAAACGAAAATTCATTGACCAGCAATGAATTTTACAAAGATTTTCAGTTTGGAACTGAATAACATCTTACAAGATGAAATTAACAAGGAGGAAACGTGAAAGTGGGATAACTCACCGGCGAGAACGGGAGCCATGTAGTCGGAGGAGTTGGAGGGTACATATATTGCGGCGGTGTAGGGGAAAATGAAGTTATCAGCACTGGAGTATTTGGGAACAATACTTCTGGCATTTCTTGCATGGGTGTCGTCGTGTAAACAGTCTGACCAGCTAAAACAAATTTACTTATAAATTTACTACCCAACTTTATTATGTTATTCATACTTATTATGGGATTCATTGGCGAAAATATCTCCATGGGTGGGTTAGGTGATGTAATATTGATAGTCAGTTTTGGCCTAGCGTTAAAGTTATCAGAAGAGACACAGGCCGACTCCAACATTCCATTCTGTGGCTCACTTATTTGGGACTCTGCTGAAACATGAAATATAATACTATTACTGGTTTACGGAATAAAGCAAAAACAATCTACCTGAGTATGAAGGGACAGGTGTAGTTGGTGCGGTTTTCGAAAAAACAGTTTCCACCATGTCAGATGCTGGCCACATAAATGGATTGCTGCAAGTTGGTGTCCCTGCTGTTGCTGCAGTGTAGGATTGGTACTGTGGCAAATTGTCATATTCACTGCTGCATATGTTTAGAACATCAGCAGATGTGCTCGGTTGCATACACTGAGAAAATTGAATGGTTAAAAATTATGAAGAGGTGAGGCATATTGATTGCAGCAAAACGTGAAAGTTCTATAAAAGAGAACATAGATCATAGAGACTGGAGAGAAAAAGTGAGAATAAAATCACATCAAGATCTTTGGAAAAAATACAATATAAAATGGAGATGCTTTTTAGCATACATTCAAAATATATATTTTAACACTACAACTACAACACTATAAACTAATAGATAGTTAGTAAATAATTGTCTTGTGTTGTACACCAGTAGTAACAGTCTAAACCAGTAACTTACCAATGGAGCGCCTAAGAAGGCTTTAGCTTTATTTGCAGAAGCATTAGAACTAGTACCTCTGTTCCTTCTTTTGTCTTTTTTGAATTTCTTTTCATTGATGCACAATTTGTCAATAGGTGGTAGGGGTTTCATATTCTTAGAAAATCTAAAGAAAGTAAAGATCACAGTGACATATACAACACAAAATATTTAGCATGTTACCTGTAAGGCAATGGCCAGGGCTTAGCATTATCCTCTGGTGAGAGATCCTTGTAATCCACCAATCTCCTTTCAGCAGTGGAAGTAATAAAAACCACACATTTCTTCTGATCTCTTAATATTTCCTGAATGTAACATTCAATTTTGTCATCATTCTCATTAGTGTAAATGCACTTGGTGCCTTGTTTTAATTGATCATCTCCGTAGTACCAGTCACCCAATCGTGTCTCTATAAAATAATGAAGTTACAGGTTATACTTAGTAATAGTGACAAAAAGAAATTTACCTTTTCTAATTTCCCCCCAAGCATCATACTCAATATTCCTGTATATATTTGGGTCCAATGCTTTAGCGATTTTGTAGGGGAATGGTGCGACTTTAGTAGTGGAGTTGGGTAGTTTTTCATCCCACCTATCACCTTTCGGCAAGTTCTGCTTCTTATACAGCATGTTATGAACAGTTTCATCAACATTTTCAATACCAAAAACATCTTCATATAGCATCCTATACACGAGAGCTAAAAATTAATACAAAAACCGTTAATGTTGATTTCCAAGTACTAATGTATTGTACGTACACTGGCAAAATCCCGCCGACTCTATGTTATCCATTTCATAGATAACATCATAGTGATCCTTCCCAACGGAATACAGTAGGAAGCGGTTGTTGGTTTCGGAATATTTATTTGTTACGTTTGTTATGGTTTGTTCGTTTCCATTAAAAATGACAACGTCGTGCCTTAAAAACAAGCAGTAATTACTTGTAATTCAATAAGTACTTGTGGTAACAGTTTAACAAAATCACCGTGCAAGAAATAATACTGAAGAAAACCCAATAAGAGGTGGAGGAGTAATAAGTTTAGATAACATCCTCGAGTGTATATCCAACTTAAAAGAGCACCTGTAAAATTGCAAAATATCTGCAATGTCTATGTGATATCACAGTGGGATGTACCTAGGATATATTACAGTGTGATGTCTATGTAAAATCAATTTCAAATATTTAAATCACCACTTTGAATATTTAAATTTAATACTAAGAGTTACTTTAACTTCTACTCTTCTAGTGGTACCTGTCCGAAAGTTAAAAAGTTAGCGAATTGAAAAATTTGTATTCTTGAGGAAAATGTATGTGTCTTTAACATAGTAACAGTGACTTAGCTATTTATTTTAGAGTCTCTAGATCTTGAAACTATTTCAAAACTAGAGAAGGTACTAACTAAGTATCGGGTGTTTTTTTTAAATTTCACCTCATAGTAGGCCGTGGATAGTGTTTGTGAATGCGCCTTACAAAAAAATGTCAAAATTGACATAACCTCACTTTTTTAATAAAAATTGAAACTGCTCCAATCGGTTACTAGTGTCTTGAAAAAGACAGCTTGGCTCTATTAATTAGGCGTAGATGAGTGAGCTGTCTTTTTCAAGACACTATTAACCGATTGGAGCAGTTTCAATTTTTATTAAAAAAGTGAGGTTATGTCAATTTTGACATTTTTTAGTAAGGCGCATTCACAAACACTATCCACGGCCTACTATGAGGTGAAATTTAAAAAAACACCCGATATAATAACTATAAAGCGCATATTTTTTTCTTCTATTAGCAACCCTTCACAGTCCACTCTTGAACATAGGTCTCATCTATATCGAGATGTTTCTTTGTCTTGTGCAAGTTGATGCTGTTCCCCACTTTGCTTTTAATATCGTCGAGTCAACATCCCGTTTATGTAAGCAGGGCTTCCATTGAATGATACGCCTTGACCATCTCGAGTCACCCTGTCTAAGACTTATTCGTTCTATGGTTCTTTGAGTGGTCTTAAGCGTGTTAGCCGACTTAAAGGTAAGTGTCATGGTTTCCATTTCGTATGTCACCATGGGTAGTAAGCAAGAATTGAAGACTTTTTTTTGAGTGAGCTGTCTTTTTCAAGACACTATTAACCGATTGGAGCAGTTTCAATTTTTATGAAAAAAGTGAGGTTATGCCAATTTTGACATTTTTTAGTAAGGCGCATTCACAAACACTATCCACAGCCTACTATGATGTGAAATTTAAAAAACACTACCCGATATATATAGATAGAAAAAGAGGAATGAAAGAA
The DNA here is from genome assembly GCA_946251905.1 of Cryptocephalus moraei. Classification (NCBI taxonomy): domain Eukaryota; kingdom Metazoa; phylum Arthropoda; class Insecta; order Coleoptera; family Chrysomelidae; genus Cryptocephalus; species Cryptocephalus moraei. Next base: position 17,505,360 of record OX276454.1, read on the forward strand.
CTGAGATACGATAGTCGAACATGTGGAGTAAAAAATTAAATTTAAATACATATATGTCTAATGACAGAAATGTCAGTACAACAAGATATGGGACAACAATAGAAGCCCTAATTTATAAAGATACTTAGATAAGTTTTATTGAAATGTATTCATTTCTTATTTTAGTTACCATAAACCTATTGTATCATGTTTAGAATACGATGTTAATAATGAAATCTAGAAATAGTTAATGCTGATAGTGTAGTATTAATAGTCTATCAGATTTTAAGAATGCATAGAAATGTAAACTGATAAAAAAGTAAATATTATATATTGTAACAATCAGATTACAAAAAATGAATTGCATATTTTCTTACTCACCCTTCTATTTTAAAAGACTTAGGTCTGGTACTTGGGCTTTTGATAAAACATCAGATTAAGTTAAATACTGATTAAAACAACCGGCCAACCAATTGAATCACATTTATATACAAGTGGTCATATTAGTTTAGTTGGTTTGCTGTTTTAATCGAAAATTAACTTCATCTGACATTTAAAAAGCAAAAGTATCAGCCCTTACTTGTTATATTATTGATAGAAAAATATTTATCTATCTATTAAATTTATACTCTCATTATTTTAAGTAAATTTAAAAAGAATGTAAATATATAAAATAAGCAATATGAAACTAAGCAGTCATACAACTGTAAATAATTTTAATGTATTTTGAGATCCAGTGAAATTTTTCTCAATATAAAAAATATTTTCTAGGTATGTGTATAAAGTTCTCATACTTCTGTGGGCACTCCCCGGTCCCCAGAGTGCAACATTTTTTTTTGTTTGCTCTATGTGATGTATGTATTACTTAACTTTCTTGACAGTCTTAATGAGCCCTACAACTTTTGTTTTAAACATATCAATATAAATTAAACAAGAAAATGATGTATAGTGAAGACCATAGACCATTTCGAAGGCTGAAAGGAAATTATTAGGAAAACTTACTGGTAAAGTTCACTCGCAATGTACAGTTCGATGCTGTCGCAGATCTGCATGTGGTTCTCCAGGCGGTTCAGCCTCTCCTGCCACACCTCCTCGGAGTCCACGAGATGCGAGAACTTATGGTACTTATCTCTAGCATAGTTAATGCACTCCTTCCTGACTCGTTCGTGGTGGACCTGGCACCCGTATTGCTAGAAAAGCGAGGCAAAACGAATTATTCCAGAAGGAGGCCCAGTTTCGACTTCTCACACATACCTGTTCGCTGATCGCCCGGAAGAGGCACGTCTCGTCATCAGCGACGTTCTTCCTGTAATACCCCAAGGTGCTCAGCCATTCATCGACGACTCCAAGATTTTTCCCTCTTCTCATCATCTCCGACGGGAATTTTAACTGAGAGACCTTAGAATTAAAATGCGCGTCGGCGATATGGCCAGTGCGCTCTTTTTACTTACCGCTCGGATTCCGGGAAGCGAGTACCGAAAATATGTATCTAGATGACAAAAGCTTTCGTCTCCGAGGGAAATTATCGCACCATAAGCACTATTTAGGCGAAACCCGAGATGATGACAAAGTATAATATACAAAATTTCAAAATGAACGGCGTCTCCTTCGACCACCACACTCAAAAAAAATCCGCTTGCCAGTATTGCCAATGTATGGATTCAAAAAATTTGAGAATCGTAAAGCAACTAAGAATTTCGTCGGATTTTTTATGGGCAACTGCGTACGTTTAACATTCGTAGTCACAATTAACTGTTTTTTCGTTTGACTTTTTATTAAGCTTTGTTAAGTCGCTTAATCGACAACGACGAAGCTTTTTTAAATCTTTTAAGGCGATTTTATACGTCGACTTCCGTTTTCCCAAATCGACCCGGTCGACAAAATTATTTTTCGGTGTACTCCATACATATTGTTTTCAATTGAAAACTTTAATTCAACTTTCAATTGATATTCATCACTTTCAAACAAATAATAGTTATTTATTATACAAGCGG